>JASDFA010000008.1:99214375-100623750 GCA_035772735.1 Datura wrightii
ATAATACACATTTTGGATGCCTCATTAAAAACCTTACAAGGAAAACCTAGTGGGACAAAACCTCGTAAGGGAAAAAGAGTACAACGCGTATTAACTCCCCTTAATTAGAACATCCTTGAATCTTTGCATCCCAATCTTGTGCACCATCTTCTTGAAAGTTGCAGTTGGTAGAGACTTGGTGAATAAATCAGCCACATTGTCATTTGAACGAATCTGTTGCACGTTGATATCACCATTCTTTTGGAGCTCATGTGTGTAGAAAAACTTTGGCAAGATGTGCTTCGTTCTATCTCCTTTTATGAATCCTCCCTTTAGTTGTGCTATGCATGCTGCATTATTTTCATATAAAATTATGGTTACCTTGTCACATTTCAAACCACATTTTTCTCTAATGAGATGTATCATGGACCTCAACCACACACATTCTTGACTTGTTTCATGAATAGCTACTATCTCAGCATGATTTGATAAAGTAGCAACGAGAGACTGCTTTGTAGATCTCCAAGATATGGAAGTTCCTCCACAAATGAATACATAACGAGTTTGAGATTGAGCCTTGTGTGGGTCAGATAAATACCCTGCATCAGCATAACCAACAAGATCAGAACTGCAATTGTTAGAAGAAAATAAGCTCATATCAGTAGTCCCTTTTAGATATCACATTATGTGTTTGATCCCATTCCAATGTCTCCTAGTAGGAGCATAAATATATCTTGCTAACAAATTAACCGAAAAGGCTATATCAGGTCTTGTAGTGTTAGCAAGATACATTAGTGCACCAATTGCACTAAGTATGGTACTTCATGACCAAAAATTTTCTCATTCTTTTCTTGAGGTCGGAATGATCCTTATTCACATCAAGTGATCGAACAACCATCGGAGTACTTAATGGATGTGCTCCATCCATATAAAATCTTTTCAACACCTTTTCTGTATAGGCAGATTGATGAACAAAGATACCGTTTGTCAAATACTCTATTTGCAAACCAAGACATAATTTTGTCTTTCCAAAATCCTTCATCTCAAATTCTTTCTTTAGATAATCAATTGCCTTTTGAAGCTCTGCTGGAGTTGCAATGAGGTTTATGTCATTAGCATAAATAGCAATTACAACAAACTCCGATGTTGTTTTCTTATTTGATTCTTCTCATATAAGAATTATGAATAAGTTTAAAGAAACTTGTAAATGCTTCAGGCATTTTGAATCCTTCATGATTTTCATATGAATTTTATCAAGTGATAATATTCATTAGTATTTAAATGCGTGACATCTTGTGGTATCTGGACTACAGGTCCAATAAACTTTATGCTTGTCAATACGCATCATTTCACTTGATAATTATTTCTACATAAGCATGCTTTAATAGATGTAGAATTTAGATCCTTATAATCATTTACAATATTGCGCGCTGTATTGTATCAAAGATATCGTTGACGATCATTTTGATATCAGTTCCAATGCGACATAACTTATTGAGATCTCTTCATTTTTCATCATTTTCAGGTACCTGAACCTATGCCAAGGTTTTATGAAGTGTTATGTCGTGGTGCTTTATTAAAGCACTTGCCTCATTATTATGACCATCTTAATCATTTGCTCCTCTCCTTTTTCAAGGAGTTCTATATTTGGAACCATTTAGTCTATCACGCTTCAGGCGTCTCATAGACCCTGTCCTTCCAGGACCTTTCATTGGAGCATTTGCAACTGAATTATAAAATAGGGTCAGCAAATACATCTGACAATTGATTTGCAATGTTTTGCAAGTGAATTATCTCTTGAACTTTAAGTTCACATTTTTTTCTGAGGATCTAGATAATTCATCTCACACTCAATTTTCAGTTGCTAATCATTTCTCCCCTTAATGTTAGAAAAACGAACATTTACCCCCCAAACTCATTTGGGCATCCATCTTTGTGCGTTGTGGTGGAGTAATTGAATCATACATATATCACACATTCAAATTTTTAGATGGAATTATTTGGTTCCTGACCCTAAACCAATTGTGATAGGGGAACATTGATGGCTTGATGCATTCAAGTATTGCTACATGTTAAATAAACATATCTCATACCAAATTTTATTTGGGAGTTTTATTCTTATAACCAATGGTTTAGCTATAATTGGAGGCATATAATTTTTGCTAAACCAACTTAGTTATAAACCAGCATTATCAACATCATTTTATAATTTGAAATTGTGCTCTTAATTTAATAATTAGAGCAAACAACCTTGCAAAAATCAATTGCAAGTTGATATCAAAGCACATGTGACCATATCATAGATGCATCTATTAAAATTATATAATAGCAAATGGTTCACATGGCGGGTGAAAGGACCCATATTCACCCTTTTATAAGTTTCAAAATTTCAGGGAATATAATCCAATCTTAGCTGATCAAGATCATTCTATCACGAGAACAAGCAAAACAAGAGAATTCTTGAAGAATCTTTTATTTCTTCAACATATAGGCACGTGAATTCTCAATTATTTTTGCATCACATTTGAACCGGGATGACCAACCAGTTATACCAACTTATTTCAATAAACTTCTAGTTTACTTTCATATGTGATTTCATCATCATACCCATATTTATGTACTACAAATAAAAAAATGGCGGGTAATCTTTTACATAAATATTTATATCCCGCTTCAATTGTAGTAGCATGAAGATATTAGATCTTCCCATAATTTATAGTCTCAATTTTTTTTCAATGTCCTTAAAACTTATAAGTTTCCTTTTGAGACTTACAACAATAATTTCATTCCTTCAGGTAGTAATACATTAGCTCTTCCGGAGCTTTCAATTAATTTTGTGTACTACCACATATTCAATCATATCAACATCATTAATAGTTTTTCCACATAGTTTCAACGGTAGAAATAATTTTGAATGTTGATGAGCTATACTTATGAACAGACTTATAGTCTTGATGGATCCAATCATATCGTGCCTTTGGGTGGATGACCATCTTCAGGTGGTCATACGTTTTTTTTAGGCTATTCCACAAAACAAGTGGATCCTTAATCGTGAGATATTCAAGTTTAAGAATTTTGTCAAGATAATGATGCAAGAATATCATAGCCTTAGCACAATCTTGATTTGAAAAATTGATCCTTACTAATGAATTTCACATACTCTTTGCTTTTTCCTTCATACATATTTCCCTCCTCAGCTATGGTCAATATACAACTCATACTTCCCTTTACATAGCATACAAACACCAAATGATCACCAAAATTTTTTTGGAGTGTAACAACACTAAACTGAAATAAAACTGTGGAAGGCCAGCAAGGCCACGACTGAACTATACATCACTGTACTAATGTCTATAAAGCCTCTATATGAATACTGTACTGATAGTTGGAACAGGGCTCCGACCTACCGATAGCTATACATCAAAACTTAAACTCCTAGACATGGCTACAGAAGTAAATGAGCATACCGTTATCAGCTACTAAACTCACGAACTCCTACTGTAAAGGTAAATCTAGGTCTCTTCCTTTATCTACAGCACGAGTGCGGCGTCCTCAGGTGAAGAAATATTAGTACGAATAATATGTATTGGTATGTAAGGCCAAAAACTGTAAACATAAGTAATACCAAAGATAACTGAATTAGAGACAAGGATAGAAACAATATAAAACTCTAAAGTTTTAGCCTAATAAAGACTCAATACTGTAATGCAAATGCAACAATGTAGATGCATAACAAAAATATAATTGTAGCACAGGTAAACCATCGCTATAAAGTCTATAAAAGGTTTGTCCAATTGATACAACCTCACCTAGGTATCATCTATAAGATATACGTCGAATCGATTAATCGTATCAATGGTGGGTTGATAAGATATACGTCCAACCGATTAACTGCATTGATGGTGGACTGTTTAGATATACGTCCAACCGAGTAACTGCATTAGTGGTGGGCTGATAAGATATACATCCAATCGATTAACCACATTGGTGGTGGGTTGATAAGATATACATCTAACCTATTAACCACATCGGTGGTGGGATGATAAAATATAAGTCCAACCAATTAACCACATTGGTGGGGGCTGATAAGATATGTTCATAACCATGTGTGGAGCCGATAAGGCTCATAATAAGTCTGTCTATACTTTACTAATGCAACTGTCACGCCCCGCCTTGAGAGGCATTACTGGCACCTGGTGGCCTACTAGGACCTGGACTGCTGGGCTAGCTGAGCCTATGCACTTCTGGTGCCAGGCTGACTCTAACTCTGGATTCAAGAAAACGACGGGCTATATAACGACTGTAAATACAGCCTCCGGCCGACTAGGCCTATAGCCACCTGTAAGCAAACAACAACTACCAGAACAACTAAATTAATAGGGAACCTATGCGGGACGACAAGGCCACCATGCTGTCTAGTTATTTCTGAATCAAGAAAACAAGTGCTAAACTGCTACGTGACCAGCAAGGTCACCTCTACCAACTGAATAAGGCCCCACACGACCATCATAAACAAACTAAAACATGCACACAACCCTACACGATCGGTACAGCTAACCACAGGAAATGTACAATCTGCAAGCCTCTAAGAATACTGATAAGATGGTCG
Source organism: Datura wrightii (assembly GCA_035772735.1). NCBI lineage: Eukaryota > Viridiplantae > Streptophyta > Magnoliopsida > Solanales > Solanaceae > Datura > Datura wrightii. The sequence goes on from JASDFA010000008.1 coordinate 99,218,964, forward strand.
GGACAGGGACCCGGCCTACCCATACTGTACAACAAAGAAAAGGAATAAACCTATAGCTGTCTAGCTCCGAATGACAAGAGCTGATGACTCTGTATGCTGGTTGGAATCACGAGGGATCGGCTCCTCGTCTATGAGTACCTACAGGCAAGTAATGCAGCGCCTACCGCTAGTACTGAGTATGCAAAGCAACAACTGAAAAATAACTGAAGACAAACAGTATAACTGATAGAACTGAAATAGAAAGAAATAGACTGTAACTAACTGAAAGTAAGAATTTAAGACTATCCTCAACTATGCTGAAAGGAGTAAGAGTCGTACCTGGTAACGCAACATTCTACTGTCTATCTATTCATAACTAACATAACATGTCATAACATAGCATCACATAACATAACATATCACACATAAACCTTACCTGGCCCCCATAAGCCGGAAGGTACAACCAACACGCAATCTATACCTCTACCCCAGTCATCCCATCTCCCGTAGCAACTATAAGCATCCTGCCGGTCCCCTGGGTATACACTTGGGCCCGCTGAGCCCCTGACTATAACTATACCTGAGATTCGGAGGACTCCTGAATCAACACCCCGGGCGTACCCGCTTGACGGGGGTGTATAAAAGCCGACCAAGGAAAAATATGGGGTAACTGGCACCCCATCTTCATCCCCTAGGGGACGACATGCCACTCCGTAGAGCAACGTATCCTATCCCTCAGGCGGACGAGTCGATATAGCTATTAACCCTGGGGCGGTCATGGATGCTAGGTAATCCAACCTAAAATAATACAGTCAAGTCTCAACTGATAATACTAACTGCATACGATACATGCTGAAACTAATGATAGTAATGTGTATACATATAATACATGCTGAAACTGATAATGGTATATATATAATTTCTGTTATACTGTGCTGAATTTGATACTGAAACAAGATATAATATTTCTGCTGAGAATCATGCTATATAACTAAGTTTCATGGTAAACATAATTTACTATTTCTAACATGCTTTCTAAAATTCATATTAAGCTACCATTCTATTTCTGAAATACTTTACGGGAACTTATATTGCTATATTAAGCTACTATTCTTTTTTTGAAATACTTTACGAGAACTTATATTGCTTTACTAAGTTTCGACTGATTTACTAAATTACATACTGGGCATGCTGTACTTTCTGAAACTTTCTACTAGAATTTATATCGTGCTAGTAAGTTTCACGCTACACATGACATGATGTTCCCAACATCGTACTAAAATTAATACTAAACATAATATGTGGCTCCTGAAACATTCTACTGGCACTTGAGCTATTTTACTATACCGAAACTACTAGCTTGCCAAAGAAACTGGCTTTACATACCTTGTCCGTTAACTTTCTGAGTATCTGGCGTAACTCGGCTAATTTCCAGCTATTTCTTCCAACTGCATTCATATTCATAGCAATTAGAACTAAATTCATCGATATTATGGAAGAAAATACTACTTTGAATATATATATAACCCAAACTTTGACTTATCAGAAAACAACCGAAAACTCGCTATTTCTCGGAAGTCCAGAAGGGAGAAATACTCACTTTAGGGCTAGAAATATATTGACACTAATTTGGAGCAATTCCACTTACCTTAGCTCGGTAGGACGATGATTCGCCGGCCGAATTTCACGAAACTAACTCCCCAGGAATGCTCCCGGCAGCTTAATACTTCACTACCCAAGATTAATTCGAGTTTGGACCGCGTTTAATAGCATAAATGGAAGGGATTTATGTCAAACCCTTCGTCCTCTCTGTTTTCCTTCATGTTTACTGGAAATTATGTAATGAAATGAAATAAAACCGAAGTGGAGGGGTTTATATACTTGAGGCTGGACCTCACCTCCGTGACACGCTGACCAATGCGGAGGTGAGCCCTCTGTGACACGTTGGCCATCGCGGAGGGGGTCTGCCCAGCCTCCTCTTGCGATGGTTCAACGTGGCGCTTGTCCGGTCTTTCCCCGGGCCTTTTTCTAGCATGTATGGCATTCTAAAACTCTTAACCAACATGCGAATAGGCCATCTAAATGTCAAGAATTTACGGGGTGTAACAACAACATACGCTGACTCTGAGACTATGGCATGTATAGGGTCTCAACTATGACCCAAAAACAACTATAACTATAACACGCAACATATAATACTCTTAAATGGCATAAAACATATATTCACGCATTCAAGCGACCTCCAAGGACCTCTTGGGACTGGAATGACATAAGGGCTAAACAAGTATAACATAGTGCCACTGACATGAAAGATGCGTCCAACCTGTGGACTCATTGGTGCAAGTAACCTGGAAGACTTATCCAATCTATAGATGTACTATAATATGTTTAAAATTATAATTTTTTATTTTACACTCTGTATCCAATCAATCAACTTTAGGTAATAATCACTTACATTCCCCAACTTTACTTTAAAAATCAAACTTTTTCCTAAATTATAAATAATAGACATTTTCTCCTAATCTTATGCAAAGGGATTGGTGGTGGAATGCAGAATTTCAAGGGAATGTGAAAGTCAATAAGGTTGCTTAACGGTGTTAGCGGAAAGCTTAGATGAGGAGGACAAAAGGAGGAATTGGGAGATGTATAAGACAACGAAGCATAAATCAAAACTAGTGGCTATGACGGCTAAAATGGTAGCTTTTGAGCATTAACTATATGAAATGCATGAGAGCAAAGATGGATTATAAAGTTTATAGTCTTACCAAGGAGATCGAGAGGAGTTCACATGATCTAGACCAAGTGACGTCCATCAAGGAAGAGAATAACAAAGAGTTGATAGAAGAGGCACTTATTAGACGGGGATGGCAGAGGTATTTCCATAAGCTTTTAAATGGAAAGGACAGTGATATTGTGTTGGGAAAGTAGAAAATTCCTAAAGTCATAGAGATTTTTGGGTATTGTAGGTGCATAAAAGTTGTAGAGGTTAAGAGAGTTATTCGTAAGATGAGGAGGGGAGCGACCGGGATAAACGAGATCCCAATAAATTTTTGGAAGAATGCAGACTAGGCAGGTATGAAATGGCTGACTGGATTGTTTAGTATCATTACTTTTAGGATGTCTAAAATGTCAAAAAATGGAAGTGAAGTACAATGGTGTTGTACAAAAACAAGGATGATATTTAAAATTGCAATAACTATAAGGACGAACTACTAAGTCATACTATGAATGTTTTGGAGAGGGTGATCGAGATGAGGATGAGAAGAAATATGTATATCTCCAAAAATTAATATATTCAGATTCATGATAGGGCGATTAACTACATCATTCATCTTGTAAGGAGATTATTGGGGCAGAATAGGGACAAGAAAAAAGTCTTACACATGATGTTCATTAACCTAGAAAAGACGTATAGTGAAGTCCCTATGGAGGTCCTAGAGATGTTTGGAGTCTAAATGTATACATGTGTCTTATATTAGGACAATTAAAAATATATACGATGGAGCTAAGACCCGAGTTAGAACAGTGAGATGAGACTCAAAGCACTTTTTGGTCATGATAGGATTGCACCAAGGATCACCCTTTAGTCTAACCATATTTGCCTTAGTGATAGATGAATTGACAAAACATATTCAAGAGGAGGTGTCATGATATATGTTGTTTGCTATGACATAGTATTAATTGACAAGACGTGCAGTGGAGTTAATGATAGGCTAAAAGTTTAGAAACAGATCCTAGAGTCTAAAGGTTTCATGTTAAGTGGGATTATAACAGAATACCTAGAGTGCTAGCTCAATGACGTATATATGAGGAGGAGGTGAAAGTGGAGATTGATGCACAAATCATACCCAAGAGAGAAAACTTCAAGTATATTGAGTCCATATTTTAAAGAGGTGAGGATATTGATGTTGATGTCTCATATAGTATTAGAGCGGGTGGGTGAAATGGAGGCCCGCATTTGAAATACAGTATAATAAGAATGTGTCGACAAGACTTAAATATAAGTTCTACAAAATAGTAGTTAGACCAACACTATTGTATGGGTCAGAGTGCTAGCTAGTCAAGAACGCCCATATTCAGAAGATGAATGTAGTAGAGAAGAGGATGCTCAGATAGATGCGTGAGCATACTAGGATAGGTATGATTCAGAATGAAGTTATGCAAGGTAAGGTAGGATTGGCTTTTGCGATTGACAAGATGGAGGATGCGAGGTTAAAATGGCTCCAGCATATGAAAAGGAGGTGTGCGGATGCACTAATAAGGAGGTGTGAGAGATTTGCTGTAGCAGGAATTAAGTGAAATAGAAGTAAGTTGAAAAAGAATTGGGAAAGATGATTAGACATGACATAGCATAACTTCTGATTACTGAGGACATGGCCCTATATAGAATAATATGGTCTAAAATTATGATAGAATGTTAGTAGATAGCCAAGTGTCGACTTTATGTGGAGAAATAGAATGTTATAGAATATCTCATTATAGAACGTCATTAACTTGTATACTTATAATTGGATATAAATAATTTTCATTTGTCTACATTAAATATAAATTTAAAACAGAGGGACAATAAATGAAGATTAGGGAGAAAAAAGTACTTCCTTTGTTTTATTTTAATTGTTAGGATAAAATTTACATATCCATTAAGAAAAAATTATTAAGGATGATAATTTAACTAATATAACCTTATTAATTTTTTAAAAATATATAATAATAATTTTTTTTTATATTTTGAAATGACTTTAAATACTAAAAATAGAATTAAAAAAATATAATAATTATTTATTAAATTTTAAAATTAATAAATATTTTAAAATAATTATTTTTAAAATATCTATAAACGGGAAAGCAAAAGAGAATGAAAGGAAGATGGCCTTGTTTTAAGAGCAAGGGACAAAGCACGAGCTCAGATAAGCGTGGAATGGGGCCCACCTTGACATATGAACTCGTAAAGAGAAGAAAACGCATGGCACTTTTTTTAGCTGTCGGCTACTACGCACGTGTGATGCAGACACCTAGCAATAAAAGAAAAGGGAATTTTGTTTGTGGGGACCACTTAGCACAATTGACATGTGAACCCACTCGCTTACTCACATTTTCATTCTCTATTTATTTACTCTTTATCTTTTATTTTTCTTTTTTGGAATTTACAAGTACCGATTAAATATTGCTACCTTCGTTTATTTTAATTTATTTAATATATTAAAAATATATTTCTATGCTTATTTGTTAATTTCAATACATTAAATATTTTATTTCAATACTAATTACTTATTTTTTAATTATTTAAAAGTTATGATTATATATTAATTAATATATATTATGATAAAATATTCATATTAATTATTATTTCTTAAAACAGTGCAACATTTAAAATAAATCAGAAATAATTTAGGATAATATATATATATATATATATAAAGATTTGAAATTAAAATACCAATAATTAAATTCTTATCTTATCAATTTAGTATCGAATTTCGGAGTCTAAAGACAGAGAAAGAAGTTAGACTCAAACAGGAAATCGAAGTTAAGTGAAGCATATGAGATACAAATTAGTTTTCACCGAGCTAGTTGCTTAAATTTATAGGTGATCTTTTCTCTTTTGTTTTTTTTTTAACAAAATCATCTACTTTCAGAATAGGTAATTTTTTAGATTATTTAAACTTAGTTTAGCTTAAGGTGGTTTCACTCTTGCTATCTCTTGACAAAATAGATTGATGGACAAGTTTCTCTTTGTCACCCAGAGTCGAAGCCTATTATATAGCTAATTCGAAGGGGGCTAAAGCTCTATTTTTTTTCGAACACGGCTAGGTGATAGGAGACCTCAAGTCCAAATATTACAAAGATAATACTACATAATTGTTAACACTCACCCGTCTAAAATCGCTTAACTAATATATTTTTTTTGTCTCAATTTATGTGATATATATATTTTTTTAGTTATTTTAAAAAAATGACATATCTTTTTATATTTAATAATAATTTAATTTTAAAATATTTATTCCATCGTAAAAATATTTATAATCGTACAGTATTTATAATTTATTTTTAATATTTTTTAAATTCTATAGTCAATTAAAATACATTCATAAAGTGAGACGGATGGAGTTATTGATATAGTGGAGGGAGCGTGAGAAAGAGGGGCGACAAAGCAAGCTGGCGGTTGTTGCTTGATTCGGATCAAAATGTCCTCTTATAACTTAAAAATTATTGACACGCGTGGACCACACAAAATTATTGCCATTAGTTATTGTTTTTTTTCTTTTTCTTTTTGTTAGCCACAAGTTCCTTTGACTGAGATAGCCAGTTGGTCTTATGTTCCCATATATTCTTGTATAATGCAGAAGGCAAAACTTTTGTCTTAATCTTGTTTTGCATTTTTCTTCGCTTTGCTTTGTCTATAAATTTGAAAGTAATTGTCTTGTTTTACAAAACAAACAGGTCTTATGGTGATTGGTGAACTCTCCAGGCCAGATGAAAATGTTGAAAGTTGCACATACATAGTTTTTTCTCACTAGGGCGTACACGTCCTGAGATGACTTTGGGCCCAACACTGAGTGACTCGCTCACTCCCACAATGAGAGGCTTCCAAATTAGTCTTATTGGGCCGTAGCTTGGGCTGATCTTTAAAATTTTGCCGATAATCCAAAGACTAACGCTGAGCTTCGGATTCATTTGTAGTGTAGCCGCCTTTCAAAATAAATGCCAGGAAATGTATATTTTTTATATATTAATTACAATATACTAAAAATTATAGTACAATGTTTTATACATAATTAATGTATATTTATTATATATTAACTAGAAATTATAAATTATTTTTGGTCAAACAATCAAATAAAAAGCCCCTCAAAAAAATCCGTGATGCAGATCATACATGTGATTTGCCAGTATCTAGTGCAATTATCTGATGTTTTGCGTTTGAGGTCTCAGCTTAAATTCTACAAATTTTTATATGGTGTAACTAATTTAAGCTATTTAATTATCATTAGTTACTAATAGCTAATTTTTATATATCGAATAAGAAAAAAAACTTATTTTTTTTATAACCTAAACAGCCGCCGCCACCCCCTCTCTCTCTTTACTTGTCTAGTTCTATTTCACCTAACCAGCCGCCGCCACCCCCTCTCTCTCTCTATTTGTCTAGTTCTATTTCTCCTTCTCCAATTCAAAGTTCATTTTTTTTTCCATTAGATTCATAAACCTTTCCCCCAAGAATTTTCTTTCTGGTGTTCATTGAGGTCTGATGTGAGCGGATCTGATGGGTTTATAGAGGTCAGACCCATAAATACATTATGGTCAAGCAACTGAAGTAGCGATACAAAAGCAACAACAACAAGAAGCAGTTCTTAGCAATATAGAGAAGAAATTGGAGGAAATTAAAGAGAAAAAAATTAAGAAAGATATATGAGAAAATAATCTTTTTAGATCTCTTTTATGTAAAAGAAATGAAGATCTCTAAAAAAATGACATAAAACTAAAAATTAAAAAAATGTTATGAAATAATAAAGAAAGAACAAGAATATTGTAAAGAAAGAGAGAAGGAGAGAAGTTCTTATTTCTCTTGATGAGATGAAATACAATGAAGGAGAACTCCTCTATTTATAGGGATAATTTCTCCTAACTTTTCTCCTAAAGATAGACTTTCACAATGATATAAACACATGTATCCACTATAATACAAATACTTTTATAAACATTCACTACAACACAAATATGTTTATAACACTCTCCCTTAAATGTCTATTTGATAGATAATGTGCCTCGTTAAAACCTTACCAGAAAAAACCCAGTGGAAAAAAAATCTAGTGAAGGAAAAAGAGTACACATATCTAATAATACGCATTTTGGCTGCCTCATTAAAAACCTTACAAGGAAAACCCAGTGGGACAAAACCTCGCAAGGGAAAAAGAGTACAACGCGTATTAACTCCCCCTAATGAGAACATCCTTGAATCTTTGCATCCCGATCTTGTGCACCATCTTCTTGAAAGTTGTAGTTGGTAGAGATTTGGTGAATAAATCAGCCACATTATCACTTGAACGAATCTGTTACACATTGATATCACCATTCTTTTGGAGCTCATGTGTGTAGAAAAACTTTGGCGAGATGTGCTTCGTCCTATCTCCTTTTATGAATCCTCCCTTTAGTTGTGCTATGCATGCTGCATTATCTTCATACAAAATTGTGGGTACTTTGTCACATTTCAAACCACATTTTTCTCTAATGAGATGTATCATGGACCTTAACCACACATATTCTCGGCTTGCTTCATGAAAATCTATTATCTCAGCATGATTTGATGAAGTAGCTACCAGAGACTGCTTTATAGATCTCTAAGATATGGCAGTACCTCCACATATGAACACGTAGCCAGTTTGAGATCGAGCTTTATGTGTGGGTCAGATAAATACCCAACATCAGCATAACCAACAAGATCGGGACTTGCTAACAAATTAACCGAATGTTATGCCTTGTAGTATTAGCAAGATATACTAGTGCATCAATCACACTAAGATATGGTACTTCAGGACCAAGGATTTCCTCATATAAGAATTATGAACAAGTTTAAAGAAACTTGTAAATGCTTCAGGCATTTAGAATCCTTCATGATTTTCGTACAAATTTTGTCAAGTGATAACATTAATTAGTATTTAAATGCATGACATCTTCTAGTGTCTGGACTACAGGTCCAATAAGCTTTATGCTTATCAATACACATCATTTCACTTGATAATTATTTCTACATCAACATGCTTTAATAAACGTAGAATTCAGATCCTCACAATCTTTTACAATATTGCGCACTATATTGTATCAAAAATATCGTCGACGATCATTTTGATATCAGTTCCAATGCGACATAACTTATTGAGATCTCTTAATTTTTCGTCATTTTCAGGTACCTGAACCTTTGCCAAGGTTTTATGAAGTGTTATGTCGTGGTGCTTTCTTAAAGCACTTGCCTCATCATTATGACCATCTTAATCACTTGCTCCACTTCTTCTTCAAGAAGTTCTATATTTGGAACCGTTTGGTCTATCACGCTTCAGGCGTCTCATAGACCCTGTCCTTCAAGGACCTTTCATTGGAGCATTTGCAACTGAATTATAAAATAGAGTTAGCAAATATATCTGGCAATTGATTTGCAATATTTTGCAAGTGAATTATCTATTGAACTTTAAGTTCACTTTTTTTTTCCGAGGATCTAAATAATTCATCCCACACTCAATTTTCAGTTGCTAATCACTTCTCCCTCTAATGTTAGAAAAACTAACATTTACCCTCCAAACTCATTTGGGGACCCATCGTTTTGCGTTGTGGTGGAGCAATTGACTCATATATCGCACATTCAAATTTTTGGATGGAATTATTTGGTTCCTGACCCTGAACCAATTGTGATAGGGGAACCTTGTTGGCTTGATGCATTCAAGTGTTGCTATATGTTAAATAAATATATCTCATACCAAATTTTATTTGGGAGTTTTATTCTCATAACCAATGATTTAGCTATAATTGGAGGCATACAATTTTTGCTAAACCAACATAGATATGAATCAGCATTATCAACATGATTTTATAATTTGGAACTATGCTCTTAATTTAATAATTCGAGCAACAACCTTACAAAAATCAATTGCAAGTTGATATCAAAACACATGTGACCATTCCATAGATGCATCTATTAGCAAACGGTTCACATGGTAGGTGAATGGGCCCTTATTCACCTTTTTATAAGTTTCAAAATTTCACGGAATATAATTTCAATCTTAGCTGATCAAGATCATTCTATCACGAGAACAAGCAACACAAGAGAATTCTTGAAGAATCTTTTATTTCTTCAACATATAACCATGTGAATTCTCAATTATTTTTGCATCACATTTGAACCGGGATAGCCAACCAGTTATGGCAACTTATTTCAGTAAACTTCTAGTTTACTTTCGTATGTGATTTCATCATCATACCCATATTTATGTACTACAAATAAAAAAATCGGCGGGTAATCTTTTACATAAATATTTATAACCCGCTTCAATTATAGTAGCATGAAGATATTAGATCTTCCCATAATTTATAGTCTCATTTTTTTTTCAATATACTTGAAACTTATAAGTTTCCTTTTGAGACTTACTACAACAATTTCATTCCTTCAGGTAGTAATACATTAGCTCTTCCAGAGCTCTCAGTTAATTTTGTATACTACCACATATTCAATCATATCAACATCATTTATAGTTTCTACACATAGTTTCAACTTAGAAACAATTTTGAATGTTGATGAGCTATACTCATGAATAGACTTATAGTCTTGATGAATCCAATCATATCGTGCCTTTGGGTGGATGACCATTTTCAGGTGGTCATATCTTTATTTTAGGTTATTCCACAAAACAAGTGGATCCTTAATCATGAGATATTTAATTTTAAGAATTTCGTTAAGATGATGACGCAAGAATATCATAGCCTTAGCACAATATTGATTTGATGCTTTGTTTTCACTTTTAATGGTGTCTCCGGGATCCATTGCATCCATATGGATTTTTGATGCTTTTCTTTCACTTTTAATGGTGTCTCCAAGACCCATTGCATCCATATGGATTTTTGATGCTTTGCTTTCACTTTTAATGGTGTCTCCAAGACCCATTGCATCCATATGGATTTCAGCATCCAACACCCCTGAAAGGTAGTTCTTGCCCGAACTTTGAAGGGCAACGAAATCAAGTTTCGTAAGGTTAGCCATATTAAAAGAAAAAGAAAAATAATACCTTGACCTTCAAATTTTGAGACAGTAGAGTCGTAGAGCAACAATATCACCAAAGGAATATCCCTCCTGTGTTTCGAAAAAGAAATTTTAATTTTTTTTACCTCTGATCTTTCAGAGTGTTCAAGGCAGAGACTCGTGCTGATAACGTGTTATGAAATAATAAAGAAAGAACAAGAATATTGTAGAGAAAGAGAGAAGGAGAGAAGTTCTTATTTCTCTTGATGGGATGAAATACAATTAAGGAGAACTCCTCTATTTATAGGGATAATTTCTCCTAACTTTTCTCCTAAAGATAGACTTTCACAATGATATAAACACACGTATCCACTATAATACAAATACTTTTATAGATATTTACTACAACACAAATATGTTTATAACAAAAAAGAAATTATAAATGACCTACAAAATCAATTCTCTCTAAAAGAAAATGCTAACATTGTCATTATATATAGCCTAAAATTCAAATTAGTACCCTCTAATACATGTTAGTAGAAAAAGTAACAACATAAAATTTGAATATAATCTTCCTAATCTCAACATTTCCACCTTAGCTTTACACTCTGTCTGGATGGTTGTTACATATTATTTCATAATATCGAATTATATGTATTGTGTCATATTGTATTGTGTTGATGAATATAACGTTTGGATAGGTTGTATTATTTTCTATCGTTACATAATCTAACGTATCAACAATTTGAAGAATAAACCTATAAAAAATATGATATGAAATAGAGCTACTATAAAAAGATAGGATAAAGGATAAAATATAATTATTAGATAATAAATAAGACAAAATTAAAAAAAAAATAATGACATAATCATAAAAATAAGTCGTTACACAAAGTGAGATTTTTCGTCATTATATAACAACGGTTTGTTTAATAGTAGGTGTAGTTAACAAGGTACTATGGTTGAAGTTACACTAACTACCATCTTATCAGGTTGTTAGAATTGGTTAAGAGAGGAGGTTAGTCAAGTAATTAGTAATATAAGTACATCATTGATGTAATAGCTCGCTGTAGTGATTCATCATTTTCTGTTGAAAAAATAACAGAAATTTGTTTTCCTCATCTTTTCTCTTTCTATGTTCTTCTTCTTCTCTATATCAACAATGGTTCCTATACTCTAAATCTCTATTTATGGAGTTATCATGGTATCAGAGCCTCGATCGTAAGTACAAATTGTGAAAGTAAATAGTGCACAACAGGTCACAAAAGGAGAAACATCAAAGTAGGGCAGAGTACTTCAAATTCGATGTAATGGTGATCAAGAATATGATGACTTCCGCATCACTAGGAACTACTAATATCAACTCAGAATCAGCTCATGAAAGCTCTACAATTGCCACAATTGACCACAATCATCCTCTATATCTTTAATCAACCGATACTCCAGGTAGTTCTCTCATCTCACTTTAGTTGTCTGGATTTGAGAATTATGCTCTATGGAGTCGGTCTATGAGGATTGGCCTATTAAGTAAAAAGAAAGTTAGGTTTTATTGATGAATGATTTCCTAAGACTCGATTCGCATCTAAATTGCATGATTAGTGGGAGAAGTGTAATGTTATAGTTCTCTCCTAGATAATGAATATTGTTAGTCCAGGGTTATTCAGTTGTATTGTATATGATTCAGATGCTCATAAATTATGCCTTGATCTAAAAGATAGATTTGATAAAGTTAATGGATCACGTGTGTTTCATCTGCACAAAGAGATTCATAATTTTGTGCAGGATACCTTATCTATCACTGACTAATTTTCTAGGCTCAGGGACCTATGAGATGAATTTGATGCAATAATACCCTGCCTTGGATGTCTCTGTCCTCAGTTAATAAAGTTTGTTGAGCATTTTAACTATTAGAGATTTCTTCAATTCCTTATGGGATTGAATGAAACATACACACAGACTAGAAATCACATTCTTATGATGAGTCCAGTTCCTACCTTGAACAAAGCTTATTCTCTGATAATTGACCAAGAGAGTCAAAGAAGTATGGTAAACTTCTCTCAAATTGGTTAGTATCAGATGTGTTGGAAGGTACTGCACTATATAGTAACAAAAATACTAGTTATGCTAGTAGTGCTAGTACTTCTAGAGGTGGTTACGTAGATAGAGGTAGCACCTCCAGAGAAGGATACTTAGGTGGAGCCAATTCATATGGAGGGAACTATACTAGAGATAGTCATCACACAGGTGGAAAAGCTATTCTTCTAGCTATAGCTCTAGATACATTAGTGGTACCAATAGCTCAGGAGGTGGCTACAAAATAGGAAAGTATTTCCACAATGTGATTGATCACCGTGGTTGCAAAGTACATATAAAGGAGAATTTCTACAAGGTGGCTATTTTGTTGATTTCAAATCAAAAAAGAAATCTAGAAACTCTAGAGCGTAACCGAACCAAGTTGAAGTCCCACAGAGTGTTGTATAACCACAAATCACTTCAAGTGCTTTCTTTACTCAAGATTAGTACTAGCAGATCCTACAAATATAAAGCCAGTTAGGGGGGTGGAGGATTTTATGCTAGAGTATCTATTGAAGGTAGTGATACTCTTGCTTTAATGTCTAAATATGAGAATAATGAATAGATAGTTGATACAAGTGCTACTAACCACATGACATCTAAACTAGAGATGCTAAATAAGTGTCGCGTGATCCCTAGCTCTGACAGAAGTAAGGTACATTTACCTACTAGAATATTGTGACTGTCTCACTTGTTGGGAATTCTTCTGTGTTTGAGAATCAGAATATCTAAAATATTCTTTTCCTACTTGATTTTAAATACAATCTCTTATCTATATCAAATATTACTAAAGAGCTTCAGTGTATGGTGGCCTTCTTCTCTGACCTCTGTATTTTTCAGGATCTTTGTAGTGGTCAGGTGAATGAGATTAGGAAAAAAGAATATGGACTTTATATTATCAGGGAAAGACCAAATTATGCTCTAAGTCAGCCGGTCAGGGAGGTAGTTAAGTCTGGTAACTCAGTTAGCATATCAAAATCTGTTGATGTGTAACACAGGAGATTAGGTCATGCTTTTATAGATCTAATAAAGAGACATGACATTCTTAGCATATTACAAAGAACAGATCATTCTTATTGTACCGTTTGTCCTTTAGCTAAGTATACAAAACTGTCTTTTTCATTGAGTTCTTATATGTCTAAAGCAGCCTTTGAACTGTTACACTGTGATAGCTTGGTATCTTATAGAGTTTCCACTAAATGGAAAGAAGTACTTTGTATACACTGTGATAGCTTGGTATCTTATTGTACCGTTTGTCCTTTAGCTAAGTATACAAAACTGTCTTTTCCATTGAGTTCTTATATGTCTAAAGCAGCCTTTGAACTGTTACACTGTGATAGCTTAGTATCTTATAGAGTTTCCACTAATAATGGAAAGAAGTACTTTGTTACTGTATTTGATGATTATAGTAGATATATATGGATTTTTGTGCTATCTTTTAAATCAGACACTATTGTGGTAATGAAACAGTTTCTCACTCAAGTTCATAATGTGTTCTCTACCTTTATTAAAACTCTAAAAATAGATAATGGTAGTGAATCTTTTTGCCATGATTTTAAAGAATTAATAAACAGTTTTGGTATTATCTATCAAAGCACTTGTGTCTACATACCTCAACAAAATGACATTATTTAGACGAAGCACAAGACCATATTGGAAATGGCTAGAGCTATCAGGTTTCAGGCAGCTATTCCTTTGGAGTTTTAGTGTGAGTATGTGTCTACAACTGTCTATATCCTTATTAGAATTACAATCAAAAGTCATCAAGTTTAAATATCCTTTTAAATGTTGTATTTGCATCCTCCCCCTGTCTCACATCTCAAGGTGTTTGCTTTCTGTTATGTTGCTTGTCCTAAATTAATGGATAAGTTTTTCTTAAGAGCAGTACCAGCTGTGTTCTTGGGGTACTCATCCTGTCATGATCCGAGCATAGACTCAAATGCAATACGAGACTAAAAACCACGAATAGCTCCAAGATAACCTATGGTACATACATAATATAAGCATAAGCATACACTAAGTGAAAATAAATCATAAAAAAAGAAGCATAAGCGGAAGTATGAGATATCATAAGTCGTTAACGGAGACAACAAGTCAACACCGCTGAGTATCTATACATCATCATCTGAAAAGCCTCTAAAGTATAAGATGAGCTGATGGGACAAGCCCCCAACTAGCTCATAACTGAAAAGATATAAAAGGGACATAAACAAAAAATTGACGTCCTTGGATAATGAGGACTCACCAAGAGCTGGGCTGAATCGGAGCATGAGGAATCTAACAACGTGGATAAGATTGATCACCCGAACCTATATCATGAGACGATATAGCACAAAAGTATACGATCAGTATTCTAAACGTACTGAGTATGTAGGATAAGTAAAACATGAGAGTAAGGATAACATTCTAAAAATTCATGATCGTAAGATAGTCATATACATAAGTTTTTCATCATAATGTGAAGTATAATGACCCAAGTTTTTGAAAATAAAATCATATAGCTCATCATATTTGAAATCATAAATAAAACTCATAATCTGATCAATATATCAATACACTATAAAACATGATATCATAAGTCCTGAGCATGAAGAAACATCAAAACATGAGGAACAATGGGAGATTCTCATAACCGACACCATCATGAATGAGAACACGATGCCCAACTATCTCGCTTAAGTTGGCAAAGTCGTTCAAGGACTTGCTAAGGCAAAGAACGATAAACGCATGATATCACTCATGAGATCATTTGAGCAGGAGAAACACTCTTTGGAGAGGACCCCTATCATACCTATGGTGGCACGTAATTCTAATACCTGGGTGCACTGAACCCCAGCCTACTCGGTACTAAATACTACTCTCAAAACATGCATAGCACTCATAATCATAATCATGAAACATACTTGATTTTGCATGGGCTAGTTAGAAATCATGAAATTCATAAATTTCTTAACATACGTGAACTAGCTATGAAAATAATGCAGAAAACTTAGCCATGATACATAAGCTTGATATTCATGAGATTCGTACATACCTGAGTAAATCATGCTAACTTAAAAATAAAGATTCATGAGAGTTTTTCATAGAAGTCATGTAATTATAATCATAAAATATAAATAGGATCATGAGAGAATCAATTTCATAAGATATCATGGAGTTTTCATCAAAAAGGGCCTAACCGTAGAAATTCATGAAAATCATAATTGGAGACCTAAAGAAAATAAAATCACGTAATTGACCTTGGAATTGGTCACGAGGGTGGAAAAAATCTCCCGTTCATGATCCCACATACCTAGACTTTGATGAATTATCGCTTAGACTTGAGACACAAGAGAGTTGAGAAGAAGAAGAATCCTAGGAGCTTGAGAGCCTTGAGAGGATTTGATTTTCAATCTATGGTGTTAGGAGAGGAATGAGGGTTAGGATTAGTTTACTCTTAAATACTCCTCTAAGAAAATCCAAAATGACCTAGCTAAGGAGTTAAAAGCATAGGAAGTTATTAGGATGTCCTTATAAAATCGAGCTGAAAAACTGTCCCACCAGCTCTCACAGGTTGTACCATGACTCGTGGTGACATACCACGGATCATGGTGTGCATTTGTGACTTTCAGGTGACTTAAAATCTTGCTGAAACTCTTACCATGGATGCTCAGTATGATTCGTACCTTGGTACCACGAGTCGTACCATGGCTCGTGGTGACTGGGCTTGTCCTTTGTCTGTCAAACCTGATAATGCTTTACTAAATTGCTCATAGCTTTTTATTCCGAACTTCGACTAACGCAAGGTTGGATGCGTTGGGAAGAAGACTCAAAGGGATTTAATTTGATGTATTGGATCAACTAAAAAACTTCATAAAATGGAAGTTATGTTTTCGTTTAAATTTGACCTTTGTAAGAACTTATATAAAGACTCAATCGGTAGGAATACTCTCAAGTCAACTTTATGCTAGAGGTTCCTTATGACCTTAATTTTTATCCTATGAACTTTCCATACTTAAGAATTGATCTTAACACCTTGTTTCCAAAATATTCATCTAGTTTAGGTCCATCCACATACCTAAAACGGTTTTAAACTTAGCCAAAAAGTCTAAGGTATTACAATACCTCAACTCACAACTGAAACAACGATTCGTACCATCACATGTCTTGGTACTATTCATATCACACCATCATGAGTCATACTGAGAGGAGATTCCAATTTTTTTGTTGGTTCATACTCCATATCTGGAATCTAGTCTTAGAGACTTTTGATGTGTTATATTATATTTCCCTTGGGAATATTCATCCTTGAATGGAGACTAATAGAGTTGAAAAGATAGGGAAAGAGTTGCAATCTCAAAACTAAAAGCTATAGACTGAATACAGATGGACTGACTGAATCCTAACTGAGACGCATATAGTAAATTGAATTCAGAAATCATACATGCATACTAAGACATGAACTAAACATAAAATTGAATAAAGTACTAAGGAGGAAACTAATACCTCATGCTGGATTGGGCTGGAAGGAAAAAGGTGAGGGTACTTAGCCATTATCTTCTTTGGCTTTTCAAGTAGCTCCCTGTCACGACCCGAACGTACACTTGGATCGTAGACACGGGACAAGGGACTCCGAGGGACCCCAAGACAACCCATGACTCATGCATACAACTAATCTCATTCACATAAACGGAATGATAATCATAAAGATATAGCAGAAACGTAATCATAACATAGCATCAAGAAATATCAACGTTTACGTAGAGGAGTACTACATACTTATCTGAAAACCTCTAATACATAATATGGGTTGATGGGACAACATCCCCAACTAACCCGACCAATACAGAAACATAAACAACATGAAAGTCTGTAAAATAGCCCTTGAAATATGAGGACTCACCAACAAGATGAAGGCATAAGCTGAGATGACGTAAGGGTGAGGATGAGCCTGAGATCCAGACCCTGTATCATGAAGCGATACAGCATAGCAAGTATGCAGTCAGTATGTGGAATGTACTAAGTATGCAAGGTAAGTAAAACAGATATTTTAAAAGTAAAGTAAACTCATAAATAGACATAGGAGAAGGACATCATGCTTGAATCAAAAATCTTCGTAATAAAACATAAGGCTCAAGACTTTTAAATCATTCGTAATCATTCATTATCATAATCGTAAATAACTTTACTATAATATAACTTGAGCCAATAACATAAATATAACAATGCATAAAACATATTGAACAATGGGAGGACTCTTCATAACCGACACCATCATGGTAGAGCCTTTCATAATGCCCCAACTATCTCACTCAAGTGGGCAGAGTCGACCCTGACTTGCCAGGCGAAGGTCGTGCATTAGGCATGATATCACATTTGAGGGGATCGGTATCAATACAATATGTATAACATTATAACCCACTGTGGCACGTGGTTATGAGAGAACAACGTAGTTCTTTGAACGCCGGGCTGCTCGGTGCTAGACACGGCTCCCAAAAACATGCATATAGGATCATACATAAATCATTAATATCATTCATAAAAAATTCATAGGTTAAGATATAACATTTATTATCATTTATATCCTTTAAAACATGCTTAGCCAAGAATCAAGGCCTTTTTATCGGTCAACATCATAAATCAATAAATCATGAAATTCGTTTCGTAAATCATAAATCATTCTTCATCATATGGGCATTGCCCAATGCCTCCTCATACTCAATTATTTCAAGATATGCTCATAAACATGGGTAACTTGGATTCATGCATTTCTATAATCAATAAACTTAAAATAATGAATATTCATCATAAATCATAATTTTTATGAACTTCCATAAATGGGCAATTTAGATTTAAAAAGATTGAAACATGATTTTGAAGAGAATAATACTAAACCTGCCCAACATGCATATTTCAATAAATAAAACTCAATTAAAATATTTCCATAAGGAGAAATCACATTGACATGCTTTGGGTAAAATACCATGGAATTTGAGTAGGAGAATTCATGACTTTAATCGAAATTAAGCATGGGAGAGGAAGAATTCCACCCATTTTAAAACCCTACATACCTGGAAATGGAGAGACTCGGAGTTCCTTGAACACACACAAAGAATTTTAAAGAAAATTTGGGGAAGAAGGTCTTAAATCTTCCAAAAACCTCTCTAGAATCCTTGCATGAGAATGGGCATACCTAAAGGACTTAACTCATATTATCATACTTAGAAGATCTCCAAAACGACGTAGTTTAGGGGCTAAAAATGTGGAAATGTCGAGAATACCCTTAAAATAATTTCCCTGAAAATTGTCCCGGACGAACCAACGACCGACCCAACGGGTCGTGGAAACATACCATGGCTCGTGGTATTGAGCTGTCGGGTACACTGTCTCATAACACATCTCAGATACCTTCCCACGACTCGTCAGGACGAGTGGTTACTTCAAACCACGGGTCGTAGGGTCGACCGTCGTCAATCGCTTGACCAATCTGACTCCCTTTTCCATGAGCCTCACCATGACTTGTTTTGACTTCCAATAAGTCATGGTTTTCATCTATTGAATGCACTAGAAACTTCAACCAACCAGTAATGACTTGAAACAACGGGTCGTTGTCTCTCACCACGGATCGTGGGATGGCCCGTTGCTTCCTCCTCAGCCTAAGTCCAAACCTCCTTATGACTGGTGACAACGACTTCTTGTTCCTAACAATGGGTCGTTATACCGTCCGTTGTTTCCTCTAATTCCCTGACTTCCCAAACCACGACTGCATATGACGACTCGTGGTATCCTACCACGAGTTGTAGGGTAGTCCTTCCTGTGATATTTTTATTAGTTTTCTGCACTTTTAAATTTTAACTCCCCGGGCTATTCTTAGGCCTTTCCGGGGTATTACACTCCCTTTACAAGTTGATTCCTCCAAAGTACTTTCACTGAAGCGACCTTTTTGTTCCTCAACTTCTGAACCTAACAGTTAAAAGTCTCATCAGAACTTCCTCATAAGTGAGGCATCCTTCACACCAATGCTCTCTACTTGTACAACTATAGTTGGATCGCCAATGCACTTCTTCAACAAGGACACATAGAAAACCGAATGCACTAATGCCAACTCTGTGGGCAACTCCAACTCATAAGCCATATTGCCAACACGCTTCAGAATCCGGTAAGGACCAACATATCAGGGACTAAGCTTTCCCTTCTTGCCAAACCTCATCACCCCCTTCATGAGTGTAACCTTCAGAAATACCCAATTATCAATACTGAACTCAAGCTCTCTCTTCCTCACATCCGCATAGGATTCTGACGACTCTGAGTTATTTTCAACCTTGCATTAATAAGCTAAAATTTCTCCATAACCTCATGAACTGAATCTGTCCCTATCAACATAGCCTCGCATACCTCAAACTATCCAATAGGTGACCTACACCCCATCAAGAGCTTCAAACGGAGCAATCTGAATGCTGGAATGGTAACCGTTATTGGCAAACTTAATGAGAAGTAAGTGATCATCCTAACTACCCTTGAAATCAATCACATAATCTCTTAACATGTCCTCCAAAGTATGAATAGTCCAGTCAGCCAGACCATCTATCTGTGGGTAAAAAGTTTTGCTAAGCTCTACCTGTGTACTAAGGCCCTTCTGAAATGATCTCCAAAAATTGTGAGGTAAACTGAGTATCCTTATCCGAGATGATGGACAAAGGAACTCCATGCAATATGAATAACTCTCGAATGTAAAGTCTACCATAATCCTCGGTTGAATTTGTATTCTTAACTGGCATGAAATGTGTTGACTTCGTCATTCGGTCTACAATCACCCATGCAGTATAATGTTGTCGGCGTGTACAAGAAAAACCTATAATGAAGTCCATATTTATTTCTTCCCACTTTCAAGTAGGAATGCTGATATCTTGAGTCATGCAGGTCTCTGATGCTAAACCTTAACCTGTTGGCAATTCGGCCACTTAACCACAATTTCTGCAATATCTTCTTCATGCCATTCCACCAGCAGACCTCCTGTGGATCACGGTACATCTTAGTGGCACCTAGATGGATAGAATACCGAGAGCTGTGTGCCTCTCTCAACATCTGCTCTCTCAAATCATCCGCATTCGGAACATATAATCGACCTTGATATCGAAGTACCCCATCTCCCTCTTGGGAGAAGACCTCACCTTTCTGATTCTGGATTGCTTCCTTCAACTTAACTAATATAGGATCCTCATCTTTCCTTGCCTTAACCTCAGTCACTAATGAAGATTCCAATCCATTCTGAAAAATGACACCACCATCTGCTGAATTTGTAAGGCGAACCTCTACGCGAGCAAGCCTATGGATATCTCTAGACAATTCCTTCTTTCCCTCTTTCACATTATATACACTCCCTATAGTCTAATAGCATCCGCCACTACGTTGGCCTTTTCCTTATGATAAAAAATACTCATGTCGTAGTCCTTAAGAAGCTCAAGCCACTTTTTTTTGCTGCAAATTCAGGTCTTTCTGACTGAACACATAATGAAGGCTCTTATGGTCCATAAACACATCAACATGCACTCCATACATATAGTGCCTCTATATCTTCAAGGCAAACACCACCGCCGCTAACTCAAGATCGTGTGCCGTGTAATTTTTTCATGAGTCTTAAAAGCTGCCTCGAGGCATAAGCAATGACTTTCCCATGTCATATCAACACACATCCTAAGCCTACTCTAGAGGTATCATAATACACCATAAAATCATCGGTTACCTCTGGTAGGGTCAAAATTGGAGCTGAAGTGATTTGAGTATTTATCTCCTGAAAACTCTTTTCACAAGTATCAGATCACTGAAATTTGACCTTCTTCTAGGTCAACCTGGTCAATGGTGAGGCAATGTATGAAATCACTCTAGGAACCTCCTGTAGTAACCAGTTAAACCCAAAAAGCTTCTAATGTCAATAGGAGTGGCAGGTCTAGGTCAGTTCTTCATTGCCTTAATATTCTAAGGGTCTACCTAAACACCCTCACTAGACACCACATGACCAAGGAATGCAACTGATTTCTGCCAAAATTCACAGTTGCTAAACTTAGCAAACAACTGACGGTCCTTAAGAGTCTACAACACAATCCTCAAATGAGCATCATGCTCCTCCTCACTCCGAGAGTATATGAGGATATCATCTATGAAGACAATGATGAACGTATCCAAATACTGCTTGAACATCATGTTCATTAAATCCATAAAAGTTATAAGAGCATTTGTTAGTCTAAAAGGCATAACTACAAACTTGTCGCGCCCTATTTTGAATTAGTCAAAATATATTTGCAACGACCAGCTCTTCTACCTGGTTAAAAAAAGAGTTCATAGTCGTCACATAATCTTAAGAATCTATTAGGAAATCTCTGTGCATTGCAAATGTTTAAATCTATTATCCTGCTAAACCAGTACATTCTAGATAAGGGTTTATTTACTCCAAGGGGAAGGTGTTAGGCACCCCTCGTAGCCTTTTCAAAGATAGTCCTTAAATTTAGTCTAAGATATGCTAGGGGATTATTACTCTAATTATTTACAATTAAAGGGTGTTAGAAAAGACTGATAGAAATGAGTTAAAAAATAATTTGAAAATAATTTGGGAATTACAAAATGTACGTATGTAGAATATAAATGTGATATATGTAAAATATACAAAAGTGATATACAGGATATGCATATTAATAAGTAGTAGTCTGAGTAAAGTGAAGAAAATTGGGTAACATAATTTAAAGATTTTGTAGTGAAAAGGTGTGAGGCGTATAAATAATATAACGTATGTATACAAAAATGATATACTTATGATTTAAAAAATATGGTGTGAATAGTAACATGTATAAAGTAGTTATAAATAATGTACATGTAGTGTGTGTGTGTGTATAGTGTATAAAATAATATATATGAGGTGAAGTATATATGTATAATTATATGGAGTAATAAGTATCTTATAAATATTTTTATGTATATATGTATAAAATAAGATATGTAGTATATATATGTGTGGAGATAAGTTACATATGAGAAAAATTAGTCCATCATATTTAGATGATAAAATAATTATACATGATAAAATGATATACTTATAATATAAAAAATATGGTGTGAATAGTAACATGTATAAAGTAGTTATAAAATAATGTACATGTAGTGTGTGTGTGTATAGTGTATAAAATAATATATATGGGGTGAAGTATATATGTATAATTATATGGAGTAATAAGTATCTTATAAATATTTTTATGTATATATGTATAAAATAAGATATGTAGTATATATATGTGTGTGGAGATAAGTTACATATGAGAAAAAATAATCCATCATATTTAGAAGATAAAATAATTATACATGATATGTGATATACAAAAATAAGTTTTTATAAATAGATGTTAATATGTGAGTAGAAACTAAATTAAAAATATGTATATGTGGATGGATAAAATAGTATCTATATTATGTAAAAAATAAATATGCATATATAAATAATAATATATCAAAAAAGATTATATTATAATAATATGCAAAGTATACTTGTAAAATAACATATATACACACACACACCTCATACTTGAATTTTTTGGTGAAAAATCTGAAATGGGCTAAGTTTTGGGCCTAAATTTCTGCAATAATATAAAATAAAAAATACCTGGGCCAGCAGTCCACTTTAGCAATAGTTGATAGATTTAAATATTTAAGCCCAGTATTTGGACTCAATTAATGGATTTTAAAAGAAAAATCATTTGGACCTTTTTTTTTTTTTAGAAAAGAAGTTATTTACCTCTTTATTACTAATTAATTACCTAAAATGAAAACAGTGATTAATAATAAAAATTACATTTTTCAGATTTCAAAAAAGAAATTCGTCTATTTACTTTCTTTTGAAAAAATCAACCGTCTTTAAGGTATCAAATTTTTTTTATATTAAAAATCTTAATACTATAAAGAGGAGATGGATTTACTAGTAGGGCTATCAATTCATACATATACACAAAATACATATAAAGTTAGCGGACATATATGTGTGTGTGTGTAGCAAGAAAAAGTTTTGAAAGGGGACTAAGAAATATCGGACTCTTAAAAGAACCCAACTCCTAATACTTGATTCCGAATGCTGTGAGGGAATCATAGTAGCTGTTGGCCTGCGGGCCAAATCGAGTTTCAAATGAGAACTCCAGCTCTCTGGTTTAAACCATGAAAAAAAAGAGAAAATAATTAGAGAATTATCCTTAAATCATATCAATGAAAATATATCCTCATTATAATCAATTCTACTCATTTTTTTAAACACAGAGACTTATCTCATATGAATAGCTATTCTGATACAATTGATTTTATATTTTTGGCTCAATAGCTAGTACATATTTAAGAGAGATTAGGAAGTACAACAGTTTTGAAATAATACGAAATAATACTCTGAAAAGAGAGCAAACAATATCCATGATACTAAGTTAAAATCATTTCTCAAGTCAATTAATTCATGACTGAGCACACATACTAACTTTAAGTACTAAAATCATCCATCCTATTATTGCAAAATATTTGAACATCTTAAAATAACTTAATCTTTTACATATAAAGAAAAAAAAAAGATCATCCAAGAGTACATAAAACATTTGAAAAGAAATGAATAAACGTGATCCACTGCAACATTTTACATAGTTAGACATAAAATCCTTGAATAGTTTGAGCTTCACAAAAATAAAAAAATACACAACCATATTAAATTAATATTAGAATTTCGAACTTGCTCAAGTAAACTCATTAAGGTAGTTAAATGAAAGAGGGAAAAGCTAATAAGGATCATACATACTGTAATAAAGTAAGACAATACTATAGTTATTCCATTGTCCTTAATATTTAAGGCTAGTTAGTTTAACAAAAAAATATCAAGCCCAAGAAACTATAGAAGTAGTTTATATAGTTGTTGAAGAAATCTTTCAAAAACAATATCTTTTCAAAAACCAAAGAAAGGTGTTAATAATTTTTAGGCAAGCAAAATCTCTCAGTTACTTTTATTTCTTCGAAAATCATCCAGGATAGCAGGCGTACTATAAAACAAGTTTAAAAACTCAAGTGCCAAACAAATAAAATATCTCCTTAAATCACATTTGAGTATACTTATTGAAACTCTAAGCATGCAACAAAGGCTGAAATAGAAAGACAACTCTTTAAGAAAATTTAACTCATATCCCTCAATCGTATTTCATATCTCCTTCATTTATCATTTGAAAACATCCTTAGATTTCAACACATTCAAAGCGTAATGTTTTTTGGTATCCAAAGCAAACAATTATGATCAAGATGTGAGGAGCAAGTATTTAACAAAATCATGTAGATGTTGGTTAACCATTTTATGCAAACACTTTACTATTTTAAATAAAAACTCGTTAGTGACATACTTAAAAAATTAAAAGGAAGGACAATAAACTTTAAACACAAAATAAGTCTTTAAATAAGAAGAAATAATAATACTTATTATACCATTTTGAACATATTAGTTAGAGATCATGATTGAGTAACTAACTTAAACAAACAATTTAAGAGATGTACATGTCTAGTTTTCCCAAAAATGAACAATGACAACTATTCATGTTAAATTCTAAAAAAAAGAACTCAACACCATTCTTTAAACTAGTTATTCATACTAGGTGTCTTTCATAACTATATAAGAAGTTCTCTAGTTTAAGACATTTTATCATACATAAAGTCTTAAGCTTAATTGAGTTAGACCCAAAACTTTCAATTATCTTACTAAACGACTGCCCGTAATCATTCTAAAACTTTCAAATAGAATTTAATAAACTTAAAGAAAAGACATCAAATCCTACTCCAAAATTACAATCTTTAAGCCTTTTCATGCTAGGTTAAAGCTAGAAAACAACTTGTAAACACACAATAAATTAGAAACATAACTACGCAGCTATAGTCATATTCAAACAATCACACCAACGTCACAATGACCTTAAGATGGACAACCAACCAACAATTAAAGCTTTAAACTTCACAAAATTTATTTCGAGCTAATTCAAGATTGTTAAAACTCTCCATACATACAATACAATGTGGATAAATTGAACGACCAGAAACAATTATATTTCATATCCTTTGTACTCCAAATCATCATACCAAAACAACCAGCTCCTTCCAAATACATAAAACTCTACCTGAACTAATTGAAATGCAGTAAAATTGATAGCAGGAAAGGGTATTAGTGGACATTGTGCAGTGATTGAGACGGTGAGTAATCGAGTGAGTTAAGGCGAGCAAACTACAGAAGACAATAAAGGTATAAGTTCTGGCGAAGAAAACAGAACACATAAATGAAAAATAAAGAATAAATTAATAGTGTGTTTGTGTATATGTGTGCGCTCAGTTTACTGCTATTGTTCCCTCTTTTTTTTAGTGCGTGTGTATGTATTTGTTGCTATTTGATTCTTTTTTAATGTTTTTCTCTATCTCTTTTCCTCACCATCTATCTCCTTTTATAGGAGATAGATGAGGGCTCTAACGTTAGGAACTTTGAGAATTCAAATTTTTGAAGAGACGGGTAGTGTGAATTAGAGAGTAAATCAGAGAAGAGTTGACAAAAGGGATAGTGACTTACCAACTTTGACTGGGACAATAGTTTGAATGGAAAATCTGGTGGATTTTTGAGATGGGGTCGCGGGTCTGACAGGGAGAGAGGTTTGGGTATGGGGATGTGCGAGGGTGGCCAGCGGTGGTTGGTGGCGTCGTAGGTGGTGGAGTTGAGAGAGGGAGAGAGGTCTGCGGCGGAGGTCTGGTGGAGGCGGTGGTCATCATTGGGAGAAGGAGAGAAAGGAAAGCGGGAGGGGTTTGGATGAAGGGGTGGAACGAGGGAATTAGGATGGAGCGGGTTAGGTCATTCGTATTCTGGGTTGGGTAGATTAATCTAGATCGTCTGATTAAATGATCGGACGGCTAGAAATTAAAGTAAGATAAAAATAAATAAATAAGTATAATATATATATATATATCAAAGGGGAGAATCAAAATTGAATGACTGAGATCAAAGGGTAGAAACACAATTCATGTAACGTCTACATGGTACACATAGATTGGTTAAAATTAAATGGCATGGATTGAAGAGATATGTAGATTTTTTGAATCAAATGGCTAGATTTGCAATTTAAAACAAAATCAAATGCATTTCAATTTTGGCCATTTTAAAAATAAAATAACATCAATAAGTGAAAATTAAAATCAATTAAATTATAAAATCATCCCTTTCTAGAAAATAAATAAAAATCAAGACACATTATTAATCGATTAATTTAATCAAACTTTCGAACTTAAATAAAATAAAATATTTATTTGCAAAAATGGATCAATTTAGTATTTAAATTATAATCAATAGAAAAAGTAATAATTTAATATACATACTTAAATACTCATTTTGACACAAAAAATATGACAATGTATGTACAATATTTTTTTATGAATATTTTTAACATTTAAAATCACAAGAAATTATACATATAAGATTTTGTTAAATGAAATGGAAAATATTATTCAAATACCGTAAAAATTTATTTTCCAATTATTAAAATATTTTATTTTATTTTATTTAAAATTTCAGAAGCTTAAAATAATTAATCAAAAATGTGGAGAGCCAAAATTGGGTTTCAACAGTTACCTCTTTCTTTAGTCACGAATGAGGAAAGAATGTGTGGTCAAAGAAAATATTGACACGTTCCAATTTTGGCCGTCCACCTATGTATCTTTTTAAATAAAAATAGCTCTTATTTTGAGAAATTATGGCCTAGCTCTGGCTTTTGAGCTACCTACATATCTCGGATCCACGAGAAATAAAGCCATATATAGTTCAAGGAGTGAAAATCATCACAAATTCGGATCGACTTTCAAAAATTTATCCAGTGTAAAATTATGATGATACTAGGTTCTTTGTGATGGAAGATAATAAGATTTTAACACGAATAAAGTGAGTACAACTGTACTCAAACTCGAGTTTACTACAAATCCCTAAAAGAGTGGGAATCAGACCAAATATAGCTTTGAAGTGAAATGGTGAATTTTGAGGATGCCTTCAAAATTTTGCCCTAATATCGAATTTAAGATTTGGCACTGGTCTTCTAGCCAAGCTTTTGGAGGAACTTTATAGAAAGATGCAAAAGAAAAGAGTATTGATGCACTTTAAAATTTGAAAGTACGAATGATTAACTGTGAGAATTGGAGTCGGAGCGTTGTACTCTAGCTTGTGAGTTTGATATTCCTCACCAAGCAATGCCTCAATCGGTGCTTAGAGGTAGTTCCACATTGTGCTATGTCTCTTATTGCTGCAGGCATTGTTCTTCCTACCAAGTCTTGATAAAATTGTAGAAATAAAGTAAAGCATGAAATATAAATAAATGCCTTACTATAGAGATCATAAGAATGATCTATCTATTCTGAATTGGTGCTTTAAACACCATTAGTAGAATGTGTTGCATTTCTTTTAATCTTAAACAATTGATTCAAATTATGTGCCTGCAAACTCTGACATACTAATTCAAAATATTAGCAAAATGCATAGCTTGATGATAGCTTGTGGTACTTAATATATTTGCAAAAAAATTAAAGAATTGCATAGACATCCTATTGATGGCGGACAAGCCTAGATATCGAATTAAAAGTGGATAAATACGAATGCATTGGTTGAGGACAGATGACCCAAAATATCCTATTTGAGGGTAGACAAATTCAATATGACCCACTTGAGGGTGGATAAATGCAATATGTCCTATTAGAGGGTAGACGTCCCAATGTGTCCTATTTTAGGATGGATGAACCCGATATATCCTATTTTAAGATGGATAAATGCAATATGTCCTATTAAAGGGTGGACGACCCAATATGTCTTATTTTAGGGTGGACGAACCCAAAATGTCCTATTTTAGAGCAGACGAACCTGAAATATCCTATTTTAGGGCGGACGAACCAGAATATCCTATTTTAGGGTGGATGAACCCAATATATCCTATTTTAGGATGGATGAACCCAATATATTTTATTTTAGGGTGGACGAACCCGAAATATCTTATTTTAGAGTGGACAAATCCGAAATGTCCTATTTTAGGATGAAGAACCCGATATGTCCTATTTTAGGGTAGACGAACCCGAAATATCCTATTTTAGGGTAGACAAACCTAAAATATCCTATTTTAGGATGGACGAATTTGAAATATCCTATTTTAGGATGGATGGACCCAATATGTCCTATTTTAGGGTGTAGGAACCCAACAATATGGTGCAAACCAACAAATTTGAATATTGATGCAGTGTAGCGAGCTTGATACGACGCCTGATTTATAGTAGCTAATATTCATGGTGTGGTACAGAAAGCTTGAAGCAGTGCATTTACAATAATGAATATTTATAATGCAGTGTGGAAAGCCTGGCGTGGTGTCTTTGCAATAGCAAAAATTCATGGTACGATGCTAATAACTTGAGGATCTTTCACTTTGTCAAAATGTTATTACGAATAGAATTCCTGCACTAAAAGAAAATTATGAGTTTTGAAATCTAATTCGTATGGATTTAGCATCATCCCTTGATTCTTTTGAATCACCTGTTGTTTTTTTTGGTGCTAAACTTTGGTCTAGGATGCGTTGTCGTTCAAGAATGGCTAAAATTAGCCTCTGCATTACTCAAAGAAAACTTGTTAGTATACAAGAAAGTGATTGCCTAACATTTAACCTAGAAGTTTTTTCTTTGAATCTACATTTCTTGAATCTACATTTCTCATTGCTTATGGCACTGCAACAATTTTGATGATGCGAATATAGCTTGTGATGTTAACTTTAGTTTTTTGTCAAATAAATAATAGGCCATCTGTGAAGCTTCCCCATTTATGGCTATGGGGGAAATGAAAAATTTTGTTATATTAAGACCGAACCCAACATCGATGCCTATGTATCCTGCTACCATCATGAATCAGGTCAGGCGTTTTCATTACAAAAGTCTAGAAAAGGATTGGAAAATAGTAGTTACTCCCAAAGGATGGAAGATGGAGAATGATATTCTCAAGTTGCGATATAATGTGTTTGTCAGTCCTCTTGACTTGTTGCACGTTTCATGTTCAAAAGCCTTGGTACCAATTGATAACGCTCAAATTACAACCCTGAAGAAGTATAACACGGATGTTATCAATAAAGAATCCAACTAATATTGGATCAATCCGATAGGGAATATGGTCAAGATATAGATTAATGCTAGTATTCATACTTTTAGTTCAATTATTTCCTAAAAAGGATGGGGGATTTTTAAAACAAGTAACAGTATTTTGAAAGAAAGTTGTAACTAATAGTTATGCAATCAACTAGGGAGGTGTTCCCCGTGGCTTCCTAACTAGGTCAGATTATTACACCCGTGATTTATCCCACTACTTAGCCTTAAGAGCTAATAAATTATGCTCATCTAAACGACTGATTCATCCCTATTGGATAACTTTACTCAATCACCGGATTAGGTCTCATGAGCAATTTTAATTTAACCTTTATCAATAGTTCCATATTAACTATTCTATGACCGCAACTCAAGTTATTCAATGAAACTCAATTTCAAGGCTTTGTTGTTCTTTTCTTTTTCTAGTATCTACTTCTCTAGGTCAAGTAAGAAGAGAATTCGGGCTAGTCCTAACGTTGCGCATCATTAAGAAATGTTAATCATGAAGAAAAGAACAATACAAGTATTCATATTGGTTTAGAATCATTTTGTGTTAACCCTAGTTTGTTATTCCACCGTGGTTCCCACAACCCTAGTTATGGAAAGTTTAGCTATTCATGATTGCAAGAATAAAATTAGATATCATGAAAGAAAATATAATTGAAAACTTACAATAATGATGAACGAAAGAACCCAAGAATTGATTACACATAATTGTCAAAGACTCAAACACAATGATGAATCCTCCCAAGTATTCGAATAGTTGATCTCCATGAACTAGGGAAACCCAAAAACTATGAATAAAAAGTCAAAAGTGTTGCCTCGCTCTAAGAAAAATAATTAAAAAATATTTATGCAATTAATGAAAATCTTTTCTAAATTAATAAGGAAACTGCTGCCGCCACATCCTGTGAGTCGTAACAGATGCTACAAGTTGAGGCTTCTGTCAGTAGTTTAAAGTAGAACCTTTGAATCTGTCAAGTCCTGGAGGTTGGTATGACTCATACAATGCCACTACGAGACGTAAGTGCTAATTGTGGTTTGTACTTCTGCAAATATAACATTTCCACGAGTCCTTGGTACGGTCCATACCTTAGTGCTACGACTCGTACAATCTACTCATACCCTAGGATCTATCAGTTGACATTTTCTTTAAACTTTTCCATGACTCGTAGGTACGACTCATACCAGGATGGTATAGATCGTACCATGAGTCATACTTGGGCCTAACACTTGTGCATTTTTCTCTAAATTCTGCTACGGTTGCTAGGTACAGCTCGTACTGAGACCTGTAGCAAGCCATTTTTCTTCACTTTTCTGCTCCTTTTTCACAATCCAACTCTCGGACCTAATTTCCCTAAAAATAAGGTAAAAGCGCCTCATATTTGTATAAATACACCTAAGTCACAACATATTTTCTATGTTTTAAGCATCAAAAGTTCCGTAAATCCACGACACATCAACATCCTCAACTTAGAACTTTTGCATGTCATTAGGTGAACAAGACACTACTACAATACTGGCGCTTAGCTAGAAAGTAAAACAGAAGACCCACAGCCAAAAACACCAAAATCTGCACATATGAGCACTATCAAATACCGATCCCCTTTTTATTCATAACCAGGCTAGCTATTCTTAATGCAACTATAAGTCATGACACAAAGGGATCTAGAGATGACATTAAATTATTAAGAGATAATTGAGTTATCACTAATGCTATTTACACAGAATATTGGTAGAATGCAATGCAACCCATGTACTCTCATAACAAACTAAGTCCCAACACTCACAAAGATTTATATCCATAAGAAACAGGGACTATCAAGCAAAACTCTCACTCTCACGAAGAAGTTTCAAATTTTGCATACATGATACCATAGGCTAGTTCTTATTTTCTCTACTCTGGCTTTTCGGACAGTTAGTTTAGGATAACTATAGGATTTTTATTGTCTTGTAATGTAGGCCTAGGAACGAGTGTGGTACATATGAATAATAGTGTCTAACCCTCCTTGGCGCTACACCACTCTTGGCTCTACTTTTAATTCTTTTCCCCCTTTTCTTCTTTTCCTCCCTTTCTCCATTTTATTCGCTTTCAGTTGGTGGGTGTGGTGTATCTTTTTAATTTTACTATTTTAATTTTTCTTCCTTTTTTTTTTCTTTTCTTTGACTTTCAAATTTCTTCTCTTTTTTTTTCTCTCACACACCACACATCACCTTTTACTAACTAGCTTTCTTCTTCTCTCCCCCAAATTATCTTCGCATTCCTACAATAGTCACCCTTAACTTAGACATTTTTCCTAAGTTAAGATTCACAAAGTCCAAGGAGAGACCAGGCCAAAATGAATTCATTATAAATAGCACAGGGAAGGTGTACGGGCTAATCAACAAAAAGGTCAATTTTAGGCTCAAACATGGTATCAAGAGATTCATTTCATTTGGTAGGGCAATTTAAGCTAAAGTGGGCTAAATAAGAAATAATCTATGATCCTTTCCTAACTAACTATCCTATAACCTAAGCAAAGACTAACCGGGCAAGTTCTAGATCACACATACAATATTGAACCAAGTAAGAACCTCACTCACACATGGTATAGAGTTGCATCACATACTACCTATCTGGTTCATGCATAGCCATTGCTATAGTAGCTCATGCTAATCACTCAAATGCCACAAAAGGATCTACAATAATCATGCTTTCCAGTAAACTAACACAGCTTATCACAAAATTTTTTAAAAAGGTCATCCTTTTTTCCAGAAAATATCAAAACATCAAACGGATGTGCATTTGTATTGGCTATTAAGTACTCCTAAGCTACTTCTAGTTAAAAAGAATAAAATATCCTAAACATGCCCGTTCTACTAGATTGTATGTCCGAGGGAAAAGAAACACAATAACAAAAATGTTCAGACGAACCAAAAAACAAACATATACACCCCTCTTGAAAAACATGCCTTGTCCCCAAAGCAAAGTAATAAGAACTAGAAGGACATATATGTTGTGCTCTAAGCGCTCCTATCATCTTGTGGAGGCGGGTGTGAGGGCACACTCTCCGCCTTTGAAATCGTGGCGCCAACGGTGGCAAGCGCATTCAATGGTACCATGAAGGGAGCTGTGGTCACCCCCTCAGCAATCTTGGCCGCCTCAGCGACGTCTGGATCTCTCTGGGCTGAATGTGGCTCACCCTAAGGGTCCTTGCCACCTGCAAGCTCCCTAAGATCAGTAGCTGAACTCCCAGTTCCTCTAGCTATCTCCTGCAACTCAGACATATGTTGGTCATGAGTTTGCAGACTAGCTGCTGTCTCCCGCTTGCGCTCCTTTCTTTCTCTCTTTTTTCTCTTTCTAGCAGCCTTCTCATCAAGTACCTCCTCTGATCTCCATTTTCCTCTATTCTCCACTGGCTGGCTCATGACTTTAAGATGCCCCAAGTCAACCTCCACATCAGGCTCATCCTCAAATAGGGGAATGGTTGGGGATGGTAATATTGTTGCCTATCGAGATGATAACTCGGCTAGCTGACTTCGTACCAATCACATATCCTCTCTCAAACTCCTCAGACCTGAGTGCTTAGCTAGTCGCTCGTTAAGTTACAGCTTAAAACTGTCTAGTCTACTATGTATCCCTCTAGCTACCTCCTCAATCTCAGCCTTCATCCAAGCTTGACTTGCTCCATCATCACATTGACCTTTTTCTCGGTCAGGGTCAGCCTCTTGGCCAGCTTCAGTAGGAACTCATGGGCTACAAGAATGCATCCAGCTGGAACCTGGCCCAATGTGGCTAGTGGAGGTGTGGAGGAAGTGCTGGGGCAGCTGCTGTGTGGCTAAATATAGTAGCCGGTATCTCACTCTTCTCAACTGAGGTGGGGACATCTACCTGCTCGTAGTGTCGGGACTGCTATTGGTATTATAACCCGGCTCACCGGGTTCATTTCATCTCATATCAAACCAATATTAGCAGTCCTACTGCCTCTGATTCTAGCATCTATCTTCGCTATCACTCAAACACCTGACTCTCTACAGAGCCTATATATGAGACTCAGGAACGGAATCATAGTGCTCAAGGATAGATCTTGATCCCAAATCTCCTTTTCTATGACCCTCGGGATATTAATGGCATATATCGACATAATGCATGCCACCAAAGCTTCTCTGTCAGTGCTTAAAGTATTATTGTTTGCCATCGGCGCCAACCTATGGCGAACCAATGTCCAGTAGGCCTTCACTATAAAATTACGCAAGCTTTTGTAACCTGCCATCCACGGGTCACCTAATCCGCGTCCTCTTTTTCATCAGCTATCACTTTAGCCATCCACCTCACCTGTCTTTGTCTCCCTCCAAACTCAACTACTTGACCCTTTTCAGGGTCTCAACACAGTATTCAAATTCTGCTGTTGAGGTTGCGACCTGATAATCTAGCCCATATAACATTTTGGCAATGGCCCGCTCTAAAATATCAACTGCGTGCCCCCGGACCCTCACACTCTTCAGTCTAGGCTGCTCCTTAACTATTTGTCCCGCCTAAGTATGCGGCTCCAAGGTAGCCAAGTAGTTGACATAGAACTCCCTGACCATGTCAGCACTGAAGCTGTCAGGGATTCTTTCCATCCACTCAAACCCATAAAACTCAAACAACCGCTTCATCTCTTCGTCCTCATTTAGGGCACTAGTCAAGATCCATGGCTCCTCCTGAATGCTTCGCCTCGAATTCTGCTTTAATGTGAGGGTAAGGCCTTGCTCATAAATTTTTCGAGCACCTGGAACAATCCACTTGATGGTGCGGATCTCTGGAGGTAGGATCTGATCATCATCATCATCTTTTCCCCCTTCCTTAGAATCGGCCTCATATGACCCATCCTCAGCATTTGAGCCACAATCGGACTCCTGTGACTGTCATCTCCCTCTTCAGACCGGGGAGTATCTGGTGGTGTGGTTGAGATAGCCACAGCCTTAGCCTTTGTCTGTGCCTTAGTGGTTCGGGGCTCATCAGTGTCATCTGTGTCTACTTGATACTCCTCCAGTGAACTACTAGGTGTGTTTTTCTCCTACTCGGACGCAGAGGTCTCATATCTTAGGGCCCTCCGAGCAGTAATTTCTTCTCTTGCCCTCTTGTCTTGAGCTTCCTTGGTTGCTTGCCTTTTTGAGTCATTGTACCTGTAGAGAAAAGGTTAGTATATGGGATCTCAGAGAAATAAAAAGAATTATGCTCAGTATCATACCACGGCTCATCAATACGAGTCGTACCAAGGTGGTACGATCTGTACTGAGACTCGTCGTGCCTCTTTTTCGCAGTCACGACTCATTGTATGATTCGTACTTGGATGGTAGGATTCGTACTAATGGTCATATTATGAACTTTCGAGAATATTACTTTCTGTGTTTTGGTACAACTCATTATCATGATTTGTAGTGGGATTTTACAAGTCATACCAGGGATCATAATTTTGCTTTTGACTTTGACCCTTACTGTTTCTTGGTACGACCACTTGGTACAATTCGTAGTGAGATACCATGAATCATACTAAGTTTGGTCCCATGGTTTTTCAGACTTAGCACCCTGGGACAGTGACTTAGCACCCTGGGACAGTCCCAACTAATCATCCTACGAGTCGCAGAATGGAACCACGAGCCACAGGATGGCTCGTGAAGCCTGTACTCATCCTGTGCATTATCAGATATGCAAGAAAACATGTTTTGAGGTGGGTACTCAGATTTCACCACCCCATTAGTTCAATAATACACAATACTCAATTACCCACTCAATCCCCAACATGAATTATTCCTAGTAACTCACTACCCAAAGCACTTTAAGATTAATTTAACAAGTTAATTTCGCATACCCATACTACAAGCTCCCCTGTGGTCTCTAATCATATTCCTCCACTTCATTTTCATGAGTGGAGGACTCATAGTGATTGTTCGGCCATTACTAGCAAGAGAGGGGGATGAAATTTTTTGACTTACTTGCTAAGTTCTTGACTGGTTCTTGATTGCTTGGGATGTAGAGTAGGAAATCAACTCAAACTTGAAAATTTATTGAAAACTTTAGTGCTTCAATGGAGTGGGCATGAGTTACGGGTGAGTGAGGATCGAAGGGAGATGATCGTGTGTTTGAGTTTGTGTTTGTGTGGGAAATTTTAGGTCCAAAATTGTTGAATTTAAATTGGTTATGGGAGGATTTAAAATTCGGGTTGAGTTGGGTTAGATCGTGTCTTTCATTTAATCAGCCCATCACGACTCGTACCATGAGTCATAGGTACCTATGACTCGTCCCTTGTGTTAGTACTTGGAGAATCAAAGAACTTACTTGGGGACCTACGAGTGTCTAGTATGGTTCTTACCAATATGTCACGACCTGCACCACGACTCATAGATCAGAATTTCAGCACTTTGGCACTCTGGAGAGTTCATCACTATGGTGAGTACTACGACTCGTACCGTGTAGATATGATTTATAATGACCAACCATAGCATGAACTTTTGCACCCTATCAAGTTTCTGCTTCTCACCACGGATAGGACTTCGAGCCGTACCATCATGTTACGGTTTGTACTGAGGCTCGTAGTCCAGATCTATTGTAACACCCCAAAAAATTTAAGCGATAAACTTGTACTTTCAAGCTATGATCAAGAGTGCTTACTACCAGTAGACACGTGGAAGTAGGCCCCATGTCGGCGGGAATATATCTTCATGACTTGGATGTGATTTTTTTTCATTCCAAACAGTTCCAAAAACTTCAGCTCATCTCTTCCATGGTTTACCTAGGGTTCCAAGGTTCACTATAGGTGATCCCACCATCAAAACTCTCTCAAAATCGAGGTAAAAGTCGGAGTTGTCGTGAAGAACAACTAGCACATGTTTGTTTCACCGATTTTGGCTTTGTTTACTAGTTCTTCGAAGGGTCAGAGTGTTGAAAGGCCATTTATGACTTTTTTCTCTTGTATATTATAAGGTAAGGGTTCCTAACCCTCCCTCCATTGTTAATTCGAAGGTTATATGCTATATATTAATATGACTATGGATGTTGGAAATTCTTTTCGTTTGTTGCATTATGGATTGTTTTAGGTGGCCGTGGAGTTGTATAACGTGGTGGTTATTTTGCTGTAGTATATAGTTGAAGTATTGATTGAGGATAGTTGAGCTATCAGATCTCTTATAAGGTATGTTAAAGCGAAACCTTTTTCGACAAGTTTCCTTCGTCGTTTAGTTAATATGACAGTCCTTATTTTCCATAGTACTTGAAGCCATATTGATTGTTGATTGAGTTGGCTGCAGGGATTATATATATGTGTATATGTGAGCTTCCCTTATTGGGATTGGTCTTATTTAGCTGCTGCCACATGTTAAAAGCGACATGAAAATCTCCTTGTCTAAATTGTTGTTGCTTAGTTAGCTATTGATAGTTTGTTATTTTGCCGATGCCTTAAGGTCTTTGGGATAACTTCTTAGCATTTCAAGTTGATATTTGCAGCATTATTACTATTTTTTCATAGAAACTATGTGATTATAACATCTATATCTATATAGCTCGCCTATGGGCCTTTGGCGTATCTTGACGCCCATAGCTAAAGAATTAGAGTTGTAGTTTTACCTTAGGGTAAATGGCATCATGGCTGCCTATTGAGATGTGAAGGTGAGCATCTAGGTATTCCACCTCTTTATTAGAGACCATATACTTCGATACGGCATACAGATCATCATGTAGGTCGCTTAGAAAGCCACCTTGCTTGCTGATAGATTGGAAGATTGTTTGATGACTTTGTTAGCTATCTTGTCAGTTGTTAGTGTTGGGGCCTATCTCTTAGACTATACATGTACAAGTGCCCATTTACAAGTTGCCTAGAAAGTTTATTTACAAGCGTACCTAGCCTATGGGGCTATACTTTGATTATAAAAGCTATTAAATGTCTAAAAGGACCATATTTATGCCCACAGAGCTATATTGAAGTCTACTAACTTATGGACTTCCATTATGCCTATGTTGGCATTACTGACCCTCAGTAGAGCCATGTGTGCTTGGGTGCAGTTATAGGAGCCCAGAAGGTCCAGATACAGCTACAGAAGCTCAGAAGGCTCAAGATACAGATAGAGGAGCCAAGTGTGCTCAAGATGCAGTTACAGCTTGCCTTCAGGGCTATAGTGTTACGAATAGGATATGTAGATTGAATTGTAGCTGCTAGGGATTATAGGGGGTCAGATTTGTTATTGCTTGTTGTTTCTACCTGCCAGGCTTATATGGGCTAGGTTAGGTTCTTGTTTGGTTATTGCCTGTTTAGTCTCCTGTATAACTTAATAAGATCTTTCAGGTTATTCTCTTACTCTTACAACTGTCCACATTCAGTTCTTACAATTAGTTTAGTTCCAGCTTATTGTCATTACCTTACATACTCGGTGTATTATTGTACTGACACCCGAGCTTGGGGGCACTGCACTCTTGCCTGCAGGTTCTAACAGACAAGTTCAGAGACCTCCTCAGTAGCAGTTCAAGACAACACATTGGTTAGCTCCTCTCTCATGGATTTGCCATACTTTAGAGGTTTGCTGGTCTTTTGTTGTATAGTTCTTTTTGGGTAGGTCGGGGCCCTATCTGGGCCCACTATTTACTCCTTAGAGGCTTGTAGACAATGAAATTATATAGAAGTTCACTGTTGTCCATGTTAGCTTGGTTATTTTTTCTGAGTAGTTTGGCGGCCTTATGGCCCTTGTATATATGTCTACCTTCTGCTTTATTTGATTTAGACAATGTAGTGGTCTTGTCAGCCCATATAGAATATTATTATTATTGTGAACTATTGAGTCAACTGAATATCTGTATAAGTGTGCGGCCTTGTTGGGAAAGGGCTTCTTTAAGCCAAGATATACTTGATTATTATCTTGATTATGTGTTGTTGGTGTGCATCAGAGGTGTATATGTCCAGCTAAGTCAGCTCAGGGCTAATGTGGCATCAAGTGTCAGTTATGCCTCCCAGGGTGAGGCGTGAAAAACTTGATATCAGAGAAACGCCGTATCCTAGGGAGTCTGCAAGCCGTGTCTAGTAGAGTCATGTTTATAAATATATTGTGCACCACATTTTATAAGAAGGAAGCTATGAGGCATGATCGTATGGTTACCCTTTTTCTGCTTAAATCATGCTATAGAGCTGAGTTGTACAAGGTTGAGTCCCTAAGATCATATTTTTATGTCTGTTTACAAAGATGCCTAATGCAAGACAGACTGCAGCTGGTCGAAAGCTGGATATAACGATAGTAAGGGTATTAGTAGGGTCCCACAATCGAAGACGGCCCAACTTGGGACCGAAAGGGAGACATCTCCTTAATATCCTATCATTTCCCACTATGCCAGGAGCCTCCCAGGGCTACAGACGTGTCAACACCACTTCTCATACTTTCTACACCCTCAGACCAGGATGTCAGGAGTGCAATATATATGTTGGCTCAGATGATGGCTGCTCAGCGTTAGCCAATGGCACCAGTTATTATCGGCCCATTTAGGGACCTGAAAGTTAGATTGTTTATGAGTTTCTTGCTTTGAGTCCTCCGTAGTTTACGGGGATAGACCACAGAGAGGACCCTCAACACTTTTTAGATTAGTTATAGAGGATATTCAGGATTATGCATACCTCATCCACAGAGTCAGTTGAGCTAGCGGTATTACGACTATAAAATATAGCAATTTTGTGGTACAGGAGTTGGGAGAGGTCCAGAGGCGGGGATGCACCTCCACCTACCTAGAACAATTTCTCCAAGACCTTCATAGATCAGTACTTGCCTCAAAAGATCTGATAGGCTAGAGTAGAACAGTTCTTATATCTGGAGCAGGGAAGGATGAGTGTCCGAGAGTATGCACTTACATTTGACTCCTTGGCTAGATATGCACCAACCTTTGTTGCTACAATGCTATCTAGGGTACACCAATTCGTAGCAGGGCTTAATCTAGAGTATATTGATTCTTGTACTATAGCTGCATTGCGAGAGGACATGGATATATCACGGATTCAGGCCTTTGCCCAGAATATAGAAGAGGTCATCTAGCGACATTGTATGGCTGATAGGAGAGATAGGGGGCAGCATAGAAGGGCCATACCAGCTGATTTATATATAGAGCCTCAGGGTGGACCCAGATCCCGATTCTCAGGCAAGCCACCTAGGACTTTACCCCAGAAGCAGAAAGGTAGCAGGTTGCATCATCACGGGAAGTCCGGTCCAAGTGAGAGTTCATGAGCATCAGGATCGCAGCAGCAAATAGGCTCCGACCAAATGAGGCTAGTCCCGCCGCATTGTGCTACATGTGGTAGGAGTCATTTTAAGAGATGCAGATATGGTTCCATAGCTTGCTATTCTTGTGGACAGGAGGGTCACATAATGAGGGACTACCCAACTAGAGATCAGCATGATAGGGGTCAACAGACTAGATCATCAGCAAAGTCACATTCGCCTGCACCTTCTACAGGGCATGGGCCCCATACTTCAGCGGGCAAAGGTAGAGGCAAAATGGGAGCATCCAGTTCTAGTAGTGGTCAGAACCATACTTATGCACTAAAAGGGCAACAGGACTCTGATTCATTGCTAGATGTTGTGATAGGTACACTAAATGTTTATTCCCACTTGGTATATGCTTTGATAGATCTAGGCTCCACTCTGTCCTATGTTACTCCACTGGTAGCAGGAAATTTTGTATAGTACTAGAATTTCTCCGGTGATCATTTTTTGTATGTACACCTATTGGTGAATTCATTATTGCTAGGAGATCTTATTGAGGTTGTACAGTGAAAATTGTTAACCGCCAGATCTCCATAGACTTGATAGAGTTAGAAATGATTGATTTTAAAGTAATTATAGGCATGGATTGGCTAGCACCATGTTATGACAAAGTTGAGTGTTGAACAAAGATTGTTAGATCCCATTTCCCTGTAGAAGTAATTTGGGAATGGAAGGGCACTGCAGCTGCGCCTAAAGGTAGGTTTATATCCTATCTCCGAGCAAGGAAGCTAATTACAAAGGGTTGTATTTATCATATTTTTAGAGTTCGGGATTTGCAGGAAGAATTCTCGACTCTTCAGTCTATTGTGGTGGTTAGTGAATTTCCATATGTTTTCCCAAATGAGCTCCCTGGTATTCCCCCAAAAAGGGAAATCGATTTTGTTATTGATATGTTACCAGATACACAACCCAGATCTATTCCTCCTTATATATAGTGTGGCTTCTGCTGAGTTAAAGGAGTTGAAGGATCAACTGAAAGACTTGCTTGAGATAGACTTTATTAGGCCTATCGCTTCGCTTAGGGTGCGCCAATCTTGTTTGTGAGAAATAAAAACGACTCCATATGAATGTGTGTAGATTACCGGCAGCTGAATAGAATCACTATTAAGAATAAATATCCCCTTCCGAGGATAGATGACTTATTTGATCAGCTGCAGGGTGCCAAATATTTTTCAAAGATTGATTTGAGATCAGGGTACCATTAGGTATGAGTTAGGGAGAAAGATATTCCAAAAATAGCTTTTAGAACCAGATATGGCCACTTTGAGTTCTTGGTGATGTTTTTCGGATTGACGAATGCCCCAACATCGTTTATGGACCTAATGAATAGTATATTCAGGCCATTATTATTTCTATTTATTATAGTATTTATTGATGATATCTTTGTATATTCACGTTTAGAGGCTAAGCATAGAGGTCATCTGCTAGCAGTACTCCAGGTACTTAGAGATCATGAGTTATATATCTAGTTCTCTAAATGCGAGTTCTGGTTGAATTCTGTGGCTTTCTTGGGCCATATTGTGTCAGATGCGCATCCAGGTTAACTTACAGAAAATAAAGGTCGTGAAGACTTGGCCTAGACCCACAAATGCAACCAAAGTTTGCAGCTTTTCCGGGATTAGCTAGGTATTAGAAAAGATTTATGGAAGGATTCTCTGCCCTGTCGGCACCATTGATGAGGCATACTCAGAAGGAAGCTAAGTTCTAGTGGATTGAGGCTTTTAAGTAGAGTTTTCAGGGATTGAAAGACAGACTAACATCTACACCAGTATTAGCCCTACTGAAAGGCTCAGAGGGCTATAATGTATACTGTGACATTTCAGGTGTAGGGTTAGGGTGTGTTGCAGCACGACAAGGTGATTTCCTATGCTTCGAGGAAATTTCTTCGAGGTAATTGTGGAAGCATGAGAAGAATTACCCAACCCATGATTTATAGTTGACAGTAGTTGTTCACGCATTAAAGATCTGGAGAAATTATTTATATGGTGTTCATGTCGACATCTTTACAGATCATAAGAGTCTCTAGTATATCTTTAAAAAAAAATAGTTGAACCTGTGATAATGTCGTTGGATTGAGTTGCTAAAGGACTATGACGTAGATATCTTATATCACCTAGGGAAGGCTAACGTTGTAGCCGATGCCCTTAGTCGCAGATCCATGGGCATCTTGTCATATCTAAGCCCCAAAAAAAAAAGAATTGGCTAGAGAGCTGCACCAGTTGGCTAGTTTGGGAGTCTGATTGATAGACTTAGATGATAGTGGGGCTGTGATTCATAACACTACGATGTCATCGCTAGTTGTGGAGGTGAAAAAACGTCAGTACAAGGATCCTAGCTTAGTACAGCTTAGAGGTAGGGCTCAGATGGAGTGGTCGTTGGACTTTGAGATAGTAGGAGATGGAGTCTTGAGATTCAGAGGTTGACTCTGTATTTCAAATGTTGCAAGGCTTCGCCAACAGATCATGGCAGAGGTACATTAGTACCACTATTCTCTTCACCTGGGTTCGACAAAGATGTACCACAATATAAAAGAAATCCATTGGTGGTATGGGATGAAGAAAGATATTACTGAATTCATAGCACAGTGTCCCAACTGCCAGTAGGTAAAAGCTGAACATCAAAAGCCCGACGGATTGACTCAGGAGATAGACGTGCCTATATGGAAATGAGAAGCAATCAACATGGAATTTGTTACAAGTTTACCCTACACTAGGCATAAATTTGACTCTATTTGGGTCGTTGTGGATAGGCTGACAAAATCAGCCCATTTTTTACTAGTTCGGACTACATTTATAACTGAAGATTATGCTGAGTTGTATATCAGAGAGATAGTCAAACTGCATGGTGTCCCAATATCTATTATTTTTCACAGAGGGGAAAATATGCAACCAATTTCTGGAAGCCATTCCAGAAGGAATTGGGGACACGGGTTAATTTGAGTATAACTTTTCATCCCAGATAGATAACGAGCTGAGCGCACGATTCAGACATTTGAGGATATGTTACAGGCGTGCGTGCGTGCTAGACTTCAAAGGAATTTGGGATGATCACCTACCTCTTATTGAGTTTGCATATAATAATAGTTACTATTCTAGCATTAATATGGCGCCTTATGAGGCCTTATATGGGCGGAAATGTAGATCCCCCATCGGATAATTTAAGGTAGGCGAATCATGGCTGATTGGACCTACTTGATACATTAGTCTGAAGAGAAATTTAAGCTCATTAGGGAGCGATTGTTGAAAGCTAAAAGTCATCAAAAATCTTACTCTAATGTACGATGTAGAGATTTGGAGTTCTGTGTTGATGACTGGGTATTCCTGAAAATCTTGTCTATGAAGGGCGTTATGAGATTTGGAAAGAAGGGAAAGCTTAGACCGAGATTTGGGCCATACCGAATCCTCAGAAAGATAGGCTGAGTTGCTTACAAGCTAGATTTGCCTCCAGAGCTAGAATCTGTTCATCTATTTTTCCATTATCGATGTTATGAAAGTTCATAGGAGACCCTTTTCGAGTTAGTTTTCCTACGAGGAAACTCTAGTTTCCATATTAGATCGACAGGTCTGTAGATTTAGGACCAAAGATGTGGCTTCCGCTAAAGTTCTCTGGAGAGACAAGAATGTGGAATAAGTGACCTAGGAAGCTGATGACGACATGAGATCCAGATATCCTTACTTGTTTCAGACCCCAGGGTGATTTCATATCAGTTCAAATTACTACAATTAAGGCGATATACCTATTCGAACTTTATATTGTTGCTTATTATTATTGTTGCTGTATTTTGTGTGCATTATTGTTGTGGAGCTATGTTGTTTAGCTATTTGTGTCATTCTGTGAGACTTATAGGTTGGACTTTTCTGCGTTCAGGTTTCCAGATAGTCCATATTATATGGGAGACTCTTTCAAATTTTTCCAGCTACTCTTATAAGCTTGAATTCGTGAATCTAAGTCACATTCGAGGATGAATGTTCCTAAAGGGGGGAAGAATGTAACACCCCGTATAATTTAAGTGATAAACTCGTAATTTTGAGCTATGCCCTAGAGTGCTTATTACCACAAGAAGGATGTTTAGGTATTCATATCACTCAATGATTGTATGTTAAGGTTGAAGTCGAGAAAGTTGTAAAACAAAAATCGGCAGAAGTTATCACAAATTACTTTTAGAAATTCTCTGAAATTTGGGTCATATGTCTAGGAGCTTTTTTCCAAATATATGAGGATTTAGGAGGCCTAATACCTATCAAATTAAATTTCTGTGATTCTATTTTCCAATGCATAAAATAAATTGCCAATACGACTTTAGAACAGAGAGATATTCGCATTTTCACGAGACTGCGCAAACAGGCACGTGCAAGTGGGAGCCATGTCGCTGGAAATATATCTTCACAACTTGAATGTGATTTTTTTTATTCCAAGTAGTTCCAAAAACTTCAGCTCGTCTC
This sequence comes from Datura wrightii, assembly GCA_035772735.1. Lineage (NCBI taxonomy): Eukaryota > Viridiplantae > Streptophyta > Magnoliopsida > Solanales > Solanaceae > Datura > Datura wrightii. The sequence continues at coordinate 99,263,598 of JASDFA010000008.1, forward strand.
TTCCATGGTTCCAAGGTTCACTATAGTGATTCCACCATCTAAACTCTCAAAATTGAGGTAATAGTCGGGGTTGTCGTGAAGAACATCTAGCACACGTTTGTTTCACCGATTTCGTCTTTGTTTGTGAGTTCTTTGAAGGGGCAGATTGTTGAAAGGCCGTTTATGACTTTTTTATCTTGTATATTATAAGTTAAGGATTCATAACCCTCCCTCCATCATTAATTCAAAGGTTATATGCTATATATAGAATCGGCTACCAATGTTGGAAATTCATTCTGGTTGTTGCGTTGTGGACTGTTTTAGGTGCCTTTGGATTTGTATAACGTGGTTTTATTGTGATACAACATATAATTGAAGGATTGGTTGAGAATAGATAAGCTATCGGATCTCTTACAAGGTATGTCAAAGAAAAACCTTTTTCGGCAAGTTTCCTTCGTCGTTTAGTTAATACGACTTGTCCTTATTCGCCATAGTACTTGAAGCCATATTGATTGTTGATTAAGTTGGCTACTATGAACCAAGAAGGCTCAAATATAGCTATAGGATCCCAGAAGGCTCAAGATACAGACAGAGGAGCCAAGCGTTCTCAAGATACAGTTACAGTTTGCCTACGGGGCTATAGTGTTATGAATAGAGATATGTAGATTGAATTGTACCTGACAGAGCTTATTAGGGCTCAGATAGGTTATTGTTTGTTGTTTGTACCTTCCAGGCTTATGGGGGCCAGGTTAGATTCTTGTTTGATTAGTGCTTGTTTAGTCTCCTATATAACTTAATAAGATCTTTTAGGTTATTCTCTTAATCTTACAACTATTCACATTCAGTTCTTGCTATTAGTTTAGTTCTAGCTTATTGTTATTGCCTTACATACTTGATATTATTGTACTGACACCCGAGCCTGGGAGCGTTGCACTCTTGCCTGCAGGTTCTGACAGACAGGTTCAGAGACCTCCTCAGTAGCAGTTCAGGCTCAGTATATTGGTCAGCTCCTCTCTCCCGGAGTTGCCATACTTTAGAGTTTTTCTCATCTTTTGAAATATAGTTCTTTTTTAGTAGGTCAAGTCTCTGTATCGGCCTAGTATTTACTCCTTAGAGGCTTGTAGACAATGGGATTGTATATAAGTTCGCTGTTGTCCATGTTAGCTCGGTTATTTTGTCTGAGCAGTTTGGCGGCCTTAATGGCCCTTGTATATATCTCTACCTTCTGCTTTATTTGATTTAGACAATATGGTGTTCTTGTCGGCCTGCGCAAGATGTTATTATTATTGTGAACTGTTGGATCAGCTAAATATCTGTACAGGTGTTTATATTGAAATCTTGTCGGTCAAGGGATTCTTTAATCCGAGATATATTGATTATTTTCTTGATTATGTGTTGTTGGTGTGCACTAGAGGTGTATATGTCCAACTAAGTTAGCTCAGGGTCCAGTATGGCATCAGGTGCCAGTTATGCCTCCCAGGGTGAGGCATGACACGTTCTGCATTCTTCACCCATTAGTTTTTATTTCACTTGCACACTGCACACACATTAGCCAAGATACTTGGGTTGCCTCCCAAGAAGCGCCTGATTTAATGTGTCCCAGACTTCACCAAACTACCCCATGGGTTGCCTCCCATGCATCACGTGATTTAACATCGCAATACGATGCAAATCTCTTGACTACTCAGAATTCGTCAAGAAACTCAAACTCCACATCTATTGCTGAGACTACATAAAACTCATTTGGCTACTTCATTGACCTACAGACATTGAAGGTGACCTCTTCTTTATTCAGCCTATATTTTAGCTGGCCAGCTTCAATGTTCATTAAAGCTCTTCCAATGGCAAGGAATGGTCGTCCCAAGATAATTGGGACCTTAAAATCTACCTCGCAATCCAAGATCACAAAGTCATCTAGGAAGATAAACTTGTACACTTTCACTAGGATGTCATGGAGTATGCCCGCAGGCTTCTTCACTATGCGGTCTGCCATCAATAGCCGCACTGTAGTGGGTATGGGGGCTCCTAAGCCCAACTGCTTGAACACAGCTAGCGGCATCAGATTTATGCTAGCTCACAAATCACATAATTCCCTTGCAGACTCAAAGTCTCCAATCGCTCATTGGATGGTGAAGGCACCTGGGTCTTTCTTTTTCTGAGCAAGGACCTGTGATGCTATGGTGCTACAATGATGTAGATTTCCAATAGGCTTATAGCTCACAGATCTCTTCCCAGTTAGTAGGTCCTTCATATACTTTGCATACCCAGGCATTGGCTCTAATGCCTCGGCCAATGGAATATTCATAGACAATTGCTTCAGCATAGAAAAAACTTTTGGAACTTCCCATTATCCACCTTCTTCTTCATCCTCTGAGGGAACAGTGGAGGTGGTCGAGGGATAGGTCTGAAATCCTATGGGTCCTCTTTTGCCTTCCCTTTTTCTACCTTAGACCCTTTTGCATCAACCAGAGTCTTGGTCAACTTAGCATCACCTTTGATCACCTGCTCTGCAGCCTCATCTTCCTCATCTACCTCGATCTCACTCTATTTTCTCATCTTAATTACAACTGGCATGAGCGGATCAACTATAGTTTTCCACTCCTAGTCATCAAAGCCATGCAGTGGTATCATTCTTTGGATTCTGTATAGTATTGCTAGGAAGTGTGCCTTTCTACCTCTAGTTTAGGATACATACATCTGACGTAGCTGCTGCTCAATCTGCTTGATTGATGTGGCATGCATTTTAACTTTCTAGCTCATGTCAGATATGTCTGTCCTTCAGCTGATCATCTGTCGACTTTGCCTTCTGTAGCAGCTCAGCCATAATACTCTCCAACTTTGAGGGCCCAACATCACCCTCTCGAGACTTAGGGGGGACATAAAGTCCTGTACGGTCAATTCTGTAACTGATATTCTTTGTCCAATCACCTTCCCACTCTTGACCTCTACTCCTATCGATATAACCATTCTGATTGTAATTGTCTCTGCTGGTTTTGACCTTGATTTTCAAAACTTTGGCACCAAGTGTCTTGAATAGACCCTTGGGCATTTTACTGAAAACCTGCCACCTGGTTATCCAAAAAGTTTGCCTACTCCTCGGAATCTGAGTGCTCAAACCCCTGTTCCTGACCTTGTGCTCCCACTCGTTCACCTTTTGCACTCCAGACCCCATGATATGTTTTGCGAGCAGGTCTATAGATGTTCTCATATGGACTAAATCTTGGTCACGCTCCTCCTCCTTCCTGCGCTGCTCCGCAATCATCCCAATAGCATATGTACCCGCAGTTGTCTCCATCTCTCTAGTATGCCAGGCTCTGTTTTTCTTGGTCACTCAGTCTAGTATGGTGTTTGGTTCCTCCCATGAGTAACTCATTAATGCTCCACCTATTAGTATATCCGCTATAGCCTTTGTGCCGTTGTTTAGAGACCTGTAAAAAAATTTCAACAAGCTGTCATTAGGAATTCTGTGATTCGAGCACTTGGTCAGCTTCTTCTTAAACCTCACTCATGTCTCATGAAGTGCCTCTATCTTGAGATATCATAAATTACAGATCTCTTCTTTGAGATGTCGCATCCTAGAAGGTGGAAAGAACCTCTCCAGAAAAGCATGTTTAGCTCCCTCCAGTTGGTGATGGAGTCGTTTGGCAACTCTAACAACCACAAGGTAGCCTCACCAGATAGCGAGAATAGAAAGAGCCTTAGACTTATAGAATCTTGAATCACTTCTGGCAATCTGTAATCCTTGTAAATACCCTTAAAGTTCATCAGGTGGAGATTCACATCATCAGATGATTATAGAACACACCCTTCATGTTAAGCAACTGGATCATCGTGCTCATGATATCAAATTTTTCCCTAGCAGGCAAATATGGGGGTACAATATCTCCTGTTGATCCGGCTTCATCAATATCCAGATCCTCATAGCCATCAAAGTAAGGAGCATATCTATGGTACTGGTATGAATCACGACCTCTATTCCCGCTTCTGTTTTGGCCAGCATTGCCCACCTCTTGTTGGGCATCCTCTGCCTCTTAAAGAGCAGCTTACCAGGCTAACTCAGCCTGATGGGCCTCATTAGCTCGACGTGCTTCGATAGCCAACCTAGCCTCCATCTATTCTGGGGTCTCCATATCGGCCATTTGCCGCACTGTTTTTTCAAGATCTTGATCAATTTGGACTAAAGGGTTTCCGCTACTCCGCATACGTAGCATTCACCAAGCGGTCTCCTGTGTAAAAATAAAAAGGAAAGAAAATGTAAATGAGGAAATAATGATTAAAATCTAAATAAAAATAATTAATCTAATCCTAAGCCTTATTCCCTTGCAACGGTGTCATTTTTTATAACGCTCAAATTACACCCCTGAAGAAGCATAATGCGAACGTTGTCAATAAAGAATTCAACTAAGGTTGGGGTCGATCCCACAGAGAATCAGGTCAAGCTAAGACTAATGCTAGTATTCACACTTTTAGTTCAATTAAACCCTAAGGGGGGGGGAGTTTGTAAAACAAGTAATAGTATTTTGAAAGAAAGTTGTAACCAATAGTTATGCAATCAACTAGGAAGGTGTTCCTCATGGCTTCCTAACTAGGTCAGATTATTACACCCGTGATCTATCCCAATACTTAGCCTGAAAAACTGATAAATAATAATCATCTAAACGACTGATTCATCCCTATTAGATGACTCTGCTCAATCACCAAATTAGATCTCATGAGAAATTTCAATTCAACCTTTATCAATAGTTCCAAATTAACTAACCCGCGACCACAACTCAAGCTATTCAATGAAACTCAATTTCAAGGCTTTGTTGTTCTTTTCTTTTCCTAATATCTACTTTTCTAGGTTTAAGCAATAAAAGAACTGGGGATAGTCCAAATATTGTGCATCGTTAATAAACATTAATCATGAAGAAAAGAACTATACAGGCGTTCATATTGGATTAGAATGAGTTTGTGTTAACCCTAGTTTGTTATTCCATCATGGTTCCAACAACCCTAGTTGTGGAGTATTTAACTATTCATGATTGCAAGAATAAAATCAGATTTCATGAAAGAAAACATAATTGAAAACTTACAATAATGATGAAAGAAAGAGCTCAAGAATTGATTGCACAATTAATTATGAAAGACTCAAAAACAATGATAAATTCTCCCAAGTATTCGAATAGTTGATTTCCAAAAACTAGGGAAACCCAAAAACTATGAATACAAAGTCAAAATTGTTGCCTCCTGATGGGCCCGCAAGTGTACAGGTCGTACAAGTAATATAGTGGCCCTTTTTAAGAGCTGGATGCCGAACCCATAGGGACTGGACCAATTAAGCTAACTATCAAGTTCAAGTGTGATATTAACTTTCGCAAGTGTTGATTATAGACTTTTTCGATAAAGTTTAATTAAGTCTAGGGGTGGTCACAAAAATACTCTGAAATAATTCAAGGAGCAACTAGAGCTAAGACCGGATAATCATGTGATACTACGCTTTGTAATGGTTTAAGTATAGAATTAACAATTGTCGTCTCACATAATTGAAATTTCATGTTCATGGTCTTTCGAGCCTCTAAACATGACAAACTAGCCTCACAACTACATCGTTGAGCGGTGATGTGACATTCTAGTTTGTGGGCAATTCAATTACGTGGATGTGGTTTACGGGATTTATGCTTTTGATTAGGGACTTTTGTACCTCTAATAATTCAACTTATGCTTTTGATTAGGGACTTTCGTACCTCTAATCATTCAACTCAACTTAGCTTCAGCTTATCCCGTTTTATCAACCAAGCAAGGCAAATTAGGTATAATTTCTTATCCTAACCGCGAATCATATCATAAGATACGAACTTGCTCCCTACATTCTCATGTTCTTGCCTAGGTTTTCTTTCTCAAGCTTTTGCCTAGGTGTAACGTCTGTGTTTTCATGGTGATCAATCATAAAAACAACCATAATTAAGAATGTAAGACAAAACAATAATTAATAACTTAAAACCAAAACAAAATCATGTATTCACAATCATACCATGTGGCCTCAACCCTAGAGGAAGGGTTCTAGCCACTCATGTTCGTATCATTACAAGAAAACATAATTAAAGTAACGTACTTACAAGAATAGGTAGAAGAGAAGATGAAATTGATGAACCCTAGGTGAGTTCTCCCACTTCTCCCTTCACTCCTTGGTGGTTTTTCATAAATAAATCGTGACTTTCTGTTTTTAGGAGCTAAGGTACCTATTTATAGTAAATGAGAGATGTACAAAATTATTCCCGGCATGGAATAGCTCCGTGTCACGGAGGTTATCATACCAATATGCCTCCGTGACACGGAGGCATCGGCGTAGGCAATCTGGAAATCAAAACAGTCGCCAAGCAGCAGCTGTCCCCGTTGGCAGCGTGTCACGCTGCTTGTGCAGCCGTTAAGCCCTTGTCGTGCAACCTGCCTGCCGTGGCACGTTGCCAACGCGCAGGTGGGCTGTTTCGCGCATGCTCCTTGCCGACGTTCGCGTTTTACTTTCGGTTCCATGCCTCTACTTCACCAACTCATGGATTAATTCCTCAAATTCATTTCAAACCTACAAAAACAAGAACTAATCATGTTGGTTAGTATATATATTCACATTTACATAAAATTAATGAGAATGTATATAAATAAGCCGATAAACAAGGCAAAACTAAGTTATAAAGCATCACTTGGGCATGCTATTTTGCCCAAGATCACCTACCCCACACTTAAAGCCTTGTTCGTCCTGGAACAACCCTTTTACAACTCATGTAAATGGAGACTCACACATAACTAATTGAGCAAGACAATTCAAGCTACGGCTACAATGATTATTTAAGATAGCAAGTTAACAATAGAGCATGCACAATGTAATCATTAAACTGAAATACAACTATGTTAAGACTTCCTAACCTCAAGAATCGACTCTCAATCTTAGCAAACTCATGCCAATCAACTGATCAAGAAATCCGACATGAATGTTATCTTTCATTAAACATGTGCCCTCATAATACAAGAGAGTTACCCATTTTTACTCACAAAATTTTCAAATCACAACATGTATGGGTATATGAATAAAATTACGCTCACTCTCTCAAAGAATTCACATGCATCATGTAGTGAACCATAAGCTTGCCCTTAGTGTTTTACTCCACTAATTTAAGGATGTATGAACGTAAGATCAAGTAGGACTTAATGGATTGTAATGTAAGCTAAGGGACGGGTAGGTACTATTCTGGCCAGTAATAGTGACTATCTTCCCCAAACGCTTTTAATACATCCAACATTCATTACGGACATCTCTTTTCTTACTTCCTCCTCATTCTTTTCAATCTTGAATTTTCTTTTCTTGTTCCCATTTCTTTAAGCACACTCAGCTTAGTAGTAAGGAGTACTTAAGCAATTTTTTCATTCATTTATTTTCTTACTCCCTACTAATAATCAACCATTTTCACACAAGTGCACCTTTGTCCTTTTCTCAACTTTCACAACTTCTACTTTTCCTTCTTTTTCACACTTCTCACTCCTTCACTCTTTGGAATTTTTCACTTAAGCGCTTCGGAGTTTTGGATCAAATTCAAGGCTAATGAAAGACAAAGGATTAAGCTTATGTTGTAGCTATCAAAGAATAGGCTTAAGGCTCAATGGGGCTAACTAGGATTAAATATTCAAGGTAGGTAAAGTGAGGAATAAAAATTAGGTTCATGCAAAGAAATGCCTAAATCATCTCCTACAGTCCACATCCTTCATTTCATTTTATATACACACTAGGTAAGTTCTAGACACTCCACAGTAGCACAGAATATTTGAAAAACTTACACTCACAGCACATGCTCAATTCAAGACACATTCCGCAGACTCTTAACTCAGCTAATCACAAGAATTCAAAATTAAGCTTCAATCACATCGAGTCAAATTCAAGAGCCTAAGTGTCTCAAACAAAGTTATACACTTCTTACATGCTTCAACACTAACCACACGTGTATCTTACAATCATGTATAGCACATAACAAGAACATCAAGCCATCCATTAGCTACGGGTTCAAAACCAAAACCTATTGACTACTTTTCCTCAAGACGGTCGTCATCCATCCATCGTCGGAAACAGTCCCTAACTATGACTAAAAACATTATATACAGACAAAAAAAATATTTTATTCTTCGGTTCAAAGACCCCCCGTTGGAAAAGAACCGAAAAGAAAAACCAACGGGTGGTGAAGTCATGCTTGACTCACAAAAAAATTTTCAAATATTTCTCACAAGAATTACATTCACCAAAAATCATTAAGCACAAAAATTTTGAAATTTTCCTCACCCCACACTTGAATCATGCTATGTCCCCATAGCATCAAATTAAAATTAAACAGGATGAGAATTACTCCCTGAGGCCTCTAAGCCTAGCTAAAAGCATGCTTTCCTTCAAATTTTCACAATTGGGTGTTTGATCCCACACTTTTTCTCTTCAATGCTTGTTAGCTTCCTCCTCCACGGGTACTCAGACTTCCCCTCCATCTGTGCTTAACTTTCCACCAAAAACCACAGAAGATGAAGAATAAATAAAATCAACTTAAATGCAAGAAATTAAAATGGTACCCATGGTACCCTTGGGTTGCCTCCCAAGCAGCGCCTAATTTTACGTCGCGGCACGACGTATCAAGTTTCACCACTTTTTCCTCCACCTTGAGGATATGAATCTCACCCCTAATTTCTCCTCTAGTTTTCTACTATGCTCCAGGGATGGTGGTGAAAAATTGAAAGGACCAAGCAGTAGATGTCGCCTTTTGCACTTATTGGCCCTTACGTAAGCGAAGTCATTTTGTCTCTTAGAATTAGCAAATTTCAGAATATATGGGGCTTGTTCCTCCTCTAGACCTTTCTCTACAAGCTTGGAAGACTCTATTTTTAGGTTGTCAATCAAACTTAATGTCGAGAAATGCTTCGAGTGGGGTACAATACACCTTAATTCTGAAACTGCATTTTGCTTGACCTCCTTACTTGTATACACCTTCTCCGCATCAACATCTATCTCTCCATTAATGTCAAATGGTGGGACTCTAACTCTTCTTTCATAAATGGATTGGCCATATGTGTGAAACCATCACGGGGACTCTCAAGAGCTTCTAATTGTTGGGCTTCTTTCAAGAACTCACCATTTTCTTCTTCTGTTAGTTCCTCTTGGGTATCGCATAAGACCGTTACTTGCAAATCATCGCAAGTTGCAGCCTCAACCATCATTTCCGTGATCTTGGTTCTTATCATCTCTAAGGCCTCTCCATTTTCCTTAGTCTGAATTCCTAATACTTCCATCTCCTCCTTCATTACTTTTGTTTGCTCAAGGACCTGTTTTATCATGTTTTCTATTCGAGCTTGGCGTTCCAAGTCCTCATTTTCATCATTCCTGTACTCATAAAAAAAAACAGAAGGATCATAGTAGGGGCTTGGGGGAGGGGAGTATGCATTCGGACAACCATCCCAACGGCCATCTTGACCACCACATATATTGAAAATGTTACAGTTTTGCCACAAGTTGGGTCCTCCACAATTCAAACAGGACTCACCAAAATATGAGTATCCACCATTCAACCCATTTGTGTTCCATGATGTCATGTCAAGAAGGGTATCAGACTAAAACTAAAAATAAATTAAATTTGAAACTAATAAATTTTTTTCAACACTTAAGGAAATTTAGAATCACAAAAAATAGATAAATTCACTAAACTTCGCCGAGTCCCCGACAACGGCGCCAAAAACTTGATGGGCCCGCAAGTGTACGGGTCATACAAGTAATATAGTGGCCCTTTTTAAGAGCTGGATGTCGAACCCACAGGGACTGGACCAATTCAGCTAACTATCAAGTTCAAGTGTGATATTAACTTTCGCAAGTGTTGATTATAGACTTTTTCAATAAAGTTTAATTAAGTCTAGGGATGGTCACAAAAATACTCTGAAATAATTCAAGGAGCAACTAGAGCTAAGGCCGGATAATAATGTGATACTACGCTTTGTAATGGTTTAAGTATGGAATTAACAATTGTCGTCTCACATAATTGAAATTACATGTTCATGATCTTTCGAGCCTCTAAACATGACAAACTAGCCTCACAACTACATCATTGAGCGGTGATGTGACATTCTAGTTCGTGGGCAATTCAATTACGTGGATGTGGTTTACGGGATTTATGCTTTTGATTAGGGACTTTCGTACCTCTAATCATTCAACTTATGCTTTCGATTAGGGACTTTCATACCTCTAATCATTCAACTCAACTTAGCTTCAGCTCATCCCGTTTTATCAACCAAGCAAGGCAAATTAGGTATAATTTCTTATCCTAACCGCGAATCACATCGTAAGATACGAACTTGCTCCCTACATTCTCATGTTCTTGCCTAGGTTTTATTTCTCAAGCTTTTGCCTAGGTATAACGTGTGTGTTTTCATGGTGATCAATCATAAAAACAACCATAATTAAGAATGTAAGATAAAACAACAATTAATAACTTAAAACCAAAACAAAATCATGTATTCACAATCATACCATGTGGCCTCAACCCTAGAGGAAGGGTTCTAGCCACTCATATTCGTATCATTACAAGAAAACATAATCAAAGTAACGAACTTACAAGAATAGGTAGAAGAGAAGATGAAATTGATGAACCCTAGGTGAGTTCTCCCACTTCTCCCTTCACTCCTTGGTGGTTTTTCATAAATAAATTGTGACTTTCTGTTTTTAGGAGCTAAGGTACCTATTTATAGTAAATGAGAGATGTACAAAATTATTCCCGGCATGGAATAGCTCCGTGTCACAGAGGTTATCGCGCCAATATGCCTCCGTGACACGAATTATATTCCTTCCTGTCATACCCCACCTTGGGGGGTATGACGGGCACCTGGTGCCTGTTAGACTCTGGCTCTACTTCAAGAAACGAATTGGCTATATAGCGGCTGTAAATACAGCCCCCGACCGATTAGGCCTATAGCCACCTGCAATGCACAACAGCTAACCAGAATAATGACACTATAATCTGAAGCAACTGCTATTCACATTTGTGACCGACAAGGTCACTAACTATAACCAGAAGAAGGCCCCACACAGCCAACATCAACAACTAAACACATATATACATGCACGGCCCCACACGACCGGCTCCACCACCACAGGAAACATCAGACTGCAAGCCTCTAGGAAGTGATAATAGAATGGTCGGGACAGGGCCCCGACCTACCCGTACTATACAACAAAAGAAAATGAAATACACCTCTGAATATCAAACTCCGGATGACAGGAGTTGATAACTCTGCGCTGGCTAGGATCACGAGGGATCGGCTCCTCGTCTGTGAGTACCTAACGACGTGTCGTCCTATTGTCTATCAGTATTTAACAGCACATATATATATACATATAAATACACACAATACCTGACCGACCCCCATAAGCCGGAAGGTGCCAACTAACAGAACAATCTATTTACCCCTACCCGAGTCTAAACCAACCAAAAATAAGTCACTCCACTCATCTCATAAATGTGAGCTCCTCCTACCGGAACCCTTGGGTCTGTAGCTCAGGCCTTGGCCTCTGACAATAAACTGTGTCTGAGTCCGAAGACTCCTGCCTCTGGGCGCAAGTGCGCAACGGGGTAATCTGCTGTTGTATCTGTGACTGAAACTGCCCCTGGGTGCAAGCACGCAACAGGGTAATTTTATAAAAATCTGTATCTGAAACTGCCCCCGGCCACAAGCGCACACAGAGTAATCTGCCCCTGTAAACAGGGTAATCTGGCTCTGCGCAGAGTAAACTAAACTGCCCCTGCAAGCAGGGTAATCTGGACCGTATTATTATGGTGGTCGGCCATCATCGTCCTCTAGGCGAATGGCATCGCCCAGCTGGTGGCGGTATCTGAATCTAGTATCGACACAGCTATAACCCAGGGGCGGTGGGGATGCTAAAGGGTGCCCACATGCCATAACAAGTCTCAACACGCAAAACACATACACAGCAAGCATGCTCAAATGAAAAATATTAATCATATTCTCTTTTGTTATTTCAAGGCCAGTCCGTACTAAACAACTGAAATCATCTGACTATCCGTTATTCTGATTATCGCATGATACGTAATGATATACTAGCATGCTTGCTGGAAATTGTACTGAAATCGTTCTTGTATGCTGGGTATCTGTTAATAGCCTTTATTCAATTTATTTTCTAAACTGTACTTCCTGGCTTGCCGAAAGAATAACTTTACATACCTGATTTCTGAGTACCCGACTGACCGATGTGATTTCCGTTGGTACTTCTGCTGTTTCTCCCAACTACATTCATATACATATCAATTAGAACTAAATACATTAATATCCGGGAGAAATTATCACTTTTGATATATATTTATCCCAAACTTCAACCTTTCGAAAAATGGCCGAAAACTCGTTATTTCTCGATAGTTCAGAAGGGATAAATGCTCACTGCAAGGCTAGGAACACATTGGTACTAATTTAAAGCAATTTTATTTACTTTACCTCGGTAGCACGACATTTCGCCGGCCAAATTTCACGAAACCAACTCCGTAGGATTGCTCTCTGCAGCTTTATACCTCGGTATCTAAGCCGGAACGGAGTTTAGACCGCGTTTCGTAGCATAATCGGAAGGAAATTTGTATAAAAATCATGGGTTTCCTTCTTCTTCCTATATTCCCCTATTTTTTTTTCTGGAAATTCATTGATTGAATGAAAAAAAACCGACCTTTTATTTATTTATTTATTTATTTTTATTTTCTAAATCCCTTAACCAACATGCCATTAGGATATTTATTCATTTAAAATTTACGGGGTGTAACATCCTCCTCCCCTTAAGAACATTCGTCCTTGAATGACATTCTGACCTATAGAAATCTTAACTGGCTGACTTATCCTTAAAAAAAAATTCGGCAGAGTTTCCCCTGTATTATGGACTATCTCAAAATTCCTGAAAAGCAGAAAAGCCCAATACAGGTACTTCACACAATATAATAACATTCATGTATAACTGTCTATAATCAATCGCCTGCTTTCGTATATGAAGTATAAGCATTCATAAGGAAAAAATAGTTCTAACATACCTCCCGTTTGCCTATGCCTTGGAATAAGTGGGGATATCTGGCTTTCATGTCCTCCTCGGCTTCCCAGGTCATCTCTTCTAGGTTCCTGTTACGCCACAATACCTTGACAGACGCAATGTCTTTAGTTCTCAATCTACGAATCTGTCTGTCTAAGACAGCTACTGGAACCTCTTCATATGCTAACTCTTCTGTGACCTGTACATCCTGAACTGGAACAACTGTGGAAGGGTCTCCTACGAACTTCCTCAACATAGATACATGGAATACTGGGTGAACAGACGCTAACTCTGGAGGCAAGTTCAATTCGTATGCAACTCGGCCTATTCTCCGCCGAATCTGATATGGCCCAATGAACCTCGGGCTAAGCTTGCCTTTCTTGCCAAATCTCATCACCCCTTTCATCGGAGACACTTTTAGATATACCCAGTCATCTACTGCAAATTCTAGATTTTTGCGCCGCATATATGCATAAGACTTCTGGCGGCTCTAAGCAGTCAGTAGGCGTTCTCTGATAAGCTTCACCGCCTCTTCTGACTGACGAATAACATCCGGCCCAATCAGCGCTGTCTCCCCACTTCAAACCAGCCAACGGGTGATCTACATTTCCGCCGGTATAATGATGCAAAGGGTGCCATCTGGATAGCTGAATGATAACTATAATTATAGGCAAATTCAACCAACGACAGATGCTTATCCCAGCTACCCCCAAAATCTAGTACACACGCTCGTAGCATATCTTCGAGCGTTTGGATAGTTCATTCTGCTTGCCCGTCTGTCTGAGGATGAAAGGCTGTACTTAAGTTAATCTGTGTCCCCAGGCCTCTCTGGAACGACTGCCAGAATCTCGCTGTAAATTGTGCTCCTCTGCCTGAAATAATAGATACCGGCACTCCATGTAATCTAACTATTTCTCTGATATATAATTCGGCATAATCCTCGGCCGAGAAGGTAGCTTTCACTGGCAGGAAATGAGCTGATTTTGTCAGCCTGTCAACTATTACCCAAATAGAATCGTTTCTGCGTTTGGTATGGGGTAACCCTGTTACGAAATCCATATTTATCGCTTCCCATTTTCATAAAGGCACAGCTATATCCTGTGTCAGACCGCCCGGTTTCTGGTGTTCTGCTTTCACCTGCTGGCAATTAGGACATCTAGATACAAATTCATCTATTTCAGCTTTCATACCTGGCCACCAGTAGATGTCTCTGATGTCGTGGTACATTTTTGTTGCTCCCGGATGGAGGGAATAGCGAGCGTAATGTACCTCATGCATGATCTGCTGGCGAAGCCCTGAAATATTCGGGACACATAGGCGGCCCTTACAACGTAGCACTTCATCCTCAGTCACTTGGAAATCTGGCTCCTTACCTTTTTGAATTCTATCTCTGAGCTGGACTAAGTCAGGGTCCTCGTACTGCCGTTCTTTTACCTCTATAACTAATGACAACACAGCGGAGTTCTGAATCACCGCTCTGTTATTTTCTGTTTCTACTACTCGAACGGCTAAACCAGCTAGCTGATGAATTTCCTTGGCTAACTCCCGCTTCTCGGGTTGCAAATACGCCAAACTCCCCATTGACTTACGACTGAGGGCATCGGCTACTACATTAGCTCTCTGTTTGGTCTGCTGTTCGGGTTGGTATTATATATTATAAACCGACACGCAAGTGCACGTGGTCAAACAAGTAATAAAGTGGCTAAGTAAGCCAAGTATCGATCCAAGGAGGCTCAGGGTATGTAAAGATTGCCTAAGTAGACTATATTCTTATTTTACTTCTAACTATGCTAACAACAACGTAACCAACAGTTAATTGAGTTTTTGTTTATAAAATATATATACTAAAACTATTAACAATTATTTACGGTGAATTTAAACTATGGATATGAGCATGCCAAGGTTAAGAACAAGTAATGAATTCGATTGTAATAATAATTCGGTTAATCTCTTCTTCATGTTGCTAGCCAAGAACAATAGCCTAGAAATTAAAACTCTCGTATTTAATTTCACTTAAGAATCATAAACCATTCGTCTACATTTCTGTGATCAAATGCAATTTACGACCTAGCAATACAATTCCGGTTCCTAAACTGACTAATACGGCTTTCAAGTATATTTCTATCAGGAAAGCACATCAAAACCCAATTTTCCCAAATCAAGTTAAGAACAACACCCTATTAATTCACAACTTTCCAATTTCTTGCTCTCTCGAGTGAAATTGGACTTTTTAGATGTACATTAATGTCGGCCAAGCACTAATGCAGTAAGAACAAGAATTAATAGAACAACATGAAAGAAGAAGAAGAAAACCATATCATTTACAATCAAAATTCACTACACATGTTCAAAACCTTAGCAAGGAAGAGAATTAGCCACTCATTTGTGGATTGAGCATCCTAAAACGAGTGTAAATCATACGTACAATTGGTAGAAAGAAGAAAGGAAGAGAAGAAATCTCTTAGCTTTTTCGTCCCTCAACTGTTGCTAACCCACGTCCTAGCTCCACCTAGTCTGAATTATAAAAAATAAACCTAAGTGTGCTATTTATATTAGTAGGAATCTTTTCCGGAATAACAACCAACGTGTCACGGAGTGCATCGCGGAGCACGGCCTCCGTGACACGCTACGGACGCGGAGGCTCTCTGGAAAATCACCCGAAATTGGCCCAGGCAGCGTGTCACGCTGCCTGGGCAGCGCGTTGCAGCCCCTTGGTCGCGGAGGCCACCTGCCGTGGCACGTTGCCAACGTGCAGGTGGGCTGTTTTGAGCGGCCTGCCTGCCGTGGCACCTTGTCGACGCACCGGTGGGCTGTTTTGTGCCTCCTCTTTGCCGACGTTCGCGTGTTGATTCCGTTTCCAATCCTCTACTTCACCAACTCATGGATTAGTTGCTCAAAAGTCATCAAAACCTACAAAACAAAGGCTAATCATGTTGGTTAGCACATATCTCCACATTATATAAAATTACATGAAAATGTATACAATAACTTAGATAAACAAGACTAATTTAAGTAATAAAGAGTATCTCGGGCATATATTTTTGCCCGTGATCACAACCCCACACTTAAAGCCTTGTTCGTCCTCGAACAACCTTTTACATATCATGCATATGGAGACTCCCACATAACTAATTTAGCAAGATAATTCAGGTTACGGCTATAATGATTACGTAAGATACAAGCTAAAAATAGAGCATGCCTGAATTGATCACTGCAATGAAGTACAACTATGTTAAGACTTCTTATCCTCAAGAATCGACTCTCAATTTTAGCAAACTCATGCAAATCAACTGATTAAGAAATCCCACATGAATTATATCCTTCATTCAACATGTGCCCCTCACGGAAAGAGAGTTACCCAATTTCACACACAAAAACAATTTTTATATCACAACATGTGTGGGTATATGAATAGAATTACGCTCACTCTTACAAAGAATTCACATGCATTATGTAATGACCCATAAGCTTGCCCTTAGTGTTTTATTCCACTAATTTAAGGATGTATGCATGTAAGATCAAGTAGGACTTTTTAGGTTGTAATGTAACTAAGGTGCGGGTAAGTACTATTATGATCAGTAATAGTGACTATATTTCCTAAGCGCTTTTAATACATCACGCCTTCATTACAAACTTCCCTTCCTGCACTACACCTTTTTCTCTTTTCATCTTTCTTTTTCCTCTTTTGTTCCCCCATTTCTTTAGGCACTTTAACTTATTAGTAAGGAGTTCTATAAGTAACTTTTCATTTATTTGTTTTCTTACTCCCTACTAATACTCACCCATATTCAAAAAAGTGCACCCTTGACCTTTCTCAACTCTTACAATTGCTACTTTCCCTTTCTTTTCATTCTTATCACTCCTTTACTCTTCCGGATTTTTCCTTTAAGCGCTTAGGAGTTTTGGATCAAATTCAAGGCTAATGAAAGAAAAAGGATTAAGCTTATGTTGCAGCTGTCAAAGAATAGGCTCAAGGCTCAATGGGGTTAACTAGGATTAATTTTTCAAGGTAGGTATAATGAGGGATAAAAGTTTGGTTCATTCAAAGAAATGCCTAAATCATCTCCTACAATTCACATCCTTCATTTCGTTTTATATACACACCAGGCAAGTTCTAGACATTCCACAATAGCATAGAATACTCAAAAACCTTACACTCATGGCACATGCTCAAATCAAGACACAATCAGTAGACTCTTACTCAGCTAATCACAAGAATTCAGAATTAAGCTTCAATCATATTGAGTCAAATTCAAGAGCCTAAGTGTCTCAAACAATGTTATACACTTGCATACTTCACACTGAACATACTTGCATCTTACAACCATGTATAGCACATAAAAAGAACATCAAGCCCCAATTAGTTATGGTTTCAAAAACCCAAAACCTATCGACTAATTTTCCTCAAGACGGTCGTCATCCATCCATCGTCGGAAACAGTCCCTAGCTATGACTAAAAACTTTATATACAGACCAAGGAAAGAAAAAAGAAAAATTTTATTCTTCGGTTCAAATACCCCCCGTCGGAAAAGAACCGAAAAGAAAAACCAACGAGTGATGAAGTCATGCTTAATCCACAAAAATTTTTCAAATTTTTCAAATTTTCTCACCAACTTTTGCACAAGCATTACATTCACCAAAATCGTTAAGCACAGAAAATTCTGAAATTTCCCTTGAAATTTCCCTCACCCCACACTTAAATCATGCTATGTCCTCATAGCATCAAATTAAAATTTACAAAGGGTGCGAAATACTCCCTGGGGCCTTTAGGCTTAGCTAACAGCATGCGTTTCTTCGACTTTGCACAAGTGGGTGTTCAACCCCACACTTTTTCTCTTCCATGCTTGTTAGCTTCCTCCTCCACGGGTACTCAGACTTCCCCTCCATCTGTGCTTAACTTTCCACCAAAACAACACAAGATGAAAATAAACAAAAATTAACTCAATTGCAAGAAATTAAAATGGTACCTGTGGTACCCTTGGGTTGCCTCCCAAGCAGCGCCTAATTTTACGTCGCGGCACGACGTACCAAGTTTCACCACTTTTTCCTCCACCTTGAGGATATGAATCTCACCCCTAATTTCTTTTCTAATTTCCTCTTATGCTCTAGGGTGGTGGTGAAAAATTGTAAGGACCAAGCAGTAGATGTTTTCTTTTGAACCTATTGGCCCTTATGTAAGCGAAGTCATTTTGTCTCTCTGAGTTACAAATTTCAGAATACATGGGGCTTGGTCCTCCTCTAGACATTTCTCTATAAACTTGGAAGACTCTATTTCTATGTTGTCAACCAAACTTAATGTCGAAAAATGCGTAGAGTGTGGTCCAATACACCTCAACTCTGAAATTGCTTTGTGCTTGACTTCCTTACTTGTGTACACCTTTTCAACATCGACATCTATTTCTCCATTAAGGTCAAATGGGAGATATTCTTTTTCTTCTTCCATGAATGGAATTTCTATAGGTATGAGCCGATCACGGAGACACTCAAGAGATTCTAATTGTAGGGCTTCATCCAAAAATTCACCCTTGTATTCCTCTTGTAGTTCCTCTTGAATATCGGCTAAAACTGTCACCTGCAAATTATCACAAGCTTCAGCCTCAGCACACATCTCTGTGAGTTTGACGCTCATCCTGCTTACAACCTCTGCATTCTCCTTTTGCTGAATTATCAATTCTGCCACCGACTCCTTCATTGCTTCTGATTGCTCCAGGAGTTGTTTCATCAAGTCCTCTATTTGAACTTGGCGTCCCAAGTCCTCATTTTCAACATGCCTATATTCAGCAAAAACAACAAAAGGATCATAGTAGAGGCTTGGGGGAGGGGAATATGCCTTTGGACAATCACCCCAATGGCCATATTGACACCCACATATATTGCACGTGTTACAGTTTTGCCACAAGTGGGGTCCTCCGCAATTCATGCAAGATTCGCCGAAATATGCGTATCCACCATTTATATTCCAAGATGTCATGTCAATGAGGGTATCCGAAAGAGAGAAAAATTAAAATGAACAAAGAATTAAAACAAATACTAAGACCAAGTTGTCAACACTTAAGAAAATAAAACAAAAATACAGTAAATTTACACTTAACACAATTTCACAAATCGCCTAGCCTCCCCGGCAACGGCACCAAAAAATTGTTCGGGTTGGTATTATATATTATAAACCGACACGCAAGTGCACATGGTCAAACAAGTAATAAAGTGGCTAAGTAAGCCAAGTATCGATCCAAGGAGGCTCAGGGTATGTAAAGATTGCCTAAGTAGACTATATTCTTATTTTACTTCTAACTATGCTAACAACAACGTAACCAACAGTTAATTGAGTTTTTGTTTATAAAATATATACTAAAACTATTAACAATTATTTACGGTGAATTAAAACTATGGATATGAGCATGTCAAGGTTAAGAACCAGTAATGAATTCGATTGTAATAATAATTCGGTTAATCTCTTCTTCATGTTGCTAGCCAAGAACAATAGCCTAGAAATTAAAACTCTCGTATTTAATTTCACTTAAGAATCATAAACCATTCGTCTACATTTCTGTGATCAAATGCAATTTACGACCTAGCAATACAATTCCTGTTCCTAAACTGACTAATACGGCTTTCAAGTATATTTCTATCAGGAAAGCACATCAAAACCCAATTTTTCCAAATCAAGTTAAGAACAATACCCTATTAATTCACAACTTTCCAATTTCTTGCTCTCTCGAGTGAAATTGGACTTTTTAGATGTACATTAATGTCGGCCAAGCACTAATGCAGTAAGAACAAGAATTAATAGAACAACATGAAAGAAGAAGAAGAAAACCATATCATTTACAATCAAAATTCACTACACATGTTCAAAACCTTAGCAAGGAAGAGAATTAGCCACTCATTTGTGGATTGAGCATCCTAAAACGAGTGTAAATCATACGTACAATTGGTAGAAAGAAGAAAGGAAGAGAAGAAATCTCTTAGCTTTTTCATCCCTCAACTGCTGCTAACCCACGTCCTAGCTCCACCTAGTCTGAATTATAAAAAATAAACCTAAGTGTGCTATTTATATTAGTAGGAATCTTTCCCGGAATAACAAGCAACGTGTCACGGAGTGCATCGCGGAGCACGGCCTCCGTGACACGCTACGGACGCGGAGGCTCTCTGGAAAATCACCCGAAATTGGCCCAGGCAGCACCCTGCCGCGTTGGCAGCGTGTCACGCTGCCTGGGCAGCGCGTTGCAGTCCCTTGGTCGCAGAGGCCACCTGCCGTGGCACGTTGCCAACGCGCAGGTGGGCTGTTTTGAGCGGCCTGCCTGCCGTGGCACCTTGTCGACGCACCGGTGGGCTGTTTTGTGCCTCCTCTTCGCCGACGTTCGCGTGTTGATTTCGTTTCCAATCCTCTACTTCACCAACTCATGGATTAGTTGCTCAAAAGTCATCAAAACCTACAAAAAAAAGGTTAATCATGTTGGTTAGCACATATCTCCACATTATATAAAATTACATGAAAATGTATATAATAACTTAGATAAACAAGACTAATTTAAGTAATAAAGAGTATCTCGGGCATATATTTTTGCCCGTGATCACTCTCCCTGGGTGGTAGAGAATATTTACGTCATAATCTTTCAGCAATTCTAACCAGCGACGCTACCGTAGATTTAACTCCCTCTGTGTGAAAATGTACTGCAGGCTTTTATGATCTGTAAAAATGTCTCCATGAATGCCATACAGATAATGCCTCCAGAGTTTCAGAGCGTGGATCACTGCGGCCAGTTCCAGGTCATGGGTCGGATAGTTCTTTTCGTGCTTCCTCAGCTGTCTGGAAGCATAAGCAATCACCTTACCATGCTGCATCAACACACAACCCAGTCCCAAGCCTGAAGCGTCGCAATACACCGCATACCCATCTGTTCCCTCTGGCAATGTTAGTACTGGGGCGGAGGTCAATCTGTCTTTCAATTCTTGAAAACTCTGCTCATATGCCTCCGTCCATTGAAATTTCGCTGCTTTCTGTGTTAGCTTTGTCAGAGGTGCTGCTATAGTGGAGAATCCTTCAACAAATCTCCGGTAATACCCTCCTACCCAGGAAACTGCGGACCTCGGTCGGAGTGGTAGGTCTGGGCCATGTCTTGACCGCCTCTATTTCCTGTGTATCCACCTGTATCCCACCATCCGACACGATATGCCCCAAAAAGGCAACTGAGTTCAGCCAGAACTCACACTTAGAAAACTTGGCGTACAGCTGACGGTCTCTAAGGATCTGGAGTACTGTTCGTAAATGGTTCTGGTGATCTGCCTCAGAACGGGAATATACCAGAATATCATCGATAAATACTATCACAAACAGATCCAAATACGGTCTGAATATGCTATTCCTCAGGTCCATAAACACTGCGGGAGCATTCGTCAGCCCAAAAGACATGACTAGAAATTCAAAGTGACCATACCTGGTCCTGAAAGCAGTCTTTGGAATGTCCCTCTCACGAACCCGGACCTGGTGGTATCCGGACCTCAGATCTATCTTAGAGAAACATCTGTCCCCCTGCAACTGGTCAAACAAATCATCTATTCTAGGGAGCGGGTATTTTTTTTTAACCGTTACCTTATTCAGCTGCCGGTTGTCTATACACATACGGAGTGAGCCATCTTTCTTCCTTACAAACAGAACTGGCGCACCCCACGGGAAAGTACTAGGCCTGATAAAGCCTTTGTCGAGCAAATCTTTTAACTGCTCTTTCAACTCTCTAAGCTCAGCTGGTGCCATGCGATACGGGGGAATGGATATAGGTTGAGTCCCTGGCAACAAGTCAATTGCAAAATCTATCTCCCTTTCGGGAGGGATACCAGGCAACTCATTTGGAAATACGTCAGGGAATTCATTGACCACTGGAAAAGATTGAAGAGTCGGAGGTTCCACCCGAACGTCCTTGACTCTAACTAGGTGGTAAATACATCCCTTTGCTATTAATTTTCTCGCCTGAAGGTAGGAAATAAACCTACCTTTTGGCGTAGCTGTGCTCCCTTTCCACTCTCGCACTGCTTCCCCCGGAAAGTGAAATTGGACCGTCTTGGTCCAGCATTCTAAGTTGGCATAGCATGGCACTAACCAGTCCATACCCATAATGGCATCGAAGTCGACCATCTCAAGTTCTATTAAGTCTACTGTGGTCTGGCGATCAGCAACCTCTACCGTACACCATCGGTAAACTCTTTTAGCTGTAATCGAGTCACCGACCAGTGTAAGCACAGAAAAGGGCTGTTGAAGCAATTCTGGTTCGATACCCAACTTCCGGGCCACAAATGGTGTAATATATGACAAGGTAGACCCTGGATCAATCAATACATAAACAGGGTATGAGCAGATAATCAATATACCTGTGACCACGTCGGGAGATGCCTCTGAATCCTGCCTCCCTGGTAATGCATAGGTACGGCTGGGGCCTGCACCTGAGCCAGAGGCTCCTGATCTACCTCGGCCCCTATTTGCTGAACCTGAGGGTCTGCGCCCTGCTGAGGTTGCTGGAGCTCGTGGTCCCGCTGATGCTCTATCCAGACTATCCCGGCTACCCTGTCCTCTGGCCGGACAATCTCTCATTAAATGCCCTTCCTGTCCGCAGTGATAGCACCCTGAGAAGCCTTGCCTGCAGGCTCCAGAATGAGGTCGGTGGCATATAGGACAAGGGGTAGGTGCAAATCTACTCTGTTCTGCCCTCCGCTGCTGAGGTGATGCTACTGTCCGTAAACTGCTACCGGACTCTAACTGACTCCGACGAACAAATCTGCCTCTCTGCTGCTGTACCGGAGGTAAAGATCTGTTTGGCCTATCTGAAAACTGTTGTCTCGTTCCCCTAGGGGTTTCCCCCTAAATCTCAGCAGTTCTGTTTCTACGGCGCTGCTTTGAAGTCGCCTGCCTGTCGCCCCACTGTCGCTGTCTCAGGCCCTCAATTGTCTGTGCGAAGGCTTGTACCCTGGCTATGTCCATGTCCTCTCTCAAAGTAGCCGTCATGCACGTCTCTATGTAATCTGAATTCAGGCCCATAATAAAGCGTGGACTCTGGACGACATGGTGTCCACAAATGCCGGAGCATAGCGGGCTAAGGAGTCGAACTGTAAAGAATACTGATGGACGCTCCTGGGCCCCTGCTCTAAGTGTAAAAACTGGTCCATCCGGGCCTGTCTGACCTCCCGGGGTAATTAGTGGTCCAGGAAGGCCTCTGAGAAGCTGGACCAAGTAGGAGGGGCTGCATCTCTTCCCCGAGATCTCTCCCAACTTTCGTACCACAAAACAGCAATATCCCTCAACGGGAACACTGCTAATTCCACTGATTCTGCTGGGGTTACGTGCATGACTCTAAAGATTCTCTGCATCTAGTCCAGAAAGTCCTGAGGGTCCTCCGCTGATTCTGACCCTGTAAACTGAGCGGGTCCCAATGCCAAAAATTCTCTAACCTTGGAACTACCTGGCCCACCTAGGGATTCTGCTGCTGCAGGTAGTACTGGCTGACGCTGAGTAGCTAGCATCTGGGTCAACATAACCATCGGACTATGTAGCTCCTTATCAGATGAAGTGGGTGCAGGAGCTGTGGGAGGCGGTGCTGCCTCAAATGGTGTCTGACGAGGCGGAGACTGCTGGGAGGGTCGTGATGACACCTCCGTATTACTCTCAGACCCGGCTGAATCTGGCTATAAGTGAGGCATCCTACTGGTGCCTTCGCCCGCCGCTGTATCCAATCTCCTGCCTGTAGCTGGGTGCCACTGGTCTGCCATAGTATCTGTAAACAAAGAGGGTGGTAAGTTTCAAAAGAACCAACTCTATACTATGTTGTGCTATGGCACGACTGAGTATGAAATAAGGGTAACTATCCTATTATGCCTCGCAGCCTCCTGCCTATAGTATGTGGTGCACAACACATCCATAGACAAGACTCTACTTAGCACGGCTTGCAGACTCCCTGGGACACGAACTGCTCTGATACCAAGTTTGTCACAACCCACCTTGGGGGGTATGATGGGAACCTGGTGCCTGTTAGACTCTGGCTCTACTTCAAGAAACGAACCGGCTATATAGCGGCTGTAAATACAGTCCCCAACCGATTAGGCCTATAGCCACCTGCAATGCACAACAGCTAACCAGAACAATGACATTATAATCTGAAGCAACTACTATTCACATTTGTGACCGACAAGGTCACTAACTATAACCAGAAGAAGGCCCCACACGGCCAACATCAACAACTAAACACATATATACATGCACGGCCCCACACGACCGGCTCCACCACCACAGGAAACATCAGACTGCAAGCCTCTAGGAAGTGATAATAGAATGGTCGGGATAGGGTCCCGACCTACCCGTACTATACAATAAAAGAAAATGAAATACACCTCTGAATATCAAACTCCGGATGATAGGAGTTGATAACTCTGCGCTGGCTAGGATCACGAGGGATCGGCTCCTCGTCTGTGAGTACCTAACGACGTGTTGTCCTATTGTCTATCAGTATCTAACAGCACATATAGATATACATATAAATACACACAATACCTGACCGACCCCCATAAGTCGGAAGGTTCCAACCAACAGAACAATCTATTTACCCCTACCCGAGTCTAAACCAACCAAAAATAAGTCACTCCACTCATCTCATAACTGTGAGCTCCTTCTACGGCCCCCTTGGGTATGTAACTCAAGCCTTGGCCTCTGACAATAAACTGTGTCTGAGTCTGAAGACTTCTGCCTCTGGGCGCAAGTGCGCAACGGGGTAATCTGCTGCTGTATCTGTGACTGAAACTGCCCCTGGGTGCAAGCACGCAACAGGGTAATTTTATAAAAATCTGTATCTGAAACTGCCCCGGGCCACAAGCGCACACAGAGTAATCTGCCCCTGTAAACAGGGTAATCTGGCTCTGCGCAGAGTAAACTAAACTGCCCCTGCAAGCAGGGTAATCTGGACCGTATTATTATGGTGGTCGGCCATCATCGTCCTCTAGGCGGACGGCATCGCCCAGCTGGTGGCGGTATCTGAATCTGGTATCGACACAGCTATAACCCAGGGGCAGTGGGAATGCTAAAGGGTGCCCACATGCCATAACAAGTCTCAACATGCAAAACACATACACAGCAAGCATGCTCAAATGAAAAATACTAATCATATTCTCTTCTGTTATTTCAAGGCCAGTCCGTACTAAACAATTGATGCTATATTCTGTTTTACACTGTTTCTAATTGCTGGGCTAATTGCTACCTGGCCTTTATCGGTTTATCTAATTATTGTTATCCGTGATCTGAAGTTATATCAATTTCTAGAGCCATATCTGTTTCTGGAGCTATATCGGTATCTGGAGCTATTTCTATATCTGATTACTGATCTAATTATATCTGGATATAACTCAATAACATAGAACATGTCATCTATAACTGGATATAGCTCAATAGTATAAAATGTGTCATCTATTACCGGATACAGTCTCAACAAAATGTAATACATACTATCTGAAATCATCTGACTATCCGTTATTCTGATTATCGCATGATACGTAATGATATACTAGCATGCTTGCTGGAAATTGTACTGAAATCGTTCCTGTACGCTGGGTATCTGTTAATAGCCTTTATTCAATTTATTTTCTAAACTGTACTTCCTGGCTTGCCGAAAGAATAACTTTACATACCTGGTTTCTGAGTACCCGACTGACCGATGTGATTTCCATCGGTACTTCTGCTGTTTCTCCCAACTACATTCATATACATATCAATTAGAACTAAATACATTAATATCTGGGAGAAATTATCACTTTTGATATATATTTATCCCAAACTTCAACCTTTCAAAAAACGGTCGAAAACTCGTTATTTCTCGATAGTCCAGAAGGGATAAATGCTCACTGCAAGGCTAGGAACACATTGGTACTAATTTAAAGCAATTTTATTTACTTTACCTCGGTAGCACGACGTTTCGACGGCCAAATTTCACGAAACCAACTTCGTAGGATTGCTCTCTGCAGCTTTATACCTCGGTATCTAAGTCGGAACGGAGTTTAGACCGCGTTTCGTAGCATAATCGGAAGGAAAGTTGTATAAAAATCATGGGTTTCCTTCTTCTTCCTATATTCCCCTGTTTTTTTCTGGAAATTCATTGATTGAATGAAAAAAAACCGACCTTTTATTTATTTATTTATTTTTATTTTTATTTTTATTTTTATTTTCTAAATCCCTTAACCAACATGCCATTAGGATATTTATTCGTTTAAAATTTACGGGGTGTAACACTTCCCATTTGAATACGATGTTTAGTTTAGGTAAAATAAAACAATCAATAAGAAATCGTGATTTTAGGAAGTACCGCCTATGGGAGACATTGTTGCATACTGGATATTATGTCTATAGGAATCAATAGAGACCTATTTGAAATCTTTTGTTGATGTTTTGTTTGAAATCCTACTTGTTTGAAGTTAATCGCCTTTAATAGCCTTAAGTATATTCTAGATCCCAACTCCAAAATAGTAGATCAAAGGCCTCTTGGACATTAAGATTGAGACGGGTAGGCACATGCTAGGGCGTTAGTTTCCTTCATCTAAAGCGTTTTAGGATTAATAACTAATTAATTAGGTGGGTAGTTGGGGATATGATAGTCCGTGCTTGCTGAATAATATGAGCAATCTAAGCGATTGCAAAGTATTATTTTAGTTGCACGGGGTGATCCCATTAGGTTAAAATAACCCCTTCTCTAAATGCAGAACTACGTTCGACCTGATTTCCCTTCGGGGATACATAGGCGCCTCTTTGTGGTTCGGTCCAATCTTTAGAATTTTCATTTATTTGTTTTGTCATTGTTTCTTCTAATTAGTATTTATTTTGCTATTTGCCTTTGCTTGTCAATCATTAATCGGATAAATTATATTCCTCGCGTTATGTCTTTCTCAGTTTATCTGATTTCATTTATTACAATGCTACTTGAACACATTATTATTTTTATCACATAGTTCAGTTAACTGGATTTAGGTAAGAAAAGTTAAAATCAGTCTTATTTGATCGCTTAGTAAATAACCCCACATAATAATGAATCCGGAAGGTACTCACGGTTGTGGACCTCGAAAGGTTCCTAACATCTTCCTTTCAAGGTAATTTGAACTCTTACTCGACTCTGGTGACCTAGGCTAGTATAACAGACCCTTAGGTTAGTACGGTTCCTTAACGCACCTCAAATCGTTAGGTGGCGACTCTTCTTTCATAACAAACCCTTAAGAGCCGTCACATGTTGTATCCCGCTTTTTGCGAGAAAAATGGGGCGCGACAATATCTACTGCAACTCCTTCGTAAGAGAGGTTGTCCTTTACACCAACACTCTCTAGAGGCACTATTGAGGTCGGTTCATCGATGCATTTCTTCAATAAGGACACATGAAAGACTGGGTGCACCGATGCTAACTCTGTTGGTAATTCTAACTCATAGGCCATATTGCCAATGCGTCTCAAGATTCTGTAAGGTCTCACATATCTCGGACTTAGTTTTTGTTTCTTCCCAAACCTCATCACTCCTTTCATAGGTGAAATTTTATGATAAACCCAATTATCTACAGCAAACTTTAGCTCTTTTCTCCTCACATCTGTATATGATTTCTGTTGACTCTGGACTGTTTTCAACCTTCCTCTGATAGGTTGAACCTTTTGCATAGCCTCATAAACTGATTCTAGTCCTATCATGGTAGCTTCACTAACTTCAAACCATCCTACAGGAGATCTACACCTACCATACAATGCCTCAAATAGACACCATCTGGATGCTGGAGTGGTAGCTAGTGTTAAATGCAAACTCAATGAGAGATAAGTGATCATCCCAACTGCCCTTGAAGTCAATCACACAAGCCCTTAACATATCTTCCAAAGTCTATACGGTCCACTCAGCTTGTCCATCCGTCTGTGGGTGAAAAGCTGTGTTGAGTTTGACCTGAGTGCCAAGTTCATTCTGAAAAAATTACTAGAAATGCGAGGTAAACTAAGTACCTCTATCTGAAACGATGGACAAGGGAACTCTGTGTAATCTGACTAACTCCCGAATGTACAGTCTAGCATAATTATCTATTGAGTCGGTAGTCTTAACTGGTAGAAAATGTGTTGACTTAGTCATCCGGTCTATAATAACCATATTGAATCATATTGTCGGTAAATATGAGGTAAACCTATGATGAAGTCCATATTCAGTTCCTCCTACTTCTAAGTAGGAATACTGATATTCTGATTCATACCCCCAGGTCTCTGATGTCCAACCTTAACCTATTGGCAGTTCGAACACTTAACTACAAATTCTGTAATGTCCTTCTTCATGCCGTTCCACCAATAGATTTCCCATAGGTCACGATACATCTTAGTGGCACCTGGATGAATGGAATACCTGGAGTTTTGTGCTCTTACCAGTATTCGTTGTCTCAAGTCATCTACTTCTAGAACACACAATCTGCCCTGGTAACAAAGTACACCATCTCCCCCTTTGGAGAAAGCCTCCACCTCCTTTCTTAGAACTGCCTCCTTTAACTTGAGTAGTATGGCGTCTTCCTCCTGCTTTGACTTAACCTCTACCACCAGTGAGTATTCTGACCCCGTATGGATTACAACTCCGCTCTCAGCTGAATCAACTAACTGCACTCCAAAATGAGGTAACCTGTGGATATCTTTTGTCAGTTCTTTCCTGCCCTCTTCGACATGAGCAACACTTCTCATAGACTTCCCGCTTAAGGCATCAGCCACCATATTGGCCTTTCCTGGGTGGTATAGTACGCTCATATCATAATCTTTCAATAATTTCAGCCACCTTCTCTGACAAAGGTTAAATTCCTTTTGACTGAACACATATTGAAGGCTCTTGTGGTTAGTGAAAACATCCATGTGAACTCTATAGAGGTAATGTCTCTATATCTCCAAAGCAAATACCACTGCCACCGGTTCAAGATCATGAGTCTGATAGTTCTTCTCATGAATCTTGAGTTGTCTAGGGGTATAAGCTATCACCTTACCCCGCTGCATCAGGATGCAATCGAGGCCAACTCGGGAAGCATCACAATAGACTACGAACCTATTTGTTTCTTCTGACAAGG
The DNA here is from genome assembly GCA_035772735.1 of Datura wrightii. Classification (NCBI taxonomy): domain Eukaryota; kingdom Viridiplantae; phylum Streptophyta; class Magnoliopsida; order Solanales; family Solanaceae; genus Datura; species Datura wrightii. The sequence continues at coordinate 99,292,734 of JASDFA010000008.1, forward strand.
TCAAAATCGGAGTTATAGTGAGTCGAGTCTTCAACTCTTGAAAACTCTTCTCACAAGCGTCTGACCACTGAAACTTCACATTTCTCTTGAGTCAGTTTGGTCAAAAGGGATGCAATAGAAGAAATCCCTTCTGCAAACCGTCGGTAATAACCGGCTAAATCCAAGAAACTCCTGATATCTAATGAGGAAGTGGGTCTTGGCCAACCTTTTACCGCTACTATCTTTTGAGGATCTATCTTAATACCCTCACTTGAGACCACATGACCGAGGAAAGCCAACTGACTTCAACCAGAATTCGCACTTATTAAATTTATCAAACAACTGACAGTCTCTGAGAGTCTGCAACACTGTCCTTAGGTGGTTAGCATGATCCTCCTCATCCCTGGAGTATACCAAGATGTCATCTATGAATGCAATAACAATAGTGTTCAGGTACGACTTGAATAACCTGTTCATCATATCCATAAATGATGTAGGAGCATTGATTAGTCCAAAATACATAAGCACGAATTTGTAGTGACCATATCGAGTTCTCAAAGATATTTTCAGAATGTTACATTCTTTGACCAGGTGGTATCTTGATCTGAGGTCTATCTTGGAGAAACAACAAGCTTCCCGAAGCTAATCGAAAAAGTCGTCAATCCTATGTAGAGGATACCTGTTCTTGACTGTAACTTTGTTCAGTTGACGGTAGTCGATGCACATTCTAAGTGTATTGTCTTTCTTTCGCACGAACAACACTGGAGCATCCCATAGAGAGATGCTGGGTCTAATAAAGCCCTTATCTAGAAGGTCCTTCAGCTATTCCTTCAACTCCTTAAGCTCAGCTGGAGACATTCTATAAGGAGGAATAAAGATGGGTTCGGTGTCTGGAAGAAGATCTATGTTGAAGTTTATCTCCTGCTCGGGAGGAACTTTGGGAAGATCTTCGGGAAAGACGTCAGGAAATTTGCTAACGACTGAAACTGACTGAATAATTGGCGTCTCGGAACTAGAATCCCTGACCGTAACCAAGTGATACATGAAACCCTTTGAAATCATATTCCTGGCCTTAAGGTAGGAAATAAACCTAGACTTAGGCGCTGAAACACTACCCTGCCATTCTAAGACTAGCTCGTTAGGAAACTAAAACCTGAAGACTCTAGTTCTATAGTCGACTGAGGCATAACAGGAATATAATCAATTCATGCAAAGAATGAAGTCGAAGTAGACCATGTCTAGCTATACTAGATCAATTAGGAAAACCTTACTCAACACTGAGACTGGGAAACTTCTATATACTCGGCTAGCTCTAACTGACTCACCAATTGGAGTAGAAACTAAAAATGGTTCTAAGAGTACTTCTAGACTAATATCAAACTGAACAGCAATGTATAGAGTCATGAAGGAAAGTGTCTCCTGAATCTAACAAGGCATATACATCAATATGAAAAAGGCGCAACATACCCGTAACCACATCAGCGAGTTCTCCTGATCCTGACAAGAAGACAAAGTATAAAATTAGTTTTGTCATTGCCCGCCACTCGTACCTAAAGTAGTACCCTGCTGAGATAGACGACCTGTTGGGGCTACTGAGGTAGTAGGTTGGGTCTTTCCCCGTCCTGCTAAGGAACAATCTCTCAATCTGTGACCTAGCTGGCCATAACCGTAGCAACCCTCCTTGCCTAAGCGGCACTCCCCAGGGTGATTCTGGCCAACTTAGGACAGACTGGAAATTTGCAGTTGCTGGAGACGTGACTCTGGGAGTGGGAGCCTAATGCTCTACCCTTTCAATCCTTGCAGGTTCAGAAAGAAGGGGCACTGGATAATGAGGATACTGGAGGTTTTACTGCTACTACTGCTGCTGCTGTTGTGGTCGACTACCCTCACCTGACCTCTGCTGGCCATACTCAAAGTGGAATGTTCTCGCCTGTTTATTCTCCCTCTCAATTTCCTTCAGCTTCTCCACCTCTATCTGTTGTGCAAGAATGATAAGGCTAGAGAGGTCGATGTCCTTGACACGCATCACAATTTTATTCCTTAAGCACCAAATTTGAAACTCCATTAATGAATTTGAGCATACAAGACCTCGGCTCAGCGACTATTTCTAGGGCATACCTTGATAGCCTTGTGAACTCCAATGCATACTCCTCCACTGTCATGTTGTTCTGCCTCAATTTCATGAATTCGAAAGTCTTAGCTTCCCTCAACTCCCGAATATGTCAAGGAATGTCGTAGCAAACTCGTCCCACACTACCTAATCTACTCCACTCGACCTCTCTTCCTTCCACTGCTTGTACCAAATCTGAGCCACCCCTTTCAACTGGTAGGCAGCCAATTCAGCACTCTCCATGGTAGTGACACCCATGATTTGGGTGATTCTGGATCTCATCCATGAACTCTTGCGGGTCTTCCTCTACCTTAGATCCATGAAAAGCTGGCGGATTTATTCATATGAAATCTCGGACTCTGTCTGCAACTGCAGGACCATTGGTATTGGCAGGCACCACTTGTTGGTTCACTTGATTGGTCACGGCCTAAGTCAGCATCTGAAGCGTAGCACTAAATTCAGCGGAGGACACCTAATCGTCCTAAAAGTTTGCTGGAGCTAGTAGCGCTGGCCAGTTAGCATTTCCGGTCCTTCTTCTGTTTCCTCATTTTGGAGGCATTGTTATCTGAAAAGAATAGGGTATGTATTAGGAGAACGTTTTTGATATCAGCTCAACGCACGATAAAGATCATGAACAAAGGGAAATTTCCTAATAACGCCTTGTAGCCTCTCCATCATAAGTGTGGCACATTTCACACCCATGAAAAGGACTTTACTCAACGCGGCTTTTAGACATCCTAGGATACTCTAAACCTAATGCTCTAATAACAAGTTTGTCATAAATCGAGTTTACATCCTGGACGTGATACGGTACTTGGCGCCACAAGTGACCCCAAGCTAACCCATGGCTTAACATCACACTGGTATACTGAATTAAATAGAAGCGGAAGTTGTATAAACATAACTGAGTAACACTTTTCAAAAGAAAAGAATACATGTCTAGTAGAATTCTAAACAAACCTATGTTTGAAGGTCATCTAAGAACTAATAATTTGGGGGCTTTAAAAATCTGAAAGCAAGAAACTGAAATAGAGCTAGATCTCCTTCCTCGAAAGATGAGCACTCAATAAGATGATGCGGCTGAAATCATCTAAAGGGAACTACTGATGATGCTGTGACTAAGAACCTACACCTGTATCATAATATGATACAACATAGAAAATATGCATCAGTACATTGAATGTACCTAGTATGAAAGATGTAGGTAAAAACAGTAGCATACACAACTGAACTGATATGGCATGAAATGACCAACTGTGAACTAATAGTACTGATATATAATTGTAATAATGTAAATATAGGCACTGATTGTTGGTCATTAACATATCCTGAAAACTGAATAAACTGAACTAAAATTTGTGACTGAACTGAACTGAGTTGTACTGACAAGTGCGACCCCATGAGAGAGACTATAACTGACATGTAACCACGTGAGCTAAACATAGAGTTCGATGTATACCCCCATCGGAGAAGGCCTACTATACCTTGTTAGGGTATAGTAGATGAACAGGGTGATCACTGTCTGATGCCCATTCGGGATAATAACCTCTGGGGCAACGTAGTTTTTGGACTTGAATATGATGAACCCCTGCCCACTCGGTGCTAATTTCTACTTCCACTAAAACTTTTTAACTGTGACTACTAGGCTGATAGCTCAAACCTGATGTCCCAAGACTTAAGTAAGGAATACTTATCTGGAAGTAACCTGAGAGTCTGAAGGACTTGATAACTGAAATTAAGGGTTCTAAGACTGGCCAAAACTTCTTTAGCTGAAAGCATGGTAATCGTCTAAAGAACACCCTAACAACTGATAACTGAGACTACGGAGTTTTATTGAACTCCTCAAGAGATTGAGTATAGTCAAAGTGATCAGCTGACATTTCTGTAAGATACTAAAAGGTCTAAGTACTGACTGGAATTATACAATCAATAATTCAACTTTTTAGATAATCTAACTGTGCTATTCTGTTGATTACAAGAACAATCAGAATCAAGCAAGGTTTGTATCTGGACAATTATACAAGACACTTCAAATCACATTTACAGACTAGGCTAAACACATATTTCATGGAAAAAAGTATCAACATAAAATATAACTAACTACAACCTTCAAAATCATGGAAATTATAACAAGAACGAAATTCGTAATCTAACTGAAAGACAACCCTAAAATTGATACAAAAAGGGCTAGAACTGATAAAAGATTTTAGGAGGGTTTTTGGGCATAGGGGGAGAGAAATTTCCCTTATTGAAATCTAACATACCTGGAGTAGAAATTCCCCCTGAGAGATTGCTTGAGAAATCTGAGGAGAATTGAAACCCTTGGTCATGCTCTAGGAGAACTGACTGAGTTTTCTACATAATGAACTTGAGAGAATGAGAGGAATGAAGAGAAAATGTTGAATAACTCCTTAAATCCTATAAATATAACCCTAAAATGACGTCATTCAGGAGTTAGAATGATAAAAAGTTACAAAAATGCCCCTGAGAAAAGATCTGAAAAACCGCCCATCGGGATCCAACGGGTCACACAATGAGTCATTGGTTGATACCATGACTCATTGGGACCAGTCGTTGGTCCTGGGATAAAAATCTTAGCTTACTGGAATTAGGCAACATGAGGGAATCATGACTCGTTGGATGAACCAACAGGTCATTGGTTCCTCTCGTGGTCACTGAAGAAATTTTGAACAGAAGCTGGGACTTCTACTGACGGGCGACACGACAACTCGTCGGTTCAACCAATGAGTCTTTGTCACCATTCTTCCTAGCCACTAGGATTTCTAAAAAAAATTAGGCTTAGATCACGGGTGGAAACAACAACTCATTGTATGGAACAACAGGTCGTTATTGTCACTCATTGCCACTAGAAAGGATTTCTCACCTCAACTCAACACTCTGACCATGACTCACTTCATGAGTCATGAGGTAACACCACAACTCGTGGCTCCATCCGTGGTCACCCCCTGACCACGGCTCGTCACTGGCCTGCCACCCACTTTACGAGTCACTTCACGACTTGTGGAGTACTTCACGGGTTACTGGACGAGTCGTCCTGTGACTTGGTGCAAGATTTTCCTGCTTTCTCCATTCAAACTCTTAGGTTTGATCTTATGAACTTTTAGGGTGTTACAGTTATGATAACCAGTTTATGATTATGTGTATCTCAGATACAGTTTTCAGCATGCAGTCCTTACTCTCATGATCTTTTGATTTATATGCATGTTTTTTACTAATGGTTTATTAAGCATGTTTTACTCACCTTACATACTCAGTACATTCTAAGTACTGACCACATATTTTATGCTATATTATCTCATGATATAGATTTAGTTGATTCAGCTCAATCTCGCTGATAGCTCAATTCCTCTTCAGTCCAGTTCAGCCCCTGCTTTGCGTGAGTCCTCGTTATCCGAGGACATCTATTATTTTAGATTTGTTATGCTAGTTTAGTTTCAGACTTGGAGATAGCTGGGGGCTTGTACTAGTATCTCTTCAGTTAGTTGAGGCTTTTCAGATCTAGACTAGTATGATCAGCTATAAGATTCAGCATTGTGATGTATTCGCTTGATTTATGTTCTATGGTATTCAGTCTTCAGCTTATTCATGTTCATTCCATCTATCTACTTGATTATGTTATTAAGCCATACTATGTATGTACTATGGGTTAGCTTGGAGCCAATCATGATTCTAGGTCCCGAGTCTGGATCCAGGGTCCCGACTTGGATTGTGACATAGTTAGAGATCATGATTAAGTAACGTAAAGAGATGTACAAATGGCAACTATTCATGCTAAATTCTAAAAATAAAGAACTCAGAACCATTCTTTTAAAGTAGTTATTCATACGTGGTGTCTTTCATAACCATATAAGAAGTTCTCTAGTTTAAGATATTTTATCATAAACAAATTCTTAAGCTTAATTGAGTTAGACCCAAAAATTTCAATCATCTTACTAGACGACTGCCCATAATCATTCTGAAACCTTCAAATAGCATTTAATAAACTTAAAGAAAAGACATCAAATCATACTCCAAGTTACAATCTTTAAGCCTTTTCATGCTAGGTGAAAGCTAGAAATCAACTTGTAAACGCACAATAAATTAGGAACATAACTACACAACTATAGTCATATTCAAACAATCACACCAACATCATAATGATCTTAAGATGGGCAGCCAACCAACAATTAAAGCTTTAAACTTTACAAAAGTTATTTTGAGCTAATTCAAGGTTGTTAAAGCTCTCCACACATATAATACAATACAGATAAATTGAATGACTAGAAACAGTTATGTTTCACATCCTTTGTACTCCAAATCATCAGACTAAAACAGCCAGCTCCTCCCAAACACATAAAACTACCCGAAACTAATTAGAATTCAGTAAAATAGATAGCAAAAAGGGTATTACCGGATGTTGTGCGGTGATTGAGGCGGTGAGACGTCAAATCCTAGGCTAAATTCTCTAACTCCGAAGGCAAGCAAATAATAGAAGACAGTAAAGGGGTAAGTTCAAGCGAAGAAAACAGAACACAAAATTGAAAAATAAAGAAGAAATTAATAGTGTGTTTGTGTATATGTGCGCGCTTGATTTACTGTTGTTGTTCCCCTTTTTTAGTGTGTGTATGCATGTATTTGTTACTATTCGATTCTTGTTCCAACATTTTTATCTATCTCTTTCCCTCACCATCTATCTCATTTTATAGGAGAAAGGTGAGGGCTCTAATGTTAAGAACTTTGAGAATTCAAAATTGAATTCAAATTTTTAAAGAGACGGGTAGTGTGAATTAGAGAGAAAATCATAGAAGAGTTGACAAAAAGGATAGTGACATACCTACTTCGACTGTGACAATAGCTTGAGCAGAATATCCGACAGATTTGGGGGGATGGGGTCGCAAGTCTGGCAGGGAGAGAGGTTTGGGTATGGGGGTGCGCGAGGGTGGTCAGCGGTGGTTAATGGCGTCACAGGGTGGCCGAGTTGAGAGGGGGAGGGAGGTCCGCGGCGGAGGTCTGGTTGGAAGCGATGGTCATTGTTGGGAGAAGGAGAGAGAGGACAGCGGGAAGGGTTTGCATGAAGGGATGGAATGGGAATTAGGGGGGTTTAGGATGAGGCGGATCGGTTCGGGTCATTCTAGGTCGGGTAGATTAATCTCGACCATCTAATCAAAAGATCAGATTGTTAGGAATTAAAGTAAGAAAAAAATAAATAATATATATATATATATATATATATATATATATATATATATATATATATATATATTAAAGGGAGAAGAAATAAAAGTCGTTAGATAAAAATTGACTAGCTGAGATCAAAGGGGAGAAGCACAATCCATGTAGAGCCTACGTGGCCCACGTGGATGGCTAAAATTAAATAGCATGGATTAAAGAGGTGTGCAGATTTTTTTGACTCAATTTATGGCTGGAATTGCAATTTACAACAAAACCAAATGCATTTCAATTTTGGCCATTTTAAAAATAAATAGCATCAAGTGGTCAAAATTAAAATCAATTAAATTATAAAATCATCCCTTTCTTGAAAAATAAATAAAAATCAAGATGAGTTATTAATCGATTAATTTAATTAAGCTTCCGAACTTAAATAAAATAAAATATTTATTTTCAAAAATGGATCAATTTAGTATTTAAATTGTAATCAATCAAAAAAAATTAATAATTTAAAATACATACTTAAATACTTATTTTGACATGAAAAATATGAGAATATATGTATAGAAATTTTATTTTTTGTGAATATTTTTAACATTTAAAATCACAAGAAATTTTATATATATAAGATTTTGCCAAATGAAAATGGAAAATATTATTCAAAAATAGTGAAAATTTATTTTTCAATAATTTAAATATTTATTTTATTTTAAAATTTCATAAGCTTAAAATAATTAATCAAAAATGTGGAGAGTAAAAATTGAGTGTCAACAAAACTCACAAAAACCATACCGAGTCCTGAAAACTATCTTCGGGATGTCACATTTCCTAACTCTGAGCTGATGATAGCCAGATCTGAGGTCTATATTCAAGAAGAAACTAACACCCTGAAGATAATCAAACAAATCATCAATCATGGGAATAGGATACTTATTCCTGAGATAACCATCTTTCTTCCACATGAAAAGGACTAGAGCACCTCACTGGGACTTACTAGGCCCGATGAATCCTTGTCTAAGAGATCCTTCAACTATTCCTTTAACTCCTTAAGCTAAGTTAGAGTCATTCTGTAAAGAGGAAATATGGGCTACTTATCAGGGAGAAGGTCAATCCCAAAGTCTCTTCCGCTCGGGAGGGACTCCTAGTAGATCATTTGGGAACGCCTCTAGGTACTCACAAACAACAGGAACTGACTGGCGAGTTAGGTTCTTGAACGTAGAGGTATCGAACCTAGAATCAACTAAATGATAAACACAACCCTTAGAAATCATCCTCCTGGCCTTAAGGTAGGAGACAAAGCCACCTACAAGCACTGCTGAACTACCATTCCACTCTAGGACTGGTTCACCCAAAAATCGAAACTCTACTGTTTGGGTTCTGAAATTAATTGAAGCATAGCAAGAATACAACCAATCCACGCTGAAGATAACATTGAAGTCAGTCATATCTAACTCTACTAAGTCGGTTGAGATGACTTTTTGAAGAACTACGACAGGACAATTTCAGTATACCCTCCGCGCTAAAATTGACTCACCAACGTAGAGATTGAGAAGGATTTTGAGAGGATTTCGAGGCTAACACCGAAACTAATAGCAATATAGGGAGTTACGAAGGATAATATGGTCCTTGGATCTAGCAATGCATAAACATCAAGATGAAAAACTCTTAACATACCCGTGACCACATCTGGTGAGCTCTCCTGCTCTTGGCGTGATGAAAGTGCATAAAAGCGGTTCTGGTGTTATCCGCCACCTGCACTAGATAATGCACCTTTATGGGATGGGCGAGCTTTAGGAGTTGCTGAAGAAGTAGCTGGGACACGGCCTCTACCGTCATCCTGTCTAGCTGAAGGATAATCCCTGAGTCTGTGTCCAGGCTTCCCTCACCTGAAACAAGTATCTGAACCAACTAAGCACTCTCTAGGATGGTTCCTATAGAACTTCTTGCAAGTTGGGAAAGTGCGTCCTCTGGACATGCTCGTCTGAGTCTTAGAGCCTAGTACTCTACCCTTCTAATCACCTCTAGACCTAGATGTGACACTAGATGATGATGGTGCTGGGGCTGATGACCTCTAATGGGACTGAGAATGGTGCCCACCACCTGTCCTCTGTTGTAAGAACTCGAAGTTCCCTGTTCTAGCCCTCTAAGTCTCCCTCTCCTTCTCCTTCAACTTCTCCTCCTCAATCTGCTGGGTATGAATCATGAGTTGAGAGATATCCATGTCACTTGGGGTGTTCACACTTTGAGTAAAAATCGTACCAAATTGATTTTTATTTGACTTGATTTTATATTTTTAAAAATTGATAATATTTGATATGGTTATGATTTTGTTCAAATTAACAGAAGAAATAATCAAACTAAATAGATAAATTTTATATATATATATTTATATTTTATTATTATGTATACATAATATATTATTTTTTATCACTAATTATATTCATCAAATTTTATTTAGTAAATAAAAGACTACAAGTGTACAACCAAAAGAGAAATAAGAAGGCCAATATTGGGTCCAAGCCCAACAAAATAACAAATAAGGTTTAGCTCTAAGGTTATTGTTGAGCTACTTCACTTTCCCCAAAAATCTAAAAAAAATATAGCACAACAGGTCATTTATTCTTTGATTCACGACGGTGCGACGGTGTTTCTCTAACAAGAAGTCCAATTGAGGAAGATGATTAATTTTGCCTGCATGAGGTTCGTATTTTTGTGTTAGAAAGTTGAGTTGACGAAGCACAGTTCATATTTTGCAATTATGTAACAAGACTAATTAATGCATTACACTCAAGGTTACTGTTTTGAAAAAGTATTTACTTAATTTAATACTTTAAAGTTATGTTAGACGTATAAAAAAAATTGTCGTCTTTTGTGATGAAAAGGTTAAAACAACCAACCATAAGAAGTACTGTGTTATGCCTAATATTGGTGTTGTTTTACTGGTTCTTCATGTAATGTACAAGTAACATTTGGTCCATTTACATACCAAATTATGATTATTCTTTCATCTATTCATTCTAGTAATATAGTTTTTTCATTGATCGTGTAGTCTTATTATTTATTTCTTTTATTTTCATGTATGATAAATAATCGAACTAAAGTCAATCAAATCAAAATCGGTAGCAACCAAATCGATAAATATATATTCTAGTTGGTTTGGATTGGTTTTAAAAATTTTAAAATCGATTAATTTGATTTGGTTTTGGTTTTTCCCAACCGACCCGTGAACACCCCTACATGTCACTGATCAGCATAACAGTCCTACACTTCTTGACCACGAAATCTGAGACCCCTAACACAAGCTTGATCCTACGAGCCCTTGGTTCGGCAATCATTTCTGGAGCATACTTAGATAGCTAGATGAACATCAAGGCATACTCTTGAACCGTCATGTTGTTCTTCTTTAGCTTGATGAATTATGCAACCTTTGCTTCCCTCATCTCTCAGGAAAAGAACCTATCTAAAAAGGCTCTCACGAACTCATCCCAACCAACAGGAACTACGCCTGCCCTACAACCTGCTTCCACTGTCTAAACCAAATATGAGTTATCCCCTTCAACTAGTAGGAGGCCAAATGTGCATTATCCTCTCCTAAAATCCCCATAATTTGGGTAATTTTTTGAATCTACTCAATGAACTTTTGTGTATCCTCGTCCACCTATGAAACATAAAACTCTAGGGGATTCATTTGAGTGACATCTCGCACTCTATCCTCTATGACACTTCCATTGATGTTTACAGGTGCAACTGCTTGCTGATTGACCCGGATCGTCATAACCTGTGCCAACATCTGAAAAGCAGCCCTAAATTCAGCATGAGTCACCTGCTCATTCAAAGGATCTGTTGGAGCTGGTAAGGTTGGTTGATTCCCATTACCATTTCCATTTCCATTCCTTCTTCTGTTGGCTCTTCGAGGAGGCATTTTCTACAAACGCGCATAGCATGAGTTAGAAGAATAGAGAGAGTTGGACTTCATCGCACAATATAGAACACAAAACAAGGAAAGTTTCCTAAAATATCTCATAGCCTCTTCCTCATAAGTGTGGCGTGTTTCATATTCATGAAAAAGGCTCTAGTTAACGCAACTTTCAGAAACCCTAGGACACACCTAAACTTGAGGCTATGATACCAAATTTGTCACGATCTAAGCATAGACCCTGAACGCGACACGGGATGTAGAACTACGAATGACTCTAAGCTAACCCATGGTACATGCAAAACATAAGCATAACCATACACTAATCGAAAATAAAGCATAAGTGGAAGTATGAGATATCATAAGGTGTAAATGGAGACAACAAGTCAACACTGCTGAGCGTCTATACATCATCATCTGAAAAGCCTTTAAAATATAAGATGAACTGATGGGATAAGCCCCCAACTAGCTCTGCTAAGTCTGTAACCGAAAAGACATAAAAGGAAAATAAATCAAAAATTGATGTCTCGGATGATAAGGAATCACCAAGAGTTAGACTGAACCGGAGTAAGAGTGAATCTAACGGCGAGACTGAGACTGATCACTCGGACCTATATGATGAGACGATATAGCACAAAAGTATATGATCAGTATATTGAATATACTGAGTATGTGGGATAAGTAAAATATGAGAGATAAGGACAGCATGCTAAAAAGTCATAATTGTGAGATAGTTATAAAACATAAGTTGTTCATCATAATCTGAAGTATAACGACCCAAGGTTTTGAAAATAAAATCATAAAGCTCATCACATTTGAAATTATAAGTAAAACTCACAATCTAATCAATGGGTCAAAATACACTATAAAACATGATATTATAAGTCCTGGACATGAAGAAACATGAAACATGAGGAATAGTGGGAGATCCTCATAACCGACACCATAATGAATGAGTACATGATGCCCAACTATCTTGCTCAAGTTGGAAGAGCCGTTCAAGGACTTTCCAAGGAAAATAATGATGAAGGCGTGATATCACTTGTGAGCCCATTCGGGCAGGGGAAACACTCTTTGGCGAGGACCCCTATCATACCTGCGATGGTACATAGTTCTGAGACCTGAGAAGGCTGAACCTCAGCCTACTTGGTGCTAAATGCTACTCCCAAAATATGCATATTTCTCATAATCATAATCAAGAAACATACTAAGTTTTGCATGATCTAGTTAGAAATCATAAAATTTATGAATTGCTTAACATACGTGAACTAGCCATAAAAATAATGCTAAAAACTCAACCATGATACACAAGCTTGATATTCATGAGATTCATACATACCTGAGTAAATCATACTAACTTAAAAATAGATATCATGGAGTTTTTCGTCAAAAAGGGTCTAACCCTAGAAATTCATGAAAATCATAGTTGGAGGCCTGAAAGAATTGAAATCATGTAATTGAGCTTGGAATTAGGCATGAGGGTGGAAGAAATTTCCCATTCATGACCCCACATACCTTGGATTTGATGAATTCTTGCTTAGACTTGACACCAAAGAGAGTTGAGAAGAAGAAGAACCCTAGGAGCTTAAGAGCCTTGAGAGGATTTGATCTACCATGGTGTTAGGAGAGGAATAAGGGTTTAGGCTTAGTTTAACCCTTAAATACCCCTCTTCGGAAATTTAAAATGACCTAGTTTAGGAGTTAAAAGCATAGAAAGTTACTAGGATGCCCTTATAAATTCGAGCTAAAAAACTATCCTGCCAGCCCTCAAGGGTCGTACTACAACTCGTGGTGAAATACCACGGCTCGTGGTGACATACCACATATTGTGGTGACATACCACAAATTGTGGTATGAAATTGTGACTTCTGGGTGGCTTAAAAGCTTGCTGAAACTCTTACCACATATGCTCAGTATGAGTTGTACCTTGGCACCACGAGTCGTACCATGACTCGTGGTGACTAGGCTTGTCTGTTGTCCGTCAAACCTGATAGTGCTTTACCAAACTGCTCATAACTTTTTATTTCAAACTCTAATTGATACAAGAATGGATGTGTTGGAAAGAAGACTCAAAGAGCTTCAATTTTATATACTGGATCACCCAAAAAAACTTCTAAAATGGGAGTTATGGTCGTTTAAAGCTAACCCTTGTAAGAACTTATATGAAGACTCAATCGATAGGAAAACTCTGAAAACAACTTTATGCTAGAGGTTCCTTTTGACCTTAATTTGTATCCAATATACTTCCCACACTTAAGAATTGATCTTAAAACCTTATTTTCATAAAATTCATCCAGTTTGGGTCTATCCACATACCTAGAATGGTTTCAAACTTAGCCCGAAAGTTCAAAGCGTTACAATACCTCAACTTACAACTACAACAATGATACATACCATCATACCATGGATCATGGTGATTCTTCTTATCACGGTTCTTGCTACGATTCATATCACACCATCACGAGTCGTACTGAGGGAAATTTTCAGTTTTTTCTATTGATTCATACTCCATATCTGGGGTCTAGTCTTAGAGACTTTTGGGGTGTTATATTTTCACACAAAAGGGCTATGTGCTATGTTATCTTCACTCAAAGTCTTTCTTTGTTAACAGACATGTGGTCTTTAAAAAAGACTTATTTCCTCTCAAACATATGCAATCTTTCTCTAATCCTATGTTTCCTGTATTAGACTTGTTATCTCCTTCTATTTCTAATCCCGTGCCTCCTCATCTAATTTAAGAACCAACTTTATCTCCCCTTATTCAGTCCCTCCTCTAGTCTAATCTGACTCTATTGTTGATATGTCAAATGTTTTACATGCTCATGTTGTTGTTTCTCAAGATACACACTCTCCTCCTTCTCAGCCTTTTTCAGATGTTGTTGTTCCCTTTAGAAAGTTTGCTAGATCAAGTTGACCTCATTTATGGTTGCAGAATTGTGTTACCAAGCCTATAGGCACCTACCCTATATATGATCATGTGTCTTACTCTCAACTCTCTTTCTCCTATATTAGTATGTGTTGAAAGCTTACTTAGCTTTATCTGAACGTGTTTCTTTTCAATAGGTTTATTCTTATCCTAATTGGGTTCAGTCCATGTAGTTGGAGATCGCAGCCCTAGAAGATAACAATACTTGGAGTATTGTGGATTTTTCACTTGGAAAGAAGCTCATTGGGTACAGATGGATCTATATGATCAAGTACCAAGCCTCTAGTGAGATGGAGAGGTTTAAGGCGAAGCTTGTTGCCAAATGTTTTAATTAAAAAAAGGGGCTAGATTATGGGGAGACATTCAGTCTTGTGGCAAAGATGATTACTGTCAGGTCTATTATGGCTATAGCTGCTTCCAAGCAGTGGTTGGTGTTTCAAATGGATGTGCATAATTCTTTCCTCAATGGTGATTTGTAGGAGGAGGTGTACATGCATATTTCTGGTGGGTTTTCTAGACATAGGGAGTCTCAGAAGATCTACAAACTACACAAATCACTATATGGTCTTAAGCAAGCACCAACACAATCGAATTTAAAGTTAACAGTAGCCTTGGTGACAATAGGATTTCATCTAAGTTATTATGAATATTCCTTGTTCACAAAGACAGTGGGAAGTGGTGTTATGATATTACTAGTATATATTGATGATATTCTAATTGCTAGTAATAAATTGCAGTTACTTTATGAAACCAGACAGGAACTTCAGGAAAAAGTTTAAAATAAAGGATCTGGGAGAGTTAAATTTCTAGGTATTGAGTTTGCTAGATCTAGCAAGGGAATCCTGATGTCTCAAAGAAAATATGCTCCAGAACTTGTTTCTAAATCTAATCTAAGAGGAACAAGACCTGTTGGAACACCATTGCAGCTGAACAAAAAACTCACATTTATCCAATATGAAGAATGTATACAAATTAACAATACCGACAGTGATCATCTACTCCAAAAACCACGAACATATCAGAGGCTAGTAGGGAGACTATTATATCTCACTATGAACAAATCTGACCTTGCATTCGTTGTACAAGTTCTCAACAATACATGCACTATCTCAAGGAGTTTCGTATGGAAGTTGGACTCAGAGTGGTCAGATACATCAAACAACCTCCTAGACTGGGACTTTTTATGCCTATTGATGAAACTACTCAACTTCTGCCTTACTGTGATTCTGACTGGGGAGCTTATCTACAGAAAAGAAAGTCAGTCATAGGGTGGTGCAGTTTGGAAATGCTCTAATCTCATGAAGATCAAAGAAACAAGAGACTATTTCAAGAAGCTCAGCAGAAGCTGAATTCAGAAGTATGGCTACATGTGTTGCTGAGATAACTTAGCTTATTGGCTTATTCAAAGAACTTGGGATCATATAGAACTTTCTGTGAGAGTGATATCTGATAGCAAGGCAGCAATTTAGACTGTAGCCAATCCTATCTTCCATGAAAGGACAAAATATATCGACATAGATTGTCATTTTGTCAAGGAAAAAATCTATTAAGCATTGTTGAAAACTGAAAATATAAACAATAAGGACAACCTTGTTGATCTGCTCACCAAAGATTTAGGCAGAGTTCAACATCAACATTTATTAAGTAGGCTTGGCATGAAGGACTTATTTCAACCATAAAGCTTGAGGAGGAGTGTTAACTAGTAGGTGTGGTTAACAAGCTACTATGGTTAAAGTTACACTAACTATCATCTTATCAAGTTGTTGGAGTTGGTTAAGAGAGGCGGTTAGTCAAGTAGTTAGTAATATAAATACATCATTAATGTAATAGCTCACTATGGTGATTCATCATTTTCTGTTGAAAAA
This sequence comes from Datura wrightii, assembly GCA_035772735.1. Classification (NCBI taxonomy): domain Eukaryota; kingdom Viridiplantae; phylum Streptophyta; class Magnoliopsida; order Solanales; family Solanaceae; genus Datura; species Datura wrightii. The sequence continues at coordinate 99,308,699 of JASDFA010000008.1, forward strand.
ATAACAAAATTATGTTTTCCTCATCTTCTCTTTGTCTGTGTTCTTCTTCTTCTCCATATCAACAATGGTTCCTATGCTCTAAATCTCTCCATTTATGGAGTTATGGCAGATTTAATGATATGATATAATAAAATTTAAGTAACAATCAAAACAAACATTATATTTAAACTAACAGCACGGTAACAACCATCCAAACAAGCTGCTAGTAAAACAGGAGTTTCTATGGCCACGTTGGCATCTTCATGACTTCTTCCACCCTTCACTTTGTTGAAAATGAATCTTAGTCAATTTTCCACAATATCCATTAATGTCCAAGGAAATCTCACAAAACAAACAGTACTCCCACCTAAACTCTTTAATTCGCTTACACATTTCATTTCTAACTTACATTATAATCATAATAATTTAACTTATATATATTGCGTCATTGGTGTGAACAAATTTTCACTTATTATGTAAACGAAAAAGTTGTAAACTATCACCACAGGAGCAGATCTTGTGCATTAGCTACATATATATATGCACGTCCGAATTGAGTAATTTTGATTCAAATTATATATATAATAATTTACTGAATTAGTATTAAAAATACATTACAAACCGAATAAGTCAAAGGAATTCCAAACTCGAATTTTATTAGTCAGTTTACCTATTGTTACATATAATATATCTTATTTTCCATATATTTAGTGTTAGTCGACAGCAGGAGCGGAGCCCCTTTATCGAAAAATTATACTATATATATATGATTAAAATTTTTTTTTATATATTTGACTTCTTTGTGTATTTACTTCTTTATATTTTAAAATTGTGACTAGGAGATTGATGAGACAGTTTGAATCTTTGTTTTGTCCTATGTTCAATTGTCTGGGCCTGCAAAACTCGGTAACTCCACAGCTAATTTGTGTTAACAAAGTATATTCTATACTTTTTTATTTGAAAATTTGCTTAATAATTCCAACGCCCACGTTAATTAATGGTTCTCTACCAAACCCAGCACGTGCATTTACTCGATCGGGTTTGTGAAACGTATAGAAAAGTTTGTTTGAGTGAACGGAGAAGAAGACCGTTGACCTCTTTATTTGCTAAGGTTCCAGATTTAATTTTTGGATCCAAAACACTGCTGCTCAAGCACCATGAGGTTAGCTACATGTTGTTGTTTATTTTATTTGGATTGATTATGGACCCTACTTCTCCTATATGCTGCTTGATTTTTAACGTAACATCACTGCCTCTGTTTGTTTCTGATTTTACGATGTTTGATTTGATTCAGTATGTTGTCAACAAGCTCTCTCCGTTTGGTATTTTTATGGCACTAGCGGTAGTGGAGGTGGAGCTTCTGCTTCAACTTACTCGTACTATATGCAATTGAATATTACATAGTTTTATTCTACAAAATATAATAGTGAATGCGGTGCTATTTTGCACCAATTGACTTGGAATGCTCTTTGTTTAATGGACGCTTAATGATTGTGACTATAAACTAATATGATGGTCTGTAACTCTTCTACCAATTTTGATTTTAATAGAGCAAATTACCCTATGTGTTAGTGAAATAGCATATACTAATTCTAGTGAAATTAGTGATCAACTATCAGGGTGTACTGCCAAATAACCATTTCAAGTCTAGTAAAGTAATCCACTAAAGTACATTGAATTATTGGTTTGTGGTTTTCATGCTCCAACAAACTTGGACTCACCATCCATCGAAACTGATGAAGTTGGGAGATGGCACAAGAAAAGAGGTTTTTTGATGTGATGTTACTCTCAACATATACAGATCAAAAGCTACAACAGAAAAGTTTTCAATGCACTTATACAGATTTATGATAAGCTGATTTATTTGATTCAAACATGTTGATCTCACTTGGCTGCTGCTTCTATAGCTTCTTGTTTATATCACTATGTGTTATTATGCACAAAGATGCAGGATAATCATGAAATATGAAACTAACTTTCTTCTTTTATAATGTTGATCCATTGCAGAACAAGGAGAATATTTGGGATTTCCCTCTCCCTAATCATCATCAACATGGCTGCTATAATGGAGCGTGCCGATGAAAATCTCCTACCAGCTGTTTACAAAGAAGTCAGTGAAACTTTTAAGGCTGGCCCATCCGATCTTGGTTATCTCACATTCATAAGGAATTTCGTCCAGGGGATTGTGTCGCCAGTGGCAGGTATTTTAGTCATAAATTATGACCGTCCCACTGTTCTTGCAATTGGTATCCTGTTCTGGTCGCTATCAACTGGTGCAGTGGGTGCTAGTAAGTATTTTATGCAGGTTGGATTCTGGAGGGCAGTAAATGGCTTTGGACTGGCAATCGTGATACCTGCACTCCAGTCCTTCATAGCAGATAGCTATATGGATGAGTCCAGAGGAACTGGATTTGGGTTTCTTAGTCTTGTTGGAACTGTGGGTGGGATAGGAGGTGGAGCTATTGCAACTGTTATGGCTGGCTATAAATTCTGGGGCATTCCAGGATGGCGCTTTGCCTTCGTCATGATGGCAACTTTCAGTATTATTATTGCATTTCTTGTCTTCATATTTGTTGTTGATCCAAGAAAAAGAGGCAGCACAGAGCATTATGTCGCAAAAAATAGTACTGACAGGTAGGGGTTGCTTGTTTAAGAACCATTAGATTAGTCTGTGACATTGTAGCTTCATTTTCTATGGTCTAGTTAACCACCCTTTAACTCCTTTTGTGATCCTGTTTTAGGGAGGACTTGATAGAGAAGCAAAATACCAATTCAATGTCGATTTGGATAGAGTCTTGGACAGCCATGAAAGCGATCATGAAAGTGCAAACGTTTCAGTTCATTATTTTGCAGGGTCTGGTTGGATCCTTACCTTGGACAGCCATGGTTTTCTTTACATTGTGGTTTGAATTAATTGGTGAGTAGCATGTATTTAATGTTTAGTATGTTTCCTTCTCTTTTGCTGATACTAGTTACATTAATTAGTTCATGATCGTCCAATATATTGAGCATGAGAAAATGATGCAGGTTTCGACCACAACAGTGCTGCAGCACTTGTCAGTCTATTTGCTGCAGGATGTGCCATAGGATCCTTTTTGGGTGGTGTAGTTGCAGATAGAATATCTCATATGTACCCTCATTCAGGGCGTATCATGTGTGCTCAATTTAGTGTTTTTATGGGCATACCATTTTCATGGTTCCTTCTTCGAATTGTACCCCAGTCTGTGAGCAGCTACTACGCATTTGCTGTGACATTATTCCTGATGGGGCTGACAATCAGCTGGAATTCTACTGCTTCAAATGGTCCCATGTTTGCAGAAGTCGTACCTTCAAAACACAGGACCATGATTTATGCATTTGATCGCGCGTTTGAGGTTTCATTTTCTTCCTTTGCAGCTCCAGTTGTAGGAATTCTCGCAAAGAAACTATATGGTTATGATGCCAAGTCTGTTGATCCGGTGTTAGGATCTACAAAAGAGGCCTTAGCATTGTCAAAAGGCCTCTTTTCAATGATGGCCCTGCCTTTTGGTTTATGTTGCTTATTTTATACCCCGTTGTATTGGACATTCAAGCAGGATCGAGAGAATGCAAGAATAGCCAGCATAAAAGAAACAGAGATGATATGACAATCACACTTCGCTTTTTTGTTAGTTAATTAGTTCTAAGTTTTCTGAGTCGTCACTCATTTACAGCATTAACGCTGATTTTTAATCCTCTATAGAATTCATCTCTTATAACAGAAACAAATGCATTGGTGCTGAATCGCGTCTACGTGACTATACTAAAGCAGTTTGCTTAGCATGGCAGTGGTATCAGAAGGTGATGTGTTGATGGATGCTGGGACTGAATGGTTGCTACCTGGGAGTTACATCTGTGTGTAACCCTGCCAATATAGTAATCTTTTGGAGAGAATAGCATGCCGGTGAATTCAATAATAGACGCCTCTTCCTCTTGTCATTCGAACGTTCCTTCTTTTGGGGAGAGTTGATCAACTCGCGACATCGTTGTAGGTTTGCATGGATGTCACGTAAATTATAATTAGAACGAAAAGTTCATGAATTCTCAATAACTAACATGACATCATCCGGTGAAGTTCTGATTTTCCTTTCAAAGTTTTTGATATTCTTCTTTCTGTTCCTCTTACACATGACAATGGTTATACCTTAATTTCAGTTCTTTTCTAGAAGGCGTATTTGTACACTAAGTTCTAGTTGGGTTATATATGCAGTCTTATCTTGCATTTCTGCGAGAGGATATTTGCGCAGATTAAATCCGTAAAATCATGATCACAATATTTACCTTTACATCAAGGTTCCCCTTCTGTTTTAAGAATTCCTAATCAACTATAAACGTCTATCGTTAGAGCAATGAAATAGATCCAAGAAACAAGAAAATTTGTCTGATCTTTTCATCAAATTTGTGAGAAGTGGCATTTTAATTTTTTTTTACAACTGCGGTCCAGAGAATAGAAATTGTTACTGTATTGAATATTATGCAGAAAAAATAAAAAAAGAAAAAAAGAACTAGCAAAATAGAAGGAGGAGGCGCCGCTGCTGGGGATCGAACCCGGGTCACCCGCGTGACAGGCGGGAATACTTACCACTATACTACAACGACAGTTTGCAGTGAATATTATGCAGAAAAAATTAACAAAATAAAAAAACTGGCAAAATAGAAGAAGCGCCGTTGCCGGGGATCGAACCCAGGTCACCCGCGTGACAAGAGGGAATACTTACCACTATACTACAACGACAGTTTGCTGTGAATATTATGCAGAAAAAATTAACAAAATAAAAAAACTGGCAAAATAGAAGGAGCGCCGTTGCCGGGGATAGAACCCGGGTCACCCGCGTGACAGGCGTGAATACTTACCACTATACTACAACGACAATTTGCTGTGAATATTATGCAGAAAAAATTAACAAAATAAAAAAACTGGCAAAATAGAAGGAGCGCCGTTGCCGGGGATCGAAACTACAACGACAGTTTGTTGTGAATATTATGCAGAAAAAATTAACAAAATAAAAAAACTGGCAAAATAGAAGGAGCGCCGTTGCCGGGGATCGAACCCGGGTCACCCGCGTGACAGGCGGGAATACTTACCACTATACTACAACAACAGTTTGCTGTGAATATTATACAGAAAAAATTAACAAAATAAAAAAACTGGCAAAATAGAAGGAGCGCCGTTGCCGGGGATCGAACCCGGGTCACCCGCGTGACAGGCGGGAATACTTACCACTATACTACAACGACAGTTTGTTCTGAATATTGTGCAGAAAAAATTAAAAAAATATAAAAACTGGCAAAATAGAAGGAGCGCTGTTGCCGGGGATTGAACCCGGGTCACCCGCGTGACAGGCGGGAATACTTACCACTATACTACAACAACAGTTTGTTGTGAATATTATGCAGAAAAAATTAACAAAATAAAAAAACTGGCAAAATAGAAGGAGCGCCGTTGCCGGGGATCGAACCCAGGTCACCCGCGTGACAGGCGGGAATACTTACCACTATACTACAACGACAATTTGCTGTGAATATTATGCAGAAAAAATTAACAAAATAAAAAAACTGGCAAAATAGAAGGAGCGCCGTTGCCGGGGATCGAACCCAGGTCACCCGCGTGACAGGCGGGAATACTTACCACTATACTACAACGACAGTTTGTTGTGAATATTATGCAGAAAAAATTAACAAAATAAAACAACTGGCAAAATAGAAGGAGCGCCGTTGCCGGGGATCGAACCCGGGTCACCCGCGTGACAGGCGGGAATACTTACCACTATACTACAACGACAGTTTGCTGTGAATATTATACAGAAAAAATTAACAAAATAAAAAAACTGGCAAAATAGAAGGAGCGCCGTTGCCGGTGATCGAACCCGGGTCACCCGCGTGACAGGCGGGAATACTTACCACTATACTACAACGACAGTTTGTTCTGAATATTATGCAGAATTAAAAAAATATAAAAACTGGCAAAATAGAAGGAGCGCTGTTGCCGGGGATTGAACCCGGGTCACCCGCGTGACAGGCGGGAATACTTACCACTATACTACAACGACAGTTTGCTGTGAATATTATGCAGAAAAAATTAACAAAATAAAAAAACTGGCAAAATAGAAGGAGCGCCGTTGCCGGGGATCGAACCCGGGTCACCCGCGTGACAGGCGGGAATACTTACCACTATACTACAACGACTGTTTGCTGTTAGATTTAAGTTAAAATATTACTTAATAGGTATTTTATCACTCTACTTAAAATAATATGATATAAGTGGAAAGCCCTCAGGCTAAAAGTTGGATTATCATTTTACCCTTCAATTTAAAACTAATTCAATAATATTTTATGCACTAAAAAGTAAATATACATTTACAATAAATATTATTAGACTTAAATAAATAAGAAATCTATAATTGTCATAATAATAATTAATATTTTTGTTTAATTTATGTTATTTCACTTTATTCAAATCTAATTATAATTATTTATCGTCATCTTCATAAGAATGTAAAAAATCTCAAAGCCATAGTATAATGGTTATTTTTTTCATTTAATATTCTCTTTTTTTGTTATTTTTTAAAAAGATTTATATCTATGTTTTCTATTAAAATATTTGAAATACTATTTGGTTGAAGGTTAAAAATATCGTTTAATATTTGATGGGTATTTTAGTCATTTATTTTTTATTTCGTGACTTTTCACTTTTATAATTTAATAACTGTATTGAAATATGAATATTATAACTCATTATTTAATTTCTCTTTTTTTAAACAAAAAGTCAAATATCTTTTAGTTTAGTCAGTTATTATTCACTTATATATATATATATATATAATGAGATTTTTTTATTGTTTGATATAAAAAAAATTATAAGAGTATTGTTTAAATGTAGGGCAAAATAATCGTTCAATATTTGATGGACTAATATGTGGGACTTCCCAATTTTAGTATAATATGATATGATATGACTCAAATATTATTATTTAATTAGATATTTAATTTAATTTTGATTCAATAAATAATAAAATATTATTATTATTTAATTAAACATTTAAATATGATATGATATGATTTAAATGTTACTATATTAATAGATATTTAATTTAGTTTTGATTCAATGAATGATAAAACAGTTATATTTTATTAGATATTTAATTTAGCTTTAATTCAATGAGTGGTAAAAATATTATTATTTAATTAGACATTTTATTATATTTTAATTTATTGTAGGGGCAAAATGATAATCCAACGTTTAAGATAGGGGCTACCCATTTTTAGTATAATATGATATGATGAAGAGTTAAGGAGAATATTATTTTTCTCATTTCTATGATAAATTTATATTAATGAACATTTGATAAAATATTTTCAGATAAGTGACAATTATATAAGCAACTAATATAATTTGTTTGGGTACATATCAGAAAGTAATATCTTGAATTTTTATCAATTTTGGTTGATTATAAATTACATTTATCATCTGTCAACAACAATATATCGTTCTACATATATCATCTAACAAATCTGCACAAGCTTACACGAGACACACGTGAAACGCACGTGTCCAGAATAATATTGAAATAAACTTTGGCATCTGAAACATTAATGCTTCTAACTATGTTAGGATTATAGGCTTTCGTTGTCTACTCCAAACACCTAAAGCCAAAAATGTTTCTAGTGAAGTAGTTTATAAGTACCATTTAAAGTAGGAGGGGGTTGGGTAAATTTTACAATAAAGTGGCATTTAGATTTTATATTATAGATAATCACATATATTTTTTTACAGTCAAGTGATTTTTGACTCCTCTCATTAAGTGACTTTATATAGAGCTGTCAAAACGGGTTGGCCCAACTCAACTCAATCCAACCTCAGCGGGCTAACAAGTTAAACGGGTTAGGACGGGCTAACCTTTTTAACAAAAGGGCCTTTAAAATAGCAGCCCAACCCAATCCTAAGCGGGCCACGGGTTAGGACGAGTTGACCCTTTAATAAAATTTAAGTATAATCTAAAACATGATAAATGAAAAAGTGTGATTACTTAATCACCAACCATTATAACTCTTTATTATAACAACAAGTGCATAAGATAATAATTAAGATGAACCAAAAGAAAAACAAATATAACTAATTAGTCACTCACTAAAAATGAAGAGATCAAAAATCAACAGAGGCTGTGACTACTCAAGAAGAAAAGCTACGCAGGAACCAAAAGAGCAAGAAGAAAAGCGTAGAATTTAGAAGACTTAAACCTAATTTTATTTGCTGGAAGTCTTTATCTTATTATTAATTTATTATATAAAATATAATCCTATTAAATATTAATAGTTCTAGACTTCCAGTAGTCTAGTTATAGTACACATGTATTGTTGTTGTACAGATGTATAATGTACATCTTTTCATTCTTTTTATTTTATATTATTTTATTATTTTATTTTCTTAATTAGTTAATATATTATATATTTAATAATTAGTTATATTTTAAGTTTCACGTGCTGGGCCGGCCTCTGAGGCTAACAGATCAAATGAGGCTGGGCTTTTAGGCCTCATTTCTAAACGGGCTGTAAAAAATTATCACAACCCCACTTAATTAAAAAGTTGGATTGGGCCGGCCTCACGGGTCAAGCCCATTTTGACAGCTCTAACTTTATATAAATATATAAATAAATATATATATATATATATATATATATATATATATATATATATATATATATATATCTTAGAGGCATGCTGATGTGGCATGCTTCTAATGCCTCCATTATTTTTCCCTTTTCTTGTTTTTTTGAGTATTTTTTAATTTTATATACATACATACATACATACATACATACATACATACGTGCATACATACATACATATATATATATATATAAGGAGCTTAGAGGCATGCTGATGTGGCATGCTTCTAAGGCCTCCGTTCTTATTTTTCTCTTTTCTTATTTTTTTGAGTATTTTTTAATTTTAAAATTATTTTTTAATCTCATTTATTTAATTAATGTCATTTAATGTTATGTCATTAAACAAGCTCCACTAAATAAAATAAATAAACAACAATAAAAATAAATTAAATTAAAATATAATAAAAGTGAAAAACTCCTAACATCAAAGTTGCATTACCATTTACCCCTCCACTAAATAAAATAAAAATAAATATAATATGTAAAAATCATACTATTCTATAAGTGAGAAGACATTAAATGAAAAGTTAAATTGCTAAAATGTCTCTAAAAAATTTATTGGCCATTTCATACTTTGAAAAAAACATTCATTAAATAATTATCTTTAAATACATTGAACTTGATTGTGGAGAACTCTTCTATCTACCCATTCTTATTATAACCATAAATTCATTTATTTATTGTTCATGATTATTTCTTTCTTTATCCTTTGTTTTTTTCGTCTTCCCTATTAATAATAATTTTCATGCTTATCTTTATTCTTTATTTCTTTTATTTTCTACATTAATAATAATATTATTGCATAACCTTTTACATTCCTTTATAAATCTATAAAAATAGATAACTTTATTACTCTTGATTATGTCTAGATTTATTTTTTTTCAAAAAAAATTTATGGATGGACATTTTTTAATCATATTTATATTGAGTTGCATAAAAGTGGATATTGATTACTGTTCAAGAAAAATATTCATAATCTTTCTTTCACGCCTTTTCCGTCTGTTTCATGTTTAAATTTTCCGATATAATAGAGAATTATATTTTTCATGAAGTACTAAAATACTAAAATACCTTCAAAACATGAAAGACTAATATACCCTTTAAATAATAATAGATAAATAAATAAAAATAACAAATAAAAGTAAAAAATTAAAATACTAAAATACTCTACAAACATTGAAAACTAATATACCCTTTAAATAATAATAGATAATAAATAATAAATAATCATATTATTACTATATCTATCATCATATATCATCATCATCATTATCTTTTATATATATATATATATATATATATATATATATATATATATATATATATATATATATAAGTGGAAAGCCGATGAAAAGTTAAAATATTAAAATAACCTTTAAATATTGAAAGAGTAATATACTTTTTAAATAATAAATAAGTGTTGCGTTTTAAATAAATAAATAAATAAATAAAAGATGCAACCATTGGATAACCCATGTTAGAATTAAGTTTTCCTAAATATTTACAGAGTTAGAATGACATCATTACCCATTTGCTAACAATTATATGGGCTAACACTATTAAAGGTCAGAATTTCATTTAATTCTTTTCCACTAATTCTTTTCATTTCAATTAATATTAGAAGTTCAAAAGTCCATAATCCTTTGGGAACGTCCTATAAAGAAAAAGTTCTAGAGATTACCACTGCATCTAATATATTTCTTGATCAAAATGGTGAGTCTTGTTATCGCTTTTAGCCTTCTTTTAATTTTCTCTCAATTGTTTTAGTGGAACTTTGCTTTTCAAAATTGCCTATTTAAGAACTCATATTTTCTCCTATTTTTTCTGTTCAATTTTTTGTATATATATGTGTTATAATTTAATGAAGTTCTTGATATGAAATTGCAGAAAAATATGGATGTTAAGAAATAGAGGTCAGAGGCTATGTGAAGAATATAAAGAAATTATTATTTGTAAAATATATAAATAGATTGCACTATACAAGCACAAATGTGATAACTTTGTTATAGACATAAAACACTTTTTCATACCGAATTTGAAATTAAATGAGATAGAAAAAATCAACAGTATGAGAAAAAATTTCATGATTATAGTGCTGAAGTTTCTATAATATTTTATTTCTCCAACAAGATTTTCATAATGTGTTATATCAATTTTTGTATTTTATGTATGAAAGATGTGATAATTTTTTTTGATCTTTATTTCTGATTTAATTAATAGTGGTATATTTTATTTAGATATTGAATAAGTTTTTCACCCGAAAAGTCACACAGAGTTGTCGTATGCAGGTACTACATAACTCACGAAAATCACCACAGAATTGTCAAATATGGTTACTACAAATCTCATATTTTTTTGATCGAATATTTTCCTTCTCATTTTGATCTTTTAGTAATTGCTATTTTTATTTCGGATTTTTTTTTTTATTAAAACAGAGGCGGATGTACCATATAAGTTATGGGTTCAATTGAATGCATAACTTTTAAAGCGGAGTATAAATTTATGGTGTAAAATTTATCAAAATTATAATAAATTATAGACATGAACCCATAATTTTAAAAATATAATAGATTTAATCCTAAAATCTTAAAAATTTAAACTTATAAATTTTAAATCCTACATCCGCCTATGAATGAAAAGATTTAAGATGCACATCCGTTGAACAAGCAAACTTATTTTTCTATTTGTTCTTTTAGTTTTTTCAATTGGTAGTTATCATTTTTTTAAAAGAAATTCTAATGTCTCTAAATATAGATACTATAAATTCTATTTACAATAATAAATAAATATTATTATGAAATAATAGCATGAATTTTTATTTTGTTTATATTAATTTCTGGATTTTCACTTTTTGCATAGCATATGAAAAATATAATTAACACATTATTTAGCTTTTGTTTTTCCTTTTCCTTTTAGTTCCAATTTTCATGAATTGCTTTTTTCATTTTCTTTTAGTTCTAATTTCCATGAATTGCTTTTCCCATTTGAGGATTATTTTTTTCTCTTTATTTTTTGTGGTGGAAAGTTTACGTGGCATACCCCTTTAGTTAACAAGACCTTTTTTCCTCATTTTTTTGGTCTTATTTTTCATTTTATCATTTTTGAATTTTGAGAATTTTAAAATATACGTATTAATAACTCTATTTTCAATAACTAATATTATCTATGTATAATAATTATGGAGCAAAAGAAAGTGAAAAAATGTACATAATAAGTTTCCAATTATAAATAAATTAGGAAATATGGCCGCACTTCGCGCGAGCGTTTAAGTATATGTATTTTAGTTTAAAAATAATGTATGATTAAGCTATTGGGGAAGAGAGGAATTGGTAGGTTTCTCAATCCTAGTTTGAAACTCAGCATGTTATTGCACTTCAGGAGAAGATGCAACAAGTTCTTACCCATTAAATTTAATTCGTTCATATATAATTGCTCAAAAAAAATAACAGAAGTATGCATCATTTCTCTGTGTTCTCTTTTCAATCACGCTGTTCTCTTTCAATTAATATAATTAATGGGTATATGAGAAAAAGGCATTCTCATAGAAATCATGGGATGACAATGAAAAAAGTAAGCATTGGTGACTACGTTCGCATAACTGCAATTTACAAGTCATGAAGATCGATGCTTATTGTTCATTATCATAATAATCATCTCGAAATTCCTTGGCTTTTGCAGCTCAAAGATTGTTTCTATAACGATCATACAAGATTCAATTTCTATAGTTTGTCCGATAGTCGGTTTTATTCTTTAAAACTCACTCTTTGCCTCCACTGTGATGTATTTGTTTATTATTTTACAATCATTTCATTCTATAAAATATTTGTTACACTTCTATGGGAAAAAGTACACTAAAATATATATTGTAGTTTAAAGGTGCAACTTTCATTTGTATCCAAATAAAAAACACACGTGCCTATCAAATTATATTGTCAAATACCCATTTAGTATAATAAAAATAAAATAAAATTATTATTAGAGAATATTTTCAACTTATTTATTCCGAATATACTATCCATTAATTAATAGATGCTAAACTTGATAACTTTCTTTATTTTTCATCATTAGAATTTTCTTAATACAAAAAAAATAAAAGATAATGATATAATCAGATAATATATCAAATACATAATTGATAAAAAAAAATTAATTCAAATAAATATACTTAAATGCTTGTGAAGGGCGCTCAAGTTTTCTAGTAATAACTATACAAAAGATGTTCAGTTCAAAGACCGAAAAAGAGCCCCTATATATGACCCCATATCCTTGAATTCATGATTCCACTTATAATTTCCCCTATCATGATTCATGCCCCTAAGCACGTTCATAGAGTTTAATTTGCATATCAATATTAATAGTGCATAATAATTTTTATATTATTAAATTAGTTAAAGAGGTAATAACAATAGAGAAAATTTCAGAAATGGCAATAATTTAAAAAAATTAGATTTAAATGATACAATTTATTTATTTACATAAAATGATAATATTTTATGTGCCATGTATTATATTTAGCATGGATAAACCTAATTAAATACAAATATAAAATCTGAGAATTTGAATGATTTTAGGAATTAAGTTTCAAAGAAAAATTCAGTTATCATAAATTACTCAAGTGATAATTATTACGTTTCATTAATAATAGGATTCTAATAAAGGACAAAATCCTTATTTACCATAACAATTTGTGAATTTTTTTTAAAAAAAATTCATTTACGTGTACTTCAGAAAAATTGCGTGGAATTTGTCGTTCAGTTCTTTGGAGGTTTGTATTCAAAAAATTTTTATGTATAAATTAGTTGATGATTTAAATACATACTAAATAATATCAGAACGAATTTGTTCGTTTATGTATTTTTTTTCTTTCTTCTTTTTCTTTATTGATAGATATTGATGGCGAACATACCAGTACTGATAAAGCATCCAGGGAGATGGAACGAAGATAATGGCTATGTTGGATACAAAGAATACATAACCATCAAATACAACATAGTTATATGTATTTGAAAACAATTTGTATATGTAAAACGCATACTGTGCTATGTATTTGAATGTAAATTCCTGCTGAAATAAATATTTTGCAAAAAAAAGAATACATACCTATTTCAATTTAAAAAAAAATACATATAGTACTATGTATGTGATTGTATATTCTGCCATTGATGAGGCTTTGAATACTCAAAATATAAAACTCTAAAATTTAAAAAATATACACGGGTGTTGTATTTTTCGCCATTGATGAGGCTTTGAATACTCAAAATATAAAACCCTAAAATTTAAAAAATATACACAGTTACAAATATAAATATCTAAATATATATAATACATAATTATTAAGTATACAAATATGATTTTCAAAAATAAAAAATAAATCAACATGAGATTTCAAAATATTTTACAGATTTGAATTTAAAAAAAATAAATATTTGCACGGATTAAAGAAAAATTTATTTTACAATACAAAAAAATATATATTTAAAAATTTTTAAAAAAATAAAATCAGGAATGGACTTACTTGATTTAGCAAATATTGTGTGACAAATTTGCAAGATTTGATGACGGTTAAAGGAGGAAAAAAAGGGAAAGAAGATGAAGTACGGTGGAGAGAGAAGAGAAGAAATGGGTTGGGTGAGAAGTTACTTCAGTAAATTAAGCAACATAGTTAAAAAGTAAAAATAAAAAATAAAAAAATAAAAAATAATACATTAAATAAAATAAAGTCATTATGTGTAATTTTTTAAAATTATGGCCATTATATATAAATAATTTGTTAAATATGCTATGATATGTAATTTTTCCAGACAAATAATCTATCACAACAAACAATAACGGGCCTATATAAGTGTTACTGGGTCCTCAAACACCCATCGTTCTTGACCCAAATATTATAATTAAATTTTTTTTATGGTATTATTTATCTGAATAATCGTTTGTTGTTATAGAAAAATATTATTTTATAGAGAACATTATAATATTAAAAAATTAATTCTAAATAAAATTCAGCTATAATAGTGAAACAGAAAAAATATTATAAAAAAGATCTAATTATATATTTTTTTATATATATAAGAAGCTAATAATAACATACAAATATATTGAGTTAGCACCTAATAATGATCTCAAGGATTACTAATTCAGACCAAAAACTGTTGAGCACCATGACTTAAAAATACTAAGCCACCGTACCGTATAATAAATGAAATGAAGAATCTAAAAACAAGAATAAACTAACTTAGGTCAAATACATTGATAGACATTTTAATTTGTTATTATATTTTTTATTTTGATACTTTATTTTAGTATTGTATTATTTTAACCCTTTTAAGTTTATTATATATATATATATATATATATATATATATTATTAAATATAAAATATATTATCCGATTTAAATTATTCAGTGATAATATATATAATTAAATAACTTTATGTATTTTGTTTTTTATATTATCTCGATCATCTAAGTTTAATTCAAATATTCGTTTTTTTTTTAATTTTAAAGTCAGCTCTAATACTGATAAAAAGAATATATATTCAATATGGACTTAAAAAAGAGACTCTTATTAATTGCTAATAATAGTACTAAAAAATAATTAAATCGGACAAACTTTATCGGGTTGTTAATATTTTTTTTTAAAAGAAAAGGCATGTTTGGAATATCACCTGGAAATTAGATTTGCATATAACTGGGTGTAATTATACAGTTTGGTTAGGTAATTACATGATTAGCGGAAAAGGTTAATTGTGAGGGAGTAACGACACTCTCCAATTCTCGGGGGAGGTGAGATTTGCAGGTAATTACATAGTGTAATTATAAGGTCACTTTTTAATTTCTTCATTTTTGTTTTTATTTCAATTTATTGTTTTAGTTGTATTATTTTTATCTTTTAAAATTTTAAAATATTTTTTATCTTTCATTTTTTTTCTTCTCATTTTTCAACCTTTACTTCTTATGGTTCCATGTAATTGCTCGTGTTTTTATTTTTCATTTTTTAATTTAATATAAATGCATTAGTTTTCTAGTTTTTGAATAATAAGTAGAATTTCATTGTTGATTGATGCCATAGGTTTATACTTTCCTTTTCTTTGAATTATATTTACTTAAGTTATGTTAAAACTTATTTGAGTTATATTGGAATTTGCAATAAGAGTATTATGTTAAATTTTTTTCTTAAATTTGAATATGTTATATTTTCGATTCTAATTTATTTGCTTTAGTAGTATTGACTTGTTACTCCACATTGCATGCCATTCATTTTTTAGTTAAAATTGATAGATCATTTTTTATTAAATATTTGAGTAATTTTATGACATTGTATTTATAATATTAATATTTTTGTCAAACATGCGTTCCATGTTGTTCTTAAAAAATGTGACTTTGTTTTTATTACTAATTTGAATATCATTATCAATTATTTGTTTATAATATTATATATTTTTCAGAGTTAATATGTATCTTAATATCTAATTATTTAATCTTATTTATAAAGACATATATTTTTTAATATTAATTTTTATTTTAAAATTTTAATCTAACTATATAATTACACTTGTGCAACCAAACCGTATGCTTGTAATTACACTGTAATTATATTATGACAAACAAACAGGTCATCGTAATCATATTATACCATGCAACTACTAGGCTGTGTGATTATTACCTCAAGTTTAATTATCATGTGGCTTTTCAAACAGATTCTAAAAAAATGAATGTATTTCTATTGATTATATCTTTCGCAAAATGCATAGAAACTATAAAAATAAATTATTATTTTAAAAAAATCGAGGAATATTTGTCGTTTTTTTAATGAAAATTTATGGATATTCATTACTCATTAAAGTCTAAAACTGTAGTTGAAGACTGTAAACAAAAATAATAAAATTAATATGAAAAATACAGTTAGACACTTAAATAGAATAAGACAAGTTAGAGGGTTTTCTATGTATTTAACCAATAACTTACTAGAAGATATTAGAATAGACATGTCATATTAAATTAAAGTTCCTTCTTAGATAGAGTAGAATCTAAGAAATGAGAGGGGATTGATGGGAAGAGAATCTTTCTATCCCCAAAGGCCAAGTAAAAGACAGTTTGAAATTAGTATAGCATCGATTTATATTGGCAAAGAAAAAAAGTTGTTGTTTCTTGATTTATGCCTTGTTCTTCTCATCCACAAACTCTTCCATGACAAGCACCCACCTAATTGCCTGCACCTCTGTTTTACTTTCTTTCTCTTTTTGTCTTCTTTCTCTCCTGTTTCTTTCACTTCCACCTATACATTAAACAGTAATGTCAGAAAGTGTTTGAATTGTGGCCCTGAAATCTATGCACATTTGAATTTAAGAGTTCAAAACTATTAATACTCCATACACCATCAATATAAACATTTTTTACATTATTAGGGGGGTCATCTTTACGGAGGGAGAAGGAGTTTTTCTAATTTTTTATGATTTTTTTTTTATATTTTTGCGCACAAAATAATATTATTTTTACACTTAAAAAAAAATCTTAAAAGATTATTTTCTTTTGCTCAAATGATAAAAAAGCAAATTTAAAGTCTTAATTTTATATCAGCAATGCTCTTTTCTAAAGTGTTTAGGCTATATACACTAACTATAGAAAGTTTTTACATCATGTCATACCAAGTTTAGATATTGATTGAAACCTTAGATGGTAAGCTACATGGTAAAATAAATTAAGCTATTATTTCTTAGGATAACGTAATAATCTCGAATAAGAAGAACCCAGTGCAATAGGGGGAAAGTGGGAAGAAAAAAAGAATAGGTAAAAGAAAATGTTATTGTGGTTTGGGCTTTATGGGGTTGTGCTTTGGTTTTTGAAAGAAACTTGTCTTGCATTAATTGTTGAAGGGGTACGCAAGAATACGACAATATTTGCGTTAAGACTTTTGAGAGCCGTTTGATTGAGAAATAAGTTATTTCGAAATAAATTATTTTGAATTTATTATTTTAATTTTCATATGGAATAAAAAATAATATTTTAAGATATTTAATTTCGAAATAAATTATCTTGAAATTTTATAACTGTGAATTAAATATATCTCAACTATTTATTTGGTATCTCTTATACTAAACAATCCTTTGAGGGAAGTTGGTTCCCCCACGGTAGGAAAACAACTTAACCATTCTTAGTAAAGTAAAATCTAAAGAAACTATAAACAAATAAGAGAAAAGGGCAGAATTAAGTTTGTGCCCACAAAAGCAAGTGATTGGCATGTGCTTCTTGGTGAATTTATGTTCGAGGGACCAATTTATGTAGTCCCCCACCAATTACAAGTGCATAGTCTATTCAGACAATCTTCATAATCTAGTCTTTCAGGTACTATTGTCCCCCATCCACCATGATCCTTGGATCATACGTAGGACATGGTCCAAAGTTGAGAATCATTCACATATATAATAGTCTTTCCTTTTTTTTTTTTTAAATTTATAATGTGACTCTTTAAACATTCCAAATATCTGATATAACTCTACAAAAGAGATGAATATAATAAAGAAAAATGATCAGTGATAATTCTCAATTTGTTTGGAACTGAGACGTCGTCATTTGTCAAACCAATTACGAACAATTGAACTGTGCCACATAAAATGTGACGGAGGGAGTAACTACTCTAAGGTTATTAGGTCTTAATAAAAACTTGCATTCCTGACTTAACGGGGGAAAAAGATTTTTTTTATGAATTGATGTATGCATATTTTTTGTTAAATTACTCTGCATGAAGATTGTAGTTAACCATGCAAACATTACATGAACAGAATTGATGAGAGTTCTTGATGAAGGTACATATGTTAATTAATTTCTTACCTCTTGCTCAGAGTTTAGTTTTGGAGTAGTCACAGGAGAGTGAGTTGCAGAGTGCTTTGAGGACATTTCTTTAATGGATGGAGTTGTCATAGGTGAGGAGGAGTCAGCTGCTTCACTTAGCTTCATAGACATTTCTTCAATTGATGGAGTTGGAGCTGGACTTGGACTATCTGAACTTACATATGCTGATATGCTTTGTGTACCCACATCTCTTGTAATGCTAACATCTTTCTTCTCTAAAATTACAAAGTATAAAAACACAAAAAACATTGTGAGTAAGAACATATAATTACGTCTAACAGCTTAAACTTTTAGATGCACATTTTAACATGGTACTAGAGGAAGAAAGACATCAGTCAAAACGAATTTTCAAGCGATCACATATTTTAACAAATAGTAGTAATACTGAGGAAAATGAAAACAGAACAAATGTTTCTGACCTTTGCTTGGGATTTGGATTTCAACTTCATGTGTAGGCAAAGAAGGCTTTGGAGGGTATTTTGTTTGGAATAGTGGTGTACTCTGAATGTGAGAAGGATAAATGAGAGGTCCTGAGATGGCAATTCTGCTTCCTGGTTGGCGAAATGATCTTCCACTTAGTATTTTTGTAGACAAACACTCCAAAGGAACTTCCCCTGACAAAGGATTGCATATGTATTTCTCAGCTTCATTCCATTTTGAATTCAGAGCTAAACCATCTGGTGACATGTATTCCCAACTGTATATTGTTTTTGCCTGTAATGCTGCACTCAAAAAACAAACACAAAATTCTATAAATTTGAAATTTTTTGTTCAAATGACTCACCACCATCTTTATTGGTTCTAATGGACTCACCTTTCAGAGCAGTGGTAAAAGAATATTTCGATGGATCAATTTCCTCTGTGAAAAAAATAGATTAGGAGCTATATGAGATAACAATACTCCGAACCATGTTTTTGTATGCAATTGAAGATTTCTCTTTACCTCTTAAGGTGTAGCCAGGGGAAGAAGCAGTGCTTGAAATGGTGACATTATTTGATCTAAAAGATTTTGCCTCTTCTCTAAAACTTCTGATATAAGATGCAGAGTACCTTCTTGAATTGGTATTTTCTCTGCTAAGTTTAGCCTTAAGAGCCCATTCTCTCAAGTTGAACTCTGCTTCATCTTGCTTTCTTGACTGTTCCATGCTACCAGCTAATGAAGACTTTGAATATGGCACTTAAAAATACTTATCTAGTGGCAGAATCAGCAAGATATACTCGAGAGAATGAACTTTATAGTAACATGTAACTTGCACAAAAGATTTAAAGTCCCAATCCTCCAGCAACCTATGCCATGTTTAAGAAATTGAAAATAAAAAAAATCAGCAAGAAAATGAGCTAAAAGTGGACCACGTACGTCAAGAATTGGTTTATCTGCAAGTAGCTAGATCAGACAGTGCTCTACTCTGATTTTGCTTTTGCATTTAAAAAAAATATGGAGGGGGGACTTTGGTGAATAATTGTAATAGGGTTTTTGCTTTTATACACACTGAAAGTGTAAAGAAGCAGTACCCAATCAAGGAGCTGCATATGTCTACAAAAACGTGCAGTTTCGTCTTTATATTTTGGTACAAAAAATAAAAAATAAAAAAGAAGTACCAGATAGCCTGGAATTTTATGTTAACGCACCAAAACATTTCATACAGAGATGTAAATTGTGATCATAGTTGATTCTTTATTAACCTTATGGATCAAACATTTAGTTAAACGTGCCATTTTGTCGTTTCCAGATGCAGCTAGTATTTTAAATTAGACACGAAAAGCAATTTGACGAAGTAATTACAAAGCTTACTAATTAACTCCTAAATCTGATATTCTACCCAAGTAAAGTTTAGTTATTTAACTTAATTTTTAGCCTAAGTATGAAATAAGTTGCCTAACATGTTCTAGCAACGCAGTAAAAGCAGTAAGTAAATAGTGGAAAAACATCCGCCTCATAAAGGTGAAAAAATCACGACCTGTACCTCAACAGGATTTACCCCAACTTCACTAAATTACAACGAGCCTTTCAACAACAGATTATAAACTTTTGTAACCTAAGGAATTATAGATTCTAATTCCTAACAACTTACAAACCTCCCAAGGTATGTGTTTCCCAAGTCTTCGAGTTATCCCAACTTGAAGACCAAATAATCTTAATTCAGTTTATCACATACTGAACTAAAATAGCATCAACGTTACAACTCAATGAACATTCCTAGTAAAAGAATGCTAAAACTCTTAGCTTGACTCTGTACTAGGACTTGGTTCTTCAATGTGTTCCTTCACTCTTTGGGTACCACTCACGAAGTTAATTTACCAATCGCCTTTTCTCTCTGTAAGTGCATATTGTACTCTGAGTAACTATACTTCTATTTAAGCTCAACTCTTCACAGATTTCTTCTTCACTTCGAACTATACATTAACTCAAACTCTTTTTGACTTAAAGTTCTACTTCAAGTAAGACTCCTTCTTTAAGTCATACTCCTTACTCCTTTAATATTGTAGTCGAACTCCAATACTTCAATCTTCAGAGAGTTCTTCTTCACTTTGAATTACACGTCAACTCAAACTCTTTTTGACTTAGAGTTCTACCTCAAGTGGGACTCCTTCTTCAAGTCAAACTCCTTGCTCCTTTAGTATTGTAGCCGAATTCCAACACTTCAATTCAACATATGTTTGTTTCCTTTGAGTTTATGTGAAGTAACTTTATCATTTGTTTCTTGATTTTTGCACACTTATCTGTATTTATTAATGACCGTATTGCGAACTCAGCTCCTTGAGACAGTGTACCTATGAAGCAGCGACTTACCTATTTCTGTCATTTTGTCAATCATCAAAACTGCATAGAACTCAACAAATTCCCCTTTTTGATGATGATAAACCTCTTAACTTTATGCATTCAACCATCTTTACCTGTAGGTACTAAGATATGAAATACTAGAATGAAATAAGTTAGTCATTGGGTTATAAATATTGCACAAACTTTATCTTCCCTCTTTTGACATCATTGAAAAGTTGATTCAACCTTTAAATTAACTTACCAAGAATATTAGTTAAACAATTTATGGTCACTAGGGCTATCACCAAGACAATCAGATACAGACCTTATTCAATATAATAATGGATTAAAAAGGGCAAGAATATGAGTCAATTAAGCAAAAGACAACCATTTTATTTAACTTTCAGATAATATTCTACATTAGGTCCAAGTTAATATTGAATAAAAATATTGAGCATAAAAAACAATGACACTGGATAGGAGTACAACAATGCTAGAAGCACGAAGATGGTAAGGCTAGGAGGATGGAACATATAGTAACAATTGTGTCAACCGACGAATGATTTTGACATTTTCAGCCCTCTCTTTATCAAGAGTAGTCTGCAACTTATCAATTCTCGCCTGAAGAGCATTCCTTTCCCTCTCATGATATGCTTGAGCAGTTTCTAGTTCAACAGTCTTTTCAGCCAAAGCAATCCTCATCCTTTGCCATGGAGTGTCAGTTCTCCTCATTAAAGCAGGAACGACAACATGGTTCACCTATACAAGAACATCCTTTCTTGTTTGGAAAGTCCAAACTTGAATAGAAACTGAGTACTCCTCAAAGATCTAAGCTAGCCAAAAGCCATAAGGGAGAGCATGTCCCTTTTCATCCTTCAGAAGCACATGTTGCATGTGCTTAATGATCAAACCGGGTAGATTTATCTTGACATGTGAGAAGGTGAATTTTCAAAAAGAGTTTTTTCAAGATTTTGAATTTTCAAGAAGGGTGTCAAAGCCTAGGTGTGCGAATTTACTGATTTATAGGAGAGAGAAGGAAGATAAAACGTGTGTGTATAGATATAGTTGAAACCAGATAGAAAGGAATGTATGATATGATGGTGGCGACAACTTTTCGAGTGCTTGAATATTGACGATTTAGAATCAATGAATGCGTGGAACAGGAGTGCTCATTTGTTTCATTTTAAGCAGGTATTAGCCTAGTGTAGTATAGAGCATACCTGATAGAAGTAATTTTGCGATCACAATTGCTTGCATGGACTGTTACTCTACATAATTTAATACAAAACTAAATTAGAACAAATCAATAATCTAGAAATGGGATATACAACTAAATGTGAAAGACTAAATTGAATAACAATTTGGTTAGTAAAATTTTAGAAAAAACCTTTATTCTAGCCAATCATTGAGGGGAGCTCATGCAATCTTAATCATCCCCAAGTCTAACCTATTCTTTTCAAAATATTCTCTATTTAGTGCCTTGATAAAATATCAGCAATTTGCTCTTCAATAAACAAAACATTATTGAGATATGACATTTTTTCAACATTTTCTCTAAGAAAATGGTGTCTTATGTCAATGTGTCTGGTTCTTTTATGTTGCACGAGATTTTTAGCAATATTTATGGCAATAGTATTATCACACAAGACAGGAACACATACAACATCTATACTAAAATTCATCAATTATTGTTTGATCCATAGAAACTTAGCACAGCATGATCCATCGGCCACATACTCCGCCTCAACAGTAGACATAGCTATAGAGTTTTGTTTCTTAGTGGACCCAAGAGATCAAACATGATCCAAGAAAGTGTGTCATACCTGTGGTGCTTTTCTATTAACTAAATACCCTATACAATCAACATCTGCACTGGTATTGAATCATCTTCTTGATATGTTGTTCCCCCTGTTAATGCGCCCTGGGTCTGTTCATTAGTTGGACCAAGTGGTACAACCTGTTCCCAAGCATGTTCATCAGTTTCACTTTCATTCTTTTGCCTCATCTGCTTTTTATTCTCATTGGTCCACAAAGATCCATATGAACCAGGTCAAGGCACCTATTTGTACTTATCCGGTTCTTTGGCTTGAAAGAGGATCTTACTTGCTTCCCCCTTACACAGACACTATACACTTTGTCATCTTTGAACTTAGTTTTAGGAAAACCTATAATTATGTCCTTTGAAGCAAGTTTTTTCAATTGTTTCAAACTAGCATATCCAAGTCTTTTATGCCAAAGTAAGGGATCACAATCAATTGCACTAAGAGATGTCAGATTTGTGCTAGGCATCCCTATGATGTCAGCCTTGGTCATATTTTTATGTCTTTTGGCGGTTAGTATAATTTCCTTTGTATCCAGCTTTTAAGACTTTGCAACCTGCATAAGTGAGGTTACCTTTATTTTTGTTTGTCACACAACTGAAATATACTCAATAGATTGTGTTTTAATCCATCTGCATGATATACTTTTTCCAGTGCCTTTTCTTAAGATCTTCCAATCTTTTCAATTCTAGTAATTGTACCCTTTTTATCATCTCAGAAGATACACTCTCCCCTTAGAGTGAAGTGAGTGAAAGGAACTTCTATTTGTGTCCGTTCATATGTCTTGAATAGGCACTATCCATATACCAATATTTCTTGTTTCCTTTCACCTTCACCTGCAAAAAAATTTAGGGGTTAATCTTCAGAACCCAGACAAACTTGGGTCCTTTATTGTAATTAAAAGGATGACTCAAATTTCTTTTTGCCCATCTTGGCAATAAGTTGTTGCACCTATTTCTATGAACAGGTTTAAAGCTGTTTCATTTTGTTAATTTTGTACTTCTATTTCTCCACTTAGAAGCTACTGAACTTTTAGTAGTGGGGTGTCCAAGTTTTCCACAAATGTACCACATATCCTCAGTGATAATAGTTTCTTTATGGAATCATATATCTACCTATTCATTATGAGTCCTACCACTTAAATTATTTATAATTCTAGAGGTGTTAAGTCCATCTATTTGCTCTTTCAAGATCTAATTTCAACCTAGATACCTTTAGACTCAATTTTCTCACCTTTTCTTTCTCATAAAAGAAATCAATTTTGCAATCCTTATGTTTTAACTCAATATTTTTCTAATTTTTACTTACGACTCTCTTTTCAGTAATAGAAAACTTCAAGACTTCAGATTTTAGGTTCAGATTAGTTGAATTAAATTGGTCAACCTGTTCCTTTAGGGTATTGTTCTCTTTATTAGTAACAATCTTGCAGGTTTTAAGATCAATACAGTCAAACTTTAAACTTGCAAGAGCACTGAACAACTGATCCCTATTCGGAGGTTAACTCTTGAAAATTATCAATTAGAACATTCATTAAGGAAATGGTTTCCTTTTAGAGAAAAGGTGCAATTTTTCTTTTAAATCAGGAGTACTTACCTAAGAATTTGTTTCTTCTTCTTCCAGGTTTGAGTCTGCTATGGGCATGAAAATAGTCTTATCTACCTTGTCATTATTAGACTCTTCTGATCCTGATCCCTATGCAGTCATCATGGCATAATCTTCCTTCTTTTTTCTTTGTCTTCTCCTTCATTTTCTTTTCAACCTTTCTCTTTTCTATTTAATTTTTCATAATGGACAATACTTGATCATGTGATCAATTTTATTTACTTGTAGCATCCAACTTGGAATTTGTCATTAGACCCTTTCTTGTTATCTGTTCCTACCCCTTTCCTCTCTTGAGGAATTTCTTGAAACTTTTTGCCAGAAAGGCCACTTGTTCTTCATCAAGATCAGATTTGTCACTATCAGATGCCTTTAGTGCTAATGACTTTTCCCCAATCATTTCTTCCCTTTTGAGATCATCCATATTCATTTCATAAGTTTTCAAGTTTTCTGCCAATTTATCAAGTTTCATGGTAGAGCTATCCTTGACTCTCTTATGGCAGTGACTTTTACATCCCATTTAACTTTTGGTAGAACTCTTAGAACTTTATCAATCTGCTCCTCAATAGTGAGAACCTTTTCTAAAGATGATAGTTCATTAAACAGAGATGTCAGTCTAATGAATCATTTCTTGCAATGACTCATTCTCCTTCATCTTGAATGCTTCATACTCAGGAATAACATAACTACCCTAAACTTTCTTACTTGACTGATTCCTTCATGAGAATTAACCAGTTCATCCCATATTTTCTTGGCAGTAGTACAATTTGAAATCTATTATACTCATTAAGGCCTAGACTACAAACTAGAATGTTTTTGGCCTTTGCATTCTTCTTAAGTGCTACTAGATCTTTTAGAGTGAATTTGGTCCTTACTTTCATGACCTCAGCTCCTTCCGCAATTTTCATAGGAATTGTTTGTTGTATAGTGATTCGATCCCATAACTCATAATCCTAAGCCTGAATGAAGTTTTTCATATGAGCTTTCCACTAGATGAAATGAGATCTATTGAAAATAGGAGGTCTGGCGGTTCATTGTCCTTCATTATGCCCTATCGGCGGTGCAGAATTCATCATGATTTTATCTTAGGTGTTAGTCTTTATAAAATAATCGCTCTGATACCAATTGATATTCTACACGGCCTAGAGTTTAGTTATTTTACTTAACTTTTAGCCTAAGTGTGAAATAAGTTGCCTAACAAGTTCTAGCAAAGCAGTAAGTAAAGAATACACTATTTTTACGTGAAAAAACACCTGGCTCACAAAGATGTAAAAACCACCACCTGTACCTCAACACGATTTATCCCAATTTCACTAAACCATAATGAGTCTTTCAACAACAAATTTCAAACTTCTGTAACCTAAGGAATTGTAGACTTTAATTCCTAACAACTCACAAAACTCCCAAGTATGTGTTCCTAAAGTCTTCGAGTTATCCCAACTTGAAGACCAAATAATCCTAATTTAGTTTATAACATACTGAACTAATACAACATCAACGTTATAACTCAATGAACACTCCTAATATAAAAATGTTAAAACTCTTAGCCTGACTCTGTACTAGGATCTTGTTCTTCAATGTGTTCCTTCACTCTTTGGGTACCACTCGTAAAGTTAATTTGCCAATTGCCTTTTCTCTCTATAAGTGCACACCATACTCTGAGTGACTATGCTTCTATTTAAGCACAACTCTTCATAGAGTTCTTCTTCACTTCAAACTACACATCAACTCAAACTCTTTTTGACTTAGAATTCTACTTCAAGTAAGACTCCTTCTTCAAGACTCCTTCTTCAAGTCAAACTCCTTGCTCTTTTAGTGTTGTAGTCTAACTCCAACACTTCAACCTTTAGAGAGTTTTTCTTCACTTCTAAATACACATTAACTTAAATTTTTTTTGACTTAGAGTTTTGTCATGATCCGAGTGTACATCCTGGATGCAACACGGTATTTAGAACCACGAATGGCTCCAAGCTAACCCATGGCATAACATGAATATGACTTGTTAGACTAACACTTAACGTGAATACTGAGTGGAAGCATAACTAAAACAACAACATACAAAATATAAATACTGAAAGTAAACTTGATAACAGGAAAGTAACTAAATACTATAACTATGTCTGAAGGTCTCTACTTGAGATGAGCTACTGGGACAAGTCCCCAGCTAACTCCAAAGTTTGGAAATAAGAACTAAAGTAGTACTACTAAAATAGAAAGAACTGATCCAGTCCTTGAGAGATGAGGACTCACCAATAGAATACTGATGCACTAAATCTGAAGGAGAGACTAATCACGCTACTGAGCGTGAGTGCCTGAGCCTATATCATAAGATGATATAGATAGAAGTATGCGTCAGTACTTTGAATGTACTGAGTATGTGAAGTTATGCAATTTAAGATATAAACATACTGATAAAGACATTATAAGTAAGAATGTTGAAGTAATATGAAATGACCCTGTCTGTAAATACAAATGCCATAAATAACCTGAAACCTGTAAAATTGTCAAGCTAGTAAAGACTAATTAAGGGTGTTATACATATTATGAGATCTAAGACTGAACTATACTATGGATAAGCCTGTTAACTGACATACAACCACGTGAGCTAAATATGTGAGTTCGATGTATATGCTCCATTGGTAGAACCCAATATACCTCAAGAGGGTATAAAGGCATGGTTGTGTGATCACTAACTGATGCCCATTCGGGCTAAAGACCTACGGTGGCATGTAGTTTAGGGGACCTGGGTGCGCTGGAATCCTCGGTCCGCTTGGTGCTAAGTACTACTCCCAACTGAAATCCTAATTATAACTAACTAAACTAATTAGCTCGAACTAGGGTCTTAAGGCTAAATCAAAACTACTTATCTGAAAGTGTCCTGAGAGCCTAAAAGACCTAGTGACTGAAAATGCTAAAATGCTGGTACTACTGACATTACTGATATTACTGAGTATACTGATTATGCTAATAGTACTGTAAAGCATGGTTACATAAATCATGAGAAATTCATATATACTCTGAAAAATCATACAGTTTTCGAAACATTGCTAGTTCATGAAATGAAATCTCAAAACCATGCAAGAATCAAGAATTTGGATAGACATTTTACAAGTTGATATTAACATCCCAGTTACAGCATAGTACTAGTCATGGAAACTCTAAAAGATTAAGGAGATAGGAAATTTCAACAACCAGAAGAAAACCCTAGGCCATGATTTCTAGAAAGCTTGAAAACTAGAGTTCACTAGTTATTTTAGGGCACAAAGGTGGAAGAAATACTCTTGTTAAATTCTCACATACCTGTAGAAGAATTCCCAGAGAGAACACTTGAAATCTTGAGAAGAAAGTTGAGTCCCTAATTCTTGCCTTGAAATGCCTGTCTGAGCTCTTACAGTGAAGTTATGAGAGATTAGGAAGGAATGAGAATAGAGGGTCGACTAATCCCCTAAATTCCCCTTCAATAGATCCCAATACCACATAGTTTAGAACTTAGAAGTATATAGAATTACTAGAATGACCTGAGAACTGTCTTCCAATCATTACAACTCAAGCCACGAGTCATTTTCATCACGACTCGTGGTTATGAGTCATTAGTTGTGGTCCTACTTTTTCAAATTTCTGAACTCCAATCCATTGACGCCCATCACGACTCGTCCTTGGATACCATGAGTCGTTCCATGACTCGTAGTCAGTGAACCAACCTTACACTTCCTTTGATTCTCTATTCCATGACTCATCATACGACTCGTTACTAGATATGACGGGTCGTTACATGACTCGTTGTATGAGGGGAAGTCTTAACCAGGTTTTTGGACTTTACTACATGAGCTTGAGGTATGATCTGTACCACGATACAATGGACAATTTTTTGTACTCATACCATATGAAATGCCATTGATTATTTTATCACGTTTGTCCTATGACGGCACACCATGACCTATACCCGGATACCACAAGTCATTCCTTGACTCATGGTGGCAGAAATAATCTGATACAGTTCTTTAAAGTTTATTCCATGATCTGTTACTAGGGCCCATGGTATGGTCTAACAAGTCATACTACACTCGTAGGTTTTGGAATCTTGGACATGAAATTTCAGGTTGCTCACCATGACTCGTGGTACCTTTCAATGAGTCGTACCAAGGCTCATTCTGAGACAAAATATTTCACTCCTTGCTGGTTCCATGCTTCATATCTAGGGTCTAGTCTTAGGAATTTCTGCGATGTTACAATATCTCTCCCTTGAAAATATTCGTCCTCGAATAAAGACTAAGTAAGCTGGAAAGATAGGAAAAGAGTTGCGATCCCAAAACTAAAAACTAAAAATTGAATACTGAAAGAGTGACTGAATCCAAAATGAGATAGACATACTAACTGAATTCATGCAAAAGGGTGCACACTAAGACATGGGTAGAACTGATGAGCATGAAACTGACATAAGATTGAATAGAGTACTGAGGAGGAATTTAGTACCTGATGTTAAAGCTGAGCTAGAAGGGAAAAGTTGAGGGTATTTAGCCATCATATCTGCTTCAGCTTTCCATGTAGCTCCCTCTATAAGATGATTCCTCCATAGAACTTTCACTGATGCAACCTCCTTATTCCTCAATTTACGAACCTGATGATCCAAAATCTGCAACCTCCTTATTCCTCAATTTACGAACCTGATGATCCAAAATTTGTACTAGGACCTCTTCGTAGGAGAGACTATCTTTTACACCAACACTCTCTAAAGGCATAAATAAGGTCATATCACCCATGCACTTATTCAACAGAGACACATGAAAGACTGAATGCACCGATTTTAACTCCGCATGCAGGTCCATCTCATAGGCCATATTATCAATGCGCCTCAGGATTCTGTAAGGACCAACATAGCGGGGACTGAGTTTTTCTTTCTTCCCAAACCTCATCACCTCTTCATAGGTGAAATTTTCAGATATAGTTAATCATCCACAGCAAACTCCAACTCTCTTCTCCTCACATAAGCATATGATTTCTGATGACTCTGAGTCGTTTTCAGCCTTTCTCTAATAAGCTGAACTTTCTACATGACCTCGTGAACTGAATCAGACCATGTCAAAGTGGCTTCACCAACCTCAAACCACCCTATAGGAGAGCTACACCTCTTACCATATAGTGTTTCAAATGGGGCCATTTGGATACTGGAGTGATAATTGTTATTATACGTAAACTTGATGAGAGGTAAGTGATCATCCCAACTACCCTTGAAATCAATCACGCAAGCCCTTAACATATCCGCTAGAGTCTGAATAGTCCACTTAATCAAGCCATTTGTCTGCAGATGAAAAGCTGTGTTGAGCTTAATCTGAGTACCAAGTCCCTTCTGAAAGGACTTCCAAAAGTGCAAGGTGAACTGAGTACCCCTATCTTAAATGATGGACACGAGGACTCCATGCAGTATGAATAACTCATGAATGTATAGTCTAGTATAATCCTCTACTAATTCTATAGTCTTAATTGGTAGGAAATATGTTGACTTAGTCATTCGGTCTACAATCACCCAAATCGAGTCATGTTGTCTGCACGTACTAGGTAGACCTATAATAAAAACTATGTTTTCTTCTTCCCACTTCTAAGTAGGAACGCTGATATCCTGAGTCATACCCCAGGTTTCTGGCAGTTTGGACAGTTAGGCATAAATTCTGCAATGTCCTTCTTCATGTCGTTCCATCAGTATACTTTCCACAGATCATGGTACATCTTGGTGGCATCAGGGTGGATATAGTACCTAGAGCTGTGAGCTTTCGTTAGTAGCCTTCGCCTCAAATCATCTACATCTGGAACACACAACCTACCCTGGTAATGGAGCACACCATCTCCCCATTTGGAGAATGCCTCCACCTCTTTTCTTAGGATCGCTTCCTTCAACTTAAGTGATATTAGGTCATCATTAACCTCCACCACAAGAAAGGATTCTGACCCATTCTGGACTAAACTCCACCTTCTGCTGAGTCGGGAGGATTCTGAGCCATTCTGGATTACAACTCTACCTTCTGCTATGTCAACCAAACGAACTCCTAACCTAGCCAGCTTGTGCATATCCCTAACTAGTTCTTTCTTGTCCTTATCAATATGAGCAACATTGTCTATCGATAACCTGCTGAGGGCATCGACCACTATATTGGCTTTACCCGGGTGGTATAAGACACTCATGTCGTAGTCTTTCAACAACTCCAACCATCCTCTCTGACGAAGATTCAAATCCTTCTGAATGAACACATATGACAGGCTTTTTTGGTCAGTGAACACATCTACATGAACTCCATAAAGGTAGTGCCTCCAAATCATTAAAGCAAATACTGTCGCTGCTAGCTCAAGATCATGAGTCAGATACTTTTCATGAATTTTGAGTTGTTTGGAGGCATATGCTATCAATTTGCCATGTTGCATCATAACACATCCAACGCTAATTCTGGAAGCATCACAATAGATTACAAATCCATCCGAACCTTTTGGTAGGGTTAAGATTAGGACTGTAGTGATCCAAATCTTTAACTCTTGAAAACTCTTCTCACATGCATAAGACTACTAAAACTTCACTTTCATTTAAGTTAGTCTGGTCAAAAGAGAGGCAATGGAGGAGAATCCTTCTACAACCTATCTATAGTAACCGATTAAGCCGAAGAAACTCCTGATGTTTAACAGAGAAGTGGGTCTCGGCCAGTTATTAACTACTTCAATCTTCTTCGAATCTACTAGAATGCCCTTACTGGAGACAACATAACCAAGGAATGCCACTGATTTCAGCTAGAATTCACATTTGCTAAACTTAGAAAACACTTGACGGTCCCTGAGAGTCTGCAAAACTATTCTTAGGTGGTCTGCATGCTCCTCCTTTGTTCTAGAATAGACCAGGATATCACTTATAAAGATAATAATGAACATGTCCAGGTACTTCTTGAATATCCTATTCATCAAGTCCATAAAAGTTGAAGGAGTATTTGTTAATCCAAAAGACATAACTACGAATTCATAATGACCATATCGCATTCTGAAGGCTATCTTCAGAATGTCACATTCTTTGACTCAGAATTGATGATAGTCTGATCTGAGGTCTATCTTTGAAAAGCAACTAGCACCCTGAATCTAGTTAAACAAGTCACAAATCTTGGAGAGAGGATACCTATTCTTGACTTTGGCCCTATTCAGCTGACGGTAGTCGATGCATATTCTAAGCATACCATCTTTCTTTCGCACGAATAGGACTGAGGCATCCAATGGAGAGATGTTGGGTTTGATGAAACCCTTGTCTAAAAGGTCCTCTAGCTTTTTTTTAACTCTTTAAGCTCAGTTGGATCCATTCTCTAAGGAGGAATTGAGATAGGTTAGGTATCAGGAAGAAGGTCTATACCGAAGTCTTTTTCCCATTTGGTAGGGACTCTGGGAAGATCTTTGAGAAATACATCTGGGAACTCATTTACGACTAGAACTGATTGAAGAGTTGGGGTTTTGAAAATAGGATCTATGAAACTAACTAGATGATAGATGTATTCCTTAGAAATCATTTTCCTAGCCTTAAGAGATAAATTGACCCTTAGGTGTTGGAGTACTACCCTTCCACTCTAGGACCAGTTTAGTAGGAAACTAGAATCTAACAACTCTGGTTCTATAGTAAACTGAGGCATAGCAAGAGTGTAACCATTTCATGCCAAGAATGAGGTCAAAATTGACGTTATCTAACTCTACTTAATCAACTACGATGACTTTCTATAACATTGTACCGACAGTTTCAGTATACCCAACTGGTTATGATTGATTCCCCAACAGGTGTAGAGATTGAAAAGGGTTTTGAAAGAACTTCTAGACTAATGTCAAATTGAACTGAAATGTAAGGAGTCATGAAAGAAAGTGTGGCTCCTGGATCTAGTAAAGCATAAACATCTATCTGAAAGAGATGTAACATACCAGTGACTACATCAGAGGAGTTCTCCTAGTCCTGACATGAAGAGATAGCATAAAAGTGGTTTTGGAACTGACCACCTCCACACGTGCCTGAGGTAGTGCCCTACTGGGCCGTGCGACCTATCAGAGCTGCTGATGTAGTGGATTGAGCTTTCCCCCTTCCTGTTGATGGGTTAGCCACAACCAAAACAACCCTCCTTGCCAGGGGTACTCTCCAGGATGGTTCTTATCACACTTAGGACATGCTGGAAAAGTGCAGCCACTGGAGACATGGCTCTGAGACTGGGAGCCTGATGCTCTACCCTTCCGATCATGGCGGGGTCTGGGAGGAGGAGCACTAGCTGCAGAGGGCGAAGAGCTCTCTGTTGCTTTTTTTAGGGGAGATTATCACCCGCCTGAACTATGTTGAGAATACTCAAACTGACCTGTCCTTGACTCGCTTACTCTCTCCTTCTATTTCTTTCAATTTCTCCATCTCTATCTGTTGTGCATGGATTATAAGCCTGGAGATGTCCATGTCACTGATGAGCATGGCAGTCCTGCACTCCTTAACCACCAAGTATAAGACTCCATTTACAAAATTAATCATGCGATCCCTCGGTTCGGCAACAGTCTTTAGAGCATATTTTGATAATTGAGTGAATTTTAAGGTGTACTCCTACACCGTCATGTCATTCTGCTTCAAATTGGAAAACTCTGTTGCCTTTGCTTCCCTAAACTCCCGAGGAAAGAACCTATCCAAAATCACCATTACAAACTCATTTCACTCCACTGGACCTGCACTAGCCCATCTTCCCTCCTTCCATTGTCTGTACTATAACTGATACACCCCTTTCAGCTGATAAGTGGCCAAGTCTACACTTTCGACGAAGGTGATACCCATGATTTAGGTGATCTTCTAGACCTCGTTAATAAAGTACTGTGGGTCCTCATCTACCTTATACCCATGAAATTCTGGAGAATTCATCCAAGTAAAGTATTGGACTCTAGTGGCAGCTGTAGGCCCATTTGTATTGGCCAGTATGACGGCCTGCTGGTTGACCTAGGTTGTCATTTCCTGATCTTGCATCTAAATAGTATCCCTGAACTCAGCATGTGTGACTTGATTGTCCTAGGGGCTGTTGGAGCTGGTGGGGCTTGATCATTGGCATTACTGTTCCTCCTTCCATTTACTCTTCTGGGAGGCATTATCAATTGAAAATGGTAAAGCATAAGTTAGAAGGAAATTTTAGAATTTCATACTCTACACACGATAAGAATCATGAAGAAAAGGAAATTTTCCTAAGAATGACTTATAGCCTCTCTCTCTCATAAGTGTGGCGCGCTTCACACCCCTGAAAAACACTCTACCTGATGCAGTTTTCAGACACCCTAGGACACTCTAAACCCTAGGCTCTAATACCAAGTTTGTCACGATTCGAGTGTACACCCTATACACGACACGATACTTAAAATCATGAATGATTTAAAGCTAACCGATGGCACGACATGAATCTAACTTGACTAACACTTAATGTGAATACTGAGCAAAAGCATAACTAAAAGCATGACATACAAAATACAAGTATTGATAGTAAACTAGATAACCGGAAAGTAATTGAATACTACAACTGTGTCTGAAGGCCTCTACTAGCGATGAGCTACTGGGAAAAGTCCCCAATTAACTCTAAATTCTGGAAAAAAATGAAGTAGTACTAATAAAATAGAAAGAACTACTCCAGTTTTCGAATGATGAGGATTCACTAATAAAATACTACTGTACTGAATTCGAAGGAGAGACTAACCACGTTGCCGAGCCTAAGTACCTGAGCCTATATCATAAGACGATATAGCATAGGAGTATGCATCAGTACTTTGAATGTACTGAGCGTGTGAAGCTATGAAATTTAAGACATAAACATATTGATAAAGACATTATAAGTAAGAATGTTGAAGTAATAAGAAATTACCCTGTTTGCAAATACAAATGCCATAAATAACCTGAAACCTGAAAATACTGTCAAGCTAGTAAAGACTGATTAAGGGTCTTATCCATATTATGAGATCTGAGATTGAACTATACTGTGGATGAGCCTGTTAACCGACATATAACTGCGTGAGCTAAACATGGAGTTCGATGTATACGCTCCATCGATAGAACCCAATATACCTCGCAAGGGTATAAAGGCATGGTTATGTGATCACTACCTGATGCCTATTCAGGCTAAAGAACTATGGAGGCACGTATTTTAGGGGACCTGGGTATGCTGGAATCCCCGGTCATCTTGGTGCTAAGTACTACTCCCAACTGAACTCCTAAGTATAACTAACTAACCTAATTAGCTTGAAGTGGGTCTTAAGGATAAATCAAAACTACTTATTTAAAAGTGTCCTGAGAGCCTAAAAGACCAAGTGACTGAAGTGCTGAAATGCTGGTACTACTGACATTACTGATATTACTGAGTATACTGATTATGCTAATAATATTGTAAAGCATGGTTACATAAATCATGAGAAAATCATATATATACTCTGAAAAATCATACTATTTTCGAAATATTGCTAGTTCATGAAATGAAATCTCAAAATCATGCAAGAATCGAGAATATGGATAGACACTTTACAAGTTGATATTAACATCCCAGTTACAGCATAGTACTAGTCATGGAAACTCTAAAAGATTAAGGAGATAGGGAATTTCAATGACTAGAAGAAAACCCTAGGCCATAATTTCTAGAAAGCTTGAAAACTATGGTTCACTGGTTATTTTAGGGCACAAAAGTGGAAGGAATACTCTTGCTAAATTCCCACATACCTATAGAATAATTCCCAGAGAAAACACTTGAAATCCTGATAAGAAAGTTGAAGCCCTAATTATTGCCTTGAAATGCTTGTCTAAGCTCTTATGGTGAAGTTCTGAGAGATTAGGAAAGAATGAGAACAGAGGGTCGACTAATCCCCTAAAATCTCCTCCAGTAAATCCCAATATAACGTAGTTTAGAAATTAAAAGAATAAGAAATTACTAGAATGCACTTAAGAAAAATGACCTGGGAACTTTCTGCCAGTCGTCACGACTCACACCACGAGTCATTAGTTGTCACCACGACTCATGATTGTGAGTCGTTAGTTGTGGTCCTGATTTTTCACCTTTGTAAACTCCAACTCGCGGAGACCCATCATGACTTATCCTTGGATACCATGAGTCACTCTATGACTCGTGGTTAGTGAATCAACCTTGCACTTCCTCTGATTCTCCATCTCATGACTCCTCATGACGACTCATTACTAGGTGTGACGGGTCGTTACATGGCTCGTTGTATGAGAGATATCCTTAACCAGGTTTGTGGACTTCACCCCACGAGCGTGAGGTACAATCTGTATCACGATACAATGGATCATTATTTGTACTCATACCATATGAAATCCCATTGATTATTTTCTAAAGTCTTTCCTAGGCATACCATGACTCGTTCCCGAACATCATGAGTCGTTCATTGACTCATGGTCACGAAAACAATCCGATATAGTTCTCTGAAGTTTATCCCATGATCCGTTACTACGACCTGTGGTATGGTCTAACGAGTCGTACTACGAATCATTGGTTCTGGAATCTGGGACATGAAAATTTAGGCTGCTCACCCCCACGACTCATGGTACCTTACAACGAGTCGTATCAAGGCTCGTTCTGAGACAAAATTTTTCACTCCTTGCTGGTTCCATGCTTGATATCTAGGGTCTAGTCTTAGGAATTTTTGGGGTGTTACAAGTTCTACTTCAAGTGAGACTTCTTCTTCAAGCCAAACTCCTTGCTCCTTTAGTATTATAGTTGAACTCCAACACTTCAATTTAGCACATATTTGTTTCTTTTTGGGTTTATGTAAAGTAACTTTATCATTTTTTTTCTTGATTTTTTCACACTTGTCTTTATTTATTAATGACCGTGTTGCGAATTGAGCTCCTTGGGACAGTGTACCTATAAAACAGCTTGACTTACCTGTCTCATGTTATTTTGTTAATCATCAAAACTGCATAGAACTCAACATAATCGAACTTGTATTGGGAAGAAAATGGTTTATACATGTGGCAGTCAGAATGAACACATGACATATAAGTTCGGGATCACTAGATGATTGCTATAGGAAGAATAGTAGAAACTCATGGCCCGAAGTCAATGAAGGACTCATGTATCACGAAGTTAGAACAAAAGGACAGATTCCAGCTACATCGACATAAGATTCAGCAGTTTACATAAGAATATTGGCTGACGCGCGTAAAGGTATTTTTGAACACAACACTTTAGGGCTCGAGTGAAGCTTTTCTATTGGCTAGTATATCGCCTTTATTGCCTATAAATAGTAGCCCAAATATACTTGTAATTAAACAGTCGGATTTGGAACAACACAAAAGAAATATATTCATATTCTCGCACTCCAAGCTTTCTATATGCTACTTCTTAGGTCTCAAGTGTTTTTATATGAACTTATCTTTGAATCTACGATCGATAACACTTCAATATTACTAGATCCGGCATCACCAACTAAGATCTATTATTTCATTTTATTTGATTATTTTTCATCACTGTCTTTATTGAATTCATTTATAAATTAACAAATATTTAACTGCTAAAACACTAATCAGCTAGTTAAATCGAGATGCGTGTCTTTAATTTCATAACAATTTCAACTCTATCATTTTCTTGGTAACAAACCTAAAATACATGCATTTTAAGTTATCTCAAGATGATTAGAACTTTATTTTATAGTTAAAAATCACTGCTCTTCTTGTGAGTGCACGGAAATGAATACAATTATTAGTACCAACTTGTTTAGTCCTTTAAGGAGTTAAACTTAATAATATAAAAAGGTAGATAAACAGTGAAAATGACATCTTTTAAAGAAATGATTCCTTCTTGATATGAAAATTTATTTCTTGGCTGCTCCAATAAAATAAGGACATGTGTTTCTGCTCACATTGCCATATCCAAGAAGATCGATTGGGGGCGATGATATATTTTCAAAGAAATGATGAAGGTGCATTCCACAGTGTTGTGTTATTTTCATTATAGGTTGGAAAGATTGTGGTGAAAGAGAAATTAGGGGAATAGTGGGACAGTGCATAGAAGAAATCTAATGACAAGTAAAATTATATTGTTGTGTGTATATACATGTAATTCATTCATGTGTGGACATCCATGAATCCATGTGAAGATGTCAAGATCACTAACTTCATAATGAGTGGGGTGTAAATATATTCTAGCTAGGTAGGTCCCTTTCTTTCTTCTTTCTGGACATATTGGTGATTACCCTCACATTATTTTGTCTCAATTGTATGCAAAGTAAGTTTCATGGCGCAGAGGATAGATAGAGTATAATATGTTTTATGTCTCGTTGGGCCATTTGATCCTTCTTTGGTTCAAACATTTTTATCCTATTAGGTGTAACGGGTAGACAGTGATCGGGCTAGCCATATGTATAACACATGCAAATTAAATATTGTTTTCGGGTAGCTAGACAGAAGGAAAAGAGGTTCTGAGCAAAAAAATATAGTCTCGCTTGAGGTGATAAAAAACGTAATGATTTAACTCTTTATAAGGCTCCACATGAGACACCAGTATGAATATAATATATGTGAAGAGTTTAATGTCCACCAAACAAATAAATCCTTAATCAATCAATCCGACAACAATATACAAAAAGGGTTTCAAGCGCTTAACCATCGTACGAACAATATGCATGCAACAAGGCTTCGAGCGACGACTTGACATCCGAATACAAATCTGTAACACCACGTAAACCAATTCACAATGTAGGTTAACATGGAGCTTCTAAGAGTTAATGAATACATCAAGTTATCTACAAATAATAGACAAAGCAAAGTTATTTGTATTTGGCTTTTCTAAAATAACAAAATTGGAAAGAAAAAAAAGAATCTTTATACTATTTGTGGATAAAAGCTAAATGTACTAGCTCCAATCTTTATTATGTAGTTGATTGAATGTGGCTTTGGCTCATTTGTACACAAAATTCTATACAAGTGGGCTTAGTTGGCCTAGGGCCCACTGAAGCAAGTTTTTGGGCTCTAAAAGAAGAAAATGACAGTCAATTTCATTCCTGACAGTAACGTGCATACATAGTACTAAAATTGTCAAGTATATACCCATTATCTGGTCTCACTTTTTGAGTAGCTACTTTCCACCGCAATGGACAAGATGCCCAAAGAATCTTTTACCATGCAATTCACACACACCACAACATTTGATGTAAGAAAAATGTTAAATCACAAATGTAATTTTACTTATTCTGTTTCAATTTATATGAAATTATTTAATTTCAAAAATTAAATTTCTTAACTTATAAGAAATCGTTTGATTTCAAAAGTCAAATTTTTTAATTTTGATAATAT
The DNA here is from genome assembly GCA_035772735.1 of Datura wrightii. Classification (NCBI taxonomy): domain Eukaryota; kingdom Viridiplantae; phylum Streptophyta; class Magnoliopsida; order Solanales; family Solanaceae; genus Datura; species Datura wrightii. The sequence goes on from JASDFA010000008.1 coordinate 99,347,699, forward strand.
AAGCAGATATAAAATCTTTAAAATTTATCTATATTTTAAAAACTACATAAAAAATAATATTATAAATCATAATAAGGAATAATTCAAAATATTTAAAAAGGACATATAAAAAAATAGCTGACACCAATGAAAAATTTGACCGACTCTCTAAATCGGAAATGTGCTACATAAATTAAAACGAAGACAGTATTTATATGCAAAGAGTGCACTATCGGTCTGCTTCATGTCCTCTTCTGCATGTAAATACTAGATAGCAATTTAGCTGCATAAATATACAAAACTTTGGCATAACAATTGAATAGCTATACTTTCAACCTGGGGGGATTTAGATTATCGATTATGGACTTACATAAACTCCCAATAATTTTTGTCCAAATCATATATATTTATTAAGAAATTTATTAAATATTTATAAATATTTAATTGTAAATTTTCTTATTATTGAAATATTTATTTGGAGTCATTGTAGGAATCGATAAACTTTAATTATTAATTTTGCATATATTTTCACCCTTATTCAATCTATCAATCAATTACGACATCTCATACATGAGGTTTTTGGTTTCACCCGCTATCAAGGAGTCGTGTCATAAGCCATAACCAGTTTCTGATCATTAGATTTAAGTTATATACAATATATAGGGGTGGCAATTGGGGCGGGGCGGGTCGGGGCAGGAGGACAGGGCAGGGTGGATCAGGAAAAAATATTATTTCTAAAATTTTTTAATGGACTAGGGTAGGGTAGGGTAAGACTCAAATTTAAAAAAAAAATTAAAATTGTCGGTAACTGTTTATACCTGAAAGGGCGTGACCTTCTTGCGCAATATCATGTCAATATTTTAAACGATGGGAGGACTATCATCTTTAGACATAGTCCTGAGAGAAATGAATTTTCTTATTAAAGTATGTTTTTGGTTCTTTTACAATAAAAATTTATACTCATTATTTCGTTTTAATTTATTTGTCTTAGTTACTATTTAAATAGTTAAAAGAATATTTTCTTTGGTCATAATTTTTTCAAATATTTTCTACATATTTTGAATGGTAAACAATTATGATTTGTAGTAGTTTTTTATGTAATTAGTTAGTTGAACCTTCGTGTTCCGAATCAAGCCAAATAAATTATAAAAAAGAGTAAATTTTACTTATCAAATTAGAATAATTTATTTTTGTAAAGTTGAAGGATGAAAATTGAGACGTCGCAATAAAATATTTATCCAATTAACTTTCATTTATAGATGGTTAAGAAGTTTAAAAAAATTCATGTTGCTAAATGAAAAAAGAAATAACATAAACAGGGTGAGGCTTAGCGGAGGGAGGGGGGGATAATTTTTTTGAAAATGCCAAATAAGACAGGACGGGGTGGATTACAATCTAGATAGATCAAAACTTATCCCGCCTAACCCGCCCTATTGTCATCCATAATAATATGGTTGATGTTTGTGGTGTCACCCACTCTCAAATAGTTTTCACAAGTCATAACAAAATTTTCCTTTTTGATTTGAGTTATTTATACTAATATTGATGGGGTTTATTCAATCTTGTTGTTTTGATTGAAGAGCCAGAGATGTTCTTTTATGCCTTTTGACGAAGAAAGATTCAGATTTTATAATGAGTAAATTTTAATTAATTATAATACCCCAAAATATTTTTAACATTTTTAATTGGAGCTTTGATACATTTTTATTTTATGTAAATATGCTACGGTGGAAATGTAATTTTTATGACCTATATTGGCATGTGATATATAAATTGTTGGCTTGTATGAGTCCGCCACTAGCCAAAGAATCAGGCATTTTGACTGCCAACGACAGATAATCAGACAACGGACAGCTTAAACAGTAAGGTAAATGAGGATGTTTACATAAAAACCTCCTTGCTCGAGGAAGTAAAACCATGACCTACCACGTAGATTTCTCAACAACTTCATTATGCTCGAGCAACGTTGATTATAGACTCTTGTAATCCATAGGATTGAACTCTTAATCCAACCCCCCCTACAACAACTCTATTACAAGGTTTCAAAGAAATAACTCTATTGCTAACAACCCTAACCAACTAACTCCAGTTGATACAATCACAGCTAACTCTAGCTCTAGAACCAACTACCTCTAGTTGATACCTTTTCCTAATAAACACAAGAAAGACTTTGTAAAAGCACCTACACAAGCTTCACAAATGAAGAGTAGATTTACACTTTGAGAATAGATTACAAAGACTAAAAACAACATAAACTAAGAGACAACTTCAATTGAAACGAGCAGGTCCCTTGTTGCTAATCAGGCTTTGAATCTTCAAGAACATCGGCGGCTTTTGCAGAGAATAAATCACCTTTTGGATGTGTTAGTTACCAAAGGAATACTGCTGATTATAGCAGCAGTAAGAGGTCAGCAGTAAGAAATAAGAAAAAAGCTAAAGTAGTTAAAGTTAGTTAAGTCGGTTAGAAGACAGTTTATGTAACTAACCTTACAACTATGTGAGTTCTCTTGAACTCAATATATACCTTCATCGTATGTAGAATGTGATAGATCAATCAATAATATTGAACACATTACTTCCACTCTAGCATCTTATTCTTCCTTCTTCTCTTCCTATCATCTTCTTCTTTATAATTGTGTTAATACTCACATCTTCATATCTTTATATATTCATCTATTATTCTTGATTGATTATGAATATGGTCATAACTTATTCATAGATGTATTACTTCATAGTATCAGAGCAGGTCATTAATCCTACACAAGTTTGATTCTAATTCAAAGTTGTTCCAAGAATTCTTTCTCATCAAGAGTCGATTCAAGATTCTGGACTTCTCAAAGTTCTTTTCTTAATTTCTTTTAAGATTCTTCTCTTCTCTTGGAAAATATGGATACTGGAAATAATCTCAATTCAAATGGAATAGCTTAAGGTGTTGAAACAACTGGAGGAATCACTGAAAATCAAGCTACCAGAGGGATCGATTATAATCATCCACTTTTTCTTTCACCATCTGATGTCAGTGGAATTCAGATCATTTCCTTCCAGTTGAAAGGTATTGAAAACTTTTTCATTCAGTTTAGATCTATGAGAATAACATTACTGGGAAGAAACAAATTAGGATTGGTTGATGGTTCATGCGACAAAGGAAAATTTCTAGAGAATATGTGAAATCATTGGGAAAGAGTCAATGCTATTGTTTTGTCGTAGTTGTTAAACTTTGTGGCAAAAAATCTACTTGGATGTGTCATGTATGCATCTAGTGCACAGGTAGTTTGGCAAGATTTATTGGAAAGATTTAACAAAATTGATGGTTCAAGAACCTACAATCTTCATAAGGAAATTGCTACTTATAAGAACCTCTTGGTAAGACTACTATAGGCTGCAGGTGGGTCTATCAAGTATAAGGCAGATGGAACAATAGAGAGGTACAAGGTTAGGTTGGTATCCAAAGGGTATAACTAGATAGAAGGGATTGATTTTCAAGAAATTTTTTCACTTGTTGTAAAAATGGGTACAGTCAGAATTGTTCTTTCCTTAGCAGCTACATCAAGCTGGCACATCCATCAAATGAATGTGTACAATGCCTTCATACAGGGTGATTTATATGATGAAATTTCTGTGGACCTTCCACATGGAGTTAATAGTCATTGGGAGACAACAAAGGTATGTAGACTAGTTAAATTCATGTATGGGCTCAAATAAACTCCTAGGTAGTGGAATGCAATATTGTCAGAGGCTCTACTCAAATACAACTTTACACAAAGTAAGTATGTCCATTCCTTATTTCTGAAAAAGTCAAGCAAAGGGACTGTAATCATACTGGTGTATGTTGATGATATGTTGATCACTGGTGATAACTTAGAACTGATTGAAGAAACTAAAGTTGCATTGAAGAAAGCTTTTAAGATAAAATATCTAGGAGAATTATGATACTTCCTAGGTATTGAGTTTGCTAGGTCAAAGCAAGGGATCACAATACATCAAAGAAAGTATGCTTTAGGATTGATTTCAGAAACTATATTAGGAGGGTCTAAGCCAGCAAGTAGTCATGTTGATACAAATGAAAAATTGACTACCAAGCTGTATAATGAGAAATCTGGTTTGATAGAAGAAGATCCACCAACTGACCAAGTTGCTTATCAAAAACTAATTAAAAAACTATTGTATTTGACAGTTACAAGGCCTGATATTTCTTTTACTGCACATATCTTGAATCAATTCTTACAACAGCCTAAGAGGTCACACATGAAAGTTGCTCTAAGGGTAGTGAGATATATCAAATATCAACCATGTCAATACTTAATGTTGTCTAGCAAAAACAACAAATGGTCACTTCCTATTGTGATACAGATTGGGCATCATGCCCTTTAACAAGAAAGTCTGTTACAGGTTACGTGATTAAGCTTGGAGACTCCTTAGTTTCTTGAAAATCTAAGAAACGGGTTGTTGTGTCTAGAAGTTTTGTAGAAGCAGAATATAGAAGTATGCCTACTACTACTGCAGAGATAATCTGGACACTTGGATTGTTGAAAGAAGTGGGAGCAGAAGTTATGCAACCAGTAGTGATATATAATGACAATAAAGCAGCATTACAAATTGCTGCTAACCCTGTGTTTCATGAAAGAACAAAATACATAGAGATTGATTGTTATTTTATAAGGAAAAAATTTAACAAGGAATGATCACAACACAGTACATTTCCATAAGAGAACAGCCTGTTGCCTTGTATACAAAAGGTATAACAAGAGTAAATAATGAATACCTAAAGTCCAAGTTAGGTATCTTTGATCTGTTCTTACCTCCTCCTAGCTTGAGGGGGAGTGTTAGTTAGCAAAGGAATACCGTTGATTATAGCAGCAATAAGAGGGTCTGGAGTAAAAATTCAGAAAAACATTAAAGTGGATCAAGTTAGTTAAGTCGGTTAGGAGGCATTTTATGTAACTAACCTTACAGCTATGTGAGTTCTCTTGAACTCTATATACCTTCATTGTATGTAGAATGTGATAGATCAATCAATAATATTGAACACATTACTTCCATTCTAGCATCTTATTCTTCCTTCTTTTCTTCCTATCATCTTCTTCTCTGTAATTGTGTTAATACTCGCACCTTCATATCTTCATATATTCATCTATTGTTCTTGATTGAATATGAAGATGTTCATAACTTATTCATAGTTGTATTACTTAATGTTGAATGCAAAAACTAGGTTTTTGCTTGTCATATCTATGCATATATATGGGAGATAAAAATCTAAGAGAGATCTCATTAGATAAGTACAATTGTACTGTAGTGGCTCTGCTACAACTCCCAACCACTACGCAAAAAGTATACTTTATAGCTGTAAGCTTAACCACCGAATTCACATGAACCGGTCCCTCTAGGAGCTACATGTTGTGAACCTGGTTCTCTTATCAGTTTGTCATCATCAAAACCAAGATCATACAACATAAATGTTGAGTAATTTGGAACTGAGTTTGAATGGTATTGAGATTAAAATAGAGTTGGTCAAAGCTACTTCTTTCGATTCCAAATAAATGTCACAATTTTCTTTTTGAGAATCAAATAATATGAATTTGATTAATATTTTAAAATATTTTTTTAATCATATTGATATGAGAAAAATTGCAATTTATAGTACTTCTTTTACAGTTTTTGAATATCTAAATTAAATTTTACAATATCAAATTAATATTATCTAATTTAACTTTAAAAATTAGTCAAATTAACTCTCGCAAAGAAAAATATGACTGGCTATTTTGAAACCAAGGGAATTGGAAAGCAAAAATTGCTACAAGGCCCCCCTGCGATGAGCTTGCGTAGCGAGGCTACCCCCCCCCCCCCCCCCCCTTCCTTGATTAAAATGATGTGACACAATATAGTTTGGCATCGAAGCAAGCAAGTCCCTCGCTAAAGAAGGATTATATGTAGGCCTTATATATATAGGTTTTTCCTTAGCGAGAAGTTGTAAGAGGCAATATATTGAGGATGTAACATCACAATTGCGAGGAAGGGATTTAGGTAGATGAGAAAAATTATTTTATTTCGATTAGTTTAAAGATAAAATTGACTTTTTTTCTTGTTCTGAAGTAACCATCAGAAAGATATTGTTAAACTACTTGACTCGTGGGGAGGACATCTCTTAGCAACATATTTGACTAACGGTCAAGGCATTTTTGTTTCAAATAGTAAAACGGATGACAAAGATATTTTATTTGAAATAGTTCAAAAGTATTTTTGTCCATAATACCTCAGCGGACTAAATTAATCATTTAGTACATTCTCTCTAAGTTGGAAAGTTGACGTTTAATCGAATTAATTGGAAAACATTTTCATATATATTGCTTGTAAGACATATATCGATAGTTTTTTATGGTACATCTATATTGCATATGGATTATAAAACTACGTACATGATAGAAGTAATGTTACTTAAGGTTTTCAACTTACTTTTTTGTTCTATGAAAATTAGAGGTGTTCATGGTTTGGTTTGAGTCGGTTCTTGATTAAAATCAAAATCAAATCAATTTAGTCGGTTTTTAAATTTTTAGAACCAAACCAAACCAAATAAAATAAATAACCATCGGTTTGGTTCTTGTCGGTTTGGTTCGGTTTAGTTCGATTTTTCGGTTTATAACTAGCTAATGATAAATTAATAATAGAAACAACAGAGACATGAGATAATTTTTTCAAGTGAACATTAGGAACCAACAAATTTCTCTCTACTATCACGAGATGAATGTATCTGAATCTTCTATTATTTTTCAACACTATTCCAAAGTTTTAGCATGTTTAATTTGCATAAATGTAGAGGTTTTTCCACTTCACATGTCTAATATCCACACAGAAACAATATAGAACTTTATATAGAATGGTTAATTGTTCAAAAATCAAAGAGGTAAATGATTGAATAGTAGATGGATGTTTTAGCAAAAGAAAATAAAAAACTGGCAATATGTCACACCACATATAAACAATTAGACTTAGAGTATTGGGCTTGGACATATTCTTTAAGCAATAGAATTTAAAAGTGTTGTAGTGCATGTGAAATAAAGTATATTAAAACAAAATTAATGATTAAAAGATATAAAATATTTATAGTTATTTATGAAAAACTACTAACATATATTCAAATAATTATAGAATTTTTACATATAAAATTTATCGGTTCGGTTTGGTTATTTCTTTGGTTTTTTTTAATAAAATCAAAACCAAACCAAATATCATCGGTTTTTAAAATTTAAAACCAAACCAAACAAATCCAAATCAAATATTAATTTTTTTTAATCAATTTGATTTAATTTGATTTTTCACCAAACCGTGAACACCCCTAATAAAAATATTGTCTTTGTAATTTATTCCACCTATGTTGCACATGAACGTAACATTATCTCCACTTTGAGAGTAAAGATAGTAGCATTTAACAAGAAATGTAAGTGAAGCATTCATAAAGAATATAACACCAAAAAGATAACGCAACAGTGACATATTTTCAAGAATTTCTTGCTCTACTGAAACAGATTAAAGTATGTATCAAAAAAAATAACGTAACGGTGACATACATCAAATAAATATTATTATTTTTTTATTTTACTCAACATATTGAATCTTTAGAAATAATGTCACAAGCTTTTGAATCGATAGCTACCACTCCAATTTGGGTAATTTTTCAGAACTCAACCATTATAAGAGACCTAAAGTTCGCGACAGCTCATGCGAACATGTGATTTGTGATTACTTATTTAAATATTCCGAGTTAAGATTACAGAAAACTTTGTGGTCTAACCAGAAGCAAGATCACCGACAACTCTCGTAGTGATTCAATAATCATATGGCTCAGGCAAAGTTGCAAATGTTGAATTGATTGAGGTTTGGGCTTTTTCATCTTAATAGAATTATTATAGTGCTCCAGAGAATGGTACTGGTGTAGGATATGTTAACATTCATGAGATCATTATAACAGAACTCAAAATTATGATTAGGGTTTTGAATCGGAAAAAGTAAGATTCCAATTATTAAAATTTTATAAAATCTGAAAATGAATAAAACGAGTTAACACAGAAAATAAAGAGAGGCAGACAATGAGACCACCTCAGTTCGCAATTGGGGTTCATGAAGTACGATAATATCATTTTGAAGATAGAATATTCGAATAATTAGTGTGATATCAATTGCGATAACAAATTCATATAATAAGATTGGTCACACCAGACTGTACTTAGAATTTTTTTTGGGAATCAACTGTCATTGTATTTTTCATATCTAATTTTTCCCATTTGATTTCCCGATTTGGTAGAATCAATAGTTATAATTTCCAACGTATTTGATTTCACAAAAAGGAACTTGGACAGAGAAAGAATCTAATAGTATGGAAGATTGCATTTAGTGAATAACAGAAGAGGAATATATATAGTTGCAGTTGGAGAAAGTGTTGTATAAATAGATTAATAATGTCTGATCATTCTCGAGTCGAAAAAGGAGAATTATTTTCTAAAACCCTATATTTGATGTTTTCCATAATCACCGTAACCTAAATTATTTCTGTTAAAAGTGCGGCTCAGTTTAGTGTCTTTGAAAATGCTCACCATAATCATAATTCATATTTCATAAGACGTTTAAGGTGTGTTCAATAATAAAAGTTTTCTAATTTTTTAATATTTGATTGGTCAAAAATTTTGAAAAATACTTCTTTTTAGAAAAAATAAGTTGCTTAAAATTATATGATAAGCCACCTATTTCCACCGGAAAAAACAAGTTCCACAAATCACATTTCATTACGTCATTCCACATTTTACCTTACCTTATTTTCACCCCATCTCTTGTAGTCTCCATCTCCATCACCATCACTCCTTATTCTCATAATATTTATCTAGATTATATATAAATATTTCTAAAATAATATTTTTTTAATTACGTAGTGAACGAACACAGAAAAATAAGAAAGAGACTCATTTATTTTTCTAAGATAAAGAATTTCCTTTATACCAAACGCACCCTTAATTTTCTAATTGAAACTAAATCCTAATTAAAGATGGCTAGAATTTTTAAAACTGTTACGATCGAGAGTTCAGCATTGAAACAGACAAAAATATTTTTAAAAATTCCAAAACTGACAAAGGAAATCAAACTTTACCAAAATGGACACTTCGTTGCCCAAGGAACGAGGATCAATATAAAAAATTTTAAAAAAATAAAAATTATTGAACCTCGTTAGGGTTCCTTCGAGGTTCTAATCAATTTTTTTTTCCTTAAGCGAAATGTAATTTAAAAAAAATATTATGTAGAACCTCGTTGGAAAGCCAACGAGATTCTATTTAAAATTTTCTTTTCTAAGTTGTATCTTATTTTTTTTTACTTAACTGAAAAATAATTATAAATAATAATTAAGGAAAATCTCATTGGACAGTCAACGAGATTGTTTTTTATATGTTTAACTTCTTTTTGTTTTATTTGTTTTAAGTGAAATGCAAAAAAAGCATCTCATTGCAAGGGTAACGAGGATTAAATTGAATTTAAAAAAAAGATCAACTAGGAGGATCAACTAGGGGAATTTAAATACAACGAATCATATAAAAAAAAAATTAAAAATGTAACCTTGTTGTTGTCCATCAAGATTCTTCACAAAACGTTTTTCCTTTGTTAACATGTTAAACGTAAAAAAAAAATTAAATTGAATCGAACCTTCTTTGTTGTCCAACGAGATGTTTATTTTGATAACTTTTCCAACTTATTGGTTGTCCGTTTTAAAATTTTATAAAAAGAAATTGTCGGTTTTGATACCGGACTCTTAAGCCTCCTACCCCCTCTGTATAGAAGCTTCTAATATGCAACATATGTAATATGTTAGGGTGACCGTAGAATTTTTATTTTTAGTCGTGCAATTTCTCTTGCACTGCTTGCTTATACAACTCAAACTTACTTTATAAATTGCATGCTCTAACATATTGTTGAACTCATATGAAATCAGACCTGATTGATATCGGCTCAATTTCACGCCTTATAATTTTTTTTCATATTTTTTCTTTCCCTACCCCTGATGTAATTTTTTAAAAAAAACATGTTATCCCTGCAAATACGTACTCTTGCCAATAAGTGGCTGATAAAATGGCCAAATGCAACTTAGCTTATTTGCAACAATTTATGTTGGCCTTCAGAGCTAGAAATTCCGTCTCGTCTTTTTTTTTTTTTTTCCAGTTCATTCAACTTTTTACTCGATATAAACCCATTTAAGATTACCTCAGTGCACATCTAGTAGGAACAAGCTTGTTATAATAAAACCATGTTACTATTAAATGAAGTTCAAATAGAAACCATCAAAAGTGAATGTATAAAGCACACTGCAGACAAAGCTAAGATACAGCTGCAATTCAGTATTCCTAGAGGTCACTGAAAAAATGTTACAACCAAAAGGTAGCAGCACATATTGAAATGTAATCTTCCTTCCATCCTCCACCCTCTTCCTGTCTGGTACTCTGGATTTGCAACTCACTGAAAGATAAGGTAAAAAGACCACTCATAAGTCAAAGCTGATATCCAATACACTCCTCAAAGGAACTGCAGGTAAAATATTAACAAAGGCTGCTGATCTTAGCTAGCCATGCATCTCTTGACATGTTAAAGAATATAGGGATTTAGTACCTCAGTTCTACCAAGTGGTTGTCAAAAATCAGTAAGATTTTAAGCAGCAGCTTCACTATTCTGAGATGGAAGTTTCTGCAGTACCTTGTGAGTTCTAGCCCTCTTTACCCTGCAAATGAAGAAAATGATTTATTGTGAAGATTAGTAAAACCTACATACAATAAACTGGATCAACTCAGAAAGACTGAGATTTTATAACTAGGTCCACTTTCAAGTACTACAGTTTGCTTATTCCAGAACAATGAAGAAGAAAATAAAAGGTGTTTTTACATTGACTAAGCAATAGAACTAGGAGAAACTTTTGTTTTCTATGATAAGTCAAAATAGTACCAGGTGGATTCTTCAGAAACATAACTTTCTGCAAAGGAATCAGGGAAGATTTAAAGTGGACGGTATGAACAGATTAAGAGATTTATTGTCAGGGGATATTTCTTATACTGTTTGTCCTGCTCTACCAATTACAGCAAATATTCTCTTATAAGTCTATAAAGGTATCAATACCAGTCAATGCACTTGTTTTTCTTATTCTAGGCCATAAAGCATGTCAATCCTGAAAATCAGCATCTTTAAATTGCCAGCTAGAATAAATGGGAACTCAGTCTTGGAAATCTCTATCAGTTTGATGAAGCATAGTATTTGCATTACCAACCTTAAAAAATTAATGCGCTTCTCAATGATTTCTTTCTGTTCAGCTTCAAAAGCAGACCATTTTTCATCTGATGCAGCAGTATTACCAGTTCCTATATCTGGCATATGGAATAGGTATAGAGAAGGTCATTTAAATGCCAGTTACCAAAAACAAAGCAAACTGTCATATGCTTGAAACCAACCTTGACTCAAAAGAATGGATTTGTCGCCATAGCATTTTAGTCTCCAATAAACATTACCATCAGTGCCGGAAAAGAAAGGCTCCGTCCTAACAGCTTCAGATCTTTGATTATCTATAGAACAAAAAAAAATAGTCAGAACCCAAATATATGAAAAGGATCAAATATAATCATTGAAGTTACAATAGGCTAGACATCATGAACAAACAAGTATTTCTCATATCTCAGACAGAAATTTCATTTAAGAATGAAGTGAAAGCCTGGGTGCGGAAATAGCAATCTATGTTACTGTAATTTTGCTCCATTTCCATTTACATGACAGAGCTTGGTGTACTGATCTTTTCTTTATCATCTCTGATTGCATGGAGCAGGTGTCTGATGATTGTGAGAAAGGTAGGATTTTCCATCTTTTAAACTAGCCATTATATTATGGAATGTAAGTTAACAGCTGACAACCTACTCACTGTATCATCAAGGTACTTGCATAACACCAACAACATGACTGATTAGATATGCAAATCGATACAAGCCATATGGAAAAATAGATTAACTTAAAACTTGCATGTAGAACTAAGCACATACACTTTGAATAAGTATTCTTTGACTCCACCACAGAAGCATAAGCTACTTCTGCTTCACGTTTAACTTGAGAAACAATTGCTTCATGTTCTGATATTGAGAGTGGAGCACCATTCTTTGCAATAATGGCTTGGGCTATGTCATCCTGCATTTTCTGCTTAAGGCGCTTTCCCTGTACAAGTAATAACATTTCACATATTAGCTTTCTTAACTTGAAGCACAATGTCCTTAAGTTTTTTATATCTTCCATACCTCCTCTTTTGCAGCAGTAACTTTTTCTTTTGCTTCTTTTGCCTTTTCAGCAAATTTTGAGTTTTGATCATCAATAAAATCTCTTAACTTTCTGGAAAAGAAAAATATATAAATTCACTTCAACAAAAAGACAAAGAAAACAGAAAATGTAATGAGGAAAGGAGAAAAGCTAGGATAATTCTTACACAGTTTCAAGAATTTCATCGCAGATAAAATTTAATATCTTGAGCTTTACTGAGGGATTGAAGTTCTCAAACTCTTCAACATCATCTCCTAAAGAATCCAATCCCATGGTTCTTGAAACGCTGGGGGATTCTAGGATCAACATTTTAATATCAGCATACCATGAGTTTTTTCCTTCTGTCAAGGTTTCTGCTGACAATCTGGAAAATAAATTCATATGCAAATGTTAGAAGATGCAAGAGATGTGTTCCTCAAGCAAATCTGAAGAAAAAGACATACCTTTCCCCTTCCTCCTCTTTTAAGAAAGATAGTAAGTTACTAAGAAACTGTATAGTCAAAGAACATTTTCCACGTCTCGAACTTCTCCCCTGCATTATATCTCGAAGAACAGCTTCTGGTTGCCCCTTCTTGATGTCAAATATCTATCAAAAGTCGAAAGAAGAAGAACAATGGAGAAATGCAAATTTTGATCAGACAATTGTGTAGACCTCCTAAATGCCACGGATATAGAAACAGAAAAGAGCCACAGGCAACAAGTCAAGGCAGTCAAACTTGATAAGAAGGAACTGAATACTTAAAAAAGAAACAGATTTTCAAAAACAAATACGGGGAAAAACTAATGTTCAGCTTAGCAGCAGGCCATCAGACATACCCCATGAAACAATTTCCAAAATTGAGAGACAAAAATGAAGTAATGAACTATGGAAAAACAAAAAGTCACCTACGTGTAAGAAAGCATGAAACTTAGTAACGTGCTATGACTAGTGTTCGACCACATTACAGCATCAATGCATGTAAAATATTTTTAACAAGATGCCATATTAGAATTTTATGGGCATTAAGTTACTTGCCTTTCCGAAAACCACACAAAACTCTAAAAATTGTAAAGCATTCCCAACATCTTCAGACTGTAAATCAATGTCACCAACAGCTGTCACACCAGTGCCCTTGGGCAACGGAGTCAAGGCAAAAGGATCATTATTTTCAATAATCTTATCTTCCACAGAACTTTCCTTGACAGATCTTTCCCTTTTCTTTCTAAATTCTTGAGACTCTTCTGATAGAGTTTCTACTGCTGATGTAACAGAATCTCTCTTGCTATCAAATTCTGATTCTGGCTGAACTTGCATCAATGTTTTGGTTTTCTTTTCACCATCATGTGGACCATCAAGGTCATTCACTACATTATTCTCTGGTCTCTTTTTTTTAGGACAGCTTATCTTTCCATTCACTTCAGTTGATCCTTCTTGCTTGAGTCTTCTATATTTTTCCTTCCCAAGAAGACTATTCTCCTTTGACAAAAGCCTGTCATCAGGCTTGTCATTAATCTTTTTCCTTTTAAATCCAGCGGATTGCTCATCACTGGGATTTTTTGACAAATGAGAAGGATTCACATTTATGTCTTCCACCTCTTCAACACAAGTTTCCTTCTGGATATTTTCAGAAGAAACTATGCTTTCCTCCTGTCAATATTCAGTAACAAGGTATCAGAGCAAACAAGCAGACAAATATTTCCTGTTATCAGTTTCATAATAATATAAAAGCAAAATTACGTTGTTAGCATTGATCTTTTTCCGCGACGCATTCATGTCTTTCAGAGCTTTGATTTGATCAATATTATCAATCCCAGTAGTCTGCAGCATATCTGAAACAGAAGAATATCCAGTTGCCTTTGCTGTGTGCACAAGTGGACCAGTGGGTTGGCAACCCCGTCTCTTCCTGAAAATTGAGTCAGTAAGTAATCGAGATTAAGTGGCAGAAACCATCTCCACTTCTACTTTTAAAAGAAAAAAACATTAAGAACAAACTAGTGAAGGCAACACACATGCAAAGACTGCAGTTACAAATGCCTCTGCATTTTGGACATTTCCAATCCTCCAAAAGTGATACTTCATCTGCCTTCTCACCATACCTAGTTAAAAAGCCCACAGAACATAAGTACACATTTAAGGTAAGAAGAATAGTGGTTCTAAGAAAAAGGAAGATGGAAAGTTTCTAACCTGTTTAATAGGCATTTGTGACAAAGATGAATTCGACAAGGCTTATCATTTCGCATATTCTTACACCCAGCCGCATAGTCCCTAGTCTTTTGGCGGCACTGCATGAAGCTCAGTAGAAATTAGTACAATAGATGCTGAAAGAACAAAAGGGTGAACAATGGTAGGTTGATTAATCTGCAATACTATGCAGCAAGTGACGGAGAATAAGTGGTGCAGGAGCAGCATGTCAATACAAATGACAGTTCAAATTAGCCAAATTAGTGTTGTAGGTTTGTCTTGCTTCAAATACAATTTCCAGATTAAAGTATTCAAGTAATAACTTTTACTTGAAAATATAAGGAAATCCATCCAAACCATTGTTCAGTTTTAGACTCTTTCATCAAGAAAGAACTTTACATCTCCTGTGAAACCAACATAGGAAAAAGAACGTAGTTTTTCCATTATGCTTACTAAAAAGAAATCATGTGTTAATTTCTACAATGATCTTGTGCCTAGTGCAGAAAATTAATTCCTTGAGAAACTACAGACAAAGCAAGAAACACGCTTCATTAATTAAGAAATCCAAAAGCGGCAATATGTTGGCAGATACTTTTTCTATCCGACTGCAGAAAGAAATGCATGTGAAAAGGTAATGTTGATTTTGAACAATAAATACTACATCAATGCAACAAAGCAAAAGCACATTATCACTAAGGATTAAGGAAAAAGATAATTATTTTTCATGAGAGTAAACTTAAATTGCAAAAGAACACACACATAGTAACAGGACCAGACCTAGTGTATATGCCATGGGTTCAAACCCATTTCTATTGGATCAAAAACATTGCAATCTGTATCTTTTTCATAAACAAAAGATCTGTTGTGTTCCACCTTCTCAGTGGATAATGGCTCACTCCTCTACCATTCCCCATTGAAATACAAAACTTGATTCACCGCCCAAAATATAAAATAATGACATGCATCCACTACACATCCCATGCTACATTACATTTGCTATTGAATCAAAACCTAAGAAGCCCTTTATAATCCATAAATCGAGGTAACCTAACCTGCTACTCTTTTGAAGCAACAGGGCAGTACATTTAACTACTTAGAAAATCTAAAATCACTGATTTTACATCATGAATCAACCCGCGAATGGTAGTTTTTGGAATCAAATAATCCATTAGGTCAGGTCAACTTATGACAGCACTGGCAATAATTTATACAGCGTTTTCCTAATTTGGAACACGTTACTGAAATCCCATTTCTTTATTGGATTTCCTTCTAATAAAGTAAGCACAAACGAAAAGGTATACGAAAGCACAGTCCGTTTTAATCAGTGTCGAGATAGTAATTACCTGATGGCATGACTTGCCATTAACAGAATCATAGATTCGACCATGCACAAGACGTATTCCTGGACAAGTGTTGCGCTTGGCAGGGGAAGAAATACCCTTTTCGGATTGCACATCGGAGACTTTTTCCTTCTTCATGGGGCTCTTCACTTGCTCTTCCTTCTGCTCAGGACCTGAAGCGACAGCCATTATAGCAGATTAAGGAAAGTTCTATACTGCTTCTGCCTTCTGGATTTTCACAGATTCAAAGAAAAAGCAAGCAGCAGAGATTGGGGGGGAAGGTTACTTGTAATAGATATGATGTTTCTGGGATTTTCTCAGTCTTCGTAGTAAATAGATTTTCTCTATCTTTCTTCTGGGGGTGGGGGGCGGGAAATCGAATTGGAAAATTGAAATTCTTGGATCGAAAGGAAATTGGTTTTCGAAATTTACCCGCCATTGTATCGACGCTTCCCAACTATCTTAAATATGCGAATGTTAGGACCATCTTGTCCGGAATAGTTTTTACTTGTAAATTAGGAAAAAAAGTTAAATCCTGTATATTAGGAAAAAAATTCAAAATGATGAATGTTTTTTCTATTTTGGATAGTTCAATAAATTAAGAAATCAGTTTAAGGATTCAAATAATTTATGAAGACTTATTTGAAAATATCTCATGAAAATTGTTGTCATTTAATTTTGTGACCTAATCCTGAAAACAAAATATAAAATATCTTTTTATTATCATTCTTCAAAGGTTTTTCAACAAACAAAAATTAAAAATTGAATCTTGATCTTTTGGTTTTGGTAATCTAACATCTTAAAAATAACTAATATAGAGTTAATATTTTATAACAAATAACTTAATATAAAATAGAATATAATAAGGCATTATCATTTTTTGGATTGAATATAAAAAGAAAAAAATGATAACTTATTTACCATTCATTCTGTCTTCTACTATTTCATCCTTTATCGCTTCAATTTTATGTTTTTACCATTTGATTTTTAAATTTTAATACTTTACTATAAATATTGCTCTACTTTTTGAATTTCTTTCATCGCTAATATTCTTTTCTAAGGAAATAGATTTATGGGCTTTAAGGGTTCTACCAACTTAACAAATAATTCGTAATAGCTATTGATAAAGGTTTATTTTATAAGTAATTTTTTATTCTCCGAATCCATGAGATAGATTTTCAAGTCAATGATAAAATTTTCCAATTGTTTTTACTGGCCAAAATCATTTAATTTTTATGTAAGTAAAAAAGAAAAAGGTACTAAAAACAAGTTTTAAAGAAAAAAAAAAGAAGATAAAATAGGATGCTTGGATATGAGTTGGTTAATAATAACATATCCCGTGTAATATCATAAGTGAATATAGGGAGAATGAGTATATACAGATTTTATCTCTATCTTAGGATGTAGAGAGATTGTTCTCGATAGATCTCCAATTCAAAGAAAAACATATCAAAACATATGGAAAAAGAAATAATGGAAGTGAAAAAATCATGGTAAAATACTATAGGATGTATGACAAAGCATTTTGAAAAGAAAAAAATAATTAAAAAATACAAAAAAATAAAAAAAAACAGTAACTACAACATAATAGTGTGATCGAAATAAGGGTTGACAAGTTTCAAACACGCAACCTCATGGTGTAAATGAAGTTTATAACCATCACTCCATAGAGCAAGCTTTTGGGATGAGTTGACTGAGAATTGAAAAAAAAAATAGTGTTTGAAGTTGAAGTTGCAAAAAGATATTAAAGTTGAAGCTACTTTTGATGCACAAGTGCAATTTTTATGAATAAAAACTAGATTTATTATTTATTTTTTTTTGAAAAACTCATAAATTTATATTTCAAACTTTAAATTTTATATCTTCAAGTTTAAAGTTAAAATAATAGATCAACTTGATAAGCAAACACTCATGTAAATTCATTTACAAAAAAAAAAATTAAACCTTGAGCCAAAAATCTATGATCAAACTGTTAGATCTAGAGATTCAACAACGAAAAGAAAGATCAAAAGATCGAACATGATAACACGACATAAAATAGACAAAGATTAATAAGATCGAATGGCATACCTATTTGATCCATGATGGATTGTAGAATGATCTAGGTCTTTCTCTGTGATATCCTTCCTTAAGATGATGGCGTCAACAGAACAGCTACCTGACCACCGCACCTTTATCTGTTAGTCTTTTGATATTACCACAAGACAAGACAAAGTGTACCTCATATAGGGTTAAAAAAAGGTCTATGAAACCCTAATGGGCCTTTTTATTGGGGCCTTATTGGGCTAAGTGTGATAAAATATCACATCATCATGTTTGCCTAACACACATTTTGTCATTTGATATGTTTAAGGATAAGCACTGTGGTAAGGTTCTGGAGAGATAGGAGGTTTTCCTTTGGAAGATTCTAAAACCTATGAATTTACTAAGAAAGCCCTTGAAACTCTCTAGCCATGTAGAGAATTCTAGAGACGAGACTTATTTTGTAAATATTAAGTGATTTATGTAATCACTAATATTTATACACTAGCCCTCATGTAATTAATATATATAGTGGGGTCTTCGTTTGTAAATCATCAAGCAAAATCAATCAAGTTCTTTGTAATACAAAAATTTCTTGTAGCAAAATTTCTCTTATTACAAAAAGTTTCTTACATTAGCAATATGTAGTAAGTCTGACTTGGCATAGTGAGAAGCATGAGCAAATTGTGCAAGAACGTGTGCGAGCTGTCAAGTTACACTATGAATGTCCATCTATCTCGTTTTATGAATCCTCCTTTTATGAATCATCCCTTTAATTGAGCTACGCCTGTTGCATCTTCGTTCTTTTGATAAAATTATATAATCGTTATACAATATTGTGAAATGTGCTATGTTCTATCTCCATTTTATCAATTCTCGCTTTAATTAGGCTATGAATGTTGCATCTTTATACCTATAATATTATATAATCGTCATACAATATTATCGGAATCACGCCAAGTACGTTCCTGACTTGGTTTATAAACTGTTGTTATCTTTTGTATGATTTGATTGTCATGTAAAATAACATGTTATGACAGTAGCCCTTTATGAAAAGAAATAACATGTTTGGATCGAACAATATTTTTATCGATCAGATGAATGATCTGTATATTCAAGAACTTGACAATACTTGTTAGAATAAACGCATTTATATCAGAGCTTACAATTGATCTTATATCAATATCTCCATATAGGAGAAACTATACTCATAATTATAGCAAGATATATAAATGCATCAATTGCATAAAGATATGATATTTCAGGTGCAAATGAATACTGCAAGTTTCTCCTTTCAACTTCTTTAAGCAGATAATCTACTCTATTGAAAACTCTTCAAGAGTTTTAACAATATTCAAGCCATCAACTTGCATAACAATATGAAAGATTCTAATTTTCATAAAGCCAAAAGGGTAAACGAAGTCATTTTATTCCCTACGTCTATAAATATTCATAAAGGCTATTCTAGTATATCAATATTGATTTATTTAATTCATATGAGGAGAATTATAAACGAGTTTTTCAAAAACTTGTATATACTTCAGGCATTTTGAATCCTTCAAATTTTTTTATAAATTTTCACACTTAGACTGTGGCAACATCCATTTATGTTTAAATGGTGTGACATCTTCTGGTGTCTAGACTACAAATCTAATCAGTCTTACGCTTTCAAGATGCATTATTCACTTAGTAATTTATTTTACATTAGCACGTGAAGGAATTAGATTCGGATCACCCATGTGGGTCAACCCGGATTCATATAAATAATAAATAAATAAATATATATTAGTTATATATTTAATTTAAATAGGAAAAGAATGAAAAGACACAATGGTTAGGACTCCTCCTGAACCGGTATCTTGTATTATTTAAATATAAGAGGGAATCTCTTTATCTTGACTAACGTACACAGAAAAACAACAGACAAAGAAATTTTTTCTCCTTCCTTCTTCAATTCTTGAAAAGTTCCTTGAAGATTCTTGTGAAGACTTCTTCTCCATAAAAGTTGAAATAACTGTAACAAGGTACAATTTTAGACTGTGACTTTATACAGTGTAGTTCATCTTTGTATGTGATTACATTGTCTGACTAGTGAAATATAATTTAATGATCCTGTAAACCATGTGTTTGATTCGATTCTTCATTGGCATCAGAGCCAGGTTATTTGTTTCCCAGTCTCGACTTGAAAAACAGTGTTAGAATTTTTTTTCCTACAAGTCGCAGTTCTTTTTGTGGTGTTAGAGAATGAACCATGACTGTCCTTTGCTTATAGTCACTGTGTTTTATAACTGCAAATTATTAAAGTTGCAATATTTTTTTTCTATTTGTGCTGCCATGATATTTTTCTTCGCGTGGCCTTAAAGAATATGATAGAAGTCAACATTGCTTTACTTTTCCCCCCTACTCTTTTCAAATTTGTTTTAATAAGTTGTCAAGTTTTTGACTATGTACGACTGTCATGTGACAATTAAAAGAAGAGCAGTAATGTCACTATAATGATCACATGGTATAATATTTAGTGATCAAAGAGTTTTTGATCCAAGAAGCATTCACTGCTTTCCGTTTTTTTTGGGCTGTGTGCCATAAGTTTTTTTCAATCGTCTAGTAAATAAGTTTCACTAAATATAAACTAAAAAAAGGAATATATACATGTGTATATATATTTATAAAAATTTAAATTATTTTCTATATGTGTTACATAAAATCATGGTGATGATAAGGACACCTAAACGAGTTTTCACAAAGCAACAAAATGATAAGGTGAAAGCTATTGATGTGTCGTGATTTTACGAAACTTTTGACGCTTAAAACCAATAAACTATGAAGGCAACGACAGGTCTAACGAGTCGTCAGGTGTTGAGATGACTTGTCAGGAGAGTACTAGGATGAATCATCAGGTGTACTGGAAGTTTGGTAAATCAATACCACGAGAGGCCTAACGACTCATGCCCAGCCAAGACGAGTCGTTAGGTGAACCGTTACCACGACTGGAATTATTGCTGAGGACGGATTATTTGCATTGGCCACGACTCATTGGGAGACCCAACGAGTCATTACTTGTCCCGTTACCCCTGCCGACCTGAAATCCAAATTTAGTTAGGAGAAGATTTTTTTCGAACTATAAATACAATTTTTAGGTTTATTTTTCGTAGGCAGTTATTTTTACCAACTTTCACATGAATTCCAGTGTTGTTAATAATCGTTCTTGGATCAAGAAACAAAGTTTACAATTTTGTTCTTGATTTTGGGCATTAATCAACATTGGAGTTTTCTTCATCAAGTTTGGAGTTACATTCAATTTACTTGGTTTTTTTCTATGAATTTTTATAAGTTGATATTATGATTTATTCAATATTTTGTGATTGTGATTATTCAAACACGAGTAGCTAAACCCATAACTAGGATTGTGAGAACCATGATGAATTAACACACATAGGTGAAACACTTAGTGATTCTTGAATGGGGTTTAATGCATGTATTATTTTTTCCTTCGTTTTAATTATTTCTTAACTGTTGCAAACGTTGGAATTTGCCTTATTCTTACTTACTGGATCAAAGGAGTATTGAATGAGAAAAGGGATTAACAACGGAGATTTGAGGCTATCAACCCTCATCTAATAGTTTGAACTTATCCGAGGATAGCTAATCCGATATTAAGGGTAAGGGTTAATTAAGCATACATCCGTATACGGACCAAGTTACGTGGTGATAATCATTTATATAGGGGACCAACCATTTAGGTGAACCTAACTTACCGAATTTGCATGTTAAACTCCGGAATAGATCACTAGTGTAAAATCCTTGTGGTTATGAAGTCTTAGGGAACACAATCCTAGTTAATTTATTGATTGAGTGCAAACCAAAATTGATTTAACCATTTAGTAGTTTTTACTCATGTTTAGTATTCTATTTCTTTCCCCCCAGGAAATAAGTAATCCGATAGTAATAGCCATTCACATTAACTCAAGTTCTTTCCATATTCCCTGTGGGATCGACCTCAATCTTTGTTGGGTTTTATATTTGACATTGACCACTTTATATCTCAATTACGAGGTGTAATTTAGGCGACATCAAATTTTGGCGCCGTTAACGGGGAATACGGCTAAGGCTTTTGTTAATTGTGTTTACTTTACTGTTGGTTCTTATTTCTTTTTTATTTTTTTGTTGTTTTTATTTGTAACAGGTCTTAGGTTCGTGCATGCCCAGTACTAGGAGCCAAGGAAAATTCCTGGTTCAAATAGATCACGAACTTGAGCAGACACTAAGGAATCTAAGAAGAATGGCCAACATACAAGAACGAGAGACAGTGGACCAAGCCACAGCGAGAATGTTGGCCGAGGAGCAAGCTCGGGTTAGAGATCGTGAGTTAGCTAGGGTTGTTGAAGAGCAACGTCTAGATGCCGAAGCAGAGCGAGCTAGAAGGCACAGAGGTCCAGAACAGCAGAGACACCAGTATTTCGATGAGGATGATGATGTTGATATAGACGAAGTTAGTGTCACTGGAGCTATTGCCCCTCCCCCTTTGCCTGTTGGGGCAAAGTTTGATATTACTAGTGGTATGATCCAATTGATCAACATTAAGAAGATTGAGCAGCAGCTACGTTAGATGTCTGTTGCAATTAATTAGAGGCAGAAAGGCACACTTGCAAGCAACACAGTGCAAAATCCAAAAATGACAGTCATTACTAGGAGTGGGAAGGCGACAGTTGATCCTCCGAGACCGGTTGTGATTGATGAAACAGAAGAGCCCGTATCAATTAATGATGACAAGTTAGCAGATTCTGAGGATCCAATTTTGGTTGAAGATTCAGTGGTAAAGACCGCTCCTAGTAATGCAAAGGAGCATGGATCTGGCAATGAGAAGTAGAAGGAGACACAACAAAAGTTCACACCGATCCCTACACCTCCTCCTCCTCCTTTTCCACAGCAGTTGAAGAAAAAGGTCGAAGATGGGAAGTATCACAAGTTCATTTCCATGTTGAAGCAATTGTCCGTGAACATTCCATTAGTCGAGGCACTTGAGCAGATGCCTGGCTATGCCAAATTCAGGAAGGACCTTGTCACTAGAAAGAGGACTGTGAGTTTCGAACCTGCAGACAACTTACACCATTATAGTGCAATAGCATCTCGTTCTCTTGTTCAGAAAAAGGAGGACCCCGGGGCATTCACCATACCGTGCACTATTAGAGTCTTTAATTTTTCTAAGGCATTATGTGATCTTGGTGCTAGTATTAATTTGATGCCATTAGCAGTTTTAAGACAGTTGGTCTTGGGAGCCCCCAAACCGACTACAATGCGGCTTTTGATGGCAGATCATATAGTGAAAAATACGGTGGGAATCCTCTATGATGTTCTAGTGAAGGTAGAGTCCTTTATATTTTTGACCGATTTTGTGATTCTGGACTGTTAAGTTAATTGTGAGGCCCCCATTATCTTGGGGCTACCATTCCTCGCCCCCGGATGCGCTTTTGTAGATATGGGGACTGGACAGCTCAAATTTCGGTTGAACAATGAGGAAGTGACATTCAATGTTTGCAGATCCATGAAACAACCAAATGATATGAGGGTGGTCTCAGTAATTGATGTTGTGGAACTTGAGTTTCCAGTTATACCCATTGAGGAGTTTTTGATTCTTTATGACTTAGCAACAATTTTGATGGACATTGGTGCTAAGGAGATCCATGGGGGTGAGGAGATTGTTAATGCACTTGCTGGCATGGGGTCATATACTTATGCTCCGAAGAAGATTGATCTAGACTTAAAGAATCGGGTGACTTCACCAGCCAAGCCATCTATTGAGGAGTTGTATAGGAGGCAACCCGTGGAGGTGTTTTGGTGAAGTCTGATTAGCCAAAATACCCGCGTCGTGCCGCGACGTTAAATCAATCACTTCTTGAGAGGAAACCCAAGTTGTAATTGTAGGAAAAATATAGTGTTTACGTGTGCAGGTGATTAAAATGAGAAATTTGAAGTTGAAACCAAAAATTTGAAGTTGAGTTGCTGGTGCCAAAAATCACAGAATGAGTCGTCATCAGACCAAACGACTCATTAACTGGATCATCATCAAAGCAGCATAAAACAGTGTAGACAATGGTTGCTCAAACGAGTTATTGCCAGCGGCAACGAATCATGAGGTCCTCCGTCAAGTCTACTAGATGAAAGTTCGAATCAACCTAAGAAAGGTGACAACGACTGACTAAACGAATCATTGGTAAATCAAATGATACATTAAGTAACCCGCCACAAAGCTACCACATTTAAAGAGCACGACTCAGGTCACAACTCGTTGGGTAACACGACAAGTCGGTACATGAGTCGTTAGGTCCCAGGTAAGTTTTCAAGCTCAAGTCACTGCACGAAGGGTCAAATGACTCATGTAACCATATAAAAAATTGTAACGTGGGTTGTCATGTGTTTTAAATCAACTACCCCCGACCCGACCCATGCACTAATTAGGGTTGAATTCTTAGTTTTAACTATATAAAACACCTGATTGCCCTCCTAAACTCTCACCTGAACTTAAAAGTAGAAAGTTAACTTCAAAAATTAATCACTTCTTTACCACCACTATATCAACTGCTCCCTCTCAACGCATTCACACACGCGTGATCGCACTCACCCGCTTGAAGTACCACACAAGATTGCAAATTTCACATTCAACTCTTTCTTACTCAACTCGAAATTATTGTGAGTAATTGCTTGTGTATTCTCTTCTCCATTAGTTTTCTCATATAATGAGTTTTAAATTTGACCTAATTTCATGAATTTCACGGAAGCCTAGTGGCACGACATTGAATAATTTTTTTTTCGAAACCCTTGATGAATCTGATGATATGTGCTTGTGGAATCTTTAAATTAGATGATGAAGTGATTTGAACAACTGTTTGTCAAACTCTTGAGCACGATCTATGTAACGAGTAGTGGTATCATCTCACGACTCGTCATATGGCTCGTCCTGAGTGGAAAATAAACTTGGTGACCAGTGTACCTAACGACCGACCTAACGAGTCATCACCTCAGGTAACGACTCGTTGTGACCAATCGTTAAGTCCACTGGTCCAACATGAAGGAAACATAACCTGAGACAATGAATGACCTCCCGAATCGTGGCCAGTGGAAACAATTCGTTAGGTCACTCATCTTGTCTGCAGAGACAATTAAAAAATGATTGTGTTTCATCTAATTTTGTATACTAATTAATCTTCCACAGGAACAATGGCTCCGAGGGGTACACCGAAGAAAGGTCCGGCAAAGAAACAAGTGTCGGGGAGGAGTCGACCATCATACCGCAGTCTTCGGGATGAGCCATCCTCCTTCGAAGAGTCAAGTGGCTCAAAGGAGGAATATGAAGTGTTCGAAGAGCAGTTGGTGCGGAGATCATCCAGGGCTAGGGCTCAACAAACTAAAAAACCGACAGCCCTGGTTGATGCACCTACTCTACTGGCAAGGGATCCGCCAAGCAGTACTGATGAAAATTCTAGGGCTACAACCGCAATTGCCCCCAAGGGAACCACAACTGGGAAAAATGCAGAGGTAGCTGATGAGTCACATGCTCAGTAAGGGAACATAGATCATGAACTAACGGAGACCTCGAACACATCCAATGATCAACCAATGCACGTGAGCAGGTGGTGTGTTCATGGTATGAGGTCATTTATAACAGAGACATTGCTCCAAATGATAAAGGACATCCAAAGAGGAGCATCTACGAGGAGCCCATGCTAGTCACCACAGGGCTTAAGGACCTTCTAGAGCTGCAGGCTTTATTCGAGAAGTACAGGTTCAGGTGGTTGACCGAGCCATCAGGAAGCTATAGCCCCTGCCTAGTCAGGGAATTCTATGCAGCCTACGCAGCCACACTACAGCATCTGGCATTAGGTGGTCAGGATTGGAAAAAGAGGCCGGCTTTGACACAGGTGTTGGTTCGGGAGACACTTATGGATATATCTAAGAGGACTATCTCCAGGCTATTCTATGGGCCAAACTATCATGCCCCGATGAGCACAGCCGAGTTCGATCACATACTATTCAAGCTAAAGAAAGTCAAGACGAAGAAGCTTAATAGTGAGAAGCAAATCAGGCAATACACTTGGCTATCTCGGGTCATTGCCATAAGAGGTCCATTGGTTGAATGGTTGCACGACACTGAGTCTTAGATCAGGAAGGCCACACTAAACTTTCACGCTAAATTTTGGTGGTCACTGGTGCGGCATAGGTTGGTATCAACCATAAATCATAATATTCTCTCACCTGATAGAGCGACATTGGTAGCCAGCATATTGGAGGGATATGCCATAAATTTTCCGTGATACATTGCTGAAGACTAGAGAGCATGCAATAAATGACGGTACTACAATTCCCTTCCCATGTCTTATTGATAGACTCTGTCAGGAGTCAAAGGTGTCGGAGTTGCCATAGGTTGACCTACGCATAATGGTCCACAAGATAATAGATATCAGGTTGATAAGAGATGACACAAACCCGGTATCGAGAGCAAGGAATCAGGCCGCTGCATCTACTGGAGTGACTATATTAGCAGAGGCATTCAACAATGAGATGTAAACTGAGGCTGTTGTATTCACTAAGATTGCGGCAAAGCCCACGGAGGCTAGGGAGATGGGTAGCCAGCCTGAAGCTACAGATGAAGCTGATATTCTTGCATCTACGGAGGTTCCAGAGTCATCATCCACAACAATTGTATCTCATCCACCTGTTGCACCCTCGAGTGCTCCTTTAGCCGGTCTAGTCATAATTTCCAAAGAATTCCTGACCGACATGGCTAGACGGCTGGCAAAGGTTGAGAAACAACTAGCACACATGACTCTGCAAGTAAAGGTGCTAATGGAGCAGGTCAAGCCATGGGTTACCAAAGAATTGGAGGCGCTCTGTAGCTCCGTGCATGGAAGGTTGGACGCTTTTGAGAGACTCATGGATGAGCGCCTTGCACAGTTACAGGCGCCTGAATTGGAAAAGTGGTATGCGGAGGTAGCAACACTCAGAGCAAAGGTGCGGGAGTTGTCCACACGACAGGTAGCTGCGATCCCTCCATCTGTGCTTCCCGTGATAGAATATGAAAGTGAAAAAAAGCTACGCCGGTGTTTGATTTCATTACTGAGGAGCCGGTGGCACATGATAAGGGAAAAAGGCCTCATGAGGAGGCAAGTTTTGAGGATGATGACTCTCTGCTCCATTAGCAAAAACCAGAGCAGAGAGAGATGGAAAGAGCGCTGCATCTATCTAGAGAGGACGCTCGATAGAGGGCCACAGTTGAGGCAGCGGAGCTCGGGGAGAAGCACGAGCTCAATTGGGTTTGAAAATACACCGGGTCAAGCTGGTGACATCGGAGAGGACACTGGAGGAGTATCTGCACCCTTGACCGACTAGCTAGCAGACACCTAGGTCACACAGGTATGTTCCCTATTTCCGTAGTTTATATATATGCTTCAAGGATGACACATATTTTTGCTGAACATAACCCGAGGATTTTTCTTGCCGGATATCATTTCCCTCGGGTGTTCCTTATCTAGTAGAACCGACACGTTTAGTGTTTTATATTTTTGTGTTTGTTTGTGCCAGTCGAAAGAAAGTTAGATGAACTTAAGGCAGTCAAATGCTTGAATTGTTGATTTTTGTTGAACTGATAATTTGATACCTCCTAAATTTTTTTTTTGTGTGTTAAAATAGATAAGTATGACCTTTGTGAATATTTGCATGGAATTGAATCTATGAACATGTTTACCATTATATGGCTATGCCTGAACTAGCAGTTAGTAGAAGTGATGATGTTTACCTGTGCTATGTGTGAGTGAGATTTAATAGTTAAATTCAGCTGTGTGTGTCAATCTAGAACTTGCCTGGTCAGTCGTACCGAGATAGAGGATGGGAAACTAGGAAAGGATCATAAGCCATGTTTGATTAATGAGCCCACTGTAGCCTTAAAAGACCTACCAAAAGAAAATAAATATCCCTTGATCCAAATTTTTTGAGCTTAAATTGACCTTTCTTTTTGTTTACACCAATTTACCTTCCTGCTTTGATTAAGAATGAACCTGTTTTGGCCCTGGTCCCTCTTTGGACACCGTGAACCTCACTCAGGCAAATCACTTAAGTAGAGGGTGGCTATGATAGGGGTGATTAAGAAGAGTAGGGTGGAATGAAATTGGATAATGAAAATGAAAGAGCGGGTGCGGTGTGAGAAATGAAAGAAAAGAAAGAAATAAGAATGTTGTTAAAGAGCAAGAAAAGAAAAGAAAAATTGTGAAATCAATGAATGCTTGAAAGAAGAGGAACCATACTCGTATTTACAAATGAAAATAAAAGAAGAAGAAAGCAAAGGAAAAAAGGGGAGAAAATAGGAAGAAAAGGTTAAAAGTGGAGTCAAGACGTATGTAGTGCCAATGAGGGTTAAGCTACTAATCCCATTTGTACCATACCCAAACCCGAGCCTATGTTACAAGCTTAAAAAAGTCCTATAGTGATCCTGGTTGTCTGTCTGAAAATCGAGGTATAGAAAGTAAAGGCAAGCCTATGGCATAACACGCACACAATTAGAATTTCTTTGTAAGAGTGAGTGTGATCTTACCTAGTCCCAAGAGAAATACATCGATGTAATCATATACACATGAGAGAGTGTTGGACTTCTTTGAGGTGAGAGTATTTGATCAACAAAATTATTTGTAAATTTTCTGGGTCAGTGTTATAGATTTATGTGCATGGTTGAAAGTGAAAGTGCTTTTCCATGTTTTGACTCCTCTGTGTCATGGTTGAAAATTTGCATATGCATTTTGATTTGAGTTGGTATGATAAAGGAGGGGTTAGAAAATTTGAATAATTGTGACTGCCATAAGTTTTCTAAAGTTCTTTTGATTGAAGCATCGAAGTATTTTATTTTATTTTATTTTGTTTTTACCTGAGGACATTCAAAAGTTCTAAGTTGAGGGTGTTGATGTGCCGTAATTTTACGGCACTTTCGATGCTTAAAACCAAGAAACTATGCATATTCCGGGTATGTTTGTGTAGATATGATGCGTTTGTGTTTAATATTGCAGGAAAACAGGCCCGGAATGAGAAATAGGCTAAGTAAGGTAGAAAAGGACTGAACTAAAGGTTGCTAGGCACGTCACGAGTTGTCTTCCAAATGAACGACTCGTGCCTGGAGTCACGGGAAGAAATTAAAGAATAATGAACAAGGAAACAGTGCACTCAACGGATTGAAGAGACGTAACGAGTCGTTAAGTCAGTTTGAAGATTACAAAGAGAAATTCTGAGAAAAATACAGTGAAGACAACGACAAGTCTAAGGAGTCATCGGTGTTGAGACAACTTATCAGGAGAGTACTAGGATGAATCATTAGGTGCACTGGAAGTTTGGTGAATCAAGACCACGAGAGGCCTAACGACTCATGCCCAGCCACAATGAGTCGTTAGGTGACCCGTTACCACGACTGGGCTTAATTCTGAGGACGGATTATTTGCACTGGGCACGACTTGTTGGGAGACCCAACGAGTCATTACTTGGCCCGTTACCTCTGTCGACCTGAAATCCAAATTTAGTTAGGAGAAGATTTGTTTAGAATTATAAATACAACTTTTAGGTTTATTTTTCATAGGCAGTTATTTTTACCAACTTTCACGTGAATTCTAGTGTTGTTAACAATTGTTCTTGGGTCAAGAAACAAAATTTACAATTTTGTTCTTGATTTTGAGCATTAATCAACATTGGAGTTTTCTTTATCAAGTTTGGAGTTATATTTAATTTACTTGGTTTTCTTCTACGAATTTTTGTAAGTTGCAATAATGATTTATCCAATATTTTGTGATTGTGATTATTTGAACATGAGTAACTAAACCCATAATTAGGGTTGTGGGAACCATGATGAATTAACACACATAGGTGAAACACTTAGTGATTCTTGAACGGGGTTTAATGCATGTATTTTTTTTCCCTTCGTTTTAATTATTTCTTAACGGTTGCAAATGTTTGAATTTGCTTTGTTCTTACTTACTATATCAAGGGAGTATTGAATAGGAAAAGGGATTAACAACGGAGATTTGAGGCTATCAATCCTCATCTAATAGCTTGAACTTGCCCAGGGATAGCTAATCTGATATTAAGGGTAAGGGTTAATTAAGCATACACTCGTATACCGATCAAGTTGCGTGGTGATAATCATTTAGAAAGGGGACCAACCATTTAGGTGAACCTAACTTTCTGATATTGCATGTTAAACTCCGAAATAGATCACTAATGCAAAAGCCTTATGGTTATGAAGTCTTGGGGAACACAATTCTAGCAATTTGTTGATTGAGTACAAACCAAAATTGATTTAACCATTTAGTAGTTTTTACTCCTGTTTAGTATTCTATTTCTTTCCCCCCTAGGAAATAAGTAATCCGATAGTAATAGCCATTCACATTAACTCAAGTTCTTTCCATATTCCCTGTGGGATCGACCTCAACCTTCGTTCGGTTCTATATTTGACATCGACTACTTTATATCTCAATTGCAAGGTGTAATTTGGGCGACATCAAATTTTGGCGTCGTTGTTGGGGAATACGGCTAAGGCTTTTGTTAATTGTGTTTGCTTTACTATTGGTTCTTATTTTCTTTTTATTTTTATTTTATTGTTTTTATTTGTAACAGGTCTTAGGTTCGTGCATGCCTAGTACTAGGAGCCAAGAAAAATCCCTGGTTCAAATCGATCACGAACTTGAGCAAACACTAAGAAATCTAAGAAGAATGACCAACATACAAGAACAGGAGACAGTGCACCAAGCCACAATAAGAATGTTGGCTGAGGAGCAAGCTCGGGCTAGAGATCGTGAGTTAGCTAGGGTTGTTGAAGAGCAACATCTAGCTGCCGAAAAAGCAGAGCGAGCTAGAAGGCACAGAGGTCCAGAACATCAGAGATACTAGTATTTCAATGAGGATGATGATGCTGATATAGACGAAGTCGGTGCCACTGGAGCTATTGTCCCTCCCCATTTGCCAGCAGGGGCAAAGTTTTATATTACCAGTGTTATGATCCAACTGCTTAATATGAAGGGAATATTTGCGGGTTATGCAACTGATGAGGCCCATATTCACTTGACAAATTTCATGGGTATCTGCAAGGCATACAAACAACCGGGAGTGATCCGGGATGCAAGAGTTTATTTCCCTTTTCATTAGGGAGTGAGGCAACAATGTGGTTGGCTGAGCTGCCAAATGATTCTATCACTACTTGGGGGGAGCTTAAGAGAGATTTTTTTGAAAGATTCTTCCCACCTTCCAAAGAGTTGTAGTAGAAAGATGAGATATATAACTATAGGTAATTGAATTCAGAGGAACTTCATGAGACATGGCTACGTTTTAACAAGAAGTTCAAAAGGGTGCCCAATCACATGATTCCATATGATACATTGTTAGAGATCTTCTATAGGTCTCTGAATGCTAACACCAAGGCGGTGGCTGATACCATATCTGGCGGAATCTTTATGAGTCACACTTATGCGGAAGCTGCTGAGTTACTTGATAGAATCACCAAACCAACCGCGCATGGCAGACAAGAGAGTTAGAGATTTTGGCTAGTTCTTATGCAGTAGGTATGTGTGCAGACCAAAGAAGAAAGGATGAATAAAGAGATCAAGATATTGATGAGATAAAGACCACAATGGGGTTGCTTGCTAAGCATCTGATGGGAGCCAGAGTTGAGAAAGTTAATGTTGTGGGTTCTCAGGGAAAAGGCCCCAAGAAATGTTGGAGGTGAATCTGAATCTGAGGAGGAAGCTAACTATCTGAATGATCAAAGGGCGGGTTTCCGAACCGACACCCAAGTATCTAACCAAGACTCTTGGCGTCAAGGTCAAGGGAACCAAGGTCGAAACTATTACAAGGATAACAATTACAACCGAGGCCAATATAGAGACAATGGAGACTAGATGAAGTTAGAGGAGTACAAGAATGATAGAAGCGGTCTGTATGTTCCTCCAAGGAACCATGAGCCAGAGTCTAGTGGTTCAAGGGTTGAAGACATGTTGTCCAAGGTACTTAAGAAGATGAAGACAACAGATAGCCATTTTAAGGAGCTCCTTTGATATTTCTAGTATGAATCAAAAGGTGGAATCACAAGCCATGGCCATTAAGAAGATTGAGCAGCAGCTGAGTCAGATGTTTGTTGCAATTAATCAGAGGCAGAAAAGGCACACTTGCCAGCAACACAGTGCAAAATCTGAAAAATGACAGTCACTACTAGGAGTGGGAAGGCGACAATTGATCCTCTGAGGACGGTTGTGATTAATGAAACAGAAGAGCCCGTATCGATTAATGATGACAAGATAGCAGATTCTGAGGATCCAATTTTGGTTGAAGGTTCAGTGGTAAAGACCACTCCTAGTAATGCAAAGGAGCATGGATCTGGCAATGAGAAGTAGAAGGAGACACAACAAAAGTTCACACCGATCCCTAGACCTCCTCCTCCTCCTTTTCCACAGCGGTTTAAGAAAAAGGTCGAAGATGGGAAGTATCACAAGTTCATTTCCATGTTGAAGCAATTGTCCGTGAACATTCCATTAGTCAAGGCACTTGAGCAGATGCCTAGCTATGCCAAATTCATGAAGGACCTTGTCACTAGAAAGAGGACTGTGAGTTTCGAACTTGCAAACAATTTACACCATTATAGTGCAATAACATCTCGTTCTCTTGTTCAAAAAAAGGAGGATCCCGGGGCATTCACCATACCGTGCACTATTAGATTCTTTAATTTTTCTAAGGCATTATGTGATCTTGGTGCTAGTATTAATTTGATGCCATTAGCAGTTTTCAGACAGTTGGTCTTGGGAGCCCCCAAACCGACTACAATGCGGCTTTTGATGGCAGATCATATAGTGAAAAATACGGTGGGAATCCTCTATGATGTTCTAGTGAAGGTAGAGTACTTTATATTTTCGACCGATTTTATGATTCTGGACTGTTAAGTTAATTGTGAGGTCCCCATTATCTTGGGGCTACCACTCCTCGCCCCCGAACGCGCTTTTGTAGATATGGGGACTGGACGGCTCAAATTCAGGTTGAACAATGAGGAAGTGACATTCAATGTATATAGATCCATGAAACAACCAAATGATATGAGGGTGGTCTCAGTAATTGATGTTGTGGAACCTGAGTTTCCAGTTATACCCATTGAGGAGTTTTTGATTCTTTATGACTTAGCAACAATTTTGATGGACATTGGTGCTGAGGAGATCCATGGGGGTGAGGAGATTGTTAATGCACTTGCTGGCATGGGGTCATACATTTATGCTCTGAGGAAGATTGATCTAGACTTAAAGAATCGGGTGACTTCACCAGCCAAGCCATCTATTGAGGAGCCTCTGGTATTAGAACTCAAAGTACTCCCGTCACATTTGCAGTATGTATTTTTGGGAGCCGGTAACACTTTACTAATCATTGTTGCAGCTGACTTGGAGGAATGGCAAGTGGAGGCTTTGGTCTCCATTTTGAAGAGATATAAAAAAGCCATCGGGTGGACCATTACAGATATTATTGAAATCCTAGCCTGTATTTACACCCAC
Organism: Datura wrightii; assembly: GCA_035772735.1. Taxonomy (NCBI): domain Eukaryota; kingdom Viridiplantae; phylum Streptophyta; class Magnoliopsida; order Solanales; family Solanaceae; genus Datura; species Datura wrightii. The sequence goes on from JASDFA010000008.1 coordinate 99,381,067, forward strand.
AAGATCCAGCTAGAGACAAATTGTATTCCGAGTATTGAGCATCAGCTAGGTTTAACCCACCTATGCAAGAGGTGGTCAAGAAGGAAGTCATCAAGTGGTTGGATGCAGTTGTGGTTTATCCTATTGTAGACAGTAAATGGGTGAGCGCAGTCCAATGTGTACCGAAAAAGGGATGAATCACGGTGGTCCCAAATTCTAACAATGAGCTTATTCCTCTAAGACCAGTCATCGGTTGGAGAGCATGCATGGATTACAGGAAGATGAACCGTTGGATGCAAAAAGATCACTTTCCGATGCCATTCATGGACCAAATGTTAGACAGACTTGCAGGCAGAGGATGGTACTATTTTCTTGACGGTTATTCGGGGTACAATTAGATTTCTATAGCCCCCGAAGACCAAGAGAAGACCACGTTCACTTGCCCTTATGGTACATTTGCTTTAAGAGGATGTCGTTCGGGTTATGTAATGCACCCACCACTTTTTAGTGTTGCATGATGTCCATATTTTTTGACATGGTAGAAGACGTCATTGAAGTCTCTATGGATGACTTTTCGGTGGTGGGTGATTCATTCGAAGATTGTTTGGCTCATTTGAGCAAGGTGCTGCCGAGATGTGAAGAGACCAACTTGGTGCTTAACTGGGAAAAGTGCCATTTCATGGTCAAGGAAGGTATAGTTCTCGGCCACAGGATTTATGGTAAAGGTATCGAGGTGGATAGAGCTAAGATTGATGTTATTGCCAGTTTACCACTCCCAATTTCTGTAAAAGGCTTTCAAAGTTTTCTAGGTCATGTAGGATTTTATAGAAGATTCATCAAGGACTTCTTGAAGATTGCACATCCTTTGTGTAAACTGCTTGAGAAAGAGGTGAAGTTTGTTTATGATGAGGCATGTCTGAAGGCTTTTGAATGCCTTAAAGAGAGATTGACCACTACCCCCATTATAGTTGCACCAGACTGGTCTTTGCCTTTTGAGGTCATGTGTGATGCTAGCGGTATGGCTTTAGGATCTGTGTTGTGTCAAAGGCGTGAAAATATTTTTCATTCGATTTATTATGCTAGCAAAATGCAGATCAGAAAAATTATACCATGACAGAACATGAGCTGTTGGCTGTAGTTTTTGCATTTGAGAAGTTTCGGACATACTTGCTTGGAACTAAGGTGATAGTCCATACAGACCATGCAACTTTGAGATATTTGATGGCAAAGAAGGAATGCAAGCAACGGTTGATTCGATGGGTTCTGCTGCTGCAGGAGTTTGAGTTTGAAGTAAAAGACCGGAAAGGGATTGAAAATCAAGTAGCGGATCACTTATCAAGATTGGAACCTGATGTAGCACTTCGAGATGAGCATGACATAGATGATGCATTCCCAGACGAGCAGGTTCTAGTGGCCTTACAAGATCTCATCCCATAGTTTACAGACTTTGCGAATTATCTGGTGAGTGATGTTGTACCGGAGCACTTATCCTTTCACTAGAGGAAGAAGTTTATGCCTGATGTGCAAAAGTTTTTCTAGGATGAGCCCTACCTATTATGCATATGTGCTGATGGGGTCATCCGGAGAGGCGTGCCCAAGGTAGAGATGCTGAGTATATTGGAGGCCTGCCAGTCATCCCCTGTTGGAGGCCACCACAACTAGATTCGCACAGCCCACAAAATTCTGCAATGTGGGTATTATTGGCCAACCATTCACCAGGATGCGCATGATTTCGTAAAGGCATGTGATGCATGTCAAAGGCAAGGAGGCATACCACGAAGGCATGAGCTTCCTCTTATTCCGATCCTGGTCATTGAACTATTTGATGTATGGGGCATTGATTTCATGGGCCTATTTGTAAGCTCAAACGGGATGAAGTACATACTTGTTGCTGTTGACTATGTTTCAAAATGGGGTGGAAGCAATTGCACTTCCAAATAATTAAGGGAAGAGTATAACAACATTCTTGAAGCGGAATATATTTGCTAGATTCGGGACTCCCAGAGCCATCATTAGTGATGGGGGTTTGCACTTCTATAATCGGTTGTTTCGCTCTTTATTGGAGAAATATGGGGTAAAACACAGGGTGGCAATGCCCTATCATCCGCAGTCTAGTGGGCAGGTTGAAGTCACAAACCGGGAGATAGAGACTATCTTAGCGAAGTCTGTGAATGCAGACCAGAAAGACTGGGCAAGAAAGCTAGATGATTTTTTATGGGTTTATCGGACCGCATTCAAGACTCCTATAAGCATGTCTCTGTATCTGCTTGTGTATGGAAAAACATGTCATCTTCCGGTTGAACTTGAGCACAAAGCTATGTGGGCGCTTAAGAAACTGAATTCGGATTGGAATGAAGCTGCGAACTTGAGGTTTGATCAGTTAAATGAGCTTGATGAATTTCGGTTGAAAGCCTATGAGAGTTCTGAAATTTACAAAGTAAGGATGAAAATTCAGCATGACCGGAAGATTGAGAAGAGAGAATTCAGTCCATGTGATATGGTGCTACTATTCAATTCTAGGCTTCATTTGTTTCCTGGAAAGTTGAAGTCTAAATGGTTGGGACATTTTCGAGTGGTTCAAGTATTCCGCCATGGGGAAATTGAACTGGAAAATCATGAAGAAAGCGCTTTAAAGTTAACGGTCAACGGGTAAAAGCATATCTGGGGAGAAGCAAAGAAATAAAGTTGGTGGATCTCTAGGCTCTGGGTGAAGTCTGAGTAACCTAAGGAATTGCTTCATGCAACAACGTTAAATCAGGCACTGTATGGAGGCAACTCATGGAGGTGTTTTGGTGAAGTCTGAGTAGCCAAAATTCCCGCATCGTTCCGCGATGTTAAATCAAGCACTTCTTGGGAGACAACTCAAGTTGTAATTGTAAGAAAAATATAGTGTTCACGTGTGTTGATGTGTGCAGGTGATTAAGATGGGAAATTTGAAGTTAAAACCAAAAATCTAAAGTTGAGTTGCTGGTTCCAAAAATCACAGAATGAGTCGTCATCAGACCAAATGACTCATTAACTGGATCGTCATCAAAGTTGCATAAAACAATGTAGACAACAGTTGACCAAACGAGCCGTTGCCTGTGGCAATGAATCGTGAGGTCCTCCGTCAAGTCTACTGGATCATAGTTCGAATCAAACCGAGGAAGGTGACAATGACTGACTAAACGAATCGTTGGGAAATCAAATGATACCTTAAGTAACCCGTCACGAAGCTACCACAGTTAAAGACCACGACTTAGGTCACGACTCGTTGGGTAACACCACAAGTCGTTACATGAGTCGTTAGGTCCCAGGTAAGTTCTCAAGCTCAAGTCACTACACGAAGGGTCAAACGACTCATGTAACCACATAACGAGTCGTAACATGGGTTGTCATGTGTTTTAAATCAACTACCCCCTACTTGACCCACACACTAATTAGGGTAGAATTCTTAGTTTTAACTATATAAAACACCCGATTGCCCTCCTAAACTCTCACCTGAACTTAAAAGTAGAAAGTTAACTTCAAAAATTAATCACTTCTTCACCACCACTAGATCAACAGCTCTCTCTCAACGCATTCACACACACGCGCGATCGCACTCACCTGCTTGAAGTACCACACAAGATTGCAAATTTCATATTCAACTCTTTCCTGCTCAACTCGAAATTATTGTGAGTAATTTCTTGTGTATTCTCTTCTCCATTAGTTTTCTCATATAATGAGTTTTCAATTTGACCTAATTTCATGAATTTCACGGAAGCCTAGTGGCACTACATTGAATAAAATTTCTTTTTTTGGAACCCTTGACGAATATGATGATATGTGCTTGTGGAATATTTAAATTAGATGATGAAGTTATTTGAACAATTGTTTGTCAAACTCTTGAGCACGAGCCATGTAACGAGTAGTGGTATCATCTCACGACTCGTCATATGGCTTGTCCTGAGTGGGAACTAAACTTGGTGACTGGTGTACCTAACGACCGACCTAACGAGTCGTCGCCTCAGGTAACAACTCGTTGTGACCAATCGTTAAGTCCACTGGTCCAACATGAAGGAAATATAGCCTGAGACAATGAATGACCTCTCAAATTGTGGCCAGTGGCAACAATTCATTAGGTTACTCGTCCTGTCTGCAAAGACAGTTAAGAAATGATTGTGTTTCATCTCATTTTGTATACTAATTGATCTTCCACAGGAACAATGGCTCAGAGGGTTACACCAAAGAAAGGTCCGACAAAGAAACAAGTGTCGGAGAGGAGTCAACCATCATAACACAGACTTTGGGATGAGCCATCCTCCTCCGAAGAGTCAAGTGACTCGGAGAAGGAATATGAAGTGTCAGAAGAGCAGTTGGTGCGGAGATCATCTAGGGCTAGGGCTCAATGAACTACAAATCCGATAGCCCTAGTTGATGCTCCTACTCCACTGGTAAGGGATCCGCTAAGCCGTACTAATTAAAATGCCAGGGCTACAGCCGCAATTGCTCCCGAGGGCACCACTGCTGGGCAAAACGCTGAGGTAGCTTATGAGTCACATGCTCAGCAAGGGAACACTGATGATGAACTGACGGAGACCTCGAACACATCCAATGATCAACCAAGGCACGTGAGGAGGTGGTGTGTTCATGGTATGAGGTCTATCTATAACAGAGACATTGCTCCAAATGATAAAGGAAATCTAAACAAGAGCATCTACGAGGAGCCCAGGCGAGTCACCAGGGAGCATAAGGACTTTCCAGAGCTGCAGGCTTTATTCGACAAGTACAGGTTTGGGTGGTTGACCGAGCCATCAGGAAGCTATAACCTCTTCCTAGTCAGAGAATTCTATGCAGCTTACGCAGCCAGACTACAGCGTCTGGCATTAGGTGGTCAGGACTGGAAAAAGAGGCCGGCTTTGACACAGGTGTTGGTTCGGGAGACACCTGTGGATATATCTAAGAGGACCATCTCCAGGCTATTGTATGGGCTAGAATATCATGATCCAATGAACACAGTCGAGTTCAATGATAGAGTGTTTGAGCTAAAGAAAGTCAAGACGAAGAAGCTTAATAGTGAGAAGCAAATTAGGCAATACACTTGATTACCTCAGGTCATTGCCACAAGAGGTCTGTTGGTTGAATGGTTGTACGATACCGAGTCTCAGATCAAGAAGGCCACACTAAACTTTCATGCTAAATTTTTGTGGTCACTAGTGCGGCATAGGCTGGTACCAACCAGCAATGTGTCATTCCCGAGTCTACACCCTGGACGGAACTCGGTACTTGGAGTCACAAGTAATCCAAAGTCAACCCCTAGTCTATCATATACTAGCATTTTGAGTAATCATACATAGAGGAAGCTTTAAAATGCTAATATTAATCAATTATGAGGGTAAAACTGAATCATAAAGTTTTTAACATCTTAACAAATCTGAAAGTCTGAAACTATGTCTATGTCTAAAAGCCATCTAACTGATGAGTTACTGGGACAAGCCCCCAGCTAAATCTAAGTTTAACTAAAGAAATAAAATATAACTGAACTAAATAAAATATCGTCCTCAAAAAATGAGGATCACCACTTCTGTTGCTGATATCACCCAAAGGAAACTACTAACAGCGCTGAGATTGAGAACCTGCGACTGTATTATGAGACGATACAACATAAAAGGTATGCACCAGTACTTTGAATGTACTGAGTAAGCAGGATAGAACATAACAGTGGATATAAACAATTGAACTAAAATGACATGCAATGACCAACTGAAATACTGAACTGAAATAACTGAAATATACTGAGATGATGAAGATGATCTTGTCTGATGGTCAAAGACATGCCCTAAGTCTGAAATACTGTACTAAAATGATCTAAACTTACTAACCTGAAACTAAACTGGCCTATTAGTTGGAGAGTCTATAACCGACATATTACCACGTGAGCTAGATGTGGAGTTCGATGTATACACCCCACCAGTAGGACTCAATATACCTTTCCAGGGTATAAAGGCATGGACTGTGAGATCACTGTCTGGGGCCATGAGGCCAATAAATATAACCTGCGGTGGCAACGTAGTTCTTGAACCCCGACCCTCTCGGTGCTAAGTCCTACTCCCACTGGATGATCCTACCATGACTACTACTGTAAAGCGGATAGCTCGATACTGCGGCCCAAGACTATAACTGACTCAGGGATACTGTCTGAGAGCACCCTGAGCGTCTTATACGACCGGATTTGGAAACTGGCGTTCCAAGACTGGTTATAGCTTCTCAACAAGGAGCATCCTAGCCATCTAAAGAACCAACTACAAACTGATATCTGATGTCTGAATATAAATACTGATAACTGGGAGGCACCTCTGACACCTCAAGAATTTACTGTAGTCAAACTGATCAGCTGACATTTTTTTTCCTGGACAACACTGAGGTTGCTCAAAATCTGACTGAGACTAGACTGACATGATTCTGACTAAGACTTGACTGATATAATTCTGATTGAGACTTTAACAAAAATTTAAATACACAAACATCTTAACATTGACGGAATCACGCCACAGGAAAAACTAGTTTAATCCACAAGTTCCTGATTTCTACTGAGCTGTGACTAGGGCTAAATTATGCTACTAGCTGTAATCTTTCACAATTTCAAGAAAATAAGGAATAACTAAGAAATACAAAATTATGAGAAATATCCCCTTTGAATCCACAATGAAACCTGTCTGAAAACTTTTCTAGAAATTCGAAAGCTTAGGCTAGAAATTACTTTACAGGGACAACATCAATATAGCTATAAACTGGTGGAAATATATCTACTATTCACAAGAAGAATATCGCACATGAATTAGAATATAACTGGCTAGCAACTAATTCCACAATCGATAACTCAGGGCTAGAACTAATGGAGAAAACTAGAAAAGATCTTGGGGGACACAAGGGAAAGATTATTCGCTTGTTGAAATTCCACATACCTGGCTAACAATTTCCCGAAGAAGAAAATTTGAACTGCTATAATGGAGAAAACCCTAAGCTTTCTTGGAAGTTCTTGAGAGACTCCTCGATGATCTTTCTGATAATAAACATGGGGAATGAGGGGAGAAACTGTTCAAACCCTCTAATAACCCCAAAATTTTACCTAAAATGATGTAGTTTAGGGATTAAACAGGTAGGAGATTACAAAAATATCCCTGGGCTAAAATCTTAAATCCGATCGACTGGGTCCCAATGGGTCACTCAACGAGTCGTTGGTTTGGATCACAACTTGTTGGGACCTCTCGTTAGGTCCACTGCCTGAAAATCACTGAAGTCATCACGGGGGACATAACGACTCGTTATCACTGGCCGCGACTCGTGGTGTCGCTCGTCAAGTACACTGGACAATAATTATCCGAGGCTGGTAACGGGGAACATCACGACTCGTCAATGGTGACATGACTCGTGGTCACCATCCGTCAACCTCACTTCCTCGACTCTTAATTTCCTGACCCGGCCTGACAACGAGTGACTTAACGGGTCGTGGGATCTAACCACGACTCGTGAGGTCTTCCGTTGGGTGCACTGCTTCTCCCTTACAATTTATCCATCCTCCTCCTCACGACTGACCTAAAGAGTCATTAGTCCCCACAGCGACCCGTTAGGTGAGTCGTTCTGTGACAAAATTTATGTATATTTTCTGATCTAAATCCCGGATCTAGTCTTTTAGTTTTAGGGGCATTACCAATGATAATATTCTCTCACCTAATAGAGCGGCATTGGTAGCCAGCATTATGGAGGGATATGCTTTAAATTTCCCGTGCTACATTGCTGAAGAGATTAGAGAGTGGACGATAAATGACGGTACTACAATTCCCTTCCCATGTCTTATTGATAGACTCTGTCAGGAGTCAAAGGTGCCGGAGTTGCCATCGGTTGACAAGCGCATAGTGGTCCACAAGATAACAGATATCGGGTTGATAAGAGATAACACAAACTTGGTATCGACAGTAAGGAATCAGGCCGCCGCTTCCGATGGAGCGACTATATTAGTAGAGGCATTCAACAGCAGAATGCAGACTGAGGCTGCTATATTCACTAAGATTGTGGCGAGCCCACAAAGGCCAGGGAGATGGGTAGCTATCCTGACACTACAGATGCAACTGATATTCTCGCATCTGCGAAGGTTCTAGAATCATCATCCACAAAAGATGCATCTCGTCCACCTGTTGCACCCTCGAATGCTCCTTCAGCCGGTCTAGTCACAATTTCCAAAGAATTCCTGACCGACATGGCTAGACGACTGGCAAAGGCTGAGAACAACAAGCACACATGGCTCTGCAGGTAAAGGTGCTAATGGAGCAGGTCAAGCCATGGGTTACCAAATAATTGGAGGCGCTCTCTAGCTCTGTGCATTGTAATTTGGACGCTTTTGAGAGACGCATGGATGAGCGCCTTGCACAGTTACAGGCACCTAAATTGGCAAAGTGGTCAGCACTTAAAGCAGAGGTACGGGAGTTGTCTGCACGACAGGTAGCTGCGATCCCTCCACATATGCTTCCCGTGATAGAAGATGAAAGTGAAGAAGAGCTACCGCCAGTGTTTGATTTCATTACTGAGGAGCTGGTGGCACATGATAAGGGAAAAAGGCCTCGTGAGGAGGCAAGCTTTGAGGATGATGACCCTCTGCTCCATCAGCAAAAGAGAGAGCAGATAGAAATGGAAATAGTGTTGCATCTATCTAGAGAGAAGGCTCGATAGAGGGCCACAGTTGAGGCAGCGAGATCTTGGGGAAAAGGCATGAGCTTAGTTGGTTTTGAAAATGCACCGTGTCAAGTCGATGATATTGGAAAGGACACTGGAGAAGTATCTACACCCTCTACCGACCAGATAGCCGACACCTAGGTCACACAGGTGTGTTCCCTATTTCCATAGTTTTATTTTATATATACATACATATATATATATACATACATATATATATATATATATATATATATATATATATATATATACACATACATACATATATATATATATATATATATATATGCATCGAGGACAACACATATTTTTGGTGAACATAACTCGAGGGTTTTTCTTGTCGGATAGTATGTCTCTCGGGTGATCCTTATCTAGTAGAACCAGCACGTTTAGGGTTTTATATTTTTGTGTTTGTTTGTGTTAGTCGAAAGAAAGTTAGGTGAACGTAAGGTAGTCAAATGCTTGAATTGTTGATTTTTGTTGATTTGATAATTTGATACCTCCTAAACATTTTTTTTTGTGTGTTAAAATCAACAAGTATGGCCTTTGTGAATCTTTGCATGGCATTGAAACTGTGAACATGTTTACCATTGTATGACTGTTCCTGAACTAGCAGTTAGTAGAAGTGATGATGTTGACCTATGCTATGTGTGAGTGAGATTTAACAGTTAAATTCGGCTGTGTGTCAATCTAGAACTTGTCTGGTCAGTCGTACTGAGATAGAGGATGGGAAACTAGGAAAGGATCATTGGCCATTTTTGATTAATGATCCCAATGTAGCCTTAAAAGACCTACCAAAAGAAAATAAATATCCCTTGATCCAAATTTTTGAGCTTAAATTGACCTTTCTTTTTATTTACACCGATTTACCATCTTTCTTTGATTAAGAATGAACTTGTTTTGGCCCTGGTCCCTCCTTGGACACCGTGAACCTCAAATCAGGCAAATCGCCTAAGTAGAGGGTCGCTATGATCGGGGTGATTAAGAATATTAGGGTGGAATGAAATTGGGTAATGAAAATGAAAGAGCGGGTGCGGTGTGCGTAATTAAATAAAAGAAGGAAATAAAAATGTTGTCAAAGAGCAAGAAAAGAAAAGAAAAATTGTGAAATCAATGAATGCTTGAAAGAAGAGGAACCACACTCATATTTACAAATAAAAATAAAAGAAGAAGCAAGTACATGAAAAAAGGGGAGAAAATAGGAAAAAAGGTTAAAAGGGGAGTCAAAACATATGTAATGCCAAGGAGGGTTAAGCTACTAATCCCATATGTACCATACATGAACATGAGCCTATGTTACAAGCTTAAAAAAGTCCTGTAGTAATCCTGGTTTCCTGTTTGAAAATCGAGGTATTGAAAGTAAAGGCAAGCCTATGGCATTGCATGCACACAGTTTGAATTTCTTTGTAAGTGTGAGTGTGATCTTACCTAGTCCTAAGAGAAATACATCGATGTAATCATATACACATGAGAGAATGTGGGACTTCTTTGAGGTGAGAGCATTTGGTCAACCAAATCGTCTGCAAATTGTCTGTGTCAGTGTTATAGATTTATGTGCATGGTTGCAAGTGACAGTGTTTTTTCATGTTTTGATTCCTCTGTGTCATGATTGAAAATTTTGCATCTGCATTGTGATTTGAGTTGGTATGATAAAGGAGGGGTTATAAAATTGATTTGATGAATAACTGTGACTGCCGTTAGTTTCCTAGAGTTCTTTTGATTGAAGCGTCGAAGTAGTTTAGTTTATTTTATTTTTGCCTGAGGACATGCAAAAGTTCTAAGTTGAGGATGTTGATGTGCCGTGATTTTACGGCACTTTCGACGCTTAAAACGAAGAAACTATGCACATTCCGAGTATGCTTATGTAGATATGATGTGTCTGTGTTGAATATTGTAGGAAAATAGGTCCGTAACGGGAAATAGGCTAAGTAAGGCAGAAAAGGACTAAACTGAAGGTTGCCAGGCACGTCACAAGTCATCGTCCCAAGGAACGACTCGTGCTTGGAGTTGTGGGAAGAAATTATACATAAACTAAGAAGGAAACAATGCACTCAACGGATTGAAGGCATGACTCATTACATCTAGTAACGAGTCGTTAAGTCAGTCTTGAAGACTACAAAGCGAAATTCTGAAAAAAATCCAGTGAAGGCAACGACAGGTCTAACGATTCATTAGGTGTTAAGACGACTCATTAGGAGAGTACTAGGATGAATCGTTAGGTGCACTAGAAGTTTGGTGAATCAAGACCACGAGAGGCCTAATGACTCGTGCCCAGCCACGACGAGTCGTTACGTGACCCATTACCACGACTGGGCTTATTGCTGAGGGTGGATTATTTGCACTAGCCACGACTTGTTGGGAGACCCAATGAATAGTTACTTGGGTCGTTACCCTTGCCAACTTGGAATCCAAATTTAGTTAGGAGAAGATTGTTTTGAACTATAAATACAATTTTTAGGTTTATTTCTCATAGGCAGTTATTTTTACCAACTTTCACGTGAATTTGAGTGTTGTTAATAATCGTTCTTGGGTCAAGAAATAAAGTTTACAATTTTGTTCTTTATTTTGGGTATTAATCAACATTGGAGTTTTGTTCATCAAGTTTGGAGTTATATTCAATTTACTTTGTTTTCTTTTACGAATTTTTGTAAGTCGCAATTATTATTTATCCAATATTTTGTGATTGTGATTATTCAAACATGAGTAGCTAAACCCATAACTAGGTTTGTGGGAACTATGATGAATTAACACACATAGGTGAAACACTTAGTGATTCTTGAATAGGGTTTAATGCATATATTATTTTTTCCCTTCATTTTAATTATTTCTTAATGGTTGCAAACATTGGATTTTGCCTTATTCTTACTTACTGGATCAAGGGAGTATTGAATGGGAAAAAGGATTAACAATGGAGATTTGAGGCTATCAACCCTTATCTAATAGCTTGAACTTGTCTTGGGATAACTAATTTGATATAAATGGAAAGGGTTAATTAAGCATACACCCTTATACAGACCAAGTTGCGTGGTGATAATCATTTAGATAGGGGACGAACCATTTAGGTGAACCTAACTTACCGATATTGCATGTTAAACTCCGGAATAGATCACTAGTGCAAAAGCCTTGTGGTTATGAAGTATTGGGGAAAACAATCCTAGTTAATTTGTTGATTGAGTACAAACCAAAATTGATTTAACTTATTTTGTAGTTTTTACTCCTGTTTAGTATTTTATTTCTTTCCCCCCAGGAAATAAGTAATCCGATAGTACTAGCCATTCACATTAACTCAAGTTCTTTCCATATTCCCTGTGGGATCGACCTCAACCTTCATTGGGTTGTATATTTGACATCAACCACTTTATATCTCAATTGCAAGGTGTAATTTAGGCGACATAAGCTATTATTGGAAATTTGGTTAATCTGCCGCTAGAATTCGATGTACAGGATGATGATCTTCTACTTTTTGTGAAACATATTATGATAATTAATAAGTTAATTCAAGAAATTATTTGGGCTGGGGGTTTATTAAGTGTGGAAAAGAAATACATGGCTTTACAATCTGCCTTGCCTAAAGATTTTCAAAAGGAATTGCTTGACATATTGTGTCATAAGATGGATCACCATATGTTGGTATCTTATAGGTCATTAGTTCAAGATCTTGTGAATATGTACATTGACTTGAAGGTTCAGAAGACTGTGTGTCATTCTCTTGGATTGCTGTAACACCACAAAAGTTTCCTAGACCAGACTTTGGAATTTCAAGAAAGTTCAGAAGAAAAAGCCAAAAATTTTATTGCAGGATGAAAAAGACAACAGGCCGTGGTAAGCTCCAATGGATCGTTCTTTTCCTTTGGAGGAAACAACGAGGCATAGGACAATCCATTGGTTGAACCAACGAACCGTCTTATTGTCCATTGTATCCTAAGTTTAGAATCCTATCGGATCCTTCCCTAAGGTAATTAGAGGAACCAAAGACTTGTGGTTCCTACCAACGGGTCGTTTCTACCACCCGTCACCCGCTTCCATACCCTAGCAGTGTAGACCACGAGTCGATGCAACGACCAGTTGGTCCTACCAACGAGTCGTTGTGTTGATCGTTGCCCCAAGGCCCTGTTTACCTACTGGTACTAATGAAAGGTACCAATGACCCGTCTTTTCTTCAAACGGATCATGGTACCCTCCCGTGGTTCATTTATAGTGGGCATGGTTCTAGACCCAGAACCAATGGTGGGTTCCAACAGGTTGTGGGTATGATTAACGACCTGTTCTGAGGCCCGTCATTCAGTGTCGGCCGGTTTTCAGTTCCTTCTTCCAGAGGTATGTTGGTAATTTCCCACCCTTTTAATATTGAGACCCCGTAGTTTTGGGTTTGTTTAGGGGGGATTTAAAGGGTTAGAACAATATTTTCCCTTCATTTCACTCCTTCCCTCAAAGTCTAAGCATTGAATAGTTAGGCAGTTTAGAGCAGAAGCCAGGGCAATAATTGCCTTCCAGATTTTTTTCAGGGATCTTCTCCAAAAATTCTTAGCTAGGTATGTGGGAATTCAACAAGGGAATAGTTCTTCCCTTGTGTCCCCAATTTCCTCCTTTCTTTTCCCTATCAATTCTAGCCCTAAAATTATCGATGTTAAGAAATTTTAGTCATACTTCAACTAATTCATATGGAATGTTATTTCATGTTAGTTATAGATATTTTCCTCCAATTTGTGACTGAAATGATGTTTGTTCTTGTGAAGTGAAATTTAGCCCTAGTTCTTGAACGTAGAAAATCTTGAATCTCTCAATAGTGTTTGAATATAGAAATTTTTGTTGATTTTATTAGTGTTGGAGATTCCCATGTTGTTAGTAGCATTGAAATGCAATCAGATTATTGTCAGTTCAGTTTTAGCCAAAAGGTTAGAATACTCAGTGTCTGTCAGAAATGTCAACTGATTAGTTTGACTACAGAAATTCCTAAGGTATCAGTAGTACCTTCTTGTTATCAGATTCAAATTCAGAACTCAATTTTAGTGGTCCACTAGGCAGTCATGACACTTTAGATAAAAATCTTTGACTAGCCTTAGGACCCCAGCTTAAGATTAAGGTTTGTTCTTTAGATGGTTACGACGCTTCCAGATATCCAGCTCTAACCAGTCTTAGAACCTAATTTCAGAATCTGGTCCGATAAGACTCTCAGGGTTCTTTCAAATATGGATCCCTGACTAGTCTTGGGCCCCAGTTTCGAGCTATCAACTTAGTATTTAGTCTAGACTATCTAGTGGGAGTAGGACTTAGCACCGAGCGGACCGGGGTTCCAACACACCCAGGTTCCCGAACTACGTTGCCGCCGTAGGTTATAGTATTTATTGGCTTGATTGGCCCCAGACTCATGTGATCACCCAGTTCATGCCTTTATACCATGGCAAGGTATATTGGGTCCTACCGATGGGGTGTATACATCGGACTCCACGTCTAGCTCACGTGGTTATATGTCGGTTATTGACTCTCAATCTAGTCAACTGTTCTAGCTCAGTTAAGATTAGTTCAGTTCAGTATCTCAGCATTAGGGCATGCTTTGACCATTAGACAGGGTCTTTTAGACCGTTTCAGTTATTTCAGTTATTTAGTTCAGTAACTTCACTGAGTCATTGCATGTCTTTCCAGTTCAGTTATTTTATTTCTTGTGTATGGTTTCTCTCACTTACTCAATACATTCAAAGTACTGACACATACTTTTATGTTGTATCATTTTATGATACAACTGCAGGATCTTAGTCTCAGCCTTACTAGCTGATCGCTCACCAAAGACTTCAGCTATTCTAGTTGGTGAATCCTCATCCTTAGAGGATGGAGATTATTTAATTCAGTTATATTTTTTCTTCCTTCTATTTAGATTTGGAGTTAGGTGGGGTATTTTCCCCGTAACTCATCAGTTATGGTGGCTTTCAAACGCAGATTTGGTGATCAAACTTGTAGCTTTGTTCAAATATTTTCAAATATTATGATTCAGCTTTAGTCTCTCAAATGTTTGCTTTAAACTTACACTATGTATATTTATATGTTTACTCAGAATAACAGTGTATAATAGACCAGGGATTGACTTGGGGTTACTTGTGACTCCAAGCCATGTTCCGTCCAGGGAGTAAGCTCGAGGCGTGACAAACTTGGTATCAGAACACTAGGTTTAGAGTATCCTCGGATGTCTGAAAGCTTTATCGAGTAAGTCCTCTTCATAGGTGTGAAGCGCGCCACACTTATGATGGGGAGGCTACGAGATGTTATTAGGAAAATTCCTTTACTCCTTATCGTGCGTTGAAATTCAGTTCCAGAATAATTCTCCTAACTCGTGCTCTATTTCATCTCAGTGAATCATGCCTCCGCGATGTGGTAATGGAAGAAGGGCCGATAATGCTCACCGACCTTCCCCACCAGCCCTAGCATCCCCTCAAGACGACTTGGTGTCTACCGCAGAATTCAGGGTGGCCATTCAACTGCTCCCCCAAACTGTTACCAACTAGGCAAACCAACAGGTGGTTCCAATCAACAACAACGATTCCATAACAACTGCCTGAGTGCGGGACTTCACTCGGATGAACCCTTCTGATTTTCATGGATCTATGGTGGGAGAGGCCCACAAGGATTTGTGAATGAGATTTAAAAAATCACCCAAATTATGGGTGTCAGTCCCTAAGAGAGTGCCGACTTGGATGTCTACTGGCTGAAAGGGGTAGCCCAGGTTAGTACTGTTATACCCCGTAGAATTCCCGGCACCTAGACGACCTATTCGCACATTGGTTAAGCATATTTGAAGGCCATACGTGCTGGAGAAAGGCCCGGAAAAAGATCGGACGAGAAACCTGTCGAACCATCACAGAAGGATCCGAGGCAGAGCCCCTCCGCGATGGCAGCGTGTCACGGAGGAGGGGCCTCCGCGTTGGCTCCGTGACACGTTGGCCTTGTCCAGGCCCAAGTATATAAAGCCCCACTTCGGTTTTAAATGATAAAAACATATTTTAAACTTCCATAGAACAGAGCAAACCAGCAGAGGGAGAGAAGGAACGAAGGAGATAATATAATTTTCGATCGTTTACACTGCTAAACGTTGTCCAAATTCAAATTAACTCCAGATACTGAGGTATTTAGCAGTAGAGAGCATTTCTACGGATTCAGTTTCGTGAAATACGACCGACGAATCATCGAGCCACCAAGCTAAGGTAAGTGGAATTGCTCTAAACTAGTGTCTATGTGTTCCTAGCTGTGAAGTGAATATTTCTCCCTTCTGGACCTCTGAAAAATAGCGAGTTTTCGACCGTCTTTCGATAAGCCCAAGTTTAGGCTATAAACTATATCGAAAGTGACGTTACTCTTTAAAGTAAAGCTGTATTTGGTATTAATTGACATATTTATGAATGCTGTTGGGAGAAAATAGCTGAAGTACCGGCCGAGTCTCGTTCGACAGACAAATAGTTCAAGGATAAGGTATGTAAAGCTAGTTTCCTCGGCAAGTTAGTAATCTTGGTACAGTACAGTAATTTAAAGGCCAGTAGAATATTCAGAAGCCATGTATGACGCATACTATGAATGAGGGTACGATACTAGAAACATTATGTTATGATCAACGCGAGACTTGCTAGCACGATATAGATTTCCATATAAGTGTTAGGAACTGCACAGCACGCTCAGTATGTGATGTGACACTAAATGTTAGGATATCATTGTATTCAGTTGAAACCCAGTAAAGCAATCTAATATCTATAAGATATCTCAGAAATAGAACGATAAGCTAAAGTGAAGCTAGAAAGCATATTAGAACTAGTAAATCATGTTACTATAGAAGCTCAGTATACCGCATGGTTTTCAGCAGAAATACTATATCCTGTTCAGTATTAGCCCAGAACAGTCTGGCAGGAGACTATATTCATATATACATATTTACCAGCCTCAGCACATATTAAATACGTACAGATTACTATCACTAGTTCAGCATGTAATATATATGATACTTTACCCCTATTAGCCTCAGCAGGTGAGATATGCAGACAGTATTACTAGTTGAGACCGCTGTGTTGTTTGGGGTTGGATTACCTAGCATCCATGACCGCCCAGGGTTAATAGCTGTATCGACTCATCCGCCAGAGGACGAGGATACGTCGCTCTACGGAGTGGCATGCCGTCCCACAGGGGACGAAGATGGGATGCCAGTTTTCCCCATATTGTGCTTTGGTCGGCCCTTATACACCCCCGTCGAGCGGATACGCCCGGGGTGTTGATTCAGGAGTCCTTCAGACTCAGGTACAGTTATAGTCAGGAGCTCAGCGAGCCCAAGTGCATACCCAGGGGACCGGCAGGATGCTTACAGGATTATAGGAGATGGGATGACCGGGGTAGGGGTATAGATTCTGTGCTGGTTGTACCCCCCGGCTTATGGGGGCCGGGTAAGGTTTATGTGTGCTTTGTATGTTATGATATGTTATACCGTGTTACAGTAGATACGAGTAGATCGACAGTAGAACGATAAATCCTCAGGTATGATTCCTACTCCTACCAGTATGATTAAGAGAAGGTATGACTTACATTATCAGACAGTTAATCCATTCTTTCTACTTCAGCTTCATCAGTTATATTATTGCTTTCAGATATTTCTTTCAGTTGTTGCTTTACATACTCAGTACCAGTGGTACTGACGCCCCATGGGGCGCTGCATTACTTGGCTGCAGGTACTCATAAACGAGCAGGTGACACTACGTGATTCCTGTCAGCGATCGAGTATTCAGCTCCTGTCATCCGGAGACTGAATTCCAGAGGTGTATTTCAGTTTCTTTTGTTGTATAGTACGGGTAGGTCGGGGCCCTGTCCCGATCATTTCTATTGCTATTCCTAGAGGCTTGCAGTCTGTATATTTCTCCCCGTGGTCAGATGAGCCGGTCGTGTGAGGTCGTGCAGTTGTATAGCTGTTAGTACTCTTTCTTTCTTTTATGTTGGCCGTGTGGGGCCATAGTTTTCCAGTAGTGTTGACCTTGCCGGTCACGTAGCTTTCTAGTACTTCATGATTGAGTTATAGATAACTAGACAGCATGGTGGCCTTGTCGGCCCGCATAGGTTTCCCTGAATTGATATGTTTCTGGTCAGCTGTTAGTATAGGTACAGGAGGCTATAGGCCAATGGGCCGGGGGCTGTGTTTACAGCCGTTATATAGCCCTTTGTTCTAGAAATATGAGTTAGAGCCAGCCTGGCACCAGACGTGCCCAAGATTAGCAGTCCAGCAGTTCAGGTCCCAGTAGGGCACCAGGTGCCAGTCATACCCCCCAAGGCGGGGCGTGACAAACTTGGTATCAGAGCAGGTTGTATCCCAGGGAGTCTGTAAGCCGTGCTAAGTAGAGTCCTGCCCATGGATGTGTTGTGCACCACATACTATGGGTAGGAGGCTGCAAGGCATGATAGGATGGTTGTCTTTCATTCTTATTCAGTCGTGCTGTAGAGCGGTACAATATAGGGTTGAGTCCCTAAAGACTTACTATAATTTTGATTACAGATAATGTTAGACCAGCGACATCCTATCACAGGCCGGAGCTTAGTTATTGCAGCAGGGGAAGGCACCAGCAGGATGCCTCCCCCTCGTTTAGAAACAGCCCGATCAGAGGGCACTATAGAGGCATCGTCCCACCCTCCTCATCAGTCTCCACCACGTCAGGAGCCACTTGGGGCGACATTACCTTCAGTAGTCCCTGTACCGATACCTTCTGACCAGGAGGTTAGGAGTGCTGTAGTTATGTTAGCACAGATGATGGCTGCTCAGCGTCAGCCACTACCGTCTACAGTTGCAGAGTTATCAGGAGGGCCCGGTAGTTCAAGGGTCCGAGAGTTCTTAGCCCTGAATCCCCCACAGTTTACAGGTACGGATCGGACAGAGGACCCTCAGGATTTTCTGGATCAAATGCAGAGAATCTTCAGGGTTATGCATGCCACGCCTACCGAATCAGTTGAGTTAGCAGCATTCCGGTTACGGGATATTGCTGTGTTATGGTATGAAAGCTGGGAAAGGTCCCGAGGGAGAGATGTTTCCCCTCCCACCTGGTCCAGCTTTTCAGGGGCCTTTCTGGATCACTATTTGCCGCGGGAGATTCGACAGGCTCGTGTAGACCAGTTCCTACATCTGGAGCAGGGGGCCATGAGTGTTCGGGAATATTCCTTGCGGTTTGATTCTTTAGCTCGATATGCACCGGCCTTTGTTGATACCATGGCATCCAGAGTGCACCGTTTTATTATGGGGTTGAACCCAGAATATGTTGAGACTTGTATTACGGCCACACTGCGAGAGGACATGGACATTGCTCGAATTCAGGCATTTGCCCAGAATATTGAGGGCATCAAACAGTGACATCGGGAGATCAGAAGGGTCAATCAGGAACATCGTCGCCGGGACAGGCCATTTGAGTTACAGAGGGAGGCCCGGGGAGGACCCAGGCCACGATTGTCAGACAGGCCGCCCAGGCCCCCACCTCCGCCACAGTCGCAGGGGGGTAGATTCAGCCGCAGGGGGCAGTCAGAGACTAGTAGAGGCTCGCAGATGGCAGATTTACCATTACAGAGGAGGGCGAAGCAGAGTAGGTATACCCTACCACTTTGCCCTATATGCAGTCGACGCCATCCTGGAGCATGCAGGTATGGTTCCACCGCATGTTATATTTGTGGCCAAGAAGTCCATTTGATGAGAGATTGCCCATCCAGAGGCCGAGAGGACCGAGATAGACAAGATAGGGCATCTGCAGGGTCACGAGCTATGGCATCCTCGACTGAGCGCAGGCCCTCAGTTTCAGTAGGCAGGGGTCGGGGCAGATCAGGGGCCTCCAGTACAGGTGCGGGCCCAAGCCGCACATATGCTTTACCAGGGAGGAAAGATTCGGAAGCGTCGCCTGATGTCGTGACAGGTATGCTAACTATCTGCTCACACCCTGCTTATGTGTTGATTGATCCAGGGTCTACTTTGTCCTACATTACTCCATTTGTGGCACGAAAGTTTAGTATTACACTAGAATTATTACAGCAGCCCTTTTTAGTATCCACGCCCGTCGGTGACTCTATCACAGCTAGCCGAATCTACCGCGGGTGTACAGTAGAGGTTGCTGACCGTCAGACCACAGTAGATCTGGTCGAGTTAGAAATGATAGACTTCGATGCCATAATGGGTATGGACTAGTTAGTACCGTGTTTTGCCAATGTTGAATGTTGGACCAAGACGGTCCGATTCCACTTCCCGGGAGAAGCAGTGCGGGAGTGGAAGGGCAGCACCGCTACGCCAAAAGGTAGGTTTATTTCCTACCTTCAGGCGAGAAAGTTGATATCTAAGGGATGTATTTACCATCTGGTCAGAGTTCAGGATGTCCAAGCAGAATCTCCGACAATCCAGTCTATTCCAGTGGTGAACGAATTCCCTGATGTATTCCCAGATGAGTTACCTGGTATTCCCCCAGAAAGGGAAATAGACTTTGCTATTGATTTGTTACCAGGCACTCAGCCGATATCAATTCCTCCCTATCGTATGGCTCCTGCAGAACTCAGAGAATTAAAGGAGCAGTTGAAAGTTTTATTGGATAAAGGTTTTACCCAGCCGAGTACTTCACCGTGGGGTGCGCCAGTTTTATTTGTGAGAAAGAAAGATGGCTCGCTCCGAATGTGCATAGATTATCGGCAATTAAACAAAGTTACAGTAAAGAACAAGTACCCGCTCCCCAGAATTGACGACTTATTTGATCAGTTGCAGGGAGCCAGATACTTTTCTAAGATTGACTTGCGGTCCGGATATCACCAGGTCCGAGTACGTGAGAGAGATATTCCTAAGACAGCGTTCAGGACCCGATATGGGCATTTTGAATTTCTAGTTATGTCCTTCAGGTTAATGAATGCCCTGGCAGTCTTTATGGACCTTATGAATAGTATTTTCAGACCTTTCCTGGACTTGTTCGTGATAGTATTCATTGATGACATTCTGGTGTATTCTCGCTCTGAAGCAGATCACCGGACTCATTTGCGGACAGTGCTCCAGATTCTCAGGGACCGTCAGCTGTATGCTAAATTTTCTAAGTGTGAATTTTGGCTTAACTCAGTGGACTTCTTAGGGCATATTGTCTCAGATGCTGGTATACAGGTAGACAAGTAGAAAATAGAAGCAGTTAAGTCATGGCCTAGGCCTACCACTCCGACTGAAGTTCATAGCTTTCTGGGGTTGGCAGGATATTACAGAAGGTTCGTTGAAGGGTTCTCGACCATTGCGGCACCTCTAACCAAATTGACACAGAAAGCAACAAAGTTTCAATGGACAGAGGCATGCGAGCGGAGCTTCCAGGAACTGAAAGACAAATTAACCTCCGCCCCAGTATTAGCATTGCCGGAAGGCACAGAAGGTTATTCAGTCTATTGCGATGCGTCAGGCGTCGGGTTAGGTTGTGTGTTGATGCAGCATGGTAGAGTAATTGCATATGCTTCCAGACAGCTGAGGAAACACGAAAAGAATTACCCTACCCACGACCTGGAATTGGCCGCAGTAATCCACGCCTTAAAGATGTGGAGGCATTACCTGTACGGCGTCCATGTTGATATTTACACAGATCATAAGAGCTTACAGTACATCTTCACTCAGAGGGAGTTGAATCTACGGCAACGCCACTGGTTGGAGCTGTTAAAAGATTATGATGTGAATATTCTATACCACCCCGGAAAAGCTAATGTTGTAGCAGATGCCCTGAGCCATAAGTCAATGGGAAGTTTGGCGTATTTACGACCTGAGAAGCGGGAGCTAGCCAAAGAAATTCATCAGTTAGCTGGTTTAGCTGTTCGAGTAATGGAAACAGAAAATAATAGAGCAGTAATTCAGAATTCTGCTGTGTCATCGTTAGTAACAGAGGTAAAAGAATGACAGTACGAGGATTCTGATTTAGTCCAGCTCAGAGATAGAACTCGGAGAGGTAAGGAGTCAGATTTTCAGATAACTGAGGCTGATGTGCTACACTGTAAGGGCCGCCTCTGTGTCCCGAATGTTGCAGGGCTTCGCAGGTGGATCATGCACGAGGTACATTACACTCGCTATTCCCTCCATCCAGGAGCGACCAAAATGTACCACGATATCAGAGACATCTACTGGTGGCCAGGTATGAAAGCTGAGATAGCCGAATTTGTATCTAGATGTTCTAACTGTCAGCAGGTGAAAGCAGAGCACCAGAAACCGGGCGGTTTGACGCAAGATATAATGGTGCCTATGTGGAAATGGGAAGCGATAAACATGGATTTTGTAACAGGATTACCCCGAACCAGACGCAGAAATGGCTTCATTTGGGTAATAGTTGACAGGCTAACAAAATCAGCTCATTTCCTTCCAGTAAAGGCTACCTTCTCGGCTGAGGATTATGCCGAATTATATGTCAGAGAAATAGTTCTATTACATGGAGTGTCGGTATCCATCATTTCAGATAGGGGAGCACAGTTCACAACTAGATTCTGGCAGTCGTTTCAGAAAGGTTTGGGAACGCAGATTAACTTGAGCACAACATTCCATCCTCAGACAGATGGGCAGGCTGAACGTACAATTCAGACGCTCGAAGATATGCTACGAGCGTGTGTGCTAGATTTTGGGGGTAGCTGGGATGAGCATCTTTCGTTAATTGAATTTGCGTATAATAACAGCTACCATTCAGCCATTCAGATGGCGCCCTTTGAAGCATTATATGGACGGAAATGTAGATCGCCGATTGGTTGGTTTGAAATAGGAGAATCAGCATTGGTTGGCCCAGACATTGTTCGGCAGTCGGAGGAAAAGGTAAAGCTTATCCGAGAACGTTTACTGACTGCTCAGAGCCGCCAGAAGTCTTATGCAGATATGCGACGCAGAAATCTAGAATTTGCGGTAAATGACTGGGTATATCTGAAAGTGTCTCCGATGAAAGGGGTAATGAGGTTTGGCAAGAAAGGCAAGCTTAGCCCGAGGTTCATTAGGCCATATCAGATTCGGCGAAGAATAGGCCGAGTTGCATACGAATTGAACTTGCCTCCGGAGTTGGCATCTGTTCACCCAGTATTTCATGTCTCTATGTTAAGGAAGTTTGTAGGGGACCCCTCTACAGTAGTTCCAGTTCAGGATGTCCAGGTAACAGAAGAGTTAGCATATGAAGAGGTTCCTGTAGCTATCTTAGACAGACAGATTCGCAGGTTGAGGACTAAAGATGTTGCATCTGTCAAAGTATTGTGGCGTAACAGGAACCGTGAGGAAATGACGTGGGAAGCTGAAGAAGATATGAAAGCCAGATACCCTCACCTATTTCAGGCCTAGTCAGGCGACAGGTATGTCCGTAT
Organism: Datura wrightii; assembly: GCA_035772735.1. Taxonomy (NCBI): domain Eukaryota; kingdom Viridiplantae; phylum Streptophyta; class Magnoliopsida; order Solanales; family Solanaceae; genus Datura; species Datura wrightii. Next base: position 99,404,059 of record JASDFA010000008.1, read on the forward strand.
TATCACTTATGCAGTACCTTATAGTTGTATGTGTGTGAATGAGAAAGATTGATACTTAGTTATCCAGTGGATCCTAGACTATTATGCGCAGTACCTGTGTTGGACTTTTCTGCATTTCAGGTTTTTGCTATAGTCCATATTACAGGAGAAACTCTGCCGAAATTTTTCTAGAAAGAAAGTAAGTAGTCCTCTAGATAACAGTGTACATTCGAGGACGAATGTTCTTAAGGGGGGGAGAATGTTATACCCCGTAGAATTCCCGGCACCTAGACGACCTATTCGCACGTTGGTTAAGCATATTTGAAGGCCATACGTGCTGGAGAAAGGCCCAGGAAAAGATCGGACGAGAAACCTGTCGAACCATCGCGGAAGGAGCCGAGGCAGAGCCCCTCCGCGATGGCAGCGTGTCACGGAGGAGGGGCCTCCGCGTTGGCTCCGTGACACGTTGGCCTTGTCCAGGCCCAAGTATATAAAGCCCCACTTCGGTTTTAAATGATAAAAACATATTTTAAACTTCCAGAGAACAGAGTAAACCAGCAGAGGGAGAAAAGGAACGAAGGAGATAATATAATTTTCGACCGTTTACGCTGCTAAACGTTGTCCAAATTCAAATTAACTCCAGATACTGAGGTATTTAGCAGCAGAGAGCATTCCTACGGATTCAGTTTCGTGAAATACGGCCGACGAATCGTCGAGCCACCGAGCTAAGGTAAGTGGAATTGCTCTAAACTAGTGTCTATGTGTTCCTAGTTGTGAAGTGAATATTTCTCCCTTCTGGACCTCTGAAAAATAGCGAGTTTTCGACCGTCTTTCGATAAGCCCAAGTTTAGGCTATAAACTATATCGAAAGTGACGTTACTCTTTAAAGTAAAGCTGTATTTGGTATTAATTGACATATTTATGAATGCAGTTGGGAGAAAATAGCTGAAGTACCGGCCGAGTCTCATTCGACAGACAAATAGTTCAAGGATAAGGTATGTAAAGCTAGTTTCCTCGGCAAGTTAGTAATTTTGGTACAGTACAGTAATTTAAAGGCCAGTAGAATATTCAGAAGCCATGTATGACGCATACTATGAATGAGGGTACGATACTAGAAACATTATGTTATGATCAGCGCGAGACTTGCTAGCACGATATAGATTTCCATATAAGTGTTAGGAACTGCACAACACGCTCAGTATGTGATGTGACACTGAATGTTAGGATATCATTGTATTCAGTTGAAACCCAGTAAAGCAATGTAATATCTATAAGATATCTCAGAAATAGAATGATAAGCTAAAGTGAAGCTAGAAAGCATATTAGAACTAGTAAATCATGTTACTATAGAAGCTCAGTATACAACATGGTTTTCAGCAGAAATACTATATCCTGTTCAGTATTGGCCCAGAACAGTCTGGCAGGAGACTATATTCATATATACATATTTACCAGCCTCAGCACGTATTAAATACGTACAGATTACTATCACTAGTTCAGCATGTAATATATATGATACTTTACCCCTATTAGCCTCAGCAGGTGAGATATGCAGACAGTATTACTAGTTGAGACCGCTGTGTTGTTTGGGGTTGGATTACCTAGCATCCATGACCACCCAGGGTTAATAGCTGTATCGACTCATCCGCCAGAGGACGAGGATACGTCGCTCTATGGAGTGGCATGCCGTCCCACAGGGGACGAAGATGGGATGCCAGTTTTCCCCATATTGTGCTTTGGTCGGCCCTTATACACCCCCGTCGAGCGGATACGCCCGGGGTGTTGATTCAGGAGTCCTCCGGACTCAGGTACAGTTATAGTCAGGGGCTCAGCGAGCCCAAGTGCATACCCAGGGAACCGGCAGGATGCTTACAGGATTATAAGAGATGGGATGACCGGGGTAGGGGTATAGATTCTGTGCTGGTTGTACCCCCCGGCTTATGGGGGTCGGGTACGGTTTGTGTGTGCTATGTATGTTATGATATGTTATACTGTGTTACAGTAGATACGAGTAGATCAACAATAGAACGATAAATCCTCAGGTATGATTCCTACTCCTTCCAGTATGATTAAGAGAAGGTATGACTTACATTATCAGACAGTTAATCTATTCCTTCTACTTCAGTTTCATCAGTTATATTATTGCTTTCAGATATTTCTTTCAGTTGTTGTTTTACATACTCAGTACCAGTGGTACTAACGCCCGGTGGGGCGCTGCATTACTTGCCTGCAGGTACTCATAGACGAGCAGGTGACACTATGTGATTCCTGTCAGCGATCGAGTATTCAGCTCCTGTCATCCGGAGACTGAATTCTAGAGGTGTATTTCAGTTTCTTTTGTTGTATAGTACGGGTAGGTCGGGGCCCTGTCCCGATCATTTCTATTGCTATTCCTAGAGGCTTGCAGTCTGTATATTTCTCCCTGTGGTCAGATGAGCCGGTCGTGTGAGGCCGTGCAGTTGTATAGCTGTTAGTACTCTTTCTTTCTTTTATGTTGGCCGTGTGGGGCCATAGTTTGCCAGTAGTGGTGACCTTGCCGGTCATGTAGCTTTCTAGTACTTCATGATTGAGTTATAGATAACTAGACAGCATGGTGGCCTTGTTGGCCCGCATAGGTTTCCCTAAATTGATATGTTTCTGGTCAGCTGTTAGTACAGGTACAGGAGGCTATAGGCCAATGGGTCGGGGGCTGTGTTTACAGCCGTTATATAGCCCTTTGTTCCAGAAATATGAGTTAGAGCCAGCCAGGCACCAGACGTGCCCAGGCTTAGCAGTCCAACAGTTCAGGTCCCAGTAGGGCACCAGGTGCCAGTCATACCCCCCAAGGCGGGGCGTGACAAGTACGAGAAGTGGAAGGAGGGGAGGCCAGTGGAAGCAGGACTGGTGGATTGGGAGGAGTTCACTACAGCCTTCCTGGATAGATTTTTCCCTCGGGAGCTTAGGGAGGCGAAAGTAGCAGAGTTCATGAATCTGAGACAGGGAAATCGGATAGTAGAAGAGTATGCTTTGGAGTTCACCAGGTTGTCCAAATACGCTCCAGAGATGGTGGCCAAGACAAGGGCTCGCATGCTGAAATTTATTAATGGGGTGTCGAACCTGGTCCTCAAAGAGTGCAGGACAGCGATGCTAATTAAGGATATCGACCTCTCCAGCCTGATTATCTATGCCTAGAAAATTGAGGAAAACAAATTGAGGGATATGGAGCAAAAGAACAAGCGGGCAAAAACTGGCCAATCAGATTATGGCCACCAGAGGTCTGGTGGTAATAGCAGCCCACAACAACAGTAGCGGGCTCCAACGCCCAGCTCAGCCAGCCGCCCCTACCTTTCGGTCCGGCCAGAATCGGAGGGGTGGAACATCTGGCTCTCAGTCCTAGAGCTATAGTACCGGTTACATGTATCCATCTTGCCCCAAGTGCAGTAAGAACCACCCAGGAGAGTATCTTCAGGGTCAAGAGGGCTATTTTGGTTGTGGACAGCTTGGTCATAGGCTTAAGGAATGCCCATCAGCAGGACGGGGAAGTCACTACCTCAGCAGCTCCAGCAGGCTGACCAACTCAGCAGGCTAATACATCAGGTACGGAGGGCGGTCAACGCCAAAACTGTTTTTATGCATTATCGTCTCGTCAGGATCAGGAGAACTCACCGAATGTGGTTACGGGTATGTTATATCTTTTCCACCTAGACGTATATGCCCTACTTGATCCGGAGGCCACACTATCATTCGTGACTCCCTATGTAGCAGTCCAATTCGATATCAGTCCAGGGGTCCTCTCAAAACCATTTCCAGTCTCCACCTAGTTGGCGAGTCAGTTAGAGCCAGTTGGGTGTATAGAAACTGCCCAATCTCAGTCTTCCATAAAGTCATTCCAACCTTGTAGAGTTAGACATGATTGACTTCGACCTCATTCTTGGCATGGATTGGTTACACTCCGGTTATGCCTCATTCGATTGCAAAACTAGGATCGTCAGGTTTCAGTTCCCTAATAAGCCAGCTCTAGAATGGACGGACAGTAGTTCAATGCCTAAGGGTAGGTTTATTTCCTACCTTAAGGCCAGGAAGCTTATTTCTAAGGGATGTATTTACCATCTAGTTCAGGTCAAGGATTTCGACTCTTAAACCCCAACTATCCAGTCAGTCCCTATTGTCAACGAATTTCCAGATGTGTTCCTCGAAGATCTTCCCGGAGTTCCTCCTGAATGGGAAATCGACTTCGGTATAGACCATATTCCAGATACTCAGCCCATCTCCATCCCTCCTTACAGAATGGCTCCGGTTGAACTTAAGGAGTTGAAGTAGTAGCTAAAAGATCTTCTTGATAAGGGTTTTATTAGACCCAACATCTCTTCCTGGGGTGCTCTAGTGCTTTTCATGCGAAAGAAAGATGGTACCCTCAGAATTTGCATCAATTACCATCTGTTGAACAAGGTCACAGTTAAGAACATGTATCCCCTACCTAGAATTGATGACCTGTTCGACCAACTTCAGAGAACAAGCTATTTCTCTAAAATAGATCTTAGATCGGGGTATCATCATTTAAGAGTCAGAGAGTGTGACATACTAAAAACAACTTTGAAGACTTGGTATGGTCACTACGAGTTTGTGGTTATGTCCTTCGGACTAACAAATGCCCCCAGCTTTTATGGACCTGATGAACAGAGTTTTCAAGAAGTATATGGATATGTTCGTCATTGTATTTATCGACGACATTCTGGTATACTCCAAAAATGAGGAAGAGCATGCTAATCACCTGAGGATAGTGCTTTGAATACTTAGAGACTGCCAACTGTTCACCAAGTTCAGCAAGTGTGAATTCTGGTTGAAGTCCGTGACTTACTTGGGTCATGTAGTTTTGGGTGAGGGTATTCAGGTTGATCCTCGAAAGATAGCAATAGTGAAAGACTGGCCTAGACCTACCACCCCAACCGAAAGCAGAAGTTTCTTGGGTGTGGCCGGTTCTTATCGACTCTTTATGGAAGACTTTTCTTCTATAACATCTCTTCTGACTAGGCTGACTCAGAAAAAGGTGAAATTTCAGTGGTCAGATGCGTGTGAGAAGAGTTTCTAGGAGTTAAAAACTCGGCTCACTACCACTCCAGTGTTGACTCTACCGAAGGATCAAATGGATTTGTAGTATATTGCGATGCTTCTAGAGTTAGACTCGATTGCGTTCTGATGCATCGGGGCAAGGTGATAGCCTACGCCTCCAGATAGCTCAAAGTTCATGAGAAGAATTATCCCACTCATGACTTGGAGTTGGCAGCGGTGGCGTTAGCGTTTATAATATGGAGTCACTATCTGTACGAGGCTCACATGAATGTTTTCACCGATCACAAGAGCCTTTAGTATGTATTCAGTCAGAAGGACCTAAATCTTCGTCAGAGAAGGTGGTTAAAGCTCCTGAAGGATTATGACATGAGCGTGCTATATTACCCAGACAAAGCCAATGTGGTGGCTGATGCCCTAAGCAGAGTATCTATAGGTATCTTGACTCATGTTGAAGAAGGAAAAAAGGAATTGGCGAAGGATATTCACAGACTAGCTCGTTTAGCGGTGCAGTTGGTTGACTCAGCTGAGGGTGGAACGGTGATGCAAAATGGGTCAGATTCCTCTTTGGTTGTTGAAGTTAAGTCCAAACAGGATGAAGATCCCATTTTTCTTAAACTTAAGGAAGCGGTTCTCAGGAAAGAGGTTGAGGCTTTCTCCAAAGGGGGAGATGGTGTGCTCCGTTATCAGGGCAGATTATGTGTACCGAATGTCGATGATTTGAGACAACAGATATTGGCTGAAGCACACAGCTCGAGATACTCCATCCACCCTGGTGCTACTAAAATGTACCGCGATCTGCGGGATATTTATTAGTGGAACGGCATGAAGAGAGACATCACAGAATTTGTAGTTAAGTGCCCAAACTGCCAGCAAGTCAAGGTAGAACACCAAAGACCTGGAGGTATGACCCAGGATATCAGCATACCCACGTGGAAGTGGGAAGAAGTGAATATGAACTTTATTACGGGTCTACCTCAAATTCGTCGGCAACATGATTTTATCTGGGTAGTAGTAGACCGGATGACTAAGTCAGCACATTTTCTCCGAGTTAAAACTACAGATTCAGCTGAGCACTATGCTAGCCTCTATATCCAAGAGTTGGTCAAGCTTCATGGGGTGCCATTGTCCATTATTTCAGACAGAGGTACCTAGTTGACCTTCCAATTCTTGAAGTCTTTTCAGAATGGACTTGGTACCCAGGTCAATCTCAGCACAACTTTCCACCAGCAGACAGATGGGCAAGCTGAGCGGACTATTCAGACCCTAGAAGATATGTTGAGAGTGTGCGTGATCGATTTCAAGGGCAGTTGGAATAACCACTTGCCTCTTATTGAGTTTGCGTACAGCAACAGCTACCACTCCAGTATCCAGATGGCCCCGTTTGAGGCATTGTATGGTAGGAGGTGTAGATCTCCTATTGGGTGGTTTAAGTTGGTGAAGCTACTATAATCGGGCCAGACTCAGTACATGAAGCAATGCATCAAGCTCAGCACAGCTTTCCACCAGCAGACAGATGGGCAAGCTGAGCGGACTATTCAGACCCTAGAAGATATGTTGAGAGTGTGCGCGATCGATTTCAAGGGCAGTTGGAATAACCACTTGCCTCTTATCGAGTTTGCGTACAACAATAACTATCGCTCCAGTATCCAGATGGCCCCGTTTGAGGCATTGTATGGTAGGAGGTGCAGATCTCCTATTGGATGATTTTAAGTTGGTGAAGCTACTATAATCGGGCCAAACTCAGTACATGAAGCAATGCAGAAGGTACAACTCATCAGGGAAAGATTGAAAACAGCTCAGAGCCGTTAGAAATCTTATGCTGATGTGAGGAGAAGGGAATTAGAGTTTAATGTGGATGACTGAGTCTATCTGAAAATTTCGCCCATGAAAGGGGTGATGAGATTTAGGAAGAAGGGAAAGCTCAGTCCAAGATATGTGGGACCCTACAGGATTTTGAGGCGAATTGGCAAGGTTGCTTATGAGCTGGAATTACCCTTAGAGTTGGCATCTTTGCACCCAATATTCCATGTTTTACTATTGAAGAAGTGCATCAGTGTTGGATCCAACTTCAATTGTGCCATTGGACAATGTGGGAGTGAAAGATAGTCTCTCATACGAGGAGGTCCCGGTCCAGATCCTTGACCGTCAGGTTCGTAAGATGAGGGACAAGGAGGTAGATTTAGTCAAGGTCTTATGGAGAATCAGCAAGTAGAAGGAGCTACATGGAAAGCTGAAGCAGATATGATGGTTAAATACCCACACTTGTTCCCTTCCAGTTCAGTTCCGGCATCAGGTACTAAATTCCTCCACAGTACTCTATTCAGTTCCGTAATCATCAGCTTTATTTAGATTTTTTATGTGCATTCTAGTTGCATCAACTCTGTTAGTACGATGAAGTCAGTTCAGAGTCAGTTACTCCTTTAGAAACCATATCATAGTCTCAGTCTAGAAATCTCAGCTCTTTTCCTAGTTTTTCAGCAGTTTTAGTCTTCATTCGAGGACTAATGATCCCAAGGGGGAGATATTGTAACACCCCAAAACTTTCTTAGACCAGACTTAGGCATTTCAAGAGAGTTTAGAAGAAAAACCAAAAATTTTATTGTAGGACGACCCAGACAACGAGCCCTGGTAAGCTCCAATGGATCGTTGTCTGGGTCGTTGTCATCATAACAATTTTCCTTTGGGGGGGGGGGGGCGGGGAACAACGAGGTATAGGATAACCCATTGGTTGAACCAATGAGCTATCCTGTTGTCCGTTGGATCCCAAGTTCAGAATCCTACCGGATCTTTCCCTGAGGCAACGAGATGAACCAACGGCTCGTGGTTCCTACCAACAAGCCATTGCTACCACTCGTCGCCCGCTTCCAGACTCCAACAGTGTAGACCACGAGTCAATGCAATGACTCGTTGGTCCTACCAATGAGTCATTGTGTTGATCGTTGCCTCAAGGCCCTGTTTACCTACCGGTACTAATGAAAGGTACCAACGACCCGTCTTTCATCAAACAGATCGTGGTACCCTCCCGTGGTTCATTTCCAGTGGGCATGGTTTCTAGACTTAGGTCCAACGGTGGGTTCCAACGGGTCGTGGGTCTGACTAATGACCCATTTTGAGGCCTGTCGTTCAGTGTTGACCATTTTTCAGTTCCTTCTTCTAGGGGTATGTTGGTAATTTCCCACCCTTTTAATACTGAGACCCTGTCATTTTGGGTTCATTTAGGGGGGAGTTAAAGGTTTAGAATGATCTTTTCCCTTCATTTCACTCCTTCCCTCAAAGTCTAAGCATGGAATAGTCAGGCAGTTCAGAGCAGAAGCTAGGACAGACAATTGTCTTCTCAGATTTTTCTCAGGGATCTTCTCTAGAAATTCTTAGCCAAGTATGTGAGAATTCACAAGGGAATAGTTCTTCCTTTGTGTCCCCAATTTCCTCCTTTCTTTTCCCTATCAGTTCTAGGCATGAAAGAGTGTTAAGAAATTTTAGTCATACTTTGACTAATTCATGTGGAATGTTATTTCATGTTAGTTATAGATATTTTCCTCCAGTTTGTGACTGAAATGATGTTTGTTCTTGTGAAGTAAAATTTAGCCCTAGTTCTTGAACGTAGAAAGTCTTGAATCGTGCAATAATGTTTGATATCAAAATTTTTCTTGATTTTATTAGTGTTGGGGACTCCCATGTTGTTAGTAGCATTGAAGCGCAATCAGATTATCATTAGTTCAGTTTTAGCCAAAAGGTTATAATTTTCAGTGTCAATCAGATTGTCATTAGTTTAGTATCTCGGCATTAGGGCATTCTTTGACCATTAGATAGGGTCTTTTAGATCGTTTCAGTTATTTCAGTAGCTTCAGCGAGTCATTGCATGTCTTTCTAGTTCAGTTATTTCATTTCTTGTGTATGGTTTCTCTTACTTACTCAGTACATTCAAAGTATTGACGCATACTTTTATGCTGTATCATTTTATGATACAGTTGCAGGATCTCAGTCTCAGCCTTGCTAGACGATCGCTCACCGAAGACTTCAGCTATTCTAGTTGGTGAGTCCTCATCCTTCGAGGAAGGAGATTATTTAATTCAGTTATATTTTTTCTTCCTTCTATTTAGATATGGAGTTAATTGGGTGGTTGTCCCAACAACTCATTAGTTATAGTAGCTTTCAGACATATATTTGGTTATCAAACTTGTAGCTTTGTTCAAATATTTTCAAATATGATTCATCTTTATTCTCTCGAATGTTTATATTTTTGCTTTAAACTTCCGCTATGCATATTTATATGTTTACTCAGAATACCAGTGTATGATAGACCAGGGGTTGACTTGGGATTACTTGTGACTTTAAGTACCATGTTCCATCCAGGGTGTAAGCTCGGGGTGTGACAGTTGCCTATAAGAAATAATAATAGGTCGAAAATAGTGAAATCCATAGTTCCAATAGTGATATAATTATTGCCTAAAGACTTGCGGCTAGATTTTATTAAATCTATTCTAGTTCACATAAAAATAATGATGTAAAAATGTGTATTTATTAGTACAATAATTGTTTATATGTGATATGACTTGTATGAATTCATCATTAACTCTTTAGAGTATTTTTGTTATTTAAAATTTCTATATTTGTTATAGAATTTAATTCTTTAGATTATTGTTGTTGTTCAACATTTTTATATTTATTATAAAATTTAATTCTTTAGATTATTGTTGTTATTTAATATTTTTATATTTATTATAGAATTTATATTTAATTATATCTTGAATTTATGTGATTTGAGATAACTAATTCTTAGATGATTAATTATGTTAGGTTTACAACATATTAGAATTCAGATGATGATTGGGAACTTAGTGAACTTTCAATTCCGAAACTGATATGAAATAAATATTGACATAGTTACATATTTTAAGAATTATTATGTATATGAATTTAGGCTACAATTATTGGACACAATTGTGTCATGATAGTTTATACTTTTCTCTAAAATCAGTATGTCTACTGCTGCAAAGAACATCATCGCTAAGCTCAACAAGGGTGATAAGCTTAACGGTGATAATTATGAAATATTGAGCATAAAAATACAGTATGTCCTGGAAGAGCAGGATGTTCTTGAGGTTTTTAACGTGTCTATGCACTTCCTGAAAGTGGCAATACATCCCAACATGCAAGAGATCTTGAGGTTTATCAAGCTTGGAAAAAGAAAAATTCTCTTGCTCACATAACGTTGCTGAGCAACATGGATAATGATATCATGAGAGAGTTCCAACATTATGACAATGCCAAAGACATGTGATCTACATTAATTGAAAAGTTTGGTCATACTTCAGTTTTCAAGTTAAGGGCGCTTACTATTAAGTTTGATACTTATAAAAAACGTCATGATCATACTATGCGTAAGTATCTACGTCATATGAAGAATATGGTGAATGAATTGAAAGATGTTGGTCATATGTTGATCGAAGAGCAACAAATTCAAGATGTGGTTTGATACCTACCCAAAATATGGAAAATATGAAAATGAACTTGCCCCATAACATTAGCATCAAAACTATGAAAGATGCTAAGTGTCATTTGGAACTCGAGGAAGAGCGCCTCGGGATTGACAATGCTGCTACAAATGCGTATATGGCTAGTTCTAATCTAAAACATGGACATGGTAAAAATGCAAGTATGGTAGATTTTCTCAGAAAAAAGGGGAAAGGAAAACCTCAAAGAAGTCTAAGATTAATCAACAAGGAGAGAAAGATATTTTTGCTCCTAAGAAAAAGCTGAACATGGCTAGGCTCAAATGCTACAACTGCGAGAAAAAGGGACACTTTGCTCGTGATTGTCCAGAGTCTAAAAAGGTACATGACCTTATTAATAATTTACATAGTGATAGAAATATTTCTTATTCTGCTTATTTAACCGAATCACTTCCTATGTGGATTGTAGACTCGGGAGCCATCGAATATATAGCGATGGAAAGAGATGCTTTCACAGATTTTCAATGAATTCCACGAGGAACCAAATGGGTTTATATAGGAAATAACTCCAAAGAGGAGATCAAAGGGATTGATACATGCAAACTTGAAATGTGTGGTGGCCGAACTCCGTTTCTACATGATGTGTTATTTGCCCCATCAATTCGTCGAAATCTAGTCTCCGTCAGAATGTTGATTAAGTTAGAATTTAATTTTTTTCTTTCATGAACATGGCTTAGATATGTATTTGGCCAAGATAAAATATGGCACTGGTTACTTTTGATCGATTTTTGGTATTGGATATTGTTCAAAGTTACAACAATAATAATATTTGTTTTTCCTTATTTACGTCTACTTCTAATTATGAAAATGATGTAAATATATGGCATGCTAGGATTGTCCATATTGGCCAGCAAAGAACGAATCGCTTATCCAAAGAAGGGTTTCTTGGCTCTGTAGACAAAATAGATTTGTCTATTTGCGAATATTGTCTGGCTGAAAAATTTGCAAGAAAACTATTTGGAAAAGGTACGAGAGCCGAAACTCCATTGCAGTTAATTCATTCCGATATTTGTGGTCCAATAAACATAAGGGCAATACATGGTGCTATTTATTTCATCACATTTATTGATGGATTTACTCGATATGGTTATGTCTATTTGATTTCTTATAAATCTGAAGCTTTTAGTTGCTTCGTTAAGTTCATGAACTCAGTTGAGAATCAACTAGATAGAAAAATTAAAGTTTTAAGAACTGATCGAGGGAGAGAATATTTTTCTGATGAGTTAAAACAATTGTGTGATGAAAAGAAAATTCAAAGACAATTGACTATTCCCTACACTCCACGACAAAATGGTGTTGCGGAGCAAAGAAACAGAACCTCGTTAGAAATGGTTAGGTCAATGATGACACAAGAAAAATTACCTATCACCTATCGGGGTGATGCTTTGCTCGTTGCTGCATTTATACTTAATCGAGTCCCTTCTAAATCAGTTACATTTACGCCATATGACTTATGGACTAAACAAAAGCCCGATTGAGCATTTTTAAGCCTTGGGTTGTGCTGCATTTATTCATAATCCTTTTACATGACATGGAAAATTTGATCCAAGGGGAAGAAAATGTATCTTTATATGATACTCTGAATAATCTAAGGATTATGTGTTCATATGTGAACAAGACAGTGGCATGGTAACTGAAGTTAAATCACGCGATGTTACATTCATAGAGAATGATTTTCCTAAACAGGCGAGATAGGTCAAGACTTGTCTCTTTATGAACTACGGACTAGACCGCTTCCGCTATAGATATTCAAATGGATTTGAGTGGGAGTCAGTTTGATAACAATGAATACGTTCCTATTTCCACAGATACACCATCTGAATCAAATCCTATAGATATTGCTGGTCCGAGTAGGAGTAACTTACCAATTGATAATTCAATTTATCAATCTCAACCTCGATGAATAAGTCGTCCAAAAATTCCTCCTCATCATTTCGAGATTGAAGGGGAAGCATTTATAGTATCTCCACAAGATGAAAAAGAGCCGTAAAATATAAATGAGGCTCTTAAATGCCCTGATAAGAAAAAATGGTTAAAAGCAATGGAGGAGGAGATGGAGTCACTGAAATCAAACCATATATGGGAATTGGTTGATCTACATATGGGCCGTAAAGCTATTGGAAACAAGTGGGTTCTTAAAATCAAGCATAAGCCCGATGGTAGTACGAGAGATTTAAAGCTTGCCTAGTAGCTAAGGGGTACACACAACAGGAAGAAATTGATTATGAATAAACTTTTTCGCCTGTTGTACGTTTTGCTTCAATATGGTTAATTTTGTCAATAGTGGCTAATTTGGAACTTGAATTGCATCAAATGGATGCAAAAGCAGCTTTTCTCAATGGAGAACTAGAAGAAAAAATCTGCATGGAACAACCCTTAGGTTTCATGAGGAAAGGCGAAGAGCATAAAGTATGCCGACTTCATAGGTCGATTTATGGACTTAAACAATCTTCTAGATGATGGTATTTACATTTTCATAATGTGATCATATCATATGATTTTATTATGGTTCATGAAGACCACTGTGTGTACATCAAAAGATCTAAAGATAAGTTTGTGATTTTATCACTGTATGTAGACGACATACTTATAGCTGCAAGTGACATTGAGTGTGTAAAAGAAATAAAAGAGTGGTTATCATCTATTTTTGAGATGAAAGACATGGATGAAGTTTCATACATTCTTGGAGTTAAGATTTCAAGAAATTATTTGAAAAGATTGTTATCTCTTTCACAAGACCCTATATTAAGAAAGTTCTTGAATGTTTTAACATGCAAGACGGCAAACCCATAGATACTCCTATTTCCAAAAATGAAGCTCTAAGTAGAAGGATGTGCCCACAGACTCCACAAGAAAAGGAAAAAATGAGAAATGTTCCTTATGCCAATGCAATCAGAAGTCTAATGTAAGTTATGATGTGTATTAGACCTGATATATGTTATGCCGTTGGGCTAGTTAGTAGATATCAGTCTTACCTAGGACAACAACACTGGAAATTAGTTAAAAGGATATTGAGATATCTTAAAGGCACAGTTGACTATTCCTTATGTTATCAAGGGAATGATCCATAACTCAAAGGATACATTGATGCAGATTGGGGAGGAGATTTATATGAGAGAAAATCTACCTTTGGACATGTATTCTTTCTTAACAATGGCGTCATGTCATGGAGTAGCAAGAAGCAGTCAGGCATAGCCTTATCGATAATGGAAGCTGAATTTGTAGCACTTTCATCAGTTGTGCAAGAAGCTGTTTGGCTTAAATATTTTATGGGACACTTGGTTGTGAATCATAATACTATTGAGTCAGTGACCATCAATTGTGATAGTTTAGCTGCAACAGCCTATACAAAGGATCCCAAGTACCTTGAAAAAATAAAACATATTGGTATTAAGTATAATTTTATTAGAGACATGATTGTACAAAAGGAAGTGAACGTGAATACATATCTATGCATCACATGATAGCAGATCCCTTAACGAAACCCATAGCATGTGATGCTTATAAAAGACATGTGAATTCATTGGGTTTGCATAGATGCTAATGTATTTTTATTTTTTATTTTTCCCAATCATATTCACGTAAATTTACATTATTGAAGTTAATATTAGCTTGTGCCTTATTATCCATACTTGTTGGTTCATATACATATAATATTTTTTATGGATAATACATAAATTCTTAGTATAAGAAGTATATTGGATAGAAAAACGATTAGCCTATTCACACAGGCAATCGCCTCTATTGTCTAAAAGACAAATAGAGATGAGACAATTGTAAACTAATTATTGTCAGAAGTGATGATAAAAGAGATGGAAGTTTATAATAAGAATGTCATTTATTTTATGTTTAATCATATGTGATTAAAACGAGTTAGTCTATTCTTAATGCCATATGTGAGTTTTTGATGAATAAAATAATTGAGTGGATTTATGAACTCGAAATTAGACATGAGTTGTCTAAACTATCTTCTGCACAATATCTAATTTTAAAAGACATACGCTCTATGATAAAGGAATTGATTCTGTGGTACATGTTTCATACCATGTATGCATATGATGACCCATAAGGGCGATACAAGTTTAAATCTCTACTTGTTCTCGTGTGAAGCCCTGAAAATTATAAGAAATTTTCTTTACATTATACCCTCATGACTTTGATCAGTTTCTTGAGATCCAATTTGGTGTTTGCTATCTTAGAATGTTGCCAAGAGATCATACTTGATTCAATCTAGCAGGACACATCTAAAAAAGTATATCACGTTGAGATTAAGAGAATCACGATATGAGGAAGATTATTAAATATTACCATATTAGTTGTGTTTATTGACCGGTCCTTTATGTTTGTTTTGAGACAATAACATAATGATGAACTCAAATTTAAGAAAGAAATTGTGAGTGATATAAATGTGATAAATAGTCTAAGGTACTGCATATTATAATCTACTCTAAGTTTCATTGATCGAGATGCTAAACATTCTTAACAGATGTATAACAAAGCTCTCAAAGTATGCACTGGTCACACGGTCTAGTCATAGTGTATGAAAGTTACAGAATAAGAATGAGAGTTGACCCACTATGTGTGAGTGGGAGAGAAGAAATTAGATTCGGGTCACCCATTTGGGTCAATCTGGATCCATATAAATAATAAATAAATAAATAAATATTATTTATATATTTAATTTAAATAGAAAAAGAATGAAAATGCACAATGGTTAAGACTCCTCCTGAACCGATGTCTTGTGTTCTTTAAATATAAGAGAAAATCTTTTTGTCTTGACTAACGTACATAGAAAAATGATAAACAAAGAAACTTCTTCTCCTTCCTTCTTCAATTCTTGAAAAGTTCCTTAAAGATTCTTGTGAAGATTTCTTCTCCGTAAAAAGTTGAAACAACTGTAACAAGGTACAATTTTACTGTGACTTTATAAGATATAGCTCATCTTTGTATGTGATTACACTGTCTGACTAGTGAAACACAATCCAATGATCCTGCAAGCTGTGTTTGATTCGATTCTTTAGCATGCTTTAATGGACAGAGAATTAGAATCCCCATAAGATTTTATATTATTACGCACTATATTGTACCAAAAATATCATTGATGATATATAATTTGTATCGATTTGTAATTGGACATAACCTATTGAAATCTCATAAATTCATTATTTTCTTAGTACTTAAACCTCTTTTGAGGTTTCATGAAGTGTTATATTGTAGGCTCTTCTAAAGCACATTGCATCATTTTCTCCTCTCCTTTTTCAAGGATCATTGCAATTGAAATCAATTGATCTATCATATTGTAGACTCAACTTTCAACGATAATCAATAGGATCATTTGCAACAAAAATATGAGATTAATTTTTGGTTAGCAAATGCTTTTAGCATTTGACATGAATTATCTTTTGAATGAGGATCATACTGATAACAATTCATAATATATTTCTTAGTTGCTTATTCTCTCCCCTCATATTAGAAAAACTAACATATATTATCTTTTGAATGAGGATCATACTGATAATAATTCACAATATATTTCTTAGTTGCTTATTCTCTCCCCTCATGTTAGAAAAACTAACATATATCTCCCATCTTCTTTGAAAAATTTATCTATGTGCATCATGATAGGTTCTTTAATCATATAATCCGCGTCAAAAGTTATTAAATGAAAAATATTTGGTTCCTGAACCTGAATCAATTGAGTGGAGGTGGATTAATCATAATTTATTGGTCTAATGCATACAAGTATTATTGTATGTAATATATCATATCATAGATCAACACATAAAACTTTATTCTCATAAGCAACAATTTAACTATTTATCGGAGACATTCAACGCCAAACCAACATTACCAAGATGAGTTGTCTTGATTACACAATCTGAAAATTATATTCTTAACTATTTACATTGAGCAAATAACTTTGCAAATATCAAACTACATTTTGAAAATAAACATATGTGTGGATATCTTATATGTGCATCTATTTAAGACATCATATGACTGATGAATAGACCTATATTCACCTTTTATATTTTTCAAAATTTAGGGATTCAGTCCCAACATTAGCTAGTACAATGAACTTATCATGAGAACAAACAACACAAAACTTGAAGAATCTTTCAGTTCTTCAATATGTTTTGAATATTTATGTCACGATCCAAATGGCCATGATTGGAACCCACACTACCCCCCCCCCCTCGTGGGAGAACCAATGATTCCTAAACATTAGCCCAAAATGGAATAATTATAAAGAAGCAAAATGTATAATAAAACAAATGAATCATCAAATTAATACATTCTTCCTAAAACAAACAAAACAATACTCCCAAGACCTGATTGTTATTGCACCTCAACATCTAACTGCAATTCTAGAATTATTTAACCAAAGATAATATAAAATAAAACCGCAATGTTCGGATGAAGGACATCTTATGGAGGGAAGTGAATTAGTTCAGCTTGCACCGCTCACTTTTTGAATAAACTGCTGCAACTAAAGGTAAGGATGAGAGGAGCTTTCTGGATCGAATTCTGCACTCAGAAAAGAAGTGCAGGAGTAGGGTCAGTACAAACACTATACTGGTAGGCATCATCGGCCGACACTAAATAATAACAAATATGCACAGTAATAAAAATACAAGTTCTTCAACATAAAAAGAACCTACATAATATTTCCTATACAAAAGCTCCACTTAGGAAAACAGTCGACCTGCTCACTTGATTGGGCCATTCGCTGCAGCGGTCACTTGACCACTACAGCTGTCTCGTCGCAGCGAAAAGGTTTTTGTTGCAGCGGTATTGCCTTAGGCAGTAGCTCGACTATGCTGCACTTTCCCAGTTCTTCAGCTTAATAGGTTCATATTTCACATAATCCACCAATATCTCTCAAATAAGCACACTTAAGAACAACAATTAAGATCATCAAGAAACACTCATGAGTTCAACAGGAAATACATCAGAAACCACCCATCAGTTCCGATATTGTGACAAGTCACACCTAGAACTAGAGACATATTCTTCAATATTCAAAATCACATAACATAACTATAATTGATGCAAACTTTCAACAAATTTTTCATAAACTTCGTTTGCATATAAGGTCAATACCATATAAGTAACATGCACAATACGAAAACCAAAGATGACATGACGGGCACACGCCTCTGCCACCTCATCATAAATACTCAATCACACAATCAATGTACACACATGCCAGAGGGTTTTATTTCTTCCCATCCAATCATGACCTATAGGGGACTTTATAAATCCATGTACCGCACTAGCGTGGTACCCTCTCCCACTCATATGCTCGTCGGGGTGCTCCCCTCGTACACGAGCCACTCAATAATAATATTCGCTCGCCCGGATACTCCCCTCAGGCTTAAGCCTCTCATTTCATGAAACAGTTAATATTTAAGCCATTCTCATTCTTTAATTGCAAGAAGGTGCATTACATAATCGAAACCATATATATACCTATCAATTCATCGGAGTCTACGCTTCACTCCCTCACTTGTTCAAATACAACACAAGTTCACATGATAGATGTTATACCCATAAGTTTATAGCGTTTAGTCGGCCTATTTGTAGTTGGTTAAGTGTTTTAGAGTGCCATACGTACGAGGAAAGGGCCCGGGGAAAGGCCAAACGAGTGCCAAGTTGGGATTTCGCGAGAGGAGGCCGAACCAAGCTGCTAGAGGGGCAAAGTGGCACGGAGCCTGGTCCTCCGCGTTAGCCAACGTGGCACGGAGCTAAAACGGTGCGTTGGCCAACGTGCCACGTTGCCTTGTATTCTGCTTCACGTATATATAGGCCTCACCCTTAGAGTTTGTGATATTTTTCAAAGATATCACTATCAGTAGAGGGTAGGGATGAGGGAGAATTATAATTTTCATCTGATTATGCCGCTAAACGCCATTCAAATTCAAATTAACTTTGGGTATCAAAGTATAAGGTTGCAGGGAGCATTTCTACAGAGTTAGTTTCGTGAAATTTGCCCGGCAAATCGTCGTCCCGCCGAGCCAAAGTTGTTGCAATTGCTCCAAACTAGTGTCAGTATGATCCCAGGCTTAAAGTAAGTATTTCTCCCTTCTATACTTTCGAGAAATAACAATGTTTCGACCGTGTTCTGTAAAATTGGAATATAGTTAATATTTATATATAAAGTTTTCCTTTTTGCCGAATTTAGTGTTAAAACTAGTCCTATCTTTCCAGTAACACGATTTCAGTTGGGAAGAGCTATTGAATACTAATTGGAACCTATCAGTTAATCAGAAACCGACAGTCGAGGTATGTTAAGGCATTTTCTTTCGGTAAGTCAGTTTCTTCAGCATAGTAATCCAGTATGAATCTCAGTAAAGCATGTCAGGAGTATGTTATCATATGGAGTTGTTGTTATCAGTTGAGACCTGTAATTGTATTGTTTTGGGCTGGATTATCTATATAGCTTCCGTGACCGCCCCAGGGTTATAGCTGTGTCGACTCGTCCGCCAGGGGCGAGGATACGTCGCTCTACGGAGTGGCATGCCGTCCGCCAAGGGACGAAGATGGGGAGCCCGATACTCATATTTGACGTGGTTGGCCTATACACACCCCCGCCGAGTGCTTACGCCGGGGGTGTAGATATCAGGAGTCCTCCGGACTCAGGTACAACTATAGTCAGGGGCCCAGCGGGCCCAGTTGCATACCCAAGGGATTGGCAGGACGCTTATAACTGGTAGTTGACTCAGTATGACCTGGATAGGGGTTCGGGAATAAGCCATGCGGTTTAATTCCTTGGCTCGATATGCTCCAGCTTTTGCGGACATAATGCCAACCAGGGTATACCGCTTTATTATGGGGATGAACCAGAATATGTTGAGACCTGCATCACAGCTACACTACAAGAGAATATGGATATCGCCCATGTGCAGGCTTTTGCTCAGAATATTGAGGGTATAAGGCAGCGGCAACGAGAGATTAGGAGGACAAGTCAGGAGCAGCGCCGCAGGGACAGACCGGATGAATTACAGGAGGAGTCCCGAGGAGGACCTAGGTCACGATTATCAGATAGGCAGCCTAGACCCCCGCCTCCACCACAGCGGCAGAGGAGAAGGTTTAGTCGTCGAGGGCGGCTAGAGCCCAGCGAAGGTTCGCGGGCAGTAGGTTCACAATAGCAGAGGGGAGTGGAGCAGAGTGGGTTTACAATACCACTTTGCCCTATTTGCAGTCGACGCCACTCTGGAGCATGCAGGTATGGCTCCAAAGCATGCTACATTTGTGTACAGGAGGGTCATTAGATGAGGAATTGTCCAGCTAGGGGTCTGGGTGACCGGGATCAACAGGATAGGTCCTCAGCAGGATCACGATCTCCAGTATCCCTGGCAGGGCGTAGGCCCTCAGTTTCAGTTGGCAGAGGAAGAGGCAGATCAAGGGCCTCCAGTTCAGGTGCCGGCCCAGACCGTACTTATGCACTACCGAGGCGATAGGATTCAGAGTCATCACCAGATGTTGTGATAGGTATGCTAAACATTTGCTCCCATCCTGCTTATGTATTGATAGATCCAGGATCCACCTAGTCCTATGTTACACCGCTAGTGGCTCGAAAGTTTAGCATTATGTTGGAATTGCTTTGGTGAACTTTCTTAGTGTCTACACCCGTTGGTGACTCTATTATAGCCAGAAGGGTCTATCGGGGGTGTACAATAGAGATTGCCAGTCGTCAGACTACAGCAGACTTGATAGAACTAGAAATGATTGATTTTGATGCTATTATGGGTATGGATTGGCTAGCTCCATGCTATGCCAATGTCGAATATTGGACCAATATTGTCGATTCCACTTTCCAGGGGAGACAGTACGGGAGTGGAAAGGTAGTACAGCCACGCCAAAAGGTCGGTTTATTTCCTATCTTCAGGAGAGAAAATTGATAGCAAAAGGGTGCATTTATCATATTGTCAGAGTTCAGGATATTCGGGCAGAGCCTCCGGCCCTTCAGTCTATTCCGGTTGTTGATGAATTTCCTGATGTATTTTTAGATGAGCTTCCTGAAATTCCCCAAGAAAGGGAAATTGATTTTGCAATCGATCTATTACCAGGCACTCAGCCTATATCTATTCCCCCATATCGAATGACTCCTACTGAACTCAAAGAACTAAAGGAACAACTGAAGGATTTGCTAGATAAGGGCTTTATCAGGCCGAGTACCTCACCATGGGGTGCGCCAGTTCTGTTCGTGAGGAAGAATGACATCTCCCTCCGTATGTGTATAGATTATCAGCAACTGAATAAAGTCACTATCAAGAATAAGTACCCGCTTCCCAGAATAGACGATTTGTTTGATCAGCTATAGGGGGCAAGGTATTTCTTAAATATTGGCTTAAGCTTCGGATATCATCAGGTTTGGGTTCGTGAAAGAGATATTCTTAAGACTGCCTTCAGGACCAGATATGGCCACTTTGAGTTTCTAGTCATGTCCTTCGGACTGCCAAATTCCCCAGCAGTGTTCATGGACCTGATGAACAACATTTTCAGACCATACTTGGACTTGTTCGTGATAGTATTTATCGATGATATTCTGGTGTATTCTCGCTCAGAGGCAGATCAGCAGGATCATCTACGGACAATGCTCCAGATTCTCAGAGATCCCTAGCTATATGTAAAATTTTCTAAATATGAATTTTGGCTGAATTCAGTAGCCTTCTTAGGCCACATTGTGTCAGATACTAGTATACAGGTAGACGCAGAAGATAGAGGCAGTGAAAACATGGCCTAGACCTACTACTCCGACCGAAGTATGTAGTTTCCTGGGGTTAGCTGGGTATTACAGAAGGTTCATGGAAGGATTTTCTACTTTAGCAGCACCTTTAACCAAACTGATGCAGAAAGCAATGAAATTCCATTGGACTGAGGCATGTGAGCAGAGTTTTCAGGAACTGAAAGACATATTGACATCAGCACCAGTGCTAGCATTGCCAGAAGGAACAAAGGATTATGCAGTTTATTGTGATGCTTCGGGTGTTGGGATAGGATGTGTTTTGATGCAACATGGTAAAGTGATTTCCTATGCTTCCAAGCAACTGAGGAAGCATGAGAAGAACTACCCTACCCATGACCTGGAGTTAGCCGCGGTGATTCATGCCTTGAAAATATGGAGACACTACCTGTATGGCGTTCACGTAGATATTTTCACTGATCACAAAAGTCTGCATTATATTTTCACCCAGAAAGAGTTGAATTTGTGGCGGCGTCGCTGGTTGGAGCTGTTAAAGGATTATGATGTGAATATTTTATATCACCCAGGAAGGGCCAATGTTGTAGCAGATGCCCTTAGCCGTAAATCCATGGGAAGCTTGGCATATTTACAGCTCGAGCAGTAGGAATTGGCCTGAGAATTGCATCAGCTAGCCAGCTTAGCCATTCGTATAGTAGAATCAGGAGACAATGGAGTGGTAATCCAGGATACCGCAGTGTCATTGTTGGTTGTGGAAGTGAAAGAATGGAAGTATGAAGATCCTAGCCTGGTTCAGCTTAGAAATAGCCTATCATCTTCCCTTGCTTTAGATTCACCAATTCAACTGCTTTGATCTCCCTCATCTCCTGAGGGAAGAACCAATCTAGAAAAGCGGCATGAAACTCATTCTAACTGATGGGGCCTACTCCAACTGCCCTACTATCCTTCCATTATTTAAACCAAATGTGCGCAACCCCCTTCAAATGGTACGAGGTTAAATCAGTGCACTCCTCCCCAGTCACCCCCATAATCTGGGTGATCTTCAGAACCTCCTCAATGAACTCATGTGAATCCTCGTTCAGCTTCGATCCAAGGAACTCAGGAGGGTTCATCCCCAGAAAATCTCAAACTGTTGCCACCGCCGCATTCCCGTTCTGAGGGACATGCGCTATCGCCTGCTGATTGACCTAAGCGGTCAAGGCCTGAGCTAAACATCTGAATGGTTGCCCGAAACTCAACGTGGGCCACCAGCTCTGGTACATGCTCCTCATGGGCTGGTGGGGCTTTCTGGTGCCCGTATCCATTGCCATTCTCATGGACATTCCCATTTTTGTTTCTCCTTCCATTAACTCTACGGGGAGGCATGATTCTGCAAACGCGTATAGCAAGAGTTAGAAGGATGAGAGACACTTCATCGCACAACTTAGATCATGAAAGAAGGGAATATTTCCTAACGTCTCGTAGCCTCTTCGTCATAAGTGTGGCGCGCTTCACACCCATGAAAAAGACACTATTTAATGTGGCTTTCGGACACCCTAGGACACTTTAAAACTTAATGCTCTAATACCAAGTTTGTCATGATCCGAACATAGGCCCAGATCAAGACACGGGACAAAGAACCCCGAGAGGCTCCAAGTCAACCTATGACATGAACATAACACCTAACTCATTCAAATAATACGGAAGATCATCATGATTAACATTGCGGAAGTCTAAACAAACATAACATTTGAATACATACATGAGTCTAAAGATAAATACAAACTATGTCCAAAAAGCCTCTAATATTGATGAGTTGATAGGACAAGACCCCAACTAACTCACTAAAGTCTAAAAATTGAAAATACTAAACATATCTAAATAGAAAGGCCCTCGAAAGATGAGGACTCACCAACTCTGATGGGGAAGCGCTAATGTTGGAAATCTGGCTATCGGTGGGACTGAGTCTGGATATCGGAGCCTATATAATGAAATGATACAGTATAGAGTATGCGGTCAGTACGTGGAATGTACCGAGTATGTAAGGTAAGTAAAATCATTAAACATGCATAGTATAAAACATAATCAAGATAAGATTCTGAGAGTAGAGCTTGTATGCTATTTTCTGAATCATGATCTGAACATAACTGAATACCATAACTGAATCAAATGACCCAAAGCTGAAAACTGATAATTATAAGTAAAACTAAACATTGGGTCAAACCTGCTGAAAACATAATATGATGAATGATGTACATGCATAACTAAAATCATGAGGAACAATGGGAGACTCGTCATATAACCGACATTACCATGATAGAGCTTACGTGGTCCCGACTATCACACTCAAGTGGGAAGAGCCATCAAAGCTTTGTCAGGGATAAGGACGCTACCATGATATCGATATCAAACTGAAGGCCCCTTGGGGGAAGGAGAATGCTCACAAGGGAGGTCCCGAATAATCTGAACATACCTACGTTGGCACATAGTTCTGAGGCATAAGGTTGACTGAGCCTTAGCCTACTCGGTGCTAGACACTACTCCCAAAAACATGCATTTTCTCTCCATCATTTTTCAACAAAGCTGACCATCATCTAGTGACGAAGCTGAATAATAACATACATGCATAATCTAAAATCATAACATGAGGAGCCTTGGCTCAAACCATACCACAAGCTGAACATAATTGGGAGTCTTGACTTTAAAACCATGTGGTAAGTTAATTCATGTAATCATAAAAACATACTTGATCATATGAGCTTTCCCATTACTTAACATGCTTGAAATCAACTTGATTCACTTTGAAAACATGAACATAAACATGAGTATTTTTGAAATCATACTTCCTTCATAAACATCTCATCATACCTGAACACATACTTCATAGATCTTGACTTTCATGGATGGGCATCATAATTTAGAAAACTTGAAAACATAATTTATAATATAAAACATTGTAAAATCTGCATATTAATCATAATTCAATATTTAAAACATGCTTAGATCATACCCATGATAAATACTTAGGGAATTCACACATTGGGTAAAAACCCCATAGAATCATCAATTCGAACATAATGAATTGAGAGGGAACTGGGCATGGGTGTGGATTACTGCACCCATTCATAGCCTTACATACCTGAAGAGACTTGATTTCACAACTTTCTTGATCTCCCAAAGAGAATTGAGGAAGAACTTTGAAGAACTAAGCTTGATCACCTCTCAACCCTCAAAACTTGCATGCATGAATTAGGATAGGCTTATAATGACTTAACCCTTCTTAAAACATACTGTTCTGAGCTTAAAATGACGTAGTTTAGACCTTAGGAACTTAGGAATTACAGAAAAGCCCTTATTAAATTCGAAGGAAAATATACACTGCCAGTCCCCACGAAGGACTGGACGACTCGTGCCCTGGACCAGGACTCGTGGTCTGTCAGTCGTTACCGGCACTGCCACATTTCTTCTGGGAAGGGTCACCACAGGGGACACCATGACTCGTGGTGTACCCGACGAGTCGTGGTGTTGACCCGTCACCAACATTATCTGCTTCCCTTCTTCCTTCAACCATCTTTGACCACGAGTGACCTAATGAATCATGGGGCTAACCACGAATCGTGGCCACACCCGTGGTCCCCCAAACCTGGAATTTCCAAACATGGTCATACCCCTCTCCACGAGTCACTTAACGACTCGTGGTGCTCCTGAGGGGTCACTGGATGGCTCGTCCTATGACCTAGTGTAGAAAATCCTTTTTTCTCCGTATCAAATCCCGGATCTGATCTAAAGGTTTTCGAGGTATTACAGTGTTGCTTATGTTGAAGAGGGTAGAAAATAACTGGCAAAGGATATTCACAGGTTAGCTTAGTTGGGAGTGCAATTGGTGGGCTGAGGATGGAGTAGTACTACAGAGTGGGTCAGAGTCCTCGTTAGTTGTTGAGGTTAATTCAAAGTTGGATGAAGATCCCATACTACTTAAGCTAAAAGAAGCAGTTCTAAGAAAAGAAGTGGAGGCTTTCTGCAAAGGAGGAGATGGTGTGCTTCGTTACCAGGGTACGCTATGCGTTCCGGATGTAGGTGGCTTGAGACAGCAAATACTGGAAGAAGCACATAGCTCCAGATATTCTATCCACCCAGGTGCCACCAAGATGTACCATGATCTATGAAATATCTACTGATGGAATGGCATGAAGAGAGATATTGCAGAATTTATGGCTAAGTGCCCGAACTTCCAGCAGGTTAAGGTTGAACACCAAAGACCTGGGGATATGACTCAAGATATTAGCATACCCATGTGGAAGTGGTAAGAAGTGAATATGGACTTCATTACAAGTCTACCTCGTACTCGTTGGCAGCATGATTCAATTTGGATGATAGTAGATCGAATGACCAAGTCAGCACATTTTCTCCCAGTTAAAACTACAAACTCAGTTGAGGATTACGCTAAACTGTACATCCGAGAGTTGGTTAGATAGCAAGGAGTTCTCCTATCCATGATTTCAGATAGAGGCACCCAGTTCACCTTGCATTTCTAGAAGTCATTTCAAAAAGGGTTCGATACTCAAGTCAAACTCAACACAGCTTTTCACTGTCAGACAAATAGACAAGCTGAGTGGACTGTTCATACCTTAGAAGATATGCTGAGAGCTTGTGTGATCGACTTCAAGGGCAGTTGGGATGATCACCTATCCTCATCGAGTTTGCAAACAACAACAACTACCACTTCAGTATTCAAATGGCCCCGTTTGAGGCATTATATGGTAGACGGTGTAGGTCTCCTATAGGGTGGTTTGAGGTTGGAAAAGCTACCTTGATAGGATCAGACTGAGTTCATGAAGCTATGCAGAAAGTGAAACTGATCAGAGAAAGGTTGAAAATAGCTCAGAGCCGACAGAAATCATATGCTGATGTGAGGAGAAGGGAGTTAAAATTTTTTGTAGATGATTAGGTGTATTTGAAAATTTTCACCCATGAAAGGGGTGAGGAGGTTTGGTAAGAATGAAAAACTCAGTCTGAGATATGTAGGACTCTACATGATTTTGAGATGAATTGGCGATATGGCCTATAAGTTAGAATTACCTTCAGAGTTAGCATCTGTGCATCCAATCTTCCATGTGTCACTGTTGAAGAAGTGCATCAGTGATTCGACCTCAGTTGTGCCACTAGATAGTGTCCGAGTGAAGGATAGTCTCTCTTACGAAGAGGTCCCAGTTCAGATCCTACACCATCAAGTTCGTAAACTGAGAAATAAGAAAGTATCTTCAGTGAAAGTCTTGTGGAGGAACCAAATAGTTGAGGAAGCCACATGGGAGGTAGAAGCAGACATGATGGCTAAATACCCTTCTTTATTTCCTTCTAGTTCAATTTCAACATCAGGTATTAAATTCCTCCTCAGTACTCTAATCAGTTCCTCATTCATCAGCTCTATTCAGATTTTCAATGTGCACTCTAGTTGTGTTAACTCAATTAGTATGATTAAATCAATCCAAAGTCAGTCATTCTTTTAGAAATTAGTTTATAGTTTCAGTCTGGGAATTGAAGCTTTTTTCCTAGTGTTCCAGCAGTTTTAGCCTTCATTCGAGGATGAATGATCCCAAGGGGGAGATATTGTAATACCCCAAAAATTTCCTAGACCAAACATAGACCCTGCATGAAAAATCGAGGGAAACCAGAAAATCCTATCACAGAATGACCCAGACAATGGATCGTTAATCACCTCTAACGGGCCTTTTTCAGAGCCGTTGTCAACTCTGTAGAATTTCCCTCTGGGAACCAACGAGACATAGGATGACTCGTTGGAAGGAGTAATGAGTCGTCCTGTCGTTCGTTGCATCCTAAGTTCAGAAATCTACCAGATATCTCTCAGAAGCAACGAGTGGGACCAAAGACTCGTTGCCACTTCTAATGAGTCATCGTCTCCACCCATCACCTGATCTTAGGTCCAGGCAGTTTTGGCCACGAGAAGACACAACAACCCATTGGTTCTACCAACGAGTCGTTATGTCGTCTATTAGCTAAGGGATCAAGTTTTCCTGCCAGTGACAACAAAAGGTACCAACGACCCGTTGGTTCATCCAACGAGTCATGGTTCTCTTTGTTGCCAGTTTTCAGTGAGCCCTAATTCCAGGCCCAGGACCAACGAATGGTCCCATCGAGTCGTGATATCAACCAATGACTCGCTGTGTGACCCATTGGTCCCTGTCGGGCAGTTTTTCATATTTTTTTCAGGGAAATTTTTGTAAATTCCCACCTTTTAATCCCTAAAATATGGTGCTTTTGGTTATATTCAAGGGATTTAGGGAAGTAATCGACGTTCCCTCTTCATTCCTCTCATTCTCCCAAGTCAGAACATAGAAACTCAGTCAGGAAGCACAAAGCAGGAGCAAGGGTTTCGATTTTTTCTTCTCAAATTTCTCAAGGGTTTTTTCCAAGATTTCTACACCATGTATGTGATAATTCAACAAGAGAATTGTCCTTCTCTTGTGCCCCAAAACTCTTCTGATATTCCCATCAGTTCTAGCTTTGAGGTTTACCGTTATGGTTCATTTGTCAGTAAATTATAGATTTCTTCCTGTTATGATTTTCATGAATAATTAGGGCTTTTGTTAGCTATACTTCTGGTTATTATCTCTTTTCATGAAATTATGTGGTTTTTGCCCCAGTTTCTTGAATACAGTGAATTTAGTATTTCAGCATGTTCTAAATAAGAGTGTTGCTTGATTCCGATTGTTCTTGAAATTACCAGGATAGTACAGTTGCTTGATCAAGAGTAGAATTATTGATTTTTTAGCCTCAATCAGTACTCAGAAATTCCAGTTCCTTACAAAAATGTCAGCTGATCAGTTTGATTATAGTTAGTCTCTTGAGGTGTTAGTAACACTTCCCAGTCCTAGTTTTCAGTTATCAGTTATTAGTTTGTTCATTAGACGGTCACGACGCTTTAAGATAAGCAGCTCTAACCAGTCTTAGAACCAGTACTTTCAGTTATTAGTTTGTTCTTCAGACGGTTACAACGCTTCCAGATAAGTAGCTTTGTCCAGTCTTAGAACACTAGTTTACAGTAATCTAGTCCAATAGACTCTTAGGGTACTTCCAGATAAGTATTCCTGACTTAGTCTAGGACCCCAACTTCGAGTTATCAGCTTAGTAGTCAAGTTAGGACTATCTAGTGGGAGTTGTAAGCACCGAGCGGACCCGGGTTCCAGCGCACCCAAGTTCCCAGAACTACGTTGTCACCGTAGGTTATTGGCCCAACAGGCCCCAGCTTTGTGATCACCCAGCCAGCCACTATACCCTGGCAAGGTACTGTGGGCTTTCTCCGATAGGGTGTATACATCGGACTCCACGTTTAGCTCACGTGGTTATATGTCGATTATAGACTCTCTCACTAGTCAGTTTAGTTCAATTCAGTTTAGTTAGTTCAACTAAGTTTAGCTCAATTCAGTCACTCAGTTCTAGGACATTTATTGACCACCAGTCAGGGTCATTATTGATCATATCAGTTATAACTCAGTTTATCAGTATTTAGTATCAGTTGGTCATTTTATGTTATTTCAGTTCAGTTGTTTATCTTCTATGCTTATTATATATCTCACTTACTCGGTATATTCAAAGTACTGACGCAATGTTGTATCGTATTATGATACAGGTGCAGGTTCTCAGCCCCAACATCATCAGTAGTTCCTCTCGATGATTCTAGCAGCAGCAGCCCGTTTGGTGAGTCCTCATCTTCTGAGGACGTTATTTGCTTTTCAGTTAGTTTCTATTCAATCAGACTTTAGAGTTAGCTGGGGCCTTGTACCAGCAACTCATCAGCTAGTAGTGTCTTTCAGACACAGTTGTTTAGAATTGTTTTAAGTGATGGTTTACACTTTCAGCAGTATTGATTTATAAACATTTCTTTTAAAAGCTTCCACTTATGTTACTTAGTATATCAGTCTAAATGTTAGACCATGGGTTCGCTTAGGGTCACTTGTGGCACCAAGTACTGTGTCTCAACTAGGGTATAGAATCAGATCGTGACATACCGCTGCAACGGAGCCCAAACCAGTGAGCGGGCCAAGCTGGAAATCTTATGACGTGTTGAACTGAATGCTATTGTTATTGTTCGGACATGAGGTTGATTTAAATTCATGTTATGGTACTTGTGGTGTCGTGTGGTGATTTGTTACGTGTTGTGTTGCATTATGCATCCCGAGATTGAGGGGCAAATTGGCATTGAATGAATGGGTGACTGAGATGACAGATAATACAAAAGGAAATTTATCGATATGATGGTAAATGAGAGGCCCATGGCCGAAGTTAAGGAACTCAGATGAATAGGTTACTGTAATTAGATTTCGAATAAGGATTGGATACATGAGTGGATCTTTCCCGAGGTGAGCATCTGGACAAGCAGTATAAGAGAGTACACAGATAAGTATGGCTAAAGGACCATGCGGCTGGGAGTACGAGTGAGTACACAGACCGGTATGATGATGAATGTACATACGGTTGGGTGTACAGTACATGGATTTCTAGAGTCCATTGCAGGTCATGACTGGAAGGGCAAGCATAAGACCCTCTGGAATGTGTGTACAGTGATATGACGGAGGTGTGTACCCGGCATATCACCGATGGTATGATTGTGAGATAGATATTATGCGGGTATGTTTGATATACATACGGCTGCCGATACAGAAAGGTAATTGATATACCAGTGTGATATATGATATATCAGCATGAATCGGGTTTGAGGTGAATAACAAGTGTGGAATAACGTTTATGGCATTCCAGTTCAGGTATGGTATCTTATGGCATTTTGTGTTATAAGGTCAAGTATGTGCATGTACTTTACTATTGGGGAAATTGACTCCCTCATATTGTTTTGATGACCTTTGTGTGTACTTGAGATAGTAATTCATAACTGCGTTTGATTGTCTTGTCCTAAATTGACTTTGTGGGCTATGGATGATAGTATGGCGGGTTTGAAAGGAAGATAGTGCGGTACTGTGAGATAGCAAGTAGACATTATTATTTGATGTACTACACTAAGGAGAGTTGGAACATTCTATAGATAACTAAATAAGTTTAAAAAGGGTAGAACGGACTTGGTCGTTCATAGTGAAATGGTGAGAGGGGTAGTTGAACTATAAGTTTATACGGAGAAATAAAATAGAACTGGACTAAGGGAAATTAATTACTGGCTAGACGGGGTAGCGCTATAGCTGACACATCGTTGCTGTAGCAGGACCGCTACAACGAAAATATAGAGAGGCAAACTGATAGGCTAATTAATGACCAAAAGCGTAGGATAAATGCGTGAACCTTGATGAGTCATAAGAACATACTGTAGTGATTGAACTTAGTGGAATGTTGCATAAGTGAAATAATTGTTGAATTTAGTATTATTGATTGTATATTAATTGTATGTTGTGTTAACTAATTCTAGTCGGCCGATGATGCCTACCAGTACGTGTGGTGTACTGATACTACCTTGCTACACCTTTTTCTTTTAGGTGTAAGTTGTGGCAGGTTGAAGTTCCTTGATTTGCATGGAGTACTCAGCGCAAGCTTCAGTGTTCTTCTTTCCGGACGAAGCTGGGTCATTTTGTTTGTCAAAGTATTCAAATAGAGCTCTTGTACCTGTCTAGACTAGATCTTGGAAGAGTCATGGTTGGAGAATGGGGTAAATTTTATTTTGTTGAGGCTTTTATCAATTAATGAGAAGTAATGTAAATGTTTGAGACTAATTCTTGTATATTAATGGTAACGTTTGTAAGGGTTCTCCTATCGAGTAAAGTCGATGTAGGTGTCTGCATGGCCTGTTCATTTGGGTCGTGACAAGTTGGTATCAGAGCATCTAGGTTACCGGTATACAAGTATAAGAGCAATGTCGAGTAGACTCTTGCGGATTGGTGTGTACACGTCCACACCTAATCTTCGAGAAGCTATAAGGCATTTAGGAAGTCACACTTATTTCTTTCCCATCATGTTGTCCGATTGTGTCGATCGCCCGAGTTGAGTCCAATTGGTATCTGGAAGATTTCAATTGGTATCTCGACAGACCTTATTTGTATTTGCCTAGGTGTAATTAGAGAAAATCAGTGATAAGACTAGTGGGTGGGGTTAACTTGAGTTAACCAGAGAGATAAAAGAAACCTTGTTAAGATGTTCTGCTTAGCAAGTCTGGCTGCAGCAAAAGTTGTTTCGCTACAGCGAAAAGTGTACCGCTGCAATGGACCCGCTATTGCGGAAAAGACACCATTGCAGCGAACATAGCCAGGCAGAATGCCAGGAACAGAGCTCCTAAGTTCCCCTATTTTGAAACAATTGTCTAAAAGTGCTATTATTCGATACAAAGGTCATGTAAGAAAGGACTACAATATTATAGAAAGGGGCCAAAAACACAGCCAACGTCTGTGAATGTCAAACGGACATCCGTACATCAAGCTGAACCAGTATCAACATCTAAAAGAAACAGAAAATAGGATTGCCTTACAAGCTCCAATCGGGGGCTACCCAAACATAGTTATAAGCTAAAAGCAGGGGGGAGATGCTACGACCCATCTAGCTGGAGGCCTCATCGTTTCCACTTCATGCATCCTCGTCCGCTCCCTCCTCAAACCCGCTAAGAAAGGAGAACTCGGGAGATCCCATCGGTCACCTGCAGAGACCTTTCCCTGAGAGCTAGGGTCTTCAGGATCTTCTTGATCCCTTTTCATATCCAGGCAATCATCTTGTCCCGAGAATGTTGTCTCCTCCTCTCCCACTCCATGTCCTCTCGGAGCTCAACATGGGCCTAGGCTAGGGAAGAAATCGCCTCCTACATCTCTCCCGAATCAATGGCAGCTGCACCGGAGGGTCGACCGGTAGAAGGCCTGCTAGGGGAAGAAGGTATGGCAACCCTCCGAGGAGTTCACGCATGGCTTCCATCTCGACCTCTATCCTCTCAAATAGCCCCGAGGGTCTGGAAGTGTCATCCCCGCCATCACCCTCAATCGAGGTAGACTTCCTCTTCTTCCTGCCCCTTCCTAGAGCCCCCTTCACCCTCAAGAGATCGAAGGGCCTATCACAATCCACGATGACATCTCGGGACACCTGGTGCACTCGAGCCTGCTGCATAGCCTGGTGATAAGGGAAGGAAATGGCAGGCCGGTGATAGCTTTCGCGTGGAAATACCTCCACTCCTCAATAATCTGGGCCCCCATATTGACCCTCACCCCACTCATAATAGAGGCCACCACCAAAGCCCGATGATAAGTCATGTCCTTGACATTAGAGGATAGGCGGATCCAGGGTTTTCTCCTCCACGTCCTACATAACGAAACTCCTCTCATGCAACAGATCCTTCATGGCCTGTTCGTTGTATCAGAATTAATAATGTTCATTAACAAAAAGGATGTAGTCCTCAGTGTGAATGTTACTGCTGGAAGCGGACATGATAATTGACCTGGATTAATAGGAAGAATTAGAAGAGAAATCGAATGAGTATAAGAACTGGTACGAGAAAAAGGGAAAAATCAAAATTTGAGAAGGGGATAATAATAAGGCGAACCGTTGCAGCGGACGTATGTTCGCTACAACGAGTTCACCACAGTGAAGATGGGCTCACTGTCACGGTACCGCTGCAGCGGACATCATCTTCTCTGAACCTTCAGACCTCATCAATGGAGGTTGAAATCTCGACCTCCTTATTTCTCTAAATTAGCAATAGATCAGGCAAGGAGAAGACTTGTCCAAGTTCTAGCAACTATTACCCGCCCCAATAGGGCACCAATTCAAGCCCCAAGGGATCGAAAAAGTCAAAACCACCACCCCATCCAAACCACCTCATTTTCGGCCTTACAACCCGATGAAAATGATCAGAATCATGTAGAGAATACTGGGGAACACATGAGGACGTAAAAACAACTAGCACGCTATGAAACTCTAGCCAGGAATTCAAAATGAGGAGGCCTACATATATTACCCTACAACCACCCGAAAAATAAGAGCAATAGGTCATACACATCCATCATTCACTAGTAAATAAATTAGAGAATCCATGAGGGTGAAAATTACCTGAGAAATCGAGAAAAATCATTGGGGGAGTCGAGAGGATTTATGAAAATTGAATTAGAAAAGTGGAATACTAAAACTTGAAAACCCTTATTTTCCATAAACTGACCCTGTCGTTCGCTGAAGTGGACCATATTTCCATTGTGTCAGGACTCTGTAGTGAAACTCACTCACTGCAGCGTACAGGCAAAAAATAGTGACTGTTGGGATTTTGTGGCCGAACCCCACCATTTCTAAAACAATCGATCCAAGTCATCCACCAAATTAGTAATACCTAGGACATTCGAATAGAGAGGAATATTCGTAACACCGAAGGAAGGGTAACGACGTGAATTTACATTTGGGTCCGGGTTAAAACCAGGATGAATAATTATAAACGTACTTGAATTATTGAATCCACATGAGAATAATAATAGAGTTCCAAAAATAATGGGTCCGGAGTCCAGAGCACAGGAGTTAAATGAGTGCCGACAGTGACTAGGAGTAAGAGGAAATTTGTGGTAATTGTTTAACCACGCCTTGAAACCGTAGCACCGTTCAAAGATGAATGGATTTTTAATTGGTATCTGATATAACGACCCACCCGGCTGTTATATCATTTCGACCACATAAAAACAGGTAAATTTAAATTTTTAGAAATTTGTGATAAATCCCCGATAGAAGAAGGGTGCACAGAGAGCAATTCAAGTGGGATTAGCCGCAATGTGGTGAAACCAAGCGAGTGTCCATCGCGGCGAGACGATTTTCGCCACAGCTAAATCGCTGCAGCAGATGATGCGGACTAGAAATCTGCAATCTCGTTCTGATTAGGATTTTGAAAACCTTGTCCTTGAGGAGGACTTATTAAAAACATCTAAAAAAGAAATATACTTTTTGGGGAAAACAATAGAATCCAAGAAGTGGAGATCCGACCTCCATATCTAGGAGCTCTCATGAGAAAATCAAAAGAACGGTGTAGCTGCAGCCGAGGACAATCACATGATAGCTTGGCGCCCAGGTAGGCTATGGTTTACTCACTTATGCGTTAGACTTTGGTTAGATAAACATATATGTGTGTATGATTTATATGATCTCGATGAGTAGGATTGTACTTTTAACTATGATATGGACTATTAATCGAAATCAGTGAAAATCTAAGAACAAACGTATTAAAAGAGGAGTGACGAAAACTCATAATGAGGTAAAACCTTAGGAGAGATATTTCAACCAATAAATGGGTACATGTTCTAGGATATGCATCAAGTCAAACATTATTGAGGAGATTAACTTTCGAGTGTCGTTGGCAGAATAGTCCTGGGTATAAATATGGACTTCTTTCTTCTTGAATTGAAACCTTGGATGGGTAAATCACGTAGACTCCGTGTAGGAGATGTGATTAACAAACTAATTAATAAGTTATAACCACGTTTGAGCGTGAGATGAAACGAGTGATGTAGGATAGTAATTTCTTACATGATGACTTGAATGTGCTATGGTTGGTATTGTATTTTCTGAATTGATGATTGTTTTCCGCATTAATGGTGACAATGTGGTAAGTTAATTGTTGATGTAAGCTTGTTATGACATTGTCTCATTATGGTGGGTACAAAGAAATCAAAACGTGGGAGAAACTGGAATAAATACTAAATGCATTACTACATGCAGTAACGCTGCAGCGGGTAGTATGCCGTTGCAGTGAGATCGCTGGAGCGGCAGTGATGCCGCTGCAGCGGAGCCTAAACCAGTAAGTGGGCCAAGCTGGAAATATTATAATGTGCTGAATTGAATGCTATTGCTATTGTTCGTACATGAGGTTGATTTAAATTCATGTTATGGTACTTGTGGTGTCGTGTGGTGATTTGCTATGTGTTGTGTTGCATTATGCATCCCGAGTTTGAGGGGCAAATTGACATTAAATGAATGAGTGACTGGGATGACGGATAATACGAAAGGAAAGTTATCGATATGATGGTAAATGAGAAGCCCAAGGCCGAGGTTAAGGAACTCAAATAAACAGGTTACTAGAATAAGATTTCGAATAAGGATTGGATACACGAGTGGCTCATATCCGAGGTGAGCATCTGGGCGAGCGGTATGAGAGAGTACATAGATAGGTATAGCTAAAGGACCATATGGCTAGGTGTACAAGTGAGTACATAAACTGGTATAATGAATGTTTATACGGTTGGGTGTACAATACATGAATTTCTGGAGTCCCTTGCAGGTCATAACTGGAAGGGCAGACATAAGACCCTCTGGCATGTGTGTACAGTGATATGATGGAGGCGTGTGCCCGACATATCACCAATGGTATGATTGTGAGAAAAATATTATGCGGGCATGTTTGATATACATACGGCTGCAGATACATAAGGGTAATTGATATACCAGTATGATACATGATATACCGATATGAATCGGGTTTGAGGTGAAGAACAGGTGTGGAATACCATTTATGGCTATCCAGTTCAGGTATGGTATCTTATGACATTTTGTGGTGTGAGGTTAGGTATGTGCATGTACTTTACTGTTGGGGAAATTGACTTCCTCATATTGTTTTGATGACCTTTGTGTGTATTTGAGATAGTAAGTCGTAACTGCGTTTGATTGTCTTATCCTAAATTGACTTTATGGGATATGGATGATAGTATGGTGAGTTTGAACGGAAGATAGTGCAGTACCATGAGATAGCAAGTAGACATTATTATTTGATGTACTAAACTAAGGAAAGTTGGAAAATCCTATGGATAACTAAATAGGTTAAAAAAGGGTAGAACGGACTTGGTTATTCATAGTGAAATGGTGAGAGAGGTAGTTGAACTATAGGTTTATATGGTGAAATAAAACAGAATTGGACTAAGGAAAATTGCTTACTGGCTGGATGGGTAGCTACAACGGACACATAGCTGCGGCAGCGGCCTAAGCCTTCGCTGCAGTGGAAGTAGAGAGAGGCAGACTGATAGGCTAATTAACAACCAAAAGCATAGGATAAATGCGTGAACCTCAATGAGTCATAAGAAAAATATTGTAGTGATTAAACTTAGTGGGATGTTGCATAAGTAAAATAATTTTTGAATTTAGTATTATTGATTGTATATTAATTGTATGTTGTTGTGTTAACTAATCCTAGTCGGCCGATGATGCCTACCAGTACGTGTGGTATATTGATACTACCTTGCTACATTTTTTTTGGGTGTAGATTGTGGCGGGTTGAAGTTCCTTAATTTGCATGGAGTACTCAGCGCAAGCTTCGTTGTTCTTTCCTGACGAAGCTGGGTCATTTTGTTTGTCAAAGTATTCAAATAGAGCTCTTGTACTTGTCTAAACTAGATCTTGGAAGAGTCATGGTTGGGGAATCGTGCAAATTTTATTTTGTTGAGGTTTTTATCAATTAATGAGAAGTAATGTAAATGTTTGAGACTAATTCTTATATATTAATAGTAATGTTTGAAAGGGTTCTCCTATCAAGTAATGTCGTTGTAGGTGCCCGCACGGCCTGTCTATTTGGTCCGTGATAAAATTTTCAGAGTATTTACTACTTCATGAGTAAATTTTAAAATCTTATTACTTCAGGAGTAAATTTCAGATTTATTACATCGAAAGTAAATTCCATATTATTTATTCTCAATTATTCTACCTCTTCTATAGGTGAATCGTGATATCTTCACAACTAAGAGCACAAGCATATTTATAAAATTTTACTAAGTATTGCCATATTCACTTAAGAGGCTCTAAATATATAAAATCTATCAAAAGTTCTTATTTTTCATAAATGGGACATAATCATCTAAACGTGTATTAACCATATTAAATTATGATAGCTTAAAACCTCTTTTTAATATATTGTTACTTCCGAAACAAATTGAGGTATGCATATAATGTCGAGAATTTCTCTAACATATTTTCAGTTATAATTATAATAAGCCTATAAAAACAATATCAGTTCTAGTGATTATATATTTCTTCCAAATTAACATTGTTACCCACTAATAGATTTAAAATTAATATCATCATCTATTTTCATAATAATATTCTTCTAAAATAAATATATTTTCATAATATTATTTTTGTGGAAAAATATGAGGCATGAATTGTCAAGTGAATCAATAAATCATTCCTCAGATCCATAAATAAAATTGATATCGTTATTATCAAAGACATAAATATCAACAAATATTAATCTTTTATCATCATTGAATCATATTTACTTCATTCTTATTTTGCAAATATTGGAAAAAAATAATATTATCAAAGGAACACATTCCTCTGGCTAAGTATACAACTTTCAAAAAGAAACTTTGATATTTTTTTCCTCAAATTTTTTCAAATTGAGTTTTCAAAGCAGAGACTCGTATTGATTATATGTTATAAAATAATAATGGAAAAAGGGTCAAATTCACCCCTCTACTTTTAAAAATTGGTTAAATTTACCCTTTGTCGTACTGTTGGGTCATATTTACTCCCATCATTATGAAAGTTTTCATATATACCTTCTATTTAACAGAAAAAACAAATCAATATAAATAATCCATTTTTAAGAATAAAACTCATATTCTATTCTGACCCGTGTTAACATAAGAATTTCAGCCCTGACCCATATGCTAATCACGAAAAGTAGCTATGTAGATCCTCTGTTATTGATAATTTTGCTTTTGATTATGAAAGAAATGGCTAAAGAAAAAGCAATTACTGGAGGAAAGGAATTGCCAATGTCGTTGTCTGTTACCATTTTGGGAGAAATAATGGATACCGTAGGAAATAAAACGCTATGTCGTTTTCTATTACTAATCCAAAAGAAAAATTAAAGGTAATTGATCTCTTTTTTTTTACTTAATTCAACTGTGTAGAACCTTTCTTCTTAATGATTTATTTTTTATTATTTAAGTCATAAAAGAAATGGCCATAACGGAAAGTGCAGTTATTGGAGAAAACAAAATGCTAATGTCGTCCTCTGTAACAGTTTCGGGAGAAATAATGGATACGAAAAAAGTAGTAATAGGAGGAAACTAAGCGCCAACGCCGTTATCTATTTCTGTTACCTATCCCGGAGAAAAAATTAAGAAAATTGAAGTAGAGATTAGAAATATGCACGAGTTTGGTACAGGTGTATTGCTCATTCATGCTCTTATTTTTAGAAGGAAGAATGGACGACGTGTGTGTTGGTGTGGATATGATGCATGAGTGTTGGTATGGATCTGAGTTAATTATTTTGCTAATTATTTGTTGTTAAGATGGGTCGGGTCGGGTCGGGTCGGGTCGAATGAGTTAGAATAGGATATGAATTTTACTTTTAAAAAAATGGGTCGTTTATGTTGATTTAATTTTTCTGTTAAATAGAAGATATAGATGAAAACTTTCATAACGGCGGGAGTAAAAATATGATCCAATAGTATGACGAAGGGTAAATATAACTAATTTTGAAAAGTAGAGGGATAAATTTGGCCCTTTTCCAAATAATAAAGCAAGCAAAGAAGAATATTATAGAGAAAGGTAGAGAGAAGAGAGAGAGTTTCTTATTTCTCTAAAGGAATGAAATACAATAAATGAAAACCCTTTTATTTATGGGAAAAAACTAACTTGATTCCAAAAGTACTAACTCTAACTTTTCTCCAAAGAAATAGACACTCATTATAATGCAAATACATTTATAACACAATCAATTTTAAGAGGGATTTAGATTTTTTTTTTTTGCTCTTAGTCCTCGGGAAAATATATATGAAAAGTACTAAT
Source organism: Datura wrightii (assembly GCA_035772735.1). NCBI lineage: Eukaryota > Viridiplantae > Streptophyta > Magnoliopsida > Solanales > Solanaceae > Datura > Datura wrightii. Next base: position 99,443,035 of record JASDFA010000008.1, read on the forward strand.
GTTATATTGTGTAGCTCAAATTAGTAAATGACGCAGATGGTCCAAAACTTTTTTATTAAAAATCAAAATTAGATCCCCCATTCTCCCAAACCATTTTCTTTGTGAAATAACATAACTTTTCCCCCTCTCCCATAATTTTCATCACTTAGAATCAAGATCTTCTTTAAAGTTGCATATTTTTTTCATTCAACAACACAAGGTAAGAGAATTATGACTATTTCATTCTACTACAATGAAGATTTCATGACCCTCTTCACCATTTTTTCTTAAATCTACTTGTGTTCTTAAACTTTCAGTGTGAGGTGATGGATTTGGGCGTCAATTGGGTGGGGAATGCAAGGTACATGTTGCTTTTGATCCCTTAGAAATAGAACTAAAACTCTCTATTAATTGGGAAGGGTTTCACACCCTCTGTTGTTCTTCAAATAAAAAGTTTAGCTTAATGCCCACAAGGTATTTGATAAAATCCCTTTATATTATTTTAGAGTGCCTTTGCGAGTTCTTGGGTAGCAATTCACTAACAATTGATCATGACATTATTGAGCCTTCTTAAGTATCAATAGTTTGCAAGAAAAATTGAAGTGAGGTGTGGAGGTTTCGATGACACAATATGTCTGCCGATGTCAACAGGTGGCTAGACAATCACCAACCTACAAGCCGCAATTTTTTTTATTTCATAGTTAGCTAGTAATTAATTTTTTTATAGCATAGTTAAATAAGTGTGGGGTAATGTTGACCCCATTTGGTGAAATTATGGAGCACTAACAATTGTTGTATCATTATGTTGTAGGAAAAATGGTGAGCTCAAAGAGCACAAATATTGCATTCTCATATCCCTCCCCCCCCCCCCCCCCCCCACCACCACAAAGAAAGGGAGTAGCAAAAATCCCATACTGCCTATCCTCATGCCCTAACTTAAAACTATCTATGGGATTCATAATTTGTATGAATGGGGTAAGGATTGATACAAAAAGTTCAAATTGACAGGATACTCGCATATGAGAGTAGTTTATGAGGCCTCTCTGAGGAGGAACTTTCCTCTTATCTATCAGGCCATCTTTTCCATGGGGTGGTCCCAAGTGTTTCAACATGTGGAGCTGAAAAATCTCCACTCTCACAAGCCAGGTCACTATCAAGATAAGGTGACAGTGACGGACATCACCCTTGGGGTGAATAGAATGCCCATTTCTCTCTCCTGGTGTCTTGGGCCATCTAATAAAGCCTTTGAATGACTTCATAGAGCGTCCCAATTACAAATTCATTAGAGACCTTCTTTGTGGACCTGGATCTTCGCATTAGTGGGTGATCAACAACTAAATAATGTCACTAGACCAGTATTCAACTATGAGTCAGGAGAGGGCTAACATGATCTGTTTCTTCATGATCAGGAAACAGATAAATAGTGGGTGTTGGATATTGAAGGAAATCAATAGGTTAAGAGATTCCAGGGAAAGCACTTGCACTTTGCCCACCCTCACTGCACTTGTGATGCGGTGGTTAATCGATATCTTTGACCCCTGAGGTGATAGAGTCATTCTTGCTCCTACTAAGATTATGGACATCACAAATGTCCAAGGTCCTAATGAGACTCCTAGAGTCAAGCTGACATAGGCTGAAAAGAGATACGTCCAAGAAAATATGATCGCATGAATGCATAAAATGATAGAATGACAATGTCGGCAATGAGGGATGGACTTCACAAAGCTAGATGCACAGTTCCTCTTGTTGACAATCTCTAGGAATATGTTGGGTGAGGGGGTAGAGCCACCAAAATGAATATGTCAACACCTAGGACCTGATGATTAGTGTTTTTGAGGAGGTTAAATATGAAGAGTTGGACATTGTCGATGGATCCGATGCTAAGGATGATGATACCAGTTTATGCGATTCATTTTATGGAGAGGGACGTAGTCGATGACGCTGACGAGGAGTAGGCTCTAGAGGGCCACAGGGAATATCTCTAACCTTACTTTTATCCTTTTACGCTTTAATTATGCACTGAGAAAACTGCATGACTTAAGAATAGAATGAGGGATACTGTCTTTGTAATAATATTTTGAGGTCAAATGTTTATACCGTAGTTTTCAAAAGAAGATTTGATTTCTTTTCTTGGATTTCTTTAGTAACTTCTTAGTTCTCATGAAGCGATATAAATATCCACCCCTCGATTTTTCTTTTGGCCTCAATTCTTTTTTGAGATCCTTCCTTTAAATAAGGTTTTCCTCAAGAGTAGAAATGACTATCCCAATAATGGATGGTTGATGACCGTTTTGAGGAAAAATTAGTTGATAGATGGTAGGAAAGAACCTTGAGACCAAGTTGAATGTTAGGTGCTCTGGCTAGGTGTTGCATTGACCAAGTGTGCGAATTCATGCTTTGATTGTGAACACATGCCGAGAAAAACAATAAATGACCTTCACTGAGACAGCTAGGCTCAGTTTTTAACTTACCCTTAGGATATCGTCCTAAAACAAAAATGCTTTCATAAATGTTATTACTTAACCAAGTGATAATATGTGTCCATCTTGAGTCAAGTATGTGCCATATGTGAAGTGAGTTTAGCTAATATTCCATGCTTTGTGTTAATGTCTAGAACTTGTCGATGTGTATATAACACAAAATGAAGAATGTAGGATCAAGAGATGATGAAGGCATTTCTTTGATAAGCCTTATTTCTTTCTCTCTCTTACCTACTCATACATAATTTACTTATTTAATCCCATTAATCCTTTAGCTTATTCTTTCGATAATCACAGCTAAAGCTACTTCTCTTTACTTGATTGACCATGAGTTTGATCTCATGACTCCTATGAGCACTTAGAATCATGAATAAGTAAGCGCCTAAGAGAGAAATTGGAGAATTGTGCAGTGGATTATGGAGGGTAAAAAAAAGGAATTAAAAAATTAATGATGCATATGTTGAATAAAATTGTAGATGCCACAAGTAGGAATATATACACACACACACACACACTACTCCTTACTAGTTTCATAAGAAAATTTTTCCTAAAGAAAATGGAGAAACAAGAGGAATGTGGGTGAAAAAGAGAGAAGATATGAGTAATAAGCTAAAAAATATGTGCTAAACAAATCAAGAACATGTGATGTATTAAAGTACTCATGGAGGACAGTCACTATTTAATCAAATACTTGTCCAAAGAGGACAGTCACTATTTAATCAAATACTTGTCCAAACCTTAGCTTACATTACAATCATTGAAGTCGTACTTGATTCTAATTTGACATTCTTGTATAAGTAGAGAAATTGCACGAGGACAAGTATATGGTTCATCTCATATTGCATGTGTAATTTTTTGAGATAGGGAGCGTAATTTGACTTTGTGCCCATGTACGTGATTGTTTGTGCCATATTGAGTGAATGTTGGCATCTCTTTTGTTTAGTGAAGGCACATAGTTCGCAAAAAGATTGGTAATGTATGACTCTTGGTTAGATAAGTATAGAAATCTTAGTTGACGCCCATACGAAGAGTTAGCCTTTGAGGCTAGGTCGTTTTGAGGAGGTTGTTGTTGAGTTTTACAAGAAGAAATATTGTTGAGTTTTTGTGAAGGCATGTGTGTTCAGGAATTGCATAACTATTGTTAGCATAGCCTTAGTCTAAGAAGACCTATTCATTTGTTATAGCTTGATGAGATAGTCAAAGTATTTTAAAAGGTAGGGGTGTGAGGCAAGGCGTTTTACATTGTACGGGGTGAGGCATAAGCCCCAAAAAAGGGGATGTAAGTTTCATGGATCTACGGGGTGTATATCTCATGTATTTTTAATTTTATAATTTTATTATTAAGAAAATAAGTAAAAATGATATTTTTAATCATTCTACAAATAAATTTAAACAAATCCCAATAATATAGAAAAAAATTATTATTATTATTATTTGAGAAAGATAACAACAACAAAAAATGATAATAGCTGAGATAATTTTTAAAATAAAATCATCATCTACTTCATTATAGATCTCCTTCGATTCTTTTCACACTCAACTAATATTTACATTGATTATTGCTTATATATATTTCAAAGAATGATAAGGATATATAGTGTAAGAGCAATATATACACATATATGTATGTGTGTGTGTGTGTGTGTGTATATATATAAAGCTAAGCATAGACAAGGTGATGTGCCACCTCTCTAGGGCCTAGAAAAATATTCATCTTTCTTTCTCCTTTTTTATGAAATTTTTTCTATTTTTTTCTCATTTATGTGTCATGTTAAAAAATTAAAAGTCATTTTTTTAACTCTCTTAACTATATTAAATATACTACATTAAAATAATATATATATATATATATATGAGATCAAGAATTCTATTTTTTTTCTCTTTTTTCTTTTTTTTTTTTGGTTTTTCCCTTTTATTCTAATTATTCAATTCTTTTGACATTTTTTCTATTCTGTTTCTCATTTATGTGTCATGTTAAAAAACTCAAAAGTCACTCTTTTAACTCTCTTAACTATATTAAATATACTGCATTAAAAAGAATACATATGTGTGTGTGTGTGATGACCCAACTGATCGTGATTGGTACCCATACTAACCCTCTGGTGGGCGAACCAATAATTCCAAACCACTATCCCAACATTAATCATTCAGAAGGAAATAACTCTTATAATAAAATTATAATAATCTTCTAAACCAAAACAAACAATACTCCCCAATATTCGTAAGTCATTGCACTTCAACGTCTAACTACAAGTCTAGGAATATTTAAACTAAAAGGAAAAAATGTTGCAATATCCGAGGAGAGACATATTTGAAGGAGGAGTAAAGCTACCCATTCTGCGCCGCTCACCTTTCAGAGTAAGTGTTTTCCTTAGAGGTCAGGTCGTGATGAGCTTCTGGGTCGGTTTCTGCACTCAGAAAAGAAGTGCAGGAGTAGCGTCAATACGAAACACAGTACTGGTAGGCATCATCAGCCGACCACACATAATAATATATATAAAAATGTAAACGACAACATGAAACCAGTCCAGAATACCATCAAACATACATTACGTATTTTAGAAAATTCTATTCTATTTTTAGGTTACAACAGCCTGCTCACTGGATCAGGCTCTTAGCTGCAGCGGTCACTTGACTGTTGTCGCGGTCTCGCTGTAGCGGAGCATATCCCGCTACAGCGGTACTGCCCTAGGCAGTAGCTAGATTTAGCTATACTTAAATTATTTCACCAATCTTTGTCACACCACACATCATCCAATTCATTCAGGAACCCAAAAGCCATTACATTCTACACACGAATTACTACATAACCACATACGATATACAATAATTCATAACAATATTGGCACGCTCAAAGTCCAGTTCTCATTGATCTCTATTGACATCAAGCCTGAAACTTTCCCGCAATACAATCACAAAACATGAATTCAATTTCTGTTTAGCCAAATAACACTGATTTCATTCCAAATTCCAACACAATTATAGTGCATCGTAAAATAGAACAAGTAAAATAAATAGATATATGCCTTGCACACGCCTCCATCATATAACTGTGAACACTTTAACACTCAACCTCGATATATAAACATGTTAGAAAGTCTTATTTCTACCCATCCAGCCATGACCTACAGGGGACTCTAGAAATCCATATACTATATCGGCGCGGTACCCACTCCCACTCATATGCTCGTCCTGATGCTTTCCTCGGACACGAGCCACTCAACATATATATGCTCGCCCAGATGCTCCCCTCGGGCATGAGCCTCTCATGTCAGGATATTTTCATTATCCCTATTCTTTCCCACGCTATCGTATCATAGAGGGTTTATCATCATGATATTTAGGAAGTCACAATCTACCTTTCATACTACCAGAGTTTAACGATTCATCATTCAGTCAATAGTAATATCAAGGAATATACTTAAAAGTTTTCAACACAATTTCATGTTGGTTTAGTGATATCAACATAACAAGTTATTTCAACAACACAATCATCACCACAATTAGAATTCACAAACTCAAGCAACACATAATCGTACACAATTATACAGACCCTTATGTATAGTCTGACTCCTCTAACCATAACCTACCTCAATATGAAGGATTTTGAATGATAATTACATAGTTGGAGCCTTGCCTTTCCTCAACGTCTCTAGACGCTCGAAGTTTATAAATAAGAAAGTAACACAAAATCAATAATCTACTTCTAGACAATTGTTTCGGGGATTCACATCCCCCCTATCTACCCCTTATTGTAACCACCTCGTTTCCCATGGTTCAATTCTTATTCATTAACTCCCTCAACTCTTTTTAGGCAATTTAGGGCTAAAGACTCCATTCCATCTTGTTCTAGATTTTAATTCCCATAGGAACCAGATTCTATGGAGACACCACATTCGGGAAGCAATCCTTACCATCTATTGAACTCAGAATCAAGACCCACAACTTCCCCATAATCTTCAGCCCTACTTCTATCAATAAGGGTTTTTTGCTAGAAATTCACCATTAAAGGTCCCCCCTTGACTCTACGGGGCTAGGAAAATCGAAATAACAAGAATATAAAACAAACTCTTACCTTGGGAAGGGAAATTACTCGCTTCTTGGGAAGATCGCCTCTGGTTCAGAATTTCCATAACTTAGAATAAATGGGGTGCAACCCCTAAACTCCCACTTAAAACTCACTTTTTGATTCCCGTCGTCCAGTCCAGTGGTCACCTTTTCGCTACAGCAGACCCGCTATGGCGGTCAAACAACCGCTATAGAGGATTCGGTGGTTATTCCTCTGCTCTGTTATGGCGAACTCCGACTGTCACCACGATCTCGCTATAGAGGTCCCCCGAACTAGTAGCTTCTCAAAAATCATCAGTTTTACACTTAGCTCATTTCACAATGTTTTTTATTCATCTCTAGCCTTTTTCGAGTGTTCTAAGTTCGTTTTCCGACCCAGATACTAATTAAAACACCGTTCATCCCCGAACAGTCTATATACAAGCAAAGAAGAGAATGTACCAGATTTCACAAATAATTGAGTATATTTGATCCGCATATTGGCCTCGGTCTCCCAGGTGGCTTCCTCTACAAAATGATTCTTCCACTGGACCTTTACCATCGCAATTTCCCTCGATCTTAGCTTGCAGGCCTCCCTAGCCTATATCGCCACCGGCTCTTTCTCATAGGAAAAGTTTTCATCTAGAAGCACGGAGTCCCATTTGATAATATATGATCCGTCCCCATGATGCTTCTTCAGCATTGAAACATGGAATATCAGATGTACACCAGACAACCCTGGCGATAAAGCTAGCTCATAAGATACTTCTCCCACTCATCGGAGGATCTCAAACAGTCCAATATACCTCGGGCTAAGCTTGCCCTGCTTACCGAACCTCATCACCCCTTTATGGGGGGATACTTTGAGCAAAAATTGTTCTCCCTCCATAAACTTCATATCTCGCACCTTCTTGTCGGTGTATTATTTTTGTCTACTTTGAGCCGCCACCAGACGTTCTTGGATTACCCGAACTTTCTCTAAGGACTCCTTCAACAAATTGGTCCCCCAAGGTCGCACATCAAATGAATCAAACCAACCGATTGGAGACCTATATTTCCTACCGTACAGAGCTTTAAATGGCACCATGCCAATGCTCGAGCGATAACTATTGTTATAGGCGAACTCTACCAAAGGTAGAAATTTACCCCAATACCCCCCAAAATCTATAACACAGGCACGGAGCATGTCTTCTAACACTTGGATGGTCCTTTTTGACTGTCCATCTGTTTGAGGATGGAAAGTTGTGGTCAAGTCCAACCTGGTGCCTAACTTTGCCTACAAGGTCCTTCAGAAATGATAGGTGAACTGAGTACCCCTGTCAGACACAATTGATATTGTCACCCCGTGCAACTGAATCACTTCCTTCACATACAGCTTGGCCAAAAGTCACTTGGACAGGCAAAAAGTGAACTGATTTGATCAATCTGTCTACAATGACCCAAATGGAGTCAAACTTTTCCAAAGTCTTTGGAAGACCAACTACGAAATCCATAGTTATTCTCTCTCATTTCCACTCGGGAATAGGCATCCTCTGAAGTACTCCCTCAGGCTTATGGTGCTCATATTTCACCTGAGGAGACCATCTGAAGAGCTGATAGCTGGAAACCCACATTCAAGCCTTTAACAAACCTTCTGATCCTCTCTTCCTCTATGGAAGTAAGGGTAAAGCATACCTTGATACTGAATGGAAACGGGCCTCGGAGGCTACAACAGAAGAGTTTCCCTACTCAATGGTGGTGAACTCATCCCGCCTCTTATCTCTCAAGGTACGGGGTACATACTTCTCTAGAAACGTGGAGTAGAATTGGGTTCAGGTCAACGGTGGTGACCCTGCTGGTCTGCATTCCACGAAAGCCCTCCACCAAAGATTTGTGTCACCCATCCATTGGAAGGTGACAAACTCCACACCGTACTTCTCCACCGCCTCCATCTTATGAAACCTCTCATGAAAATCTATAATGAATTCATAGGCATCCTCTGCCTTAGTGACATAAAAAGTGGGAGGCTTCATCTTGGTGAACCTCCAGAACAATTCATGCTCCTCCCCTATCATCACAGGCCAAACCACTGGCCTCGGGAACATGACCGCCTCCGATATATCATCGATGCGAAGAGCCACTGCAGCTGGATGTTGTATCCCTGACTGTTGTCCTGCAGGGGTTGCTGACACTTCCCCATTACCCACGAGGCCACTTAGGAGATTAAGGACCTGAGCCAGAACCTCGGAGGATGCTGAAGCGGCAAGAACCTCTCCCTGCGTCAAAACTTCTACTTCCACAACCACCCTTTCCTGAACTATGAAAGGTACCAGAGATGCCGACCTCCCCCATATTGGAGCAGGAGTGTGAGCCCCTCCTCTGGTGGTAGCAAGCCTTTGCCCGCGTCTTCGGCCCTTTCCTCTGCCACGAACCGTTGCTGTTGTTGGCTCAGGTGTTGCTTCTATGTTTGTATCCGCACATGTTCTCGCCATCTGTGAGAGAAAGAAATAAGAGCTGTTAAATACCAATTTGGATCATCAGATACCAATTGAAATCAAGTAATCGCACGAAAGGGAAGAATAAAGGAGTTTTCCTAAAGTCTTGCAGCTTCTTGAAGATAAGTTACGAATGTCTCCGCACCGATCCGCAAGACTCTACTAGACCAGTCTTAATGCAATGAGATCGATGAACCTAAAGCTCTATTACCAACCTTTTCACGACCCAACTGACTTTGATTGGCACCCATACTAACCCCTGGTGGGCGAACCAACAATTCCTAACCACTATCCCAACATTAATCATTTATAAGGAAATAACACTTATAATAAAATGAAACAAAATATCATATAACTATAATAACCTTTTAAACCAAAACAAACAATACTCCCCAAGATCTGAAAGTCATTGCACTTCAACATCTAACTACAAGTCTAGGAATATTTAAACCAAAAAGAAAGAAATGATTCAATGTCTGGAGGAAAGACATCTTCGAAGGAGGAGTAAAACAACCCATTTCACGCCACTCACCTATCAGAGAAGTGTCTGTCATAGAGGTGAGGTCATGATGAGCTTCCAGAATCAGTTTTGCACTCAAAAAAGAAGTACAGGAGAAGTGTCAGTACCAAACACAGTACTGGCAGGCATCATCGGTTGTCCGTACATAATAATATATATATAAATGTAAATGACAACATGAAACCAGTCTAGAATACCGTCAAACATACATTACGTATTTCAAAAAATTCTACTTTGTTTTCAGGGTGCAACGGCCTGCTCACTGGATTAGGCTCTTCGTTGTAGCGGTCACTTGACCACTGCCGTGGTCTCGCTGTAGCGGAGCATATCCCACTGCAGCGATACTGCCCTGGGTAGTAGCTCGACTTAGTTGTACTTAAATTATTTCACCAACTTTTTGCCACACCACACATCATCCAATTCATTGAGAAACCCAAAAGTCATTACATTCTACATACGAATTGCTGCATAGCCACATATGATATACAATACTTCATAATAAAATTGACACGCTCAAATTCTAGTTCTCATTTATCTCTATTGACATCAAGTTTGAAACTTTCCCGCAATATGATCACCAAACATGAATTCAATTTCAGTTCAGTCAAATAACACTAATTCATTCCAAATTCCAACACAATTACAGTGCATTGTAAAATAAACAAGTAAAATAAATAGAGATATGTCGAGCACATGCCTCCGTCATATCACTATGAACACTTTAACATTCAATCTCAATGTGTACACATGCTAGAGGGTCTTATTTCTTCCCATCCAGTCATGACCTGTAGGGGACTATAGAAATCCATGTACTGTACCGACGTGGTACCCGCTCCCACTCATATGCTCGTTCAGATGCTCCCCTCAGATACAAGCCACTCAACACATATATGCTTTCCCGGATGCTCCCCCAGAGCACGAGCCTCTCATCTCAGGACATTCTCATTATCCCTATTCTTTCTCATGCTATCATATCATAGAGGGTTTATCATCATGATATTTAGGAGGTCACAATCTACCTCTCATACTTACAGAGTTTAACGATTTATTGTTCAGTCAATAATAATATCAAGGAATATACTTAACAGTTTTCAACACAATTTCATGTCAGTTAGGTGACATCAACATAATAAGTTATTTCAACAACTAATTTTTAACAGAGCATTCATTACCACAATTAGAATTCAAAACCTCAAGCAACACATCATCATACACAATTATACAAACCATTATGTATAGTCTAACCCCTCTAACCATAACCTACCTCGATATGAAGGATTTCGAATAACAATTACATAGCTGGAGCCTTGCCTTTCCTCAACACATCTGAAGCTCAAATTCTATAAACAAGAAAGTAACACAAAATCAATAATCTACTATCTAGACAATTGTTTCGGGGATTCACATCCTCCCCCATCTACCCATTATCATAACCACCTCGTTTTCCATGGTTCAATTCTTATTCATTAATTTCCTCAACTCTTTTTAGGCAATTTAGGGCCAAAGACTCCATTCCACCTCGTTCTAAGTTTTAATTCCTATAGGAACTAGATTTTATGGAAACACCACATTTGGGAAGCGATCATTACCATCCATTGAACTCAGAATCAACACCCATAACTTCAACATGATCTTCAGCCCTATTCTATCAATAAGGGTTTTCTTACTAGCAATTCACCATTAAAGTCGCGCCCCCCCCCCCCCCCCCCCGATTCTACGGGGCTAGAAAAATCGAAATAACAAGAATACAAAGCAAACTCTTACCTTGGGAAGGGAAATCACTCAGTTCTTGGGAAGATCGCCTCTGGTTCAAAATTTCTGTAACTTAGAATAAATGGGGTGTAACCCCTGAACTCTCACTTAAATTCACTTTCTGATTTCCGTCGTCCATTACAACGGTCACCTTTCCGCTGCAGCAGACCTACTATGGCGGCCAAACAACCGCTATAGCAAATCCGACGGTTATTCCTCCGATCGGTTACGATGAACTCCAACCATCACCACGATCTCGCTGCAGCAGGAAATCTACCGCTGCAGTAGTGTCCCGAAATAGTAGCTCCTCAAAAATCATCAGTTTTATACTTAGCTCACTTCACAGGCCTTTTTCTAGTGGTATAAGTTCGTTCTCCTCATAACGACATACGGGTCGTTACAATATATATACACATACATACATATATATATAATCACACCTCAATCCTTTTCTCTTTTTATTTTTAATTCTTTAATCCTCTTAATAATAATTTTCTATGATTATATTAGTTAATCATCTTAATATATATATATATATATATATATATATATATATATATATATGTAGGTATGTATGTATGTATGTATATATATATATAAGGATCCTATTTATCCTTTCTCTCATTTTTTGAAAAAGTCATCTCTATAAATCATAATTTTTCGTCTTCATAACATCTACTCTTAATTAACATTAGTAATATCCATAACTTCCAAATTTTTATGTTTATAACTCCAATTATTTAATGGATAAGTTTATGACACCTTAAAATTATCTAAATAAAATTATTTTGAGTTGTATTAGCTATGTTATACTTTGTAGTACAATAGCCACTGACAAGAGCATTTGATTTTAATGTGTCAAGCCATGAATAAAAAAATCTTTGAAATGTGAGTTTACTTTTTTTTTAAAAATAATAATAATAATTGAATTACATTATGTTGCAATATAGTTTAGCTTTTCCATTCAATTCTTAACTATCATGTTCTTTAAAATTTTCATTTGCTTAGTTATTTTTTTTTCCTATTATTTTTATTGATGATGTTAACTTTTTATTTCTCCATACCACAGCGTTTTCAATAGTGAAAAGAAGCCATAGAACTAAGCCAACTGCATGTTGTTTAAGAAAGTATATGTCCTTTCACAATTATGTGGATCAATTTTTAATAAGTCTATCGATAGAATATGAGGATATAAAATTATTTTATAAATTTTAGAATATTATCTAATTCGTAGAAAAATTATTTATTGACATATAAAAATGCATTCCTCAAGTTTTTTTATTTTTTATTGTTGGTAAAAATACTCAATATTTTTAGATATTCATAGATCATTATAATTATTCGTTGGTCCTATATCTTTTAAATTATTACTTGAAAAATGCAAAAATATTAGGTTAGCTAAAAATAATTTAGTAATATTGTTTGTCTTTCTCTCTTCACTTTCTTCTTCAATGAAGAAATTTTTGTTCTTTTTTGAACCTAATTCATTATTTATTATTTTTGTTGATAATAATTATTTATGTTAATATTGAAAGATTTTTTTCTTAGTAATTTAAACAAGACAAAGAATATTAATAAATGAGAATGAGGAATTAGTCAAGATAGAGAGTAAATTTAATTTTTTTTATAAAATTAGTAAGAAGTGAAAGAAGATCATTTGTTTGATTACTCAAGGAAGAATAACGATTTCTGAAGGGTATGATCAGAAAGAAAAAGAAAGAAAAAAAGTATGTATTATGATTTATAATTTCTGATATATTTTATTAAATATCTAAATTATATCTTGAAGAAACATTAATATACATATAAGATAAAGATTAGATCGTAAAAAATTTAAAAATAAAAGATACCGTGATAATTAGATAAAAAGAGTAATTAAATCTAGAATTATTGTTGATGCTACTCGAATTGCAACAAATATTTCAAAAAAAAATTTATATAAATAAGAAGGATAATAGAATGTTGATATTATGACTTTCTAAATTTATAAGACTTCTTTGTGTAAACAAAGAAATTATTTGCACGAATATATGTATGTATGTGTATATATATATAGAGAGACAAATTTGAAAAATATCGTATGAAATTATACGATAAAGATCATTAAAAAAAATTATAAGAAAATAATTCTCGAGAAACATTGGAGTACATTCCTTAATGCATTTTATTTGGCATGTGATCTTTAAAATTTTTGGAAAAAAATATTAAAAAAATAATCAATTATAATCAAAATTATTTATGAAGTTATTTTTGAAATATTAATATAGCAATAAATCATGAAAAATATTTTTAAAAAGTTAATCAAAAATAAAAAAAATTGAAACTTTTCATAAAATTAGTAGAAAAAGAAAGGTGAATTACCGTGATTATTTTAAGAAACGATAATAATTGCTATTAATTATACGGAGGAATTGAAGAAGAAAAAATTAATAAATGAAAAGAAGAATGAAGAAAAGGGATAATCGAGAAATAATATTCGAGTGAATAAAAAAATGTAAGATTACATAATAAAAAGCATTATTAAAATAAAATTAATAGAAAAAAATAATAATTATCAAGAAAATAACAAAAGAAGAAAGGAGGAGACCTAAAATATATCAAAAGGCAATAAGAATTTTTATTTTTTTTGCTTTTTCTTAATTAAATTCTTAAATTTGTGGAACTATTTTAATTTAAAATACTAGCAATAATAATTAAGACTAATAGGTTAAAGTTACATGATTCTTAATTTGACATATGCAATTGGAAGATCAAAACTAAAGAGGATCATTTGTTCAATAATTGTTCAGTTGAATTTTCTTTTACTGTTTAATATCAATCTTACACATGAAAAATTGAGAAAAAAATCAAATCAATCGATGTGTAAAGATAAATATCTTTTATTAAATTTTTAACAATGACTATTTTATTATAATTTTTTTTTAATAACCTCATGAAGCGCATATAAATTCACTAGTATCAAAATATAGATAAAGTTTCTCGGGAATATAGGGCTATGAAATCTCTATCCTATCATTTTTAGGCATAATAACGTCATTTTCTATGAATTGTTTTTATTATTGATATATTCTAGAAAAAACGACTACAATATGAAAACTTGATAGCATAAAATATAAATATCATTACACCAATAATAAAAATATTATTTATAAAAAGTATTTTTAAAATAATAAAAATTAAATTTAACGCCCGAAACTTACGTTTTACACATAAATTTATGCTTTTACGCCCGAGACTTACGCCCAAAATTCTGAAGCTTACGTTTTACAGATCTACGCCTGTTATTTACGCCTCTGTGAGTTTTTGGTATGCCCCGAGACTCGCTCCAAAAACGCGTTTGAAAATACTAGTCAGTCATAAAGGGTGGAACAAGTGGTTGCTCGAGGACAAGGAAGAATCTATTTGTGGGGTATTGATGTTGGGGTACAAATGCATATATTTAGCCATCAATAACCTCATATTTTAGTCTTTTTTGTCACCTTTGCATGTTGATTTTATCATATTTCGCTAATATTGTGGTTTTGATGTGTGTAGGCATCTTTCAATAAAAATAAAGCATTTCGAGGCGTTTTATCAAATTTTAAAGGAAGATCACATGACGACACAAAATTTATAAGTCCTTAAAGCATTTGCGTCACCCCTTGCAACGCGAGGGCGGGTGAGAACACAAGTGTTTGCCATATATCAGCCACAACAAAGGCGGGACAAGTAAACAAGATAGCAGAATTCAGAATGCACCGTCACACCATCCCTTATGACGCAAGGGTGGTGCGAAGTTAGAGACATTTTCTACACTAGAGACACAACAGAGGTGGTGAAGCAGACTTGATTTCTGAATTTAAATACCATTGTCATACAACCTCTTGTAATGCAACGGTGGCGCGAGGTTGCAGTCTTCTAGTCTAAGTAGGATTTGATTATTTTGACTCTTTACATGATCCTAGACTCTATAAATAGAATTTTTGACGGGAGAAAAATGGTTGGACGAGTTTTTGAAGGCTAAGTCTATGGCAAAGAAAAAATTTCTTCCGCTTCATTTCTTTTATTCATTTAATTCTTGTACACTCTTGAGCATCATGATTAGAACTATCTAGTTCTTGGGTTTTAACACAAACATGATAGTTGATATTTGAATTTCGTTTATGCTTATTAAATTCTCCATATTTCTTCTTGAGCTCAATTCTTTGTTAGCTTGATCACCTTCCAATTCTATCTATGACTCGTTAATTGAACTCGAAAGAGAAAATTGTAAGAGTAATAAGAAGAAGTAAAGCATGTTTATGGACCTTATCAGGAAACGAGATTGATTCTCTATTGAAGTTAGAAATATACCCTTTAGCCTTGCTTAGTTAATACAAATGAAATCATACAAAGTGATGTCAACCTCCAACTAGTAAATTGGGAGAATGAATAAGTATAATGATTTGATAATCCAATCGGATTATTAAGTTGCCAAGACCCTAGACTTTTATTTCTATTAAACAAAATCTAACCATTTTTACACTTGCAATATTCTACTTTATAATCGTGAATACTTTAGAATAATAAAAGCTCAAAAATCAATTGTTTTTTTACAATAGTAGAATAAGAATTTAAACTAGAAAAAATAATCTGACAAGTCTCTATGGGTACGATAATATGGACTTAAAAAATTTATATTACTTGATGATTGTGTGTGCTTGCGCGTCGTATCAATGTCTAATCTGAGAAAACTATTCAAGTGTTGGAGGATATGTTATGGGCATATATGATCGATTTCGATGGTCATTCATACCAATTCTTTTCTCGTTAGGAGAGTTTGCTTACAACAATAATTACCATTCCAGCATCCAAATAGTTCCGTTTGAGGCTTTATACAGTAGGAGATGTCGTTCTCCGGTGAATTGGTTCAATGTGTTCAAGGTTAGGCCTTAAGGTACAGATTTATTAGGAGATTACTTAGATAAGGTCAAGTTAATTCAAGAAAGACTTCTCACAACCTAGACTAGAAAAAAAGAGTTATCCAGATCGGAAGGTTCGTGATTTAGAGTTCATGGTTGGGGAGGTCATGTTGAAAGTATCTCCTACGAGGGTGTTATGAGGTTTGGAAAGAAGGACAAGTTCAGTCCTAGATTTGTTGGTTTAAGGTACTTCGGCATATTGTGGAGGTGGCATATGAGCTGGCTATGCATCAGACTTATTAGGTGTTTACTTGATACTTTATGTTTTGATGTTGGAAACTATCATGGTGATGATTCTCATATGACTCACTGGGACTTGATCGGATGCCCTTTTCGATGCAGTTCATGATGCGGAGCTGCCAACTAGCTAAGTTAGGTAGTTGTTGTTAGAATATCTATCCTAGTAGGAAGATGGAAAGAATATACAATACATTATAGGAGATTCAAGGAATAGGCCTGTTGGAACTATATCATTTCAATCTTTTCATCTCTATAGACGTCATTTTAGCAGTTAAGAAATCCTCTAACTTGAACAAGACTAAGGGCAACCAACTCAGTAACTTCCTAGGTATGATTGGGCCCCCCATAAGTGCCAAAGATTGGTGATATTGTCATGATAAGTGTGGGAAGCCGATAGTGTACTCGATGTAATTTGACCAAAATCAGGCATTTGAGGAAGAGCCTATAGCTATTCTCAATAGGCGGGTATTAAAAGTTAAGATCCAAGGAGATTGCATATGTGAAGGTGAAGTGGAGGCATCTTCCTATGGAAGAAGTTGTTGAACCCAACATGAGGAGCATATATCCCCAACTTTTCGACAATTCGGGTACTTTCTTTCTCTTTTCCTTCAAGGAAGAACATGTGTTTCAATGGTGGATGATATAATGACCCTCCTAGTTATTTTGTGAATTTTACATGTTTTTTCATTTAAACCCTCTTGTTGCTTTTATATGTGATATATGACTTGCAGGAATGAATGACACAATTTTCGAGGTGATTGAGTGAGTTTAAGAGAAGATAGTTTATTTTGAGAGTATAAGCAAGACATGTGCGTGTGTGTTCAAATTCTGACACTTCGACAAAAATTTTGAACACATTTGAGGACGAACATTATTTTAAATAGTGGAGAATATTATAACTTTTATTAAATTAGGTGTCATTTTGTTATTTAAGTAAAATAAAAGAAAAGGAGAATTAAGAAAAAAGAAAGAAAACAACTGGGCCAAGCCCAAAAAGAAAAAGAAAAGGGTAAACATACGTAGTTGCCTATAAAAAGCAAGGTATTAATATGAGAATGTCTCTTTACTTTGATGCGCCTAAAATAATATATAAAATATCTCATTTTATTTATTTTTTGGGGATGATGTCATGCTGACGTCAGTGTTGCACATTTTTCTTTTTTGTCTTTTAGTTGTCACTATCATAATATTAGTTTATTTCTGTTTTCTCCCTCTTTCCTTAATTTATTTTTTAAAAAATTAATTTAAATTTTTGCTATTATTTTTTTATCTTTTCCTTTTTTTATTTTAATTTTTAATAAAAAAATTAAATACAGTAGCTAACTATATTTAGACTAATAAAAATATAAAAAAATTAAATAATTTGATTACAACAAGAAGTAATTTACAAAAAAAATATTAAAATCACTAGTTTTTTTATTAAAATCAAAATTAACAAAAAAATAATATTTTTTTAAAAATATATTTTTTTCCAACTTATTTTTCTTATTTTTTTCACCATAATTTAATTTCATGCAAAAATTTGGCTCCTTTTTTTATTGTTTAATTTTTTGTTTATATACTCCTTTTTTTCTCGTTTTTCTTTATTCTTTATCTTTTTTCTCTTATTTTGTTGATTTTTTTTCTCAAATTATATTATTCCTTATTTTTTTCACCATAATCTAATTTTGCTCTCAAATTTGGTTCCTTTCTTTTTTTTTTTCTTTTTTTTCATCTTATTTATTTCTTCTTTTTAAAAAACAAATTGGCTAATTTTTTATATTTTTTTCCATAACCTAATTTCATTTAGTTTTTGTCTTTTCTGAATCTGCTTTTTAATTTTTATGGTTTCATTGAAGTATCCTCTAGTCCTCCAGTGAACATTCTTCAGTCCTCCATGATACTATCACAGTATATTTATATACCGAAAAGAAAATGAAGACGGATTTGGCTGGTGGCACTAGACCCAAGTCCACTACCCAGTGGCAATTGTTTTTCAATTTTTATCGCTATTATGGCACAAGCAGATAAAAGGTTACTGTTGAGGTTCACCGTAGCGCAAGATGTTGAAAAAATTTTATAATGGTGAGACACAACCAATAATCTATATATATATATATAAAGGAGATTAAAGATATGCTTACCTGACATGCTTCTATAGCCTCTATTCCTATTTATTTTTTTAAGTATTTTTCTTCATTTAAATTTTTCTTTTTTCTACCCACTTAATATTCCAACGGCTACCCATCAATAACCTCATTTATTCATAAATAATTACATCTCTCATTTATTAAGGATGGGTCGCGGAGTGAGTGCTGGGGGCAGTCAGAGTTCCTTGAGCTACCTATTTGGAAGTGGAGAGCCTGCTAACAATTCTCAGACTACTCGCAACCAGGAAAAGGCTCCAACTAATGAGCCTGCCTCAACGCTAGTTGTTGTTTCACAACCTGTGGATAAAACCGAGAATGTTCCAGCATGCATTCACAGTAGCAACATAAACAACTATTTTTGTGCTGATGGCCAGAACTGTGGCAACTTTCTAATAGGCATTCGACCAAGGTCCAAGTAGCACCTGGTGGTGGATCTTCCCTGGGGTATTTATTTGGTGATTTCAGCAGTAAATGATATCACTTGACATCAAGTTTCAATAGTTTGCTTTTTCAATTATGTACGAAGTATGAATGGATTTCATTTGCTACGAATTTGAAACTATTTTCACAATTATAATGGTGTCTAATTAACACATGATTAAAATTGTTATGCAAGTGCTGAAATGCATTATCATGATTTTTGTATCATGAAAGTAAAAATACATTTCTTTCATTTTATCTGTTGAATGTGGAAATGATATCATCTGATAAAAAAAAAGACTCTTTTGTTCTCGTAACACAGATTCTTTCCTTCTCTGTTTTCTTAGTTTTAATTTTTGGTGTTTCTTTATTTCTTTTGTGTTTAGGATCAGAGCAAGAGGAGATTCAAGAGCTACGCCAATGATAGCTCCAGTTGTCAATCCCTTCTTTTTATCACCATTTTCTGGAGATGGCTGGCTATCAAAAACTGATCTTGTACGTGAATTAGGAGGTGAGTGATTACGGTTGTTGAGAGATCTTCAAAAGGAGATGCAATTAATTGGGTTTGATTTTTATTTTTAATTAAAAAATAAATAGTTTTGAGGGATGGTGTTTTTTTAACAATAGATCTCCTTGCAAGCCAAAAAAAAAGGTTAAACTATAGCAGAATATTAAAAAAAATCTTAACTAAAATAAATTGACAAGAAAATTTCAAGGAATATTACTTCTCATGGCCAAAACCAAAGCTATAATGACAGAGATTCTGCTCTACAAGGCGATAGATTGTGAGATTGACCTCTTCGAATAATAAAGCATGATTCTTTCTTCCTCGTTAAAGAAGAAGAAAAAATCAACTGCAAAAAATCGACAAAAAAGGTTTGATTTCTGATGATTTTTACACACTTCGGGTCATGCGGGTATTGAAATGAAATTCGTCCCAAATTCAATGTGGAACCATCAATATTAGAAGAAAAAAAATCAAACAACAACCAGAATTGCACATTATTATAAGAGTGAAATAACAACATCGATTCGGGTCATGCAAATATCGAAATGAAACCCGCCCCAAATTCAATGTGGAACCACCAATACTAGAAAAAAATTAAACAACAACCAGAATTACATAGAATTATAAGAGTATAGAATTATAAGAGTGAAACGACAACATCAATTGTATTTTTGAGAAATAATTTTTTTTCTATTTTTCTTTAGATAACACATAAATCTAAGAAATGAAATAGAAAATTAGATTAACTTAAAGTAATCAAAAAAAAATTTAGATTCATTAGCTACTAGAAAGGTGACTCCATTGGAGAGGGAGAAGCAAAAGCCAACTATGGAGGAAAATTCTAATTCTCTGAAGAAGGAAGAGACGATGCGAGGGCTTTTACAGATGGATAATATGTTAAGGCGGCATGAGTTTGGGCTTTTTCCTTTTAAATATGAATGTGGGCCGATTTTTCAATTTTAGCTGGGTGAATTGGTAAGCCCTAGAGCGGTTTAAAGGGAGTAATTAACATATACGTGTGTTTGGTAGAAGAAAAATATATTTTAAAAAAGTAATTAAATTTTATTATTTATTTTTTAATATTTGATAAGTAAGTAAAACAATATTATTTTAAAAATAATGTTAAGATCGGATGTGTGTGTGTGTGTGAGTGTGTGTAAATCTTTAGAAGTTTGTGCCGCATGTTCTATTTTAAGGCCATACTCTACAAGTTATATTTTTTTCGATTAGATTGTTTAATTGATTACCAATCATTTTTTATCGTCAAGAGAAAAAATTATCATTACTTACCATTCTATGTACATAATAGAAAGTTTTATGAAAAATAAGAATTCTTCTCTTTTATAAACAGTATTCCCTTAGATAAACTATTTAATAATATTTTTTTTGGTAATCGCGCAAAGCGTGAATCATATTTACTAGTAATTAAATAAGAATGTGTAAGACTAAAGGACTTACATGTGTGTGTGTAAACTAGACATAAATAAAGTAATTTGCACCTTTCTATGGCCATCATTCTCATTCATCTTTTTTCTCTCTTTTTAGTCATTTTTTGCTTTCATTTATTAACAAAATCTACTAATTAATTGGATTAATACAAACTTATCCACATAAAAAACTTTGCAATGAAGCTCAATTAACTTTCTCATTCAACCCAGGTAGAACCGTGGAAGCAATGTTAGATTAGTCATACCGTTACTTATTAATATTTCAAAAAAATGACATTTTCTCTTTCCCTATTGAAGTCATATTTAATGTCTTTAATTTGTCAATACCCTATTAAACTTATAGAAGAATTTTAAGAATCACATACAAAAAAAGAAATTGTCTGATAATTATAAGAAAAGATCTATTCTTTGTAATCATATATGTGAAAAATATGTCAAATGTACATTTAAGTAAGCAGTATCACACGAAACGCAGAAGTCAAAAGGAGTAAAAGAACGAAGAAAAGCACAATTCTTTTTGGCTTTTTATTCTTTGTCCCTCTTTCTTCAAATTGGGGGAAGCTGAAAGTTTGATAGATAGGAGGTTCTCCAACTCCAATTCAACCAATGATCAAATTTAGCTCAAAACGCTTAGATATTTCACCAAGATTTTCGGTAAAATTTCAATTGCTATAAAGAATAATTGGGAGCACGAAAGAAAGTTTTTACTTGAGTTTTTTTTTAAGTAAATATTTTTAATTGATTCTTTTTTTCTTGACAATTTTTGAGCTACTTACTTAAGCAGGAAATGGTTGTCATCACATCTGTAAGTTTTTAAAAATAGATATCCCAAATACACTTTGATGAATTAAAGTACAGGAAAATTGTATATCAGCTGAAGTTCTTATGGTTTTTTGTTTGTTTTAAATATTTATAAGTAATTTGTTATTTCAATTTTATCACAAATTTAATAGAAAATCTCTTCTACTTACTCATTTTTCTTCTATTAGACTATATGTGAAAAAAATTAACTACAAGTGAGTTATCGATACTTTTGTTTTTAGATTTCTTCTTATTGTATTATCCTGATTACATCTTATATTTACATTGTCTAAATTTTAATCGTAAGTTTGATTTAATTTTCAAAATTAAGTTTGTGATACACATGTGAATTAAAACTATATACTTGTACATTTAGATTATCTTTTCGAACAAACAAATACAGAGAAAAAGATACCTTTAAATTATTTATGATATTGAGGTATTAGATAAAATTTAAACACAATTTCATAGAAGTTTTTCGTATTCGCAACAAGTATAATTGTAGTTGTCTAAGGCATTCTATATTTGTGACAAGTGTTTTTGTGGGCTCCTCTTATCAACTCATTCATTTTTTTCACTTTCATTTTCTCAAAGTTTGGTATTTTCTATTTTTTCTTTTCTTTTCTTTCCTTCTCTTCAATACTCCTTCTCCTCTTTTTTATTTTTCAAAAAAATTAAAATTAAAAAAAAAAAAGGAAGGAGCATTGAAGAGAAGAAAAAAGAAAAAGAAAAATATCAAAATTTGAGAAAATAAAAGTGAAAAAATTAAATAGACTGACAAGAGAAACCCACAAAAACACGTATCACAAATATAGGATGCCTCGCACAACTATCATAGATTGTCTATTATAAAAAATTTCAAGATGTTGAAAAATAAAACTTCACCAAATTTGATTTTTTGGGTCAATGAGTAGAGTGATGAAATGATTAAATTGGCGGCACACCCAGTCAAAAGGTTCCGACTACCATAGTGGGGTAAAATTATAATCGACCAAAGAAATATTTAATCCTCTGACTACTATAGTTGAAATATTAATAAAATAATTATTTATTAAATCTAAAATATTCAACTAAAGTAATCAAAGTATTTAAATAATTAATTAATTATTTGACTAATATTCCGAACTCTATCTGATCTTATTTTGATATGACCTTCTACTATAGTCGAAAGAATCAAATTAAAAATTCAACCTACTTTATTTTCAGACTATAGTAGTCGATCAATTAAAAAAAGTTATTCAAATTTTTTTGAAATTTCTCGACTACAATAGTCATAAGATTATTATATATTTAATTTATCTTTTGAAAAGTTTCGACTACTATTGACAGGATATTTGGCTAATATTTTATTAACTATTTGAAAACGACTTTTTGATTATCATAGTTGAAATATTTTATTTTCAGAATTTTTCGTTAAACTTTATGATTATAGTAATTAAAAGTGATTTCGGACATATATATATATATATATATATATATATATATATATATATATGTGTGTGTGTGTAATTTAAAAAGAAAAATAGAAACTTAGATATTCTGATTACAATAGTTGAAAAAACTGGTTGATTTTTGAAAGTGATAATTCATAGTCGGAAAAAAGCGTTTTTATGATAGTGTAAGTCCTTAAATTATCAGTTAATTCTATTTTTAGTTCATATGTTATTCAACATTTCAACTAAGCTAAAGGGAACTAATCGTAACTAAGAATATTTAACAGAATCGTCATCTCATTGTCAAAATCAATAAAGGTTTAATTGTGAGTTTTTCGGAATGAATTAGTAGGTGTTTGAACATATGATTTCATGTCGCGATTTAAAATTATGAGATGAAATTAGTAGGTGTTTGGACATGCGATTTCATCTCATAATTTCAAATGATGAGATGAAATCTCAAATTCTCCAAAAAGCTTGATTTGGGATTTCAAATTATGAGATGAGATTTTTCAAATGCAAAATTTAACCCACAAGTTTGTATTTTGTAAAAAAAAAGTCTATTATTTTATATATATCAGCTATATTTACCAACCATTTATTTAATAAATGTAAATAACCTTTGCCAACTATTATATTGGACATAAATAGTTTGTCAACCTTTGTACGTACTACGTGGGAGGATTATATTAAAGAGTACTACACTACAATTCATATTTAATTTTACTTTTTATGGAATTAAAGTTCGATTCTTAAGTTGTATTTCTTTTTAGAATGACTTTGTGATAGTGTATTATATTTTATTATGTACTTTTACTTATTTGGAAAGATTGTATAAGAATGTGGTCAATTTGAATAATTTTTACAATTTATGGGGTTCTTATATTCATGAGGAAAAAATACAACTTAAAAATCCCAAATGACATGTCCAAACAAAACTTTAAACTTCATCTGATATGATTTCATATCATAATTTCAAATCATAATTTCATCTCGCATGGCCAAATGACACCGAGAATCTTTCAACCCCTTGTCAAAAGAATAAAGAGGTTCTCCAAACATTTTCACCTCAAATAATGATGGAATTTTAGAACATAACTACCACTAGATTTCCAAAATATAGAACTTCAGTCCATATTCGTAAATATCCTTACACTGGCATAAAATGGTGTTTCTTGTCAGGGATACCACACCACACATTTATATGTTTCACCTGAAATATTTTCTAATATATCATATATCATTATAGTAGAAGAATGTGGGGAGTTAGTTTTCTCTTTGAGTCTCACTGAATGCAGTGATTATACACTTTGAGAATATAACATCCAACACCATGGACACCCTTGGCCATTCTAACAAGCCAGAAGTGAAACTCCAAGTCAGAATCACTCATAAATTTGGGGGGAGTAGAAAAAATTTGTGAATCAAAATACTTTTATTTATCTAAATCTAATTCGTTCGACATAAATTTAAAGTTTTCTATAAGTCCGATAAATCTAAATGATTAAAAAAATGTAATAAAATCTTAATATTTCTAAGATCTTATTTAGTTACCATTGAAATGGTACCACCAATCAACACTGATAATAAGCTCACCAGCCATTATTATACATAGTCAATAGTTTGATATCAGTAGCCATCACCATTATCTATCATCAATCCACCGCCTACTACCATTGCTAGTCTGGACCCACGATCAAGCATCACCGTCATCGACTCCATATATAATCTTTTATAAATATTTTATTAATATAGTATTAATTAATTAGCTATTATTTAAATTTTAAAATGATATCTTACTATTTAGATAACGAAGTTAACTTTGCAACTTATTTTAGATAGATATCATTAAATATGTTGCTGCGCATGTAAATAAACTAGTGCTCAAATATTTGGCGTTTTGCTTTGGTGTACTTTCACTCTACAAGTTAATAATTCTAATGATATAAGCTCATGAAAGTTTAAATCTTTAAGGAACCAACTCAGGCCTAATTATGAAATTTAGTATTTTTAGTGTTCAAAGGTTACAAAAAAAAAAAGGTTTATAATTGAATAGAATTCTTAAATATATCCGATGGACGACCAAATAAGAAATGAGATTGTTCTTTCTTCTACTGGTACTGCAGGATGACTTATCTGAATGGGTTACTTCTAAAGGTCTTCCACAGCCTTTAGGTACTCACTCATTTTTCCCTTCGATCACGCAGAACCAGAGTTTTTGGTCCACACGCCAACACTAGTTTTCTCTTTCCCAATGGGGATGGTGGAGTTTCCAGGAAAGAGTTAGAAACTGTTTCCAGATATTTAAGAACAATTAATTCCAGGATTATCAAAGACATTCAATCACACAAACATGCAAATGAGACCAGAAATACGAGCAAAGTCATCAACACAAGGCAAGTAATGCTACCAATTCAACTCTAATCATCACAGCACTACGCGACCGGCTTGACCACATATTCTTATCACACCAAGACATGTTCTATATTGAACCATTTCAACAGTGACACACAAGCAGCTGAGTATCTAATTCACGATCTTGATATATCCTCCCTCCGCCAACATCCCTATGAAATAAAAACTACAAGACTATGTTACTAACTCATCACTGCTGCCCTTCGCCTGACTCGGGTTTTGAAGCTTCCTTGATATCATCCCCAGCATCATCCTGGAATCAGAATAGTTTACAACAAAAAAACGCACTCAACATCAGCATGTCAATAGTTACAACAAGAGTATAATATTCCAGAATTTAGCAATCATGCACCTAGCTAGTCCATTTTTCTGGACATACACTGGATGATTAATTTTTTTTTTGTTTGTGCATGGGACTAATGTGTGTGTGTATGCGTGTGAGAGAGAGAGAGAGAAGAGACCGCATTGTCTGAAGTCCAAAGGGTAAGATTGTCTCGGAGAAGTTGCATGATCAATGTACTATCCTTGTAAGATTCCTCACCCAGAGTATCCAACTCTGAGATGGCTTCATCAAATGCCTGCAATTAAACATCATTGATTATAAATAACTCCAATAATAATAAGAGCATATTTTTGTCTTTAACCTTTTTTTTTTTTTGGGAGATTGTAACACATGTATATAAAAATAAAAGTTGCACTGAAACCATATTTACAATGAGCAAAATAGAAGAGAACTGTTCTGTACATCTAACAAGATCCTAGAAATTCTAGGATTATTTGTGTCTTTACTTTTCTATTGTTGCAGCTTTGGCAGGGCCGCAAAAGTGCATACTACTTCAATCAAGAAGGAAAGAAAAACTAACTAAAACAGAGACAATCAAAATAGCACTAGAAACTAGGGGCGTTTGAGGCTCAGTTACTGTAGGTTTTTCTCTAAAGGAATACAAAATCAATTAAGTCCGTTTTTCAAATATTGGGATCAAACCAAACCAATTAAGCCAGTTTTTGTCAGGTTATCTGGTTTATTTGTTTTTGCCGGTTTCTTTTGAAAAAAGTATGATAATTTGCTTCCGAACAAATAATAGGTTGACTATATTCCAACATAACATTACCAAATCAATTACTCTTTTTAAAAAAAAAAGAAATATATATATATATATATATATATATATATATATATAATCAAGTTATATACGTAGCTTCCTCCAAAAAAAATCACATGCATTATCCAAGAATTTAGCCATTTCTAAGGAATATAATAAAATATCTTATAATATTTTTTTGTGCAAAAAATTAAAGATTTTGTTGTGATATACGAAAATATCTTGAGAATGTTTGAATTAAACAATAATGATTAATTAAAAGACTCAACGGCAAGTTATTTTGAACGTAAAATAGATTCTTCGCATTATCACAATTAAAAGTTACAAATCCAACTAGAGAGTAAAGACAGAGAATTCGATTACTATAAATGCAAACACCTAGATTACGAAGCAAGAGTGCAAAAGATTAATATGCACCGTAAAATTTTACAAAATTTACACACACTCACATACCGTAATTATAATTTTTAAATATGAATTTATACAGTCGGGTTGGTTTGATTGTTTCAGTTATTTTTTGCTCAAAACCAAAACCAAACCACATTATGTTAGTTTTTAAAATTAAAAATCAAAACCGAACCAATAAATAACAGCTTTTTTTTCTTCGGTTTTCCGTGAACACCACTACTCGAAACACTGGAAATAAAAATGCAAATAAGAAACTACAACTCATGAGCTTGAGATGCTGGACATATGGAACTAAAGCACACATGAATTTCCTACTGTAAATCAGTGTTGTCAAAGGCGCGCTTAAGCCCGGAAGCGAGGCTCAAAACACCTTGAGCACTTCGCCTCTCTTAATGTGCGCTTTAGTGTCATCATCAAGGCTGTAAGACAAACTTTCCTTGCAAATGAGCGTATCCTGAGGAGGCGACACTAAACAATTGATATTTTATTTTATCTTTAAAAAAATTCAATCTTTTTCTCCATATATTTGTTATTCATACTGGTAATTATTAGTCTTGGACTAAACATATATATATTTGTATGTTTTCTCCATTTGCGCATTTTCTCATTAAAGCCCACACTTTATTTGCGCTTTGCTTAAAGCTCCAGCGGACCTTAGAGCTTTTTTTGCACTTTTTGCTTTTGATAACACTGCTATGGATTTCTGTCTATCTCTTGCCTCTAACAACGTTTTTTAGTTTGATATTGAACTGCTGAAAAATTAAAAAAAGAAGAGTACTTATACAAGCTGATGTTCTCTAATGTCAGGGTTACATGGGAGGCTAAGGTTGACATTCATAAGGCTAATGCTACTATGATTCTACCCTTTTGGCAGACTTAATTGCTCACATGGTTGATAGAAATACCTTAAATGATATGTGGTAAAGAATTGTTGTCATTGTGAGAACAATGGAGGTGATATAGAGAAGTTCCCTACCGCGCCAGTTCAAATCAAGCATTTGCTTTGTGTTAACTAATGAAACTACTAAGAGGGAGTCAACCAAATGCTTGTTGGACAAGCATGGTCGAGAGTAAGAATTTTAGTATAAGTGAAACTGAGACAGAATATACACTGTGACTTTGACTCTCCATGATGAAGTTAAAGCAAGATTAGACGAAATTATGGTGTTCAAATATAGGTAATTCAGGAATCTAGGTCTAGTGTTTCATGAGAATATGAAAATGTAATACATAATGTTAAAATATGATGGGTAAGATGGAGGAGTATTACAGCAATGGCATAGGAAATGACTACACTAGTGAAAAGCAAGCTTCGTACAGTGGCTATGACACCAACAATGTTATATGGAAAAAAATGTTGTGCTTACAAGGCAAGTATTATAAAAATGCAAATGCTAGGAGAGATGTGCGGCCATAAAAGGTTAGAATGGAAAATTTAGACTGAATGTACAAGTAGAACACTTAGAACATAAGATGAGAGGATGACTGGAATGGTTTGGTGATGTCTTAGGTAAATCTAAGGTTCCATAGATGTATGATATCTGAAGGTATTAAAGATGACGAGGTAGATATAAAATTACATGTTAAGATTTTGTCTCAAAGGACCTACAATCCTTTGGCATCTACGTAGACTAATCGAAAAACAGAACTCAATGGAAGAAAAAGATTCATATCGATAACCCCAACTAGTTGCAGTTGCAATTAAGATGATGTTATGTTGGACAAAGCAAAGTTAGGCTCTAATTAATAGCAACTGCAACTAGTTGGTTGGAGTAAAGTGCCAAAGTTAGACTCTATTCTCATCCTCACCACTCTAATTATAAGATGATGCTTGTTCCTAGATCTTCTAAATTATCCTTAAAATTTATTGCGACTGACTTTGAGTAAAGGAGCAAAAAGATTACTACTTGGGTCACATAAGTCAAGTTGCCAATCAAATGGTCATGTTTGGGCACAAGCAAAAAGCTATTCAGGTTGCATTAGATATAGGTTTAGAATTCCGAATTCCCACCTAATTCCTACCTCTAAGCTAATTAAATCAAATTACTCTCTTTCTATAGACTAGTTCATGCATTTTTCTTGTCTCATTGATCACTGAGTAATAGAAAAATATGGATGACCAACACAAAGGCAAAAAGATAGCTAATTCTAATGGAAGCATGGCAGTATAAGACGTAATCTACGGAGTGGTCAGACAAACTATCACCCAAAGTTCAGAAAGGATGTCTACAACTATCTGCACCTAATTAAAGAATTTAGCACTAAAGATTTTGCTGCTAGGAACCTATGACGTAGACAAGGACAAAATCCTGAACAAGCATCAGTCGAAATTTTTATGTGGAGAACTACCTCAACCCAAGAAAAGACCCTGACAAGAACAGTAAACCGCAGGAAAGAACGCAAAGTAAATAAGCTCTCCTTCCAGTTTGAAAAAGGAGAAAGAATTACACATTAAGACAAAGCACTTCACTCCAATCAGAGAATAGCAGGCATAAATCAAACCATTCAAAATATCAAAAAACATTCCTATCACTCAAACAACATCATACATCAAGTGTCATTGTCATTATGAGGCACCAAAGCTAAAGTTGATTCCCAGTGGAAAGGTACATGCAAGCTTAAAGTAGTACAACTATCTTTTCCTTTTTTTACAAAGAAATTAGTATAGTACAACTTTAAAAAAATTTCCATAGTCAAGCATGACAAATCATCTATAAGAATTAGGAAGATAGTCCAAGTTAGCTAACTAGAGAGAAAGAGAGTATTTCAGGTCAAAGAATCAACAGAAGCAGAGAATATTACCTGTTTCGCAAGGTTACAAGCACGATCAGGTGAGTTGAGAATTTCATAATAGAACACAGAGAAGTTAAGGGCAAGTCCCAGCCTGATTGGATGAGTAGGAGCCAGTTCAGCCAAAGCAATATCCTATAACAGAAAACATTTTTTTAAAAAATCAGAATTGTTAATTACCAGGAGATAAACTGACAGTGCCCACCATAGATCACCTACCTGAGCAGACTTGTATGCCAATAAAGTGTTCTCAGCGGCTTCTTTCCTCTCTGCCCCTGTTTTAAACTCAGCCAGATACCTATGGTAATCACCTTTCATCTTCAAGTAAAAAACTTTGGACTCAGCTGTTGAGGCTGATGGTATTAAATTGGACTCAAGGAGGCTCAAAATCCCATCACAGATCTTGCTAAGTTCAGACTCAATTTTGCCTCTGTATTCTTTAATAGTGTTCACATGATCTTCATTTCCACGGCTCTCCTCCTTTTGCTCAATTGAAGAGATTATCCTCCATGAGGCTCTTCTTGCGCCAATCACATTTTTGTAGGCCACTGAAAGAAGATTCCTTTCTTCAACAGTCAGCTCCTCAACATCAACTGTCTTTGCAACCTTTTCCATAAACTCAATCATTTCCTCGTATCGCTCAGCCTGCTCAGCTAACTTGGCCAAGTACACATTCTCTTCACGCGAAGAATCAGCCATTTTTGTTGTATGTGAAATTACACCTGATCCAACAAAAGTAAAGGTAATTGAACATCACATGCCGGATGCCACAAAACATGCATTCACAAACATCTAAACTGCATCTTCTGGGTCTATCTATCACCATTCTCCACGATTAATTTCAAGTGAACTAAGCCCCTTGAATATTGGGAGTGGGGTCCAATACCCTGTGAACTATTTTTGAAACAGTTAATTCCTATGAGCTTTGCTCAAGTTTCCAAGATTAATTACGGGTGACTATTAAGAAACTCATTTTCTCAAATCATAGAATAATGGCTAACCATTCTGCTAATATTCCGAATATAGCAGGGCGGTCAAGTTAACTAAATCATAGCCTATAAACTATGAAGTGGACATGTGTCTTTTATTTAAGTCTACATGGGAAGAAACTGGCGAGTAACAAATGTTACCGGAAAGAGCCCAATCCAACGAATAGCATAGGCAACTGCAAAAGGCACTTCAGAGGGGGCATGCTGTGAACTGTTGGATATTAAAAGAATCCTCCTTGAGAGGAGTAACTCCTCAGATACTAGTTAAGGGAGCATTTTTGTGAAAAGCATACCTCCAAGGGTTAACGGGAAATCACTACTTAGTCTTTAAATAAATCACAGTTAATAAAAAATAACAAATACTTCAAACAGAATGAAATTAAATTTTTTATTCAGGGGACGTAAAATGCTATTTCCTTATTTGTAAATGCTGTATCTGGCCATGAGTATATTCTGACTTTGTGAAAGTGTTTTCAAATACTTAACTTCATGTGAAAGTTCCAGATACTGATATGAAGGTACATGTCAGGTGTATTTTCAAGTGAAACATTGGTTTGTAATCACCAATCTTCACAAACTTTGTTTCCAAGTAAAGGTCACGCCAAACACAACTTCAACTTTCAAATAATCTTTTTTTTTTTTTGGTTACATAAACTAACGCTTGCCTAGTAATCCATCTACTTATCCTTTGTCTTTTGTTGTGTTTTTTGAACTTTATTGAAATAACACTTCAAATAGACGGTGTGAAATCGAGAAGATAAAAATAGAATAGGTTCTGTTTCAATTCTCAACTTTCCTTGCTTACTATATGAAACCTCTAAACCTTAAAAATAGGAGTAAAACTTAGAAAAACTAAGAATAACAATAAGCACGGAAGCTTTACCTCTTGCTTTACACAGATAGTTATGCACGGACTAAATGACTAGATTCTTCATGAACGCTAACTAAGCTAATAGGATTTGTTCCCTTCAATTAAATCTAATTGTGAAATGGATCAAACAAATTCAGATTTGAAGCAATCAGGTGGTCAAAGTTTTCAGATCTGCAGATACGAGACAGATACGAAGAACGGAGCATCCAAGCAAAATGAAAGATAAAGTTATAACATCATCAACAGAAAAATCGATTGTGAAGGGAGCGAAAATGGATTCGAGAAAGCACCTGGTTGATGTAGCGGATGATCTCTGATTCTCGGCACTGACGGAAGAAGAAAGCAGACGCAGAGTAGAGAATAGAGTTAAATGAAGTAAAACCTAGTGTATTAAGGGGTCGTTTGGTTCTGCTGGGGATGAGGTTTTACAAATGCAGGAATTTCTTCTTTTTTAAAAAAAATAAAATATAAAATAAGATTATGAGTAATAATATTGAAATAAATGCAATATTCATTTGAATAAATAACAAAAAAAAACTAAAACTAAACTAAAAGAAATGGAGATGATTGGTTGTTTTTTTCCTTTATAAATATATTATATTTCAATAATATTACATATTTTAATACATAATATGAGTTGATATTGAAGTCCTAAATATTAAAAAAAATTATTATTATTTATTTATACTATTAAAAGACGAAGACTCTTGGAAATGTTAACTGAATTTTTTTTCCATCATTAAAAGAATTTACAATAGAAAATATTATTATTTATTATCTTTATTAATTAATTATTATCCTAATATTTAGAATTTTAAAATTAATTAAATTTCTTAATCTTTACTTATTTGTAAAATTTAAGAACTCCTAATATTTAGTACTTTAAAATTGATTAAAATTTATTTCTTAAATCTTTCCTTATTTAAACAAATCGTGTTTGTCGAATAAAATTTATAAATTGTGTTTGTCGAATGGGATTATTTTCAAAAGCAATTTATACATCATGTGTGTTTCATAAATGCGGTTTGAAAATCGTAGTGGTGAATGCGATTTATGAGTTTTTAGAAAATGATTTATAAATTGTGTTTTTTTTAATAAATCGTGTTTATTGAATGTGATTTATATAAAGTTCATTTTATTAACTTACATAGTAATCATTTATTCATTAAACTAACTAATTATTCATCACAATACAAGAAAATAAATTAAAGAGTGTAACTTTATTTTGCATTAATACGTTGGATTTCTTCTTTTTCTTCTTCTTTGTAAGATTGTAATGATTGAAGAAATAAAGAAAATATAGAAACACAACATACTTTAAATTGTTTCAATTAATCGAATGTTCTTGTAATTCACTTTCTTTAGTTAAATCTACAATATTCTTTTGTTTCAATTTACGTGAAGGTGTTTTATTAGACATATATATTAAGAGAAAAAGAAATTTTTTGGGGTTGAAATCATCTCATAAAGGGTAAAATTTAATTATTACTAAATATTTAAAGTACGAAACCTCATAACAAAATATCGTTCACTTTTTTATCCTTCTCAAGTTCCCCATTTCTTTCGAGCTGAGCAGTAAGATTTAGCTTGATTCTTTTAAGTTCACTTTACAGTTCGAGCAGGATCTCACTGCTTACCTTCTTTCCTATAGACTCACTATCCATGCACTTCTTAAGCTTATCATTAAGCATGAAATTTTCTCTAGATGCCTCCCTAAGTTCTTCATTTAATTTAATGAGCCTATCAGCCATAAAGTTTCTTTCTACTTCTGATTCACCAAGTTCATCTATTAACACGTCCTTCTCCTTTATAAGATCATAATATGCATTAATTAGCACATTTGCAAGAGCCCTCAGCTCCTCTGAGAATAAGTTTTAAGATTTTTCTCAATATCAAAAAAATTTACATCTTTGTCATCCTTATCATTTGACTTGACTATCAGTGCAAATATGGATTCGTAACTTGAGGGTCCGTCATCTAGGGCAAGCGTGGATGCATCTTCTTGATAATCATCATCCTCAGATTAACTGGAGGTTTCTCCCCAGACAGCTGGAGCTTGCTTCACGACCATGTCAGCAGCATATCTTCTTTTGAACTTCTCTAGTACCTGGTTTGTCACTCCTCACCTTGGGAGGCGTAACTAGCACCTGATGCCACACTGGACTCAGAGCCGACCTGGCTGGACATATACACCTCTAGTGCATACCAGTAACACATAATCAAGAAAATAATTAGCTATATCTTGACTCAAAACATAGCCTTAAGCCGACAAGGCCGCAACATGACTCTACACAGAACAGCTAACCCAACAGTTGCAATAATAATATCATCCTATGCTAGCTGACAAGACCAACCTGTTGTCTATATCATAACAAAAGGAAGGCAGGCGCACATACATACATATATATATATATAAGTCGGCAAGGCTGCTAACAGATAATACAACTAGGCCCCACATGGCCACTAACGCATGTCTAATCCAAACTGTAGTCCGCAAGCCTCTATGAGTAATATATTGGCCGGGACAGGGCCCCGACCTATCCAAAAATTGTACATCAAAAGACAGGTAAACCTCTAATCATATGCAAACTCTGGAGGAAAGGAGTTGGCCAATCTGCTGGATCTAAACAACTACCAAGGAGATCTCGAAACCTGTCTGTTGGAACCTGCAGGCAAGTATGCAGCGCCCCATGCATGGGGGTCAGTACAATATGTACTGAATATGTGAGGCAGAAAAATAATAACTGAATATAAGCTGATAAGGAACCGAAAGTAATCAGTAATAAGGGTCAGAAGTTAACCTGAATAATCTCACAGCATGAACTATAGCTAACAAGCAACTATACAAACAAGAACCTAACCTGACCCCCATAACCCTGGAGGTACAAACAATACAGAATAACCTACTTGGGCCCATATAATCCCCGGCAAGAGCAAACAATCTACACACTCTTGTTTGTATTTCTGTAGCCCTGTAGGCAAGCTGTAACTAAGGTATACTCGATGTTTGAGACTCTAACCGAGCCTTTTGGGCTCTTGTGACTGTTTCTGAGTTGTCTGGGATCCCATAACTGTATTTGAGCCGCCTGGGCTCTTATAACTGTATCTGATCCGCTTGGGCTCCTGTAACTGTATCTGAGTCATTAGGGCTCTTGTTACTGTATCTGAGCCGTCTGGGTCCATTAAGGGCCAGTGATGCCACTGTGGCGTAAAGGAAGTCCATAAGTGAATAGACTTCAGTATGACTCTCTCAGATATCATATAGCTCCTCTGAGCAAGTTGTAGCCCCGTAGGCAGGTATATCTAAACTTAGCCCTTTTAGGAAACATGTACGTGGGCGTCTGTATAAGTAGCCAGAGGCGTTGGCCCCATGTCTAGCAGCTGACAAGATCATTCTATAGGGCATCATATAGCTAATCAGATGACTAATGGCTAGGGTGATTTTCTGAGCGACATACGATAACTTGTAAGTCTTAAGAAGCTATAAGGTCACTAGCAACAGGAAATTCACCTAGCAAGCTACCACCCATTTCATCTGGCAACCTTGGTGCTACCAACTCGAAGGTAGATTCTATCCCTATGGGAGTTAAGGTATGCCAACGGCCTGTAGGCAAGTGTTACTGTATATATAGACACCAAACTAACAAATTACATCACTCAATTGTGTCTTATGCTGCCCTGATTCAACAAGTATGCTCAACAGCTAACCAGAAGCCTCTATGGCCTCGGTATGGCAGCAAAATATCACCAATCCCGCTAGACGGTAAATAATAAATAGGAAATCTCTATGTCATTTCTAGCACTAGTCAACATGAATATAATCCTTCCCGACAAGGGATACTACGCTACAACTTAAATTCATCTCATAGAAGCTAACCACAACACATACAATCATGAACTATTATGAAGATATAAGTCATATCAATTGTACGACAATAATAACTTGCTGAAAGAGATTAGCTCTAACATATCTTAACTGCCGAATTCTGCTCAATCAACTCTGCCTCAATCAAGAACTCGTAATCTCTCAGTATTCCAGCTTTTACGCCAAGGGAATAGCGCTTTCGTAATTCAAGAATTAGGCCAGCAATCATAGCCCACAACCATAACGACAATATGTCAAAACGAGTCCAACTCAATGAAACCTTACGAATTCTTGTAGATTAGAAAAGTAGAAATATTTACTTATCATTTGTAGACACGTTAGACTTAAATAGGAACGGTTTTTATGGTTTCTGCTCCGTAAAGCTCCATTAGTATGATCCACTTTTAAAGATTCAACTTTGTATATGTGTTCTTTGTAGGCCCGGAATTCACTACCCAAGAAGAATTTGCAATTAGATGCGACTTGATACCGTATTTTGACTTCAAAATGATGAAAACCTCAAGAACAAATCGCCCTAGGACGAGCTCTCAATTGGGGAAATTATTAAAATGAAAGCATCTCACACTTATATATATATATATATATATACACACACACACACATATATAAGGAGGTGGCGGAGGGGGGTCCGCAACGCGCCTCTCTTTGTAACAAAGCAGTGGCGCAACGTGCCGCTCCCTGCGTCGGGAAGAGGTGCACGATGCGGCACTCATGGCGCCCTGCCTTTGGATTTGACCTCCCACTCGCTCGATAATGCGCACGCGTGTTCCACTTTTGATCCTTCTTCCGCATGTGTCGTACTCTAAACATTCTCAACAAGTACATGTACGCGTCAGTTAGATGGGAAAAGAAACTTACGGGGTGTAACATCATTCCCCCTTAAGGACATTCGTCCTTAAATGTAATTTAATCCCAAGAGACTCAATTCTTAGGATTTGCTCTAAAATTTTGGCAGAGTCTCCCTTGTAATATGGACTATTCAAAAACCTGAAACGCAGAAAAGTCCAACATAGGCATCTCACAGGATACTACAAACAACTGAATAACATAGTTCCACAACAAATAAGTGAGCAACTGACAACAATAGTAACAAAAGCAACAATACAACACCTGAGAACTATCTCACCTTAATTATAAGTGTCTGAGTCAGTATATTACATCATAGGGTCTAGAACAAGTGAGGATATCTAGACCTCATGTCGTCCTCAGCTTCCCAAGTCATCTCATCTACATTTTTGTTCCTCCATAATACTTTAACAGAGACTACATCTTTGGTCTTCAATCTACAGACCTATCAATCTAGTATAGCTATTGGAGTCTCCTCATAGGACAACTCTTTTGTGACCTGAACATCCTCGACGGGGACAACTCAAGAAGGGTCTCCTACACACTTTCTTAACATTGATACATAAAAGACTAGATGAACAGATTCTAGCCCTGAAGGCAATTCTAACTCATAAGCCACTTGGCCTATCTTCCAGAGAATCCAGTATGGCCCAATGAATCTAGGGCTAAGCTTGTCTTTCTTGCCAAATCTCATAACACCCTTCATCAGTGAAACTTTCAGGAATACCCAATCATTGACATCAAACTCTAAATCTCTACGCCGTACATCAGAATAGGACTTCTAATGACTCTGAGCTATTAGTAAACGCTCTCTGATGAGCTTAACCTTCTCTTCTGATTGATGTATCATGTTAGGTATGATCAATCTTGACTCACCTACTTTAAACCATCTTATGGGGGACCTACATACTTGCCTATATAAAGCCTTATAAGGCGCCATCTTGATGGTAGAATGGTAACTGTTGTTATATAAAACTCAATAAGAGGTAGGTGATAGTCACAACTTCCTCCGAAGTCTAGCACACACGCCCGTAACATATCTTCGAGTATCTGAATGGTGAGCTCTACTTGGCCATCTGTTTAGGGAAGAAGGTTGTACTCAAGTTAACCTGTGTCCCCAACCCTTTCTGAAATGACTTCCAGAATCTAGCTGTGAATTGGCCCCCTCTGTCAAAGATGATAGACACTGGGACACCGTGCAGTCGGACTATCTCTTTAATGTACAACTCAGCATAATCTTCAGCTAAAAATGTAGTCCTAACTGGCAAGAAATGAGCTGATTTTGCCAGCCTGTCCTCTAATAGAGTCAAATTTACGCCTGGTCCGAGGTAAACCTGTCTACAAAATCCATGTTGATTGCTTTCCACTTCCACATAGGCACGGCTATCTCCTAAGTCAGCCTGTCAGGCTTCTGATATTCAGTTTTTACCTGCTGGCAATTGGGACATTGTGCTACGAACTCCGAAATATCTTTCTTCATCCCATGACACCAATAGATTTGTTTTATATAATGGTACACTTTTGTCGAGCCCGGGTGAATAGAATAACGAGAATAATTTACCTCTGCCATAATCTGCTAATGAAGCCCTGCTACATCTAGAATGCAGAGTCGACCTCCAAATCTCAAAACTTCGTCCCCTGTTACCTCAAAAGCCAATAATCCCTCTTACTAAACTCTACTTCTAATCTGCACCAGGCTAGGTCTTCGTACTGTCGCTCTTTCACTTCCACTACCAGAGATGACACTTTAGTATTCTGAATCAACCCCACTATCATCTAAGTCCATCAACCGAAACCCTAAACTGGCCAACTG
This sequence comes from Datura wrightii, assembly GCA_035772735.1. Lineage (NCBI taxonomy): Eukaryota > Viridiplantae > Streptophyta > Magnoliopsida > Solanales > Solanaceae > Datura > Datura wrightii. Next base: position 99,481,327 of record JASDFA010000008.1, read on the forward strand.
GTGCAGCTCTCGAGCCAATTCTCTCTTTTCTAGCCTCAAATACGATAGGTTGTACATGGATCTGCGACTCAGGGCATCGACTACAATGTTCGTCTTCCCTGGGTGATACAAGATGTCTACATTGTAGTCTTTCAGCAACTCAAGCCAATGATGTTGTCGTAAGTTCAACTCTTTCTGTTTGAAAATATACTAGAGGCTCTTGTGATTAGTGAAGACGTCTACATAAACACCATCTAAGTAATGCCTCCAAATTTTCAGAGCATGAATAACTGCAGCTAATTCTAGATCATGGGTGGGCTAATTCTTCTCATGTTTTCTTAGTTCCCTCGAAGCATAGGCAATTACCTTACCATGCTGCATCAGGACATATCCTAGCCCACTGCCTAAAGCGTCACAACATACAACATATCCCTATGAACCCTCTGGCAAGGTTAATACTGGTGCGAATGTTAGTTTGTTTTTCAACTCCTGAAAACTCTGTTTACAAGCCTCAGTCCATTGGAACTTAGCTGCTTTCTTAGTTAGCTTCGTCAATGGTGTTGATAGGGCAGAGGATCCTTCTATAAACCTTCTGTAATACCCAACTAAACCCAGGAAGCTACGAATCTTGATTGGAGTTGTGGGTCTGGGCCAAGTCTTTACCGACTCAATTTTCTGCGAGTCAACCTGAACAAAATTTAACCAGAATTCACATTTCGAAAACTTTGCATATAACTTGCGATCTCTGAGGATCTGGAGTACTGTTCGCAGATGATCTCTATGTTCAGCTTCTAAACGCGAATAAACCAGAATATCATCAATAAATACTATCACGAATAAATCTAAAAATGACTTGAATATGTTGTTCATCAAAACCATAAACACTATTGGGGCATTCGTCAACCCCAATGACATAATGAGGAACTCAAAATGGCCATATCTAGTTCTGAAGGTTGTTTTCGGAATATCCTTCTCCCGAACCGTACCTAGTGGTACCTAGACCTTAAGTCAATCTTTGAGAAGTATTTTTCTCCTGTAGTTGATCAAATAAATCATCTATTTTTGGTAGGGGATATCTGTTCTTAATGGTAACTTTATTCAATTGCCTGTAATCTATACACATTCGTAATGAGCCGTTTTTCTTTTTCACAAACAAGACTGGCGCACCCGCCGACGAAGCACTAGGACTAATGAAACCTTTATATAACAAGTCTTTTAACTGATCCTTTAATTCTTTCAGCTCGGCAGGAGTCATTTTGTACGGAAAAATAGATATGGGTTGTACACTAGGTAGCGTATCGATGCAGAAGTCAATTTTTCATTCTGGGGGGGGGTGCTAGGAAGCTCATGTGGAAATATATATATGGGAACTCACTAACCACTAGAATTGGATGAAGAGTCAGAGATTCAACCTGCATATCCCGAGCCCTGATAATATAATAGGTCCAACCCTTTGCAATCAACTTTCTTGCCTGAAGATAGGATATGAACTTACCTTTCGGCGTAGCTACATTTCCTTTTCATTCCCGTACTACCTCTCCTGGAAAGTGGAATCGAACAGTCTTTATCCAACATTCGATATTGTCATAACATACCGCTAGTCAACTCATGCCCATAATTATATCAAAATCAATCATTTCTAGTTCTACTAGGTCTGTAGAGGTTTGGCAGCCAACAATCTCCACCGTACAACCTCGATGGATTCTCCTAGCGATAATAGATTCACCAACAGGTGTAGACATAAAAAATTGTTTTTGAAGTAACTCTGCTATTATTCCAAACTTCCGTGCCATTAGCGGAGTAACATAAGATAAGGTAGAGCCTGGAACTACCAAATCATAAACTAAGTGGGAGCAAACATTCAATGTACATGTCACAACATTTGGTAACGCCTCAGAATCTTGTCGCCTTGCTAATGCATAAGTACGATTCAGACCACTACTAGAACTGGATGCTCTTGATTTACCTCTACCTCTGCCTGCTGGAGCTGATGGTCTGCGCCCTAAAGAAGGTGCTAGAGCATGTGGACCTGCTGAGGACCTACTCGACCGGTCCCGATCATTTTGATTCTTAGTTGGACAATCTCTCATCATGTGACCCTACTATTCATAGGAGTAACAAGTAGTGGAGCCATATCTGCATCTCCGAAAATGTTGCCTATCGCAAGTACTACAATGTGGTACTGCTAGCATTACTTGATCTGGGTCTCTCTGCTGTTGTGAGCCTAATGCTCGTGAACTTTCGTTGAGACCTGACTATCCACGACGATCTGATCTACTGCCTAGTTGCTGTTGAGATGAGGGCCTAGGTGGCCTACCTGACTAGTGGGGACTGGGCCCACCGTAAAATTCCGCTTGGAAATCAGCGAGCTGGCCTTCCGACGCTGCTCCTAACCTGCCTTTTCGGTCCCATACTGACGTTGCTTGATTTCCTCTATATTCTGAGCAAAGGCCTAAATTCGTGAGATATCCATATCCTTTGGTAACGTAGCTGTAATACAGGACTCCATATACTCTGGTGCAAGCCCCATGATAAATTGATGTACTCTAGTTGGCATAGTACCCATAAATGCTGGCACATATCTAGCCAAGAAATCAAATCTCAACGCATATTTTCGAACGCTCATCTTGCCCTGCTCTAGGTGTAAGAACTGCTCTATTTTGGACTATCAAATTTCTCGAGGCAAATAGTGGTCTATGAAGGCTTCAGAGAAGCTGGGCCATGTAGGTGAAGGTGCATCTCTCCCTCTCGACCTATCCCAACTCTCGTACCATAGAAGTGCTATGTCTCGAATTTAGAACACTACTAGCTCAATTGACTCTATGGATGAAGCACGTATGACCTTGAATATCCTCTGTAACTGATCTATGAAGTTCTGAGGGTCCTCTCTACAGTCTGTCCCTGTAAACTATGGAGGACTCAGAGCAAGAAATTCACGAACCCTCGAACTTTCGAGCCCCTCAGTAGACTCGGCAACTAGTACTACTGGCTGACGCTGAGTAGCTATCATCTGAGCCAACATACATACTACACTCCTAACATCCTGGTCATAGGGTGTAAGAGGAACTGAAAGTGTTATCGGTGCTTCTGTTTCCCTAGGAGGTTCCTGGTGCCCTAGAGAATGCTGGGGAGATCAAGAAGATGTCTCCCTTTCGCCCTCAGGCTGGGTTGTTCCCAACTGTGGCACCCTGTTGGTACCCTCTCCTACTGTTGTATCTAACTCACGGCTGGCTGTAGTCTATCTTATATCAGACATCTTTGTAGATAGACATACCAATATAAGCTTAGGGACTCAACCCTATTTAACTCAGCTCTATAGCGTGATCGAAGAAGAAGGGTAACCATACTATCATGCCTCGTAGCTTCCTGCTTATAAAATGTGGTGCACAATATATTTATAAACAAGACTCTACTACATACGACTTGCATACTACCTAAGATACGATGTTGCTCTGAATTAAGTTTGTCATATCCTATCTTGGGAAGTGTAACTGGCACCTGATGCCACACTAGACTCGGAACCAACCTGGACGGACACATACACCTCTAGTGCATACAAGTAGCACATAATTAAGAAAACAATCAGCTATATCTTGGCTCAAAACATAACCTTAGGCCGACAAGGCTGCAACATAACCCTGTGCAAAGCAGTTAACCAACAGTTGCAATAACAATATCATCCTATGAGGGCCAACAAGACCGCCATGCTGTCTATATCATAACAAAAGGAAGGTGCGCGCACATACATATATATAAGCTGGCAAGGCTGCTAACAAATAACACAACTAGGCCCCACACAACCACTAACGTATGTCTAACCCAAAACTATAGTCTACAAGCCTCTATGAGTAATATATTGGCCAAGACAGGGCCCTGGCCTACCCAAAAACTGTACATCAAAAGACAGGCAAACCTTTAATCGTATGGAAACTCTGGAGGAAATGAGCTGGACAATTCGCTGGATCTGAAAAGCTACTAAGGAGGTCCCGAAACCTGTTTGTTGGAACCTGCAGGCAAGTATGCAACACCCCATGCATGGGCATCAATCCAATATATACCAACTATGTAAGGCAGAAAAATAATAACTGAATAGAAGATGATAAGGAGCTGAAAATAATCAGTAATAAGGGTCAGAAGTTAACCTGAATAATCTCACAGCATGAACTATAGCTAACAGGCAAATATACAAACAAGAACCTAACCTGGCCCCCATAAGCCTGCAAGGTACAAACAACATATAATAACCTACTTAGGCCCTCATAACCCCCGGCAAGTGCAAGCAATCTACACACTCCTGTCTGTATCCCTATAGCCCCATAGGCAAGATGTAACTAAGGTATACTCCACGTTTGAGACTGTAAATCGAGCCTTTTGGGCTCCTGTGACTATGTATGAGTTGTCTAGGCTCCTGTAACTATATATGAGCCGTCTAGGCTCCTGTAACTGTATCTGAGCCGCCTGGGATCCTATATCTATGTTTGAGCCAAGAGAGCCGCCTGGGATCCTATAACTATGTTTGAGCCATCTTGGCTCCTGTAACTGTATCTGGGTCTGTTAAGGGCCAATGATTCCACTGTGGCATAAAAGAAGTCCATAAGTGAATAGAACAAAGTATGGCTCTCTCAGATATCATATATCTCCCTGAGCAAGTTGTAGCCCCATAGGTAGATGTACTTGAACTTAGCCCTTCTAGGCAACATGTATGTGGGCATCTGTATGAGTGGCCAGAGGTGTTGGCCCCACGTCTATCAGCTGACAAGATCATTCTATAGGGCATCATATAGCCTATCATATGACTAACGCTAATGTGGTTTTCTGAGCGACCTATATGACAAGCTGTAAGTCTTACGAAGCTATAAGGTCACTGGCGACAAGAAATTCACCTAGCAAGCTACCACCCATTTCATCTGGCAACCTTGATGCTACCAACTCGAAGGTAGATTCTATCCCTATGGGAGTTAAGGTATGCCAACGGCCTATAGGCAAGTGTTACTGTATATATAGACACCAAACTAACAAATTACATCACTCAATTGTGTCCTATGCTGCCCTGATTCAACAAGTATGCTCAACAGCTAACCAGAAGCCTCTATGGCCTCGGTATGGCAGCAAAACATCACTAGTGCTGCTAGATAGTAAACAAATATACAAGAAATCTCTATGTCGCTTCTAGCGATAGTCAACACTGAATATAATCCTTCCCGACAAGGGATACTATGCTACAACTCAAATTTGTCTCATAGAAGCTAACCATAACACATACAATTATGAACTACTATGAAAATACAAGTCATATCAATTGTACAACAAGAATAACTTGTCGAAAGAGATTAGCCTTAACATATCTTAACTGCCGAATTCTGCTCAATCAACTCTGCCTCAATTAAGAACTCGTAATCTCTCTGTATTCCAGCTTTTACGCCAAGGGAATAGGGCTTTCGTAATTCAAGAAATAGGCCAGCAATCATAGCCCAAAACCATAATGAGAATATGTCAAAGTGAGTCCAACTCGATGAAACCTTACGAATTCTTGTAGATTAGAATGGTAGAAATACTTGCATATCACTTGTAGTCATGTTAGACTTAAATAGGAATTATTTTTACGGCTTCTACTCCATAAAGCTCCATTAATCTGAGCTAATTTTAGAAATTGAACTCCATAGATATGTTGTTTGTAGGCTCGGGATTCACTATCCAAGAAGAATTTGCAATAACATGCGATCTGATAGCATATTTTGACTTCAAAATGATGAAAACCTTAAGAACAAATTGCCCTAGGCCGAGCTCTCAATTGGGGAAATTATTAAAATGAAAGCATCTCACACTTAAATATATATATAGGGAGGTGGCGGAGAGGGGTCCGTGGCGCGCCTCTCCTTGTGGGGGAGCAGTGGTACGATGCGCCGCTTCCTGCGCTGGGAGAGGTGTAGCGCTCATGGCGCTCTACCTCTGACTCCGACCTCCCACTCACTCTAACGCGCGCCCATGTTCCACCTTCGAGCCTTCTCCTGTATGTGTTGTACTCTAAACACTCTCAACAAGCACACGCACATGTCGGTTAGAGGGGAAAATAAACTTATGGAGTGTAACATGGTTCCTCTTGATTCCTTTCTCAATTTGTTTGATATGATCCTACTTGTGAAGAGGACACTCTTTGTTGAAGTCTCCAGTCTTCCCAAACTTGTGAAAATAGTTATTCCCTTTTGGATATCTGTTTGTACTTTCCTTCTTGAGAAAACTGCTATTCTTTCTCAAAAAATTTTTGAATCTTCGTGTGAGATAGGCCATGTATGATTTATCCTCACTTGAGTCACTTTTGGAAACTTTAAAAACCAGACTCTTCTCCTCCTTAGGCTCTGTTCTTTCTAGATCTTATTGCTTCTTCAACTCATAGGTGTTGAGATTTCCAATCAACTCGTCCATGATGAGCTTTTCTAGATCCTTAACTTTTGAGATAGCATTAACATTGCTTTCCCAGAAATCAGGTAACACACTGAGAATCATCCTGACCAGCTTGTTTATCTTGATAACTTCACCCAGACAGTGAAGCTCGTTAATTATAGAGATGAACCTGGTATGCATCTCTTATATGGACTCTCCCGCCTTCATTTTGAAGAGTTCATACTGAGTGGTTAGTATATTGATTTTGGACTTCCTCACTTGACTTTTTCCCTCATGAGTAGTTTGTAGGGTTTCCTAAATATCCTTTGTCGTCTCACAAGTAGAGATCCGATTGTACTCATTAGTCTTTATTCCACAGATAACAAATTTTTTTGCTTTGAACTTCTTTTCAATAACTCTTCTATCAATACCGTTGTATTCTTTTCTTGTCTTAAGAACGGTTCTAGCACCATCTCCTTCTTTTGTTTTCATGGGAACGAAGGGTCCATCGCAAATAATATCCCATAGCTCAGAATCTTCAGCCATAATGAAATCATGCATCCTGATCATCCACCATTCATAGTATTTGCCATTTAATCCAGATGGTCTAGTGGTAGATTTCCTTTCTTCAAGGTTCGATGGTGTTGCCATATATTGGATCCTTTCTAGGTGTTAACCTTTTAGAAAGAACCTACTCTGATACCAATTAATAGTTTGCGTGAGTCCACCAAATAGTATAGAGAATCAAGTTCCTCATCTAGATCTGCAGTTAAAATCAGAAAGTAAAGAACAAAAGATGTTTACATAAAAACCTCTTTGCTCAAGAGAGAAAAAAATCACGACTTCCCCTAGTAGAATTTCCTAACTTCACTAACAGCAAGCTATGTTCAGATTACAACCTATTGTAATATAAGGAATTAAACTCTTCATATCTTCCCCTTACAATAACTCTATTGTGAGTCCCTTGTAATAACTCTATTACAAAGACAACCAAGGCTAAGTCTAGCCTATCTCAAAGGTTTGAATACAAGATAGAAAGTGACCTACAAAAGGCTTCTCAAAAGAAAAGTAGGTTTACGATGTAAAGAGAAAATGTATAAAGACTTAATAACCTAGAACTTAACACCCAACTCATTGATAAAGAACAGGTTCTTCAGGATTATTGCAACTTTGTCTTTAAAAAAGCCCGGCATCTTTGCTGATGTAGAAGATGCTCAATATTTGTATTTTGAAAACTAGGTTTTGCATCTTGTCTTGTTCAATGTGTATGAGAGGATGATGAGAGAGATGGAGTCTTTGTCCGTTGGATAAGAGGTCGGTGCATAATGTAGCTATTCTGTAGTGGCAATGGCAGCTATAGAGTTACTTGTAACTGTAAAGATTGACTGAGAATAAGAAACCTAATCCCTTGAGCATCATATCTAATTCCTCAATAGATTTGTCAAAATCATTAAAACAAAGCATAATACTTCAATGTATATGCTTCATCAAATTTATAAATTCTAAATCCATCCAAATCAAGCAAACACAATAGCACGAGGATTAGGCAAAAAGTTAATTAATGTAGTGAAGCTAAAGCTAATGATAAAAGAATAATGCTATGTAAGTCTCAAAGTAATGCAATCGTAGAAGCTAGTAAATTTTATTGAATTTACTTAAGCATGGTGTAAATACTTATTTAGATAAACATCAACCCATATATTATTTTGCAAATGAAATAGTCTCTAGGCAGTGGATGCTAGCAAAACGTTATTCTATGTCTGGAGATTTTGAATCCCTAGTTCCCCCAATATCTTTTATAATTATAACAATAGACCACTTGACAATATGGATTAGAGGGTGTAGTGCCGCAATAAATAAACATTCATAGCATTTCAATCCACAAATAATGTATGAAAGTATTTTTATGAACTGCATAACATGATTGGGCAAAAAAAATTAATAGTAGAGCGGATAAGAGTTTTGTGGCAACCCATAAAGATAAACTTAATTTTTCAGCCAGCCAAACACATTTTAAAATTGTCTAATAGGAATTGAAAATCCTCCTTAGTTGTTTTTTTTTAAAAAAAAATAAGGCATCCCAACTAATTCTTATAAAAACAACTTCCTTCAGGCATATTTGCATAGGTAGCATTTTTTGAAGAAAGAAAATACGAGATTTGGAGAAGTTTATATTTTGACCCAATATTGATTGAAATGTGTCAAAATATAAGTGATTGTTTGACAAGAAGTCTCATTGATTTTGACACACAGAATAATATCATCAACAAGTAACAAATGTGAAATGCAAGAACCTCTAAGTGAGATGTTAACTGGTGATTATAATTAATCTATAGTCAATTTCTAACTCAATCCTTCAAGATAATATTTTCATACAAAAAATAAAAATGTAAGGGGACAAAAGAACTCCTTGAAGGATACCCTTAGTAGGTTTAAAGTATTTAGTAGAGGAGCCGTTAAGGTGAATAGAGACTGAAGTAGTTGAAATACATACATGATTAGTTTGACAAGGTTACTGAGGTGTTGAAATAAAGAAGAGTTTCCCAGATAAAAGGTCATTCCGAGTGATCGAACATCTTTTCTAGGTCAATTTTTCACATTATATAGGATGCTCTACCTTTTGTATTTTTGAAGTAGTATAGTATTTCCTAAACTATAATGACATTGTTAGAAGCACGTCTATTAGCTAGGAAGCATGATTGAGTTGAACCTATTATATCAGGGAGAAAACTTTTGATATGATTGACGACAATTTGATAATGATTTTGTAAATCGTATTTTAAAGGCTAATGGATCGATAATGTCCAATGGAGGAAGCAATACTAGTTTTAGTTATGAGGCAAATATAAGTTTTGTTAATGATTTTTGGTATTTCATATTTTCTAAAAATATTACAAAAGAAATTTTCAAGTGAAGAATCAATAATACGTTAATGAATTTGGACACATAATATGATTGAATTGTGACTTTTAGTGGAAAAAACTAAGCTTGAATTGTAAAGATTTGTATAGAAATTCATAGTATGATTTTTAATCCCATCCATTCCATACAACCAATTACCAACAATATCCCTTAAAGAAGTAATATGATTTCTACATCTCTGTTGAAGAGTTGAAAGATGAAATTTTTTACTATTTACATATGTTTACTTGATTAAAAATAAAAGTGATGCTTTTGAAAATTTTAAAATTTATCTCTATGAGGTTGAAAATCAGTTTGGCAGAAAAATAAAAAGAATTAGAAGTGATAGAGACCGCGAATATGAATATAATGAGTTTGACTCTTTTATTAGATCATTGGAAATAATTCGTGAAACTACTCCACCTTATTCTCCTGCATCTAATGGTGTAACAAAAAAAGATAGAACTTTGATTGAGTTGACTAATGCCATGCTTATTGAGTCAAGTACACCTCTAAATTTGTGGGGTGAAGCTATTTTGACTGCTTGTTCGGGTGCCTCATAGCAAGACAAATTAACACTATTTGAGTTGTGGAAATGTCATAAGCCAACTTTGAGATATCTAAGAGTTTGGGGTTGTCTAGCCTATATAAAGCTAATTGATCCCAAAATTACTAAATTGGGTAAAAAAGTTACTGCTTATGCTTTTCATGGTTATGCTTCAAATAGTACGGTCTATAGATTTTTTGATCTTGAAGATAATATAATAATAGAATCAGGTGATGCTATTTTTCATGAAAATAAATTTTCATTTGATTCAAAAAATTAGTGGGGGTCAAAGGACTGAAGAAAATATTTTGTTATTACCTAGTTCTTCTACTTCTATCTTGAGAAATAAATAAAATAATGATTTTTGAGTTAACAAGAAGTAATATAGTTAGAGTAGAAATAAATTTTGGTCCTAATTTTTATACTTTTAATGTTGGAGATTGTTACACTCGGATAATTTGAGCGATAAATACGTACTTTCGAGGTAGGACTAAGGAAATTTAATATGCTAAGAGAGAAGTGTTTTGAGGTATTTGAGTCATTATATGATCGTATTTAAGATTGGTTGTTGATCAAGTTGTAGAACAAAATTTGGCAAAAGTTATTGCAAAATTTTCTTCTTGAGATTCTCTGAAATTTCGGTCAAATATCTCAAAAATTTTCTCCTAATCTATAAGGAGTTAGGGGGTGTACGACCTATCAAATTAAAGGTCTATGAGTCTAGTTTCCAGCGCATTAATCCGTTCGCAAATCTGGCTTTAGAGTAGAGAGATAATCATATTTTCGCGAGACTGTGTAAGCAGGCACGTCACAAGCGGGTTGAGGCGGTGAGTACTATTTAAGTCTTTTGGTTGATGGATTGGATCATTATCCAAATTTTCAGAAGGCATCTTATTATAAACTCTCTCCCAATCTTCCCTTACATGTTATTAATGATTTTGGGGCTAGAAGTCATGGTTTAACATGATTTTGATATCGGAAAGTTGGGAATCACGTGTAACTTGTGTTTTGGTGTCTTTTCCGGGCTTTTGGTGGATGTTTCATAGTGAAGCTGTTAGTAAGACTTCTTTCTTTGATTTTTATTAATTTTTGAGGTTGGTTATAGGTGTGTTAATGTTGTTAGGTTGTTGTCTCGGAGTTTCTATCGTTGAATTCGTATGAGTCTTGTCAAGTAAGCTTTATTTGTCTTATTTCATTGTCGAGTTGTGTTAATTGTGTTTTGGCGGTAACTTGGGCTGCTCGTTGGCAGTAACTTAATGGTTATAAGGGTGAAGGTTTGGCTTAGTTCGGATTCGGCAAAAATCCAAGGTATGTTAAGCTTGTCCCTCCCTTTGTCAGCATAAATTCTGTAGCCGTAGTCGTCGGTATTGATGTGTATGTTGGCTATATTGTGAACCTTTGAGCTATATTGTTATTTGATTCTTGTGCTGCTATTTATCTGATGATAAATGGGTGTATGAGATGTTGGTTTGGTTGGTGGCTCGAGTTTGAGTAGGGAAAATCATAGTCATGGCAAATTATTAGGCTTATATCGAGAGGTTGTGTGTGGTTCTTGTAGTAAGTTAAGGAATATTTTGTGAATAAGATTAGATGATGACATTGAAAAGTGAATAACGATTTATAATGGTTAAGGTTGATCGTCGTGACGATCTTTTATTACATTAGAGTCGGCGGTCATGTCGGCCGTGTCGATGGCATGTTGACGATCGTGGTGACGCTTGGGTTGGCTTGGCCATGTCCCATATTGTTAGTGGTGAGTAAATCATCTTGTGTGCTTCTTGTAAAGCTTGGATATAAACTGGTTAGGATGGGTGATATTTAGCTCAGTTAGTCGCTCGTTGGTGGATTACTAGACGTGCGAGAATAATACTATGTTCTAATAGTCGGTTGGTGGGGTTTGAGTGCTGATTGTGAGCTGTTTGAACATTTATTGTTATTATTTTTGATTGTGAATGTTGTTATTTGTGTGTGTTGAGGCCCTTGAGATTCATGGATACCCAACGCTGAGAGTAGGTCCGCAGGGTTGAGTCCAAGGGGTAGAATAATTGGCCTATGGTTGAGTTGAGTTTGCCTCCCATAGGGCCATTCTGAGACATGAAAGACGTATGGAGAGGTACATGCCTCTATAGTTCCATATTTTTCTGTTCTAAGCCTTCTTGAAATCGAGATTGGTCTCCCGAATGGATGGAGCTTTGCTAACTATGCACAGTCGAGAGGGTCCGACAGTTCTTGTTTGATGATGTTGATTAACTGGTGGTTACTTTTTATTTGCTTGACATTATATTGTGATTGTTGCTTGTATTATCTGTTATATAATAGCAGTGGATACTAGATGTTGACCGGTGTTAGTTGAGGCCGTTGAGAGGTCTAGAGGTAATGACAGGTAAGCGATATCGGCTAGGTGTTGTGTGATGTTGTTTACTTATTGGACTTATTGGGCTTATGCGGACCAGGTAGGATATGTTTGTGTGCTTGCTTGTACTTGTCAGGCTTATTGGGGCCAGGTAGGTTCTATGTGTTTACTTAAGTTTTCTCCTCCTGTGATATTCAGTATATCTATTGATCTCTAAGATGGGTCTTGTAGTTATTTCTGTCTTTCATACTTGGTACATTGTTCTACTGATGTCTACAGGTGATGGTGGGTTGGTACATCGAGTTTTTGGTTGTTGAGTGGAGTTCTAGCTGAGTCGGTGACTCCAAGTCTTTCGGAGTCGCTAGGTGTTTGAGTTAAGGGTAGTTTGAGGCCCTGTCTCGGACAATCAACTATTGTTGTATCCATTTAGGCTCGTAGATGTCTGGTGTGATCGTAGTGTTATCGTAGGCCAGGTGGGCCATATTGTTTAGTTGTTTTCATTTTGTGGCTTTAACAGCCTATTGTATATAGATTAGTTAGTCTGTCCACCAGCTTCCATATTAGTCTATCGTTTACTCTGATTTTCTATCGTTTACTCTGATTTATATTGTGTTGTGATGCAAAACCTCATTGATTCTGGCTTGTTATAATTAGAATTGTGGCAGGGTGTGCTCATATTAGGGGGGCACTAGGTGCCAGTCATGCCTCCCCTGGTTGATGTATGACAGACTTGGTATCAGAGCAGTTCGTCCTAGGGAGTCTATGAGTCGTGTCTAATAGAGTCTTTTTTATGTGTGCATTGCGCAGTGCACTTATAAAAAGGAGGTTACAGGACATTTAGGATTGTTACCCTTCTTTCTGGATAGAAATCGTGCGAGAAGTGTTACACCCCATAAAAATGTCAACAGTTAGTAGGCATACACGTGAATTTGTGATGAATAAGAAGGGCTTGACGCGTGTGGAAAAAACCTCGAAAGAAGGGTTGGGCGAGGCTAGGCCGTGAGGGGCCAGCGCGATGCGCCAGGGGGCAGGGCACTAGCCAGTGCAGCGCGCCAGGCCCACTGGCGCACGAAGAGGTGCTACGCGGGGGCATTCTTGGTGCTTTTGGCCGAGCGGGGCGCCCCCTGCCACCGCCCTTAGCTATATATAAACCCCTCCCTCTTTCATTTAAATCATTTCCCAAATGATATCACGGCCAGAGAAATAGGAGCACGCACGTTTCAATAGTTTTTTGCCAAATTCCTCTACCAAACGCCGTCCAAATGCAAATTAACTTCAGGTAACGAGTTCTAGGCCCACGGAATACTTTTCTACAGAGTTATTTATTGAAAATTCACTCGGCAAACCGGAGCTCCACCGGGTAAAAGTTGTCAGAATTGTTTCAAATTGATTCCTAAATGGCCACAGGCCTTAGGTGAGTATTTCTCCCTTCTGAACTCTCGAGAAATTGCGGATTTTCGCTGAGTTATTCAGAGTTGAATTATAGTTGATATTATTATTGAAAGATATCGTTATTGGCTAAATTTAGTATTAAAACTAGCCCTATTCTCTCAGTATAAGGACTGCAGTTGAGTGGAACTGCTGGCTTCAGGTTGGAACTAATCAGTTAAACGAGAATCGGCATTCGAGGTATGTTAAGGCTTATTCCATTGGCAAGTTATTCTCGTTGTACAATGATACGACGTATGTTTCTGAGCATAGACAATGATACTACTTGTTGTAATTAGTTCTTGCTAGTATATAAGATCCATATATGTCGTGGTTAGCTGCTACTTACATATATTGTGGCTAGATACTAGAAAGCATATTAAGAGTATATTACAGTATCCCTCGTCGGGAAAGAAGAGGTTAAGGGTGACTCACGCTAGAAGCGTCATAGAAATTCCTCTGCCCTTCTGTTCACTGAGTTAGTAGAAACGATGTTTTGCTGCCATGCCTAGGCTTTAGATGTTTGTGGGTAATAGTTGGGCCTGAGGTATTAAGATGAACAGCATAGGTGCAGCTAGGCGATATAACTATCAGTTCGGCGCCTGTATTGTCAGTAGAGGTCGTCCAGAGACTGTTGGCGTACCTTGACGCCTCGAGGGCCAGAATTATGTTAGTATGGCCTTAACCCAGAGTCAGTGGCACCAGAGTTTCCCAGAGAGTTGAGGGTAAGTCCGCCACATAGTGGCTATCACCAGTAACAATTAATTTCAGTCGACGTGGTGCTTATTGCACAGGACACTTAGGACACCACCTCAGTTGTACCAACCTGATAGAGCAGTAGATATCCTAAGGGGGGAAGTTTTGTTAGTAGCTAGATACGGGGCCAACACCCCAGGCTACTCTTACCAAATATTTAGGTACAGGTTGCCGGGAACGGCTAAGTCCAGATAAACACACCTACAAGGTTAGGAATCGCTCAGAGAAGGCATATGAAATCTGAACAGACTCAGTTAGTGTCTCAGGGACTAGAACCACAGTATTACAGTATTACCCCCAAGCCAAGAGTTATAATAAACTGCATATGGGAGGTTAGGGCTGACTGCTCAGGAGCATATCCGATTAGTAGTAGCCCCACAGTTGTTCTACGTAGAGGACAAGTATTCCAGAGTAAGCCTCTTATGGTCAGCTGTTACGAATAGGGTTGAGACGACAGTGATGACATAGCAACCCTCGCCAGATTTAACCCTAGCTAGATTGGGTTTTCCTTGAGACTTAGGATTGTTAGATGTTATTGCCTATAGGGCCATGCTTGTGGGGGAAGTATGATGTTCGAAAGGACCAGATTGAGGCCGTGAGGGCCATATTGAGTTCCATCAGATTGAGGCCGTGAGGGCCGTATCGAGCTACACCAGATAGAGGCCGTGAGGGCCGTAATGAGTTACACCAGATAGAGGCCGTGAAAGCCGTATCCAGTTATAACAGATACATTATGACCCATAGTCGAGCCAAGGCTCGGGGTCCAGCTACAATAGTTATATTATGGCCCATAGTCGAGCCACGGCTCGGGGCCCAGTTACAGCAGCTATAGTATGATCCATAGTCGAGCTAAGGATCGGGATCCAATTACAACAGTCACATTATGAGCCATAGTCGGGCCAAGGCCAGGGGTCCAATTATCAGAAATTACGTTATGACCCATAGTCGAGCCAAGGATAGGGGTCCAGTTATGCAACCCAGATGGCTAAGATACAGTTACAGAAGCCAAAATGGCTCAGATACAGTTATAGGAGCCCAGATAGCTCAAATACAGTTATAGGAGCACAAATAGCTCAGATACAGTTACTGGAGCCCATATGACTCAGATACAGTTACAGGAGCCCCAACGGCTAAGATATAATTACAGTTACTTGTAGAGTCTATGGGGTACCAATAGGGGTATATAGACTAATTGGCACCTTCCGAGGCTTATGGGGGCCCAGGTAGGTTATTCTGTGTTGTTTGTACCTTCCCAGTTTATGGGGGCCAGGTTAGGTTCTTATTTATAAATTTGTCTGGCATAGCCTATGAATGAATAGTCGTACAGTTTTAGCTCACACACATGTAGTGACTTACTAGATGTAGGTTATGGAAAGGAAAGCTTACATGTTAACTTCTGGCCCTTATTACTGTTCACTTTAAGTTTTTATTAGTCTTACTCAGCTTCTATTATTGCTTTGCATATTCAGTGCATATTATACTGACGCCCAACTATGGGGCGCTGCATATTTGCCTGAATGTTTAGACAGACAGAGTTCAGGACCTCCATTAGCAGCTATTCAGAGTCAGTAAGTAGGCCAGTTCCTTTCGTCCGAAGCTGCCCGATTGTGGAAAGTATAGTTTTTTTTCATTTATATGGTATTTGGGTAGATTGAGGCCCATGTCCCGACCATTATTCCTATTCTTAGAGGCTTGCAGAGTACAGTCCTCAATCAATTGGTTGTTGTTGGCCGTATGAGGCCCATGTATGTCTTATTTTACGTATTGGTCGTGTGGGGCCCAGTATAGCTGCCTATTTTCTTTCCTGTTATAATTAGACAGCATGGTGGTCTTGTCGACCCACATAGGATCCCTATTATTGCATTGTTCTTGGTTAGTTGTCTTCTTTTACAGGTGGCCTTATCGGCCAGAGACTATATTTACAACCGACATATAGCTCGTTATTTTCTTGAATTAAGTGTCATGCATGCACGAAAAGTGCACCAAGTCAGTCAGGTCAGTCTAGACCCCAGCGTGGCATTAGGTGTCACACCCCAAATCCAGGGAGGCATGACTGACACCTGGTGCCACATGTATTATGAGCATACCCGACGCCCAAAAATAAAACAAAGGCCAGGATCGATGAGGTTAAACAACACAACTATAAAATCAGAATAAGACGATAGACTATAGCAGAAGCTGGCTCACCTGACCAACCAAGAAAAATAAATACAATATGCCATCGAGGCCACAAAATTGAAGAACAACTATACCTCATGGCCCACCTAGCCTATAACAATGACACTACACCCACAACAAATGTCTACGAGCCTCTAAATATATAATAGAAATCAACTGTCTGGGACAGGGCCCCGAACTACCCATAACTTAACCTCTGGCAACTCCAAAAGAACTATAGCACACCGACTCAACTGGAACTCCACTCATTAATCAAGAACCTGATCTAACAGCCCACCATCACTGTAGGCATGAATGCAGTGCCCCGACTAGGGCATCGGTATAATAATGTACCGAGCATGAAAGGCAGAAAAAACTGGAAGATTAAGATTAAAGATCAACAGATATACCAAATATCGTAGAAGGAGAACTGAACTTAAGTAAATACATAAAACCTATCTAGCCCCTATAAGCCCGACAAGTCAAAAAGTAAACATACAAACAAAACCTATCTGGCCCCCATAAGCGCGGCAAATCTGAAAGTAAATAACAATACAGCGGCACCTAGCCGACACAGATCACCTGTCATCGCCTCTAAAACTCTCAATGGCCTCAGCTAACACCAGCCTACATCTAGCATCCACTATTATCAAATAACAAATAACACAAGAAATACCCACAAATATAATGCCAAACAAATCACAAGTAATCACCATTTCATCAACATCATCAATCAAGCACTGCCAAACACTCACTCAGTTGCGCACAGTTAGCGGAGATCAATCCATCTGGGAGAACCAATTGCAATCCCAAGAAGGCTCAGACATGTCGGACCACTCTCGAATCATGTCTCAACTCGACACTACGGAGGACATCATTCTCCACCCCGTAGAACATTTCATTCCTTAGGCCTACCCCTTAGCCGGAAACACTCTCGTGCGTCGGGTATCCACAAGCCACAAGGCATCTCGGGCTTAACCCCTAACTGGAACAACTCTCGTGCATCAAGTATCCACAAGCCACAAAGCCTCAAACATAATGCACACACAATCAACAAAAATAATAATATATGCTCAAATAGCCCACAATCGTCTCTCAAACCCCACAACCCGACTATTTCAACAAATACTATTCTTTCACGTCTAGCCGTCCACCAACGAGCCACTAACCAAGCTAAGCATTAATAACTAGTCTATCCTCAAGCTTTACAAATAGCCCACACGCCACTCTACTTACCACTAACATCAAAGGACATGGCCAACTCAGCCTAAGTATCATCACGACCGTCATGTGCCATCGACATGGTCTAAACGATCGCCGATTCAAATATAACAAAAGATCATCGCAGTCATCGAACGTAACCACTCTAATCCCTCATTCACTTGAAAATATAATCACCTAATCTTATTCACTCAAACATCCCACAACTTTTCACAATAATCACATGCCTCACACACAGCCTCTCGACATGAGCCTAACAATTTGTCATGACTACGATTCTCCGCACTCAAGCCCGGGCCACCAACGAAACCAACACCTTAAACACACCATTATAACCATATAAACAGCAGAACAAGAGTTCAATAATAGCAAAAACACAAGCCATCACAAAACAGCCAACACACACGTCGACACAAACGACAACGACTATGGAATTCATGCCGACAAAGGGAGGGACAAGCCTAACATACCTTAGCTTCAATCCTAACCGAACTTGAGCCTTGCAACACCATGAACATACTGCCTAAAGGCAGTCCAAAATTCTTCCAAAACGCAGCCAACACAACTCAACAACAAAACAAGACAAACGAAGCTTACCGATAAGATTCATAGGAATTCGACGGTAGAAACTCTGAGACAACAACCTACCGGCGTTAACGCACCTATGAACAACCTTAAAAACTAAGGAGAACAAAAGAAAGAAGGCTACCAATAGCTTTACCATGAAACAGCCACCAACAGCCCGGAAAAGACACAAAACCACGGACTACACCAAGCTCCTGACTTCCCGACATCAAAATCATGTTGAGCCATGGATTCTAGCCCCAAAACCCAAAGAAAACCATGGAGAGAACCTTGAGAGAGGTTCTGGATGTGAGAAGTTCTGAAAAATAAGAAAATAAGGCAACCAACTTACCGAGGGGCTTTTTATAGTCCACCACCGCCTTGGACCCTTGTGAGGTGCCTGCTTGCGCGGTCTCGCGGAAATGCTAATATCTCTTTACTCCAAAGTCGGATTGGTGAACGGTTTGATGAGCTAGAAACTAGATTCATAGAAATTTACTTTGATAGTTTGCACACCCCGTAACTCCTTATAGATTGGGAGAAAAGTTTCGAGATATTTGACCTAAATTTCAGGAAATCTAAGAAGGAAATTTTACGATAACTTTTTCCGAATTTTGTTATACAACTTGATCGACGTCTAATCTTAAATACGACTATAGAGTGACTCAAATACCTCATAAAACTTCCTTCCTAGCCTATTAAGTACTCTTAGTCCTATTTCGAAAGTATAATTTTATCTCTCAAATTATTCGGGGTGTTACATCCTTTCCCCCATAGAAACATTCATCCTGGGATATTAGACGATCGCACGAATCCAATTCATGGACCGACACAGCACGACACCGCATGATATAGCCTCACATGGAAAGCCTATCACTGACGACTCCAAACAACAAAACTTTACACCATGCCGAGGCGCGACACCACTATGACCATTATCAAAATAAGAATCTTAACTGTCGCCATATCTAGCCTCTGGCCAACTATAATCCATCAAGTTACAAGCATCCCTACACAGGCCAACAAATATGAGTCTAGACCCGCCACCTATGACATCTGACTTTTCACACGATTTCGATCTAGAAAGAAAGGTAACAATCCTAAATGCCCTATAACCTCCTGTTCATAAGTATACTTGCAATGCACACATAAACAAGACTCTACTAGACACGACTCATAGACTCCATAGAATGAACTGCTCTGATACCAAGTTTGTCACACCCCAACCAGGGGAGGCATGACTGGCACCTGGTATCACCCCTAATATGAGCATACCCGACGCCAAAAAATTAAACAAAGGCTAGAACCGATGAGGTTAAACAACACAATAATTATAAAATTAGAATAAGATGATAGACGATAGCAAAAGTTGGCTCACCTAACCAACCAAGAAAAATAAATACAATATGTCGTTGAGACCACGAAATAAAAGAACAACTATACAACATGGACCACATGGCCTATAACAATGACGCTACACACACAACAAATGTCTACGAGCCTCTAAATATATAATAGAAATCAACTGTCTGGGACAAGGCCCCGAACTACCGATAACTCAACCTCTGGCAACTCCGAAAGAACTTGAGCACACCGATTCAGCTGGAACTCCACTCAACAACCAAGAACCTGATCTAACAGCCCACCATCACTGCAGGCATGAATGCAGCACCCCGACTAGGGCGTCAATACAATAATGTACCGAGCATGAAAGACAGAAACAACTGGAAGACTAAGATTAGAGATCAACAGATATACCAGATATCGCAGAAGGAGAACTAAACTTAAGTAACTATATAAAACCTACCTGGCCCCCATAAGCCTGACATGTACAAGAAAACATACAAACAGAATCTACCTGGCCCCATAAGCCCGAAAAGTCCAAAAGTAAACATACAAACAGAACCTACCTGGCCCCCATAAGCCCGACAAGTCAAAAGTAAATAATAATACAGCGGCACCTAGCCAACACAGATCACCTGTCATCACCTCTAGACTTCTCAATAACCTCAACTAACACCAGCAAACATCTAGCATCCACTATTATCAAATAACAAATAACACAAGTAACAACCACAATATAATACCAAAAAAATCACAAGTAAACACTAGTTAATCAACATCATCAATCAAGCTATCGGGCACTCTCTCGGCTGCGCACAGTTAGCAGAGCTCAATCCATCTAGGAGAAACTATCGTAATCCCAGGAAGGCTCAGACATGTCGGACCACTCTCGAATCATGTCTCAATTCGACACTACGGAGAACATCATTCTCAACCCCGTAGGTCATTTCACTCCTTGGGCTCAACCCCTCAGTCGGAAACACTCTCGTACGTCGGGTATCCACAAGCCACAAGGCACCTCGGGCATGGCCCCTAGCCAGAAAACTCTCGTGCATCGGGTATCCACAAGCCACAAGTCCTCTAACATAATACACACACAATCAACAAAAATAATAATACATTCTCAAATAGCCAACAATCGACTCTCAAACCCCACAACCCGACTATTTCAACACAATACTATTCTTTCACGTCTTACTGTCCACCCATGAGCCACTAACCAAGCTAAGCATTAATATCCTAACTAGTCTATCCTCAAGCTTTACAAATAGCTCACACGCCACTCTACTTACCACTAACATCAAGGGACATGGCCAACTCAGCCCAAGTGTCACCACGGCCGTCACGTGCCATCGATATGGTCGACATGATCGCCGATTCAAATATAACAAAAGATCGTCGCAGCCATCGACCTTAACCACTATAATCCCTCATTCAGTTGAAAATATAATCACCTAATGTTATTCACTCAAACATCCAACAACTTGTCACAAGAACCACACGCCTCACACACGACCTCCCGACATAAACCAAACAATTTGTCATGACTACGATTCTCCGCACTCAAGCCCAAGCAACCAACCAAACGAGCACCTTAAACACACCATTATAACCATATAAATAGCAGAATAGAGTTTAATAATAGCAAAAACACAAGCCATCACAAAATAGTAAAGACACACGTCGACACGAACGACAACGGCTATGGAATTCATGCCGACAAATTGAGGGATAAGCCTAACATACCTTATCTTAAAGCCTAACAGAACTTGGGCCTTGCAACACCATGAAACTACTGCCTAAAGGCAGTCCAAAATTCTGCCAAAACGCAGCCAACACAACTCAACAACAAAATAAGACAAACGAAGCTTACCCGATAAGATTCACAGGAATTCGACAATAGAAACTCCGAGACAACAACCTACCAGCATTAAAGCACCTATAAATAACCTTAAAAACTAAGGAGAACAAAATAAAGAAGGCTAACCAATAGCTTTACCACGAAACAACCACCAACAGCCTGGAAAAGACACCAAACCACGGACTATACCAAGCTCCCGACTTCCCCACATCAAAATAATGTTGAGCCATGGATTCTACCCCCCAAACCCAAAGAAAACCATGGAGAGAACCTTTAGAGAGGTTTTGGACGTGAGAAGTTCTGAAAAATAAGAAAATAAGGAGACCAACTGACCAAGGGGCTTTTTATAGTCCTCCACCACCTTAGACCCTTGTCAAGTTCCTACTTGTGCAGTCTCGCGAAAACGCGAATATCTCTCTACTCTGATGTCGGATTGGTGAACGGTTTGATGAGATGGAAACTAGATTCATAGAAATTTAATTTGATAGTTCACAAACCCCTAACTCCTTATAGATTGGGCGAAAAGTTTCGAGACATTTGACCTAAATTTCAGGAAATCTCAAGAAGGAAATTTTATGATAACTTTTTCTGAATTTTGTTATACAGCTTGATCGACGTCTAATCTTAAATATGACCATAGAGCTACTCAAAAACCTCATAACACTTCCTTCCTAGCCTATTAAGTATTCTTAGTCCTATCTCTAAAGTATAATTTTATCGCTCAAATATTCGGGTTGTTACATCCCTTTCGCCCTTAGAAACATTCGTCCTCGAATTTTGGACGATCGCATGACTCCAACTCATGGATCGACACAACACGACACCGCACGACATAGCCTCACAGGCAAGCGTACCATTGATAACTCCAAACATCAAAACTTTGCACCATGCCGAGGCGCGACACCACTATGACCATTATCAAAATAAGAATCTTACCTATCGCCATATCTAGCTTCTGGCCAGCTATAACCCATAGAGTTACAAGCATCCCTGCACAAGCCAGCAAATATGAGTCTAGACCCAACTCCTATGCCATCTGACTTATCACACGATTTTGATCTAGAAAGAAGGGTAACAATCCTAAGTGCCCTGTAGCCTCCAAATTATAAGTACACTCGCAATGCACGCATAAACAAGACTTTACTAGACACGGCTCATAGACTCTCTAGAATGAACTGCTCATACCAAGTTTGTCACACCCCAAGCCTGGAGAGGCAGACTGGCACCTGGTGCCACCCCTGATATGAGCATACTCGACGCCTAAAAATAAAACAAAGGTCAGAACCGATGAGGTTAAATAACACAACAACTATAAAATTAGAATAAGATGATAGCCTATAGCGTAAGCTGGCTCACCTGACAACCAAGAAAAGTAAATACAATATGGCGTCGAGGCCACGGAATTGAAGAACAACTATACAACATGGCCCACCTGGCCTATAACAATGACACTACACCCATAAACAATGTCTACGAGCCTCTAAAAATATAATAGATATCAACTGTCTGGCACAGGCCCCGAACTACCCATAACTCAACCTTTGGAAACTCTGAAAGAACTAGAGCACACCGACTCAGCTGGAACTCCACTCAGCAACCAAGAACCTGATCTAACAGCCCACCATCACCGCAGGTATAAATGCAGCGCCCCGACTAGGGCGTCGGTATAATAATATATCGAGCATGAATGACAGAAACAACTAGAAGACTAAGATTAGAGATCAACAGATATACCAAATATCACAGAAGGAGAACTAAACTTAAGTAAATACATAAAACCTACCTGGCCCCAATAAACCTGGCATGTATAAGCAAACATACAAACAAAACCTACTTGGCGCCCATAAGCCCGACAAGTCCAAAAGTAAACATATAAATAGAACCTACTTGGCCCCCACAAACCCTGCAAGTACAAATGTAAATAACAATAAAGCGGCACCTAGCCGACACAGATCACCTGTCATCGCCTCTAGACTTCTCAATGGCCTTTGCTAACACCAGCCAACACTAGCATCCACTATTATCAAATAACAAATAACACAAGCAACAACCACAATATAATGCCAAACAAATCACAAGTAAACACCAGTTAATAAACATCATCATTCAAGCATTGTCAGACACTCTCTCGGCTGCGCACAGTTAGCAGAGCTCAATCCATCTAGGAGAAAGAATTGCAATCACATGAAGGCTCAGACATGTCGAACCACTCTCAAATCATATCTCAACTCAACACTACGGAGGACATCATTCTCAACCCCATAGGTCATATCATTCCTTGGGCTCAACCCCTCAGCCGGAAACACTTTCGTGCATCGAGTATCCACAAGCCACAAGGCACCTCGGGCATGACCCTTAGCCGGAACAACTCTCATGCATCGAGTATCCACAAGCCACAAGGCCTTAAACATAATACACACACAATCAACAACAATAATAATACATGCTCAAATAGCCCACAATCAGCTCTCAAACCCCGCAACCCGACTATTTCAACACAATACTATTCTTTCACGTCTAGCCTTTCACCGATGAGCCACTAACCAAGCTAAGCATTAATATCCCCACCAGTCTATCCTCAAGCTTTTCAAATAGCCCACCCGCGACTCTACTTACCACTAACATCAAGGGACATGGCCAACTCAGCCCAAGTGTCACCACGGACGTCACGTGCCATCGACATGGTCGACACGATCACTGATTCAAATATAATAAAAGATCATCGCAGCCATCGACCTTAACAACCCTAATCCTTAATTCACTTGAAAATATAACCACCTAATCTTATTCGTTCAAAAATCCCACAACTTGTCACAAGAACCACACGCCTCACACATGGCCTCTCGACACGAGCCTAACGATTTTTCATGACTACAATTCTCCGCACGCAAGCCCGAGCCACCAATCAAACCAGCACCTTAAACACACCATTATAACCATATAAACAGAAGAACAAGAGTTCAATAGTAGCAAAAACACAAGCCATCACAAAACAGCCAACACACACGTCGACACGAACGTCAATGGTTGTGGAATTCATGCTGACAAAGGGATGGACGAGCCTAACATACCTTAGCTTCAATCCTAACCGAACTTGAGCCTTGCAACACCATGAACCTACTACGTAAAGGCACTCCAAAATTCTACCAAAACGCAGCCAACACAACTCAACAACAAAATAAGACAAACGAAGCTTAGCCGATAAGATTCATAGGAATTAGATGGTAGAAACTCTGAGACAACAACTTACCGGCATTAACACACCTATAAACAACCTTAAAAACTAAGGAGAACAAAATAAAGAAGTATTAACAACAACTTTACCACGAAACAGCCACCAACAACCCGGAAAAGACACCAAACCATGGACTACACCAAGCTCCCGACTTCCCGACATCAAAATCATGTTGAGCCATGGATTCTACCCCCAAAACCCAAAGGAAACCATGGAGAGAACCTTGAGAGAGGTTCTGGACGTGAGAAGTTCTGTAAAATAAGAAAATTAGGCAACCAACTGACCAAGGGGCTTTATATAGTCCTCCATTGCCTTAGACCCTTGTGAGGTGCCTACTTGCGCGGTCTCGCGAAAATGCGAATATCTCTCTACTCCGAAGTCGGATTGGCGAACGGTTTATGAACTGGAAACTAGATTCATAGAAATTTACTTTGATAGGTCGCACACCCCCTAACTCCTTATAGATCGGGAGAAAAGTTTCGAGACATATGACCTAAATTTCAGGAAATCTCAAGAAGAAAATTTTATGATAATTTTTACCAAATTTTGTTATACAACTTGATCGACGTCTAATCTTAAATTCGACCATAGAGTGACTCAAATATCTCATAACACTTCCTTATTAGCCTATTAAGTACTCTTAGTCCTATCTCTAAAGCATAATTTTATCGTTAAAATTATCCGGGGTATTACATCCCTTTCCCCCT
Source organism: Datura wrightii (assembly GCA_035772735.1). NCBI lineage: Eukaryota > Viridiplantae > Streptophyta > Magnoliopsida > Solanales > Solanaceae > Datura > Datura wrightii. Next base: position 99,506,761 of record JASDFA010000008.1, read on the forward strand.
TAGAAACATTCATCCTAGAATGTTGGACGATACACATGACTCTAACTCACGAACCGACACAACATGACATAGCCTCACATGGCAAACCTACCACTGACAACTCCAAACAATAAAACTTTGCACAATGCCGAGGCACGACACCACTATGACCATTATCAAAATAAGAATCTTACTTGTCGCCATATCTATCCTATGGCTAGTTATAATCCATCAAGTTACAAGCATCCCTGCACAAGCCAGCAATTATGAGTCTAGACCCGACTCCTATGACATCTGACTTTTTGCACGATTTCGATCTAGAAAGAAAGGTAACAATCTTAAATGCCCTATAGCCTCCTTTTTATAAGTACACTCGCAATGCACACATAAACAAGACTCCACTAGACACGGCTCATAGACTCCCTAGAATGAACTGCTCTGATACCAAGTCTGTCACACCCCAAACCTGGAGAGGCATGACTGGCACCTGGTGCCACCCCTGATATGAGCATACCCGACGCCTAAAAATAAAACAAAGGCCAAAACCAAATGAGGTTAAACAACACAACAACTATAAAATCAGAATAAGATGATAGACTAAAGCGGAAGCTGGCTCACCTGACCAACCAAGAAAACTAAATACAATATGTCGTCGAGGCCACGAAATTGAAGAACAACTATACAACATGGACCACCTGGCCTATAACAATGACACTACACCCATAACAAATGTCTACTAGCCTCTAAAAATATAATAAAAGTCAACTGTCTGGGACAGGACCCCGAACTACCTATAACTCAACCTTTGAAAACTCTGAAAGAACTGTAGCAAACCGACTCAGCTGGAACTCCACTCAGCAACCAAGAACCTGATCTAACAGCCCACCATCACTGCAGGCATAAATGCAGCGCCTCGACTAGGGCGTCGGTATAATAATGTATCGAGCATGAAAGACAGAAACAACTGGAAGACTATGATTAGAGATCAACAAATATAACAAATATTGCAAAAGGAGAACTAAACTTAAGTAAATACATAAAACCTACCTGGCCCCCATAGGCCTGGCAAGTACAAGCAAACATACAAACAAAACCTACCTGGCGCCCATAAGCCCGGCAAGTCCAAAAGTAAACATACAAACAGAACTTACATGGCCCCCATAAGCCCGACAAGTCCAAAATTAAATAATAATACAACGGCACCTAGCTGACACATATCACCTGTCATCGCCTTTAGACCTCTCAATGGCCTTAGCTAGCACTAGCCAACATCTAGCATCTACTGCTATCAAATAACAAATAACACAAGAAATAACCACAATATAATGCGCAACAAATCATAAGTAAACACCAGTTAATCAACATCATCAATCAAGCACTGTCGGACACTCTCTCGGTTGTGCACAGTTAGTGGAGCTCAATCCATCTGTGAGAATCAATCGCAATCCCATGAAGGCTCAGACATGTCGTACCACTCTCAAATCATGTCTCAACTCGACACTACGTAGGACATCATTCTCAACCTTGTAGGTTATTTTACTCCTTGGGCTCAACCCCTTAGTTGGAAACACTCTCGTGCGTCGGGTATCCACAAGCCACAAGGCACCTCGGGCTTGAAAACTAGCCGGAACAACTTTCGTGAATCGGGTATCAACAACCCACAAGGCCTCAAACATAATATACAGACAATCAAAAAAAATAATAATACATGCTCAAATAGCCCACAATCGGCTCTCAAGCCCCATAACTCGACTATTTCAACACAATACTATTCTTTCACGTCTAGCCGTCTATCGACGAGCCACTAACCAAGCTAAGCATTAATATTCTAACCAGTCTATCCTCAAGCTTTACAAATATTCCACATGACACTCTACTTACGACTAACATTAAGAGACATGGCCAACTCAGCCCAAGTGTCACCACGACCGTCACGTGCCATCAACATGGTCGACACGATTGCGGATTCAAATATAATAAAAGATGATCGCAGCCATCGACCTTAACCACTCTAATCCCTCATTCACTTGAAAATATAATCACCTACTCTTATTCACTCAAACATCCCACAACTTGTCACAAGAACCACACGCTTCACACGCGGCCTCTCGACACGAGCCTAATAATTTGCCATGACTACAATTCTCCGCACTCAAGCCAAAACAAGCACCTTAAACACACCATTATCACCATACAAATAGCAGAACAAGAGTTCAATAATAGCCAAAACACAAGCCATCACAAAATAGCCAGCACACACATCAACACGAATGACAACGGCTATGGAATTCATGCTGACAAAGGGAGGGACAAGCCTAACATACCTTAGTTTCAATCCTAGCCGAACTTGAGCCTTGCAACACCATTAACCTACTGCCTAAAGGCAGTCCAAAATTCTACCAAAACACATCCAACACAACTTAACAACAAAACAAGACAAACGAAGCTTACCCGATAAAATTCATAGGAATTCGACGGTAGAAACTCGGAGACAACAACCTAACGGCGTTAACACACCTATAAACATCCTTAAAAACTAAGGAGAACAAAATAAATAAGTCTTACCAACAAATTTACCATGTAACAGCCACCAACAACCTAGAAAATACACCAAACCACGGACTACACGAAGCTCACGACTTCCCGATATCAAAATCATGTTGAGCCATAGATTTTAGCCCCAAAACCCAAAGGAAACCATGGAGAGAACATTGAGAGAGGTTGACCTAAACTTCAAGAAATCTCAAGAAGAAAATTTTATGATAACTTTTTCCGAATGTTGTTATACAACTTGATCAACGTATAATCTTAAATATGACTATAAAGTGACTCAAATACCTCATAAAACTTCCTTCTTAGCCTATTAAGTACTCTTAGTCCTATCTCAAAAGCATAATTTTATCGCTCAAATTATCCGGGGTGTTACATTAGGTTCCAGTCATACCTCCCAAGGTGGGGCGTGACAAACTTGATATCAGAGCAGGTCGTATCCTAGGGAGTCTACAAACTGTGTTTGGTAGAGTCTTATTTATAAATGTGTTGTACACCATATTTTATAAGTAGGGGGCTACGAGGCATGATAGTATGGTTACCCCTCCTTCTTCTCAGATCGTGCTATAGAGCCGAGTTGTATATGGATGAGTCCTTAAGTTTTCTTTGTTATGTCTGTCTAGAATAATGTTTGATATGGGACAGACTTCAGTCATCCACAAGTCGGCTACAACAGCAGGAGGGGGTATCATGAAGTGCCATAGTTTGGGGGGGGGAACAGTTAGCCTAAGGGCAAAGGCAGACGTTTTTAATCACCCCAGTGTCCTTCCGAGGCACCAGGAACCTCATAAGGTAATGGATATGTCAGCATCATCCCCAATTCTTTTTAAGCCTCAGAGTGAGGGGTTAGTAATATGGTATATGTATAAGTTGGTTTACTTAATAGATATTTAGAATTACACAAGAGCGATAGTTAACGTTGGGTTACATGAAAGGGTATAAAAGAAGGGGGAAATTCCAGGGTCCTTACCCCAACTCTTCGAAGGTAGTAAAGTTCCATACTTCAGCCCTACCATAGTAAGATATGGCTACTTCCTGCCTTCTAGTCTTTTCTCAGTATGACAAAAAGTGTAAATGCGATACTGCCCAGTATGAATAGTAAAGAGGGGCTAGAATTGTTGATTCCAGAAAAATGTTAGAAAGTGATTAAGACTCCTAGTGTTCAAGTAACTCACCTAGACCCTCACAGCAGCAAATCAGGAGGGTAGGTAAGATTGTTAGTAACACGTGTGTGCGAGTGAGAGTCTATAAGCAATAAAACCCCAGCAATAGTAAAGTTTAATCCAGAAATAAACTAACCCCATCGCGGTGTGTGGATGACGGTAAGATGTACCGATAAAATAATGACTACGGCCCTAGTTTGTTATGCCGAAGGATAGAGAAATTATATGAATGAAATTGGCCCGAGTGCGGGTCAGAACGATACAGGTCAGTAGACTTAACTAGTAGTATCCTGGGTAGTAAGATGCATGAGGCATGAGCCCCAGATCTTAGCCCCTAGAAGTAAGGGGAAGACATGAGTATCTAACTTTGTACCCCATGTTGTGGAGGCAGATGAGTGACGGTACGGAAATCCTAGCCTAGTGTAGTCAGATATAAGGCCCAATAGAAGGAGCCACCGGCCCTCGAGATAGTTAAGGATATAGTTTTAAGACCTGGAGGCTGACTCTATGTTCTAAATATAGTAGAGTTTCGTTAGTAAATTATAGTAGGGCATACCATGCCCGTCATTTCCCCTACTCGGGTTTGACGAAAGTGTGCTAGGTTATAAAAGAGATTCACTGCTAGCACAGGAAGAAGAAGGATATTGTTGAGTTGTGACACAGAGCCCTAATGACCCGCAAGAGCAGGCTGGGCAGCAGAAACTGGGTGAGCTAACTTAGAGAATAGCCGTGCCAGCGTGAAAGTGAGAAGTAGACAATATGAATATAGCTATAAGGTTACCTCGTACCAGGCATAAAAATGATCCTAGTGTGTTATTGTTGAGAAGCTAATGAGGTTAACTTATTTCGTGCCGGATAGAATGATGTTTCAGCTAAAGACTACGCCGAATTGAATATGAAAGAAACATTCCGGCTATATGGTATCTCAGTGTCAATTAACTTCTGGCAAAGGGGCACAACTTACAGCTAAGTTTAGGAAGAGTTATCAGGACAGATTGGGATGCATGTTAATTTAAGTACCGCCCCTCGTCCCCAAAATAAATAGTCAAGTAGAGCATACGACTCAGATACTCGGAGTTATGTTAAAGGTGGGAATATAGGTTTCCTATATAACAGCCTGAAACAGGTAAATCAGGGATAATTGAATCGAGCATACTGCATCAGTAGGAGGAAACAATTAAACTAATTTGATGATACCGGCAGCCCGGGGTTGTCAAAAATCTTACTCTAGCATATGGAGAAGTTAGAAATTGAAGCACTGACTGGGTGTTCCTAAAAACTCGCCAATGAAGGGCGTTATGAGATTTGACAAGCAGGGCAAGTTAAACCCTAGATTCATTAAACTATACCGGGTCCTCTGGGAGACTGCCAAGTGGCCTATGAGATATAGTTGCCTTCGGGGCTAGGATTTGTTAATCAACACCACGCAAGCACGTAGAAGACCTTTTTGCAGATTGACCCAACCGGAGATACTTAAGGTACAAAAGCGATACTTCACGAAGAGACTTCAATAATATATTAGATGGTCAGATTCAGGGGAGCTAATTTGAGAACCAAAGTTGTAACTTATTAGAGTATTGTGAGGGGATAGAAATGTAGCAGAAATGAATTGAAAAAAAGCTACAAATGATGCAAAGTTTGGACAGTTTCAATTGTTCTAGGCCCTATGACGAAAATATACAAACCTAGCGGAATTCAGATAAAGTATAGTAGTTTCAGATGCTATATAAATGACCTTTGTTGCTATTGTTAACAGTTGAGTACATACATGTAGTACTATTGTGTTATTTAGCTGCAGATAGCGTCCCGTGAAGCACCTATTTGGACTTTTCAACGTTTCAGGTTTCTGAATATTCCATATTATAGAGGAGACTCTGCCGAAATTTTTCTGGCATTAGCTAAAAAGAGTTGAGTCTTGTAAGCTTGAAGATGACATTTGAGGAAGAATGTTCCTAAAGGGGGGAGGGGGGAAGATATCAGACCCCGTAAAAATGTCAACGGTTAGTAGGCATACGCGTGGATTTGTGATGAATAAGAAGGGCTTGACAGGTGTGGAAAAAGCCTTGAAAGCAGGGTCGGGCGAGGCTAGGCTGCGAGGGGCCACCGCAACGTGCCAACCGACAGGGCACTGGCCAGCGCGACGCGCCAGGCCCATTTGCGCATGAAGGGGCACGACGTGGGGGCATTCTTGGCGCTTTCGGCCCAGCGGGACGCCCCCCTGCCACCGCCCTTAACTATATATAAACCCCTCCCTCTTTCATTTAAATCATTTCCCAAATGATATCACAACCATAGAAGTAGAAGCACGCACGTTTTAATAGTTTTTCGCCAAATTCCGCTACCAAACACCGTCAAAATACAAATTAACTTCGGGTAACGAGTTCTAGGCCTACGAAAAGTATTTATACGGAGTTATTTCTTGAAAATTCGCTCGGCAAACCGGAGCTCTACCGGGTAAAAACTGTCTGACTTGTTTCAAATTGATTCCTAAATGGCCACAGGCCTTAGGTGAGTATTTCTCCCTTCTAAACTCTCAAGAAATTGCGGGTTTTCACTGAGTTATTCAGAATTGAATTATAGTTGATATTATTATTGAAAGATATCATTATTGTCCAAATTTAGTATTGAAACTAGCCCTATTCTCTCAGTATAAGGACTGTAGTTGAGTGGAACTACTGGCTTCAGGTTGAAACTAATCAGTTAAACAAGAATAGACATTCGAGCTATGTTAAGACTTATTCTTTTGGCAAGTTATTCTCGTCGTACAATGATACGACTTTTGTTTCTGAGCATAGACAACGATCCTACTTGTTGTAATTAACTGTTGCTAGTATATAAGATTCATGTATGTCGTGGTTAGCTGCTATCAGTAGATTATGATTACATATATTGTGGCTAGCCGCTAGAAAGCATATTAAGAGTATATTGCAGTATCCTTCATCGGGAAAGAAGAGGTTAAAGGTGACTCGCGCTAGAAGCGTCATAGAAATTCCTCTACCCTTCTGTTCACTGAGTTAGCAGAAATAATGTTTTGCTGCCATGCCTAGGCTTCAAATGTTTGTGGGTAATAGTTGGGCCTAAGTTATTAAGTTGAACAACATAGGTGTAGCCGGGTGATATAACTATCAGTTCGGCGCTTGTATTGTTAGTAGAGCTCGTCTAGAGACTGTTGGCGTACCTTGACACCTCAAGGGACAGAATTATGTTAGTATGGCCTTAACCCAGAGTTAGTGGCTCCAGAGTTGCCTAGAGAGTTGAGGGTAAGTCCGCCACATAGTGGCTATCGCCAGTGATAATTAGTTTCAATCGACGTGGTGCTTATTGCACAGGCCACTCAGGACACCACCTCAGTTTTACCAACCTGATAGAGCAGTAGATATCCTAAGGGGGGAAGTTTGTTAGTAGCTAGATACGGGGCCAACGCCCCAGGCTACTCTTACCAGATATTCTGGTACAGGTTGTCGGGAATGGCTAAGTCCAGATAAACACACCTACGAGGTTAGGAATCGTCAGAGAAGGCATACGAAATCTGAACAGACTCAATTAGTGTCTCAGGGACTAGAACCACAGTATTACAATATTACCCCCAGGCCAAGGTTATAATAAGCTACCTATGGGAGGTTAGGGCTGATTGCTCAGGAGCATATCCGATTAGTAGCAACCCCACAGTTGTTCTACGTAGAGGACAAGTACTCCAGAGTAAACCTATTATGGTCAGCTGTTGCGAATAGAGTTGAGACGACAGTGATGACATAACAACCCTCGCCAGATTTAACCCTAGCTAGATTGGGTTTTCCTTACGACGTTGGATTGATAAATGTTATTACCTATAGGTCCATGATTGTGGGGGAAGTATGATGTTCGAAAGGACCAAATTGAGGTCGTGAGGGCCATATTGAGTTCCATCAGATTGAGACCGTGAGGGCCGTATTGAGTTACACCAAATAGAGGTCGTGAGGGTCGCATCCAGTTACAACATATACATTATGACCCATAGTCAAGCCAAGGCTCGGGGTCCAGCTACAACAGTTATATTATGGCCCATAGTCGAGCCAAGGCTCGGGGCCCAGTTACAGTAGCTACAGTATGATCCATAGTTGAGCCAAGGCTCGAGATCCAATTACAGCAGTCATATTATGACCCATAGACGGGCCAAGGCTCGGGGTCCAGTTATCAAAAATTACATTATGACCCATAGTTGAGCCAAGGCTCGCATCCAATTACGCAGCCCAGATTGCTCATATACAGTTACAGGAGCCCAAATGGCTCAAATACAGTTATAGGATCCCAGATAACTCAGATACAATTATAGGAGCCCAGATAGCTCAAATACAGCTAAGGAGCCCAGATAGGTTAGATACAGTTACATGAGCCCAGATGGCTTAGATACAGTTACAGGAGCCCAGACGACTTAGATACAATACAATTACTTACAGAGTCTACGAGGTTCTGATAAGGGTATATAGACTGATTGACACCTGTCGAGGCTTATGGGGGCCCAGTTAGGTTATTTTATGTTGCTTGTACCTTCCCAGCTTATGGGAGCCAGGTTAGGTTCTTATTTATAAATTTGTATGCCAATTATAGCCTATGAATGAACAGTCATACATTTTCAGCTCATACACATGTAGTGACTTACTAGATGCAGGTTATGGAAAGAAAAGCTTACATGTTAACTTCTAGCCCTTATTACTGTTCACTTTCAGTTTTTATCAGTCTTACTCGGCTTTTGTTATTGACTTACATATTCGGTACATATTATACTGACGCCCAACTATGTGGTGCTGCATACTTGCCTGAAGCTTTAGACAGACAGAGTTCAGGACCTTCATTAGCAGCTGTTCAGAGTCAGCAAGTCGGCCAATTCCTTTCATTCAGAGCTGCCAGGTTGTAGAAAGTACAGTTTTTTTCATTTATATGGAATTTGGGTAGGTTGAGGCCCTGTCCCAACCATTATTCTTATTCTTAGAGGCTTGCAGACTACAGTCCTCAGTCAGTTAGTTGTTGTTGGTCGTGTGGGGCCCATATATGTCTTATTTTACATGTTGGTCGTGTGGGGCCTAATATAGCTTTCTATTTCATTCCTGTTACAACTAGACAACATGATGGTCTTGTCGGCCCGCATAGGATCCGTATTATTGCATTGTTGCTGGTTAGATGTCTTTCTTTACAGGTAGCCTTATCGGCCAAAGGCTGTATTTACAGCCGAGATATAGCCCGTCGTTTTCTTGAATTAAGTTACAGGCATGCACGAGAAGTGCACCAGGTCAGTCAGGTCAGTTCAGATCCCAGTGTAGCATTAGGTTCCAGTCATGCCTCCCAAGGTGGGGCGTGACAAGAAGTCAGATGTCGTAGGAGTCAGATCTAGACTCACGTTTGCTGACTTATATAGGGATGCTTGTAACTTGATGATTATAGCTGGCTCCTCGCTAAACATGGCGACAGGTAAGATTCTTCCTTTGATTATGGTTACACATATGTTGCGCCTTGGCATGAAGCAAAGTTTTGTTGGTTGGAGTTGTTTGTGTAGACTTTCCATGTGAGGCTATATCGTGCTATGTTAGTCCATGAGTTGGAGTCGTGTGTGTCATCCATCATTCGAGGATGAATGTTTCTAAAGGGGGGAGGATGTTACACCCAGATAATTTAAGCGATAAATTCGTACTTTTGAGGTAGGACTAAGGGAACTTAATATGCTAAAAGAAAAGTGTTTTGAGATATTTGATTCACTCTATGGTCATATTTAATATTGGGCGATGATCAAGTTGTAGAACGAAATTTGGCAAAAGTTATCGCAAAAAGTTCTTCTTGAGATTCTCTAAAATTTGGGTCAAATGCCTCGAAGCTTTTCTCCTAATCTATAAGTAGTTGGGGGTGTACGACCTATCAAATTAAAGGTTTATGATTCTAGCTTCCAACACATTAAACCATTCATTAATTGATTTTGGAGTAAATATATAATTGCATTTTTGCGAGACTACACAAGCAGACACGTCACAAGCGGGTTAAGGCTGTGGAGGACTATTTAAGTCCCTTGGTCGGTAGATTGGATCATTATACAAATTTCCAAAAGCCATCTTGTCTTAAACTCTCTACCAAGATTTTCTCACATGTTCTTGATGGTTTTGGGACTGAAAGCCATGGTTTAACATGATTTTGATGTCTAGAAGTTGAGAATCGCATGTAACTTGCATTTTGGTGTCTTTTCCGGGCTTTTGGTGATTGTTTCATGGTGAAGCTATTGGTAAGTCTTCTTTATTTATTTATTTTAAGTTTTTGAGGTTGTTCATAGGTGTGTTAACACCGTTAGGTTGTTGTCTCAGAGTTTTTACCGTTGAATTCGTATGAATCTTATTGGGTAAGCTTTGTTTGCCTTGTTTCATTATTGAGTTGTGCTGGCTGCATTTTGGCAGTAACTTGGGATGATCTTAGGCAGTAACTTGATGCTTATTAGGGTCATCTTAGTTCAGGTGCGCCAAAAATCCAAGGTATCTTAGGCTTGTCCCTCTCTTTATCGGCATGAATTCCGTAGTCGTTGTCGTCAGTATTGACGTGTGTGTTTTATGATGCTTTATATTATATTGTTATTTGACTCTTGTGCTTCTATTTATATAATGATAAATGGGTGTATGATGTGCTGGTTTGGTTGGTGGCTCGGGTTTGAGTGCAGAGAATCGTAGTCATGGAAAATTATTAGACTCGTGGCGAGAGGCCATGTGTGAGGTGTGTGGTTCTTGTAGTAAGTTATGGACTATTTGTTTGAATAAGATTAAGTAATGATATTGAAAAGTGAATGAGGGTTTAGAATGGTTAAGGTCGATGGTTGTGACGATCTTTTGTTATATTAGAGTCAGCCGTTGTGTCGATGATACGTTGACGGTCGTGATGACACTTGGGTTAGCTTGGCCGTGTCCCATGTTGTTAATGGTGAGTAAAGAAGCTTGTGTTCTTCTTGTAAAGTTTGGGGATAGATTTGTTAGTATGGTGATCCTTAGCTCAATTAATTACTCGTCAGTGGACGACTAGACGTGCGAGAAAAATACTATGTCGTGATAGTCGGTTGGTGGGGTTTGAGAGCCGGTTGTGGGCTATATGAACATGTATTGTTATTGTTGTTGATTGTGAATGTTCTGATTATGTGTGTGTGTGTTGAGGCCTTTGGGATTCGTGGATACCCAACATTGAGAGTAGGTACAACCTCGAGGTTGAGTCTAAGGGGTAGAATAATTGGCCTATGGTTAAGTTGAGTTTGGCTCCGATAGGGATGTTCTGAGACATGCAAGATGTTTGGAGAGGTACATACCTCCATTACATCGTACGGTCTATTCTGAGCCTTCTTGTGATCGCGATTTGCTCTTCTGAATGGATGGAGCTCTGCTAACTTTGCGCAGTCAAGAAAGGATCCGGCAATGCTTGTTTGATATTATTGATTGATTAATGTTTTCTTTTGATTTGTTTGGCATTATATTGTGATTGTTGCTTGTATTATATGTTATCTGATAGCAGTGGATGCTAGATGTTGGCTAGTGTTAGCTGAGGCCGTTGAGAGGTCTAAAGGTGATGACAGGTGAGCGGTGTCGACTAGGTGTTGTGTGATGTTGTTTACTTTTTGGACTTTCCAGGCTTATGGGGGGCCAAGGTAGGTTCTGTTTATGTGCTTTCTTGTACTTTCTAGGCTTATGGAGGCCAGGTAGGTTCTATGTGTTTACTTAAGTTAAGTTTCTGCTCCTGTGATATACTATATATCTATTGATCTCTAATCTGGGTCTTGTAGTTATTTCTACCTTTCATACTCAGTACATTATTGTACTGACTCCCTCGTTGAGACGTTGCATTCATGTCTTAGGTAATAGTGGGTTGGTAGATCGTGTTCTTGGTTGCTGAGTGGAGTTCCAGTTGAGTCAGTGTGCTCTAGGTCTTCCGGAGTCACTAGGTGTTTGAGTTAAGGGTAATTTGAGGCTCTGTCTCAGACAATCGACTATTGTTGTATTCATAGAGGCTCGTTGACGTCTGTTGTGGTTGTAGTGTTAACGTAGGCCAGGTTGGCCATATTGGTATTTTCATTATGTGGTCTTGACGACCTATTGTGTATCGATTAGTTGGTCTGTATGCTAGCTCCCATTTTAGTCTGTTGTTTACTCTAGTTTAGATTGTACTGTGATGCCAAACCTCATCGGTTCTAGCTTATTGTAGTTAGAATTATGGCAGGGTGTGCTCATATCAGGGGTGGCACCAGGTGCCAGTCACGCCTCCCTGGGTTGGGCTTGACAGAGATGGCTCTCATACTTTGCAAGAAGCTTTATCTTCACATGATACTATTTTTTGGAAAGAGGCTGTAAATGATGAAATGGAATTGCTAAATTCTAATAAAACTTGGAAGTTAGTTGATTTACCGCTAGGTTGTAAACAATTGGGTCTAAATGGATCCTAAGAAAAAAGTTAAAACCGGATGGATCCGTTGATAAATATAAGGCTAGACAAGTTGCTAAACGTTACAAGTAACTAGAAGGCCTAGAATTTTTTGATCCTTTTTCTCCGTTAACGAGAATTACATCCATTAGATTTTTAATTGCTATTTGCTGTAATTTTTGATTTACATATTCATCAAATGGATGTGAAAATTAATTTTTTTTTTAAATAGGGACCTAAATGAGGAGATTTATATAGAAAAACCTGAAGGTTTTGTTGAAGAAGACCAAGAAAACAAAGTATTCAAACTTACTAAATCCCTATATGGCTTGAAAAAAGCACCAAAGCAATGACATAAGAAGTTTGATTCCTGTATGATTGAAAATGATTTTAAAACAAATGAGTATGATAAGTGCATCTATCATAAGTCTTGAAATAATTCACATTCTTTGGCTCTAACATGAATATTATTGGAGAAACTAAAAATATTCTTAGAAGTCATTTTGATATGAAAGATCTTGGTGAGGAAAATTTTATTCTTGGAATAAAAACTACTAGAACATGTGATGGAATTTTCCTTGACCAGTCACATTATGTTGAGAAAATTTTTAAAAATATAATTTTCTTGACTACAAGCATGTTGTAAATCCTTTTGATTCAAGTGCTCACTTGTTTCTTCTACAAAATGAAAATAATGTGATAAATCAGAAGGAGTGTGCAAGCTTAATTAGAAGTTTGAGATATGTGACTGATTGCACTCGGTTTTATATTACATATGCAGTATGAGTACTTAGCAGGTTTACACGTAAGCCAAGTAATGAACATTGGCATACCATAACGAGAGTTATGATATATTTAATTGGAACAAAAACAAGTGGCTTGTTTTATAAAAAATATCCTATTGTACTTGAAGGCTTTTCTGATGCAGATTGGAACACTTTGTCTGGTGATTCCTGTTCTACTATCGGTTATATTTTTACTTTGGGAGGAGGTGTTATTTGTTGGAAATCAAAAAAAGCAAACAATTATTGCTAACTCTACCATGAAGGTTAAGCTAACTGCTTTAGCTTCAGCTAGTGAGGAAGCGAATTGTTTGAGAGATTTATTGATTTAAATATTTTATTTTGAAAAATCAATTCCTCATATTTTAATTCATTGTGATAGCACCGCTGCAATTGGTAGAGTTCAAAGTCGTTATTACAATGGTAAATTCAGACCCATAAGGAGAAAATACAGTACTGTGAGATCATATTTGACAAGTGGTACCATCAGTATTGATTATGTCAACTCTTATGATAATCTTGCAGATCCATTGACTAAGGCCTTAGCAGGAGAAAAGATTTGGAGCACATCAAGGGGGTGAGATTGAAGCCCATAAATTCGTAAATGATATATGAGAAAACCCAACCTGGGGACTAGAGATCCTATGACCAGGTTTTATGAAAAAAATAAATCATATGATGACTTGTTGTGAAATGTACTGCTATATTTTTATACCCTCCCTATGATGTGAGTGCATTTTTCCTACAACAATTCTTGAAGGTTGAGTTTAAAAAACTCTTAATAAAAATCTATAGCTCATATGAGTAGGTGCTAAACTTATAGGAGCATATGAAAATAGGGTTTGTTCTCAAAGACACTCATGAAAACTGAAATAGCACAAGGTCGTAATGTGCCGACTATTAAAGCTCATGTCAACACCTTGATTATTGTGTATAATTAGTGATACTTTATTTTCCCTAAGCAGTCATAGTTTAAGTCTGAGACCACTACGATTATGGAGTAAAGATTACTGTTTTACTAAGTGAAGGTTCAATACAAAGCACACCTTCATCATGCATAATGGTCTCCCTTCAACTAGTAAACTATCGTGCTTTAATATTAAAATGAGAAGGGGATTGGTGAAATTTGTATGACATTTTAATACTGAAAAATATTTTTTTTAGTATTTTTTTATTTTTCACATGCATTGTGATGAATGTGACATTTACTACTCCATAACCTCTATGTCATTATTCACCTATTATTCTACCTCATTATGCCTTGTAACCTATGTAACCTCTAAGGCATACTTCTCCCATAACTTACCCACTTTATTACCCACGTTCTTCCAATTCATTACAAGAAAGAATTCTTCACCTATAAATAGTGTAGTCTTGTCTTGTGTTGGTGTAGAAGAAAAAACATAGAGCGAAAGAAAGTGAGTATAAAAGATAGTTTTATTTAGCTAAAGGAAGGTGTTCTTTTGGTGTAGCTTTGGACTCAACTCTCGTCCAGAGTTTGTTGAGCCATGCAGTGTTGCTGGGCTGTTGTATACTGGAGGGGACAAGTCGAGTAGATTATTGCTGGACCGATAAAGTTTTGTTGCAGTAGGCTTAAATCTCCTTAAAGAGAGCGGGATATCCGCGCCTCAACCTGAAGATATTTTATTTTCTTGATTTTATGTTCAATTGTAATTGTAATTCCACCAACATAAAGTAAACAATTATAATAAAAAAAAATTGTTCAAAGTTCTGAAGGAAAAGACTACTAGGGTGTTTTGGAGCTACTTGTATGCTATTTATTCTTGACAGAAATCTTCTTTTCTTAACAAGTATATTCCCAAAACCCTATTTAAATATCAATCTTGGTAAAGTATGTCCAAAAGAGACACACTTCAATTCATGCTAAAACACTTTAAAATGTGACCCACGACGCTTGACGATAGTTCTACAATCAATTTCAATATTAAAGATTAGAACTTTAAACAACTTTTATGAATTTTCACCCTTAATGAAAGAGTCTAGGGTTATAGGATAATAATTCATTTTCTAATGATTTTGAGAATCAGTCCACAATTTATGATGTCTTTTGATAGGTTATATGAACCCCAATTATTTTTTAATTAGTTGAAATTAAGTAAAAATTACCTCTCAAAGAATCTCCAAAAAATCCACCTTCAATAATCTCGAATTAAACTCCTTGAATCTATGAAAATGAGTATTTTGAGTTAATTTGCATTAAATCGTTGTTATAATCACGGGATCTGAAACTCACCTTACATTACTTGGGGATTCCCTAGGAAATTTTATCTCTAAAATAGTCATCAAAATGAAGTGAAAATGAATTTTTTGAACTTGGGTCTTATTTATAGATATTTGATCAAATTTACCTGGGATGCAATGGATGATGCGTCGCATCCTCCATCACATCCAACTTGAACACGATGAGAGGAGCGACACATCAATCATCAAGTGTAATAGGCGTCGTGCCACATGCTTCATAGCATCAAATGTCATTACGGTGAAGCATGTGTCATATGGTCCCTGGCATTGAACACTTAGGAACTCTCCTGAGACTCACTCTTTATTGAACGCGACGCATCCTCCGCCGCATCCAACTTTATCGTGATGGGAGATGTATCACATCCCCACCACACCAAGATTTTGGGTGTTATGTGCGACTTTAGTTAAACGTATGTAACTTTTTGTACAAAGCTCGATTTGATAAATGTTTAGAAATATCATAAACTAGCTTTAAATAGGTCAAGTAATTCACCTCATAAGTCATAATTTCAATAGTGTGAGTCTATACGAGCATTTAATGAGCTCAATCCTAACACGAGTTCACAGAGTATTACAACAATGTTGATATAAACTCTATCAACCTTTGACAGAATCCTACTTTCTCCATCTTTATCACTCTTAGTATATCTACTATTACAACAATGTTGATAAAACTCGACCAATTTTTAACAGAATCCTATGATCTCCATATTTATCATTCTAAGTATATCTACTTACTAGTGTGGACAATTCAAAAGGTTCACATCAGTAACGTAGCCATGAATTTATCTAAGGGTGTTCAAACTTATAAAATACATAATTTTTCTTTCAATAAATTGGTGTACTTAAAATTTTAAATCAGACTATCTAATATTCAAGTTTCCTATTTTTCTTTGCAGTTTATACTCAAAACATTATTCAAGCACTAATAACTTGTTTGGTCAAGCTTCTGGGAGGCTAAAAGTGTTTTTTTTTAATTATAAAAAACACTTATTTAAAAAAAAAAAGGAGGTGTTTGGCTAAACTTTTGAGAGAAAATAAGTGTTTTTAGGAAGTAGCAAAAACTGTTTTTCAGAAGCTAAAAAAAGTAGCTTCACACCCCAAAACACTTATTTGAAAAACACTTTTGTGAAAAATACACTTAGAAGCACTTTTCAAAAGTTTGGTCAAACACTAGTTGATGCTCAAAAGTACTTTTTAAATTTATTGGCCAAACACAAGCTGCTTCTCACCAAAAATACTTTTTTGATAAGCATTTTTTTTTTAAAAAAAATACTTCTCAAATTAAACTGGTTTAAAAAATTTGATCAAACAAGCTATAAATTTAAAATGTGTTTTTGAGTTTACATTGAAAATTTTAGTTGAAGCAAAGAAAATCACCAAGCAACATTAAAGAAAAAAAGTTACAAAGACGATTTTTTTAAAAAAAGAAATAGAGAAGAACAAATCAAACAAGTGAACAACCAATTTCAATGTCACGTATAACAACCAATTTCAATGTCACGTAACAAATATGGAGACAACAAAGTTTTAGAAAGATTCTTATAACTAAAAAATAAGTCAAATGATTTTTTTTTGTTAAACATAAATAGTAAAATTATTCACGCTTCACGCGTGTGAAAAACTTTAATAAATTTAAAAATATTATTTTGCTAAATTTAGTTGAAATATTTTCATATATATATTAATGAAGTCACAAATATAAGCATCTTTATTAGATTTAAAGTTTATATTGAATTATATTTTTCAGTATTAGATTTTTTAAATAAAATTTCACTTGTATATATATGTTCGGTGGGAGTTAATATACTTATATTAGTTAAATAATTAATTTATATATACATACACATTGATGGTAAATTTTTAAAATGTAATTTGAAATTTTCTAAAATTTTTGAGTGAAGCCTTTCTGATTTATCTATTTAATATATATACTCGATATAATTTTTCAACGAAGTGTTCTGGTGGCCACCCTGGGTGAAACATAGCTCTTTGTCTTTCACAACCAAAGCAGAAATGAAATATCCCATGATTATCCAAGGCATATATGTCTATATGCTCACTGCTTCCAAATAAGTTCACAAGCTTCTCCTATTTTCCTGTGTGTTAAAGGCATACACCACAGTGAGGATGAAACTTGATTGCATACTAACATGATATACAATTGGCAAGTAGCAGCCTTAGCACTGATACTTATATGCACTTCCTGAAAACAATCAAGCCTCCATGTTAATCATAATTTTTTTGTCATAAAGAATACACATTCTTGTCATTAGCACCAAATATTTTCCACTTCAAACTAGATAAAGAGAAAGAAATAATATAGAAATTAAAACTGATATTTAATATTAAAAGATGTAATGTATTGTCTACGATGAATTGATATTCTTTTCTTTTTTCATAATGAATAGACTAGCAAGCAACTGGAAAAGAATACTAGTGTAAATCATTAAATAATTGTGTGACATATGTTATTGAAAGGGTAAATTTTTTTTATATTAACAAATAAAGAAAGAGGCTTTATTTCAATCACCATGAAAAAAGAAAGAACATTGACTACTCTTAAGTGAAATGGAGTAAATGTAATGTAAAGTAGACAAATTCAATTAAAAAAAAGTGAGAAAGCAATAATTTATTTTAAATGGAGATCCCAAGTTCTGATAAGTATAATGGTGCGCCATAATAGTGGGAAAAAAAATGGAGTAAAGCAAAGCTTATACAAATATATATATATAAAACACGTTAATCTTACAAAAAGATAATTAAAGAACAAGGCCTTCGAGGGAGTAGATTTCAATGGAAATGGATGTTATTAACCTTTATTTAACCCCCGATGGGAAAGTGCTTGAAAAGGGGAGAAACAACACCAATAATTTTTAGGAGCTTTATTTGGCATTATCGCGAATTAGAGTCGTTGAAATTTAATTTAATTTATAACATAAACAATAAAATAAATTATATATCGTGCCATGCAAGAGCATTAATGTCTTTTAAAAATATATGAAATAATTCATATTTTATCAGTTTCAAAATAAAAATAAAAATACACGAAGTAAACCAATTCATTTTTTACTTTTTGTTAAAATCAAACATATTCATTATCCCATTTAAAGGTTTTAAATGTACCATCTTTTTTAAAGGTAGAGTTAGAGGAGAATTGATTTTGTAGGTCATTTATAATTTTAAGCTTTTGTTTATAAAAGATTTTTACTTTTACACATAAAAAATTTAAAAAAATTATTATCTTTTATTTATTTTTTTAAATGGGCAAAAGGTCTCATTTTCTCTAATAAGATAATTGATTTTGTGGATCACTTTTTAAAATTTTTATATCATTTTCACAAAAATCTTCATTTTTATACCTGTGTCCCCCAAAAGGTCCAGGGTTAAGTAAAATGTACTTGCATAACAATTGCTTACAAAAATCATTCCTAAATTAAAGAGGTCAACGGTCAATCAACATTGACACACAGCTTTATACTGCGTGGCATTAAATCATTGGTTGAAAGTATAAGTCAGCCAATAGTTAGCTGCCAACTGTCCATGGGGCCCTACATTCTGAGTATAACTCCTATTAGCTGACAAATTATTGGGCGTTGGATTCCATAATTGAACGGTGAACGTGCACTCTCCACGTCATCTTACACTAATAAAAAATAAATAAAAAGGTAAGTTACAGCAATTTTTCGTTAAAACTGAACAGAAAATTTTCTTCTTATATTTTCTTTAAAAAAAAAAAAAAATCAAATACTGGACGATCTTTGGCAGCACGGAACCATTTTCAACGTGCTGTCTTCTGACTCAATCCTTTTAGAAGTTTTTCTTAAATTTAGGGTTTCGACGTTTCTTCAATCTTTTCTGTCCTTTCTTCCGATGGCTTCTAGATCTCATAGAGGAGCTGATTTCTACGGTGCTGCTTCCTACAGATCCAGGTATTTACCCGACAAAAGATTATCCGACTTTCAATTTGTTATGGTTCTAATTGCTTTCACAATTTTGAATTGTAACAGACAAGTGTTATGTAACAAAAAAATAACCAAAAGTATAACCTAATTTGTACACAATTAACCAATATACACCTAATGTTTTGGTTTATTTTTGAGAAATTAATATGTTTTATGTGTTTGATTTATCAGAGATGGATTGAGTACTAGGCAAGTAGGTGGTTCAGATGAAATACAGTTGCGGATTGATCCAATGCACGGAGACCTAGATGACGAGATCACAGGTCTTCGCAAGCAAGTAAAACAGCTCAGAAATGTGTGTTTCCGTAACCACCTTGTCTTGGTTTTCTATTTTGATTTAGTTGGAAATAAAGCTAACTGGTAGCCTCTTTAAGATTTCTGTACATGTCAATTTCGGTAATGTGCTATGTCATGGATCCATTTTAGACAAGGTGATGTTTTATTTGTTAGAGCACAGATTAATACTTATTAGAAACCAATATGAAACTTACTAGTCTTTGAGGCACGCAAACACTCTTCTTTAAGATAGTTGAAGTCTCCCGAGGGCAAATAGAAGTTATTTTTCCTCATTATATTAAAGACTGGTATTGTAGCAATGCAATTTAGTGCATCATTTTGATTCTTTTATATCACAAGACAGAATACCTAGTTAAGGAAGCAATAAGTCTTAAATTTGTCTTTCATATTGATTTTCTGAAATGGAATGTTGAAATTATATAGAAGATGGGATTTAACAAAACAAGGATATTGTAATATCAATATGCTGCCCTTTATGTAATGATCCAAATGTTGATGGTATGCGGAGGGTTCTCTTTTAACTGGCTAAGCAATTGATGGAAAGTACAACAACAACAGTAACATACTAGTGTAATCCCAATGGGGTCTTGGGAGGGTAGAATTTACGCAAATCTTACCCCTCCCTACCTTGGAAGGTAGAGAAGCAGTTTCTAATAGACTCTCGGCTCAAGGAAAAGAATTTCAAAGCAGTTTGAAAAAGAAATAGGAAGCTAAGAAGCCATGGCAAAAAATAAAGAAAGCATGACAAAATATGCTGAAAAGAAAAGAAAAGAAAAGTAACTACTATAAAATAATAAGATAATCTAAGTACAAAAAAGATCAGATAGTAAAAGGACAGCCTATGAGAGTAAAAACTACTATTGCTCTTAAAAAGGAGAAGCTATGCAACGCACAACTATTTACTAACCTTCTACCCTATTTGTGCTCTCCATAACCTCTTATCTAAGGTCATGTCCTTGGTAAGCAGCAGCTGCGTCATGTCCTATCTAATAACCTCCCCCCAATACTTCTTCAGTCTACCTTTACCTCTCCTAAAACTCACCAAAGCTAACCTCTCACACCTCCTCATCGGAGCATCCGTGTGTCTCCTCTTCGCATGCTCGAACCACCTTAGCCTTGCCACCCTCATTTGGTCCTCTATCGAGGCCACTCCCACCTTATCTCGAATGTCTTCGTTTCTAATCCTATTTCTCCTAGTATGTCCACACATTCATCTCAATATCCTCATTTTCACAACTTTAAACTTCTGAACATGTGAGTTCTTGACTGGCTAACATTCCACCCCATACAACATAGTTGGTCTAACCACCACTATATAGGACTTATTTTTAAGTCTTGGTGGCACCTTCTTTTTGTTTTTTGAAAAAGGTAACATATATTATAGACAAGGCTTACACCAGAAAGGTGTAAACCAGTAATAATTACAGCCAGGTTACAAAGAAGCACTCTCAACCGTCTAACATGTTACAAGTAGTCTAGACTTTAGAATGCTTGGAATATCCTCTTCTTCTTGAGGGTATTCATGTTTACACCAAAAATAGAAAAGCACCAAAAATTTCATCTTCAAATTTTGAAGGGAATAGATCTAGTTTTGAAAACACCTTCGGTTCCTTTCCTTCCATATAGTCCACCATTTGCAAGCTGGGACAATCTTTCATCTCTCTTTGTCGCCTGACTGATTTCCATTCCTATTCCAACAAGCTAGGGCTTCTCTTATGTTACGTGGCATAGACCAGCTGATGCCCCTTAGGTTGATGAATATCTGCCACAGAATACCAGTCACTCTACAATGCAGAAAGAGATGATTTATTGTCTCTGCCTCATTTTCACAAAAAAAAACATCTGGAGCATAGTTGGATGCCTCTTATCATAAGATTGTCTTGAATCAAAGCTGCCTATTTTTCCAACAACCAAGTGAAGCAAGCAACCTTGAATGGATCTTTGTTTTCCATATCATCTTCCATGCCCGTTAATCACTTTGTACATTTGATCTTTGGAGGTGTTCATAGGCTGATTTGATTGTGAATTTGCCTTGCTTATCTGGTTTCCATTCTAACCTATCTTCAATTGTATTGAAATCCTTGAACTGCTCCTGAAAATTCAGGAGATCTGTCATCCTGCTCACCTCTCAATCGTTTAAAGGCCTCCTAAATCTGAAGTTCCACCCAAGTTATCTCTCATTTCTTTTACTGTGGCCTTACTCTGTAGACTTAGACTGAACAGATCAGGGTAGATTGGAATCTTCCCAGTCCAATAGTCCTCCCAAAAAAAAGTCTTCCCTCCATTGCCCATCTCAATCTTTGAGTTTCTTATGATTTTGGGCAACAAGTTCTTGATGGACCTCCAAACTCCAGTTCCATATGGATGTGAGATTGTCTTGCTATTCCGAAAGCCCTCCATTCCATGCTGTGTTTTTATTGTATCTTTCCATAGTAGGTGAATCTCTCTAACCATTTCATAAGAAGATTGTGGTTATGTAGTTTCAGGTTTCTTATCCCCATACTCCCTTCTTTCTTACTGGCTATTACCTGATCCCATTTTACCAGATGTATCTTGCTAGTTTCACAGTTGCCTTGCCACAAAAATTCCTACTGATGGCATCCAGTCTATTCATTACATTGATTGGCATTGGGAACAAAGACATAATGTAAGTAGGTAAAGCATCTAAGACACTATTGATGAGTGTCACCTGCACCTTAGGATAAATACTGGCTCTTCCAGCTTATCAGTTTCTTCTTACATCTCTCCAACAACATTCCATATACTTTTTGATTTGCTCTTTGCTCCCAAAGGCATGCCAGCTATAGGGTTGGTAGCTCACCTATGTTTCCCCAAGTATGTTCGTTAAATTACGAATGTCATACATCTCATTTACTGGGTAAATGAAGCTTTTGCCCCAATTTATGGATAGACCTGAAATAGCTTCAAATAGGATGAGAATGACTCTCAAATGCTTCAGTTGATTACTATCTGCATCACAAAGAATCAGAGTGTCATCAGCATATTAAAGGTGAGAGATAGTCAAACATTGACTGTTAGCCATGTTTGCATTAAAGCCCCTTATCTAGTAGTTGTTTTTAGGCTATCCTTAAGCATGTCATTGAGACCTTCCATAGACAAAATAAAGAGGAAGAGGGATATTGGATCCCCTTGTCTCAGACCTCTCTAAGAGGAGAAGAAACCAGAGGAAGATCCATTAATTAGGATTGAAAATTTCACAGTTATAGTGCAGAACTTGATCCATCTATCCCCAAAGCCCATATTCCCCAAAATCTTCCAGAGAAATTTCCAATTTAGATGGTCATATGTTTTCTCAATATCTAATTTACACATAATTTCAGGGACTTTGCTTATCTTTTTCACATCCATACATTCATTTGCAATCAGGATAACATCCATAATTTGTCTACCCTTGATAAATGCCATTTGTTGGGCATTAACCAACTTGGATACTATTGTCTTGAGCCTTTGTGTAAACATTTTTCAAATGATTTTGTAGATGCTGCCTATTAGACTGATAGATCTAAAGTCCTTCAATTGTTTGGCCCTTATCTTCTTAGATATGAATGCTATGAAGGTAGAATTGAAGCTTTTTCGAAAACCCCATGGTCATGAAAGTTCTGTATTGCAGTCACAACTTCACCCCTTACCACATCCCAACAATTGATAAGAAAGCCATAGTGAAACCATCAGGGCCAGGTGCTTTATCCCCAACACTTGCCATCACAGAATCTTTGATGTCTTGCTCACTAAATTGATTTTGAAATAAACTATTGTCTGCTTCACTGATTACTGTGCATGTTTTGAACCTGAATTGTTGTCTCCATGGCTCTGGTTCTGAGTACGGCTTTTGATAGAAGTTGATAATCTCTCATTTAATCATTGTTGGCTCCATTATACTCACCCCCCATCTACATATAAGTTGTCAATATTGTTGAATCTCCTATGGCAGTTAGCAGTTCTATGGAAGAACTTGGTGTTTCCGTCCCCTTCTTTCAACCACAAGGCCCTGGATCTTTGTCTCCAAGCCACTTCCTCCTTCTTTGTGATCTCCTCGAATTCCACTGTTAGCACTGCTCTTAAGTGGGCTTCATCATCAGTTAGAAGCTTTTGATCTTGAATTTCATCCAACTCTTTTAATTGACCAAGTATAGCTTGTTTCTGTTGTCCTAGGTTTCCTTGGATAGTTCTACTCCATTCTTTGAGCTTCAATTTCAGATTTTCAGTTTGAGAGCTAGGATGTAATCAGGTTTGCGGTACAAACAGTTGAATCCCACCAACCTTGACTCTTTCCTTGAAATTTTCTGTGTGAAGCCACCAGTTTTCAAATTTGAAGTAAGAATTTGATCTCTCCCAATTTCCACATTCTAGAGTTAATGGACGATGATCAGATGTGACTCTGTGTAAAAAACGACATCTTATTCCTCAAAAATTAGAAATCTGTCCAGTCTAGCAGTTATGTCATGCCCTTCACCTTTCCTCCAAGTGTAGCTACTGCCTGCTAATTGTAAGTCTAGAAGCTCCATGTCTTCTATGAAATCTGAAAAATTTTCCATGGCCTTATTGAACCTGGTACAGTTCTTTTTCTCCAATGGGAACCAAACTGTGTTGAGATCACCCCCAACCACCCGTGGACCAGAAAACAATTCCCTCACTACCCCTAGTTCCCACCAGACCTCTTCTCTTTCATAATTATTATTTGGAGCATATACTCTCGTCATATGCCAGCTAAGTTACTGAGTTTTGCCCTCAAATTTGCAGGTGATGCTACATGCTCCTACATCATAGATCACCCCATCCCAAACTCTGCTATCCCACAAGATAAGGGTGCCCCCACTGGTTCCACTTGCATCCAATTGCGCAAACTTTACCCATCTATTGGCCTATGATTCTTTTACAATATTCCTTATGTCCCCTTGAATCTTTGTTTCCTGAAAACAGAGAACATCTGCTTTCTAGTTGTTCGTCAAACTTTTGATCATGAGTCTGTTCCTTGCATCATTGCAACCCCTCACGTTCCATGATATAATATTAACCTTCATGGGAACGATCGATATTGCACACCCGCTACTTCTGGTACCAAAGCTAAAAAAACTACTTCCTGACCCCAAGTTCTTTAGCTCCTTAGACCCCTTGACTTCAGGGGTTGCTATTACAATTGATTTATCCTCTATAATGAAAGTTTGTCTCTTCCCATCAATCTTCATGAATAATTCCTCCGCTGCTTTTGCACAGCGTTGAAAGTGGACCCAATTTCCTTGCTCAGTCTGACGATATTCTGATGGACCCATATCGGCATTGACATCTCTATTGTTGGTTCCAATATCTCAGTCAATTCTGCTGAATTTAATGGTATCGCTTCCTCCCTGTTTAAAGCCCCTACTTCTTTGTTACTTTCCAATGCATGGTGAGTGGTTATTATCAGTTTGAATGATAGACATGTCATCTTCATCTATTGGATTTTCCATGTAATTGGCTTGCTCCATATTGCCATCTTGGATGTTCACCGGACACATCGAGGACGAGGGGAGCAGATTGAGTCTTTCCCGTCTGCATGCTGCCTTCGCTAGGGTCTACTGGTTTGCTAAATTCACATCAATAAATGCATTTGTTAGCCCCTTTATGTTTTGTTGTTGACTGAAATTAGCAGATTGGGCCAAAGTATCTAAGCCCACTTTGTTCTAGCCAAGGCTCTTTTTCCTTTGTCTATTTAGGTTTCCCTCACGTGCTCTTGCATGTGGATCTTTAAAACACTCAGAAGTCTTTGATGAACCCATGTGCCCTTCTCTGTCATTAACCTCATACGTCGCGATCACCCCAGCTATGTTGTCCTTTTTTCCCCAACAGTCTATACCTTTTTCCTCGTCTTCTCCGATAGAGAACCTGATTGGAGTTCCACTCCAGATTTGTTCTTCCAAGCCCATTCACTTCCAGATTTGTTCTTCCACTCCAGATTGGAGTTCCATTCACCTCTTAGAACATGTTCTGCAACTTCTATGGATGGGAATTCAAAGAGGAATGCGTTATTACCCATCTCATATATGTTTAAACCATGTGCTTGGTTCCATATGGTCTTGGCCCATCTCCGTATCTCTGATAGAGTCGGAGTGTCAGCGATGTCGATGTGGAAACTGCCATAGATGCTCCTGCTTAGGGCTTCATTCTGGGTTGTAGTAGCCCCCCCCCCCCCCCCTCCAATGACAATCTTATCTCGTTTTTCCATAACTTGAGCCTCATCCATATCCCTGGAAGTCCATTTACTTCTTCTGACAGAATCGGCATATGGAATATTTTGAGCAACACTCCTCGCAGTTTGTCCTGCTTTCCCAGTGGCTTTGAACTAAATGGACTTTTGGATCTTTAAAAGCCAACTCAAATCATCCAGCATTAAAGCCACCTCTGGAATAATTAATACCCATCTACTTTTGCCTTGAATGCTGAGAATACTAATATATCTTCCCTGCTTATCATAATTCCCTGCAAAAAAGATTATGAGAATTGCTCCTGGAACTTCCATCTTCTGACTATATTCCCTTTGGTCTTTGAAGCTTCCTTCAGGATATGGCATATCCATCCTATTGTCTTCTGTTTGAGAAACGACTAAGACATCATGCTTCTTCCACGCTCTACCCATTCATACCAAATCTCTGCTTGAGAAATTTTCCTGGTTATATTGAACGATTTGAAACCCATTGCAAAAAATATAGTAGCCTTGTCCATGACTTGAGATTTTGAAACCCATTGCGAAAAATATAGTAGCCTTGTCCATGACTTGAGATTGATCAGGGATGTTGTTCAGATAGTTGAGGGAAAGAAAGGTTGGTACTTTCCGGGGCGTAAGGCTACCGAAGAGTAGGTTCTACCCTCCTAGACAGCAGGAGAGATAATAACCTTGATAAATATGCCTGAGAGCATTTTCGAAACATTCAGATCATAATTGTTTCCTTGATGGCACTTTCTTATCACACAAGACTCTAGATACGAGCCTCCATTTCATCCACCCTGCACCTATAGGGTGTGTGACATCCTCGTCAGTTTTCCATTACCTTGGATTATAGACCCAAGATACTGGAAACTTCCTATCTTATGTATAGCTTGAGTGTCAAGTCTCACTTCCACACCGCCTCTTGGGTCACATCACTGAACTTGCACTCTAAGGGGTCGTTTGGTAGGGAAACAAGTTATCCAGGGATAACTAATCCCGGGTTGAGATAACCGGGGATTATCATCTCACCCCCAATGAGGAATAAGGAATAAATAGTCTCGAGATTAATTTTTGGATGGGTTTATCCCACGTTTGGTTGGAATAAAATCTCGAGATAACTTATCCCGGGATTAGCTATCCCACATAGAGGGTAGGATAAAAATAACATTATAATCTCGGAATAACTTATCTCGAGATTTTATCTCAGTTAAACGTGAGATAAAATCATCCAAAAATTAATTTCGGGACTATTTATTCCTTATTTCTCATCGAGGGTGGGATTACAATTCCGTGATAAACAGGATAATTTGTTTCCCTACCAAACGACCCCTAAGTACTCTGTTTCTGTCTTGCTCAACTTGAACCCTTTAGACTCCTGGGTTTGTCTCCATACCTTTAGTCTAGCGTTAACTCCGTCGCAAGTTTCATCAATCAAAATTATGTCATCTGCAAATAACATTCACCAAGACAACTCACTTTGGATATGCCGCGTCAATTCATCCATTACCGGGACAAAAAAATGGGTTAAGTGTTGATCCTTGGTGCAAACCCATCATCACTGGGAAGGGCTCCGAGTCTCTTCCCACTGTCCTTACCTGGGTCTTGATTCCCTTGTACATGTCTTCAATCACCCTATTGTATGCCACAGGTACACCTCTAGCCTCTAAGCATCTCCATAGAACCTTCTTCAAAACTTTGTCGTATGCCTTCTCAAGGTCAATGAACATCATATGTAAGTTTCTCTTCCTCTCCCTACATTGTTCCACCAGTCTCCTTACAAGATGAATGGCTTCTGTAGTTGATCGCCCAGGGAATGGAAACAAAGATTTAGTGTGTTACCCTTAATTGATGAACTCGTTCTGGATAAGAAAAAATGTTATTTTACTTTTTGACTTTTACATTTCCACGCGTAAGACTGTGCTGGACAATGCTCAATTGTCAAGAATTCTGGTTCCCACGAGGTATACTTTGCTTAAAAGCACATTGTGTTAGAACTTAAAAGCACGGGTTAAGTATTTTTTCTTCACTTGTTGGTTTCAATGTAATCAATTGCTAGATTAAAAAGACATGTAGTTTGACTGGATATTGTGCAAGTACTGACTTATGAAGGTTGTGTTTGCATGATAAATTTACCCAGCTTTGAATCCCATGACTCCTTGTTTTAGTGGTTTGTTTTGTCTTCCTTCATTTCTGATATGGGTCTATATTGATGCTCTATAATGCTGACATACTTCAATCTGACCTTTGAGGTGGATTCACGAGAGATATCACCGGTTATATCTAGGTTCGAAATCCGTCCTTGTGAAACTGAAAGTTGGTAGACAGGTGTCATGTTATATATAAGTTCATTCATGACTGGATCAGAAAGAGGTTGTCATTCCTATAGCCTATTTGTGGCTCCATAACAGGAAACCAATAATCACAAGACTAAATCCCTTTTCTGGTCTAAATCAACTTGGCCAGAAGAATACTGATTCCAAAATTTGGGCTCAGTTTGGGGTTGTATCTTCCTCCTCTGCATTGATGTAATACAACTTTCCATTTGTCTAGTCCACTGCCAGCCTATTCTTCTTCATCTCTGTGCTATCTAGTGTGTACATTGATTCCTGGACCACACTAATAGTGAAGAGCTGCAAATGGTACCAAAAAGATATGGCAAGCGCTTTGATCCTGCTGTCTCCAGTTCAAGTTGGATCCAACTTGTGCTTCACTGTTGCAATCCCAATGTTGAGTATTAAAAGATCACTTCTTGAGCTGATAATTGAAGATGGAAGAAAATTTTACCATCTGATTGTCATCATATATTCGATAGAACAAATACTATCATCTCTTTGCCTCCTCTCCTTATTTTGGCTTCTAGTACTGGCACTGGTTGTTGGCCTCCACATGCATCAGAAGTATAGGTGTGTCAGTTGCAATATCTTAGACTGAAACTTCAAACAGGACTAAAGTTTTGTATTTCTAATTGAACATTGCTTTGGCTGTATGTCCTGTAGGAGTTCCTGAAGATCTTTATACAATATGTCATTATTTGATGCATCTTTCCAGTCTCTCATTTGTTGGCCCTACTTGTTATATCATATTTGTCATGGTTTCAGATTTCTATTCCTACTTACCTTGTTGCTAGTACTTATAAATATTTCCTGTTGCAGGTAGCACAAGAAATTGAGTCGGAAGCAAAGTATCAGAATGATTTTATTAACCAACTGGTATGCTGTGTATTTGTTCTCTCTTTTCTGAGTATGTTTGACATCCTTTAAGACCCTGTTTGTCACTTCTCTGTACATTTCATATGCCTTGACAATTAAATTTTTGTATATTACAGCTTTATTAGTATAGTATTTATTTTCCTATACTGGATAACAGTCTAACATGCGCCAATAAGTTAGGAGATTGGGGAAAATGAATTATATTTAATCTTATAAATGAGTAAAAGTTTCCAATTGCTAACCTTTATTTACAGCCCTCACGAACCTCTCTGTCTTTCACTCTCTCTCCCTCTATAATCTGGAAATTGCAATTATTATTACTATAAATCTTTTAGAAATGGCAGTCTACTTGCAACCTTCCTTAGGTATTACCATGCAAGCCTGCCTGAATGCCTTTGTTTCGCTATGCTTCTCAAGTTCTTTGAAGATATGTCCTTGTTAGATCTCCATCAGCTGGCTTTGATAAGCCCAAACTTGATTGTATTTTTCCTTTTTTTTTTCACTTTGTTCTTGAGGATAATGTGTGTGGGGATATTGGACAATAAACTCTGATTCTAAATCTGAATGATGTATTTCTAGGAGCTATTCCTTCTAGAATAACTAACTTAAAGAAGCAACTTTAGATTGCTTCAAGACGTTTTAACTTAGAACTGCTAAACTTCCTAGAGTTAATTTGGCATTGTTCCATAAAAGTGTTGATTGGTCAGTCTATCTGGGATTCTCACGATGTATGCTTATTTTATTGATTATGGAATCATTTTTACTTGTAAGTTACTTGACTTCTCATTTCCTTAAAAACTTACCCTTTTCCTTTTATCACAGCAAATGACATTGATCAAAGCTCAAGCAGGAGTAAAGAACAACATGAGACGGTTGAATAGGAGTATCATCCAGGAAGGTTCAAACCATGTGATGCATGTGGTTCTTTTTGCACTACTTTGCTTCTTTGTGATATATTGGTTGGCCAAGTTTTCACGGAGATAAGGGCAACCGTATCTTTCTATGCTGGTTTGCTGTTTCCTGGCAAAGTTTTGATGTAGACTCAATCTATTCAAGTCATCAAACAAATGCTAAGCAGCGGCAATTTTTTAGTGATTAAGGGAGCAAGGTGCAGCTGTAGAAACTCAATATTAGTCTCATGTAAAGTTTCCTAATCTGTAGTAGCACTGCGGGTTGTTATTTAGTTTATCCTTTTTCTTTTTCTTTGTAATACTTGCTATATGACAATGACCATTGTGTGCTTGTCTAAGAAAAATGTGATTATGGTGCAATAGAGTATGTTGTATAATTCCTTCGTTAAAACAGCAGAGCCTGTTTTGCAGATGATGTCTGGCAAAACAGTATATATATGATTAATTTTTTAACTCGTATAAAGTCTACCCTTAATTGTGCTATTCAATTCTCTAACAGTAAGCTAGCAGGCACATGCTTTTGAATCATGTTGTTATTTTGCTTGATCTACAGAGGTTAGCTCCACTTTGCTTAGCCTAACTTGATCAATGACTCTTCTAGGCCATTCTGCAAAATAGGTTTCGTTATGTCCAACCGTGCCATCTTAATGAAAATGGAAGCACTTTAGATGATCTTGTGGGGATAGGCACTCCTCGCCAATTGGATCCCACCATGCACCTCATCCCTGATTGATTTGCCATCCAGTGGTGAGCTTATTGACCTACACCAGCATTCTCTAACCATCCTTTTGGAAAAAATTCCCTTGTGCTGCTCTTATGGTCCATGAATAGCGTATTTGTTAATTGTGCTCTATGTGGAGATGCAACAATGTCGGTGTTGATCAGCACTTTCACCTGATTGAAGGACAATGCTGGTATACTGTTATTTTAATGGTTACCTGGATGCTACTTAAGTTGCATGTAATGTAATGTGAATCATGGTGATGGAAGTTTCTTGGTAAGCTTTAGTTGTATATTTCATTCTGTTGAAGTAGTATTGCGTTTTCTGGCATAATTACTGAATACTGATAGAAAGAAGGGAAAAATATGTACCTGGTTGCAGAAAGTTAGATCTTCCGATTGAACTAAGTGCAGAGTGCAGTCTTTGACTCGGGCACATTCCTTTGCAAATATATCAGTCACAGCAGTTGCATTCTTGAACGAGTGGGAACCTCTTCTCAGCAGAAGCGTTAAGTCTTATAACTGGAAATCCTCTTTCATTAATCTCTCTCCCTTTCCTGCAGGATTAAGGCCACGGTAACTCCTTGCTTTGCAGCGCAGCAGGTCGAACACCTTCAGCTTGTTCTCCTGCTTCATTTGGCCTAGATCATGCCTCATGACAATGGCTTTCTAGGTACATCTCCTCTATCAAATCCTTCCACCTTGACTTCACCTAAATTAACTTGCATAAGTTGTTGAACCCAAGATCCCATTCTTAATCTCAGTTCTCCCCAGTGGAATAGCACCACCCATCTAACTGGCTTCAAACACTCATTTTTCATTGACCATCTTACAAGAGGAGCCATTGCACATATTCCGTACGTGCCACAGATTTTTGTGGTTGTAGTATGCGTCCGATACAAATGTTAGGCCTTCCAATAGAATAGCAGAGTCTGGAAGACTTCCTTGCCATGCTAAAGTATATGAATTCTCTGTGCCATCCCTAATATCCCCATCTTTAAAGCAAAGAAGGTGTCCTTTGGATGCCTTGGAAGGGAAATACATACAAGTGTTCATAAACCATGTGTGCCCACTTGTGGCTGTTTCTCTAAAGCTAAGGTCCGTAACGGGGGGAGGAAGGTGACAAGAGTCTTTTAAAGTCATGGTTTCAATGACATGGGAGTAATTTTCTTGGGAAAGTTGCTGATAAAGAGAACTAAAAAGGGGATGAATATATAGTGGATATGGATAAGGATGATAACCAGGAACAAGGAGGAACACATTAAGATGCTGATGAATCTTGTGGAGAAGCATTTCCTCTTGTTAAGAGTGCGTGACTTGAGATGATCTTCCATTTCCATCAGTTATGCTAGAGATGACTTCTGCATACTAAAGACATTGCTGCAGCCTGCACATATCAAAGGTTAGTTATTTCAACTACGCAAAAAGAAATGTGTCTTCGTGACATTGTCATATATCAGACGTTGAGATTTGTTGCACTTCTGCAAAGAGGAACACAACAAGGGAGTACTGAGTTCCATTTGTCAAACCACATTCATTTAGAAATCAAATCAAAATTGTTCATCAACTTTGTTTTGATGTGTTGATATCATAGCATGCAAATTCTCTGTGCTTCGAAGGACAAAATTTGTAAGGAAACGGATGGTTAGCACTTAAAAGTAAGCATTTATTGATTTAAGTTAGATTGAGAGATAATTTTATCTTTTAATTTATTCAATCAATCACCTATGAAGATGCTTACAATATCAACACTTTAAAAAGTATAGGTAAATTGAATTAAAAAGAAGACTGGCTTTTAGATGGAGTTTCCTTAAACTAGAGAATTAACATAGCAAGAACAACTTTTAATTTTATTATTATTATTATGTGCTCAAAGAATTAGTGCGAAGTCAAACAATATTTCACTTTAAAAAAAAAAAGTCATTAAAGGTGGAACAATGACTTTTTTACATACTACTCCCCCCCCCCCCCCCCCCCGTTACTTTTAATCATCCATTAAATGTCCATTTGATCATGAAAAGTATGAAATATGAAAAATATAGCTTTTCTCTTTAAAGTGAAAAATGATATTTGAAAATTGAAGTTGTGTCTGACTATAAATATAAATTAGAGTTATTTTTAAATTTTGTGAGATATATAGAGTAAAAAAATGAAAATTGTATAAACATATTTGTATTATAGTGAATGTATATAAAAAGTATTTGTATTGTAGTAGATACATGTGTTTATATTATAGTGAAAGTCTATCTTTTGGAGAGAAGTTTAGGAGGAATTATCCCTATAAATAGAGAGGTTCTCCTTCATTGTATTTCATTCCATCAAAAGAAATAAGAACTTCTCTTCTTCTCTCTTTCTCTACAATATTATTGTTTTTTCTTTATTATTTCATAACACGTTATTAGCACGAGTCTCTGCCTTGAGCACTCACTTTGAAAGATCTGAGGTAAGAAAAGTTAAAATTTCTTTTTCGAAAGATATAGTACTTAACCACAGGAATGATATTCCTTTGCTGATATTGTTGCTCTACGACTCTACCGACTCAAAATTTGAAGGTCAAGGTATTATTTTTCTCTTTCTTTTAATATGGCTAACCTTACGAAACTTGATTTCGTTGCCCTTCAAAGTTCGGGCAACTACCCTTCATAGGTGTTAGATGCTGAAATCTATATGGATGCAATGGGTCTTGGAGACATCATTAAAAGTGAAAATAAAGCATCAAACTAAGATCATGCTAAGGCTATGATATTCTTGCGTCATCATCTTGACGAAATTCTTAAAATTGAATATCTCATGATTAAGAATTCACTTGTTTTGTGGAATAGCCTAAAAGAAAGGTATGACCACCTGAAGATGGTTATCCACCCAAATGCACGATATAATTGGATCCATCAAGACTATAAGTCTGTTCATGAGCATAGCTCATCAACGTTCAAAATTATTTCTAAGTTGAAACTATGTGGAGAAACTATTAATGATGCTGATATGATGGAATATGTGGTAGTACACAAATTAATTGAGAGCTCTGGAGAGCTAATGTGTTACTATTAAGTCTCAAACGAAAACTTATAAGTTTCAAAGATATTGAAAAAAAAAATTTGAGACTATAAATTATGGGAAGATCTAATATCTTCATATTGCTACAATTGAAGCGGGTTAAATATTTATGTAAAAGATTACTCGACGTTTTCTTTTGTTTGAAATACATAAATATGAGTATGATGACAAAATCACATACGAAAGTAAACTAGAAGTTTACTGAAATAAAGATAAGTTGGCATAACTAGTTGGTCATCCCGGTTCAAATGTGATGCAAAAATAATTGAGAATTCATGTGGCTATACATTGAAGAAATAAAAGATTCTTCAAGAATTTTCTTGTGTTGCTTGTTCTCGTGATAGAATGATCTTGATCAGCTAAGAGTGAATTATATTCCCTGTAATTTTGAAACATATAAAAGGGTTAATATGGGTCTGTTCACCTATCATGTGAACGGTTTGCTAATAAATGTATCTGTCACGCCCCGCCTTGGGGGGTATGACTGGCACCTGGTGCCCTAGTAGGACCTAGACTGCTATCTGGTGAGCCTAAGCACATCTGGTGCCTGGCTGGCTCTAACTCAAATTTCTGGAAACAAAGGGCTATATAACGGCTGTAAGCACAGCCTCCGGCCCATTGGCCTATAGCCACCTGTACCTGAAAAACAGCTAACCAGAAACATACTACTGTAAAGGGAACCTATGCGGGCCGGCAAGGCCACCATGCTGTCTAGTTCACTGTAACTTAACAATAACACGCTAAATAATTACGTGACCGGCAAGGTCACCACTACTGACTGGTTATGGCCACACACGGCCAACAGGAACAGAAATAACGAATAACTATAATAAGCTGCACGGCCTCACACGACCGGCTCGACTGACCACAGGGAAATATATACAAACTGCAAGCCTCTAAGAATAACAATAGAAATGATCGGGACAGGGCCCCGACCTACCCGTACTATACAACAAAAGAAAACGAAATACACCTCTGAAATTCAGGCTCCGGATGACAGGAGTTGAATACTCAATAGCTGACTGGAATCACGAGGGATCGCCTCCTCGTCTATGAGTACCTGCAGGCAAGTAATGCAGCGCCCCACTGGGCATCAGTACCACAGGTACTGAGCATGTAAAGCAACTGAAATACACAACTGAAATGAATAACAACAGTAACATGACACAGAAGCAGAAAGTAGCTGAGTCTATCTAGCTGAGGATGACTGGGGAGAGTTTATTTATTCTATAGCTAAACTGAGCGTACCTGATGACATACCGTCCTACTGTCTATCAGTTATCTAATAGCACATATAGGTATACATGTGAATACACACAATACCTGACCGACCCCGATAAGCCGGAAGGTGCCAACCAACACACAATCTATTTACCCCTACCCGGTTCTAAACCAACCAAATATAAGTCACTCCACTCATCTGATAACTGTGAGCTCCTCCTACCGGTCCCCTTGGGTACGTAGCTCAGGCCTTGGCTTCTGACAATAAACTGTGTCTGAGTCCGAAGACTCCTACCTCTGGGTACAAGTGCACACGGGGTGTGTAATTAAAACTGCCCCTGGGTGCAAGCACGCAACAGGGTAATTTTATAAAAAATTTGTATCTGAAACTGCCCCCGATCACAAGCGCGCACAGAGTGATCTGCCCCTGTAAACAGGGTAAACTGGCTCTGCGCAGAGTTAACTGAACTACCCCTGCAAGCAGGGTGGTCTGTGTTGACACCCAATTTTGACCAACCTGCGCCTTAATATGCTGCTTATATATGTATATATTTGTTTATTTATTTTACGCAAATATTCAACTTACTTTTGTATTTATAAAGTAATTTATTACTATAATATTGTGAAAAATATTTTAAGTTACATATATATGACTTATATTAACTTTAAGTTTTGATATTAAATAATTATATTGTATATAATATATTTCGTATTAATATGTGCCTTTATTTTGAAATATATTCTTATTTAATAAATTATTTACCTAATTTTACTAAGTTTTATAAATTTATTTGACTAATAATATTACTCTAATTTATAAATTATTTATGTTAATAATATGATTTTTATAATATTTGATAACTCGATTTTATATTTTAGTCATTAAATTTTTCGTAAATATAATAATTTAATTATATGATATTTACATAAGTATACTTAAATTTATAATTTATTTATTAATAATAATATTTATATGATTTTCTTATAATTTAAGCTATTTTGTTATTTATTTACTAAATTATTTAAAAGTGTAGTATATTTATTAATTTAATAGCAGCTAAACCCAATTTCAATCAATTCATTTAATTTATGGCCATTTTCTATTTAATTTCATCTCAATTCATTTCAAATCTGGCCACTTTCTATTAAATTCATTTCAATTTTAGCCACTTTTAATTCATATGGCTATTATTTAAATTCAATTCCTAATTAAATAACCCAATTGGCGACCCGCGACCCGTTTGACCCATAACCGACCCATCTTTATAACTTTTAATCTCATCCCTCCATCTCATTTAATCTAACGGCCCATATTAAACCCTAACCTTATTTCCTTAAATATTCCCACTACCCCCAAACCCTAAACATTCCCTCATTTTTCTTCCCCCTCTCACCCCTAACAACATGCAGCCGCCGACTCCCTCTTCTCCCTCATCGCCGGACCACCCTCTCTCCCTTCTTCTTCCTCCTCTCCTCCCTCTTCCCACTCCGGCAACAACAACAGCCGGTAATATTCCCTCACTTACCCTCATTGCCGACTCCCTCTTCTCCCTCATCGCCGGACCACCCTCTCTCCCTCATCTTCTCCGACAACAGCCACCAGACCGGCCACCACAAAATCTCCCTCCTCCTCCACTGCCGGCGACGGCAGTAACCATAACTGCCGCAGCCCTCTTCTTCCTTTTCCCCTCTCTTCTCCCTCGTCCGTCACCGGAAAACTCCGCCAGAAAAACCCCCGTCGCTCCGGTTACAGTCCAATCGGACAGATCTCAGATCTGTCCGTAAATTATTTATTACTTATTTATTTTATTTTTATTTTTGTTTTGCTGTTTATTGTTATATATATTATATATGTATATAATAAATATATATCTATAGATAATATAATATATATATATATATATGAATAATATATATATAAATAGTATAAATATATAATAATATATAGCTAATATATATAATGCTGTTCGTTTTTTTATATATATAATATAATATGTGTAGTATATGTATATATATATAATAGATATAATATATGATATAATAATATATATATATATATATATATATATATATATGCATATGTATAATTATATTTATTATTATTATTATTATTATTATTATTTTCTTCTGTCCGTTCATATAATAAATACATATATATTATATGTAATATGTAATAGACGTATATATATATATGTATGTGTGTATGTGTGTGTATTTATTATCGTTTTCTCTTTTCTACCCATTTGTATATAATAAATATATAATATATATTATATAATATGATATATGTATCTTTGATAGATGTATGAATATATAATATATAATATATATATATAACTATATATACTGTTGTTCCTTTTTTGTTCATTTTATACATATAATAGGTATATGTAATATATCTGTAAGTAACATTATTTGTTTTTCTCTTTATTTCATTTGTGTATTTGCATAATAAATGGTTTTTAATTACTTAATTTGTCTGGAAAATTATGTATTATTGGATAATATTTATTCGTTAATTAGATTAATTTGCATGATAATTTAGTATCGATTAAACTATAAAATTGTCACTGTTTGATTCTAGTATTGTCTGAAATGTGTCGTATCATTAATCACTCTAATTAAAAGATATTCTTCTATTATCATTTTGGTATATGCAATATTAGGGTAATTTTGTACTCACATTTTTCCTTAAATTATCCATTTAATTTGACTAATTTTAAAGATATTTCATGATCTGATTCTCTTTCCTTCCATTAATCATGTTAAACGAAGCACTAATTTTTGTTAATTAAGAAAACCACACTCTTTACTCATTTAGTCATATTTCATGATTTTTAATTTAGAGTAATCTTTGATTTAATTTGCCCTATTTTGTACTATTTATTAATGATAAATATTTCATGCTGTTATAGTTCCTGATTAATTATGGGAAATATTTAGAATAATTTTTGATTCAATCTGTCCTATTTGGTATTATTTATTAATAATAGATATTCCATGTTATTTTAGCTCCCGGTTAATTAAGGAAAATAATATGTAGATTAATGACTGATTTGATTTGTCGTATTTGGTTTATTTATTAATTTACAATAAATATTCCATATAGTTTCAGGCTATTATTTAGGGATAAGATATAAGGGACTTTATGAATAATATATTTTATTGTTCATGTCTAAGGAAATCTCTATAACAGATTTTATTCCCTTCCTTTTTACGTAGATGTGCTATCTGTTTATTATGGAAATTACTTTCAGTCCCCTAAAATCTGTTTTTGGCTTTGTTAATTAAGGAAAATTATTCCTTTAATTGAGTTTCCCTTTTTCGTTTCTTTCCCTTAATTTATTTGATTTTATGGCTATAAAAGTAACCCCTTGTCCTCTATTATGACAGGAACACTTTAGATTTTCTAGCAATTGTGTTCTAACAACTTTTTCCTCCGAAAAAAAAAAAGAAGAAGAAAAGACTTCTCTCCTAGCAATTAAGTTAAAACGAGTATCTATTTTCAAGAATTTGCTTCTCTTCTTTTAACTGGTTAGTACCTCTTTTATATTATGCTTCTGTGATAATATGCCTTTAATTTACTACGCGTATTGTTGAATGATTTGGTCTTTTCTTTTGAATTTACTTAATTTTGCTTGAAGCAAGGTCAAAATGTAATCTGTTTAGGGCTAGATTGTATATATGTCTGTTCTATCATTTAACAGGTTCTATTATGGAGGGAAATATCGAAGAGTTGCTTCGGTTTGGAATAAAAAAAAATCAGAAGTGATTGTTTGGGAGTAGTTTAAATCTCTGTTTTTATTTATATATTTCTTTATTTAAATTCGTTATTATTATTGTAACTTGTAAATGAACAATGATAAATAGTGAAATGGGGTTTTATAGGGGGCGGGGATTATGTTTCTTTATTGTTTTCCTTCCAATCTCCAAATCCACCTAGAAAAGCATGCCTATAGGATTCTTATAACCCATGCAAATCAAGCTCGTTAAATTAACTAATTATGTGCGACTTGAAAAATCATATCTACAAAATATTTAATGGGTCTTGGTTTAAATTTACTTAATCTGTGTGATAATAAATTCGGACCAACTGTGTTTACGGTTTTTTTAGAATATTATTAAGTCATGCCGTGAAAAGAATTCTTTAACTATCATAATTAGGATTCACATCTCTTAGACTTTAATTGAACTTGTGTGCAAATAAATTTTGTTAAATCATTGTCAATGCCATCTATTCGTTTGAATATTACTTTTGCCTAACTAATTGTTATACATTAATAAAAGGCTATGAGGATGATTAAAGGTTAAAATATATCTAGATATCCCGCGTGTTTGAGCTAAATTCATATGTTATATCTATGTCGTTTAATGCATTATAACATAAGACTTAATTGTATGCTTGATCTGCACAATCTGAATATTGAGAATTTTATTTAATCGGGAACCTTGCTTTCAAATGACTTTTAAACAGATTGGTTAATAATTTTAAAGACTCCGGATAAAATATTGTCTAATCATTGTATATAAAATGATTACTGTTTGAAGGTTTTTGTATAATTATGGGCTAATAAAATATAATAATTTGCGCTAACGGTGATCTGATTTACCTGATAATCATTGCTTATTTGATCACGTAGTTTGAATTTTTAGTCACTCTCCTTTTCAAATCACAACGTAGGTGATAGCAAATAAAAATTGATATTTGGTTAGAAATCATAGGGTTTATTAAACATCCCTTTAGAAATCATGTTCACACGAAGAGGTCTATTTGAAACCTTACATGCATATGTGAATTATTGTTCTGTCGTTTTCTTTTATAACCATAGGATTTTAGATCTAAAAATCCAGAGTAGATGTCCAATGCCTCTTGGAACTTAAGATTGGTGCGAGTAGGCAAATAATAGGACGTTAGCTTCATCACCTAGTGCGTTTAAGTTAATTAATCAACTAGGTGGGTAGTCGGGAAATGATAGTTGTGCTCGCTGAATAATACGAGCAATTCAAAAGATTGCAAAGTATTATTTAAGTTGCACAAGTGATCCCATTAGGTCAAACTTTTCTAAAATGTAGAACTACGTTTGGCCTGATTCCCTTAAGGGATACGTAGGCGCCTTATCAAGGCTCGGCCCCATAATTAATTAAGTTATTTATTTTATTCTAATTTTTGTATTATTTGCCATAATCCTTGCGTAAAAATATGTTAAGTTAAAATACTTTTGAAATTCATTATTTTCTTTCCTCATTCATCTAAATAGAGTTAACCCTGCATTATCGACTTATTTTATCAATCTTTTATGCAAATAAAATTGGCGTAAAATGAATCTACTTGATCGCTTAGTTAAAATCCCCCATTTAATGAGTACGGCCGGGAACCACATTTGTGGACCTCGAAAGGTGCCTAACACCTTCCTTTCGAGATAACTAAAGCCCTTACCCGAACTCTGGTATTTTAGGTAACAAATTAGTCTAGAACGGTGCCCTAACGCACCTTAACTCGTTAGGTGGCGACTCTCTTTCATTTTCAACCTTAAGAGTCCTCGATGTTGGGTCCTGCTTTTCCGCTAGGGAAAAATGGGGCGCGACAGAATGGCGACTCTGCTGGGGATATTAGGCTTGAACCATTACGTGCTTATTTAAATGGGGTTTAATTAAGTTTTGATTTGCTAAATGTGCAATTTATTTTCTTATTTTTGACTTTACCATGAAGTTACTAACCGTTTTCTTTGTTTTCTTATTATCTATTATTTTCATATATAATTGTTAATACATAAATTGTTGTAATTTTCTTTTATTTAACTGACATATCCCTCATACTTCCCCCGCTTGGGAATTTCACACTTTCACACACAATAACGGTTGCGTGGTTTCACGGCCGTTCACCAGTTTAAAACACCTCGAGGATTGTTTGTGATTTGGTCGATCAGCGGTGCGTCGACGGTCATAAGCTTCCTCACTCTCGAGTTGTCCGCTCGAGGGAGCCGTGTCACACCCACTCTTACTCCTAGAACTTGACCATGTACGCCTTTAGTAAGGCATGTACATATCTTCAAACTTAGAAAAATCGCGGCGTCCATGGTACGTCGCGATTAAATAGAAGCTTGCCCTAAGTCCAAAGAGATTTACAATCTCAAAAAGGACATCCCCATATTTATTTGCATTTTTTGTTTGGGAAATCAATATGTCTATAATGTTGACTATTTACTCCTTAGGTTGAAACTAATTTTTCATTATGCAGGTTGATCGTGTCATGAACAAAGAAGTGACCGAAAATGGAAGGGCATTTAAATTTAGATTATAGATTTATATTTTTTGTAATCTTCATTTTCTCATAATATTTTGTTATGTAAATGAAGAAATTTATTTATTTATTTATATGTATTTGGAATAGTAATGGAGCAAATAGAATGACACATTATGACATATTCGATTTTCTTAAATACGTTAGGCCTACCTCTGGCATAAAAGAGGCCCCCAAATTAGGACAACGTATTAATGTGTTTAATGTTTCATTTTACAAGGTGAAGTGTATTAATGTGCTTCTTTTATCTTTTATCTACAACATGTCATATTTGAATTTCTTAATTAATTTCTATGTTGTTTTATTGTTTAACTTGATTATTCCCCTTCCTAAGGTTGATTTGTGCATAATCGTTCGCTATATCTTCCTTCGCTGTCGATTTAGCAAAGCAAGAGGGAAATGAATGACAGTAACGGTTCAACAGTTAGAATTGACACGGCTGCTCCAAAAGATTCTGCAGAGAGTTCAGAAAAAAGATATCCACCCGAACGTAATGACCTGATTATAAGGATGGAGCAAAAGATTTTAGAGCTCCAAGAAGAATTATCTCGAACCCGTAATACAACCCATCTAGCGGCCCCCCTGGAAACTTCGTTAGTACAGCAAGCCGAGATTCATGCTGCTACCAAGCCTCACGTCACTTTCACGCATTTTCCTCCAGCATCTTATCAAACCACATATTCTCAAAACAATCTTCGTCATGACTACTCCCTTCCTCGAAATCAACATTCTCGTAATGCTTATGCAGCTCCTTCAAATCAAGCTATACCACAAAAATCGTCCAACATGTTTCATCATTTACCTCCTATAGTTACATCCAGCACGCCTTACGCTCCAAGAGATCATACCCTAAGCCCCATTTATATTGATACTGCTCCGGTCACCCATCACTTAGGAGAATCTGGACTCTCGGAGAAAGACAACTTGATACAATCTATGGCCGAGGAACTCAAAAAGATGAACAACCGATTACAAAATATTGAAGGGGCCAACAGGATAGAAGGCCTAAGTTATGAAGATTTGTGCATTCATCCCGACGTCGAGCTACCGACAGGATACAAACCTCCAAAATTCGAAATGTTCAACGGCACCGGTGATCCGAAAGCCCATTTAAGGTTGTATTGCGACAAGTTGATTGGGGTAGGAAGAGATGAAAAAATTCGAATGAAGTTGTTCATGAGAAGTTTGTGTGGAGATGCCCTCAATTGGTACGTGGAACAAAATCCAAGGAAATGGATTAATTGGACTGATATGGCTGCAGCTTTCGTAGAGCGGTTCAGTTTCAATACAGAGAATGCGCCGGATTTGCACTACATTCAGAATCTGAAAAGAAAGCCTATAGAGACATTTAGGGAGTATGCAACCCGTTGGAGGTCCGAGGCCGCCAGAGTACGACCTCCAATGGCAGAAGTTCAAATGAAGGATATCTTTATGCGGAGTCTAGACCCGCAACTGCATGATAGATTGATGCTGGTTAGTGAAAAGAGTTTTGCCGAGCTCATCAAGTTAGGTGAAAAGATTGAGGACGGTATCAAGAACGGTACCATTATTGATTGGGGAGCACTGCAAGCAGCCAGCAAAACTTTGCAATCTGGTAGGACAACTGAGAACAAGAATGTGAATGAGGTGAATGTCGTAGCACCTATAAAAGGACAAAAAACTCCGTGGGAATACCAAGCACCTCCACTTCAATACCAATTGCCTTCATACCGTCAGTCAATGTCGTTCTATAACTCTGCTACCTATCATGCACAACCTGCTCATTTTCAGCCTCCTCCACCTGCACTCCAAAGGCCAACAATTTTTCAAAATCCACCGATTCAACAATCTCACAAACTCGCGGGATCCCGAGCAAGTTCATCTAAGCGGTATACTCTTTTGGGTGAGCCCATAATCCAATTGTATGAGCGTTTGAAGGTTGCTGGCTATATTAGTCCTATTCCCGCAATAGTGTTGGATACCCGCGCGAAATGGCTCGATTATAATAAAATTTATGATTATCATTCAGGGATGAGAGGACACACCACAGAAGAGTGTCGAGCTTTGAAAGACAAGATTCAAGAATTGATTGATGCCAAGGTTATCCACCGGAGTTGAAAGTTGGTGCCCAATGCTATCCTCAACTTGATTTGTTTCTTTGTTCGAAAACCTTTCATTTCTTGTATTCTGAACTACGTCTGACCTGATTCCCGTTTAAGAGGGATACGTAGGCGCCCTTATGGGGTTCGGTCTATATCTCAATAAAATTTCCTTTCTCCTTTCCTTTTCCAACTGGGGCAGAATTTTTGAGGGGACCTCAAAAATTCACAACTTTGAGTCATCTGCAAAAGGAGTCTATGTATCTTCTACACTGGGGCAGAATTTTTGAGAGGACCTCAAAAATTCGATAGATCGAGCGTTTCTACGTGACTGGGGCAGAAATTTTGAGAAGGATCTCAAAATTTCATCAAGACTCAGTCAAGCCAAGGAGCTGATTCCCAAAAAGGACGTGACATCCAATCTGATCATCAAGCTTATGAGGTCGGGATAGCAACGGACAAATGAAGGCACGCATCAGCCTTTACCATTTTAATCTGACGATTCTTTCTTTGAGCACAGGATGCAACAGGTACCAAATTTTGCAATCATTCCATAAAGATCTTCGAAGGTATTTACTATCAACTTCAAATCTAAACTACTTGAAATTTGTTCATGAATAGGGCTAAGCACTGTCCTAGGGTCAAGCACTACCCTAAATTTTATTTTTTTTAAGGGCTAAGCATTGTCCTAGGGTTAAGCACTACCCTAAATTTTATTTTTTTAAGGGCTAAGCATTGTCCTAGGGTTAAGCACTACCCTAAATTTTATTTTTCAAGGGCTAAGCATTGTCCTAGGGTTAAGCATTACCCTAAAATTTTGTTTTAAAGACTAATCATTGTCCTATGGGTTAAGCACTACCCTCTGATCTTAAAGGCTAAACATTGTCTCCTAAATTTTGATTTGATTAAGCGCTAATTGTTAGCTA
The DNA here is from genome assembly GCA_035772735.1 of Datura wrightii. NCBI lineage: Eukaryota > Viridiplantae > Streptophyta > Magnoliopsida > Solanales > Solanaceae > Datura > Datura wrightii. Next base: position 99,550,793 of record JASDFA010000008.1, read on the forward strand.
CTTCATGCTTATTGACTAATCATTTATCCAAGTTTTTGAAGCTTGCAGGATACTGTTGCGTTCTTCTCATGTTATTTGATTGAATGACTATCACGTCATTTTCAAGCTCCCACGCTCTTTGATATTCTTATGCTACTCTCTGCTATTTTTAACCTATTATTCTCGTGCTACTCTCATTCTTGTGATGTTAGATGGTCAAGCTTTACCCCAAACTTTTAAACGTTAAGCATAGTTCTACCGTTTTACGTTGTTTGGGTAACGCACTACCTTCCAAAATTGTCTGAGCCACGATTCGGTCCGTTTTCCACTTTTGAGCCTATATTTGCATTTTAAGCCCGTGATATACATCTGGTATGTGTCTGAGCCTTTGATATATATTTGCATATGCATTTTGAGCCCTTAATATATATTTGCATATGCATTCTGAGCCCTTGATGTACAATTGAGCCCATGATATACATTTGCATATGCATTCTGAGCCCTTGATACATATTTGCATATGCATTTGAGCCCGAATATACAATTTATATATCCATCTTGAGCCCTTGATATATATATTTGCATATGCATTGTTGAGCCCGTGATATACAATTTATATATGCATTTGAGCCCCTGATATGCATTTTGAGCCCCTGATATACGCTTTATATATGCATTTGAGCGCTTGATATATATTTGCATATGCATTTTGAGCCCGTGATATACACTTTATATATGCATTTGAGCCCTTGATATATATTTGCATATGCATTTTGAGCCCCTGATATATATTTGCATATGCATTTTGAACCCGTGATATACATACATTTGAGCCTGTATATACATTGTGCATATGCGTTTGAGCCCTCATAACATCCATATATGCATCCGAGCCCGTGGTATACATCTTGACGTGCGCATCTGAGCCCGATATTTGCATTTTAAGCCCGTTCATGCATTCAAGCCCGTTTATACATTTCAAGCCCGCGTATGCATCTGAGCCCGATATTTGCATTTTAAGCTCGTTCATGCATTCAAGCCCGTTTATACATTTCAAGCCCGTGTATGCATCTGAGCCCGATATTTGCATTTTAAGCCCGTTTATGCATTTTGAACCCGTTATTTGCATTTGAGCTCGAATAAACTAGAGCTCTTATTTGAATTATTGAGGCCCTCAAGCAATTTACTTTCTTTGAATAAGCATTTCTTTCACTCATCCGAAGGCATCATAGTCTAAAGGCATCGTTTCATGGCCTGCAGACATCATTTCATAGCCTGAGGATTTACTTTACAGCTTCTCATCCGAAGGCGTCATAGTCTAAAGGCATCATTTTCATGGCCTGCAGACATCATGTCATGGCCTAAGGAATTTTACTTTCCGGTTTATCATGCCCTCAGGCGTCATAGTCTAAAGGCGTCATTTTTTCATGGCCTGCAGACATCATTTCATGGCCTAAGGAATTTATTTTGCGTATCATGGCCCGAGACATCATGGTTTAGAGACATCATTCATTATCTCTAAACAAACTTTCATTGTCTAAAGGGAACGTGCATCATGTTTAAATTTTCAGCATCTGTTTATTTTATGAAAATATTTGATGCGCATGCTTTAGTTATTCACGCGAGCTTTGAAGAAATCATCGAGCTACGAGTGACAATGCCCCCTACCTTCTTCTTTTGAACTGTATTCCCACTTGCTTATTTCATAATACGCTCTAAATCATGTCGAGTCGTGCTACCCCATCCTTATTCAAGCCTCGTGTTATCAATTTTTAGGGATCTCGTTTGTCCCTAAAATCCAGAACTACACGCGGCCTGATTCTCGTGACACCCGAGATATGTAGGCGACTTGAAACTAAAGTCTCGATCGCAATACCTTCATGACTTTCTTTCCTTTATTTGGCCGCCCCAAGATTTTTGCTTCGGTCGGACAAAATTGGCTACTAAGTCAACGTTCTTTGCTCGACAATTCATCCTTCATTCCCGAGCAAAGAAGGGGCAGCTGTTGACACCCAATTTTGACCGACCTGCGCCTTAATATGCTGCTTATATATGTATATATTTGTTTATTTATTTTACACAAATATTCGACTTACTTTTGTATTTATAAAGTAATTTATTACTATAATATTGTGAAAATTATTTTAAGTTACATATATATGACTTATATTAACTTTAAGTTTTGATATTAAATAATTATATTGTATATAATATATTTCGTATTAATATGTGCCTTTATTTTGAAATATATTCTTATTTAATAAATTATTTACCTAATTTTACTAAGTTTTATAAATTTATTTGACTAATAATATTACTCTAATTTATAAATTATTTATGTTAATAATATGATTTTTATAATATTTGATAACTCGATTTTATATTTTAGTCATTAAACTTTTCGTAAATATAATAATTTAATTATATGATATTTACATAAGTATACTTAAATTTAGAATTTATTTATTAATAATAATATTTATATGATTTTCTTATAATTTAAGCTATTTTATTATTTATTTACTAAATTATTTAAAAGTGTAGTATATTTATTAATTTAATAGCAGCTAAACCCAATTTCAATCAATTCATTTAATTTATGGCCATTTTCTATTTAATTTCATCTCAATTCATTTCAAATCTGGCCACTTTCTATTAAATTCATTTCAATTTTAGCCACTTTTAATTCATATGGCTATTATTTAAATTCAATTCCTAATTAAATAACCCAATTGGCGACCCGCGACCCGTTTGACCCATAACCGACCCATCTTTATAACTTTTAATCTCATCCCTCCATCTCATTTAATCTAACGGCCCATATTAAACCCTAACCTTATTTCCTTAAATATTCCCACTACCCCCAAACCCTAAACATTCCCTCATTTTTCTTCCCCCTCTCACCCCTAACAACATGCAGCCGCCGACTCCCTCTTCTCCCTCATCGCCGGACCACCCTCTCTCCCTTCTTCTTCCTCCTCTCCTCCCTCTTCCCACTCCGACAACAACAACAGCCGGTAATATTCCCTCACTTACCCTCATTGCCGACTCCCTCTTCTCCCTCATCGCCGGACCACCCTCTCTCCCTCATCTTCTCCGACAACAGCCACCAGACCGGCCACCACAAAATCTCCCTCCTCCTCCACTGCCGGCGACGGCAGTAACCATAACTGCCGCAGCCCTCTTCTTCCTTTTCCCCTCTCTTCTCCCTCGTCCGTCACCGGAAAACTCCGCCGGAAAACCCCCCGTCGCTCCGGTTACAGTCCAATCGGACAGATCTCAGATCTGTCCGTAAATTATTTATTACTTATTTATTTTATTTTTATTTTTGTTTTGCTGTTTATTGTTATATATATTATATATGTATATAATAAATATATATCTATAGATAATATATAATATATATATATATGTATGAATAATATATATATAAATAGTATAAATACATAATAATATATAGCTAATATATATAATGCTGTTCGTTTTTTTATATATATAATATAATATGTGTAGTATATGTATATATATATAATAGATATAATATATTATATAATAATATATATATATATATATATGCATATGTATAATTATATTTATTATTATTATTATTATTATTATTATTATTTTCTTCTGTCCGTTCATATAATAAATACATATATATTATATGTAATATGTAATAGACGTATATATATATATATATATATATATATATATATATATATGTATGTGTGTATGTGTGTATTTATTATCGTTTTCTCTTTTCTACCCATTTGTATATAATAAATATATAATATATATTATATAATATGATATATGTATCTATGATAGATGTATGAATATATAATATATAATATATATATATAACTATATATACTGTTGTTCCTTTTTTGTTCATTTTATACATATAATAGGTATATGTAATATATCTGTAAGTAACATTATTTATTTTTCTCTTTATTTCATTTGTGTATTTGCATAATAAATGGTTTTTAATTACTTAATTTGTCTGGAAAATTATGTATTATTGGATAATATTTATTCGTTAATTAGATTAATTTGCATGATAATTTAGTATCGATTAAACTATAAAATTGTCACTGTTTGATTCTAGTATTGTCTGAAATGTGTCGTATCATTAATCACTCTAATTAAAAGATATTCTTCTATTATCATTTTGGTATATGCAATATTAGGGTAATTTTGTACTCACATTTTTCCTTAAATTATCCATTTAATTTGACTAATTTTAAAGATATTTCATGATCTGATTCTCTTTCCTTCCATTAATCATGTTAAACGAAGCACTAATTTTTGTTAATTAAGAAAACCACACTCTTTACTCATTTAGTCATATTTCATGATTTTTAATTTAGAGTAATCTTTGATTTAATTTGCCCTATTTTGTACTATTTATTAATGATAAATATTTCATGCTGTTATAGTTCCTGATTAATTATGGGAAATATTTAGAATAATTTTTGATTCAATCTGTCCTATTTGGTATTATTTATTAATAATAGATATTCCATGTTATTTTAGCTCCCGGTTAATTAAGGAAAATAATATGTAGATTAATGACTGATTTGATTTGTCGTATTTGGTTTATTTATTAATTTACAATAAATATTCCATATAGTTTCAGGCTATTATTTAGGGATAAGATATAAGGGACTTTATGAATAATATATTTTATTGTTCATGTCTAAGGAAATCTCTATAACAGATTTTATTCCCTTCCTTTTTACGTAGATGTGCTATCTGTTTATTATGGAAATTACTTTCAGTCCCCTAAAATCTGTTTTTGGCTTTGTTAATTAAGGAAAATTATTCCTTTAATTGAGTTTCCCTTTTTCGTTTCTTTCCCTTAATTTATTTGATTTTATGGCTATAAAAGTAACCCCTTGTCCTCTATTATGACAGGAACACTTTAGATTTTCTAGCAATTGTGTTCTAACAACTTTTTCCTCCGAAAAAGAAAAAAAAAGAAGAAGAAAAGACTTCTCTCCTAGCAATTAAGTTAAAACGAGTATCTATTTTCAAGAATTTGCTTCTCTTCTTTTAACTGGTTAGTACCTCTTTTATATTATGCTTCTGTGATAATATGCCTTTAATTTACTACGCGTATTGTTGAATGATTTGGTCTTTTCTTTTGAATTTACTTAATTTTGCTTGAAGCAAGGTCAAAATGTAATCTGTTTAGGGCTAGATTGTATATATGTCTGTTCTATCATTTAACAGGTTCTATTATGGAGGGAAATATCGAAGAGTTTTGCTTCGGTTTGGAATAAAAAAAAATCAGAAGTGATTGTTTGGGAGTAGTTTAAATCTCTGTTTTTATTTATATATTTCTTTATTTAAATTCATTATTATTATTGTAACTTGTAAATGAACAATGATAAATAGTGAAATGGGGTTTTATAGGGGGCGGGGATTATGTTTCTTTATTGTTTTCCTTCCAATCTCCAAATCCACCTAGAAAAGCATGCCTATAGGATTCTTATAACCCATGCAAATCAAGCTCGTTAAATTAACTAATTATGTGCGACTTGAAAAATCATATCTACAAAATATTTAATGGGTCTTGGTTTAAATTTACTTAATCTGTGTGATAATAAATTCGGACCAACTGTGTTTACGGTTTTTTTAGAATATTATTAAGTCATGCCGTGAAAAGAATTCTTTAACTATCATAATTAGAATTCACATCTCTTAGACTTTAATTGAACTTGTGTGCAAATAAATTTTGTTAAATCATTGTCAATGCCATCTATTCGTTTGAATATTACTTTTGCCTGACTAATTGTTATACATTAATAAAAGGCTATGAGGATGATTAAAGGTTAAAATATATCTAGATATCCCGCGTGTTTGAGCTAAATTCATATGTTATATCTATGTCGTTTAATGCATTATAACATAAGACTTAATTGTATGCTTGATCTGCACAATCTGAATATTGAGAATTTTATTTAATCGGGAACCTTGCTTTCAAATGACTTTTAAACAGATTGGTTAATAATTTTAAAGACTCCGGATAAAATATTGTCTAATCATTGTATATAAAATGATTACTGTTTGAAGGTTTTTGTATAATTATGGGCTAATAAAATATAATAATCTGCGCTAACGGTGATCTGATTTACCTGATAATCATTGCTTATTTGATCACGTAGTTTGAATTTTTAGTCACTCTCCTTTTCAAATCACAACGTAGGTGATAGCAAATAAAAATTGATATTTGGTTAGAAATCATAGGGTTTATTAAACATCCCTTTAGAAATCATGTTCACACGAAGAGGTCTATTTGAAACCTTACATGCATATGTGAATTATTGTTCTGTCGTTTTCTTTTATAACCATAGGATTTTAGATCTAAAAATCCAAAGTAGATGTCCAATGCCTCTTGGACCTTAAGATTGGTGCGGGTAGGCAAATAATAGGACGTTAGCTTCATCACCTAGTGCGTTTAAGTTAATTAATCAACTAGGTGGGTAGTCGGGAAATGATAGTTGTGCTCGCTGAATAATACGAGCAATTAAAAAGATTGCAAAGTATTATTTAAGTTGCACAAGTGATACCATTAGGTCAAACTTTTCTAAAATGTAGAACTACGTTTGGCCTGATTCCCTTAAGGGATACGTAGGCGCCTTATCAAGGCTCGGCCCCATAATTAATTAAGTTATTTATTTTATTCTAATTTTTGTATTATTTGCCATAATCCTTGCGTAAAAATATGTTAAGTTAAAATACTTTTGAAATTCATTATTTTCTTTCCTCATTCATCTAAATAGAGTTAACCCTGCATTATCGACTTATTTTATCAATCTTTTAAGCAAATAAAATTGGCGTAAAATGAATCTACTTGATCGCTTAGTTAAAATCCCCCATTTAATGAGTACGGCCGGGAACCACATTTGTGGACCTCGAAAGGTGCCTAACACCTTCCTTTCGAGATAACTAAAGCCCTTACCCGAACTCTGGTATTTTAGGTAACAAATTAGTCTAGAACGGTGCCCTAACGCACCTTAACTCGTTAGGTGGCGACTCTCTTTCATTTTCAACCTTAAGAGTCCTCGATGTTGGGTCCTGCTTTTCCGCGAGGGAAAAATGGGGCGCGACAGTCTGGACCGTTGTCACACCCCACCTTGGGGGGTATGACGGGCACCTGGTGCCTGCTAGACTCTAGACTACTAAATGGTCCAGCCTGAGCACATCTGGTGCTTTGGCTGGCTTTGGCTCTATTTCAAGAAACAAATCGGCTATATAACGGCTGTAAATATAGCCTCCGGCCAACTGGCCTGTAGCCATCTGTATCTACAACAACAGCTAACCAGAAACAGACTTATAACAAGGAACCTATGCGGGCCGACAAGGACACCATGCTGTCTAGTTATCTGTAACTCAACACAAGACTGCTGTAAAACTACGTGACCGGCAAGGTCACCACTACTGTCAAATTAAGGCCCCACACGGCCAACATAAACTGAAATACTAAACAGCTACAGCAGACCGCACGGCCTCACACGACCGGCTCAACTAACCACAGGGAATATATACAGACTGCAAGCCTCTACGAATACTGTAAGAAATTAATAGAAATGATCGGGACAGGGCCCCGACCTACCCATACTGCACAACAAAAGAAAAGGAGCTACACCTCTGGGAATCAGACTCCGGATGACAGGAGCTGATGACTCACTGGCTGGCTGGAATCACGAGGGATCGGCTCCTTGTCCGTGAGTACCTGTAGGCAAGCAATACAGCGCCACACTGGGCATCAGTACCACAGGTACTGAGCATGTAAAGCAAACTGAAATATGCAACTGAAACGAATAGCACAATAACATGACATTTAAGCAAGAAGTAGCTGAGTCTATCTAGCTGAGGATAACTGGGGAGAGTTTATACATTCTGTGACTAACTGAGCGTACCTGAAGACGTGTCGTCCTTCTGTCTATCAGTATCTACTAGCACATATCAATATACATAATAATACACACAATACCTGACCGACCCCCATAAGTCGGAAGGTGCCAACCAAGCAAGCAATCTATTTACCCCTACCCGGGTCTAAACCAACCAAAAACAAGTCACTCCACTCATCTGATAACTGTGAGCTCCTCCTACCGGCCCCCTTGGGTACGTAGCTCAGGCCTTGGCCTCTGACAATAAACTGTGTCTGAGTCCGAAGACTCCTGCCTCTGGGCACAGGTGTGCACACAGAGTGGTCTGCCCCTGTAAACAGGGTGTGCTAGCTCTGCGCAGAGTAAACTGAACTACCCCTGCAAGCAGGGTGGTCTGGACCGTATTATCATGGTGGTCGGCCATCATCGTCCTTTAGTCGGACGGCATCGCCCAGCTGGTGGCGGTATCTGAATCTGGTATCGACACAGCTATAACCCAAGGGCGGTGGGGATGCTAAAGGGTGCCCACATACCACAACAAGTCTCAACATACAAAACACATACACAGCAAGCATGTTTAAATGAAAAATACTAATCATATTCTCTTCTTGCATCTCAAGGCCAGTTTGTATTAAATAACTGATACTATATTCTGTTTTACACTATTTCTGATTGCTGAACTAACTGCTACCTGGCCTTTATCTGTCTATCTGATTATATCTGGATATAGCTTAATAACATAAAATGTACCACCTACTACTGGATACAATCTCAACAGATGTAATACGTATTGCCTGATTATCTACTATTCTGATTATCGCATGATACGTAATTAATATACTAGCATGCTTGCTGGAAATTGTACTAAAATCGTTCTTGTACGCTGGGTATCAGTTAATAGCCTTTATTCTATTTACTTTCTAAGCTGTACTTCCTGGCTTGCCGAAAGAATAACTTTACATACCTGGTTTCTGAGTACCCAACTGACCGATGTGATTTCCGTCGGTACTCCTGCTGTTTCTCCCAACTTGGTAGCACGACGTTTCGCCGGCCAAATTTCACGAAACCAACTCCGTAGGATTGCTCTCTGCAGCTTTATACTTCGGTACCCGAAGTTAATTTGAGTTTGGACTATGTTTGACGGTGTAATCAGATGAAAATTTGCTTCAAACCCTTCTTTCTCTATTTCTGGGCGTTCTCAGGAGTGCAACATCATGCACACCCTTGCTACTAAAAGAAATAGAATAGGAAATTATACTATTCTATGTGTGGACATTATATATATATATATGAAGTGGGTTGACCTTTTTTTTATTATTATTATCTAGTAAGTGACCATTACTATGGATGGGTAATGGGATCACTTCTACACCAACTTCTCCCCCTTCCACGTGGGTGTGTAGGTGTATGCTCAATTTGGCTTCATCCATTATATTGGGGTGGGGCCCATGACATATTATTTATTCGGATTTTGCATAGGCTCGTGGTAAAATGTGCATAACTTTTTATTCTGAACTCGAATTATGAGGGATTATAAATAAATAAAAATTTAACACATATCACAATTGAAAAAGTTTCATAAATATGGAGGCATAAAATTTTTTTTTTATCAAATTCAAACCTGATCTGATGTCCTCGAATGTGCGGGATGTAACATCCTTCCCCCTTTAGAAACATTCGTCCTCGAATGTCATCTTCAGGCATAAAGGAGTTAACTCTTTTAACTAATATTTGAAAAAAATGTCGACAGAGTCTCCTATGTAGTATGGAGTATCCCAAAATCCTTTGACTGTATAACTTGACTAGATCTGGAATAACTGAGGATATCTGACCTTCATATCCTCTTCTGCTTCCTAATTCATTTCCTCTCAATTCCTGTTACGCCATAATACTTTGACTGAAGCAACATCTTTCGTTCTCAGTCTACGGATCTGTCTGTCTAGTATAGCTACTGGAACCTCTTCATATGCTAACTCTTCTGTGACCTGGACATCCTGAACTGGAACAACTGTGGAAAAGGGTCTCCTACGAACTTCCTCAACATAGATACATGGAATACTGGGTGAACAGACGCTAACTCTAGAGGAAAGTTCAACTAGTATGCAACTCGGCCTATTCTCCGCCGAATCTAATATGGCCCAATGAACCTCGCGCTAAGCTTGCCTTTCTTGCCAAATCTCATCACCCCTTTCATCGGAGACACTTTCAAATATACCCAGTCATCCACTTTAAATTCTAGATTTCTACGCTGCATATCTGCATACGACTTCTGGCGGCTCTGAGCAGTCAGTAAACGTTCTCGGATAAGCTTTATCTTTTCTTCGAACTGCCGAACAATGTCTGGGCCAACTAATGCTGATTCTCCCACTTCAAACCAGCCCACTGGCGATCTACATTTTCGCCCGTATAATGCTTCAAAGGGCGCCATCTGGATAGCTGAATGATAACTGTTATTATAGGCAAATTTAATTAGGGGAAAATGTTTAACTCAGCTACCACCGAAGTCTAGCACACACGCTCGCAGCATATCCTCGAGCGTATTAATAGTGTGCTCAGCCTGTCCGTCTGTCTGAGGGTGGAAAGCTGTGCTCAAATTAATCTGCATTCCCAGTCCCTTCTGAAACGATTGCCAAAACTTAACCGTGAACTGCGCTCCTCTGTCTGAAATAATGGATACTGGCGCTCCGTGCAATTTGACTATCTCTTGGATGTACAACTCCGCATACTCTTCGGCCGATAAAGTAGTTCTTACTGATAGGAAATGAGCTGATTTAGTCAATCTGTCAATTGTTACCCATATAGAGTCATGTCTGTATCTAGCACGGGGTAATCCTGCCACAAAATCCATATTTACTGCTTCCTATTTCCAGAGAGGCACAACTATGTCTTAAATCAAACCGCCTGGTTTCTGATATTCTGCTTTCACCTGCTGGCAGTTAGGACACCGAGCTATAAATTCAGCAATTTCTCTTTTTTTTTTGTCTAGCCACCAGTAGTTTTCTTTGATATCACGGTACAATTTTTGTCGCGCCAGGGTGGAGAAAATAGTTGCTGGCGCAGTGCACCTCGTTCATGATCTGATGGCGGAGGCCTGAAACATCTGGAACACCTAGACGGTCTTTACAACGCAGCACTCCATCCTCTGTTATTTATGAATCTGGCGCTTCCCTTGCAGGATTCTGTCCTTAAGCTAGACCAAGTCCGGATCTGCATATTGTCGTTCTCTTACCTCCACAGCTAAGGACGACACGGTGGTGTTCTGGATTACCGCTCTGTTGTCCTTCATTTCTATCACACGAACGGCTAAATTGACCAATTGATGTATCTCCTTGACCAACTCCCGTTGCTCGAGTTGCACATACGCCACACTCCTAATAGATCTATAGCTAAGAGCGTTTTGTTGCTTCATTACCTCTTCTTGACTGATATAACATTTTCATACTTAGAGAGCTCGACATATAATTGACGGTCATACTGGCTTGTCTTGCCGAAGAAATCGAGAGGTAGTTTACAGGCGTAGCTAGAGCTTATCTGGCCTTTCGGCCACATACTGAGGCTACTTGTTGCTAGGATACCTGAATGACCGTCTGCGCATCTTGTGCCTTTATCTGATCAGAGGATCCTGATATTGATCATGACCTCTAATGATCTGGCTGCATAACATTAAATAACTGAATAGTCGGGTTGAATGACCCGAATGTGGCAGTAGTCTAACAATGCTCTAACTGTTCTACTTGAGTACTTATAGTTCATGCATACTGCAGACTTGTGGGCATCAAATTGCTTTGTTATTTTGCTTGAACCACTATAAGGCTGGGCTTAATCAAACTTACTCCCAAGCGATCAATCTCTGGATCTTCACGGGGAGTCTACTGATCTCTTGGTCTTAATAAACATTGTGCTAACAGGGTACTATCACTTTCTTACACCTTGTGTGTATCCACTTAGATTTATACTGCTATTCTGGGGAATTCTCGGTCTTATGAGCTATTCTGTAAATACTGGCCTTCTACTAGGGCTTTGTATCTGAATACCTTACAAGAACCAACTGAAGTACTAGTATGTCACTGACTACTGATGTGGACCCTTTCTTGGGGTGCCCACGGGCTTGTCTGACTCAGACGGTTGGCTAACTTGCGGAGTGTTCCACGTAATAATTGCTAGGTTGACTAAGGTCGACTCTCACCTACAAGGCTGGGAAAATGATGTACGACCACTTAACATACTGGAAAAATTCTGGTTCTGGCATATGCGATAATGCTAATAAATTTTAGGGATGCTTCCCTACCAGTACAAGCGCCAACTAGTCGTTAGACCGTCTAACTGTACCCTTATCATCTAGCCATCTGATTCTGGCCATTAACTCTGGTAAGCTTCTAGAGCCTAGATCTGGCAACAACACATAAGTCTATTAACTTAATAACTGAGAACCGAGATAGTTTCTATGACTTTATACGTAATTCACACTTAACCTGCCCTTTCTCTTCTCCTTTCCCTTTCTCTTCTCTTCTCTTCTTTTCTTCTCTTTTTATTTTTGACAAGGGGTCCTGCAATGCAATTCGTATATACTTCCCAGCACTAATATGCATCTGTGTGATTGTAACCCCTATTAGCAGCTGCTCACAGCATATTTATTATTTGCACAGATATATATTAATAAATACGTACAATACATACAGAATTCTGTGGTGATACGTAATCTCTGACACACTTTGCTAAATCTCATATTGTACATGATATACTGCTTCTATGGTCTAATAATACCTCCTGCCTTCTCTTAATATTTCATTGTATTGTCACCCCATTCTGAAAGTAACAAACATAAACACTTTGGTTATTGTCTGTTGTTTGAAAGTCCGCCACTCTTGCGAGTGGGGTCAACATTCGAATCTTGTGGCCTGACTTGCCATATATTGAGAGCCCATGACTGTCTGCTGGGCCTTATCTCTAGGCCACACTAGATTAAATTCGCTGTATCGGTAACTTCTTAACTTCTCCATAGCGGACATACTGCGGTATTCTAAACCGCAATCTTACTGTCAGCCCGAGGCTTAATCCTTAATACGATATTTTATCAATCCGGGGGTAATTCTAATTTCCCCACAAGATCTGACATTCCTGCTTCTCCCCCTCATCTTACTTAAGCTGAACTCTGGGGTTCAAGGTACCTGCTCTTCATTGTTAACAAGATTACTGGTCAAGTATTAGTTCATACTCCCCCTGACTTGCAGTCAGACCAATCTGATTCACATGACCTCTCACCCTTTCGATATCACCACTGAATCATATCTATAATCTTGCAGGTATATCTTACTGTCTATTAGCGTATATGGCGGACTTGGCCTTTTTCTAACTCAAATTTGACTATTACTAGGCATTCATTACTGACAGGTCTTTACCCCTGCTTCGGGTAAGCTAAAAGTCTTACTTTCTCTTTACGCTTACTAACACTTACTGGAATTAATCAATCTATCTTCACTTACTGCTTGATTTGGCAACCCCATCTCAAGTCTTATGCCCCTTTACTATACTGGAATCAAAATCAAGAGGTAGGAATAGCCCTTTTCTTATTGCAACAAATAAAGACATTTAACTATACCATATCCGAAAAAATGTATTTAGGATTCCTGCATTTCCCTCTCTTTCTTAAACTTACCTGGTGGTCTGACCTTGTCTGTAATCTTAATCAGATCTTATATAGCTAATAAATAAATCAACTCGTATGTACATTATACTTCTGGCTTCCTATTCTGACGTTATCAGCGTATACTGGGAATAGTACCGATAACGGTATCACGCTGGGAGGTCTCTGGTACCTCCTCCTACTGCTGTAGTTATCATGTAACTGGCTGATGCCCTCTTCTGTTGATATATCTGATCTTCTTCCTGTAATAGGGTAATGCTGATCCGTCTTTGTATCTGTAATCAAAGAATACGGTAAGTTTTTAGGGACTCAACCCTATACTGTACCGCTCTAAAGAACGACTGACTGAGAAGGAAGGGTAACCATCCTATCATGCCTCGCAGCCTCCTGCCTATAGTATGTGGTGCACAACACATCCATAGACAAGAATCTACTTAGCACGGCTTGCAGACTCCCTGGGACACGACCTGCTCTGATACCAAGTTTGTCACACCCCACCTTGGGGGGTATGACGGGCACCTGGTGCCTGCTAGACTCTAGACTACTAAATGGTCCAGCCTGAGCACATCTGGTGCTTTGGCTGGCTTTGGCTCTATTTCAAGAAACAAATCGGCTATATAACGGCTGTAAATATAGCCTCCGGCCAACTGGCCTGTAGCCATCTGTAGGTGCAACAACAGCTAACCAGAAACAGACTTATAACAAGGAACCTATGCGGGCCGACAAGGCCACCATGCTGTCTAGTTATCTGTAACTCAACACAAGACTGCTGTAAAACTACGTGACCGGCAAGGTCACCACTACTGTCAAATTAAGGCCCCACACGGCCAACATAAACTGAAATACTAAACAGCTACAGCAGACCGCACGGCCTCACACGACCGGCTCAACTAACCACAGGGAATATATACAGACTGCAAGCCTCTACGAATACTGTAAGAAATTAATAGAAATGATCGGGACAGGGCCCCGACCTACCCATACTGCACAACAAAAGAAAAGGAGCTACACCTCTGGGAATCAGACTCCGGATGACAGGAGCTGATGACTCACTGGCTGGCTGGAATCACGAGGGATCGGCTCCTCGTCCGTGAGTACCTGTAGGCAAGCAATACAGCGCCCCGCTGGGCATCAGTACCACAGGTACTGAGCATGTAAAGCAAACTGAAATATGCAACTGAAACGAATAGCACAATAACATGACATTTAAGCAAGAAGTAGCTGAGTCTATCTAGCTGAGGATAACTGGGGAGAGTTTATACATTCTGTGACTAACTGAGCGTACCTGAAGACGTGTCGTCCTTCTGTCTATCAGTATCTACTAGCACATATCAATATACATAATAATACACACAATACCTGACCGACCCCCATAAGTCGGAAGGTGCCAACCAAGCAAGCAATCTATTTACCCCTACCCGGGTCTAAACCAACCAAAAACAAGTCACTCCACTCATCTGATAACTGTGAGCTCCTCCTACCGGCCCCCTTGGGTACGTAGCTCAGGCCTTGGCCTCTGACAATAAACTGTGTCTGAGTCCGAAGACTCCTGCCTCTGGGCACAGGTGTGCACACAGAGTGGTCTGCCCCTGTAAACAGGGTGTGCTAGCTCTGCGCAGAGTAAACTGAACTACCCCTGCAAGCAGGGTGGTCTGGACCGTATTATCATGGTGGTCGGCCATCATCGTCCTTTAGTCGGACGGCATCGCCCAGCTGGTGGCGGTATCTGAATCTGGTATCGACACAGCTATAACCCAAGGGCGGTGGGGATGCTAAAGGGTGCCCACATACCACAACAAGTCTCAACATACAAAACACATACACAGCAAGCATGCTTAAATGAAAAATACTAATCATATTCTCTTCTTGCATCTCAAGGCCAGTTTGTATTAAATAACTGATACTATATTCTGTTTTACACTATTTCTGATTGCTGAACTAACTGCTACCTGGCCTTTATCTGTCTATCTGATTATATCTGGATATAGCTTAATAACATAAAATGTACCACCTACTACTGGATACAATCTCAACAGATGTAATACGTATTGCCTGATTATCTACTATTCTGATTATCGCATGATACGTAATTAATATACTAGCATGCTTGCTGGAAATTGTACTAAAATCGTTCTTGTACGCTGGGTATCAGTTAATAGCCTTTATTCTATTTACTTTCTAAGCTGTACTTCCTGGCTTGCCGAAAGAATAACTTTACATACCTGGTTTCTGAGTACCCAACTGACCGATGTGATTTCCGTCGGTACTCCTGCTGTTTCTCCCAACTTGGTAGCACGACATTTCGCCGGCCAAATTTCACGAAACCAACTCCGTAGGATTGCTCTCTGCAGCTTTATACTTCGGTACCCGAAGTTAATTTGAGTTTGGACTATGTTTGACGGTGTAATCAGATGAAAATTTGCTTCAAACCCTTCTTTCTCTGTTTCTGGGCGTTCTCAGGAGTGCAACATCATGCACACCCTTGCTACTAAAAGAAATAGAATAGGAAATTATACTATTCTATGTGTGGACATTATATATATATATAGGAAGTGGGTTGACCTTTTTTTTATTATTATTATCTAGTAAGTGACCATTACTATGGATGGGTAATGGGATCACTTCTACACCAACTTCTCCCCCTTCCACGTGGGTGTGTAGGTGTATGCTCAATTTGGCTTCATCCATTATATTGGGGTGGGGCCCATGACATATTATTTATTCGGATTTTGCATAGGCTCGTGGTAAAATGTGCATAACTTTTTATTCTGAACTCGAATTATGAGGGATTATAAATAAATAAAAATTTAACACATATCACAATTGAAAAAGTTTCATAAATATGGAGGCATAAATTTTTTTTTTATCAAATTCAAACCTGATCTGATGTCCTCGAATGTGCGGGATGTAACATCACCAGGGACGGCGATACGTAACGCCTGGTTTACTTAGGCAAATCCCACATCGGTGGTGGAGGGGAACGAAGAGTGCTTTATAAGTGCTTGGATACCTCTACATTGTAGACGCGTTTTAAAACCGTGAGGGGCGAGCCCCAAAGCGGACAATATCTACAAGCGGCGACCTGGGCTGTTACAGTGGTATCAGAGCCGGTGCCGGCCGGTGGTGGGGCAAACCTCAGCGAGGACGCTGAGTCCCTACGGGGGGTAACCAGGGACGGCGATACGTAACGCCTGGTTTACTTAGGCAAATCCCACATCGGTGGTGGAGGGGAACGAAGAGTGCTTTATAAGTGCTTGGATACCTCTACATTGTAGACGCGTTTTAAAACCGTGAGGGGCGAACCCCAAAGCGGACAATATCTACAAGCGGCGACCTGGGCTGTTACAACCGTATTATCATGGTGGTCGGCCATCATCGTCCTCTAGGCGGATGGCATCGCCCAGCTGGTGGCGGTATCTGAATCTGGTATCGACACAGCTATAACCCAGGGGCGGTGGGGATGCTAAAAGGACACCCACATGCCATAGCAGGTCTCAACAAACAAATAGCACATACAAATAGCAAGCATGTATAACTGAAAAGACTATCTGAAATCTAACTTCTTATTTTGATTTGTTCCTATACTGAACTGATTCTTTACTGATTATACTGATTCTGTAATCTCTGTTTAACTGTACGGCTAATCTGTAGCCAAGATACTATCTGACTGAATGGCTAATCTGTAGCCATAACTGTCTGTCTATCTGATCTTTCCTTACTGACTTTTATTATGAAAATTTATTCCTTTTATTCTACTATATGCTTGCTATCACGTAATCGGCTATACTGAATATGAAATACTAACTCGCCCTCGGGCGCATGCTCTTCTAACTTTCAGACTGAATACGATATAACAACGCAAACTAGGTTTACTGAACTTTGCACAATACTTAACATTCAACTCCAGGAATTCTACTACGGAGTTTATTGTACTATACAAGGCTAAAACTACTAACTTGCCGAAGGAACTAGCTTTACTTACCTTAACCTCGAGTTATCCGTCTGTCGGACGAGGCTCGGTCAATACTCCAGCTATTTCTCCCAACTGCATTCATGTATACGCTACTTAATACTAAATATAGCTTTATTCTAAAGAACAATGTCACTTTCGATATAATTATAGCCTAAACTTAGGCTTTTCGAAAGACGGTCAAAAACTCGCTATTTTCCAGAAGTCTAGAAGGGAGAAGTATTCACTTCATAGCTAGGAGCACATAGACATTAGTTTGGAGCAATTCTACTTACCTTAGCTCGGTAGCTCGACGATTCGTCGGCCGTATTTCACGAAACTAAATCTGTAGGAATGCTCTCTGCTGCTAAATACCTCGGTATCTGAGGTTAATTTAGGTTTGGACTGCGTTTGGCAGCGTAATCGGACGAAATTATATTACCCTCTTCGTTCTTTTTCCTTTCTCTAATTTTCCTCTCTGTTTTCTGGAAATTTTATGATTTAAATCCAAAATAAACCGAAGTGGGGCTTTATATACTTGAGCCTGGACAAAGCCAACGTGTCACGGAGCCAATGCGGAGGCTTCACCTCCGTGACACGCTGCCATCACGGAGGGGCTCTGCCTCAGCTCCTCCCGCGATGGTTCGACAGGTTACTCGTCCGGTCTTTTTCCGGGCCTTTCTATAGCACGTATTGCTTCCAAATATGCTTGACCAACGCATAAATAGGCCATCTAGGTGCCGAAAATCCTACGGGGTATAACAGTATCGATGGTGTGGTCACATGTGCTTTGATGTTAACCTAAAATTGACTTTTGCAAGGTTGTTTGCTCTAATTATTAAATTAAGAGCACGCTTCCAAATTATAAAATCATGTTGATAATGTTGGTTCATATCTAAGTTGATTTAGCAAAAATTGAATGCCTCCAATTATAGCTAAACCATTGGTTATGAGAACAAAAATTACAAATAAAATTTGGTATGAGATATGTTTATTTAATATATAGCAACACTTGAATGTATCAAGCCAACAAGGTTCTTCTATCACAATTAGTTCAGGAACCAAATAATTTCATCTAAAAATTTGAATGTGCGGTATATGATTCAATTGCTCCACCACACACAAAGATGGATTCCCAAATGAGCTTGGGGGATAAATGTTAGTTTTCCTTACATTAGGGGAAGAAGTGATTAGCAACTGAAAATTGAGTGTGGGATGAATTATTTAGATCCTCAGAAAAAAAATGAACTTAAAGTTCGAGAGATAATTCACTTGCAAAATATTGCAAATCAATTGACAGATGTATTTGCTGACCCTATTTTATAATTCAGTTGCAAATGCTTTCATTGAAAATCCTTGAAGGAAGGGTCTATGAGACGCCTGAAGCGTGATAGACCAAACGGTTCCAAATTTCTTGAAGAAGGAGAGGAGCAATGATTAAGATGGTCATAATGACGAGGCAAGTTCTTTAAGAAAGCACCACAACATAACACTTCATAAAACCTTGGCAAAGGTTCAGGTACCTGAAAATGATGAAAAATGAAGAGATCTCAATAAGTTATGTCGCATCGGAATTGATAACAAAATGATCCTCGACGATGTCTTTTATATAATATAGCGCTCAATATTATAAATATTGACGAGGATCTTGAATTCAAATTTATCAAAAAGTATGGACAGTTAAATGATTAGCCAAATAAAAATACGCAGTTTGAGTATAATGTCAGTGGGTATAAATAAATTCTTGTAGCATAAAGGTTTTTCGCAAATCCTCACATTATTATATGGAGAGGTTCTTCTATATTGGATAAAATTATTTTGAGGTTACTCATAAGTCTGGAAATACATGAAAAATTTGACATGCGTATAATGAAATTATTTTCATGTCTAGATAGACTGAAGGATATATGAAAATCCTTGAAGGATTTAAAAGAACGAGGAAATTCTTGGTCCTGAAGCACCACATCTTAGTGCAATTGGTGCACTAATGTATCTTGCTAACACTACAAGACCTAATATAGCATTTTGGGTTAATTTTTTAGCAAGGTATAGTTCTGCTTCTACTAGGAGACATTGGAATGGGATCAAACACATAATGCGGTATCTAAAAGCGACTACCGATATAAGCTTATATTATTCTAACAATTGCAGTCCTAATCTTGTTGGTTATGCTGATGTTGGGTATTTATCTGACCCACACAAAGCTCGATCTCAAATTGGCTACGTGTTCATATGTGGAGGTACTGCCATATCTTAGATATCTACAAAGCAGTCTCTCGTAGCCACTTCATCAAATCATGCTGAGATAATAGCTATTCATGAAGCAAGCCAAGAATGTGTGTGGTTGAGGTCCATGATACATCTCATTGGAGAAAATGTGGTTTGAAATGTGGCAACGTACCCACAATTTTATATGAAGATAATGCAGCATGCATAGCATAACTAAAGGGAGGATTCATAAAAGGAGATAGAACGAATCACATCTCGCCAAAGTTTTTCTACACATATGAGCTCCAAAAGAATGGTGATATCAACGTGCAACAGATTCGTTCAAGTGACAATGTGACTGATTTATTCACTAAGTCTCTACCAATACAACTTTCAAGAAGATGGTGCACAAGATCGGGATGCAAAGATTCAAGGATGTTCTAATTAGGGGGAGTTAATACACGTTGTACTCTTTTTCCCTTACGAGGTTTTGTCCCACCGGATTTTCCTTGTAAGGTTTTTAATGAGGCAGCCAAAATGCGTATTATTAGATATGTGTACTCTTTTTCCTTCACTAGATTTTTTTCCACTGGATTTTTTCTAGTAAGGTTTTAATGAGGCATATTATCTATCTAATAGACATTCAGGGGGGAGTGTTATAAACATATATGTATTATAGTGAATGTCTATAAAAGGTATTTGTATTGTAGTGGATGCATGTGTCTTTTATTATAGTGAAAGTCTATCTTTTGGAGAAAAGTTAGGAGGAATTATACCTATAAATAGAGGGGTTCTCCTTCATTGTATTTCATCACATCAAGAGAAATAAAAACTTTTCTCCTTCTCTCTTTCTCTATAATATTATTATTCTTTCTTTATTATTTCATAACAAAAATAATTTTTTAATGTTTTTCAAATTCTGATATTCATCTTCAAGTTAATCAAATATCCAATGGGCAAACATAATTCCCAGAATTCAACTCTGAAAAAGAAAAAAGTAAAAAAAAATTGTCATGGCTAAATGGCCACTAATTTTCACTTTTACTTGTGTGATCACTTCAGCATATCAAAAGGTAATTTTTTTTCCCGTGTTTTATCTTTAACAATGATTACTAATTTCTCATATCATTCTTCAAGAATTTTTAAAATATTAATAGTCATAAAAATCATTAAATAATATACACTTTATTTATTATTTTCATAAAAAAGTGTAAAATCCATTATGAACACATAAAATTGGACAGAGGAATTTTTTTTTTTTTTGATAAATTATTTGAAATAGTCCGTAAATTATCGAGATTGCTGAATAGTGACTGAAATTTTAGACTATTACCTGCTTGATGTTTTATTTTGTATGAATATTTAATGTTTAGGTGACTTCAATTAAAGTGCATGGTCTTTTTTTCGTTTCTTCTGCTTCTGTTATTCAAACATAACAGATGACTTATTCATGACATCCGTTAATAATTAGACATATTTATATCATTGTTGTAATCAAAATATTAATTGCCGCTTTCTTCAATATCGACTCAAATAATTAATTTTAAAATATTAAAATATATAAAAATAATATGCAATTAAATATATAACCTCCAATTAAATGATCCACGTCAATTATCGTACCACCAAAATTTAAACTCATTCCAATTAAAGTATTCATTTCCTTTTAAACCCAAATGCTAATCAGTTTCCCTCATTTCACCTTAGTGGACCAAAACCCAAATCAGGGGCGGGTTATCCCCATTCTCATTCTCTTCGCTCATACATCTTTGGGAAAAGAATTAAATTTATCTATTTATTTTAATTTAATAGTTAATTTTATCTTTCGTCATATTATAAGGTTAAATATACCCCTGCTATTATCAAAATATTCAAAAATATCTTTCCTTTGGATGGCATCTCCAAATAAGGGTTATTTTAAATGAGGTTTAGAATGACACTTAAAATCGAGTTTGAATGACTTATATTAATCGAAGTGTGTCAGATTTACCAATGAGGTTTGGCAAAGCAATACCTGATATATTTGTTAAAAATTTAACTTTTTTGAAGTTGTGATTTTTTAATATTTAAAATTATATTTAAATATATTATAAAAAAATATGAAATTTTATGAGTGAAAATTTAAAAAATTCAAAAATTGATTTGATATAATTTTTGAAAATTTAAAATAGTTAAAAGTTAAATTTTATTATTAAATAAATATTTAAAAGTAAATTTTTAAAATTTATCTTGGTAAATTGAAATTCAAATATTTACCTTTAAATATTTATTTAGTAATAAAAAATTAATTTTTAACTATTTTAAATTTTTAAAAATTATATCAAATCAATTTTTGAATTTTTTAAATTTTCACTCATAAACTTTTAATTTTTTATATAAACATTTAAATATAATTTTAAATATTAAAAAATTACAACTTCAAAAAGTCAAATTTTTAACAAATATATCATGTGTTGCTTTGTCAAACCGCATTGGTCAATCTGACACACTTCGATTAATATAAGTCCTTCAAACTCAATTTTAAGTGTTATATTTCAAATCCCATTTAAATACCCCTTATTTAGGAATTTCATCCAAAGGGGGTATTTTTAAATATTTTGATAACAGTAGAGGTATATTTGACTATATAGTATGACGGAGGGTAAAATTAGCCATTAAACTAAAGTATAGGGATAAATTTGACCCTTTTTCCTACAATTTCTATAGTCCGTATGGTCAAATTTTTGAGATGTCAAAAGTACTTATTTTTTTCTTTCTAAAAAGTGTTTATTTAAAAAAAATGAGTTGTTTGGTCAAACTTTTTGGAAAAAAATAAGTGTTTTTAGGGAGCAGCAGAAATTGTTTTTCAGAAGCTAAAAGAATTAGTTTCTCCCCAAAAACACTTATTTGAAAAATACTTTTGATAAAAATTTAGAAATATTTTTCAAAAGTTTGGTGAAACATTAATTGCTGCGCAAAAGTATTTTTTAAAATTTATTGGCCAAACACAAATTATTGCTCAAAAATTTTTGGCCCTTTTTTCTTTCTATATTTTTTGATATTTTAAAATAGTCATTTAAATTGCAGTGAAGGATGACAACTGGCAAAAAGATGCACTTTTGATTAAAAAAAATAACATAAGTATGTTCAATTATTAGCAGATAGCATGAATAAATTATTTCGGATAGATCGATGGCATATTTAAAATATTTTCATATTAACTATAATAATTTATAACAATATATGCAATATATCATTGCCATAAATAATTTTAAATATCTATATATTAATATAAAGGAGGGATGTAGTCCTGCTGACGTGGCATATCTCATAATCAAGGATTCTTATTTATTTTTTTGTCTCTTTTTTGATTTTTTTTTGATTTTTTTAATAATGTGATAACTATTTACATGACAATAAATATGAAATCTTTTCATATGGCTAGCTCTTAATAATGTCATCTTCAATAAGACCTTTGGCTTTCTTAAAAAAAAGGTGTCAAAGCTCAACAAAGATATGGAGTACTAAAAATCACTTTCGAAATTAAATTAACGAAAATTATTATTGCAGTTTAAATGAATTCAAACATGAAGAAATATAATTAATCAAAATACCATCGTATTTATTTATAAGTAGAAATCTCAAAATCAAAATATTAAAAGACTTTTTTAATAAAAATAAATAAATAAATAAATAAATTAAAATTATCCTATAAAATTGAAAGACTATAATACTCTTAAGTAAATAATATATATATATATATATATATATATATATATATATATATATATATATATATATATATATAACGGAAGATATAGATGTGTTGATGTGGCATACTTTTAAAGTCACTATTTTTATTTTTATTTTTAAATTTATTAGCATTTTTCTCCATTTTAAATAAGAAATTTTTACCAATTTATTTAATTACCCATTTAGAGTATACTATCTCTTCCCTTTCCCAATAATTACTATTAATTAATATGTATTAATGTGGCACTAATATTTCAAGCAGAAAACTCATTTCAATTATCTCTTTCCCTTTTTTTTCCCCTATAATTAGCATTTATGTTGGGGTATTACTTACACTTCTTCAGATCTACTTTGTAAAAACATCAGAAGTTGAAGTGCATCATTTGACATTGTCTTTTGAGTTTAGAAAATAATTCTCCTTCTAAAGAAGTTGATATCTTGAATAATATTTTTCTTTATTCTCTTTTTTGGCATTTCTTCTAACATTTTTTTCAAATAAAGTAAATAGAGAAATTAGCATTTACACAAAATTTTAGTTATAACATTGATTATTCTTTCGGTTACAGTTTGTTACATGAATTCCTCCAAATTCATTCAATTACTGATTCATACATCATCAGTAATTAATTGTAGAATTTGAAAGAAAAAATTCATCATTATATTTTAAGTACTATATAAACAGATACCATATTCAAATATTGTAGTATGATTTAGCACAGATAATACTATAAAAATAGCCAATTACTAATTTCAAAACATCAACACTACCATCATATTATTTACATACCACTATACAAATAGCTCTTCATTGACATAAAATGGTGGCGTGGACATGACAAAGGAAGTCAATCTTTCTCTAGGAGTTCAATGAAGTGAAAGAAGAAGAACGCAGAATGCTGCGAGTCCCAGAGCATTGTAGAAGATTCTACTTTAATTTTTGTCAATATATTCTTTTTCCCTTTTTCTATTCTCTCTTTAATTTTTCTATTGCACCACTTTGAGATTAATATTAAGAAAAAAAATAATGATTTTAATTTTATAGGAGAAATGATTAGAGTGTTGCAATAAAATACTAATTTTCAGAAATTTTGCATAAAATTGGAAAGAAAAATATCAACACAAAAAAGGAAAATAAAAACATACAAGGAGGAGAAAGAAAGTAGATTGATTCAGATTTAATTTGTTTCATATATAGAGTTGGTTGAAATGAAAGTCTAATTATTTGTTCTTTTTCTTTTACCACTTTTTTTTAATTTCTTTTGAAATAAAATAAAATTGCTCAAAAAAGATATTAGGTCAAAATAAACAAAACTAAATGTGTAAGAAAAATATCTATATGTGTACATATTTATAGAAAGTAAACGTAAATTTTTTCCGTTAAAAAATTGAAAATGATAATTAATAATTATACAATGAAATTTTCAAATAATCGGTTTGAATCGATTTTCATATTAATTAAATTCATGTAATAATTTGTTCAGCTGTGCAATGCAAATGTTACACCCCGTAAATTCACGACATGTAGATGGCCTATTCGCATGTTGGTTAAGAGTTTTTGAATGCCATACATGCTAGAAAAAGGCCCGGGGAAAGACCGGATAAGCGACACGTCGAACCATCGTAACAGGAGGCTGGCAGACCTCCTCCGCGATGGCCAGAGTGTCACGGAGGCTCACCTCCGCGATACACAGCGTGCTACGGAGGTGAGGTGCAGCCTCAAGTATAAAAGCACCAACTTCGATTTTTATCTCATTTTCTCACTTTTGAATTTCAGTAAACGATAGAGAACAAAGAGGAACAAAGATTTATGATAAATATTCATCCAATTACGCCGTCAAACGCGGTCCAAACTTAAATTAACTTCAGATACCGAAGTATAAAGCTGCAGAGAACATTCCTGCGGAGTTAGTTTCGTGAAATTCGGACGGCGAATCGTCGTCCTACCGAGCTAAGGTAAGCGGAATTGCTTCAAATTAGTGTCAATATACTCCTAGCCCTAAAGTGAGCATTTCTCCCTTCCGGACTTCCGAGAAATAGCGAGTTTTCGGCCGTTTTTTGATAAGTCAAAGTTTGGGCTATATATATATTAAAAGTGATATTTTCTTTCAGAATATTAATGTATTTAGTCCTAATTGATATATATATATATATATATATATATGGATGCAGTTGGGAGAAATAGTGGAATATTGATCGAATTATGCCAATTAGTTTGGAAATCAGAAATGGAGGTATGTAAAGCTAGTTCTTCGGCAAGTTAGTAGTTTCAGTACAGTAGAATAGTTCAAGTGCCAGTAGAATGTTTCAGAAACCGCATATTATGTTTAGTATGCATTTTAGTATGATATTAGCAACATCATGACATGTGTAGTGTGAAACTTACTAGCATGATGTAAATTCTAGTAGAAAGTGACAAAACAGTACAGCATGCCCAATATGTGATTTAGTAAAGTATGTTAGGATATTATCGTGGTCAGTCAAAACTTAGTAAAGCAATATAAGTTCCCGTAAAGTATTTCAGGAATAGAATAGTAGCATAAAATGAAGTATAGAAAGCACGTCGGAAGTAGTAGATCATGTTACTATGAAACTCAGTTATACAGCATGTTTCCCAGCAGAAAAACTATATCTTGTTCAGGATTAGGCTCAGCACAGTATGACAGAAGATTGTATATATACCATTATCAGTTTCAGCATGTATTAAGTATATACATATCACTATCATTAGTTTTAGCATGTAGTATATACATACACATTATTATCACTAGTTCTAGCATGTGGTATACGCAGTTAGTATTACTAGTTGAGACCACTGTATTGTCTTGGGGTTGGATTATCTAGCATTCATGACCGCCCCAGGGTTAATAGTTGTATCGACTCGTCCGCCAGAGGGCGAGGATACATCGCTCTACTAGTGGCATGCCGTCCCCCAGGGGACGAAGATGGGATGCCGGTTTCCTCATATTTTGCCTTGGTCGGCTTTTGTACACCCCCGTCGAGCGGGTACGTCCGGGGTATTGATTCAGGAGTCCTCCGGAATCAGGTACAGTTATAGTCAGGAGCTCAGCGAGCCCAAGTGCATACCTAGGGGATCGACAGGATGCTTATAGTTATTATAGAAAATGGGATGACCAGGGTAGGGGTATAGATTGCGTGTTGATTGTACTTCCCGGCTTATGGGGGCCGGGTAAGGTTTGTGTGTGCTATGCTATGTTGTGTTATGTTATGTTATGTTATGCCATGTTACGCTAGATACGAGTAGATCGACAGTAGAGCGATACATTTCTAGGTATGACTCCTACTCCTTCCACCATAGTTGAGAACAGTCTTAGATTCATATTCTCAGTTAGTTTCCGTCTATTTCTCTCTATTTCAGTCCCATCAGTTGTATTGTTGTTTCAGATATTTTTCAGTTGTTGCTTACATACTCAGTACCAGCGGTACTAATGCCCGTTTGGGGCGCTGCATTACTTGCCAACAGGCACTCATAGACGAGGAGCCGATACCTCGTGATTCCAGCCAGCTCACAGAGTCATCAGCTCCAGTCATCCGGAGTTAGATAGCTAGAGGTTCATCCCTTTTCTTTTGTTGTACAGTATGGGTAGGCCGGGGCCCTGTCCCGATCATATTATCAGTATTCGTAGAGGCCTGCAGATTGTGTATACCCTGTGGTTTATTATACCGATCGTGTGAGGCTCTGTGTATGTTTTAGCTTGTTATGATGGTCGTGTGGGGCCTTACTCAGTTGGTAGTGGTGACCTTGTCGGTCACGTAGCGGTTTAGCACATGTTTTCTTGATTTAGAGATAACTAGACAGCATGGTGGCCTTGTCGGCCCGCATAGGTTCCCCTATATGAATGTGATTCTGGTTAGCTGATATTATAGTACAGGTGACTATAGGCCTCGTCAGCCGGAGGCTGTATTTACAGCCGTTATATAGCCCGTCGTTATCTTGAATCCAAAGTTAGAGCTAGCCAGGCTCAGAAGTGCTTAGGCTCAGCGGTTTAGCAGTTCAGGTCCCAGTAAGGACACCAGGTGCTAGTCACACCCCCCAAGGCGGGGCGTGACAGTAAATATATATTATTGCATTAAAAAAATAAGATGACACCTTTCATAAATTAAAATTTTTATTTATAGTTCTTGCATTTTGTATTGTTTATAAATATTCATCTTAAAATTTTATAAAATATTAAAGACATTCATATTTGTTTCTTTCATCATCATGGCTATTGATTTCTTTTCCTAAAACTTTCTCAATTTATTCTTATAGGATCCTTCCCTTAATCTTATCATTAATGTTATTTATATCATTTTCTTAAGTCGCTCTTTTTTTCTTTTTTTTTAAAACTTTTTTTTTATTCAATCCAAGGAATTTATAATAACTTTATAAACCTTGTATTTTTCCTACGGAATTTTATATATAAAGCCGGGAGTGAACACGATGATGTGGTATGTCTTATTGACCAGTATCACTAATTATCTTTACTCTTAAAATTTTGAATTTTTTACACATTTTTTTTAACCAAAAACCTTCAAAAAAAATATTAATATCTCTTCCCTTATTATTTACATTTAAATTTTCTCTGTTAAAATTTGAAAATGATAATTATTTCTTTTATAATATAAAAAATTAATTATATATTGAAATTTTCAATTAAGCGGATGGAATCGATTTTTATATTAATTAAATTCATGTAATAATTTGGTCAACCATGCCATGTGCATATATAATGTTGGATAAAAAAAATGACATGACACCTTTCATAAATTAGAATTTTTCTATTTATCGTTCTTACATTTTGTATATGTTTTTAAATATTTCACCTTAAAATTTTGTAGAATATTAAGATATTCATATTTATTCCTTTCATCATCGTGCTATTCTCAATTTCTTCTTATACGATCCTCCCCTTAAGCTCATAAGTAATGTCATTTATCATTTCCTTAAATCGCCCCTTTTCCTTCTTTTTTTTTTTAACTTTTTTTTTGTTGTTTATTCAATTACGAGGAGAAATAAAGGAAAGGGAAATTCCACGTACAAAATCGATCAAGATTAAAGTATTAAAAAAAAATACTAATTTATCTTTTTTTCTTTTACCACTTCTTTTCTTATTTCTTTTGAAATAAAATAAATTTGTCAAAAAAAGATATTAGATTAAATAAACAAAACTAAATATATAAGAAAAATATATATCTATATTTGTATATATTTATAGAAAGTAAAAGTAATTTTTGCCCGTTAAAAATTAGAAATGATAATTATCTCTTCTATTATATAACAAAATGATTATATAATGCAATTTTCAATTAGGCGGTTCGAATCAATTTTCATATTAATTAAATTCATGTAATAATTTATTTAACCGTGCAATGCACATATATAATATTGGGTTAAAAAATGTGAGATGATGCCTTTTATAAGTTAGAATTTTTATTTATTTTTCTTACATTTTGTATCTTAAAATTTTATAGAATATAAAAAATATTCATATTTATTTCTTTTTATCATCGTGCTATTGATTTCTTTTCCTAAAACTTTCTCAACTTCTTCTTATACGATCCTCCTCTTAATCTCATCATTAATGTTATTTATACTCTCTTTTCGTTAAATAGCTCCTTTTTCTTTCTTCTTCTTCTTCCTTTTTTTTAAAACTTTCTTTTTCTTATTCAATCCAATAAATTAGTTATAACTTTATAAGCCTTGTATTTTTCCTACAAAATTTGATTTGTAATTTTTTTTTGAATTTTTAGATCATTTCTTCAATTAAAGATATATTGTACTCATAATAATATAATGACATTAATGTTCACAGTATTTTTTAACCTTTCATATTTCTTTTAGAGGAAGAAGAATCCATAAAGTCTCCAACACACATATGAAAAAAATCACAGAAATTTCACAAGCCTAATTAGGATACTGAAGAAGAAGAGGAATCCAATATCCTCTTATATATTAGTGCAACATAAAACGCCATGAAATTTAACAAGTTGAATTATTATCAAATACTTTCACAAGCCTAAGACATTAAAAAAAAATATTATAAATTAAAAAAGTAATATATTTGATAAACAAAAAAAAAAAGAAGAGGAAGACCAAGTAAAGACCTTCGCCACAACAACAATATAATCAATGAGGATAAAGTAAAACATATATTTGTAAAAAGAAAAAAAAAGGAACTTCAAAAAAGATTTTATTTTTTCATTTTAATTTATGGTTGAAATGTCTATTCTTTTTTGTTTTCCTTCTCATATTTGCTCTTATTTTTCGATTAAATTATTTTAAATAAGTCAAATTAATAATATACTGAATCTTTTAGTTAGGTTGACATACCTTATTGTGTTTGGGTCTTTTCCGGCAAACTTCAATATTTTATGTATATCAATGATCTCATGGGTGGTGAAGGGAAGAATAAAGTTTTTTTTAAATAATTATATTTTTTTATCAAATAAAGGTGTTTAAATAGAAACTTTGTAAGTTCAACAATCGAGATGAAAAATAAGTGCAACTCTTTGTGTTCTTACCTTAATTAATTGTAGTAAGTTAGATAAGAAGAAAAAAAATTGAAGCATATTCAACTTTTTTCCTTTTTTTGGGGGGGATGATCAATCAATTATTGGGATAAAAAGGAAAAAGAATAAAAATACTCCTTTCCTCTATTTTTAGAAATTAAATAATAAATTATCTCTTCAATAAATTACTCAATTAAAGGCTCAAACATTTAAGAAAATGAAAGATGAAATGACTTCAATTTCTAAGATGTTTATTTTTCAAAACTCTTACCTTAAATGAAGATTTTACGTCATCAAATTTTATATTTTATATTTTTTTGTTATTTTTTCATTTTCAATCTTTTACTTATTAAGTTAATATGTACTAAGTTTAAGTGGTTATTCTTTATCTAACTTGATATGTTTCTCAAAAATTTTTTATCCAAGAACTTCTTATATAGGATACCGAAAGAATCATAATTGAAAAAAATAATAGAATCATAAATAAATATTTAATTAATAAAAATTAATTTTCTTTGATAAAATTATATAATTAATATCAATCATATGTTAATTATTTTAATAATCGGGTGAAACACGATCAAATCCACTAGTTATGTATAAGTTACAAACTTTCATCAAAATTTTATTTTTACCATTAATTTTTAATTAATAGACTAATAAACTTTAGATTTTTCGAATTAAAACCACTTCTTAAAAGAAATACCTGAATCAAAATCAATTTAGGTAAAAATAGCTAAGAGATTTTCACCTAATTTTTTTAAAAATATTTTTTATAAATTTTATTCACCAAATTAAGGTTTATATATTTAAAAATATCTTTTTTTCATGTGAATTTTTTTTATAGTAGTCATAATAAAATGACAATAAAAGATCATAAGTCATTTTTCCTAAATGCAGGAGGAAAACAAATGAAATACCATTAAATTTCCTAAAAACAAAAAAAAGAAACCAAAATTAAAAATAATAAAATGGATAAATGTGTGTTAAAAATCAATTAAATTAATTATAATAAATAATCACCACACTGAACAAATGCATACGAAATGTACTTTATTGTGCGTGCTTAAGAAGAGAAACTTTTGATTTTCATTTTTATATTATTCAGTAAAGCATTGAGGTTTTAGGTTTAGCCTGCTGTTGGAGGAGTGAAGTATCGCTTTGGTAATGGGGTACGTGCAAGAAGCCCGAGAAAATCACGTCAAAAAGAAGGTCGAAGAAGGTAATATTTTTCATCGATTCTGTAAAACCCTAGATGTTCATCAATGAATTCAACTGTTTCTTCGTGTACAGCTCAAAACACCTCTTGTACGATTAAAATTAGGTTGAGGAAACTGTTTACCCGTCTTTACTCAATTCAAAACAACGGAAAGTTTAGCTTAAACGAATTATGTTCCATTTCATACTTCACTATCTGTAATTTTGATAGTTGCATTTGGAAAAAATGTTTTTGCCAGCAAATTAGGTGAAAAGCATATATTTTGTTTCTGTGCTTGGTTTGAAACTTGAGAATAAGGGTTAGGAAAGTGAAACTTCTCATTGAACTAATTAAGTTCTTTGAAAAAGAAATGCCTTTCTATTTCTTTACCCAAGGGAGAAGAAAAGTTTTTACTTCTTCCCATTTATTTCTGTTCCCTTCCTTTAGTTTCTGAAGTAGGTATTGATCATTGTTGGGTATTTGGTTGAAAGATGATTAACTTTATTATTGGGAGGAAGAAACTTATGTTATTTAGACATATGAAGATTGAACATGCTAACAAGATAAGATGTTTCATATTCGATTAACTTAATCTTGGTGCAAAAACAAGTGCTGGAAAATAAAGCTTTTCTTACCAGACTGGTTCATTATCAAACTTTCATGCCCTATTTATTGGATTCTTAATGAAGACAATGTCTTCACTTCTAAGCGTTTAAACATTTACTTTATCGGATATGAAAATTCTATTTATGACTTTGCCTTCTCTACATTATTAATATTCAGCGAGGACTCATCAAAGAAAATAAAACAAAATGGCATTCAATCTCATCCTTTATCCACTGTTTTAGTACTAATTGAATGTGGATTTGGAAAATCCAGTACTATTTGAATTTTGCCGGACATGCACCCAATTTGTACTAAGACTCTTAAGAGTATGTTTCTCAACAATTGTTTCCTCTAAAATTCAAGAATTTTCTGCATTAAGAAGGTGATCTTTCATTTTGCTTTAGGATTCTTTTTCTCTCATCTGGTTTTCTAGAATGGCAGAGATAGACCAAGGGCTTAGTTTAGGTGACTGGAAATTATGTGGTATATTTGGTTGCCATTTTTGTTTTGGCGGTCAAAATGTAAACCAAGGGCCAAATTTAGTAGGTGAATGGGAATTATGTGGTATATTTGGTTAAGAAACATAGACCAAGAGCCAAGGTTAAGTGACTGGGAATTATGTTGTATATTCGGTTGGCTTTTTTGTTTTTGATGTCTAATATGGGAATCAAGGGGTTTATTCCACGTGAAATGGTTAGAGATAAGAACAACTAGGTGTGTTATTGTTTCTGAGGCTGGTTCTTTTTTTTCTTTTTGAGAAGGTAAATAACTAGTATATTGAAAAGAAAAAAAGGAAACTTAGCAGCAGCTAGGGAGTACAAGAGTCAACAATCCTTCGGAACAAAAACAAAAAGAAGGATGTCTATGATGGTCCTAAATTGCAAGTAGTCAATGAAGTCTAAGATACTATCTACTTCCTTTACATCCTGTAGATTACACAAAAAGATTAAAAGCGATAAACATCCGTATTTAAGTTGCTGTACTCTAATTGACTTCCCCATATGACAGTTCTTTCCTTCCATATACTCCTGCATAAGCAGGCAGGAATGGTATCCAAAGCTTCTTAAGAGTTTGCTAACAGTAGTCATCTTGAAGAGATTAAAAAATAGAGTCTGCATCTGACCAGCCACTGGACATTGCAAACAGAGATGACTGCTGCACTCCATCTCGCTATTACAAAAGAAGACCAAATGAAAAGACCTCCCATCTTTGTTCCCCTCCCATAAAAAGTTTCTCCTGATTGTATCTAGCTTCTTTCTCACACTTACAGGCATTGGAAATAGAGACATGAGATAAGTGGGTCACAAGTCAAGGACACTATTAATGAGAATCAGTCTACCTCCCAATGATAGATATTTACTTTAAATGCTTTTTCATGAATTTTGCATTTGCATTTCAACATATATATATGGTATGGGCTCTTCGCTGTGCCTTTTCCTGTCTCATAATCTCATGTAAGAGTATTTACTCAAACTTGGGGAAAAGTTCATTTCATGCTTTAGTGGAACACTCCATGTGCATCTTGCATTGGCTTTGTTGTGTCTGACTGTCTGTTCTCTCCCTCACAAAAGTAACTTATGTTTACGGTGTGTGAGTCTTTGTGATCACATATGCCATCTGTCATATGTGAATATCTGTCATGAAACTTAGACAAATATCTGTTATGGTTTACTCGTATCATCAGTTTTTTCTTTCAACTTAAGCTTTATGTATCAAAATATTTCAGCTTTGCGCAGTAAAATGAAGCAGAAAGCACTCAAAGAATGTGATCGATATACTACAAAATACGCTGAGTGTGCCTCAGGAAGAACAATATCTGTTGTTTGGCAGTGTCGCAAACAAGCTAAGGAATTAAATGAGTGTCTTCATCAGTAGTAAGTCCTTTATATTTGATTTAACTCAGCGGTTAATTCTGGACTTGCTTATCAGTAAAAAGTTTCTTTTTCCTTGAGGTTACCATGGCAATTTTGTTCTTATACATGCTTGCTTATTTACAAACAAAAAAGAAGGATGCTTTTGTTATTTTTCTTTTGATTGTTGAAAGTAGACAAAATAAAATGATATGGAAAGCAATGCAGGCTACAGAAAAACCGTGGGGGTGAAATGAAAACATGGACTAGCGTTTGGGGATGCTTTTGTTATTTTACAGGCTTACCTGCAGTTTTGCAAAACCCTTCTCATTCACATCTCCTGTTGCAAGGAGTAAGATAGGAAGTTACTACTGTTGTGTTTTCCTGAACAATTTTACCACAGAATAAAGTATGATCTGGAGAAGTGCCATGCCGTCCTCCAGCTACCTAAGTTCTGACGAGTTCCGCCTTCAAGTATTTATGTGGCAAGTTCCCGCCATTTATTATCCTTTTCTTTTTCTTCACTTTATCATCATCCGTACCCAACCCACCCCCAATTTCTTTCTCCTATTCCACTGCCACCTCTCCTTCCTCCACAAAATACTCCTCCTCTTCCTCCTTCCACCAATCTTTCTGCCTAGTAGCAGGAGCTCCACCTCATCCGTGTCCTCCTTTACCTTGCCTTGCCCATCCTCTGTCTTTTCTTCTCCTTTACCAGTTAGCCACTATCCTTCTCAATGCCGCCCATACCATCCTTTTTCTCCTCCCCTCTTGCTCTTTCTCTACTTCTTTGTTCTCAATTTCTCAAACACATCACCGCCTTTCCCTCCTCCTTCCCATCCATTTCGTCTTATGCCAGTCCACTAATGCCACCCCCTCTTCACCTTTCCTATTTCTATACCTTTTTTTCTAGAATTGTGGGAAACTTTATTACATGTCAAAGTAGATAGATGGCAAACTTGCCACAAATAATTGAAAGGGAACTACAAATAAATTACTTGGAGGGGCATTAATTAGACTTTGGCACTAGATCCTTTTAACAGAAGATTCTAAGTTAATATTACAAGCTATGGTTGTAAATGCTATGAAAATCTGTAGTTTCTTGTTTGTTCTTGCTTAGTTTGAACTTTAAGACTTGTCATAAAGGTGACTTTCAAATGACAAGGTAGGTACCCAGAGCTGGTATCTGTTGAACTTACAGCCAATACACAAAAATGAAATTCTAAACTTCTTGCTGATGAGCCCAATTATAGCTATATCTGGTTTGGTGGCTCTGTATTTTACCGACCTTTCAAGTGTGGTTTAATTATTTGTTCTCGCATTCATACTGAGAAATTCTCTCAACTAGTCCTCCAGAGAAACCGGCTAAACTGCAAATTTCAAATACTCAAGGTACTAGAAACTAGACAGACAATAATATGGATGCTATATACTAATTTACAATTGGTGACGGGTGAACTGTCTATCCTAAATTTTTTTTCGCTATCGAGGCTGTAGTGGTTTCATATTTTACTTTGGTATCTAGTTCTGGGCTAGTTAGTCCAGAAAATTTCTGGCAGATAAGCTGTTACACTGCAAGTAAGAAGTTATTCCGTAGTTGCTAGCAGAGGTGAAATTTGTTAGTTCCTTATTATATGATCTTTTGATCATATACCATGTGTTTTGATGTATAAATATCATCCATAACATAAAAAAATTATGGGTTTAGCAATTACAGTCCCCTTCCTTCTCATAGAGAAGGCTATGCATCCAGGGGGACAAAGTAGCCCAGTGCGAATTCTGCTTTTTCACACCAAATTCAGGTATGTTTAGTCCATCTAGTTCCACCACGTTAGAAACGAACCAAAGGCAGGATAAATGAGTTCAGGGACTGTAACACAATTCGTCCTTGTACCTGCGAACAAAATAATCCCTTTTGACTAAAATTTCTAGTACTTTATATTTTAATGAATCCTCTAAAGCTGCATTCTTTTTCTCTGTTTCCTTTCGTGTAGTACGAATGACTCTGTTTTGGAAGAAATGAAGAAAGCGTACATGCTTCAACAGAGTGGACAGGGATCACTTGGAGTTTGAGTATGACTTCCATGATACTTCGAGTTAGGTGGTCTCCTCATCTTCTGCAGTTCAGAAGGCCTTTGCTTTCTTATCAGGCTTTGGCTGTGATTTATGAACGAGCTGTATGTATTTGGGTGACTTTAGTTCCTGATGGAACTCACAGAAAATTGAATAAATTTGTGGTTTCTTAAGTTATACATGCTACATTTGTCACTAATTTTCAAATTGGGAGGAGCAAACTTTCTTGTCTTAATTCAATTATGCAAGTCATTTTGGGTGAGTTCATATATATTTTTTAAATCTGTTGGTACTCTATATTGAGATATGTTAACAGTGGCCAGTTAGATACATTGATACTGGAAGAGGACGTCCCGGCAGGTTTGCTTATGTCCCTTTTGATAATCTTGGAGAAATAAGCAGATTTATGGTAACTGCCTTTATCCAAACTGCAATCTTCCTTCTTTAGTTGGAAAATTGGTTTATACAAATACCCTTAAAACTCTCTGCAGGAATATTATTATTCATACAACTTTAAGCAACATGTTTCGGAGTATCCAACTACTTATTCTTCCACACTTTGGTGAGAGCTAATTCTCTTACCTTGAATGCAGTGTGTAGTGCAGATTGTGGTGGCTGCATATTACCATGAATTTCTTGCAACATATTGTTTGTCGATTCTCTACCAAAACAAAAATCAAGGGACAAAAAACGGACGTATTTTTCAATAGATAACATCATCCCATTTTAGCTCTGACGTGTGGGAGAACTTGTACTTGCGAATTATCCTTTTAGTAGTTTTATCCACACAAATTCAGCTTTTAGTAGTGAATTAAGGGTTATAAAGAAGTTTCAAAATTAAGAAAAAGTGACACAAAGTCTTAATTATTGAGTAGAGTTGACAATTTTAAAATTAATATTAATGACATTAATTTTAAAAACTCTCAAGTTTTATTATTTACACAAAGTCCCTATTTCTCCCGTACGCTTATTCACTCCCTCCCCGTCCACACCACCCCACCCCCTCCCCCATCCCATCCCCCGCCTCATCCTCCCCTTTCCCCCCTCCCCCGCCATCATTACCTCCCTTTCCTCTGCCACCACCACCTCCTCCGCCATTATCGCTACTCTCCTTCTCTGTTGTCACCATCACCACCTCCACCAACTCCTTCTCCATTTCATTTATCGTTGCCATTGCCGAATAGTTAGGATTTCAATTTGCAACAACTGATGCAGCAACTGCTGCAACAGATTTAGTAACTGCTGAAAATATATGCAGCAACTGCTGAAACATATTTAACAGTTGCTACATATTTTTCAGCAACTGATGTATCTGTTTCAACAGTTGCTACATCAACTGCAGCCGTTACTGTTTTCTGCATAAATTTTTTTAAAATTATCAAAATTCTAATTTACACCCTAAAGTTTTTAATCAATCTAATTATATCTATTTTTTAGTTAATAATAGTTGACCAAATCAATGTCACCTTTTTTAATTTCAGGACTTATTTGTTACCTCTCACTCAATTTTCTCTAATTTCTTTTATATACTATATATATATATATACTTGTATATATGTATTTTTGGTTGGTGGGGTTGGATTTTGGGAGGAGAATACAATGGATTCGAACCCCACCACTAGGTGCGAGCAACTCTATAATTTAGTTACAACATGCATTATGTTTTCTAATATACTCTATCTAACGACTATGTTTGATTTAGTTTGTGGATCGGGGTTTTTAAATATTTCAGGCAGTTGGTTTCATTTATAATTTTGATTTTGTCCTAAACCAAGGAAATAAAGGTGTGAAATTCTTTTCATTCACCATCCATACACTTGTTCAAATATTTATAAGTATAGGTCTTCTTGACATTTAGTCAAGAATATGACAATTAGTTTTCCAAACAGTCTAAGGAAATATTATAATAATTCGTGCAATGAATTAGGAGCTCATATTCTAAATCAAATCGCAAGGGAAAAAAAAAACACCTAACTGAAAGAAACTCAATTTTGTTTCGCATGTAGAAACCGGAACCAAATGTAATTGAACTGGATTAACACAAAATTAACTGAACACACTCCTAACAGTAAACTTTGAAAAAACACATTATATTAATGTTGATAACAATTGTAAGATTTGTAACTGTCCATTTAAAGCTTCATTGGCTAAAGTTTATTTTTTTACACGAGTCAATTTTGCCATTATAAATCAGTTTATAATGCAAAGAAATATATTTATACAAAGCTTAATTTATATATACAAATCACTAACAATGTAAATCAGTTTACACAATTGACATGTTTGCTATTGAGAATAACATGTAATTGGCTTATAAGAAATTTAATTATCAATTTATAGAAGTCATTATCTACCATTCAAAATATCACTTGTCCTAATATGAACCACTTCTCAGCACGGTGTTTGTTTGATGTTTAATTCCGGTCGGACCGTTTTAAAATATTAACCGGCCAGACGATCGGTCGAGTCGAGTTACTAAGTTCACTCCAAAAAGGGGAAAAGGAAAATAAGAACCCTTCCACAAAAGCCCTTAAACCGAGCCCTCAGTTGTATACACTTGTTCGCCTTCTCTGCAACTCTCCTGCGATCCGGTGTAGCTTCCATTTCTTTTGGCATAGCAGTAAACGAAGATGTCTGTTAAGGTTCTGAATCCAAATGCAGAGGTACTCAATAAATCTGCAGCCCTTCACATGAACATCAACGCCGCCAAGGGTTTACAGGATGTTCTTAAGACCAATCTCGGTCCTAAAGGCACCATCAAGATGTGAGTTACTGTTTTAATTCCTACTTGCGTTAATTGATGGTGCACTTCGTTTGATGTCTGCATCTTTCTTTTTGGAGAGTCGTTTTATTTTGTCAGACTCTAATGTCACAAACAATTGTCAGGCTTGTTGGTGGTGCTGGTGACATTAAGCTCACCAAGGATGGAAATACATTGTTGAAAGAGATGGTCAGTTCTTCCTTTGCTCAAGAATTATATTATTCCTGTTCGCTTTTGCCATATGATGTTTTTGTGACTTTACAACGTAATGACTAGTTAGGTGGTAAATTTAAGATGATATGCTATGACGAAAATGATAAATATGTTAGAGATGTAAAATGAGAATGAGCTGTAGTATATGGTCTAGAGAAATACTCACCAGCTAGCTAGAGTTAGGTCCAAGGTGCATTTTTTTTAATAACCATGGTGTCTTCCGAGATATTTATCACAGCTATACTTGATTATGATGTTTGGCTACTTGGTGTCGGGCCACCCATGTCGACTCCTAGCTTCACATGTCTATTCCCTGGCATGCGGGGACAGTTAGCATTCCACATCCATTAAGTATATGACCTCATGGGAGAGAACGATGAGGTCTCAGGTTCAAACCTTAGCAAAGACAAAAACCACTAGGTGATTTTCTTCCCATCTATTCTAGACTTGGTGGACAGAGTTACCTGATACTTGTTGATGGTGGGAGGTGGCAGGTATCCCGTGGAATTAGTCGAGGTGTGCGCAAGCTGGCCCGGATACCACAGCCATAAAAAAAAAAGTATATGAGCTGTTGTCTCCTTATATGGTTGTCGGCAATATTCACCATTTTAGCTAACTTTCATGGTCTACTTAGGCCCAAAGTACTTTTTTCCAATAAGAACTTTGCCTTTTGCTTCTTGATTTTGCCTTCTGTTATCAAGCATGTTGAGTTAACGCTGCTTGTGGCATCAGATTCTGTGTTAATGTTGTCACTTGGCAGTGTCCTTAAAAATTTGGTCACATATTTGTAGATGCAGGGATAAGTCTGGGATTTAGGGAATTCCTAATTTTAGAGGACTCCTAGTTTGCTTTAAAAGAAAAGTTATTGAGTAGTGAGTACTGAAGTGAAATGGGCTCAAAAGGAGAGGAATGTATATAGAGGATTCGTATAGGCAACCCCAACCAGTTTAGTATTAAGGCGTCGATATTTCTATTTTGTGTTCACAGAAGTCAAGTACAAGAATTAATCTTTTCAAGGAAGTGGAAACTAGGTCTTGTAACAAGAATTATGTGTACTACTTATCAACCAAAGCTTGTCTTAGTCTCGTGAGCATTTCACCATTGACTTAAGTTGATACTTCTACATAAAGTATATTTATTTGAAGATAAGATTTTGTTCTTGTGGAGAATAAATGGAAGATGAATCTTGTTGCTCTCAGCTAATTGATCTTTTATTCTTTTTAACTTAAAAACTGCAGCAAATTCAGAACCCAACTGCAGTAATGATTGCTAGGACTGCTGTAGCTCAAGATGATACTAGTGGGGATGGTACTACATCTACTGTGCTTTTCATTGGGGAGCTCATGAAACAATCTGAACGATGCATAGATGAAGGTTTGGTATATATATATCCAAGCAACTTTATTGCCTCATATTTTGGTGCATTTTACATCCATCACTCTAGAAAAGAAAAACAAGAAACTGTGCTGCTCTTGTTTGTAAAATTAGCCCTTGAGCTTATGATGGCTTAAGCACTCCTTTGAAAAAAGAGAGAAATATAATTGAAAGAGAAATTCTCAGAAAGGGAAAAACATTCAATGAAATATTTCATTCTTTTTACTTACTATATCAGTGAGTATTACTTGTGTGATCCTTATGAAATCTTATGCACAAGTATCTCCTTTGGGTTAAACTAGGTAACCAATGCTTCTCCCTTTCTTGCAGGGATGCATCCTCGTGTGCTAGTTGATGGTTTTGAGATTGCAAAAAGAGCAACTCTACAATTTCTTGAAAAATTTAAGACTCCTGTAGTGATGGGTAATGAGCCAGATAAAGAGATATTGAAGATGGTTGCAAGAACGACATTGAGAACAAAGGTTGCTTCTGCAATTTTAATTTAATAAAGATTTTGATGCTGCTGTTGATATGTTCTTCCTTTCCTACTGGTGCTAATGCCAATTTATTGTTTTAGCGCAGTTGTATGAATCACTGGCTGATCAGCTGACTGACATTGTTGCGAATGCTGTGAGCACCCACTCTTATTAGTCTTCAAAATATTGGTCCCTGTTTGGCTAGTTTCTTTTTTCTCTTTGTGACATGGTGTCCTGGCGAAGAGGGACCAGCTGATGCTGATCTTTATTGTGTTTGAAAGTTGGATGTGTCAGCGGTCTCTGAAAGGAGAGAATTCTTCATTAATTTATTCAGACATAAGTCCTGTAAAAGGGAGAAATATGCCTAAGATTTAATGTTGTGATGAATTTTTTTCTTTTGGGGCAATGATGCATGATGAACTATATGGGTTGTTTTTTGGCATTATCATTGATTACATTCTTTGCAACTTGTAGACGGGGCTTTATGCTCAAACCTGTCAATACAATTCATTCTTTGCAACTTTGTGCCACAGGTGCTCTGCATTCGCAAGCCTGAAGAAGCTATTGATCTTTTCATGGTTGAGATAATGCACATGCGTCACAAGTTTGATGTAGACACTCGTTTGGTATGTGGAATGCTATTCTTGGCCCTTTTGGTTGACATTTCTATAAAATGAAAATGGTAGTGAAAATAGTTGTCAGCTATTGTGATAACATCACTAAGCAGAATAATGGACATCCTATTCTGATTAGTCAACTTCTGGACTGGAGAATCAGATTTTTTAAATTTCATAAATTATTGGCGATTCCAGAGTAGATACTACCTTTCCCATAAAATTTTGTGTATGAAAAACCAGTTTAATGTACCTTATTCCAAGTTTAGGCGATAGTAAAATAAAGAATGTTGCACCCAAGGGTATGGCCTAGTGGTCAATGAAGTGGGTGAGAACCATGAGGTCTCAGGTTCAAACCTCAATAGAGACAAAAACACTAGGTGATTTTCTTTCCATCCGTTCTACCTTGGTGGACAGAGCTACTTGGTACCTATTGCTGGTGGGAGGTGGCAGATATCCTGTGGATTTGGTTGAGGTGTGCGCAAGCTGGCTGGACACCATGGTTATAAAAAAAGAAAAAGTAAAATAAAGAATGTTGTCTACCGAAAATACTTTCACTCTGGGTACACTTTTATAGTTTTTTTTTCCAAGTTGGTTTTATTTAGGATGGTGTAAAGGAACAGTATGATTGGACTTTTTTGAAAAAAGAAAAAGAGAAAAGTAGGTCAGTGCTTAGGGTAGAGAAAGTGAAAGTTTAACCTTACACATCTAATATAGTCATAGACAGTGAAAGATGCCTATATATTAAACCTGGCTTAATTGGTCAAAACATAAATTTAGCTGAGAATATTCTGACTGTGTTGGAGGTCTTGAAGATACATTAGCATGTGGGTTAAGGAAAGAGATGGTATAATGCATATTTCATGCAGCTATGTAAATTTCACTAAGTATGCCACAATGCCCAGATGTGGATGGACTTGTCCTCACTTCTTCATGATATTTCGTGCTGCCAGATGAAGAACAAAAAAATTGGGCTTTTTCTCCTTTTCTCCTTTTGCCCGGGGTTGGGGGGTACTTGAGAAACTGTCATGCAAATTTATGTGTCACCTCATTAATACTTGCTGCCGTTAGGTTGAGGGCCTTGTACTTGATCACGGTTCAAGACATCCAGACATGAAAAGGCGAGCAGAGAACTGTTACATTTTGACTTGTAATGTCTCTCTTGAATATGAGAAGAGGTAATAGTGTTAATCCAGATTCACATTGCTTAAATTTACTTGGTCTTTATAAGTTCATACAATTGATCAATCTTCTTTCTCAGTGAAGTAAATGCAGGTTTCTTCTACTCAAATGCAGAGCAGAGAGAGGCAATGGTTGCTGCAGAAAGGCGTTCTGTTGATGAGAGGGTGCAAAAGATAATTGACCTAAAGAACAAGGTATGCTATGCA
The DNA here is from genome assembly GCA_035772735.1 of Datura wrightii. Taxonomy (NCBI): domain Eukaryota; kingdom Viridiplantae; phylum Streptophyta; class Magnoliopsida; order Solanales; family Solanaceae; genus Datura; species Datura wrightii. The sequence goes on from JASDFA010000008.1 coordinate 99,593,272, forward strand.
GGTAGTTATTTGACATTACTCTATTTTAGTGTGAGAAAATCTTTATAACGTTCAATGCTGCTGGTTCTCTGCAGGTTTGCGCTGGAAATGACAACAATTTTGTTGTTATCAATCAGAAGGGGATTGACCCTCCATCTCTTGACCAACTTGCTAGGGCAGGAGTAAGTTGTTGCTCTCCTTAATTCAGTTTCTAGTAGCTGAATCGTTCGATCAACCAAGCTTGTGTCTTTTCATTTTGGTTTCTCTGGTTGCTGTGCTAGCACCTTGTGAACTAATTAGTCTGATTAGGCCTATACATCTTGAGCTTGTGTTGGTAAAATAGAGAGAACTGCTTAGAACCCCTTTAACTCCTCCTCTCTTCGTTCTTTTGTTAGATGTACAAGAGAAAGGCTTGAGGGGGGGGGGGGTCACAGGGGCTTAATGGTAATAAAAATGACGGAATGGATCTGAAAGACTCCAAATATCTTCATGAGAAGATTAATGAAGACATTTTTAAACTTGTGGAACTCATCATAAACTGCTTAATATAACAGAGCAGTTGGATGGAGCTTGCTTGTCTCTTTTCTTTTTCTTTGGTAGAAACTCAAAACTGGTTAATTGCATAAGGTCTGTGCCTTTTCAAATCACTTGTTTTCAACACTCAAAAAGAGTTCTGTGCCTTTTCAAATAATTTGTTTTCAGGATTCAGTCCAAGTATCTGCCGACCCCAACTTGTTTGGGACTAAGGCATAGTTGTTGTAGTACTCAATCAAAGGATCCATGAGAACATATGCAATAAGCTCTCTCTCTCTCTCTCTCCATTTTATCACGTGCAAGAGCTTAAGTTGGTAGAAATATTGAGGAAAGTTAATTTGACGTGGTGACCTTTTATCTAAGGTTCCTGTTTCCTAAAGTACACTGCTCAAGCACCTGAATGCAAATACAAGTTTTTACACCTTTAGCTCTTATTTTTAGCAATTCCTCTTTTGGTTTAATGAGAAACAATAGATTTTGACACTTTTTCTCTTTAATGCTTTGTCACAAGTCACAACATAAAATTTTCATTCTGTCTGGACATTGTACCATTTAGTACTTCTGGATCTTCTTTCCCCAAGTATATTTTCCCCTTAAAACTAAAGATGCAATTTGAGCAGTTAAATGGGAGGTTGTATGGCGTAAATGGGAGGTTGCATGAACATAAAGACTTGTCTTCTTTCGACTTTGCTAAACATTTTATGTAATCATACTTGTTTCATGTTCTAGATAATCGCACTTCGGAGGGCAAAGAGGAGAAATATGGAACGTTTGGTTTTGGCTTGTGGCGGGGAGGCAGTTAACTCTGTTGATGACCTAACTTCTGAGTGCCTTGGCTGGGCTGGGCTGGTCTACGAGCATGTTCTTGGTGAAGAGAAGTATACCTTTGTAGAAAATGTCAAAAATCCTCATTCCTGTACTATTCTTATCAAAGGTACATTTAGGTGCTTAATTTTATTGTTTGTTCTCCTGTTGCTTATCATAGTAGTGAGCCGGAGAAGTCGATCTTAAACTGCAGTGCTGTTTTCTTTACAGGGCCTAACGACCACACAATAGCTCAAATCAAGGATGCAGTTCGTGATGGACTAAGGGCAGTTAAAAATACCATTGAAGATGAAGCAGTTGTACTCGTATGTTACACTTTTGCCAATATAAAACAATAGTTTTGTTATTTGATCAGCAAGAGATATCTGTGTGATTCCACATGGAAGCTCCTTCACATGATGTTTGTCTGTTGTTTTGTGCTGCTTGTTTATCTTTCATGACCAAGATTTGCATGCATGGGCCTGCTCCTAGGGCATTAGTTTCGTGATATGTGGGTTAGGCGCATATCATGGGTTTGAACCCTACTGTAGACAGAAGTGTGGTATTTAAGTGGAAAAGGGTAGAGAGCAGACTGATCATCCACTGAGTTCCACTGGTGTTCAGGTATTTCTCGGTTATAAAAAAGAAAGGCTGTGAATGCATGGGAACAGTATGGTTTATGTGAGTATACTGCTAAATATCATGATAATCCTGTTCCTTATTTGTGATCTTCTCTGCTGGGGCTAAGGAATTGTTAGTGTCCTATGTTGAACATTTACGAACAATGATGTACGGAAAGGGAAGGCTTTATTGTCTTCATAACCTAAGTTTTTTCCCCTGATTAATGGAAGTTACAGCTTCAACAATGAATGAATCAATCAACTCTGACTCCAAAACTAGATGTATTACAAATTACTGAATTTTAATTTGCATGCCTACATCTGATTATGGAATTAACTTTCTTGTCTTTTCAAGTGTTGAAGCACAATTTACGTTTGTATTATGAAAATGAGGCTATACATTTCTTGTTCCTAAGGTATAGTCTTGAATGCTGGCTTTCAGGGTGCCGGGGCCTTTGAAGTTGCGGCTCGACAACACCTGATTAACGAAGTGAAAAAGACTGTTAAGGGGGTGTGTATATGGATTTATCACTGTCGCTACTTTCATCTGTTAATCATCTTCAAGTACCGCATCTGTCTTCTCACTCTCTATATGTTTGTCTCAACAATATACATACAGCGTGCCCAACTTGGAGTGGAAGCTTTTGCTAATGCCCTCCTTGTTATACCAAAGACACTTGCTGAGAACTCTGGCCTTGATACTCAAGATGTGATCATTGGTCTAACGGTATCTAGAATACTACTGCTAACCCATCTTTCGTGCATGCAACAATGGATACTTCAAACTGAATGTCCTTGTAACATCTCAACTCTTTTCAGGGAGAGCATGACAAAGGAAACGTTGTTGGACTAAATCAGCACACTGGAGAACCTGTTGATCCACAAATGGAGGGGATATTTGATAATTATTCCGTGAAGCGTCAGATTGTTAATTCTGGGTACGTGGAGAACTTTTCATTCATTTTTTGTTTGCTGTGCTGTATATGCATTTTATGTGTTAACTACTATTTGTCTTCTTTGCAGGCCTGTTATAGCATCTCAACTGTTACTTGTTGATGAAGTAATTCGTGCTGGACGAAACATGAGGAAACCAAATTAGCTTTCTGTCTGAAAATACTTCGCAGATTTTCCAGTAATGTTTGCGATTATTTCGGAATTATCTGCTAGAGATAATTGAAGAAAATAGATGAAATAGGTGGGGAGAGTAGTAGGGTGTTCATCGGTCAGTTTGATATTGTTCTGAAAGATTTTGCCTCCATATTTTTGGTTTTCCGTTTTTCGAATATACCAAATATCATATTGAAATAAAATTCGATATGGTTTGGTTTTCTACTTTTCAATTTTAGTTTGTATGGTTCAGTGAATTTAGTAGTACTTTTTAAAGTTATATTCTTTCTAAAGAGAAAACATCAGACACGTTACGTCATGAACTGCCAAACTTGGAATGAATGTTTTTTACGGTCATTCAAAAAGGGAAAAAGGATAAATATCAAACCAGGTGAAATTGAATTAAAATGTCCTTTTGTTAATAGTTTTATTAAAAAATATCTTTGCTATTATTTTTGGGCCAAAAAAATATTTTTTTCTAATAAATATATTATTTCTTTTCTTTTTAAACAATTTTTAGTAAAATGTTATTTTTAAAAAATTCTTTCTTTTTTAATTTTTTTTCTTTTAAAATTTCTTTAACTAATAAAAAAGTGAGAAGAATTTTTTTTTTTTTAAATTTGTAATTCCACTCAAGGAGTGGAGGAGTTTAGGCTTGACTGCAATCTGTATATTTTCAAAAAAAATTTAATTACACGGAGGAGGACGTAAACCTTGGCCTCCAAGACTTTGTCGGAACTGGTTATAGTCTTCTTACTATCTCGAATAGAATAAAAATATCGAGCCCAGTCAAGACTATAACTACAAAAGAAAGGAAGACTTGGATAGTCATCCTTTGCTGCTATACAACGATGATCCTGTCATGGCCAAAAGAATATCAGGTATTGGTAATGACATATTTGTTCTTCCTTTGTTTGAATCTACAATTTGGGATTCCTCCAGCTTCCAGTTTCATTGAGGCTCTAGCCTTGGTAGGTAAGGAAACAACCTCTTTGAAGATGGTGTTAGATTTTGATTCTTCACTCATATTTGCTAGTAAGTCCGCAGTAGTGTTGGCTTCTCTAAAAACATGAGAAAACTTGAAATCGACATCCTTGACAAGCTCTTGAATCTGTTCTATGATTTGCTGTAATTGCTAGGGAGGTTTTTTAAACCTTTTAATCCAGTTGATGATCACCATTGAATCTGATTCCACCATGACCTTGTTAAGGCCATTGTTAATGCAAATTTGTATGCCTTTACGGATGACCTTTGCTTCTGTATTGTTATTGCTGCCTTCCCAATAATATTCTGTATATGCAATAATAAAATTGCCTTTATGATCTTTGATGATGCCTCCTCCTCCTGATGATCCAGGATTACCCTTACTGCATCCATCTGCATTAAGTTAGACCTAATCAGAGTTAGGTTTGTGGCAATATACAATTTGTGTATGGATGTTTGGCCTCAAATTTTCCACCATTTTATAGAAATCCTGCCAATTCTTAGGAAGGTTAAGATCATTGAATTTAACGTTTATAATCAAGTAAATAAAATTCATCACCCATTGAATAATAAACCAAGAATTCATTTTGATATTATCAAACCTGGCTTTACATATGCTTTTCCAAATATGCCAACAGATGGCTGTAGGAACATTCTGAAAAATAGTTTTATGGACCTCATTATTTGGTTTAATTAACCACCAATCCATTGCTCTTTGTCTTACTTGTCCTTGAGTAATTTTAATGCCACAAACGTTAAAAAGAAATTCCAAACCTGATTTGCAATCTTCCCTTCACTGAATAAATGAAAAGTAGTTTCCTCCCTGTTCGAGGTGCAATAGTTCCATATAGAAGATAAATTAACACCACATCTTTTAACAGTTATATTCGTTGCAACATTGTTCATGAGAGTTCTCATCATAAAAAAAGAAATTCTGAAAGGAATGATCCTATTCGAGCAGTTTATACTCGATAGGGTAGAGCCTTTTTTCTGTCTCAACAGCTGCCAAGTTGATTTACTAGTGAAATTTCCCTCCTGGTCAGGCATCCATATAGCAGTGTGGTTTTTATTAGGATCAAGCTGAATGTCCTTTATGCTGCTAATAATGTTCTGAGGGAGGATTCTCATCAGCTTCCTTTCATTCCAACCGCCATTTCTGATGAAGTCTCTAACCCAAATTCTTTTAGGGATTCTTCTGTCTTGAACCATATAGGCAAGAGGTCCAAATTTAGTCCATGAATCCCACCAAAAAGAAACCTCTCCCTTGCCAAGCTTCCAGGTTATATGAGGTTCCACTTTATCTTTGATGATCATCATTCTTCTCCAAGTGTAGGGATTGTCTTGGTCCCTTTTTTTTTCTACCGGATGGAACCTTTTACAGTATTTTGCTTCCATGAACTCCATAAAAAGAGATCTTTGAGTTCTAAATTTCCACCACAGTTTTGCTGAGAAGGCATTGCAAGTGTTATTGAAAGATCTAAAGCCAGCCCCTCCCTCCTTGACTGGATAACATAGGTCATTTCAAACTATCCAGTGTCTTTTTGTTCTGTTGCCTTCCATTCCCCAGAAAAAATCAGCAATGATCTTCTCAATTTGATGAATAGTTGTCTTAGGAGGTTGAACCATAGCCAGAAGATGGATATGAAGAGCTTGGAGGACAGATTTGATAAGAACTGCCTTGCCTCCAAGATAGAAGTTTCCCATGCCAACCTTGCACTTTTGGCAACTTTAGCCACCATATTATTGAAGTAGACAATCTTCTTTGCTCCTACATAGATTGGACATCCCAGATATTGCATTGGAAATTAGCATTGAGCAAAGCTAGTGATTTGCTTGATGGTGTTAATCCTGGGATCGTCTTCCTTGAATGTAACATAAAAGCCAGACTTCATTTTATTGACCATTTGCCCAGAAGTCCTTTCATATTTATCCAAATTGGTCATCATCATTTTAGAGAATCTTGATCATCTGAAGAAAACAAGATTATGTCATCAACATAACATAACTGAGATATTAAAGGATCATTCTTGTCAATAGAGTAAGGAATGATATTCGTATTAGTAAGGGAGTTCATCAAAATAGAGAGTAATTCATCCCTATGAGGAACAAGGAAGGTGACAAAGGGTCACCCTGCCTCAATGCTCTAGTAGAATTAAAAAATCCATGCCTACCACCACTTATATTGACAAAGTACCAGATGTTGGAGATTAATCTCCAAATACAATCAATCCATATTTCATTAAAATCAAACTGGCTGAGCACTTGACATAGGTATTCCCAATAGACCCTGTCATAAGCCTTAGCCATATCGAGTTTAAGAACAACATTTTCATTGGTTGTTTTCTTAGAAATCTTGTGGACCATTTCCTGAGTCACCATGATGTTGTTAATGATAGATCTACCTTTGATGAACCCTGTTTGGTTAGACGAGATTAACCTATGCATAATAAGACTCATTCTCTGATTGACTAGGCTAGAAATAATTTTGCAAGAGAAATTGCTAAGACTAATAGGTCTCAGCTCAATAAAATCCTGGGGGCATTCTATTTTAGGAATCAACATGAGACAAGTATGAGTGATAGCCTTCGAAATTTGATTTCCTGCAAAAAAACCAGTAATCATTAGTAGTAAGTCATCTTTGATAATATCCCGATAAAAATGATAGAATTTTCCAAAGATGTCATCAGGTCCAGGTGCATTGGTGACACTCATAGAGAATACCGCATTCTTGAGCTCTTCCATAGTGGGGATTCTAGTGAGATTGTAATTGTCCATCTCTTAATAACCTTGGGAATACAATTAAGAATTGAGAAATCACAATTAAAAGTATGTCTAGAAAATTAATTTTGAAAAAAGGATACGGCTTCATTGGCAATGCTAGCCTCTCATTCAATCCAACTTCTATCCTCTTTCCTGATCTTCTTGATGGATAATCTTTTTTTCTTCCTTTGACAATTGAGTAGAAAATTTTGAAATTTATTTCTCCTTCCACTAACCATTTGATTCCTGGTTTTTATTTCCAGAAAGCTTCTTTTTTTGTAGGCTTTGATAAGAAGAGCATTGTAATGATTTAAATCAGTCTGGTTTCTCTCACTATTGTCGATCAGGATCTTGTCTTCCAGGTTAGCCACCTTCATTTCCATCTCCTTAACAGTGTCAATAATGTTCCCAATGGATGATTTGGACCATTGTGACAAAGTTTTACAGGTATTTTTAAGCTTAAGATGGAATCTCCACATTGGAGATCCTTGGACATTGATATCTCAGGCCTGTTTTACAATATTCTTGAATTCCCCTTCTTAAGTCCAGAAATATAAGAGCCTGAAGAACTTAGTATAGTTATGCTGTGAGGATTTAGCAATAGTGAAAAGAGAAGAGTGGTCAAAGCTAGTTCTGATAAGGTGGTTGACACTAGTAGAGTCAAACAAATTCATCCATTCTTGATTTACCAAGACCCTATCAATATTTTTCATACTCTTTTATTTGGAGACCATCCATTGCACCAAGTGAACCTGGATCCAGAATATCCAGGATCAATAAGGTCACACCCTATAATAAACTGAAGGAAAGACATACTTTTGGACATCCTGTGGAGGTTTCCATCCCCTTTTTCATTAGGATTAATGATGCAATTAAAATCTCCAACTATAAACCAACGGAGATTATGTCTTTGGGATATATTCTTCAAATTCTCCCATAGATCTTCCCTCAGCTCGGCATCACATTTAGCATATACATCAGTGACAAGGATGCTTGTTCCCATCCAATTAATGATGTAGGGAACTTGTTAATCAGAATGATCAATAATTTGGCAATCAATAAGGTAATCCCAGAACAACCAAATTTGACTATTGCAATTTGAATAAGCCTTTGAGAATCCCAGAATCTTTCTATACTTATCCAGCTAATCAGATTTTTGGAATAGTTCACTTATGGCTATGAAAGGAGGTTTTTGAAGTCTAATGATTTGTAAAAGTCTCTCAAGAGCACCAAAAGAGTTGATGCTTCTTATATTCCAATATAGTGACTTAAAACTCATATCAATTTGTCAAGTTAAGGTCCTATTTATGGGAGGATCTACCTCCCCTTCCTCTGTTCGTTTGTCTACCTCCCCCGGAACTGTTTTTTCCTCTTCCTCTACCTCTAGGAGATAGGTGTACTTTATCGATCACCCCTTCAAACTCAGTTCTGATATCTACATCAACCAGGTTTTGATGACTGGTGGTTTCTTGTTTAGAGTTACTTTGCTCTTTAGTAGCAACATCAAATTTCTCCAAATGTTGTTCATTGATTAAGCTTTCACTGTCCGTACTGGCGTAATCTTCTGATTCCTCTGAACTGCCCATTTCCTCTTCATAGTCAAGATCTTCAGAACTATATCCTTCTTCTCCATTGTATCCTTACTCATCATCCACAGATGATTCAAACTTGTGACCATGTGTCTTCATCAAGTTGTTAGCATTATCATAGTCTTCTTCTAGGCTGGTTCCACTAATCAGTTTTAGAAAGTTACTGTCAGCATCACCTGGGTTATTGTGAATGGATATGTTGGTGGAATGATGCTGGTCATTATTTCTGCTTGTCAGATCTTCCTCAGTGTCTTTGACTTGGTTCTTTATAGAAATTATTATGATCTCCTTCACCTTCCCATTGTCGAGCTCTTGCTTCTCATCTTCCCTTTGTTTCGTGTGACCAGTGTGTTTTTGCTCCATTTGATTGTAAGTTTATTGTTGCTCCATTTGATTGTGATGTATTGTTGTTTTTGACATTTTGATTCACCTTGTTAATTGTTGTCTCTTTTGTGTAGACGTCTGCTTTGTTCCCATCATGGTTCACTTTTCTATTCTTGAATTTCCTCTTTTTTCTGGTAGTGTTGATGTTATCATTGTATTCTACCACTTCCTCTTTTCCTTTCCTTGATATATCCATGCGCGTGGGGATTTTGGGCATTTGAGTTAGTTCTTATATGATGATCCCAAATTTTTTGTTTTGCCTTCAGATTCCTTGTCTATTTTGCTCCTGCCGCACATTTGAATTGTTGCAATCCTTTTGTTCCTTCACAGTCTGCTCCTTGATGATATCATCTCCTTGATAATCTTTATCCTTGTTTCTTTTCTTTCTAGTAACAATTTGGAAATCTTTTTCGTCTTTGTTATTACTTCTCTTTTGATCTTTTTCTTTCTTATTCTGCATTTCCTTCTGCGCTTTAATTCTTTCATCCATGACTTTTATTCTGCATTGGCTGTCATTGTGTCCTTGCATTTTGCAGTAGAAACAGTAGCTTGGAGTTTTATCATATTTAATATCTAGCCATTTGCCATCATCCAAAGCCATCTAGTCTCTTAAAGCCTAGCCAAATCTGTTCCACTCTAGGCTTCAGGAGATCAATTTCAACCTTAATTTTCGCAACATTTCCCCTTGATTTTGAGTAAGTAGCTTGATCCGGAGCTATTGCAGTGCCTATATCATTGACAAGTCTGGATATAATTTCTCATTTAAACAAATTTCATGGGAGTTGATGTATCAAAATCCATACCAGAAGTATTGTAGTTTGTTCCTCTAGTTTAAAATCTGGGGTCCATTTCAGGATCTTCATAGGTGAGTCCCCAATATCAATGAAATCTTTTTCGAAAATGCGGTTGTAATCCACGTCATTCACAAAATTCAAATACATATGTCTGAGATCAAAATATACAATTTTAATCGGACCTGTTAAGTAAAATTGGCTGATGAAAATCTTCCTTATTTCCTCCATTGTTGGTTTGTTTCGATAGAATTTTCCAATAACAATGAGCCTACATTCTTTGGCCAAATTGATGAAATAATCTTCAGCTTTGAAGAAAACCACTGGTTTCCCTAGGTGAGTTCCATGGCTTATTTCTACCATTGCCTCACCATTGGTTAAAGATGGAAGTTTTGCTTGAACAGTGATAGCAAATGTTGGTTTTGTTACCGGAGTTTTAGGATGGTTTTCTCCATTCTTAAAACCACCGAGAGTGTTCTTTCCTTCTTTGACGATGTTGTCATTTTGATTTTGGGGGTTCATGCTTCTTTGGCCTTGTATGATAGTCAGAGATGCTTCAACAATTTGGTTTGATTTATGGGGGATCCGGTCAAAGTTTGAGGAAATTTTGGGCATATGAGAATTGGGGGTATGCTTTATGGGCTGTTTAGAAGTTTGAGAATCCCTATTTTCAGAGAGAGAATGTTTTCCAGCGTCGATCTCACTAGCTTGACCGGTCATCGCGCCCTCACAATTAACCGTTATTTGGGTGGTGCTGTTACCATTATTGTTATTTGGGTGGATGGGTGGGTGGTTTGAGTCTTTTTCATTGGTTGCGTTTGGTGGATTTGGGGGTAGTGCTGCAGCAACAGTGTTTGACGTCATAGAGAGTTGAGAGAAAATTCTAGAGAGAGAAAGTGTTAGAATAAAAATAAAGAGGTCCTCTGGAACTTGTAAGCCAACTAAAACAATGGTTAAGGTACTATGTGTATTTTTTAAACTGATAATATAGGTCATATATAAATCATAGTGATTTCATTATTAATTTTTATTTAAATAAAAATATAAAAATTTTAATAAAATAAAAAATATTTTTATTTCTTAATCTTTTCGAATTGAAGTAGGATAAACATGTGTTAATATATTTCTTGATTTTAAAGTTGAAATGAAAAAAAATATTAACAATAATTCTATCAAGCGATATTTAAAGATATTTTGTGATTTGAAGCAATGTAATAAATTTTCCTGTTTTATGACAGTATGATTGTTATATTTTAATTTTAAAACCAAGGATTATATTAGCTGTTTATCTTTTTTCAATTCAAAAAAAATTAAGAAATAAAAATATTTTCTATTTTATTAGAAACTTTTTTTTCGTTATCTAAATAAAAATATTAACAATGATTATTATGATTTTATATATATAAAAATTAATGTTGATTTACAATGTCTTTATGAGGAAAATAATGTGTTTTAGAAAAATATGTTTATTAGAAAATGGACATTTTTGACCCAAAAGTAACAATAGAGGCATTTTTGGATTAAAATATTGACATAGGATCATTTTTGGACCAAACTATTAACAAAGAGCATTTTTGTTCAGTTTCACATAATTTAAGGACATTTTTGACTCCTTCCCCCAATCAATTAAGTTAGCCTTTGCTTATAAATTTTTAATTTTTTTTTAAAAAAATATAGATTTTTAATTTTTTTTTTGGAAAACCTGATCTGAATGAAATTTGGATTCAAGTTGAATATGTGTTTGATCATAATTTTTCCAAACATATATATATATATATATATATATATATATATATATATTTTTTTTTTTTAAAAAAATATGGCTTATATCCATAACTTTTAATGCTATCAAGAATATCTAATTGCAACTAGAGGTGGCAAAATCAGCCCTTGAAATCATAATCCACCCAACTAGCCTAAATTTGAATTGATTATTGACCCGCTCATTTATTAGTTCAGCCCATCAAAGTTTAGGTTGATATCTATCCAAATTGATTCATATTTTTATCAAAGTATTTTTGAAATAATATTTATATTTTATTTAATATGTTATATTTAATCATAATAAAGAAAAGTAATAATTTTATAAGTTACTAAAAGATTATAAAAAGAACGAGTAAAACAATTAAAACTTAGTTAGAGTTGGGCGGACTGGGTTATGATCCGCATTTTTGCCACCTATTTCAGCTTAACCTGTTTCAGCTGAAGTAACTTTTGGGCGGATTATTAACCCGCCCATTATTAACTCAACCTATTTTGACCTGCCCAAACTCAGTGCAGCCCGCTCATTTACCACCTACAATCTTTATTAGATAAATATACTTGCTAATCTCAAATTATGCCGAACTTTTATTAATGACGTTTATTATCACAAAGCATAAATGCGAATAAATTTGATACAAAATTATTATTTTTATAATAAATTAGATAATACAATCATACCATGATATTTTAATAACACAATTATTATAATTCATTAAATACAATAAGTTATAAAAATTCATCAAAAGCAAAAGAATAATAACAACAATAATAAGAAGAATAACAACCTTAGTAACTACAAAATTTTAGAGACTAAATACAAAAAAATCGAGCTAAGTTTTAAAATTTCAAAATAAGCCAACAATTATATCTTGAGCCCAAAAAGAAAAATCTAGTAGATTTTAGGATTTGAAGATTTAATTTTTAATTTTTTTTAAAAAATTAGATAAATTCTATGATGAAACATATATTTAATTTTGAATTTTAAAAAAATACTTTTAAATTCTATTATCAAATAGAAGCTAAATCTAAAATAACAAATTTCATGTATCATTTTAAATTCTAAGTAGGTGTTTGGATATGCAATTTTATCGCGTGATTTGAAATCATGAGATGAAATCTTCGTTTGAACATGCGATTGCATCTCATGATCATGATTTGAGATCATGAGATGAAATCTCAAATTTTCAAAAAATCTTGATTTGAAATTTCAAATCATGAGATCGACTTTTTTAAATAAAAAATTTGACCCACAAGTTTGTATTTTGTAAAAAAAAATCCACCATTTTTTATATACCAACGAAGACTCAAAGTAAAAATATTGGTTCGTCTTCTCGGTCATCTAATCAAAAAATGCATGCTCAACTTGAGGAGATTGTTTGTACTATGTGGGAAGATTACATTAAAGAGTAGTTCTTGGCTTGTATGAGTCCACCACTAGTCAAGGGACCAGGTCCTTCAATTGTCAACAATAGATAATCAATCAATAAATAACTCAGACAGTGAAAGTAAATACACAGGATGTTTACGTGGAATCCTCCTTGCTTAGGGGAGTAAAAACTACGACCTACCTCGTAGAATTTCTCAACAACTTCACTAAACCGAGCAACAAAGATTATAGACTCTTATAATTCAAAAGATTAAACTCTTAATCCCACCTCTCCTTGCAACAACTCTATTACAAGGTTTCAAAGAAATAACTCTATTGCTAACAACGTTGACCAGCTAACTCTAACTAGTACAACAACTAACTCTAGCTCAACTGCCAACTAACTCTAATTGATACAAACACAGCTAATTCTAGCCCAACAACCAACTAACTTTTGTTGACACCTCTTTTTAAATACACGAGAAATATTACAATGAAAACACCTACACAAGCTTTACAAAGTAAAGAGTAGGTTTACACTTGAGAATAAAATACAAAGACTGAACAACCACATGAACTAGCATATAATCTTCAGTTGAAAGTGAGCAGGTCCGTTGTTGATCAACTTTATTCCCTGAGAACAGTGACAGCTTTTGCAGAGAATATATCAATTTATTGAGTGCAAAAACTAGGTTTTATTTTTGGTTATCTCTATCCGTACCAAAAACCAAGAAGAGATCCCATTGGATAGTACATTTGACATGCTGCAAGTCTGCTCAAACCTGTTGTAGCTTCACCAACCACAACGGTGAAAGTACACTTTACATTTGTATAATTGACCACCAGATACAAGTGTGGTCCCTATGGAACTACGAAGTTGCGAACCTGATCGCCTTATTAGTTTGTCGATCATCAAAATCAATAATATAACAGTAGTACACTACAACTCATATTCAATTTTACTTTTTATTGAACAAAAATTTGATCGATAAATATTTTATTTTTTTAGAATGACTTTGTGATAGTGTATTATACTTTGTCATGAACTTTTACTTATTTGGTAAGATTGTATAAGAATTGAAAAACATTTGATAGTTTTCACAACTTATGGGATTTTTATGTTCATGAGAAAAAAGTATAACTTAAGAATTCCAAATTGCATGTCCAAACAAAATTTTAACTTCATCTCATATAATTTCATATCATGATTTCATCTAGCATGACTAAACGGGCCAAAATTGCATACTAATTAACTGTCAGAGAAAATTCTTCGATCATGAGTAATAATTTTGGGTTCAAGCTTATTAGCCACATAGAGGAAATGTTTACTTGCGGTGAAGCAAAGGAGGCTCAAGCCTAACGGGCCGTTTGGTTATTGGATACCAACAAAGTTATCCAAGTATAAAATATTGCATAACTTATATTATGTTTGGTAGTATTTCTTTGTCATGTATAAAATTTAACACACATAATACTATGTTTGGTTAACAAATCAAAATCCCACATAACTAATACTGGTATAAATTATGAGTCAATTTATGTATCATTTTATGCGGGGTAGAAGGTGGAATAATTTATACCTGAATAACTAATTCATGAATAAAAAAGTTAAATAACAAATTTACCCTTATTAATCTTTCAATTAAATATTCATTCCTTTTTATCATATCCCCTTCACCCATTTCATTTCCTTTTATTAGATCTTCTTCACCCATCTAGATTTAAAAATGACTGCTCATCTTCTCAAAGAGAACAAACAATGATCAATCGAACAATCTGACTTTCTTTAAGGTTAGAAGCTACTGCAGCTGCTTCTTGTTGTTGTCGTTGTTCTTCTTCCATATATTTGTTGTTGAGAGAAGATTAAGAAAGGGTGACTTTTAATTTTCTTTGTTCTTCTTCTTCTTCTTCCATATATTTGTTGTTGAGAGAAGATTAAGAAAGGGTTACATTTAATTTTCTTTCCCTTCTTCTTCTTCTTCTTCTTCTTCTTTTTCTTCTTCCATATATTTGTTGTTGAGAGAAGATTAAGAAAGGGTTACTTTTAATTTTCTTTCCATTCTTATTTTTGCAGTACAATTACAAGAATATGTATATACTCGAATTTGATGTCTGACTTTTTTTTGAATTTGTATCAAAGTTTGATGTGGGTTTTTATTTTGTATGTTCAAAAATCTTTATTTTCAATAAAAGGTGATTTATTGATTTTAGTTTCTTTAACTTCAAAATGTGTAAGAAATGAGCATGTGTTTGAAATGGTATTATTTTTTTTAGAACCAAATTGAAAATTTTATTTTCACTTTAAAAAGTTGCTGAAAGGTTTGTGAAGCAGAAGAACAGAGAGTATCAAGATTTGAAATTTGAAGAGAAGATTCTTGGAATATGAAAAGGGTCAACTAAAAACTGATTAATCAAGATTATATATATTCTGTAATAAAAATAATAATATAGAAAAGAGATCGGAGAAACTTAAGTTCCAAATTATTTTTTTTCCATGAAAAGAGGTGGGGCTATAGTTATATATTTCTGTGAAAGCAATGAAACATAAGGACTTTTCTATTTGTTTTTGAAGGTTCTTATGTGAAGATTTTTTAGTATGTAATACATATTTCAATATATATATACTTAGTTTAATAAAGATTCTATAATTTTAAATGGAAAACAGGTGTCTATGGATCCTCAACAATTGCGCAATGTTGAATACTTTATCATCCTTGAGGAGATTGTGGTGCAATCATGTGTTATCCTTATTTGCCTTTTTATTGCGATATATAGCATATATTTAAGAAGACCATCTAGAAAGACGGGTCATTCAGTATTGCATGAATGCTAGAATTCCTAAAATCTTGTCTCATCTAAATGTTATTATTCGTGACAATGATATTGTATGTATTGATAAGCTTAGGATGGACAGAAATGCCTTTCACATTTTAGCTTCCTTAGCCAAGAATGTTGGAGGGTTAACCGACAGTAAAAATATGTCGAGTAGTGAAAAATTAGCAATGTTCTTAAATATTTTGGCTCATCATGAGAAGAACAGGTCTATCAAGGTTGATTATATTAGATCGGGGTGGAGTGTAAGTCAGGCCTTTAATGAATGTCTAAGAGCTATTCTCAAATTAACTCTATTGTTACTTGTTAATCCTAATTCGGTGCTCGAAGATGAAACTGATGATCGATGAAAATGGTTTAAGGTAGGTAAATTTCAATCCAACATTTACTTTACTATTGAAAAACTTAGAATATTATGATGAAAGTATTTTATTTTTAATTTTAGTATTTAGACTTAAATTTATTTTATAGGGTTGTCTAGGTGCATTGGATGGTAGTTACATTCCCATTAGAGTTGAATCAATATATAAGCCAAGATACAGGACTGAAAAGGAGATATAACAACTATTGTCTTGAGGGTTTGTGATAGAAATCTCAACTTCATTTATGTATTACCTGGAGGGATCAACTGCTGATGGTCGTGTATTGCGAGATGCTATTGTACAAAGAATGGTTTGAAAGTACCTGAGGGTATGCTAAATACACAAACACTTACCTATTCCTATTACATCAAAAAAATAAGAATATTTTAAAATAATTATATAACTGTTTACATTTTTAGGCAATTACTATCTATGTGATGGAGGATATACAAATAGAAATTATTTTTTATCTCCCTATCGAGGATATAGATACTGGCTAAAGGATTGGCAAGGTGATAATCCACCACCTCGATGTCGAGAAGAGATCTTTAATATGAAGCATGCTAGGGCGCGCAATGTTATTGAAAGAGCATTTGGTCTATTAAAAGGACGGTGGGGAGTTCTTAGAAGTCCTTCATCGTACTCGGCTAAGGTTCACAATAGAATTATTAGTGCGTGTTGTTTGATACACAACTTCATCCGAAGAGAGATGGAAGCTGACCCCTTAGATATGGAAATGGAATTCCACATGGAGCATCAACATGAACATGAAAATATTAGTACCATTGAAGCATCTGATGAAAGGATCACTCGGAGGGATGAATTGGCTCAGTCTATGTGGAATGAATGATTCGCCAATTAATTTTTGTAATTTTAAATTATGTTCTCATTTTTGTGGTGCTTATGTAACTTTGGTTTGGATTTTTTGTTCAATGTAAAATGTACTGGCTTTAGTTATTTTGTGAAGACAATAGTTAATCTTTTTGTATGTCTCACATTATTTTTATGGAGACAAATAGTGAATCTCACTATATATCTAGCAATATATATTTGAATTTAAGTAGTGAATCTGTGTATATGTCGCACATTATTTCATTTTCTGGACAGTTTAGCTGTATTACATTTTTCTTCATTGTGGTTAAAATAATTCAATAGTAAATCATATATTTGTATTAATTGTGATTCTTTTTAAATAATTTCACAGATTGAATGGCTAGTTCCACAACAACGACTTTCAGCATGTCTCAAAAAAGGGCAAGAAAATCCACACCTTCGTCTCGAAGGGTATGGACTCCAGAAGAGGAACTCACTCTAATAGATGGATTAAAAGAATTGTGTGTTAATGGTTGGAGAGGAGATAATGAAACTTTTAGACATGGATATTTGATGGAATTGGAACACTACATGATTGCTCGTCATCCTAATTGCGGATTAAAATCTCTACCACATGTTGATTCTAAAATAAGATCATGAAAAAAGAGTTATGCAACCATATCATTACTAAAGAGTCGAAGTGGTTTGGGATTTCAATACAGCGATGGAACTATCTTAGTTGACTATCCAAAAGCTTGGGATGACTTGATAAAGGTGATTTATATTTGTTTTAAATCATTAGTGAAATATTGCTTGTTACTTATGCTTCAACTCAAAGATGGCATACCCTTCCATTTCTATACTACTTCATGTATTTCTTTCCTTTTTTTTCCAGATTGATCCGAATGCCAAGTCAATGAACTCAAAAAAATGACCATTGTTTGCTAATTGGGAAGAAATATTTGGTAAGGATAAAGCTACCGGAGAGTTTGCCGAAGGGCCAGAAGATGCCGTTGAAGAAATAGAAAGAACTGAAGCTCAAAAAATTCCTAATAACATGTCTCTGGGATTTTCTGTTGTTGCGGTCGACGAAGATGATGTTCCAGCCACAGGAGAAGATCAAGCTGCTCAAGAGGAACCTAATGTATCAACTGGAGCAACACAAAGTCCGTTTACTGTACAAGATGAACCTAATATATCAATTGGAGCAGAACAAAGTTCATTCACAACTCAAAATGATGGAACCCAACAAGCTCGGTAAAAAGGTAATAATTTTAAAGCATCATCTTCTAAAGCCAATGAAAAAGGTAGATGCAATAAAAAAAACAACAATTGAGGAAGAGAATGAAACTATTCTTAAAGGTTTAATGGAGGTGATGAAACAATTTACTGAAAGTCATGATAAGAGGATGACTGCTTTAATTGACAAATTAGCGGAGCGTGATCTATCTGATATCCGTGGTCAGATCTTTTCTATTCTTAGATCTCCATCATTTGAGTTGTACAGCTCGGATGAACGAGTCAAAGCTGCAATTGGAAATACTAAAGATATAAAAAGGATGGAATTCTTTTTAAGCATCAGTGATGTTGATCGTCACACTATGATGTGGATGATTATTAATGATAAACTTTAAAGCTTTGAATGATTTTTGTATATTTATTTTGTAAGGCTTGACCGGAGTGACATTTTTTATTACCTAGTAGAATGTCCACAAATGTACAGGTATGTGGATGTTATGGCCTTAAAGTAGACTATTTTTGCATAACAAACGCAACATGGGAAGGTTCAATGTTAGTGTTTTTGTAAGCAGCCAATTCAAATGCTCTTCAGATTGTTGGAAATACTCACCCCGACGGTAAATCATCATCTTCCTCTAGGTGTTTTTACTTCCTTCTGCTCCAAGATTGTATCCAAAAAAAAATTTCTTGTAGGTTATTGAATAGTTGGAGTAATAAAAAAGATCAGTCAAAAATGCATATTACTTGAATACTTTAAGCTAGTTATATGTTGTTGGGACTGGTAGTCGAATTTCCAAGCTTGGTATTTTACTGCTGAAAGAAGAATGCTTCTAAAATAGGATATTTCTTTTGAAAAAAATACAACTGGATGATTGTAAGTTGAAACTGAAGCATTTTTACTGTTCACATACCTTGTTACTATTCTCCAAAAATTATGAAAGTTGTATCATGTAAAAGATATTAATTTAGTTTGATTTTATCTCTGTTTTCTGCTTAGTCAAGATATATAACAGAAGCAGATAAGAGCACTGAATCAGGTTTAGTTAATTTTACTTATAACGATGTTTGTCCCACATACCACTAGGAAGATCGGGATCTTTACAAAGGGCTTTTTCTAAAGGTCTCTACTTGTTAAAAGATGAACTGGTTGTAAAATGGAAAAGGAGATACTAGGATTCTACTTCAATTGCAGAATTTTGATGTGTTATTTTTGTTAAATATATAATTTTCATAATGTTTGTGAAGTTATTAGTTCTTGAATTTTGATGTCTTATTTTTTTAAAGGTATTAGTTCATTCCATTATTTAAAATTATTTATACAGGTGCAAAGGAATTGCTTGGACAACTTTCAATGCCATTATAGTATAACCAACAACAGCTTCAACTTTCCTAGTCAAGCTAAATGGTATGTGCTCTAGAATTCTTGCATTACATCTAGTTCGTTGACCACTGATCAGCCTTGCAAAAGATTGTTAGACTCCTTTTTCTTTTCTTCTTTAAAGTTTGAACTGCTCATCGAGTTAAATTTCATGATGTTTGACGAGGGACTCAATCCACTGCAATTTTCTAGTCTCAGAGTTTTCAGGAAATGCCATAGCTCCTGTTTGGAAAACGTATGTCCTCCAGCTTAGTAAGAGCCTTAGATTTTCCTTTATTTCAGGGAAACATGGAAAAACAATTTCAATGTATTCTCTTCTCCTCCCTATTAGTCTTCTTGGCTTCTTGCTAGGTCTTGTTCATTTATCCTCAACTTGTTCCATAACACCGTTAAATACATAAATTTCCTATTTTATTTTTAGATGTGGTAACATGGTGACTTGAGCCCACAACCGTCAGGTTGGGGGGGAGGGGGGGGAGGGGGGTGCTTTCCACGTGACCTACCCTCTCTCATCTGAAAATTTTCTTGCAATCTCTTACCAAAAGGACCCCCCAATGAATATATGTCCAACCCAACCCATCCTAATTTGGGCGGGCAAGGTGGGTTATATTTTCACAGGTTAAATTTCCCCTACCTGTCTCCTGTCAATTTTCTTTAAAATCAGTTGAGATTTTCGATTGTTTGAAGTCTAGACAATCTTATTATTATGTAATTCCTTCTATCACTTTTAGATCTATGATGGTCATGCTTATTGCCTAATATTGTTTGGAAGATGCAATTACAATTATCTAAAGTTGATGATCCAACTTATATGTATTATGTTTCTCCTTCAAACTAATGTATCCTCACCTGGAGTTAGTGATTTGAATTATGTTGTCTTGCAGGCATTGAGATCCCCAAGTTTGAGGACACAGTTACTCCTCAATACAAATACAAGTTTGATGCTTTGGTAAGGAAAATCATGATACTATTCCCGTCTTCCCTGATTATTTGGTCTTGTAATTTCTTTTATTATGTTTCCTAAATATTGTGTCGCTGCTTATATGCTAGTGGAATAGTTAGTTGTAAGATCGACTTCGTTCTAATAAAGTGGTGCGTAAGAAAGAATAAAATACACCCAAGGACGTGGCCTGACGATCAATGAAGTGGGGGGTGGAAACCTTAGATTGGATTTCAAATCCTAGTGGTGATAAAATATTCCTAAGTGATTTATGGTAAAGAATATATTTCTTTTGGATTCCGAAGGAAAATGTGTAGCAGTTAAATACTACTGTGATGACTGGCCAACATATAGTGCCAAACTTGCTTTTGAGAAGTCTATTTTTACCAAGACTAAAAAGACAAATGCTCGAACTGAAGGTACTTCTTATCCTTTTGGTTTCTCTTTGATCTTTATGGTTGTACGTTTTATATGCTTCTGGAAAGTCATTGCTTTTGTTCTATTATCAAGTGATCTGGTGCTGGAATTATATTTACTTAAATTTTCTTTAACCGTGGATTATAGGTTTATGTTTACCGGATGTTTTATTTTTGATGTGTCTTAAGTTACTTTGTAATAAGAAATAAAAACTATTTTTAATATTTATTTGGGTACTGTGCATCTCATTTTATAGGATACCAAGAACCTTTGCTAGTTTCTGATCTTTACTGCTTATTGACTGAGGATAATTTATTGACAGTGCAGGTCAGGAAGCACAATCTTCAAAAGGAAACCAAGTCTGTTAGCATCAAGTCGATTGTCATTTCTTCTATTGTTGATTGTTCATGGGTTAAGATGTATCACTGTCCAAAAAATAGATTGATTTTAGCCATTTGAATGATAGATTCAAGTAATTAGCAAATTGGCGTCATAGCAAGTTAAAGCAAAACAGTGCCCAAATCCTTTTTATATTCTGTTAAGGGTGGTTAGATATGTTCCCAACTGTACCTATTGAAATTTTATTGTGCTCCTCCCTGGGAGTTGGCAAAGATAATATTATACCATTTGAAAGGTTATATTTTTATGCGATGTGATGATTTTAGTTCCTTGTAATTTATTGTGAAAAAATTCTATATAAATATTGGTTGTTTAGTATATTTTAGATGGATTAATTATAGAGTTAATTATATATACATGTGAATGCTTATGAAAAGAACGATTAATATTTAGTTTTACAAAATATGTTTGAACTTTTGATATTGGTTCAATTATACATAGAAATAGATACAATATATCTGACGTTAGTTCAATTATATGAGAAAGTTGAAAAAAGTAACACCCGAAGTTCCTATTTAAATTATTGCCTAAATAAAAATACAAAAAAAAAAGAAAATAAAAATACAAGGCTATGAAAGGCCAAGGGTATAATTGTAAATATACATTTTATTTTTAAAAAGTACATAATAATATACATAAATATACATTTAATTTTTAATAATGACAAATCAACACCAAATAAATAATTTATGCATAACTAAATACAACATAATTAATACCTGCATTACTAATACCTGCATAACTAAGACCTATATAACTAATACCTGCATAACTCCACGACTAATCAAACGGCCCTAAGGTCATAATTAAAATTACTAAATGATAAGAATTTGAAAAAATTATGTACGAAGCTATTCAAAAATTTTTTTTTTTGATGTTTTTGTTTAGTGGTGAGAATAAAATTATTAAGTGATTGAGAATTTTAAAACATATATTAACCTTGAAGGTTTTCTAAAATATTAAATAAGTTTTTGTTATGATAGATATTCATGAAGTTCAGCACCAAAATAGTAAATTATTGAGAGAAATGTATATTATTATCACTTAAAACGGATAGCTTTTTACAATTATAAAATATATTTAAAAATATGTAACAAAACAGGAAGTTCGCCTAAATATTATTTTTTATATTTCACGACATCAACCTTCACTTGAGAAATTAAAAAAAATTAATGATGCCATAGTTCGCTCAACTTTAGGTCAACTGCCAATTTTTTTTTTTTTTTTTTGCAATTCACCCAAACTTGGGTGAACTATGGCTGCCTTAATATTTTTTTTTAGTTTTCAGCATTTGTATGGCTTAAATTTATTTTTAAAAAATATTAAACTTATTCGCTCAAATCCTTTGTTGCAATTTGCATAAAGTTGGGCGAACTATGGCCGCCTTAGTTTTTTTTTAAGTTTTCAGCATTTATATGGTTTAAATTTTTTAAAATTTTTTTGGTACAATTAAAACAAAATTATAAAATTGTAGAATAATTATGGAAGTTCGCCCAAAGTTGGGCAAACTATGTGTTGAATTATTATTTTTTAAATTATTTTTGCTTAGATTGTTTATGTTGTTCACTTATAAATATCACTCAAGTTCACTTCTAAAATCTATCAAATAAATTTTTATTTTCATAGTAAAATCTAGCCAATAATAATTTTTATTTTCATAGTAAAATCTAGCCAACAACATTTCATCTTATATCGAAAAAAAGAATCCAAATTTACGCTCGTCTATTGAGATGATTGGGCCTGAATTTACTCCTATCTATCGACCCAAAATTTTTTCGATATAAGATGAAATGTTGTTGGCTAAATTTTACTATGAAGATAAAATATTATTGTTGGTTAAATTTTACTATGTGGTTAAAAAATATTTGATAGATTTAGAAGTGAATTTGAGTGATATTTATAAGTGAACAACATAAACAATCTAAGTAAATATAATTAAAAAACAAAATAAAATTCAACACATAGTTCGCCCAACTTTGGACAAACTTTCATAATTATTCTACATTTTTGCTACTTTTTTTTATTATAGCAGAATTTATTGTTTTAATTTAAGACATATAAATGCTTAAAACTAAAATTTAAAAAATTTAGGCATCCATAATTCACCCAACTTTGGGCGAATTGCAACAAAGGATTTGGGCGAACAAGGTCATTTTTTTAAAAAAGAATAATAAGCCATACAAACGCTGAAACTAAAAAAAAAAAAAATTAAGGCAATTATAGTTCGCCCAAAATTAGGCGAACTATTATTTCATTATTATTTTTTTAATTGCTCAAGCGGAGGTTGACGTTGCTTAATGTAGAAAGTGCAATTTGCCAATATTTGGGCGAATTGCCCGTTCTGGTACACCTTTTTTCTATATACCCTTTTGGTGAATTTTATCCAATTATTCACTATTTTGATGCCGGACTCGATATTCATGCAAGAGTGCTTGAACATCATCGTTATATACAAATTCAAATAAAAATATATACAAATCTTATTATATAACTTCAAACAACTTATTAAGATTTAAATTTAAACCACTAATTTTATCAAATCACTTGTTTGGATTTTAGCTTGCATTTCATATTTATGATTAAATTATTATTATTATCATTAAATTATTATAGGAAAAAGGGTCAAATTTATGCCTTTACTTTAGTTTAATTGCTAATCTTATCCTCTGTCATACTATGAGGCTATATTTTCCCGCGCCATCATCAGACTATTCACTTCTATTCCCCATTTAACGAAAATCACCAAATCACATTAAATTATCAATTTTTAAAAATAAAATCCATAAAGTCACAATATAACCTGCCCTCCCCGACCCAACTTAATCAAAATTGACCTAAATATTATAACATGTACCTTATAAGATTCTTCTGCTAATCTATCCTTGTTAGCAGCTACCCACTCATTGTACTGCTTCAAGAACATTTTATACCGGTACAAGCC
The DNA here is from genome assembly GCA_035772735.1 of Datura wrightii. NCBI lineage: Eukaryota > Viridiplantae > Streptophyta > Magnoliopsida > Solanales > Solanaceae > Datura > Datura wrightii. Next base: position 99,617,275 of record JASDFA010000008.1, read on the forward strand.
CATATCATGCATGTCGTTTTCACCATCTCCTCCATTTTATCATCGTCCACTCTCACGGACGGCATCTTATGAGCTTCCCTAATGAACTCCAATTCTTTCTTGTCAATGTCACGCCCCAAGCCTACACCCTGAGCGTAACACGGTACTTGAAGCCACAAGTGACCCCAAGTCAACCCCTGATCTATCAGTTACTAGCATTCTGAGTAAACATGCACAACAGAACTTTGAAATAATATCATAAAATATTCGTGAGGGGCAAGTCTGAAAACATAAAGTTAAAACAATAGAATAATACTGATAAATCTGAAAATCATGTCTGTCTGAAATCCATCTAATAGAGGAGTTTCTGGAACAAGCCCCCAGCTAACTCTAAGTGTAAGTGAAACTAATACATGACTGAAGGAAGGAAAATGGTGCCCCCGGATGATGAGGAATCACGCTTCAACTGCTGCAACGGAGAATCTGAACTGCGGCAACTAACGGTGCTGGGTCTGAGAATCTGCAACTGTATCATGAAACGATACAACATAAAAATATGCATCAGTACTTGAATGTACTGAGTAAGTGCGAGAAACATAATTGAAAATAAAGTCTAAGCTGAAATGACACGCAATGACCAATAGGTAAGCTGAACTGAACTACTGATATAATCTGAAATGGTCAAGATGACCCTGTCCGATGGTCAAGGACGTGCCCTAAGTCTGAAACACTGAGGCCGAGATACTGCACTGAACTGAGTTAAACTGAAGACTAAAACTGAACCGAGCTGCTTATTCTGTAACTGGACTAGACTGACTAGTGAAAAAGTCTATAACCGACATTTAACCACGTGAGCTAGACGTGGAGTCTGATGTATACACCCCACCAGTAGGACCCAATATACCTTGACAGGGTATAAAAGCATGAATTGAGTGATCACAAAAGTTTGGGGCCAATCAGGCTAAGTAATACTGTAACCTACGCTAGCAACGTAGTTCTGGGAACCTGGGTGCACTGGAACCCCGACCCGCTCGGTGCTAAGTTCTGCTCCCACTGAAAAACCTAAGCCGAACTTCTAAGATGATAGCTTGAAACTGGAGTCCAAGAATAGTCAGGGACATATAACTGCATGTACCCTGAGAGTCTTATAGGACCAGATTTTGAAACTGGGTTCTAGACTGGTCAAAGCTGCTTATCTGGAAGCGTCGAGACCGTCTAAGAACAAGCTGTAACTGAACTGGGGTCCTGGGCTGGTCAGAGCTATTACTAGAATGTCATGACTGCCTAATGGACCAAAAACTATAAATCTGAGTCTGATTATGATAACTGAGAGGCACCTCTGACACCTCGAATTAAGACTGAAGTCAAACTGATCAGTTGACAATTTTCTGAATATCACTGAGGATTCTTGCATTGTGACGGAGACTAAATTTATAGGATTCTGGAGAGATTCTATTTCTAACTGGTCTGGACTACTAACAGCTAATAGAGAATTCAACTTATCCCAACAGTATGGGAATTTCATAACATAGAGAAATTCAAGAATTATAGAACCTCTATTCAACGAACTAAAGTCATTCTGATTCATGGGTATTTACCCAACATATACGTATAGCAAGAAATTCGAGGAATTCAGCCCAAAGCATTCTTCATTCACTAGAGGGGATTTAACAAGCAAAATCATTACTCGAAAAATTAAGGCTTAAACTCACTTTTTCTATAAACACTGACAATTTGATAAGGAATTTATGGGGATCATATCAACAATATACATGAACATCGTTCTAAGTGAAATCAACAAAAATAAACATGAATACTCTTCATATTCGAAAGCTCAGGGCTTAAAACTGATAGAAGAAATTGAGGAGGATTTTGGGGACACAAGGGAAGAACAATCCCCTTGCTAAAATCCCACATACCTGGTGAATTTGAAGAATTTCTTGAGAATCGAAGAGAAAAGTTCAGCCCTAGCCCTTGCTCTGAAATACTCTGAGAGAGAATTCTATGATGTTTTCTCTGAGGATTAACGTTAGAATAAGGGGAGGAACCATCCAAACCCTCTAATAAGTCTGAAATTAGGTCTAAAACGACGTAGTTTAAAGCTTAGGTGAATAGAAAATTACTAGATAGTCCTTAGAAGTGCGCGGGAAAAACTGTTAGGTGCCCCTAACGGGTGACCTAACGAGTCGTGGTGTCTGAAAACGACTTGTGGTCATGCCCGTCAGGTACACTGCCTGGAATCTTCAGTGGGTGACCACAAGTGACTTAACGAGTCGTGGTCACTGGCCACGACTCGTGGTCACCAGTTGTCGATACACTGTCTCACCCCTTGGGAAAATTAATACAAGGTTGGTCACGGGTCACTCAACTAGTCGTTCCCACAGACTATGCCTCATGGTGACCACCCGTCAAGTACACTGTCATCTTCTCAAGTTTCTAGATTCTGGCCTGACAACGGGTGACTCAACGGGTCGTGGGACCTGACCACGACTCGTGAAGTTTCCCATTCGGAACATTGACTTTTCTTAGGCATCCTCCTCACGGTTGACCTAACGAGTTGTTGGGTCCCTTAACGAGTCGTTGGGTGGGTTGTTCTGCAACATTTCTACAGTTTTCCAGATTTTTTGCTTTATGCCCCAAAATTGGATTTTGAGTTTCTGCGGTGTTACAATATCTCCCCTTTGTAAACATCCGTCCTCGAATGTTAGAAAACTCATAGAACCCAGAAAAATAACAATCAAAGTGTCCAAATACTACTCATTCAACTTCAAAACAACCGATATGACTACTTTCATTTCAGAGAACAAAACTGAACGGAATTTTGCTTTTCATAAACACAACCAAAATCAGAAAGAAAATTTAGTTACATGATCTGAATTCGACAACTAGTTCAGGTCTTAAAACAAAATTCACATTTCAAGCTACAACAGAGTCGGTAGAGAACAAGTGTGGGTATTTGGCCCTCATATCTGCTTCGGCCTCCTACGTAGTTCCTTCCACTCGATGATTTTTCCATAGAACCTAGGTTGAAGCTATTTCCTTGTTCCTCAGCTTACGCACCTGAAGGTCAAGGATCTGGACTGGTACTTCCTCATATGAGAGAATATCTTTTATTCCTACGCTGTCCAATGGCACAACCGAGGTTGGATCTCTGATGCACTTCTTCAAAAGTGACACATGGAAAACTGGATGTACAGTTGCTAGCTCTGAAGGTAACTCTAACTTATAGGCCACATTGCCGATATGCCTCAAAATTCTATAAGGTCCCACATACCTCGGACTGAGCTTCCCCTTCTTTCCAAACCTCATCACCCTTTTCATGGGTGAAATTTTTAGGTATACCCAATTATCAACTGCAAACTCCAACTCTCTTCTCCACACATCGGCATAAGATTTCTGGCGGCTCTGAGCTGTTTTCGACCTTTCTCGGATGAGCTAAACTTTTTGCATTGCCTCATGAACCGAGTCTGGCCCTATCAAGGTGGCTTCACCAACTTCAAACCATCCTATAGGAGATCTACGTCTTCTACCATACAATGCTTCAAATGGGGCCATCTAGATGCTAGAATGGTAACTGTTATTGTAAGCAAACTCGATAAGAGGCAGATGGTCATCCCAATTACCCTTAAAATCGATCACGCACGCTCTTAGCATATCTTCTAGAGTCTGAATAGTCTGCTCAGCTTGCCCATCTGTCTGCGGGTGAAAAGCTGTACTGAGCTTGACCTGAGTGTCAAGTCCCTTCTGAAAAGACTTCCAGAAATGGGAGGTGAACTGGGTACCCCTGTCTGAAATAATGGCCAATGGCACCCCAAGTCTAACCAGCTCCCGAATATAAAGTTTAGCATAGTCCTCTGCTGAATCTGTAGTTTTGACTGGGAGGAAATGTGCTGACTTAGCCATTCGATCTACTACTACCTAGATTGAGTCATGCTGTCGACGAGTCCAAGGTAGACGTGTAATGAAGTCCATATTTACTTCTTCCCACTTCTAGGTGGGTAAGATGATATCCTAGGTCATACCTCCTGGTCTCTGGTGTTCTACATTGACTTGCTGGCAGTTCAGACACTTAACTACAAATTCAGCAATGTCTCTCTTTATGCCATTCCACCAGTAAATATCCCACAAATCGCGGTACATTTTGGTAGCACCGGGGTGAATGGTGTATCTAGAGCTATGTGCCTCAGCCAGTATCTGCTGTCTCAACTCACCAACATCCGGCATGCACAATCTTCCTGGTAGCGAAGTACCCCATCTCCCCCTTGGGAGAAACCCTCAACCTCCTTTCTGAGGACTGCTTCTTTAAGTTGAAGTAGAACTGGATCTTCATCTTGTCTGGACTTAACTTCTACTACCAAGGATGAATTCGACCCGCTTTGCATTACCACGCCACCTTCAGCTAAATCCACCAAATGCACCCCTAACCGGGCTATCTTGTGAACTTCTTTTGCTAGCTCCCTTTTTCCTTCCTCAATGTGAGCTACACTTCTCATAGACCGCCTGCTTAGGGCGTAAGCCACCACATTGGCCTTGCCTCGGTGGTACAGCACACTCATGTCATAATCCTTTAGCAGTTCCAACCATCGTCTCTGACGCAAGTTTACGTCCTTCTGGCTGAACACATACCGAAGGCTCTTGTGATCTGTGAACACATCCACGTGAGCCCCATACAAGTAGTGTCTCCATATTTTTAACGCGAATACCATAGTTGCCAACTCCAAGTATTGAGTTGGATAATTCTTCTCATGAAATTTAAGTTGTATGGAGGCATAGGCTATCACTTTGCCCCGCTGCATCAAAACGCAACCAAGTCCAACTCTGGAGGCATCACAATACACAACTAACCTATCTGATCCTTCCGGTAAGGTTAACACTGGAGCGGTAGTGAGTCGAGTATTCAACTCCTGGAAACTCTTCTCACACTCGTCTGACAACTGGAATTTCAACTTCTTCTGAGTTAACTTGGTCAGAAGGAGAGGCTATAGAGGAGAAACCTTCCACAAACTGCCGGTAATAACCCGCTAACCCAGAAAACTCCTGACTTCAGTAGGACAGGTAGGTCTGCGCCAATCCTTCACTGCTGCTATCTTGTGAGGATCTACTTGTATCGCTTCTGCTGAGACCAAATGACCCAAGAACGTCATAGCCTTCAACCAGAATTCACACTTGCTGAACTTGGCAAACAACTGGTTGTCCCTGAGTGTTTGTAGCACTATCCTCAGGTGATTTGCATGCTCTTCCTTATTTCTGGAGTATACCAGAATGTCGTTGATAAATACAATGACGAACATATCTAGGTACTGCTTAAAGACCCTATTCATCAAATCCATGAAGGTTGCAGGGGCGTTTGTGAGTCCAAAGGACATCACCACGAACTCGTAGTGACCATACCGAGTTCTAAATGTTGTTTTTGGTATGTCACACTCTCTGACCCTTAACTGATGGTATCCTGACCTGAGATCGATCTTGGAGAAACAGCTGGCTCCCTGAAGTTGGTCGAACAGGTCATCAATTCTAGGTAAGGGATATCTGTTCTTGACTATGACTTTGTTCAGCTGACGGTAATCAATGCACATTTAGAGGGTACCGTCTTTCTTACGCACGAATAGCACTGGAGCACCCCAGGGAGAGATGTTGGGTCTGATAAAACCCTTGTCAAGAAGATCTCTTAGCTGCTACTTCAACTCCTTAAGCTCAGCTGGAGCCATTCTGTAAGGAGGGATGGAGATGGGCTGAGTATTTGGGAGGAGATCTATTCCGAAGTCTATTTTCCGTTCAGGGGGAACTCTAAGAAGATCCTCAGGAAATACATCTTTGGAACTCACTAACAACTGGAACTCCCTGAATGGTTGGGGTCTCAGAGTTGGAATCCTTAACCTGAACCAGATGATATAGACATCCATTGGAAATGAGTTTTTGGGCCTTAAGGTAGGAAATAAACCTACCCTTAGGCGCTGAATTATTGCCCGACCATTCTAAAACTGGCTCATTAGGAAACTGGAATTTGACAACTCTAGTTCTGCAATCAACTAAGGCATAGAAGGAGTGTAACCAATCCATGCTGAGGATAAGGTCGAAGTCGACCATGTCTAGCTCTACTAGCTGGAATTACTTTGTTCAGGACGGAAACTGGGCAACTTCTATACACCCGGCTGGCTCTAACTGACTCGCCAACTGGGGTAGAGACTGAGAATGGTTCTAAGAGAACCTCTGGACTTAAACTGAGCTGAACTGCTATGTACGGAGTTACGAATTAAAGAGTAGCTCCGGGATCTAAGAGGGTAAGTCTAGATGGAAGAGACATAACATACTAGTAACTACGTCAGGTGAGCTTTCCTGATCCTTACGAGAAGATAGAGCATAGAAATGATTTTGGCGCTGACCACCATCTGTACCTACGGTGTTAGCCTGTTGGGTTGATCGACCTGCTGGAGTTGATGATGTGGTAGATTGTGATCTCCCTCGCCTTGCTGACGGGCACTCCCTAAGCCTGTGTCCAAGCTGTCCACACCCAAAGCAACCCTCTCGTCCCTGAAGGAATTCTCCTGGGTGATTCCTACCACACTTGGGACAAGTTGGATACTTGTTGCTGGCACTGAAACTCTGTGATTGAGAGCCAGCTGCTCCGCCCCTCCGATCCTGGCGGGACCGAAAGGTTAGGGCGCTGACTGAGCTGTGTGCTGGGGCTCTCTGTTTTTTATGTTGCTGCTGTTGCTGTTTTGGATGGCTACTAATGCCAGATTTCTGATGGCCATAGTCTGAATGACCAGTTCTTTCCCGCTTGTTCTTACGATCCATATCTTTCAGCTTCTCTGCCTCAATCTGCTGGGCATAAATAATTAGGATACAGAGGTCCATGTCCTTGATCAGTATCACGGTCCTGCACTCCTTGAGGACCAGATTAGATACTCCATTATCGAATTTCAGCATACGATCCCTCGGCTCGGCCACTATCTCTGGAGCATACTTTGATAGTCTAGTAAACTCCAGAGCATACTCCTTCACTATCCGGTTGCCCTGCCGTAGGTTCATAAACTCTGTCATCTTAGCCTTCCTCAGCTCCCGATGGAAAAACCTATCCAGGAAAGCTCCGTGGAACTCCTCCCACTCCACCGATCCTGCTCCCGTTGGCCGCCCCTCCTTCCACTGCTCATACAAAACCTTGGCTACCCCTTTAAGCTGATAGGCAGCCAGGTCAGCACTCTCAGAGGAGCTAACACCCATAATACGGGTAATCTTTCTAATTTCATCTATAAACCCTTGTGGGTCCTCTCCCACCTTCGCTCCATGAAAATCTGAAAGGTTCATCCGGGTAAAATCCTACACCCCAGCAGCAGCTGCAGACCCATTTGTGGCTACTGGAACCACCTGTTAGTTCACCTGGTTGGTGACTGTTTAAGCTAGAAATTGAATGGCCGCCCTGAATACGACGGTGGATATAGAGTCATCCTGAGGTGCTGCCGGAGCTGATGGGGCTGGTCCATTGACATTAGCAGCCCTTCTTCCATTACCACATCTGGGAGGCATGGTTTACTGAAATGAAACAGAGCACGAATTGGAAGGGCATTTTTGGAATTTATAATTTAACGCACGATAAAGAATATAAACAAAAGGGAATTTTCCTAATAACATCTCGTAGCCTCCTCGTAATAAGTGTTGCGCGCTTCAAACCCATGAAAAGGACTCTACTCGATGCGGCTTTTAGATATTTCGAGGATACTCTAAATCTAGGGTTCTGATACCAAGTTTGTCACATCCCGAGCCTACATCCTGGGCATAACACGTACTTGAAGCCACAAGTGACCCTAAGTCAACCGCTAGTCTATCAGTTACTAGCATTTTGAGTAAACATGCATAGCGGAACTTTGAAATAATATCATAAAATATTCGTGAGGGGAAAGTCTGAAAACATAAAGTTAAAACAATAGAATAATACTGATAAATCTGAAAACCACGTCTATTTGAAAGCTATCTAATAGAGGAGTTTCTAGGACAAGCCCCCAGCTAACTCTAAGTCTAACTGAAACTAATACATGACTGAAGGAAGGAAAATGGTGTCCTTGGATGATGAGGTATCACACTTCAACTGTTGCAATGGAGAATCTGAACTACGGCAACTAGCGGTGCTGGGTCTGAGAACCTGCAACTGTATCATGAAATGATACAGCATAAAAGTATGCGTCAGTACTTTGAATGTATTGAGTAAGTGGGAGAAACATAACTAAAAATAAAGTCTGAGCTGAAATGACACGAAATGACCAACAGATAAGCTGAACTGAACTACTGATATAATTTGAAATGGTCAAGATGACCCTGTCTGATGGTCAAGGACGTGCCCTAAGTCTGAAACACTGAGGCCGAGATGCTGCACTGAACTGAGTTAAACTGAGGACTAGAACAGAACTGAGTTGCTTATTCTGTAATTGGACTAGACTGACTAGTGGAAGAGTCTATAATCGACATTTAACCACGTGAGCTAGACGTGGAGTTCGATGTATACACCCCACCGATAGGACCCAATAAACCTTGTCAGGGTATAAAGGCATGAACTGAGTAATCACAAAAGTCTGGGGCCAATCAGGCTAAGTAATACTATAACCTACGCTGGCAACGTAGTTCTGGGAACCTGGGTGTGCTGGAACCCCGGCCCGCTCGGTGCTAAGTTCTACTCCCACTGAAAAACCTAAACCGAACTACTAAGATGATAACTCGAAACTGGGGTCCAAGACTAGTCAAGGACGTATAACTGCATGTACCTGGAGAGTCTTATCGAACCAGATTCTAGACTGGTTAGAACTGCTTATCTGGAAGCGTCGTGATCGTCTAAGAATAAGTTGTAACTGAACTAGGGTCCTGGGGATGGTCAGACCTATATACTAGAATGTCATGACCGCCTAATGGACCAAAAACTATAAATCTGAGTCTGATTTTGATAACTGAGAGGCACCTCTGACACCTCGAATTAAGACTGAAGTCAAACTGATCAGTTGACAATTATCTGAATATCACGGAGTATTCTAGCATTGTGATGGAGACTAAACTGATAGGATTCTGGAGAGATTCTAGTTCTAACTGGTCTGGACTACTAATAGCTAATAGAGAATTCAACTTATCCCAACAGTATGGGAATTTCATAACATAGAGAAATTCAAGAATTATAGGAACTCTATTCAATGAACTAAAGTCATTCCAATTCATGGGGTATTTACCCAACATATACGTATAGCAAGAAATTCTACGAATTCAGCCCAAAGCATTCTTCAATCACTAGAGGAAATTTAACAAGCAAAATTATTACTCGAAAATTAGGGCTTAAACTCACTTTTTGTATAAACACCGACAATTTGATAATGAATTTATGGGGCTTATATCAACAATATACATAAAAATTATTCTAAGTGAAATCAATGAAAATAAACATTAGTACTCTTCATATTCGAAAGCTTAGGGCTTAAAACTGATAGAAGAAATTGAGGAGGATTTTAGGGACAGAAAGGAAGAACAATCCCCTTGCTAAAACCCCACATACCTGGTGAATAAACCTGGAGAATTTGCTTGAGAATCGAAGAGAAAAGTTCAGCCCTAGCCCTTGCTCTGAAATACTCTGAGAGAGAATTCTACGATGTTTCTCTGAGGATTAACGTGAGAATAAGGGGAGGAACCGTCCAAACCCTCTAATAAATCTGAAATTGGGTCCAAAACAATGCATTTTAAAGCTTAGGTGAATAGGAAATTACTAGATAGTCCTTAGAAGTTCGCTGGGAAAAACTGTCAGGTGCCCCTAACGGGTGACCTAACGAGTCGTGGTGTCTGAAAATGACTCATGGTCATGCTCGTCAGGTACGCTACCTAGAATCTTCAATGGGTGACCACGAGTGAATTAATGAGTCGTGGTCACCAGTCGCCGACCACACTGTCTCACCCCCTGGGAAAATTAATACAAGGCTGGTCACGGGTCACTCAAAGATTCGTTCCCACGGACTACGCCTCGTGGTGACCACCCGTCAAGTACACTGCCATCTTCTCAAGTTTCTAGATTCTGGCCTTACAACGGGTGACTCAACGGGTCGGGGGACCTGACCACGACTCGTGAAGTTGCCCATTGGGAACACTGACTTTTCTTAGCATCCTCCTCACTGCTGACCTAACGAGTCGTTAGGTCCCTTAATGACTCGTTGGGTGGGTCATTCTGCAACAGTTCTGCAGTTTTTCAGATTTCTTGCTTTATGCCCCAAAATTTAATTTTGAGTTTTCGGGGTGTTACAGTCAACCTCCCACCCTCTCAGTGGTCAGTCCCTAGATGGGACATTGTAGAGATTAGCAGAAGAAAATATAAATGGAAAAATCTTATGTTATCCCAAGATCGTTAACTAAGATCGGAAGATTCAACTAAAGAAAAGGAAGCTTTAAAAAGAGAAGGAAGAATTTGGATAGGATAACTTTGTTATGGAAGAAGACTTCTTGAATTGGCTTAAATTTCTCTGAATTTGGTTGATTACAAATGTACAAGATTACTCCTATTTATACTTATCTATGGATGGTTCTAGATATTCTTATAGATATATCTATAAGAAAAATCTAATGACTTTATCTTCTACTCTAAAATATCTAGGTATTTCTTCAAGATGATTATTCTAGATAGTACACTAGGCTGTTCTAGAAATTTAATAAGAAAAATTCATGATATTCTGAAAAGTCCATGATATTCGAAAAAATCAACTTTAACTTTTTCACCCTCCCCCTTAAAGTAATTTTTTGAAAACTACCTCAAGTTTGTCGTGGAAGCACTCAAACGAAGTTTTAGGAAGTGACTTGGTTAAAATATCAGCAATATTCTCCTGACTTCGTACTTTCAAAGTATTTATATTTCCATCAAGAACTTTTTCTCCGATGAAATGATACTCCGCCTCAATATACTTGTACTTGCGTGGAATACGGGATTGTTTGCGAGCTTGATGGCACTTTGATTGTCTCCACAAATCGCAATTGGCTTTGATGTAGATAGATGCAAATCTTTGGATCCATACACATTCTTGAGCAATAAGAGTTGTTGCTTTATATTCCGCCTCTGTAGTTGACAAAGAAATAGAGTCTTTCTTCTTGCCATACCAAGAAACACTTGTTCCACCACAGAGTAAAATATAGTCTGATGTAGATCTTCGATCATCTATGTCACTACCAAAATCTAGCATCTGTATAACCAGTTAATATCAAATCATTCCTCTTTTGGAAGAATAGCTCCATATCTAATGTTGAGTTGATATATTTCATAATCTTCTGTGCAGCTTTCAAGAGTGGCTTTCTTGGTGATTGCATAAATCTTCTTACATATCCAATAGAAAAAGAAATGTCCGGCCTTCTAATAGTCAAATATAGGAGACTTCCAACAAGAGCTCAAAAAGGCTTGGGTTCTGCAAGAAGTGAACCTATTTCACGCCTTAACCTCATGCTAGTCTCAAGAAAGTAGAGCACTTTTTGCTTTGTTTCACCCCAAACGTGTCAACAAGCTTCTTGGCATGCCCTTCTTGGGTAACAAAGATCCCTTTACTCGTGTTTGCCAACTCTAAGCCAAGAAAATAATGTATTTCTCCCAACTTCTTGATATCAAATCTTATGGCAAATGCTTCTTGAAGCCTTGCAACTTCATCAATCATTGTTTTCTATTATTATCATGTCATACACATACAAGAGAACAACCACATGCAAATCTCCTTGTTTCTTAACAAACAAAATAGGATCTGAATGTGATGCAGTATAGACACAAAAATGTAGATATTGAGCAATTTTTCTATACCATGCTCGTGGAGTCTACTTAAGTCCATAAAGTGCTTTCTTAAGTTTGCATGCATAATCAGGATGTAAGTTAGAGACATACCCGGGTGATTGTTCCATATAGATATCTTTTTCATGTTCTCCATACAAGAAAGCATACTTCACGTCAAGTTGCCATAATTTTCATCCATCCATACAAGGCTGCCATGACTAGTACAACTCGAACTGAGATCATCTTAGCCAGCGTACTGAAGATTTCTTCGTAATCGTCACCATACTTTTGAGAAAAGCCTCGAGCAACCAACCTTGCTTTATATCTGTCTATGTTGCCATCCACTCTTCTTTCGATTTTGTAAACCCATTTGTAAGAAATGGGTTGTACATCTCATTGGTTTGACACAAGGCTCCAAGTTTGATTTTTCATTAGAGCCTTCATTTCATCATCCATAGCAAGTTCTCGCTCTTTAACTCCTTTAGCTTCTTCAAAAGATGAAGGCTCCTCATTGCCAATTGGTCCTGCAAAAAAAAAAAACAAGAATACATACTAACAAAGTTTTCATCCCTAAAGCGGGCTGGCTTAACAATAGTTCTATTTGATTTTTGTGAATCAAGTGAATCATCTTCTTGTTGAGTTTCACGTTGTTGAGTTCCCAAGCTCCCATTTTTGCTTAGCTCCTTAGAAACTGTATTATTTGGAGAAACATTTGTGATGGACAAGTTTGAACCTTCAGAGTTCAATATTTTAGAACTTTCTTCTTCCGATGCAACTTCATAATACATGGAAGTTTCATCAAATACAACATCCCAAGAAACAACAAAATGATAAGTTTTCAAGTCCATGCACTTCCAGCCCTTTTTCCTTTCGTCATATACAATAAAGATACATTTCCTCTCCTTGGCATCCAACTTGCTCCATTGAGAATCCGGAATATGAACATAACAAATAGAGCCAAAAACTCTTAGGTGTTTGATACTAGGTTTTTCTCCAAATATTAATTCATAGGGTAACTTCATGTTGTTTGGAGAAAGTGGCATCTTGTTGATCACATATGCTGCACATTTCATACCTTCAACCCATAGGGCTCTAGGTAAATTTTTTGCATGAAGCCAGCTTTTACATGTCTTTGTTAAGTGTCGAATCTTCCTTTCAGCCACTCCATTTTGTAGCACAGGTGAGTTCTCTTTTAATGCCATGTTAACGACAAAAATAGAGAAACTCTTCAAGAAGTGAACTCACCGTTGTTATTAGTTCACAACCACCTTATTCTTGAACCAAGCTCGCATTCAACGGTTTTCTTGAATTCCATAAACTTGTTGAAGACTTATGACTTGTGCTTCACAAAATAAACCCATGTGAATCTAGTAAAATCATCAATTAAAATTAGTATATAAGAGTAGCCAAAGAATGAAGGAGTTCTTGTTGTCATCAGATCACTGTGAATTAGTTCTAGAGGAGTATTGCATCTTGACAAGGATCTATCAAATGAAAGACGATATGCCTTCCCGTATTGACATCCTTCACAAATCTCTGCTCTACCAAAGTTGCTTAAGCTAGGTAATCCTTTTATTAGATTCAGTTTTACCATTACCTTTAATTTCTTCATGTTAAGATGCCCAAGTATAGCATGCCATAAATATGAAGTATCACTACTACTCATCTTCTCAATATACGAATTAGAGGCAGATAAGACATATAAATCATCAACTCTCTTACCGGTATGAATAATATCTGCCTTGACTTCTTTGATATTCTAAAGGAATTTCACGTCATGTGGGCCAGATAGGAGATAATTTCCCCCGTCTAAGATATTTGCAACTGAAAATAGGTTTTTTCTCATTCCTGGAACATGAAACATATTGTTGAGGGTGATTGAATCTTCCTGTTTCTCATTGATAACAAAAGTGTCTTCCTTCTCGACGTGATGAACAGTATTATCTACTATTACAATGGCATCATAGCCATTGTATTTCCGAAAGTTGAAAAATCTAGATTTATCTTCAATGAGATGATGCCCATATCCTGAATCCACTATCCAGTATTTTCAAAATTGATGAAAGCCATCACATCTACTGCTCAAGTCTCAACTACGAAGTACCTTTCCTAGTCTTCTTCTTTTGTAGCTTCATTAGTTTGAGTCATATTGCTCTCCTGACTCGACAATATCTTTTTATATGTCTTATTTTTTTGCACCGGTGGTATTTTAGAGGCTTTTAACCGTGATTATTAGAACATGCTTCCTTCTTTCCTGTCAATCTTGAACCACTTGAGAATCGAGAGTGCGACCTTTCTCTTGTTTTTCCTTCAGATTTTCTTTTGTCGGCTACAAGAGAATTTCCTTCCCCTTCTTTGATCAATACCTCAACTATTTGTTTGGCTAGTAGCTCTTGTGATGATAACAAATTCTAAACTCCTCCAAGGATGGTTGCTGAGCCCATCCTTGAATAGATGTAACAAATGAAATATATACTGACTTCAATCCATGAATGATAATTTTTTTCATTCGTGCTTCAGAGATAGACTCGTCGAATTTAATAACAAGATCTCCGAACATAAGTTCTTGTTCTTTAAAAAATACTCGGTGATAGAAAGATTACCTTGAGCGGTGTTAGCCAATTTATTCTCTAATATTTGTAGCTAAGCCTCATTCTTCTTGTTGAACAACTGGTCCAGGGTCCTCCGTATTTCATGAGCTGATTTACACCTTATAATGTGGTCAAATAAATTGAAGGAGATAGACCTCTTCAGGATGAACTCCGTCTTTGCATTAATCTACTTCCACTTCTTGCATGCGCTACTATTTTTTGATCCGTCAGCAGGAGGACTTGTGTTACTCGCATTAACAATATCCCACAAATCCTCACCTACAAGGTATGATTCCATACATGTCTTCTATACTTTGTAATAGAACTGGTTCAACAACTCCATCCCCAGCCCATTAGCACGACCGCTGAAATCTATACAGAGAAACTAGTTAAATCTACCACTAACCCAATCTTGAAATAAAATCCACAAGCCAATGTATGGCTATGACTCTGATACCACGTAGAAATTAGCAGAAAAAAATATAAACAGGAAAACCTTCTACTAGTCTAAGATCATTAACCGAGATCGGAAGATTCAACTGAAAAAGAGAAAGTTATAAGAAGAGAAGGATGCATTTGGATAGGAGAATTTTGTTATGGAAGAAGACTCCTTGAATTGGCTTGAATTGCTCTAAATTTGATTGATTACAAATGTACAAGACACTCCTATTCATACTTGTCTATTGTTCTAGATATTTTTTTAAATACATCTACAAAAAAATCTAGTGACTTTATCTTCTACTCTAAAATATATAGGTATGATTATTGTAGATACTACACTAGGCTATTCTAAAAATTTAATAAGAAAAATTCATGATATTTCAAAAATCAGCTTTAATTTTTTCACATGGCGAACCACCAACAGCCAGCCCACATAGTATTCAAAGGCTCAAGAATTTCGCCTTTAATCTCAAGTTGCTTAGCGAAGTACTCATCTTCCGTTATACCCATTTCCTCAATCTTCTTTTTCTGGTAGTTGGGGCTAAGCATTCCGAAAGTTTCAATAGCTTCTGGGGACTGAAGCCCAACTTCTTCACCTTCGTTGAGAGATTTTCGGGCAAAATCAGCTTTAGGTGAGAGAATTTCTTCCCATGGAGCCCAGCCACGCTTGACCCAGTTCTGGCGCCGAGCTGCTTCTTCTTCTTCTTCAGATTCTCTCTTTGGGCCCAAAAGCTTTAAGAAATGTGTCATTATCATCTACTGGGAATTCGTCGGTACTGAAACAATGAAAGTTAGGGGAAGGCTTGGATGAAGTAGAGAGCTTGAAGAAAGGAAAACAATTGAATTTGGAAGAATGGGATTTAATGAGGGTTTTAGGAGATGGGAATGTGAAGAACAAAGAGCAACTTTGAAGAGTTTGTATTTCGAAGGGATAGCGGGAGATTGGAGTGCTTCCCCTGAGAAGTACTCCGTTTTTAAAGAAGATAAAGTTGGTTTGTTCAATTCTTTTTGATTTTCTTAATAAGGTTAGAAAGTTGGGGCCATTTTGATTAAGTTGGGTCGGGGCAGGTGAGGTATATTGTGGTTTACGGGTTTCATTTTTAAAAATGGATAATTTGATATGATTTTGGGGTTTTCATTAATTGAGGGGTAGAAGTGAATAGTTTGCTGACGACGGAATTAAATATAATCTCATAATATGACGGAGGATAAAATTAACTATTAAACTAAAGTAGAGGGGTAAATTTGACCCTTTTCAGTAATATTGTTTTATTTTTTACTTGAAAATTTTATTCTATATTCAATATTAGTTAATGTCATTTAAATTGAATTTTTAGTTTAGATTAATATCATATATAATTCAATCAAATTAAATGCAATGATCAATTTAAATTAGTAATACTTTTATTTTTCAAATCAATTTATCATAAATTAAATTTTCTAATGATGTAACACAATACAAAACTAAATATTAAAGAGTTGACTCGAGCTTGCTCAGGATCGGCTCGACTCGATACTTAAAAAGCTCAGTCAAGCTTGGCTCGAGCTCAACACCTAGGCTAGTAGCATGGTATCATTGGGGTCTACTTCAATCATTCAGTGAGATATTCCTCAATCCTCCATAATATCATTACATTATATCTATATATTGTGATGGTATCATTGAGGTCTACTTCTATTCTCGATGATACGATCATGGTATATCTACATTATCTCATGGTATCATTGAGATCAGCTTCAATCTTTCAGTGAGATACTTCTCAATCCTTCATGATACCATCACAATATATCTATATATTGACATGATATTTTTGAAGTCTGCTTTAGTCCTTCTGTGAGACACTCCTCGGTCTTCCATGATAGCATCACTATATGTGTGTGAGTGTGTACGTACGTATGTATGTATAGATAGACACACACACTGTCATGGTATCATTGACGTCCGTCAGTCCTTCAGTGAGACACTCCTCAGTACTCCATGATATCGTCACAATATATCGATATATTGTCATGATATCAATTAAGTTGCTTCAATTAGATAGTTTTCAGTCATATATGATACCCACAAGGTATATATCATATAACGATAGGGTAGTACAGACATGAATTTAAAAAAAAAACAAAAATAAAACAAGAAAAAAAAACTAACATGAGAAAAACAAAATAAAAAAGGAGCCAACCGAAAAAAAAAAGACAATACTAAATGTCAAAAAAAGAGACACAAAGATAATAACATTAATTGTTGCGAAGAAAGAAATCAAAATAATTGTCAATGTTAACTACTGCTACTATAGGGTACATTAATTGTTATTAAAAATAAAAGAAACAAACTATAACAATAAATTAAAAAGAAAGTCATAGATTTTATTAATCTAAAAATTATTAATTAATATTCTAATTTTTAAAAAATATAAAAATGAAAAAAATATATAAAAAGAAGATAAATTAGTCAGAGAAAAATTAAGAAAAAAAGGGAAAAAAGAAGAAAAGAAAACTAAATAAAAAATAGAAAACAAATAATAATGAAGTTAGCAAATGACTTTTTATAATAAAGGACAAAAAGACGCAAGAATAACAATAATAAATGAGAAAAAAAATTAGACAAAAAGAAAAAGAAAAAAGAAAAAAAGGATAAAAAGATAAAATAAATAAATGACAAAAAGATAAAAGTAATAAATGAAAGGACAAACAAAAAAAGAAAAAAAACATGTTCCAACGAGCAAAAGGAGGCATTCGGACAAATATTTTGAGCCAAATCTATATTGACAAAATTAATAAGGGAGGCAATAAATAGAGATAATCAATTCGTTTTTATGGGGCATATTGTACACTAAGATTTAAGATCATTTTTTCAAATCGCACTCCGTTTTTAAGTTTGTAACCTTCGTGGTAGCTTCGTCATATTACTACAAATAAAAGTACTTTTTTTGTGTTTTTCGTTATTTATTGAAGCAAAACTAAGTTAATATATCTATTTAATTAGTTATATCATTAACTATGTCTTTCACTTGTTAATATATCCATTCAGTTCGAATGGTATTATGTTATGTCCAACAAAATTATTTTCTTGTGCAATTATACTCGAGACACTTGCATAAAATAACGACGACTTCAGATCGAAATCAATACAATGAAATCTTCAAAACTAAATTCGGAGTGAAACTAAAAACTTGATAAGTATCATTAGAATTACTGTTTGTGAATTTGAAACTTAATTAACAAATAAGTAATAACACAATATAATATTATTTTATAAATATTTATGTTTCCATTTTAAATTTAAATTGTAAGAAATATTATTTATACCCATCAAAATAATGGGCTACCTCAGCTTGACCTATCAAATTTCAAAACCCGCACAAGCTAGCTGCCGACCATATTGACAGCTCTAATGACCGTTATTCAATAACATCATATGATCCAGTAAGTTGGCCATTTATGCTATTGGTCTTGAAATGTTGAAGGAAGCAAACCCTTGGAGAAAGAAGTCCAATAACATCCCAAGCCATGGATGCACAAAAGACCAGCGGAGAGAAAAAGAGAAGGAGAGCCAAAACAATGCCCTATTGATGCCAGCGAGTATTCCTTTGAAACCCTCCACTCTATTAGAACAATTCAAATAATGACTTCACACACTCAAACAAGAAACTAAACGAAAAAATAAAACTACCAAGCAGATGCCATCAGTTGTTGTAAAGCATCTTTAAGGTCACAAAATTAAAAACCTGTAAGATTTGAACAAAAACACACAACAATAAGAATGGCAAACATATTGAAATCGGTGCACGTAACAGACTTCGCGGGAAAAAATCACGTTATTCTTGCCAAAGCCCATAAAAGGTTACAACTTAATGGCACTCGAACAACAATATGAAAGCTTGCGGGTCCTTTTAATTATATAACATATCCATTATAGAAATAGTTTTAGATCCATTCACAGTGAATGAGGGCAGCATTGAATTACTCCACATGGCAAGATAGAAAGTATGTCACACGGATTTAGAAGACAAATAACAAAAACAAAGTATAACGAAAATTGTAAGAGGTCAAAGTGCACTCCGTTTCATCCATGTCATTCATCAAACTCATGCATGTGATCTAACAGATAGTTTGCAGCCAGCTCCTCATTTTTGTTGCATGCAAAAAATACTTGCAATACCAAAGCTCGATCAAAACCCATAGCTTCAAGCTGTTAAGATCAATACCAACAAAGCAGAAACGGACAGCGCCATAATGTCAGAACAATACTTCATGTCAGCTAAAGCTCAGTGAAATATATATATATTATATATAAATAGTTGGCTTCGTTTTCAGCTTTCTAGTTACAAAAGGGATAGGTAGGTAGTGGAAGATCAAAAGACAAGCACAACTTTTATTGTTGTATCAATTTCGAGGATATAATGCATCAGCTGAATTTGCTGAAAACAAATGATAGCACAAGCCCAATAGTCCTTCCAGGTAAAAGAACATGCAATGCAGCATGAGACTATCAAGTTAGAGAAGCCATTATTGCTTGCAGGTTTGAGGGAATTCTCTGGAGATAACTAGATTAAGATCAATCTTTTTTATGAACTACTGTGTGAAAACCACACAAGCAAGAATTTTTCATGGAAATGTGGTAATAAGAAAGCAGCAACAACCCCTCAGGCGTCGACCAGGAGATGCAAAAACATGTTAAATGGTTTTAGGCTCTCACAGGCGAGGCCTAGCAGTCTGTGATGTGGGATGAAAATCATGTGGAGACGAGGGTTCAAATTCAGGCAGAGACGAAAAATGATTTCTTCCCACTTGCCCAAGTCTTGGCGGGCAAAATAACCCAATGGCTGTGGCAGTAGGAGGTAGCATGGGTACCCGGTCGAATAATTGAGGTGCACACTATCTGACCAACCCCACCATAATTTTAAAAAGAAAAGAACACATGCTAGCAAGTGTCACCTAGTGTTTTCCACAGATTTACCATTTGGCTCTTGATATGAGGAAGAAAAGGCACTGTAGAAAAAGGTGATTCCGTGGAAGTAGGGTACAAGAATTGAATGGTGTACCAACTTAACTCATTCACATGGCAATGCGGTTCGGAAGCATACAAGAGAGCACTGGTTCTTGGGAAAAGTCAGATTAAGGCAGGTAACAAGATAAGAATATCCTTTTGGAACGATACATGGATATGGCATAGAGACTGCTCAAACAGCCTTTGCCACAGATTTACCATTTGCCTCATGACCATGATGCTAAGTTGTGAGATTACTCTCACAAGTAGGATGACAGCTAAGGCTGGGAATTACCTACATTAACTGATCTTCTTTTGCTCTTGCAGGGACATTGAGGTAACCCAGACAAAAGAGATAGAGTGGTGGATTCCTAGCAGTAAAGGTTATTTCTTGTGAGATCTTGTAACAAAACAATTCACGGAGGGGTGAAAAAGTTCCAGAATGGCAAGGAATGCAAATCTGGGAAACAAAGAGCTCTTTATAAAACGTGTTTCACATGATTAGCAGCCTGTCAATCTAGTTCAACACATGATAATATACCAAAAACGGTTTCAACTTATGTAATAGGTGCTACATGTGCAGAGTAGATTGAAGAAAGCAGACACATATTATTGCACCGGAAAGGTGGCTTCACAGCTTACATAAGTTTGAACTTGATTAAAATCTAAGGTGGACTATGCCGAACTTACCAATGAGTTGTTGTTATGCTGGGACTTGTGATAAAAAGGGAGAAAAGAATAATATGGCAAACTATACCTTCTTGCATTTGGTGGACAATATGGAAAGATAGGAATCTTAGGTGTTTTGGGAAAAAAAGAGCAGAACCAACAGCAGAATCAAGTTTAACTGTTTGTGTCTGCTGTGTTTTTGGAGAAAGGCAGAATGTAGACCAAGTGGTGAAATCTCATGGACTTCATTAGTGCTCTTTGCATTAAGAATCCATAAATGCATTTGTTGTGGAATATTATACATCAGGTGGTTACTGAACACAGCATTTAGAAATGTACCGGTAGCATAATATTGGTGATCACTCTTGTCCATACAGTTTAATCACTTTTGAAGCCTAAACCCTGTGATAC
Source organism: Datura wrightii (assembly GCA_035772735.1). NCBI lineage: Eukaryota > Viridiplantae > Streptophyta > Magnoliopsida > Solanales > Solanaceae > Datura > Datura wrightii. Next base: position 99,638,117 of record JASDFA010000008.1, read on the forward strand.
AGTTGTTGAATATGGCATTCCTAAATATGAAGGATCTGTATCGAAACAAAATTCTTCAAGCTCTGCTATTTGAACACACAGCACATGAAAAATCTTGGACATAACTACAGTTTCTTCTTCATGAAAGAGAATTAAGTTGAGCTAATAAAAAAAATCAGTTCTGCGTTGCACTATCAGCACTTCAACTGTCAAATAATAATTTGCAAATCCTACCACTATCATCATCGTGTACAAGGTGTAGGCCTGTTTCTCATAATGATTTTATGATAATTGGAAACTCAATTCATAGATGATGTGGCTTTGTATTACGTAAAAGAAGAGTATACTTCCAACAACATTACAAGGCAACAGCAATCATTCTGAAGTTCCCCAATGACATTCCACTTTTGCAGGAAACTGTTAAGAAATGAACTTTAACTGAACCTGAAAACATGTGGCACAAGCTAAAAGATAAATGAAGAACTTACTCGTTCAATAGCCTCACGCTCTTCAGGTGTAACAGTCACAGCTTGTGGTATAGCCCCTGCCGGCTGTCCAGGCACATTCCTGACAGTACCATATAATGACAAAGTCACCCTCACATACAGATAGGGAGATGTCAAAGAAAGGACAGCTAGAAGCTAAAGTTACTGTGCTCATATGCATCCAGGTCCCGAATGCAAACAAGAAGTTCTCACCCCTCCCCCTCGACGGGTTCATTGATAAGGCGCAAAAAGTCAGCTTGATGTTCTTGAATCAGCCGCATCAATTGAGGATTTTGCTTACCCAACTCCTGAAGCATAGGCTGCAGAGTAGAAAAAACACATCACTGTTCCAGGTCGCAGAAAACATTTGTAAAAGCTTTGAGCAAACAAAATTAAAAGCCATGTGTGTGTATGTGTGCGCGATACCTGCAATATCTGTGGGTTTGCTTGCACCATTGCTCGAAGGGCTTGAAACTGTTGAGGGAAAAAAGAGGCTATAAAATTATGCTAACAAATTTAATAACCAATTATACAAAGGCAGGATGTGCACCTGTGGACTATTGCTTAAGAAATCCAAATTTCCAGCTCCAACATTTGAACCCACATTTGGAAGGCCCTGATGGTAAATTTGAGATAATTTTTAGCATTTTGAATAGAAAGTGAGAGCACAAACTTAAATTCTCTGGTGGATTTCACCACCTGAGGAAAGAGATCCAAAGGATTAGCATTTGGCCCACCGGACGGAACTGCTGGCTGTGAAGCCTGTACTGGAGGATTTACCGCCTGTCCGCTGGCAGGAGCAGCAGGTGGGATTTCTGCTTGCTCAGGAATACCCTGAATGATATTAGTGTACTTTAAAGTCAATTAAAAGATATGACTATAGAAGACCAAAGAAAATACTTAAATCTAGCATAACATACAAGCATTAACTACCAACAGAATGTGAACATTTTCTTACTTTCTGGACTATTTATATTTTCTGGGCAAAGTAATGACACGAGAATATGAAGCTTCAGGAATGCTGCGATAGAAGGGCATTGCAATGCATTTGATGCACAAAATCAAGAACAATCAATCAATTAGCTACACCTCAATCTCAAACTAGACGAGGTCGGCTATATGAATCATCTATATCCATTCGCTCTACTCGGTCTATTTCATTAAAATACTAAATAATTTGCTTCTAAAATCAGGGATTCTCTAAAACTAAAGGTTCTTCAAATATTACACTTATCATATATTGACATATAAATCTATCCAGACTAAAAAGACTCGTGGCATACGTAAGACCTAGTATAAGCTAATAAAAACTAAACCTTAATCCCAACTAGTTGGTGTTGCTTGTACTATCCTTGGCTTCCATTATGTTCCGTTCTTAGCTAAGAACAGGACATGTTTGAGTACGCTCCCAAGGTCATAACATGAAGAAAGAGGATAAGGCCTGCAATGGCAAAAGTGACAAAGAACATGGAGGGAAAACACCTCCAACAAAGCAAAGATAGAAGCCAAGGAAAAGAAAAGGAAACAAAAGAGAGAGAAATTGGTCATTCCAGGAAAGGATGGGGGATATGATAAAACAGTACACAAAACACTATTCAAACAGCTGTACATCCAAAACATGGATAAGTTCTCCTAGCCCACCATTAAAGAGACTTAGAAGTGATTGTCAACCAAAAACTAAAAGGGGCGTAGAGATGAGTAATGAAGTCAAGAAAGATCCAAGCAACTGTAAACTCACAGAGTACAAGTATTCAATAGCTCTCTCTGGATTATTATATGCAGCACGTAGAGCACGCACAACTGTATCCCGTTCCCAACTTCCACCACCCATATCAAGAATCTGTTGAACCGTAGCTTCTAAGGTACTTCCAGCAACAAGATTTGATGCCGCTTGGCCATATACATCTGCCACAGGACTGTTTGACAAAGAAAATAATACAAAGCATGACCTAACTAATGACGGCATCACCAAAAAAGTACTTTTCTAGTCCAAGATATCATATGCACTCACTTAGCGGAAGCTGGTGCAGGAGCAGGAGTAGGAGCAGACTCAGGAGCAGATTGTGCACTAATAAACAAAAAAAGATAAGCCTCAGCTAACTAAACCACAAACATAAAAATTGATTCTATCTTCCGATCAACAGTAAAAAGTGATGGGGAACAGAAACTCACGGTGCCACACTTGCAGCAGTTGCTTGAGGTGCTGTTACTGTCTGTGTAGGTTGGCCTGTGGATGTCGCAGGTTGGGCCTAGTCAAACAGATTTCATCAGCTCTAAAATAACCATTACACATTCTTACAACCATCTTCAAATGGTTCAAAGCATAAGATGTTAAGACTTCAAGCGCCCAAGAATAGCACAAGTAATATAATCATTTCACAAGCCTAAACAAAATCATCTCTTTCAGTGCGTAGTTCAGCTACAAAATTCATAAACCAAACATGTGTCTCCACATATACAAGTACAGGTGCAGGTTACAGAAACAATCATCATTCATCACATGTTCTTTTTGCAACAGGACAACATCAAACAGATGTCATCAGCTCCCAAAAACCATAATAGATTCATACACTCATCTTCAAATGGTTCACAGCATAAGATGTTGGACTTCAAGTGCCTGAGAATCACACAGGTAATATAATTATTTCACAAGCCTCATCAAAATCACTCTCTTTCAGCGCATGGTTCAACTACAAAACCCATAAACCAAACATTGTTTCCACATATACAATTACGGGTGTTGGCTACAAAAATAATCATCATTCATCACATGTTTTTTGCAACAGGAGAACATAAAATATACAAGGAAGGTAATTGCACAACAACAGATGTGTATATATTATTTAAAGGAAGTTGAACTCAATCTCAATTGTCACAGTGCAAACAGATATGGTCCAGTCCAGAGTGGAAGAATGTGCATTAAAGAAGCCAGCAAGTAATTAAGCTCTCACCGGATTTGAAGGTGCTGGCTGTGTAGCTGAGGTTCCACTTGTTGAAACCTTATTCTACAGTGATCATGGGAGGACCAAAGTTGAGATGAACGATTATCAGCCAAAAGAAATAGAAAGATATGTATTCACACAGCTTATGGAAGCATGAAGTACCCTTAAAATCATCTGGGAAGAACAACTATTTCTAACGAAACAACAGACAAACCCTTTGTAGAGCACATGCTTAAATTACTTTGAAGAATTGGTACCTTGGAAAGCATTACAACGACAAAACTATTTTCAGCGACTTTGTTTTCCTCCAATGTTGTAGTGTCCTTGAGAACTTTACCCTGGTGGATAAGCATCTGTTGTGCAGCGGGGTAGACATCTAGACCTTGAGCTGTTTCTATGCTTTTCTTCACATCAGCAACCTGAATATTTATTTTATGGACCACATCAGTTTGTGCAACAGAGGAAAAGAGAAAGAAGAAGGAAAGAAAGAAAGCATTGATAAAGAAATTACAAACACGAGTGAGATCAGGGGTTTTGTAAAAGTAAAATGACAAGATCAATGCTTGCGATGCTGTTCTGATTTTTTTGATTGCTAAATTTACTCTATTTATAAACAAGGGTGTATACATGTGAATGTACACAAAGAGAACTTTAACTAGGGAAGAAGAATAAACAGAAAAAGGCAAAATCAGGAAGGTAAAGTAGCTGTAACTGCTGCACAAGCTCTTCAACCCTGTCTGCTCACTATTCTTTTCACTAAAAGAAAGGAATGGAAACTACAAAGAGGCAAAAAGGGGGAAAAACAGTTATCACCGAAAAGCCAAACAGAAAAGAAAAAAAAAATCAGCAAGTCTTCTAATTTCACTGCATGAAGGAGGTTTTACCATCCTCGTGGCTCATGGAATAATGTAATTCTTATTCTCTTGTCTCCTACCTTTTGAAAAGTTGGCTTGAGAAGTTGTAGCTTCAAGAACACCCAGGTCAAGACCAAATTGCACTCATGAGGGCCCTATAAGGGAAGTGGACCCCTAACGTGCTTAAAAGGGGGCATTAGGCCTAATTTAACTCCAAAAGCTAGCTTTGGAGCGTACAAGAATTGGACCATACTACATTTTCAGAGATAGAGAAGCTCCATTAACACAACCAATGGCTCCGCGAACATTAAACAAAACAAAAGAAAATCACTCCCAAGTAGGAACTCAATAGAAATCACTCCCAGCTACTCTTCCCAAGAAAAACAAGAACTTGTTTCCTCAAAAAAAATAACGGACTAGCACCCAAGCTTCCACCAATTTATCTTATGTAGAAAATAATAATTTGAAGCATTCCTTGCAGCCCAGGTTTTGATGCAGATAGTCTTATAAGGTGATGTGTCCACTAAACAAAATGGATAAACTGTCCAGCAGTAGCAGCAGGTATTTGCTCTTCATAGTGCTAAGGACAGTATGGAATCTACTCAACAGTATAACAATTATTCACCCGATTCCAAGTCCAATTCTACTCAAACGATCCGCATAAAATTACTTATAAATATTCTATACTATCAATTCACGAATCAAAACAACAACATCAATATTAGTAGGAAAAAGCCCTCCCAAACCATGTGCCATTAGAACCTAAAATTCGCAAACAAAGCTGCCCCTCTGCAGCGATGAATACAGCTCTCACTATGTCGCCACTAACTTTAATTCGAATATATATAGAGTTTTTTTTTCGTTACAAGTCTACGTTCCTTACTACAGAGCAGCAGTCAGAGACTTTTTTTTTAGTAGTCAGTGATTTGAAATCCTGAATCTGGGTAACCCGCTACGAAACCCTAATCAAAGTCCAATCGCCGCTTCAACAACTCAATTTGATAATTCCACACAGTTCACAAACATAGACACATGAAAGCATGTATATTATAGAATTAAAAAGATAGAGAGAGATCGATAGGTACCGTGTCCTCGGGTTTCACTTCGATCTCGAAGTGGGTGCCTTTCAAAGTCTTCACAAAAATCTTCATCTTCAAACGCTTGTTTAAACGTCCTTTCACTTCCTGCACCGGCGCCTGCAACTTCCGGTCACTGCCGGCGGTGAATAAGTAAACGATATATGAAGGTTAACGATGTTTTTATAGAAAATTTTGCAGAAAGAAGCGAGCCTTAAGCAGAAAGTTTACACTGAAAAGGGTTGCTAATGTCTTTCTCACGCTTTATATATACCTGAAAAGGAAGGGTAATGATTTGGTTACCGCTGGTTCGTGACAGCTACCAATAATGTGAAGCCACGTCAGGTACAGCGGTGTTTGGGGATTACGTTAGGTAATTTTTTGACAAATGCTACTTTAATTAGTTTTGTGACCATATAAATATATTTATTTCACACAGGGGATGTATTATTCCAATTAAATTGAAAAACCAAACAGAATCAATCTTTTCGTTGTGAATTTAAGTATGTGTTTGGTCAGGAGTTGGGAACTCAATTTTAGGTTTTTATTTTTCGAAAAATCATCTTCTCATCAATAGTAAAATTTGTGAACAGGGGTCGATTAAGTTTATTTTTTTGGGCTAAAATTTTGAAGTTATAGTTCAACAGAGGGACATGATCTTCTTAAAAAAAGAAATAATACAAGTGAAGAAAAGGTTTTAAAACTTTTTTCATAGAAATTCTAAAAGAAGAAGGATAAGAAAATAATATCAAGCTTCTGGTGATTTTTTTCTAATGCCTTCTATATTCTGCAGAGCCTTCTTTTATAGGCTAGAAAAACTGAATTGTCACCTCAATATGAATTAATGGCAGGCGTGATACTGAAATGGCTATCTCATAGCATGTGCATATACTTTAACGTCTCGACTAACGTTGATTAGAGCAGGTGGGCATGCAGATTGAGATTGATTGTTGGACTTCCGAGGATCATTATGACTGATTCCCCGGGTGAGGCTTCTTTTGGTTGCCAGATCGTGTGCGCGGCTACACGAGTAATCATTCGACACTCTTCCTATTGTACCAGGATGACCTTCTTCATTTTCCTCGGGTTGTTTATAATTGTTCTATTGCGTTCAGTCACGCCATGCATCATGGTGTAATTCGCTCTTTTTACTAAATCTGATTTTTACCTCATATAGACAATCCTCTGCTTTCTGGATACCTAATGTAATGTATCCAAAAAATGAAAGAACCTTCATGCCGCTTCTGGAACTGGAGATGGTTGGTACGTCGTTATAGGTAAAAGAATGATGATGCCATTATGCCCATGTCGCCTTGTCTTATATCTTACTTTTAGAAAATTAAGAATCGTCTTTCATTTGATCTGAGCCATAATATTTCTTATCTATAGTACAATGGGCAATTGCTTTGGTGATTTTTTATTCTCTGATCCACGATTAAGCCAAACTTCAAAAGCTGTCAAATGTACAATGAAGAATGGGTTAGGCTGAAGAAATCAAAAGATAGAAAAATTATAATTTTGAGAAGATACATGGATCATATTTTTCAGAAAACAGATAACTTTTACGAACTAAATATATACAATCAAATGACTCTTTGAATTAATTTTATTGATATTTCTCTTTCCTGTTAATCTTTTATGTAGCTAGATTATTTTTCGTTTTCTCTGTATTTATTAGTTTCATGATTCAACTGTTGTGAGTTTTTCGATCTCAGACTTCTCTATGTTTTTCTGTGTTTGCCAATTTCATATTTCAATTATTGTGGGATTTTCGATCTCAGTCGAATAAGGTATAGTGTTGCAATACTTGATATTTTTCTTTAAAGATTCTTCCTCTCTTTTGTCTTAATTTGTAGTACATTAAATTGAAATCATTTTCCTTTGATTATTGACGGCTTCTTAATTTTCTCTAAATTTGTCAATTTCCCTAATGAATAGCTGTTTTTTAAAAAAATTATTGACCAACAGTGTAAATTGAGGATTTTGAACTGATTGCATCCGTATTAAACTACAGGTATGTGATTCTTTGAATTAATTTCATTGGTGTTTCTCTTTTTCTTTTATTTGAATTTTTCTTTTTGCTATGTATTCCTGTTTTTCCTTTATCTATTTTTTTTGGCCATCACAATCACCTATTGGCTACCACCATCCCCGCCAACCAGTGCATTTTTTTGTGTTTTCTCTTCTTCTGATTTTTAATGTGTGAACATACTGATATTGACTCATAAACTCATGTAGAGAATATTTTTGTCGACATGTAGTAGATCATTTTATCAGTAATTGGTTCAATTGTTGCGATTCATAATATTTTATAGTTGAATAGCATTGTGTTTGAGTAGATTTTCGTTCAGATAATATCACTCTAAAATTTATTTAGATGACTAGTTTCTAGACACGTACGAATATCCACATTAAATAATTAAATATAAATTTAAGATAAGTGTAAATTCAAAATGATTGAATTGACCTTTTTGTTATCTTAGTTTACTAATCATACTTTGATGATGATTAAGTATAAAGCGTGACAAGATCGCCTAAATAAAATGAAAATAATTTTTTTTCAACATTTATGCAGAAAAGTACAAGAATTACATAAAATACAAGTTATCATGATGGACATAAATATAAACCACGCACCAAGAGTAAATTTAATTTGTAGGTTTGAGGCTGCTTCTATCAAGTTTATGGACATCTCATACAAACCCAAAATGCCAACAACAACCAAACAAGAAGGTAAATCAGAAAATTATGAAAAACTATTAAAAAGAAGAAGAAGAAATACAACAACTTCATATTACCTATTAAAAGGTGCAGAGTATGATCATGACACAAAGACATATATTTTTCATATTGAATCTGTTTAATGGTATAGATTTTCATAAGACAATTATGTCTAAGTACTATTGTAACCGGTAGAAGCTAAAAAGATGAAATAATTAAAAGATGAAAAGGTAATATATGAAATAACAATTAAAAAATATAAAAGTGTAACCTACAATAATTGGTCGGTGAAACAATCCTCCTCACTTACTCGGTTCAATATATATATATATATATATATAATATTCGATGGTAAAATATTACTGTTTAATTAGATATTTTATTATATTTTAATTTACTATAGGGTAAAAATGGTAATCCAACTTTTAAAATAAGGGCTTCCCACTTTTAGTATAATATGATTATTATTATTGTTGTTGTTGTTGTTGTTGTTTATTTATTTATTATTATTTATTATTTATATTTATTATTTATATTTATATTTATATTTATTTATTATCATTGTTGTTGTTGTTGTTATTATTATTATTATTATTATTATTATTATTTATTTTTATATTTATTAATTATTATTTATTTATTTATTTATTTTAATTTTTTTTACTTTTTGACTTCCCACTTATATAGTAATAAATATATAAATATGATATGATATGGTGAAATATTAATATATAATTATATATTAATTAAATTTTAATTTAGTATAGGGGCAAAATGGGCTTCCAACTTATACAATAATATGATTTATTTCTTTACCTTCTTGCGCCGATATGCATTGAATAAGGAAGAAAAAATTAAACATGTAATTTGTATCACATTCAGGAAATAAAAAAGGGTTGCTAAAATGTCAAACAAAGTTTAAAAAAATTGATCTGAGTTTTGAAAAAGTACATGCTGATAAAAGGATAGACAGTATGAATTATATGAAATAATGTAATATGATAAAAAAAAAAGAAGCTCTTTTAGCTCGAGCACGAGCAAACAAAGCTAAATCGAGCACCAGACATTATATTGCATGTCAGTTCAAGCACTAACAAATTACTCAATGCATCATCCTCCGAGGTCGGAGCTGTTTCAAGTGAGCAGAGTTCTCTTGTTGTAGGGGACTCATTGCTTCTGATAGAACAAATTAGACAATTAGACTTATATCTAGGTGCATATAATAATTACAAATCAAAATTACCTATGTCAAATTATATTAACTTTACTCTTAAGGTATAACTCTAATATGTTAGGTATGATTTCACAGAATTTAGTTATTTGAAAAATGTGGAATCAAAAATATATTGTATTATACTAAAAATAATTTTTTGGTATAAATTTTGTGGAGTAAAAAAATTTAATTATGAATCGCCAGCATTTTGTTGCGACAACGGTGTTGTTCGGCTTATCTCACATCAAGTTTCAACAAAATTAAGAAATCTATATTTAGAAAAGACTGACGAGTCTGAACATTTTCGAACTTATATAAAAACATATAATAACATTTTTGCATTCACATCCCTTCAAGTAACTTATGACAAAAAACTAGCAAAAAAGTATAAAGGTATCTCCACATTTCAAGTTGAATAAGGAAAAATATATCATTTCATAAATGATTTAATGTTGGCTAACCAAAAATGCAGAAATCTGCAGTTATATTTTTTTGATAGTGAAAATGAAATAAGGAATCGGATGACATGCTCCAACAAACTGAACGAATGTATTGTAAAAAACTTGATGAAAATTAAAAACAAATCCATATTCTATATTTCTAAAGTCCCTAATAAATATTTCTCACTTATCTGATTTCTATATCGCTCTGAAGTGTGATGTTGATTTACACCAAAGAATATATAACTTGCCGACTGCATCAGAAGTTGCTGGAATATGGGTAGAACAAGATTCTGAAACTTGTATTTCTACACCACATATTCGTATATACATGAACAATGATAGAAGTCAGTTGGTAAACTATTACTGCTTCTACACCAGTATCCATTGTTGTTCCCTTACGGTCAAAATGGATGGCATTGTGGTATTCAAAAAATCAAGCCTTTAGTTGCCTCTTCTTCTAGGCAAAAATATTGTGAACGTGAACAATTACCAAGTGTGACGAATATGGCTATAATTAATGAATTATTTGATATAGAAGTTGAACTCATGCAAAAAGGAAAACGAAAAAGAAAATAATATTTCTTGTTGTGAATATTATTATTACAAACTCCAAAAAAGAGATGATGAAAATATAATTTTACATTCAGAAAGTCTATTCCAATAATATATAGTGGATGAATAGATAAACATTGAAACTTAAAGATTAGACTTTACTTCTTTCAATCAGGACTTATTTAGAATAGATATATTAGGAGCACTGGTAGATGTTCTACGGCGGGCCGAAAGAGATGCTTCGCGGGTAGGTAAGCATAGATTTCTTCCACTTAACTTTATAGGAGGCCCAAGAAATATGCATTGATGGTATACGAATGCCATCGTGCCGGTACAGTATTTTAGGAGACTTGATATATTTTCAACTATAACATATAACTCCTCTTAGCCAGAAATTAAAACAAACCTTCTGCTAACTGATAAAGTACAAAATATGCCTCATTTAATTTACCGAGTATTTCGTGTGAAATTAGAAGAACTGAAAAAGAATATATTAAAAAAAACACATATTCAATAAAATCACAGCATTTATGTATACGATTGAATTTCAAAAACGGGGGCTTCCTCATGCTCATTTTCTAATCATACTTGATGAAAAATATAAAATATTTACTCCTGAAGCATATGACCAATTTGTTTATGTTGAATTGCCAAATTCAAATAAATCTCTATTTATATACACTTGTTACACAACATAAGATCCACGGTCTTTGTGATGATTCAAACCCGACAAGTCTTTGTATGAAAATAAAAGGTTACTATAAGCTCAAATATCCAAAAGAGTTTGCTGACGAAATAACAAAAGGTAAAAGTTCATATCCTATTTATAGAAGACGAAATATAGAAAAAATGTGTAGAAATAAGAGGACTACTTCTTGTAATTCATAGGTTATCCCTTATAAATCCTTTTTATTATGTAAATTTAATTGTCATATAAAACTTCAGCTGCAATTTTAGTAGACAAAGTTCATTGGCATCTTTAATCCATGATGCAAAACTTACAGTATGGATGAAATTTGAATGGCAAAAAAAAAAAATAGTTAGAAGCTTTCGATCTTTTTCTGAAAGATTTAATGGGAATAAATATATTATTTGGCGGAAAGGTAGTTGTTTTTAGTGGTGATTTTTAGACAAACTCTTCCTATTGTTTGTTCGGTTGTTTGTTATATGGGTATATAACTACACGCAAGTGCACGTGGTCGAACAAGTAGTAAAGTGGCTTAAGTAAGCTAAGTATCGATCCCACAGGAACTGGGAAAAGGTAACAATCTGTTCAAGTGTACTATATTTTAATTCTAACAATGAAGACAACAGTGTAACCAAGAGTTAGATATTTTGGGTTCTAATTTTTATGCTAAGTCTAAAACGAGTATCTAATGTGAGTCTGAACTATGAATGTGAGCATACTGAGGTTAATTGAACATGTAAAGAAATTAATTATCGATATAATTTGGTTAACCTTTCCTCCGGTTGCTAGTCAAGAACTAATGCCAATGGATTAAAACTCTCGTATTTAACCCAACTTAAGAATCATGAACCGCCCACCTACATTTCTGTGATTAAACGAAATTCATGTTCTAGCCATACAAGCACGGTTTCTAAATTGACTAATACGACTTTCAGGTATATTTCTATCCTGAAGTTAAATCAATTCTCAATTTTCCTAAACTAAGAAAAGATTGTATCCTATTAATTCACAACTTTCCAATTTCTTGCTCTCTCGAGTGAAACTGGACTTTTTAGATATACATTAACATAGGCCACACATTAATGCAGTAAGAACAAGAATCAATAGAACAACCATGGAAGAAAAGATGAAAGAACCAACTTAATCAACAATCACATTTCAATATAATTGTTCTTAACCTCATCAACAAGATGAATTAGCCACTCATTTGTGGATTAAACATCGCTAAATGAGTGTTGATCATACAAGCAATTGAATTGAAGAAGAAGGAGATAGAGAAAAACTCTGAGATTTTCGTCCCCTCAACTACCTGTAACCCACGTTCTTGCTCCACCAAGTCAGAATTATGAAAAATGAACCTAAGTGTTCTATTTATACTAGTGGAAATTTTTTCCGGAATAACAAGCAACGTGTCACGGAGTGTATCGCGGAGCACTGCCTCCATGACACGTTGTGTATCGCGGAGCACTGCCTCCGTGACACGTTGCTGTTCCACCACAGGCCAAATTTTGTATTTTTTTCTTATTGACATCCGAGTCCAACCCCAATCTTTCCCAACACGCATTTTAGCTTCCCAAAATTATATTTCACCTGCAAAACAACGCTAATCATGTTGGTTAGTATAAATTCACATTTTATTATCAATCACATGAGAATGTATAAACATTGATAGATAAACAAGGCTAAAATGACACCTTTAAGTATCACTTGGGCATATAAATTTGCCCAAGATCATTGTTCATAGTGAAAAAAGAAAAGATTTTATTCGTGAAAATTTACTACGCTATGAAATTTGGAACCAACTTGAAAAATTACAATAATTGAAAATATGTGTGCAAGAACAAATTCTATTTTTTGTCAATACTTAATGAAAATCGGTAATCGAACAGAAAGTAAAATCAACCAAGATAAAATTAAAATTCTTCGCTATTTGATTATTTCATTTATCAACAAAAGAGATTTATTGAATTTTTTATTTAAAATTACTTATCCTGATTTGTATACCTCTCATTCAAATGTTTTCTTTATCGCTTCTTGTGCTTTTCTAACAACAAAAAATGATTTCGTTGATGAAATAAATAACTTGTTAACTGCTCAATTTTCAACCATTGAAAAAAACATATCTTGCTACTGATGAGACCGTTGATCCAATAGATTAAAGTGAGTATGCAAATTTATTACATACTTTAAATTCTGTAGGTATACCTCCTTATAAATTAACCTTGAAAAAAAATTATCCAATTACATTACTATAAAATCTAAATCCTTGCGAAGGCGCAATGAAATACATTTAATATATAATGATTTCAAATCGTATGTTTTTAGTGCTACAATATCCAGCAGTGATTTTAAAGATACACATGAATTCATTCCACGAATACTGTTGTTAATATCACAAGATGAAAAATTACTACTTCCATTTAAATGAAGATAATTTTCAATACAACTGTATTTTGCAATGATAATAAATAAAGTTCAAGGTCAGACACTGGATTTCATAGGAATTTATTTGCACGTGCAGCTAGTGTTCTATCATGGTCAATTATGTGTTGCTTTATCAAGAGTCAAAACTTTCAGTTGTGTTAAAATATTAATTAGACCACCCACATGATAATGACCAGTCTACATATAATGTTTTCTATGACAAAATTATTGAAAAAACTTTTTCTTGAATTCATGTTATACTTTTTGCTGGTAAATCAAATATCCAAGTTTATTTAACTCTATATTTTTTTCATGTTATATCATTCTCACTCTACCTATGATTTTGATATCTTTTTAAATTTATACTTCAATTTCAGATTAATTGGACATGGCGGAAAGACTTAATATCAACACAATCACTTTAAAACAGAAGAATGGACCTACAGACTCCAGGTACTTGATAAAGGCCGCCCTCAAAACAATAAAGAAAAAATCAAAAAATATCACCTCATGATTACAAGATGAAGAGGTATTTATCATTGAATTTATAAATATATCCATATTAGTAGTTTGCTCATTTAATTAGTAGTTTGGGCTAAATCTAATTCTCATGATCCAAAGCTTCTTTTCTCTTTGGCTGATAATTTCTTTGCAAGGCTTAAGTATATAAGAACTATTTGATATGAACTTCAGATATATAAAAAATAGACTACTTTTATATTCTTTTTTCTATTATTTTCCATTTCGTGAATTGTTTAAAATTATTTATGAATATCATAATAAATATCTATTGTTACAGAATTCTTTCTGCAAATGATATTTAGCCAAATGAACATTGAGAAATAAAATAAGAGTAGAAATTAAAATCCAAATAAAATATTAGGTATAAAGTAAAGATGCGACTAATATTTCTATAGTGTTGTTTGTGTTAGAATATGCGCAGCCGAAGCAAGCATTAATTGGATCAACAATCTTACATGAATCACTAGATAACAACGACAGGTTAAATTACGAAATACTAACCTCCTGAAGCTTTCACACAACGTGTCCAACTTGCTCTCCAGGTCAGCAGTCTTCTACTATGTCCTCAATAATCTTCGAGTAGGGAATACTTGTGTGAGCAATGTATTACTTCTCAGAAAAGGTGTCTCTTTCAAGAAAGAAAAAGCCTATTTATAATCACGTTTTTAGTAAAACCCTAATCGCAAAATGCATAGGATTCCTTCTTTCCTTGTACATTCACACGTTTTTAAGAGTGTAAAACCCAAACGTGTATTACTTACTTTTTATGAAGTTTTTCAAAATCTTGTAGGATTTTACTACTTCAAGAAACATATGTCTTTCTTTTTCAAGTGTTTTAATTAATGAGGCATAGCAGAGACCACATATTTAATTAGCGAGGCTTCCAATTATGGTATTAATTCGAAATAATGAATGAATTAACCTACCATAATAAATTACAGATTGTTCCACTAAAAATCTGTAATCGCACTCTTCGGTATAATTTCAAAATCAATCATTAAATTCTTATTTAACTCCCCATGTCAAGATTACAGATACCAACTAATCGAATTAAATTTCTGACTATTTAATTCATTGATCAATTTAATCCTTTATTCAAACGCTTAACTTATTTAATGTGACGGATACTGAATCCACCTGCAGGATTTTTCACATGAAACCTTATAAGCAATCATAAAGGGGTATCATCAATCTCAAGGTCGAGACATGGATTCCATCAACTAACTATTATTTCACAAATATCATTTGTCATCATACAACCTATCGGAAACATTTTAACTCGCGAAATAGTTTCACCCTTTGATAGTGTTATACCCCGTAAGATTTCCGGCACCTAGATGGCCTATTCGCACGTCGGTTAAGCATATTTGGAAGCCATACGTGCTAGAGAAAGGCCCGGGAAAGGATCGGACGGGTAACCTGTCGAACCATCGCGGAAGGAGCCGAGGCAGAGCCCCTCCGCGATGGCAACGTGTCACGGAGGTGGAGCCTCCGCGTTGGCTCCGTGACACATTGGCCCTATCTAGGCTCAAGTATATAAAGCCCCACTTCGGTTTAATTTCATTTAAAACATCGTAATTTCCAGAGAACTCGCAGAAACAGAGAGAGAGACGAAGAGGGTTATATATTTTTGTCCAATTACGCTGCCAAACGTAGTCCAAACTCAAATTAATCAGGTACCGAGGTATTTAGCAGCAGGGAGCATTCCTACGGATTTAGTTTCGCGAACTTCGGCCGACAAATCGTCGAGCTACCGGACTAAGGTAAGTGGAATTGCTCCAAACTAGTGTCTATGTGTTCCTAGTTGTGAAGTGAATACTTCTCCCTTATGGACTTCTGAAAAATAGCAAGTTTTCGATCGTCTTTCGATGAGCCTAAGTTTAGGCTATAATTATATCGAAAGTGACGCCGTCCTTTAGAATAATGTTGTATTTAGTACTAATTGACGTGTTTATGAATGCAGTTGGGGAGATTTAGCTGGAGTACTGACCGAGCCTCGTCCGATAGTCGAATAACTCGAGGTTAAGGTATGTAAAGTTGTTCTTCGGCAAGTTA
Source organism: Datura wrightii (assembly GCA_035772735.1). Lineage (NCBI taxonomy): Eukaryota > Viridiplantae > Streptophyta > Magnoliopsida > Solanales > Solanaceae > Datura > Datura wrightii. The sequence goes on from JASDFA010000008.1 coordinate 99,654,071, forward strand.
GTAAGTCTTAGCTTGGTAAATCATAGTAAACTCCGTATTTGAAGATCTCGGAGTTGAATGTTGAGAATTAGGTAAGTCTAATAGATTCTGAGTTGTGTTGCCGTATCGTATCCAGTCCAAAAGTTAGTAAAGCATGCGCCAAAGGGAGAGTTAGCATTCCAGATTCAGTATAGCTTATTGTGTGATTAGCAAGCATGTTGTAGAATAAAAAGAGACAGATTTTCAGAATAAAAGTTAGTAAAGTAAAAATCAGATAGACAGACAGTTTTATGGCTACAAATTAGCCATTCAAATAGATAGTATCCCGGCTACAGATTAGCCAAGCAGTTAAATAAAGATTTCAGAATCAGTATAATCAGTAAAGAATCAGTTCAGTATAGAAACAAATTAGAATAAGAAATCAGATTCCAGATAGTCTTTTTCAGTTATACATGCTTGCTATCTATAAGTGCTATTTGTTTGTTGAGACTTGATGTGGCGTGAGGGCACCCTATTGAGCGTCCTCGCTGCCCCTAGGTTGGTAATCGTGTCGCCCATTGAGCGGGTGGGTTTTACGTCACTCCAAGGAGTGGCATGTCGTCCCCAGCTTGGACGAAGATGGGATGAAGCTTTCCCCATAGCAGTTTGATCAGCATTACAGGTGCAGCTCCGGTTTCAAATAACCCTGTTGAGTTTTGTGTCCAGGGAACCAGACCCTATCTGTTACTGTCTGTACATTCAGTTATTATAGGTGTAGCTCCGGTTTCAGGTAGCCCCGTTGAGTTGTGTCTGGGGATCCAGACCCTATCTGTTACTGTCTACACAGGAGTCCTCCGGACCCAGACACGGTTGCTTATATCGGAGGCTATAGCCCAAGCCCGAGACCCAGGGGGCTGGTAGAGGAGCTCCGAAGTGAGCAGATGAGTGGAGTGACTTATTTTTGGTTGGTTTTGACCCGGGTAGGGGTATATAGATTGTTTGCTTGCTTGGCGCCATCCGGATTATGGGGGTTGGTATTGGCTCTTGCTTGCTACTTGTATATCTATTTATGTGTTATATACTAGTTACTAGACAGCAGGCTGTCGCGTTTACAGGTACGCCTCCGCCTTATCAGTACAGGAAGCATGATTCAGTTCTTATTAGTTTCTTCAGATACAACTGTCTCCTGCCATACAGTTTTGTTAGATATGCTATATATATTCAGTTGTTTCAGTTATATTGTTTCAGTTGCTTATACTCAGTACCAGTGGTACTGACGCCCAGTGGGGCGCTGCATTACTTGCCTGCAGGTACTCATAGACGAGGAGGCGATCCCTCGTGATCCTAGCCAGTGCAGAGTCATCAGCTCCTGTCATCCGGAGCTTGATATTTCAGAGGTTTATATCATTTCCTTTTTGTTGTACAGTACGGGTAGGCCGGGGCCCTGTCCCGACCATCTTATCAGTATTCCTAGAGGCTTGCAGTCTGTATGTATTTCCCTGTGGTTAGTTGAGCCGGTCGTGCGAGACCGTGCAGTTTGTTATAGCTGTTTAGCATTTCAGTTTATGTTGGCCGTGTGAGGCCTGAGTTTGACAGTAGTGGTGACCTTGTCGGACACGTAGCCTTACAGTAGTCTCGTGTTGAGTTACAGATAAATAGTCAGCATGGTGGCCTTGTCGGCCCACATAGGCTCCCTTATATTGAGATGTTTCTGGTTAGCTGTTGTTACAGGTGCAGGTGGCTATAGGCCCAGTTGGCCGGAGGCTGTGTTTATAGCCGTTATATAGCCCTTTGTTTCCAGAAATCTGAGTTAGAGTCAGCCAGGCACCAGATGTGCTCAGGCTCAGTAGTCTAGCAGTTCAGGTCCTAGTAGGGCACCAGGTGCCAGTCATACCCCCCAAGGCGGGGCGTGACAAACTTGGTATCAGAGCAGGTCGTGTCCCAGGGAGTCTGCAAGCCGTGCTAAGTAGAGTCTTGTCTATGGATGTGTTGTGCACCACATACTATAGGCAGGAGGCTGCGAGGCATAATAGGATGGTTACTCTTCTTTCATACTCAGTCGTGCCATAACACAGTACAGTATAGGGTTGAGTCCCTAAAACTTATCGTATTCTTTGTCTACAGATAAGAATGGCAGATCAGCGACACCCTACCACAGGCAGGAGATTAGACACAGCAGCAGGAGAAGGCACCAGCAGGATGCCTCAGCTTCAGTTAGAGTCAGCCCGATCTGAGGGCGACATAGAGGCTTCATCACAGGCCTCTCAGCAGTCCCCCTCACATCAGGAGCCGTTGGGCACTACACCGCCCCCGATAGCTCCTGTGCCTTTGCCATTAGATCAGGAGGTTCGTAGCGCTGTAGTGATGTTGGCACAGATGATGGCCACACAGCGCCAGTCAGTGCCACCTGTGGCAGCAGAGCCTTCAGGTGGGTCTGGTAGTTCCAGGGTCAGGGAGTTTTTGGCACTGGGTCCCCCACAGTTCACAGGGTCAGATCAGGCAGAGGACCCTCAGGACTTTCTAGATCAGATGCAGAGGATATTCTGAGTTATGCATGTGACCCCTTCAGAGTCTGTTGAGCTGGCAGTGTTCCGGTTATGGGATATAGCTATATTGTGGTACGAGAGTTGGGAAAGGTCCCGAGGGAGAGATGTTACCCCTCCGACCTGGGCCAGCTTCTCGGAGGCCTTTCTAGATCATTATTTGCCACGAGAGATCCGGCAGGCCCGGATGGATCAGTTTTTGCATCTGGAGTAGGGGGCGAGGAGTGTGCGCGAGTATGCTTTACAGTTTGACTCCTTAGCCCGTTATGCTCCAGCATTTGTTGATACTATGCTAGCTAGAGTTCACAGATTTATTATGGGTCTGAACCCGGAATATACTGAGGCATGTATGACGGCGACGTTGTGAGAGGATATGGACATTGCCTGAGTACAAGCTTTTGCCCAGACCATAGAGGGTCTTAGACAACGGCAACAGAATAGTAGACAGACCAGTCAGGGATAGCGCCGCAGAGATAGATCAGATGACATACAAAGGGAAGCTTAGAGAGGACCCAGGCCACGACTATCAGATAGACCCCCTAGACCCCCACCTCCACCACAGCAGCAGCAGCGAGGTAGATATGTTCGTAGAGGGCAGTCAGAGCCCAGTGGCAGTTCCAGAACAGTAGAGTCCCCGCAGCAGAGAAGGGGAGAGCAGAGCAGATTTATGCCCCCACCCTGCCCTAATTGCGGCCGACCTCACGCCGGAGCTTGTAGATATGGCTCCATTGGGTGTTATATTTGCGGACAGGAGGGGCATCGGATGAGAGATTGTCCGACCAGAGGTCAGGGGAGTAGAGACAGCCAGGACAGGGGATCCGCAGGGCCACGAGCCCCAGCAGCCTCAGCGGGGCGTGGACCTTCAGGTTCAGTAGGCAGAGGCCGAGGTAGATCAGGAGCTTCCAGTTCAGGTACGGGCTCAAGCCGTACTTATGCATTACCAGGGAGACATGATTCAGAGGCATCTCCAGATGTAGTGACAGGTATGATGACTATCTGTTCATGCCCTGCTTATGTACTGATTGATCCAGGATCCACCCTGTCATATATTACTCCATTTGTGGCACGAAAGTTCAATATTGCACCAGAATTATTGCAGCAGCCCTTTTCAGTATCCACGCCCGTCGGTGACTCTATTATAGCTAGCAAAATTTACCGAGGGTGTACAGTAGAGGTTGCTGACCGCCAGACTACAGTAGATCTGGTAGAACTAGAAATGATAGACTTCGATGCCATAATGGGTATGGATTGGCTAGTGCCGTGCTATGCCAATGTTGAATGTTGGACCAAAACGGTCCGATTCCACTTTCCAGGGGAGGCAGTGTGGGAGTGGAAAGGTAGCACAGCTACGCCAAAAGGTAGGTTTATTTTCTACCTTCAGGCGAGGAAATTGATATCTAAGGGATGTATTTACCATCTGGTCAGAGTTCAGGATGTCCGAGCAGAATCTCCGACACTCCAGTCTGTTCCGGTGGTAAAAGAGTTCCCTGATGTGTTTCCAGATGAGTTACCTGGTCTTCCCCCAGAAAGGGAAATAGATTTTGCTATTGATCTATTGCCAAGCACTCAGCCTGTATCAATTCTCCCTTATCGTATGACTCCTGCAGAACTCAGAGAGTTGAAGGAGCAGTTGAAAGATTTGCTAGATAAAGGTTTCATCAGGCCGAGTACTTCACCATGGGGTGCGCCAGTTCTATTTGTGAGGAAGAAAGATGGCTCGCTCCGTATGTGCATAGATTATCGGCAGTTGAACAAAGTGACGATAAAGAACAAGTACCCGCTCCCCAGAATAGATGATTTATTTGATTAGTTACAGGGACCCAAATACTCCTCTAAGATTGACTTACGGTCCGGATATCATCAGGTTCGGGTACGTGAAAGAGATATTCCTAAAACGGCGTTCAAGACCCGATATGGACACTTTGAATTCCTAATGATGTCCTTCAGGTTGACGAATGCTCCAACAGTATTCATGGACCCGATGAATAGTATTTTCAGACCATACCTGGACTTGTTCGTAATAGTATTTATTGATAATATTCTGGTGTATTCTCGCTCTGAAGCAGATCACCGGACTCATTTGCGGACAGTGCTCCAGATTCTCAAGGGCCGCCAGTTATATGCCAAGTTCTCCAAGTGCGAATTCTGGCTTAACTCAGTAGCCTTCCTAGGGCACATTGTGTCGGATGCTAGTATACAGGTTGATAAGCAGAAAATAGAAGCAGTCAAATCATGACCTAGGCCTACCACTCCGACTGAAGTTCGTAACTTTCTGGGATTGGCGGGATATTACAGGAGATTTGTCGAGGGATTCTCTACTATAGCAGCACCTCTGACTAAACTGATGCAGAAAGCAGCAAAGTTTTAGTGGACAGAGGCATGCGAGCAGAGCTTCCAGGAACTGAAAGACAGATTAACCTCCGCCCCAGTGTTAACATTACCGGAAGGTACAGAGGGTTATTCGATGTATTTCGATGCATCAGGCGTTGGGTTGGGTTGTGTGTTGATGCAGCATGGTAAAATGATTGCATATGCTTCCAGGCAGCTAAAGAAACACGAAAAGAATTACCCTACCCACGACCTGAAGTTAGCCGCAGTGATCCACGCCTTGAAAATGTGGAGACATTACCTATATGGCGTCCATATTGATATTTTCACAGATCACAAGAGCCTACAGTATATCTTCACTCAGAGGGAGTTGAATCTGCGGCAACGTCGCTGGTTGGAGCTGTTAAAGGATTATGACGTGAATATTCTGTACCATCCGGGGAAAGCCAGTTGTAGCAGATACTCTTAGTCGTAAGTCCATGGGGAGTTTGGCGTATTTGCAGCCCGAGCAGCGGGAATTGGTCAGGGAGATACATCAGTTAGCTAGCCTAGCCGTTCGTGTAGCAGAAGCAGAGGACGGTAGAGCGGTAATTCAGAACACTACCGTGTCATCATTAGTTGCGGAGGTAAAAGAACGGCAATATGAGGATCCTGACCTAATCCAGCTTAAAGATTATATTCCGCAGGGGAAGGCGCCAGATTTTCGGGTAAAAAAGGATGGAGTGCTACGTTGTAAAGGCCGTCTATGTGTTCCAGATGTTTCAGGCCTCCGCCAGTAGATCATGAATGAGGTACATTGCGCCCGCTATTCCCTCCACCCTGACGCGACAAAAATGTACCATGATATCAAAGAAAACTACTGGTGGCCAGGTATGAAAAGAGAAATTGATGAATTTGTAGCCCAGTGTCCTAACTGCCAACAGGTGAAAGCAGAACATCAGAAACCAGGCGGGTTGACTCAGGACATAGCTGTGCCTCTCTGGAAATGGGAAGCAGTAAATATGGATTTTGTGGCAGGATTACCCCGTACTAGACACAGACATGACTCTATATGGGTGATAGTTGACAGATTGACCAAATCAACTCATTTCCTGCCAGTGAGAACTACCTTCTCGGCCGAAGATTATGCTGAGTTGTATATCCGAGAGATAGTCAGATTGCACGGAGTGCCAGTATCCATTATTTCAGACAGAGGAGCACAGTTTACGGCTAGATTCTGGCAGTCATTTCAGAGAGGTCTGGGCACGCAGATTAAATTGAGCACTGCATTCCACCCTCAGACGGATGGGCAGGCTGAACGCACCGTTCAGACGCTTGAAGACATGTTACGGGCGTGTGTGTTAGATTTCGGTGGTGGCTGGGATGAACATTTTCCCCTAATTGAGTTTGCTTATAATAATAGCTATCACTCAGCCATTCAGATGGCGCCTTTTGAGGCATTATACGGGCGAAAGTGCAGATCGCCGGTTGGCTGGTTTGAAATAGGAGAATCAGTGATGATTGGGCCAGACATCGTTCAACAGTCAGAAGAGTAAGTAAAGCTTATCAGAGAACGCCTATTGATTGCACAGAGTTGCCAGAAATCATATGCAGATGTACGGTGCAGGAACCTGGAGTTCGATGTGAATGACTGGGTATTTCTGAAAGTGTCTTCGATGAAAGGGGTGATGAGATTCGGCAAGAAAGGTAAGCTCAGCCCAAGATTTGTCGGGCCATATCAGATTCGTAGAAGAATTGGCCAAGCGGCATATGAGTTGAACTTGCCGCCAGAATTAGAATTTGTTCATCCAGTCTTTCATGTATCCATGATAAGGAAATGTTTGGGAGACCCATCAAGAGCAGTTCCAGTCCAGGATATCCAGGTTACAGAAGAGCTGGCCTATGAAGAGGTTCCAGTAGCTATCCTAGACAGACAGATTCGTAGATTGAGAACTAAAGATATTGCGTCTGTCAAAGTATTATGGCATAACAGGAACCGAGAGCAAATGACGTGGGAGGCTGAGGAAGATATGAAAGCAGATATCCTTACTTACTCCAGGCCTAGTCAGGCGACAGGTATGTCCGTGTTATTACTATGCAATACCTTGTGGTTATGTATGTATAAATGAGAAAGATTGATGTTTAGGAACATTATAGTATTGTGTGGAGTACATGTATTGGACTTTTCTGTGTTTCAGGATTTATGGGATAGTCCATATTATAGGGGAAACTCTGCTGAAATTTTTCTAGAAACAAGTTGAGTAAGTCGAGAAGTCCTCTAGATAGAAGGTTACATTCGAGGACGAATGTTCTTAAGGGGGGGAGAATGTTATACCCCGTAAGATTCCCGGCACCTAGATGGCCTATTCGCACGTTGGTTAAGCATATTTGGAAGCCATACGTGCTAGAGAAAGGCCCGGGAAAGGATCGGACGGGTAACCTGTCGAACCATCGCGGAAGGAGCCGAGGCAGAGCCCCTCCGCGATGGCAACGTGTCACAGAGGTGGAGCCTCCGCGTTGGCTCCGTGATACATTGGCCCTGTCCAAGCTCAAGTAAATAAATCCCTACTTCGGTTTAATTTCATTTAAAACATCGTAATTTCTAGAGAACTCGCAGAAACAGAGAGAGAGACGAAGAGGGTTATATATTTTCGTCCAATTACGCTGCCAAACGTAGTCCAAACTCAAATTAATCAGGTACCGAGGTATTTAGCAGCAGGGAGCATTCCTACGGATTTAGTTTCGCGAAATTCAGCCGACAAATCGTCGAGCTACCGGACTAAGGTAAGTGGAATTGCTCCAAACTAGTGTCTATGTGTTCCTAGCTGTGAAGTGAATACTTCTCCCTTCTGGACTTCTGAAAAATAGCAAGTTTTCGATCGTCTTTCGATAAGCCTAAGTTTAGGCTATAATTATATCGAAAGTGACGTTGTCCTTCAGAATAATGTTGTATTTAGTACTAATTGACGTGTTTATGAATGCAGTGGGGAGATTTAGCTGGAGTACTGACCGAGCCTCGTCCGATAGTCGAATAACTCGAGGTTAAGGTATGTAAAGTTGTTCTTCGGCAAGTTAGTAAGTCTTAGCTTGGTAAATCATAGTAAACTCCGTATTTGAAGCTCTCAGAGTTGAATGTTGAGAATTAGGTAAGTCTAATAGATTCTGAGTTGTGTTGCCGTATCGTATTCAGTCCAAAAGTTAGTAAAGCATGAGCCAAAGGGCGAGTTAGCATTCCAGATTCAGTATAGCTTATTGTGTGATTAGCAAGCATGTTGTAGAATAAAAAGAGATAGATTTTCAGAATAAAAGTTAGTAAAGTAAAAATCAGATAGACAGACAGTTTTATGGCTACAGATTAGCCATTCAAATAGATAGTATCCCGGCTACAGATTAGCCAAGCAGTTAAATAAAGATTTCAGAATCAGTATAATCAGTAAAGAATCAGTTCAGTATAGAAACAGATTAGAATAAGAAATCAGATTCCAGATAGTCTTTTTCAGTTATACATGCTTGCTATCTATAAGTGCTATTTGTTTGTTGAGACTTGATGTGGCGTGAGGGCACCCTATTGAGCGTCCTCGCCGCCCCTAGGTTGGTAATCGTGTTGCCCATTGAGCGGGTGGGTTTTACGTCACTCCAAGGAGTGGCATGCCGTCCCCAGCTTGGACGAAGATGGGATGAAGCTTTCCCCATAGCAGTTTGATCAGCATTACAGGTGCAGCTCCGGTTTTAAATAACCCTGTTGAGTTTTGTGTCCAGGGAACCAGACCCTATCTGTTACTGTCTGTACATTCAGTTATTATAGGTGTAGCTCCGGTTTCAGGTAGCCCCGTTGAGTTGTGTCTGGGGATCCAAACCCTATCTGTTACTGTCTACACAGGAGTCCTCCGGACCCAGACACGGTTGCTTATATCGGAGGCTATAGCCCGAGCCCGAGACCTAGGGGGCTGGTAGAGGAGCTCCGAAGTGAGCAGATGAGTGGAGTGACTTATTTTTGGTTGGTTTTAACCCGGGTAGGGGTATATAGATTGTTTGCTTGCTTGGCGCCATCCGGATTATGGGGGTTGGTATTGGCTCTTGCTTGCTACTTGTATATCTATTTATGTGTTATATACTAGTTACTAGACAACAGGCTGTCGCGTTTACAGGTACGCCTCCGCCTTATCAGTACAGGAAGCATGATTTAGTTCTTACCAGTTTCTTCAGATACAACTGTCTCCTGCCATACAGTTTTGTTAGATATGCTATATATATTCAACTGTTTCAGTTATATTGTTTCAGTTGCTTATACTCAGTACCAGTGGTACTGACGCCCAGTGGGGCGCTGCATTACTTGCCTGCAGGTACTCATAGACGAGGAGGCGATCCCTCGTGATCCTAGCCAGTGCAGAGTCATCAGCTCCTGTCATCCGGAGCTTGATATTTCAGAGGTTTATATCATTTCCTTTTTGTTGTACAGTACGGGTAGGCCGGGGCCCTGTCCCGACCATCTTATCAGTATTCCTAGAGGCTTGCAGTCTGTATGTATTTCCCTGTGGTTAGTTGAGCCGGTCGTGCGAGGCCGTGCAGTTTGTTATAGCTGTTTAGCATTTCAGTTTATGTTGGCCGTGTGGGGCCTGAGTTTGACAGTAGTGGTGACCTTGCCGGACACGTAGCCTTACAGTAGTCTCGTGTTGAGTTACAGATAAATAGTCAGCATGGTGGCCTTGTCGGCCCACATAGGCTCCCTTATATTGAGATGTTTCTGGTTAGCTGTTGTTACAGGTGCAGGTGGCTATAGGCCCAGTTGTTCAGAGGCTGTGTTTACAACCGTTATATAGCCCTTTGTTTCCAGAAATCTGAGTTAGAGCCAGCCAGGCACCAGATATGCTCAGGCTCAATAGTCTAGCAGTTCAGGTCCTAGTAGGGCACCAGGTGCCAGTCATACCCCCCAAGGCGGGGCGTGACAAACTTGGTATCAGAGCAGGTCGTGTCCCAGGGAGTCTGCAAGCCGTGCTAAGTAGAGTCTTGTCTATGGATGTGTTGTGCACCACATACTATAGGCAGGAGGCTGCGAGGCATAATAGGATGGTTACTCTTCTTTCATACTCAGTCGTGCCATAGCACAGTACAGTATAGGGTTGAGTCCCTAAAACTTATCGTATTCTTTGTCTACAGATAAGAATGGCAGATCAGCGACACCCTGCCACAGGCAGGAGATTAGACACAGCAGCAGGAGAAGGCACCAGCAGGATGCCGCAGCTTTAGTTAGAGTCAAAAAGCTACTTTATCTCCCTCCCACTTTTTATATATGCATGACTTGTTCTCACATTGATCAAAACCAAAAGTTTTAGTCAAATTGTCAAAAAAAGTGTTCCACGCCCTAGATTCTTGTTTCAACCCATAAATGGATCTTTTCAGCTTACACAACATGTGCTCATTGCCACTTTCCATGAAACCCTCTAGTTGTGCCATATATATGCACTCATCACAACTTCCATGAAGAAAAGTCGTCTTGACATCCGTCTGTCAGATCTCATAATCATAATGAGCAGCAGTGGATAAGAGAATTCTGATGGATTTAAGCATGGCTACCGACGAAAAGGTTTCCTCATAATCAATTCCTTCTTTTGAGTAAACCCTTTTGCAACAATCCTAGCTTTAAAAGTCTGCACTTCTCCATCCACTCCTCTCTTTGTTTTATAGATCCATCTCCAGCCAATGGGTTTTACTTCTGCAGGTGGTTCTACAAGATCCCAGACTTGATTGGACTACATAGACTCTATTTTAGATTTCATAGCGACTATCCATTTTTCAGTATCTATATCTTGTAGTGCTTCGGCGTAACTAAAGGATTCTGTATTAAGCCTTCAGGGATTCTATCATAAGATTCTCACAAGAGCGCAAACCGAATGGATTTTCTAATAACTCTCCCACTACGACGACTCACTACAAGATCATTAATCTGATCTTGCGGTGGAACCACAACATCACTTTCGGGAACTAAATCCTGATTATCACAAACTTCTTCCCCAAGCACAGGCTGCTCAACAAGTGCAGGCTGGTCAACATTGCTCCCACTATCTTGGGTAGTGAGATGTCCGACCTTTGTACTTGCGCCTCCCGTTGCCGATTGACATCTCTCCCACTACGATAATCGAGTGGTATGTCAATACTTGCTTGTGGGATTTGTTCTTGAGATGCATCATTTGTTATTTCATTGTTCAATTACTGTAAAGCGAGTTTATTTCTCGGAACATGATTTATCTCTTTCAGAAACTTGGCATTTGTTGTAGTATTACCTTTTCTCTTTAGGACAATAAAAAAAACCACCTTTCGTCCCTTTTGGATATCCAAAGAAGACACATAATTCTGTCCTTGATTCCAACTTATTAGTTTTTTCCTTTAGCACGTGGCTGGACAGCCCAATACCCGAATGTGTATTAGACTAGGCTTTCGTTCATTCCACAATTCTATTGGAGTTAAAGGTATTGATTTGGAAGGAACCAAGTTCAATAGGTAGTTTGTCGTGTCTAATGCATATCCCCAAAAGGAAGAAGGCAAATCCGGATAACTCAACATTGATCTTTCCATTTTCAAAAGAGTTCTGTTTCTTCTCTCTGCAACACCATTTTGTTGTGGTGTTCCTGGAGCAGATAATTGAGATGTAATTCCACAATCTGATAAGTATTTAATGAATTCAGCAAAAAGGTATTCACCACCATGATCAAATGTAATGATTTAATATGTTTATCATGTCGCTTTTCCGTTTCTGCCCTTAAATTCTTTGAACTTATCAAAGCATTCAGATTTACGGCGCAACAGGTAAACATATACATATTTAGAGTAGTCATCTGTGAAGGTCATAAAATACTCAAAACCACCTCTTGCTTGTATATTCATAGGACCACACAAAATCAGAGTGAATTAATTCCAACTTATCTTTAGCTCTATTTCCTTTAGAAGGAAAAAATCTCTTAGTCATTTTTCCTTCTAAACGGGATTCACAAGTTGGCAGCGCCTCCACTTTGAATGAACTCAAAGGTCCATCAGAGACCAACCTTGAAATCCTATTTTGATTTATATGACCTAGACGCAAGTGCCACAAGTAAGTTTGACTCAATTCAGAAACACGTTTTCTTTTATTTGATAGATTAATGTTATTTAGTTCCTTTAGTTGCAGCAAATTAGGAGGTGTTTCAAGCACAAATAGATCATGCACTCTAGCAGCAGTATAGATAAAATGCTTGTTAAATTTGATAACAACAGAATTATTACCAAAATATATATTATAACCAGCATCTGTCAATTTTGAAACTGAAAGCAAATTCCTTCTAATAGAAGGTACATAGAGAACATCTGTTAAATCTAAAACTCTAGAACTACTAAAAGAAATACTAATATCTCCTAAAGCTAAGGCCAGTGTTGGTTCGCCATTGGCTTGAGAAATGCAAATTTCATTCTCACTTAGCCATCGTGTTTCCTGAAACCCCTGCAAAGAAGTGTAGACATGATTAGTGGCTCACGAATCTACAATCCATAGCATCGTAGAAACAGCCGCTAAACAAGTTTCAACGACATTTAAGTAAAAAGAATTACCTTGTTTGTTCAATCTAGCTAGGTAGTCAGAACATTGCTTCTTATGATGTCCAGGCTCCTTGCAATGATAGCACTTGCCTTTCGACTTAGCCACACCACCATTTGCAATTCTAGATGCCTTGCGAGATCTCTTCTTTTTCTGTACGTCTTTCGGCTTAGAAGAAGAAGGAGCTCTCTCAACATTCAATGCCACAACAGGAGTTTGTTGTTTGATAATAGACTCAGCCGCTTGCAGCTCATTCAACAATTTCGCTAGAGATAGATCCATCTTGTTCATGTTATAGTTCAAGAGAAATTGTTGAAAACTGTCAGATAAAGTCTGCAGGATCATCTCAACTTGAGATTCCTTATCAATCTTAGCTCCAAGGATTTCCAGTTTATTAAGAAGACCAATCATTTTTAGAACATGGTCCCTCACGGACGAATCTTGAGTCATTTTCGTGTTCAAAAGGGCTTTCATAGCTGTCTGCTTTGCAGTACAATTATGCTCATGGGACATCTCTTTGAGACTTTCAAGCATATCGTAAGCAGATTCCATGGACTGATATTGATGTTGCAAAACATTCAATATTGAGGCAACAATGTAACATCGTGTCATCTCATCAGCCTTAACCCATTTTTCATAGGCTTTGATTTGGTCCATGGTGGGATTCTCAGAATTTTCAGGGCATTCCTCAACCAACACAAAATTATACCCTTCAGCAGTTAGGAGAATATCCAGATTTCTTTTCCAGTCAATATAATTCGGACCCTCTAACTTGTTTTCTTTTAAAATAGAGGCGAGAGGATTGAACGAAGTCATTATTAATCCGGGAGGTAAAAAAAATCAGATAGATCATTAAGCATGCTACAAGAATATTTAAATTCATGTAAACACATAACACATACAACCATGCATATTGAATAGCTAGATTCGATAGTGAAATTTAACCATTCATGCAAACTGTGAGTTATGACAGATGTTTACCCCATAAATCAAAACAGAACTAACTCAGTTGGAGAGTAAACTGCATATTTAAGACAGATATATATCCAATAATGTAAATCTCTATTCCATTGAACCAACATGTAACTCAGTTAGAGAGTTAATACAAGTTTTCAATAACAGGAGACAAGCAAACACAGTAATCCCGTAATGAATCTATCCGATGGGAAAAGAAGTCCAATGTCAATATGTAAACTCATTACATTACTGTTACGTACCAATGGAGACCATAAGGATTGAACCCTAACAACACTGGTTGTAAGAAACTAATTATTTCTCAATTTTTAATTTTTCAGAAAATAGAAAAATGCCCAAAAATCATAAAAACGACTCGGAATGGCCAAAAAACGACATAAGTCACAGCATAGCAGTGAGTATTTCTCAGTGGGTCATTTTCGACGAATCTACCAAATTTCAGGTCAATCGGAGTTCGTCAAAATTTGACACACTCCAATACAGACCAAAATGGCAGTGCCATGCGCGACTCGGCAGGGCATGCGCGTGCCTCGGCAGCGCCCTGCACGCAACTTGGCAGCCTAAATTTTTTTTTTCATTTCAAAAAACATATCATAAATTATTTATAAAATAATTTTTCAAACAGAAAAATCATTTAAACACTCGTTTTCATCTATGATACGATTCATGCATTCATGCCAAAAAGACAATACATAAAACTATCTTTTTCATGAATTTTTCAAATTATCTAGGTAGATTTAAGTTGGCTCATGATGCCAATTGTTAGAACATGCGTAGCGGAAGCAAGAATAAATAGGATCAACAATCTTACACGAATCACTAGATAACAACGACGAGTTAGATTACGAAATACTAACATCTTGAAGCTTTCACACAATGCATCCAACTCGCTCTCCAGGTCTGCAGTCTTCTACTATATCCTCAATAATCTCCGAGTGGGGAATACTTGTGTGGGCAAGTACTACTTCTCAGAAAAGGTGTCTCTTTCAAGAAGGAAAAAACCCTATTTATTATCACGTTTTTAGGGTATAAAACCCTAATTCCAAAACATATAGGATTCCTTCTTTCCTTGTACATTCACATGTTTTTAAGGGTGTAAAACCCAAACGTGTCCTACTTACCTTTTATGAAGTTGTCCAAAATCTTGTAAGATTTTACTATTTCAAGAAAACAGATTTCTTTCTTTTCCAAGTTCTTTAATTAATGAGGCATAACATGGACTATATATTTAATTAGTGAGAATTTCAATTATGGTATTAATTCAAAATAATGAATGAATTAACCTACCATAATAAATCACAGATTATTCCACTAAGAATCCGTAATTACACCTCCTCGGTATAATTTCAAAATCAATCATTAAATTCTTATTTAACTCCCCATGTTAAGATTACATATACCAACCAATCGAATTAAATTTCTGACTACTTAATTCATTGATCAATTTAATCTTTTATTCAAACGCTTAACTTATTTCATGTGACGGATACTGAATCCACTTGCAGGGTTTTCACATGAAACCTTATAAGCAATCATAAAGGGGTATCATCAATCTCAAGGTCGAGACATGGATTCCATCAACTAACTATTATTTCACAAATATCATTTGTCATCATACAACCTATCGGGAACATTTTAACTTGCGAAAGAGTTTTACCCTTTGATAGATTAAAACAACAAGAAAATGACATTGATCATAATAGTTATATCAAGATTAAGAGTATAAGAACATTTAATGATCTAGAGAATTTATTTTACTAAGTCAGATAAAAAACTATTCTCTACTTGGTCCGTTCAATACATACACAATGTACTAGCACAAGAAATTGGAATAATACCATTTCCATAATCAAGATAAATTATATTTAATCCTGTGCTACAATCATACCGATGAATTTGTCCAATTCTCATCTTAGATTGTGAACATATACAACCTTTATACTTATAAAAACTGATGATTTAATCTTATGCGTATAAGATGAACTCTATACACTAAACCATCTACTATATAAGTAAAGGACACACACCAAAACAAGACTTTATTAATCCAACAAATAAAATGAAAGTCTTACATAAAACTTAAACATAATACTATACAAAACGCATGGTTAATAGTATATCCTAACAGTTTGCGCCTATCTTAATATGTCATCTTGCTAGGTTTAAGGTTTAAGTAGAATATAACATATGTTTGGTTCAATACCTAATGCAAACGAGCAAGTTTTGAAAATAAAACATTCAGAGATCATTGAACTACCTATAAAATAAGAGTTTTACAATATATACAATTTTCATGCTTTGTATATATAACTACTCATACAGGAAGATTTAACTTTATTGATTTATTTTAATAGAAAACTCAAGTTGAAGCTATTGTCTTCAATACAATATCACACTTTACGAAGACATGTTTGCTCCTTTCCAAACATACTTGGTATCAATAGCAAATGTCAAAGAATCAAATCATGTATATGGGATCCCTATATATCAATAATTTCACCTGGATAATTGATGGATGCACAATTATTGAACCAATAAAAATGGTTACTTCCCCAAGTATCCACTGCATCCGACAACGCAGCTAACTCTTGCACCATTTGACAGCTTTGACTATCAACCTATAGGATCTGAATTTGATATTTACTAATATACAATTATGTTATCCTTTCCTTAAGAACCTGAAAAATTAATTAATCTGTCACTTCACTCTTGAAGGTCTCCTTTATCTCATTTCTTCAATATTTTAAAAATAAACTTAATAGTTACTACATATATATATTTGTTTGATTTTTTGAAATCATCTTCTGACTCTCCTTTTTTAAGAAAAATTATATTTTTCGTAAAAGCATGTAAAATAAAATTTTCAAACTGAGTGTATTGCAGTGACATAATTTTCATAATCTTTTTAACTTATCGCTTTTTATTAATTTTCATAATCTTTTTAACTTATCGCTTTTTGTTAATTGCAAAATGTTCTGGCCGCTGTACGGTCCTTCAACATATGCATCGAATGAAAATAGAATTCAAAAATATATCATTATGAATTTCGAGTAATTACAATTTTGCCTTCAACTATTTCTTTTGCTTCTCCTCTTCTTCTAACTATTATTTTTTTGGTGATATCCCAATTCTTCAACTAGGATTGGATTTCAAAACAAATATTTTTTCTTTTAAAAAATCTTTTATGAGAAAATCATGCGTATGATCCTGTACTCATGCGTATGATTAATTCATGCGTTTGTTTTTTAGTCATTTCTATTTAACCACCTCATGGTAAAGAAGCTCGTGCTGAGCTTATTGGGTCTTATTTATGTTTTCTTTAATGGGTGTGTCTCGAATTCTTTATTTTTATTGTTGATAATATTTTATAAAAATTTCATTATTTTATTATACATAAACTAGCCTAGACTTTAATCTAAAAATTAGTGATAAGCTTATTGCATATAAAATTGACCTCCTCCTCCTGATATATTCGATATCTGAAAAAGTTAAAGCAGTTGGAGAACTTTGAAAAAAAATGTAATAAGGAACCTAAAACTAATAAGCAGCTGAAAGATGAGTTATCAATAGATTTTTTAAAGATTATTCATGTAGCGTGTTTGAAGACAGATTTAGGATTAAATAAACCAAAAAAAAAAGTAACACGGTTCTTGTGAAACAAATTTGGGTATGTGCCAACTTTCTCTCCTCCTCATTTAGTTTATATATTTAAATTATTTTCAATTTTAATATAAAAAATAACAATTGATACTTTGTAACTATGCAAGTATTTTTTGCCAAATGTTGCCAACAAGCTACAAAATAAATCCGGAACAAAAATCATATTAGCATTTGAGGATGTAAATACTATAATGTAAATGGTGCAACTATAAATATAAATAAACACTTCGACAATCATATAATATCTATGCACAAATAATATATGCGCTTTATAAAATGTTCCACCGCATTGGATCTGTGCTAACACGGGCCATTACTAACTAGTTTAGAGAAAAATAGAAGTTGCAATACTCTAATCACGACCTAATAAGTATAAGCATACACAAAAATAGAACTGCAGTTTATTTGTTCTTTTCTCAAGTCACGCTAATTGAGACTATGCTTCAATCACAGCTATTTAGTATAAGTACACTAAAAAAAAATGAGACATCATTTGTTTATGTATCAGTAGTACACGTGGCAAATAGGCGAGTTGAACTAAATTTGAGCGGATTGAAAAGAGCTAAGTTAATAAATAGGCGAGTTATTGATTTGCCTAAAAGTTACTTGGGTTGAGAGGGGCTAAACTGCGGATCATGACCCAAACCGCCCAACTCTAATTAAGTTTTAATTGTTTTATTTGTTCTTTTATAATCTTTTGATAACTTACACAATTAATATTATTTTTTATTATGACTAAATATAACATATTGAATAAAATAAAATATCTTTTTGAAGAAAAAAAATTACGTAAAATAATAATATAAGATATTTAATTACAACATATATCAATAGTCTTCTTTATTTACCAAATTATCAGATTATTTACAAAACTATCAAATTTTATATTTAAATATAATACATGATTTTTTAATAGAAGTTATTAAATCCAGATTAGTTGTTAAACTTCATATTTTATAGCACACCTATCAATGAAAAGTAATCATTCTACTTTATCATACTTATCAAAAATATATTTTTCTCTTTCTTTAATATTATCTAGTTTTCTTAATAATCTAACTCCCTTTTTATCCAGAACTCCTTCTTCCCTAAAACTCCTTAATACTCTAAGGGGCCGTTTGGTTATGGGATAAACCTAAATTTAATACATGAATAACTTAATTATTTATGTATTAATTTTATACCATGTTTGATTACCAAATAGGATAAAAGTTATTCATGTATTAATTTTATACAATGTTTGGTTGGTAGGTTTCAAATGTTGTATAAAAGTTATACATGTATTAATGTTATACAATGTTTGGTTGTGTTTTTAGTAATTCTACATGATTAAAACTTACATAACTTATTATGAAATCTATGTATAATTTTATGTGGGGTAGAAGGTGGAATAAGTTATGTGGGTATTAGTTATACATGATTAAAATAATAAAATTACACATTTACCCTTATTTGATTTTAAAATCTTTTTTAATTTGATACTTTTTACAAAAAATTGTACATTATTTTTTTTATTTGATGTCTTTTTTTTATTTTTTGGGATAATATGAATGTTATATATATATATATATATAAACCATTATTGATCACTTTTTTTTATTCGGTATACATCTACACCTCCAATATTTTTTTAAAAAAAAATTAATTATACAATAATTTTATAATATTTTTTTACTTATTTATTTGTAAATAATATATATTATTTTTACAATAAATTAAATATTCAATAATCAATAATTCACGTATTGTAATCTTTACATAACTAACCCTACATAACTAATACATGAATAACTAAAACTGGCATAACTAATCCCTGCATAAAATAATACATAGATTCCCTCATAACTAATTCATGTATTACTAATACCTACATAACTCCAACCTGTAACTAAACGACCCCTAAATCTCTACCATTTTAAAACTTTCTTAATACTCTAAATTTCTACCGACTTTTAAACACTTACGTTATAACAATAAAATTTATCATATTATAAATTAAATATATATCACGTAAAATCTGAAAGTATATCTTCGACCATAAACATAATTCATATAATTATTAGTTGGAAAAGTAATTTACATATAAACATATGGAACCAATTTACATACACAATACATACATATTTTTTCACAAACTGATTCTATTCTTTAGGTAAGAAACAACAAACAAAAAAAATACAAATATATACAAACTGGCAACCTAAATCTCTACTAAATTTTAAACACTTTCGTTATGTCAACAAAATATTTGTTTTATAAAGGGAATACCATGAAAAATAACATAATATTTTTAAAAGAGAATACCATATTATATCAAGTTATATAGAAAATGATTTAGTGTATCGATTGTGTATAAAGAGAAAAGAAAAAAATGTCATAGAAAAAATACGAAAAGACAAAGATCTACAAGAAATTTATGGAATAGAGAAAGACAATAATCTAGGAGAAATTAATTGAATGAATATCAAGAATGATTTGAATTATTTGAGAAGAAAAAAAAAATTTTAGAGTTTAGATATTAATGTGGTGTAAATTAGATATTTAATTATTTTACAATAAAAATACCACAAATCAAGGAAGACATATAGATAATTAGTTAGACTACCTTATGGGATAGTAATTTTACCTTTTTTTTAAAATTTATTTTACCTAATCTGGTATACTTGTAATTCTTTTGAAAATATTTTGATAAAATTTCTCATGAATTAATTTGGATTAAATATCAGTCCAAATTTTGAGGTATTTAAATGACTTGAGCTGAAATGGACTTAGCTAATAAATGGGTAGGTCAATTATCAATTCAAACTTAAACAAGTTGAGTAAATTATGATGTTATGAATTAATTTTGCCACCTCTATATAGCAGCTTGATGAAGGCAATGTCGAGTATCATTTTCACTCCCAACCCATAGAAATTTTGTCCTTACTATGGTGAAAAAATAGGTAACTTTATCAAAAGAAAATTGAACTCTTCTAATTAACCAATTAACCATGGTTTGACATTTACAAAGCAGTGTACTCACTCTCGGATTAACTTAACTCTAGTTAAATGGTTGTCACGGTCTCAATCTTATGCTTTAATCTGTAGCCTACCAAGTTGATAAGTAAAGAAATATATGTATGGCTATTTATTCTGTTTTCTGAAAGAAATGAGAATTTAGACAAGTACGGAAGAAGAAAAGAGGGCATATCCAACTAGCAAAATGCTTCCCTGATTACAAAGAAATCCATGATGAAAATAATGAAATTGAAAGTTACATGCAGCTGCAACATGAATAAGGGGAGGCATCGGAGCAACGATAAAATTGTTTCCGTATGGTCTATAAATCACGGATTCGAGCTGTGAAAGCAGTCATTAATGCTTGCATTATGATAGGTTTTCTACATCACACCCCTTGAGCGTAGCCCTTTTCCGAATCATACTAAAGCAGGGTGCTTGCACCAGGCTACCTCTTTTTCTTTCTTTTCTTTTCAATGCAGCTGCAACATGATATTTTTTTTGCAACAAATTTGCCAATACAAATAATTGGTTGACAACTATAACATAGACCTCATAAAAGGTTGTTCAGGCAAAATGTTGCATACATGATCTTCCTGGTGTATTTAGAGGGGATCCAAATTTCTAAGTAAATAAGATCATAACATCTTCATTTGACTCTGAATTCTTGTGTTATTTGAAATGCTGGAACACTGCTGAATTCTCTCTTCAGCATCTCTTGCGTATGAAAAACATTATGCTTCATTCACATATCGTTAATGGCAGCTAAGAAAGGAGTATGCTTCCATATTTAGGTAATGGTTGAAGCGGATATAGGACTTAAACTTGATATTTCGTTCAAGGTGGTCATTACAAACTAAAATAACAAGATTTTTGAAAACAAAAGAGCCCAACTTCCCTTGAGCCTTAGCATTCTATAAGGAAACTCTCAATGTGTCTCAAAAGAATTGACTATGATGTAGTGCTGGATATAAAATTGTCAATTCCTTACGGCATTACTCTGATCTTTGTTGTCTTAAATGAACTGGCAAATGAAAGTAGCTGTGCTTCTGTTTCCACAATAAACATCAACATTCGAATCAGAAACCGTTGGGAGGTGATTTTCTGGACTCTAAGTAGTCAAGAGTGTATCCCTACAGTCTCTTGGACAATGCTGATGTTAGGCGTTTATTTTCAATTCTTATTATAATTGAGTTTTTTTTTATTATTAATATTTAGCTAATCTTTTCTCCGGCAAGAAAAGGGGTGGACTCTGTAAATTAAATTGAGGTAATTTCTTTCTCCTAACTCAGAAGCATCCATAATGGAGCTTTGTGAGTGTTATTTAGGGGAAGAATTTGTGACACACAAGTGATAGTGTAATACTTGTGTTAAATCTCTTTTTATTTTGAGTAAATTTTGGAAGGTTACTTCTCTCAATATTTTATACTTTTTTTATATATAATCTGTTTGACCAAACTTCTAAAATCGACTTATTTTGAGAATTTTTTTTAAAAGTGCTTATAAAAAATGTACTTTAATTTTGATGAGAAGCATGCAGCTTGTGTTTGACCAATAAATTTAAAAAGTACTTTTGAGCAGCAATTGGTGTTTGATCAAACTTTTAAAAAATGTTTCTAAGTATATTTTTCTTTAAAGTGTTTTGGGGGAGAAACTACTTTTTTCTTCTTTTAAAAACAGCTTTTGTTGCTTCCTAAAAACACTTATTTTCTTCCAAAAGTTTGGCCAAACACCTCAATTTTTTTTTAAAAACACTTTTTTTGAAAAGAAAAAAAAACTCTTTTGGTCTTCCAAAAGCTAATTGGCCTAACAGGCTAATAGTGTTGGATTTCTCATCTTTTCTTATGTATGTAGGTTGATTAATCAAATTATATTAAATTATTATATCTCTTTTAATATATTTCTCATTTAGCTATTTATTTATCGTCTTTAAAGATTTATTATGTTAAATATATACATGACATCATTATTATTTTGGTCCAAACAGTTGTCTGACTACACCTAGTACATTCAAATACCTTATCAGGAACAGATTCTAAAAAAGCCAATTTTGTTGGCCGGCGTGGGCGTCACCTACTTTGTGAAGGATGAAATTTCCTGCCATATACTAAAACTAGGGAACTTTCCGCATTTAGCGCAATTACAGCAAATCTCATCTTTATTAAATGAATATTTTAATATATTCAATATATTTTTAAAGATTATTTTGAGTTCTTGAATTATTAATAATATTAATAATTATTTTTTAAAAAAAAAATTGATTAATTCTTAAATAATTGACATGATTCTCGAATCTTCAATTTTATTTTGTAAATATTTATCCCTTTAGATAATTAACTCTTTAAAATTTTGTCTCAGGTGTAATTACGTATTTTATATTTACGTACATAATATTTTTTGATATAAATTGTGGATACATGGTATATCGTTTCTTGAAAAGTTAATTTTTTTCTTGTATAACCTTCTCATATTTTTAAAAGTCAATTTTAACCTTCAAACTGTACAAGTAATTATTTTAATTTTGTATAATATAAACAAAGAAAAATATGCGATCGTTGACAGTTTTATAGAGTTATAATTTGAAAGTGTCAAATTTAAAAAGAATTAATTAATTAATATTTTAAGTCATCTAACAAATTTTATTAAAATTTTAATTTTATTTTATAAATTACACACAAGAAAAAGAAACAATCTACATAAATATTGAAAAAATAATAATTTTTTTTGAAAAAAACTTAAAAGTAAGTCTTCAATATGCTGAGAAAGTTACTTTGCCTTTACTAACATATTTAATACAAATTAATACAAATAATTATAGCTGTATTAATAGAGTGATTTTTATCTTCAGTAAATATTTTGAGAAAAATATTTTTTAAAAAAAATTAAAAAATTTAATTAAAAAATAAATATTAATGGTGGCCTAAAAAAGGTGCCACATCACCTACTTCGTACTTAGCTTTATTACATGGCATCACAAGTTGCGAAATGCAAAGAAAGAAAGTGATAGACAAATAATGTAAGATTAAAAAATTAAAATAAAAAAAATAAAAAAAATTAAAATGTAATTGCAATCATAGGAAAATGTAACTAAAATTGATCCTTACTTAGCAATATCTTGGGTGATTTGCAACTATTTTCCTTCTTCCAAACACAAGGGTAAGAACCACAAGCAATAGAACAGAGAAGATGGAAAATCTACTTGTTTCAATTACCGCGAAAAGAAATAAATCTTAATCCTAACTCAATCTTAAAAGTTAACTTACGATGAATGATTGTTCAAATCCTCATAAAATTCAAATTTTTCTTATTCCACCGATATAAAACTTAACAAGCTAAAACACACCTTCTTAACAAGAAGTGAACCATATGTAGACACTCCAAAATTAATAATCGAAGAATAAAAGAGGTGATGACTGGAATGAGAAAATTTTCATTGAACAGTTGGAGGTATAAACCTATAATTTGGATTCAATTGTTTAAGTTACCAAACTTTTCTCACGGAGGATGATCAGGCTTTTAAGAAGGGTATTTAGATATGTAATTTCACATTTTAATTTAAATATTTTTATTTTTAAAATAATATAAATAAAATAAATTAATCACAATTTAAATGCATATAAATAACAAGGGATAATTTAAAGAAGTGTCCCTTAGAATTCTCTTTGTAAAAATAATATTCCCGTGATTTGCAATACACTGCTTCATTTATTTTGATTTCGTTGTAATGATAATATTATCTTATTTATCATTAATATAAAACGTTACAATTTGATTAATTCCTTTAATAATATACTTTATATTCTATTTAATTAATTTTAAACTTGTTTTATTAGATGTTTTTTTTAAATATCTTTTTAATCTATTCTATTAATCACTAATGCTCAAATGAAAAAAGTGGAGGCGTGTTTCATAAGTCTATTCTAAATAAATTGTAGATTGCTTTAGGTTGGTCTTTTCTCTCTTCTAAATTAAATAAAATAATTGTTGTAAATGTATTTATATTATAATAAATATTTATAAATGTATTTAAATTATAATGAATGTCTATTTTATTTTTTAAGAGATTTAGAAATAATTTCCTTCTATAAATAAAGTAGAATAGTTTTTTTCTTTTGGTGATACTGTTTCTCCCAGTATTCACAAAATAAGAATGAAGTGAATATGATCTCATATTGATTTTGTTTTCTACTAATGATATCGATTTTGTTTATGAATCTGAGGAACAACTTAATTAGTTCACTTGACAGTCATGCCTAATATTTGTTGCAGAAAAACAAAATATGCGATGATATTAATTTCATATTCATTAATGAATAAGAAAGAGAATTTGCAAGAAATATGATCACTAGAAGTGATAATATTTCTATGGGCTTGTTATAATTACAGTTGAAAATATATTAGAGAAATTATCTTTGTTATAAGCATACCTCGATTTGCTCCTAAAACAGCAATATATTAAAAGAGGTTTTAAATTATCACAATTTAATATAAGACACGTTTAGATGATTATATCTTATTCCCTAAGAATGATAATTTTGACAAATGTTATAAATATAGATCTAATACAGATTCAGTTTCTAAAGTGAATATGAGAATAATTAGTAAATCTGAAACTTACTCCTGAAGTAGTAAATATGAAATCTACGTCCAAAGTAGTAACTACTCTAAAATTTACTCTCAAAATAGTAAATCTGAAATTTACTTTCAAAATAGAAAATACTCTGAAATTTACTCTTGAATTAATATAACGTCGAAACTTTACTCCTAAAGTAGTAAAACTCTGAAATTTTCTCCTGAAACAGAAATAATTTGAAAAATATCTTAGAAATATTTAAAAGCAATGTCTTCTTGTGCTTGATTGAAAAAAAAAAAAGAGCTATTGATACCTCTATCAATCACATTCAAATAATCAGGTTTCATTTCCCAAAATATTTAAAAAATACCTAATTTACCTCCTACAGAGATAAAAATAACATAGTAGTATGTAAGAATATCTTGAATAATTTTACTAAAGTATCTTTTTAAGGCAAAAGAAAGTAGAGTAGCATACGTTCTACTATAACTAGATTGATATATTATGGTTAGTTGTTATTAATTTCCTAAAAAAAAAAAATAATTCATGTATTTTTTCCTAGAGGATGTAATTACTAGTTGATTAATATTTTTGATACAAAATATTCGAATAGTCATTAACATCCCGAATGAGGTGTTTAAATACTGAATTTAGAACTTAATATTTACTTTTTGTTATTTATAAATTTACAATTATTTTTAAATATTCAGTTGTTTACTATATTATTTCATGATACCACTAATGTCTGATCAAACTTTCTTTCATGACTATCTAATTAATATTTGATAGTACAAAATTGATGTTTTCAAGGTCTTAGAAGAGCCTAATCGTTTGTATACAATAACCATAACACCAATAGTGTTCAAATAATTTTTTATTATGAGAAAATAAATTGAAAGATCCCGAAGAGTTTATTTACAATTATATCATTCATCATATATTGTAATATACCAAATTGTTATAATTGAAACATATGTTATAGTAAATTTGAAGTTTACTAATAAAATGGTTAAGACTGTAGGAATGGAAGATTAAATATCTCTAAATTATTATGGGTAGGAAATATGTATATATATAAGAAGTTACCGAATTTATAAATATAAGCATATGAAATTACATGTTATAGTAAATCAAAAGTTTATTGATATGAAACTCATGACATAGTAAACATGAAGTTTATAAATAAATAACACATATCATGGTAAATCTGAAGTTTACTAGTATAAATAATTATTTTATCAGTCAACATAATTGTTTTGATCATCCTGATATAATATACTAATTTGATATTCAAAATATATTAAAGAATTAGAAGATTCTTGAAGAAATCTTTTGTGTTGATTGTTCCTATGGTAAGTTGATTGTGCCAGCTAATGTTGGGACTAAATCCTCAAAAAATTTGAAAAGTACAAAAGATGAATATAGGCTCATTCACATGTCATGTGATGCATTAAATAGATGCATCTACCATGTAGTTTGATATTTTCAAAGTTACTTGCTCAATATAAATTGAGTTAAGAACATAATTTCAGATTGTGTAATCAAGACAATTCATCTGATGATGTAGATTTATATCCAAGCTGATTTGATGTTTGTCTCCCTTAAATAGTTGAATCATTTCTCATTAGAACAAAGTGTGTTAGTTTATGATATGATACAACACATATAATAATAACCTGTATGCATCAGATTAACAAATTATGATTAATCCCTCTTTCGCTCAATTAGTTCAGTGATAGGAATCAAATATTTTTATCTAATAGTTTTTATGTGCAGTATATAATAATTAATGAATCTATCACAATGCACATAGATAAATTCTTCAAAGAAAATTAGGGATATATGTTAGTTCTTCTAACGTAAGGGGAAGAGAATAAGTATCTAAGAAATATATAGTGAATTATCATTAGTATGATCCTCATTTAAAGATAATTCAAGTCAAATGGTAGAAGGATTTTTGCTGATCTAAAAATTAATTTCATATCTCTGTTGCAAAAACTTCTATTAAATTAATGTCCATGAAGGACAGAGCGTACAACATACATGAAACATGTAGATCAATCGGTTACGAATGCAATAATTTTTTTAAAAAATTGAAGCAAATTAAATTATCATAGCAAGGAGACAATACACTCTTGAATAACATATGATATAACACTTCACGAGATCTCATGAGAGGTTTAGGTACCTAAGAAAAGTAATGGAAGTGATGAGATCTCAATGAGTTATGTCGTATTGCAAATCAATACAAATAATATATCATCGATGATATATTTGATACAATATAGCACACAATATTATAAAAGATTGTGAGGATCTAAATTTTAAATATGTTAAAGCATGGTGATGTAGAAATAACTACAAAGTGAAATGATGTCTTTTGATAAGTGTAAAGCTTATTGGACCTATAGTACAGACAACAACACAACATAGCATACAAGAACATTACCAGCCCCCATAAGCCGTAAGGTACCAACCAGCACACAATCTATATACCCCTACCCAGGTCATACCATCCACCTAGTAACTATGAGCATCCCACCGGGCCCCTGGGTATGCAAGTTGGGCCCGCTGGGCCCCTAACTATAGCTGGATCTGAGTCCGGAGGACTCCTGAAATCTGAAATCTGAAATCTGTAATCTGAAAACTGTAATCTGCACCCCGGGCGCAAGTGCTCGACAGGGGATGTGGTATAGTGCTGATCAGCTTGCTATGGGGAATCTGCATCCCATCTTCGTCCGCTGGCGGACGGCATGCCACTCTGTAGAGCGACGTATCCTCACCCTCTGGTGGGTGAGTCGACACAACTATTAATCCTGGGGCGGTCAAGGAAGCTCTAAGGGTGCCCAACATAGAACAATCATGTCTCCACAGATAGCAATAACCGCATGTAATATATATATATATATACCGAATCTGATAATAATATTTATATTCTGGTATTCTGTTCTAAATTTCATACTGAAATATACTGAATCTGATACTGAAATATGTTGAATCTGATACTGAAATATATTGAATCTAATATTGATATATACTGAGTCTGAAATAATATTTCTGAAATATTCTGCTGGGAATTATACTGTTTTACTGAGTTTCATGCTGAACACTGTATAATAATTCTAACAAGCTTACTGAACTCATATTGAATATAATATACGGCTTCTGAAACATTCTATTGGAATTTGTACTATTTTGTTGTACTGGAACTACTAGCTTGCCGAAAGAAACTGACTTTACATACCTCGCCTGGCGACTTTCTGATTAACTGGCGCAACTCAGCTAATGTTCAGCTATTTCTCCTTCACGAAAGAATAGAATTAATTCTACTATTATTTTGGAAAGAAACCATACTTATGGATATACCTACTGCCTATTCTTCGGCTTATCGAAGAACGACCGAAAATTCGTAATTACTCAGAAGTCTAGAAGGGAGAAATACTCACTTTAATGCTGGGAGTATATTAACACTAGGTTGGAGCAATTCCACTTACCTTGGCTCGGTGAGACGACGATTTGTTGGCCGAATTTCACAAAACTAACTCCGTAGGAATGCTCCCTACAGCTTTATACTTCGGTACCTGAAGTTAATTTGAGTTTGGACTACGTTTGACGGCGTAAACGAAAGAAAATTTATGTTGAACCTTCATCCCTCCCCTGTTTCTGTTCGTTCTCTGGAAATGAAGAATGAAAATGACCAAAAATAAACCGAAGTGGGGCTTTATATACTTGGACCTGAACCCCCTTTAAGTCGCATTTGTCAAATGTGATTTATAAGCCACATTTGTCGAATGCGATCTATAAGTCGCATTTGCCTTGCGACGCTCCGACTTGGCGCTTGTCCGGTCTCTTCCCGGGCCCTTTTCTCGCATATATGGCATTTTAAAACTCTTAACCGACATGCGAATAGGCCAACTAAGTGTCAAGAACTTACGGGGTGTAAAAAAAATTGTAGTCTGCAAACCTCTAAGAGTGAAATAGTGATCGGGACAGGGCCCAGACCTATCCAAAAGCTGTACAACAAAAGAACAACCCTTTTTAACTATCAACCCCGGAGAAAGAAAGCTGACTGAATTTCTAACTCTAGCTGACAGCTAAGAGGGTCTTGAACCACGTCTATCCGCAAGTGCAGGCAAAAATGCAGCACCCCATAGTTGGGCGTTAGTATAATATGTTTCGAATATGTAAGGCAGTAATGCAAGCTAAATAAAGCTAATATATGAACTGAAAGTAATCAATAAGTAGGATAAGATTGCAACCTGAATAGCCCCACAATTTGAAACACAACTAGCAAGTATACATACAAACAAGAACCTATACAGGCCTCCATAAGCCTGAAAGGTGCAATCAACATAGAATAACCTACCTAGGCTCCCATAAGCCCTGACAAGCGTCAAACAACCTATATACCCCTAGCGGTACCCCTGAGGCTCCATAAATGACTGCAACTATGTCTTGGACAAACCAAACCCTTAGGAGGGTCGGTAGTATCATTTTTAGCATAGAAGGAGTTCATAGAAGACTTCAACGTGGCCCTGAAAGGCTTTACTTTAGTCCCTTCAGACACTTAATAGATCCGTAAGCAATTCAGTAGCTCATAAGCAATATAATGGCTCCGAAATCAATTCTGTACTTCGTGTAAGTAATAGCAGCATCATGGCTCCGTAAGCAATCTATAGCCCCGCAGGCATAAGCAGCATCGGAGCCCCATAGCGGTTTATATCTCCATAAGCAGTTTGTACGATTAGCAGCTCCTCGGCTATTTACAGCAAGGGGTCGTACGAAATATGATCTACCCCTACCAGGGATACTATACTGCAATCTCAAGTCTATTTGTAACGGCTAACTATAACATTCGAGTTCTTAAGTCACAATAGAAGTGCTAGTCGTATCAATGTTACGACGAAAGTAACTTGCCGAAGGAATAGCCTTAACATACCTCGAATGCCGATTCTCATTCATCCAAATAGTCCCAACCGGTAGCAGGAAATTCCACTCAATTGCAGCCTCTGCGTTGAGAGAATAAAACTATTTCAATACTTAGAACTCGGCAAACAATGATATCTTTCAATAATATCAACTATAATTCAACTTCGTTTAATTCAACTGAAAACTCACAAATTCTCGTGAGTTTAGAAGGTAAAAATGCTTACCATATCACTTGTAGCCACTTAGAACTCGATTAGAAGTGATTTCTACAACTTTTACTGGGCGGGATTCCAGTACTCCGAGTGAATTTTCAAGAAATGACTCCGCAGGAATAATCCTCGTAGGCCTAAAACTCGATATCCAAGATGAATTTGCATTTGGATAGAGTTTAACGGCATAAATTGATGAACAACTGATGAAATAGTAGAGAGAAAAATCATAGGCCCGTATGCTGATAATTAGGAAGTTTCTAATATTTCCCACTTCAAACTTGTAACATATATATATAGGTGGGAGTTGGTGGCCAGGGGAGCGCAGCGCGCTGCCCATCACACCAGGTAGGAGGCGCGATGGGCCAGCCATGGCGCCGGGCTGGCTAGCGTGGCGCGACGCCTAGTGCGCCTGGCATCCGGTCCCGGCCTCCTACTCGCTAGATGTCGTGTTTGTATATTCATTCTTCGAGCCCTACCTCGCATGCGTTGTACTCCCAAAACTCTCAACATACGTACACACGCATCGGTTAAATGATAGAAACTTACAAGGTGTAACATTATGCCTCAAGGAAAAAGAAATTATGCCTCGTGGCACAACTTATGTCCCAAGGCATGAGTTTAGTAACACAAGTTATGCCCTAAAACATAAGTTTAGTGTCACAAGTTATGCCTCAAGGAACAACTTATTTCCCAAGGCATGAGTTTAGTAATACAAGTTATGCCTCAAGCCATAAGTTTAATGGCACAAATTATGCCTCAAGAAAACATAAATTATGCCTCAAGACACAACTTATGTCCCAAGGCATAAGTTTAGTAACACAAGTTATGCCCAAGGCATAAATTTAATGGCACAAGTTATGCCTCCAGGAAAAAGAAATTATGCCTCAAGAAAAAAAAAATTATGCCTCAAGAAAAAAGAAATTATGTCCCAAGGCATGAGTTTAGTAACACAAGTTATGCCCCAAGATATAAGTTTAATGACACAAGTTATGCCTCAAAGAAAAAGAAATTACGCCTCAAGGCACAACTTATGTATCAAGGCATGAGTTTAGTAATACAAGTTATGCCCCAAGACATAAGTTTAATGGCACAAGTTATGCCTAAAGAAAAAAGAAATTATGCCTCAAATAAAAAAGAAGTTATGCCTCAAGGCACAACTTATGTCCCAAGGCATAAATTTAGTAACACGAGTTATGCCCCAAGACATAAGTTTAATGACACAAGTTATGCCGCAAGGAAAAAGAAATTATGTCCCAAGGCACAACTTATGTCTCAAGACATGAGTTTAGTAACACAAGTTATGCCCCAAAACATAAGTTTAATGGCACAATTTATTCCTCAAGAAAAAAGAAATTATGCCTCAAGGCACAACTTACGTCCCAAGGCATGAGTTTAGTAATACAAGTTATGCCTCAAGGAAAAAGAAATTATGCCTCAAGGCACAACTTATGTCCCAAGGGATGAGTTTAGTAACACAAGTTATGCTCCAAGGCATAAGTTTAATAGCACAAGTTATGCTTCAAGAAAAAAGAAATTGTCGCAAGGCACAACTCATGTCCCAAGGCATGAGTTTAGTAACACAAGTTATGCCCAGAGGCGGATGCAATGCTGAAGCTATGGGTTCAATTGAACCCATAACTTTTAACGCGGAGTATAAATTTTTATGTAAAATTTATTAAAATTATAATAAATAATTGGTATAAACCCATAACTTTAAAAATATATTGGGTTCATCTTAAAATCTAAAAAAGTTGAATCCATAAATTTTAAATCCCGGATCCGCCTCTGGTTATGCCTCATGACATAAGTTTAATTGCATAAGTTATGCCCCAAGGAAAAAGAAATTATGCTTAAGGCATATGTTATGCCCTAAAGTATAAGTAAGTTATGCCCAAGGCATAAAGTTTAGTAGCATAAATTGTACCCCAAGATAAAAGAACTTATGCCCAAGATATAAGTTATACCACAAGACCAAAAAAATAAAAAATTTGCCACATGACACAAGTTATAACTTATAAGGCATAAGTTTGATTTTAGAATGTTATGCCTTAAGAAGTTTTTAACACACAAATTGTGCCTTAAAGCAAATAAAATTATGCCCCGAGATATAAGTTCAATGACACAAGGTAATTTTTGCCCCTTATATGTGTTTTCTTTAATTTTGGCATGTAATTGCACCCTCACGGTGTTGGTCATCTCCACAATCATTGTCAAAATAATCTATCTTGTTCATTACTATAATTTCAGAAATTATTTTTAAAATTTTCAATACAATTAATTTTATAGAATCTGGAAGATTTCATCATTTTTCTCGAATATAAGATAAAATATAAATGTGTGCGTAAGTTAATATGAAATGATATAGATTTTTTATTGAGAAGCATGAAATGAATTGGAAAGGATGAGAAAATTAATGAGAAGATAAGGGTAATATTATCCATAAATTATTATTTAATGAATACTAATGGCAAAAATTAAAGACCACACATATAAAGAATAAAAATTAAAGACCACTGTATTTCAGTGGCATTCCGCGCAAAAACTTCTTTTATTTTGGGAATAAATCGGTCTTTGGTCAATTTTAATTTTTTAAAAAAAGTCTTTTACTTTATCTCCTTCCCCCACCAACAAGTGAAAATAAAGTGTATTTGCATTCGTTATAAAAGAATATAAATACGAGGGAAAAAACATAAATATACAACTAGAGAATAATAATTATAAGAAATATCAATCGTTTCATATTTTCAAATATAGCAAAAAAAATTTACCTAGACTATCAGATTTGATGAAAAAAAATTACGGTTATTTAAAAATTTCATGAATCACGCATGAATATTAAAGGTTGCATTTCATATATTTTTTCAGTTACTGACAGAATCAAAAAAAATTACTGCGCTATTGCGTGTTTTTAATTTTTTCTGCGCGGTTGCGCAAGTGTTTCTTCATTGTTCATACTTACTGCCACTATTGCATAATTTTAAATCAAACTGCGCGGTCATGCAACTAATTTAAAATAAATCAATTTTTTTTTCCTCTTTTTTAAATATTTAATTATAAATCTGTGTTTCTTTGTTGGTTAATCATAAATATTTAATTATAACTTCATGTTTCTTTGTTGGATTAATCGTTGATAACTTGTTTACATATTGTTATATCTTATTTGTTAAAATTTAATTTTAGAATTGTTTATTGCATATGTGTCAACTTGTTTTAGTTTGTATTTATAATTTGTTTAGAATTTGGTATTAAATATTTTTAAAAAATGGTATTTTTATTTTTTTTATCTTATGTTAATTTATTTTTTTAGTTTTTTTATAATGTAATATTGTTATCAATATTAGTGGTTCAATTGTTTGTAAATGGTTAGAAAATGGTAATACAATATATTTTTCTGAAAATAAATTCTGTTTTATGAATTCATATTTTGTTTGTTGATTTATTAGTTGACAAGTTGATTATATATTGGTATAGATTATGGTTAATATTTTGATTTTTAAGTTATTTACTGCCATATTTGTTATTTGTATTATAGTTGAGATTTATAAATGTTTAGAAATTAGTATTGAATGTCTAGATCCTTCAAATCAACTTATCAACATAAACCAACATTATATAAAACCCAAAAATATACCAACATATCAACATAAGATAAAAAATTTAAAAGAACATGTATAAAAATATTTAAAATCAACTTTTAAACATTTATAAATCCCAACTATAATACAAATAATAAATATATCAGTAAACAACTTGAAAACTGAACTTTTAACCTTAATATATATCAATATGTAATCAACTTATCAACCAATAAATTAACAAATAAAACATAGATTCATAAAATAAAATTTATTTCCAAAAAAAATTAATGTATTACCAATCTCTAACTATTTTGCAAATATTTGAACCACTAATCTTGATAACAATATTATATTATATAAAAACTCAAAGAAAAATGAAAAATAAATCAACATAAGATTAAAAAAAATGAAAAAAATTGAATTTCATTGAATATGAAGTTAGGAGAAGACAAACTCTTTGTTAGATGAAGGTTTAGAAGTTGATGATTTGAAGAAGAAAGACTCTTTGTTAGATAAAGGTTTAAAAGTTAGTGAAGAAGAAGAACTATTGTAGAAAAGAACAAATTAGCTTAGGAGAGAGAAAAATCATGCTTCTAGTTTGATTTGATGTGCAGTAATATTTTTCATAAATATCTATGCTATAGAAAAGGAAATATATTTTTTTTAACTGTATTAGGAGAGAGAAAAATCACACTCCTAAATAGTTTCCATAAATATTTGTGCTATAAAAAAGAAAAAATATATTTTTAACTGTATAAGGAGAGAAAAATCACACTCCTAATTTGATTAGATGTGTAGTAAATATTTTTAAAAAATATCTTTTCTATAAAAACATAAAAAAATATATTTTTAACCGTATTAAATGGTAGCCGTATACCCACAATATTGGTATATTTGTAAATTAATTGTTACTTTAGTAAATAAATCAAAGTGTTGGTATAACTTGTAACTAAAAGTCTCATAATAATATTTTTATGTAATTTTCACTTACAATATTATGCATGTCCAAATCGTAACTTAATTGTCATTGCCGTATTCGAAGTAAAAATAGGGTTCACTAGTGGTGGTAAATGGATGGGTTGGATTAAATTTAGGTGAGTTGAAAACGAGCCAACACAAAATGGGTAATATTTCAACCCGCCTATATTTCTTATGGATAAAAATGGGTTGGATAAAAGACATGTTTACCCATATTTATCCATATTTTCATGAGCAAATAATACTCTACTTTAGAATTCAATAATTTAATTTTTTTAAAGTGAGAAATGTTAAAAATACTTTATTTAGTTTTATTGTATCATAAAAGTCCTAAAGTTTTTTCTATAACTTTCATATATATATATATATATAATACATAATAACAAGAGAAAAAAATATTATCATTGGATTTTAAAGTAAAGAAAATTTGCAATTTATGAATAAACATATTTAATGCACTATAAGAAATATCAATACAAATACATGATGTAAAATATTTATAAATCACTTATAAGGGTGTGTTTCGTATGACGAAAAATGTTTCTCAATTTTCTCATGTCTAGTTAATTTAAATGTTTTGAATTTTTATTTTTGCAAATTGACTTATTTTTCTCGAATTTAAGAAAAATGACTTTCCTGTCGCGCCCCATTTTTTCCTCGCGGAAGAGCAGGACCCAACATTGAGGACTCTTTAAGGGTAAAAAGAAGAGAGTCGCCACCTAACGAATATAAGGTGCGTTAGGGCACCGTTCTAAGCTTTTATTTCCTAAGTTACCAGAGTTCGGGTAAGGGCTTTAATTACCTCGAAAGGAAGGTGTTAGGCACCTTTCGAGGTCCACAAACGTGGTTCCCGACCGTACTCATTAAATGGGTACTAACTAAGTGGCCAATTAAAACTGATTTTAACTTATATTGTTTAAACTAAATGATGAAGTCAAAGATAACAAAGTTTGGACAAACAAGAAAGAAATTTGGACGGATTGAAAGTTAAAATAAATTATGCTATTCTAAGTTCTTAAATAAATATAAAAGCTGTGACAAGCAATCATTTATTGAAAACAAATAAACCTTTTTTAATTATGGGGCCGAGCCTCGGTAGGCGCCTACGTATCCCTTAAGGGAATCAGGCCAAACGTAGTTCTAAATTTAGAAAAGTTTGACCTAATGGGATCATCTCGTGCAACTTAAATAATACGAGCAATCCTTTGAATTGCTTGTATTATTCAGCGAGCGCGAGTTATCATTTCCCGACTATCCGCCTAGTTGATTAATTAACCTAAAACGCTCTAGGTGATGAAGCTAACGTCCTACAATTTGCCTACCCGCACCAACCTTAAGGTCCAAGAGGCTTTGAACCACTATTTTGAATTTTTGGATCTAATATTTCTTAGGGTTTTTAAAAGGTGATCGCTAAAACAATAGAAAGGTTATAAAGAGCATGTAAAAATTTCATAAAAAGCCTTTATGTAAATTCCTATAAGCAAGATAACTATTATGACATCTTAATGACTTAACAAAGTTGGACACAACATGCATAATACTTAATAATAAAAAAAAAGTTATATTTTTCCCAACACAATCAAATTGGTGAATAGCAAGAAAATCCTTATAGACAAAGTTCTCCAACAGCATGCATTTAATTAAGCATAAGGACAAGGCAATATTGACAACTAATTCAGTTACTTATAACTGGCTTAATCCTATAAACGTGGCGGCTTATTATCCATTCTTCCATTCATAAACAAGACGTGTTTCATACCATTTTAACTAGTTCTTATAGTCAAGGTTTCTATTATAATACGAATATATCACCAATATATTCTAATAACTAACGTCTAAATATCTCAAAATGTGCGTGATGCGATAAACCCTATAATCATGCTATCTGATCCAAATCATCAAAGATTTCAGAATTTGTTATTAGTTTCCTACAAACATGGTATCAAATAGGCAGCTATTCTGTATCAAAGTTATCAGATAGTTCAGACAATTATTAAACCATACAATATCTAGTCTTTTCTATATCTAAAGCATGATTTCTTAGTGAAGACAATTGCGCGCATTATTCCTATAAGCATAATTTGAACGAAACCCTATAGGCATGCTTTCTAAATATTAATATCCTTATGGGCATGATTTCTAGGTGAATTTATTAAATAAAAGATAAAGAAATATAATCCCCTTCCCCCATGGCCCCCTTTTCACTATTATGATTGTTTATTACACTTATTACAAACTTGATAAAAAAGAAAGTAAATGACTAAATACAACATGTGAAAGAAAATAACATTAAACTAATTTATAGTCTTCTCTTATCTCCACGACTTTCCAACGGGTTCCGAAATAAAATGATACCTGCTTAAAGATTAAGATAGACGATATGCATGCAAGGATACAAAAGAGTAGTGCCAACAAATAGTAGCGTTGCAACATGAATAACTTTAAAATTTAATATTTCCCTAAAATCTAACAGATGATAAACCAAATAAAATTGCATGTTTAAACATGAACAGTCCAAGTAAATAAAAATGTGCATTGTTACAGTGACTGACCAGTTAAGAAGCTTAAATTAGTAGGAAAGCAATGAACCGATAGCGTCACCCGAACCTCAATACATCAAGATCACAAGAATCTCATGGATTCCGAGCAATGCTTGTGTTGAGACGGGTTAGAAGAAATATAGAATTATCAAGGAAAGAAGAGAGAAGAGGTATATTTGGGAACCAAGTAATTTTTTTTTAAGCTATTAGGTCATCCAAAGAATAGCAATGTTAGAATGAAAAAAATTCTTAATATCCTCATAAAGAATAAGACTCGTCCCCTTTCAAATAAAGAGAAGACTTGTTTATATAGATAATCACCCCATCTAAGAAGTAAAACAGGAAAGAAAAATGATTGGAAGAATAATCATAGGACACCCCTTCCTTAATTAGCGAATTTGAATCAATTACCTCCTTAGCATGTTCAAAATACCAAAAATCAATAAATACTCAAGCTGTTACACATAATTCTGTAAGATCCTTAACAAATTTTCCTTAAAAAGTTAGTACAATTATAGTTAATTAAGGGAAGAGAAGAATGAATCAAGGGCATCCTTTAAGGAAATAGTAAAATATTTTGATATCTCCATTAGGATCTGCCGAGAATAAACCAAGTAAATTATAACATGCTATTAAACAATTCATATAATAGTAAAGGTATCAAGTTACCATAAGTACTAAACTTTCAAGCCAAATGAATGGAGAGAAACTCAACCAACAACCAGATCTTTACCATAATTAAAGAAATAAAATGCTGCAAATTACTTAAATAAAGGGGGAGGAAAATTTTCAATTGACCACAGTAAACGGGTCTACAACAATTTAACATAGCTATGGCTAGTAATATTGCCTTATTACTATACCAATATAAAATTACCATAATAACAAATGAAAAGTATTTATGCAAAGGAGGATTATCAAGCTTTACCATAAATAAATTGGCAATAGTGCTGTCACAAGCCATACCAATAAATAAATAAATTAATTAATTAAAATTCCAGAGCTACCATGATGCAATGAGTCACAAGACTACCATGAATTAAAACCCGAGAGCAGGTAAGAAAAAGACTTTCATGCCGAAAGTAATAACTTGATTAAGGAGCAGAATAAATTTCTAAGTATACTACCTTGCCTGAACAGAGAAGGAAGACAACTGATATCACACCAAGGATGTGAATGTCACACTAATGTCCCAAATTGAACACGCAAAATATTAATATTAGAGATACAGTCAGTTATTCTCAACAATCTATTATGCTCAACACACAATGGTAGACATAGTTTAGACATACCACCTTAATTAGTAATTAATCCACAATTAAAACTACAGGAGAAGAATTTACAATGAAGTCTTGCAAACCTTTTAGCAAACAAAAATAATTTTTTAAGAAAACAAATGGGAGAAGACGGAATAACAAAATGTGAAACTAGCCGTACACAGATTCATAAGAATCTATACCAAAATTGAGAGGTGCAAAGGAATTGGGTGTTGTTTTTGGTTTGCCGGAGCAGGCAGTGGTGACGGTCTGGCGGTGAAGATTTGGACGGTTTGGTGGTGGTCGACGGAGTCGTTCTCCGGCCATGGTGGCCGGAAATAATGGTGAGGGGGAAGATGCGGCTGGTTTCGAGTTGTGGGTGTGTTGTTTGGTGAGAGAGAGGGGGAGATCGAGAGGCGAGGTCACTGTGAGTATGAGTTCCGGCCGGTTTTGGTCGGCAGTGTTGGTGTTTTACCCGGAAGTTATGGAGGTTTGGTCGTTGGTGGGTCTAGCGGCGAGAGGAGTGACGGGTAGTCGTCCATGGCTGTAATAGTGGGTGTGCGGCGGGAGGAGATGGAGAGGGAGGCAGCCGGCAGTGAGAGAAGAGAGGGAAATGGAAGAGAAGGGGAGAAGATGAGGCGACAGTCGGTTATTTGGAGGTTGGTGGTGGCCGGCGGGCTGTTGTTTGGCCGGAGATGGCCGACGATGGGAAGAGGGAAGAGGGAGAGAGGGGCGGCTGCTAGGGTTAGGTGAAGGGAGGAAAATGAGGGTTGGTATTAGGTTTTGGGGGGAGGAGTAATTAAATATAGAAATTGGGTAGAAATTAATCCTGACCGTAGGATCAAAGTGATGAACGGATGAGATTAAAAGTTATAAGGATGGGTCGGGTCGCGGGTTTAAATGGGTAGTCCAGATGAGTGATACGGGTCATGGATAGAATAATTAGGAATTAAATTTAAATAATAGCCAAATTGAATTAAAAGTGGCTAAAATTGAAATAAATTGAAATGAAAGTGGCCAGATTTGAAATAAATTGGATGAAATTGAATAGGAAATGGCTATAATTTAAATGAATTGATTGAAATTGGATTTAGCTGCTATTAAATTAATAAATATACTACACTTTTAAATAATTTAATAAATAGATAATAAAATAGTTTAAATTATGAGAAAACATATAAATATTATTAATAAATAAATTCTAAATTTAAATATACTTATGTAAATATTATATAATTAAATTATTATATTTACAAAAAATTTAATGACTAAAATATAAAATCGAGTTATCAAATATTATAAAAATCATATTATTAACATAAATAATTTATAAATTAGAGTAATATTATTAGTCAAATTATAAAACTTAATAAAATTGGGTAAATAATTTATTAAGTAAGAATATATTTCAAAATAAGGGCGCGTATTAAAACGAAATACATTATGTACGATATAATTATTTAATATCAAAACTTAAAATTAGTATAAATCATATATATATAACTTGAAATGATTTTCACAATATTATGATAATAAATTACTTTATAAATAAAAAAAATAAGTCGAAATTTTGCGTTAAATAAATAAATAAATACATACATATATAAGCAGCATATTAAGGCGCAGGTCAGTCAAAATTGGGTGTCAACAGCTGCCCCTTCTTTGCTCGAGAATGAAGGATGAATTGTTGAGCAAAGAACGTTGACTTAGTGGCCAATTTTGTCCGACCGAAGGAAAATTTCGGGGAGTCAAATTAAGAGGAAATAAAGTCATGAAGATATCGCGACCGAGACTTCAGTTTCAAGTCGCCTACATATCTCGGGTTTCACGAGAATCAGGCCGCGTGTAGTTCTGGATTTAGGGACGAACGAGATCCCTAACAATTGTCAACACGAGGCTTGGATAAGGATGGGGTAGCACGAATTGACACGATTTAGAACGCATTTCACAATAAACAGGTGAGAATATAGTTCAAAAGAAAAGGTAGGGAAGCGCTATCATTCGTAGCTCGTGATTTCTTCAAAGCTCGCGTGAATACGTAAAGCATGTGCATCACAATAAATGGGTGCGAAAATTAAACATGATGCAAGTTCCCTTTAGACAATGAAAGTTCGTTTAGAGATAATGGATGATGTCTCTAAACCATGATGTCTTGGGCCATGATACGCAAAATAAATTCCTTAGGCCATGAAATGATGTCCGCAGGCCATGAAACATGACGCCTTTAGACTATGACGCCTTCGGAGCATGATAAGCTGTAAAGTAAATCCTCAGGCTATGAAATGATGTATGCAGGCCATGAAAACGATGCCTTTAGACCATGATGCCTTCGGATGAGTGGAAGAAATGCCTATTCAAAGAAAGTAAATTATTCAAGAGCTTCAAGAATTCAATTGAGGGTTTTCGGTTTATTCAGGCTCAAATGCAAATAACGGGTTCAAAATGCATAAGCGGGCTTGAAATGCAAACAACGGGCTCAAATGCATAAACGGGCTTAAAATGCAAATATCGGGCTTAGATGCATACGTCAAAATGTATACCACGGGCTCGGATGTATGTATAAAATGTATATTCAGGGCTCAAATGCATATATATCACGGGCTCAAATGTATGTATAAAATGTATATTTAGGGCTCAAATGCATACGGGCTTCGAAGTGCACACAAATGCATGTATTAAATGTATATCATGGGTTTGATATGAAACCGAATGTTCTGAGGATAGCAAGATAATAAACAGGCGTAAGAAAGAGTGACTTAGCTCTGCGTTGCCTTGTGACACGGCATTCTTTATCTCCGCCTTGTATTTCTGTTATTTCTGCATTCAAAGAAAGTTTGTCAGTTTGAAAAGGGAAGGTTGATCTGTGTGTTCATCTCGTGGCCTTCTTCTGCCTGTTGTTACACTCCGTCCAGGCATACGCTCGGGCACATAGTTTAGACAAAAGGTGAATAATTTAGTAAGAGTAAAGTAAAACATAGAAAAGACTTGAGTTAAATCATGGGCCATGGCATATTTTAAAACCGCACGACGTCCTTTTATAAGTCGAAACTTTTCTTGACCTAGTTTGATGAAATTTTGAGATCCTTCTCAAAATTTCTGCCCCAGTATAGAAGATGACATAGACTTCCTCGCAAATAGCGGGATTTGAGAATTTTTGAGGTCCTCTCAAAAATTCTGCCCCAGTTGCAGCTTGTTAACCGAAACACCGTGAAAAATGTGACAGAGGCACCAAGAACCTTGAAGGGGGAAATTTTTTTTTTATAAATATATAGACCGAGTCCCACAGGGACGCCTACGTATCCCTCTTAAACGGGAATCAGGTCCAACGTAGTTCAGGTTTTGGGAAAGAACGAAATCCCTAAAGAAATTAATCGAATAAGAATTGAATAAAGACGAAAGTGGACGACATGATAAGAATAGGAGATGAGAGATGAGGATCGCACGTTTTAATGACATATTGCTAATAAACGACAGAAGACTAAAAGCGGGGTAAAAACGAATACTATTTTCCTTTCGACCAGTGTGCCTATTCACCTGCATATTTTAACACTATTAGATAAAAAATGATTAATCTGTATATGATACGAAATAATATAAGAGCAACATTATAGGAAATAGCGACGAGGGAAAAATATATAATTTTCTGAGGAACCTCAGAAAATCTGCCCCAGTTTCGGTTTTCCAAAGCGAATACCTGCAAAACTCAGACGAGCTTATTAGTACTCGAATACACATATAAAATTATTTAGCATTGATGTGTCCCATTTTTGGGTGGATAAAATCCGATCATCTCATTTCAGAGCTGACAGGCTCGAATACAAGTAATAGGCTCGAAATGTAAATCAAAGGGCTCAAAAAATATTAAATGTAGGGCTCAAATATAATTATAGGACTCAAAGAAATACAATATTGAGCTCAATTGTCCATTTATAGGGAGGACGAACCCAAAAATATCCACTTATAGGGCGGACCAACCCAACTGTCCTATTATAGGGTGGACTAACCCAGAGTGTCCATTTGTAGGGCG
The DNA here is from genome assembly GCA_035772735.1 of Datura wrightii. Lineage (NCBI taxonomy): Eukaryota > Viridiplantae > Streptophyta > Magnoliopsida > Solanales > Solanaceae > Datura > Datura wrightii. The sequence continues at coordinate 99,696,168 of JASDFA010000008.1, forward strand.
GATAAACCCAATTATCCTATTATAGCGTGGACGAACCCAATTGTCCTATTATAGGGTGGACTAACCCAATTGTCCTATTATAGGGTGGACTAACCCAATGGTCCTATTATAGGGTGGACTAACCCAGAGTGTCCATTTGTAGGGTGGACTAACCCAGAGTGTCCATTTGTAGGGCGGACAAACCCACTTATCCTATTATAGGGTGGACGAACCCAATTGTCCTATTATAGGGTGGACTAACCCAGTTATCAGTAGCATAATTTCAGTGGATCAGATTATAGTAGCTCAATTCACGGTAGCATAGTAAGTAGCATGATAGTAGCTTGGCTACTATAATAGTAGTTTGAAGTAATAAAATAGTGGCCTCAGAGTAGCATAGCAGTAACTCTAAAATAGCAGCAGTCACAACTGCATCTTGAAGTAGACAATAATGGTAGCTTGAAGTAATACAATAATAATAACAACGTGGTAGCTCCAAAGCAGCACAATGATATCTTGAAGTAGCATGATAATAGTACCAGCATAATTGTATCTTGATAAGAACAAATAGATAGCTTGAAGATTGTGAAATAGTGGCTCAAAGGTATCATATTAGTGGCCAGATTGAAATAGTGGCATAATAATAATTTAGACAGCAACATAATGGGCCTGATTGAATAACACAATAGTAGTTTGGCAAAACTTGAATATTAGGTTGACGGTAGCATAATAACCACTCAGCAATGGTAGCTTGACCTGTGGCACAATATCTTGAATCCAAAGGCACAATAATAATCTTGATAATAGCAGATTGGCGTCATGATAAAGTTTGAATCTAGAAGCGTGTGATAACTTTGAAAGCAGCACAACAGATGTCAAATAACAATTGATCCAAAAATAGAATAGTCCAGCCTTCGTCTAAGGAATAGTTCCTTCTCGACCGCGAGAATATGATTTTTTTTTCGGGTGTGCCTATACTGAAAGAAAAATTTGTGAGTTTTCAAAGGTAAGGTTAATGCATACCTTTTTGTATATCCTTTGTTCCTTGTCATTGTTTTGATCCTCTATAGACTTTGCATTTTGGTAAAATTTTTTGAGGAATTCCCAAAATTTTCTGCCCCAGTTTAGAATGCAAACTGTTTCGCAAACCTCCTTGCTGCCTGCTTGTGGAATTTTCGACGTTTCCTCAAAAATTCTGCCCTCAGTTTAACTTAAGGGCTTTATATTCCTGCTTCACTCAAACAAAATTATTAGTTGAAAAGAAATGGCTGTCATATATTTGAACATCAAAATTCAGTTTTTGAATCTACATTTGGTCTTTTATGAGTCGAATGAAATTGGCAAAGATTTCATATTTGAATGTGAGGAAGATATTTGATTGGGATATGAGGAGACAGAAAAATTTATTTGATTGAAACCGAACCCAAAAATGGGCTGCCTACGTATCCAAAAGGAATCAGGTCAGACGTAGTTCGCAATTACAGAGAAAATGAATGAGATGGGAAAATGATAGAGTGGACGAAGGGTGAATGAAAGCGCTTTGCTTATGAAGGTCTCGTCTTCATCAGTTCCTTTTGCGCTTTCTTGCCAAATGTCTTGGAACTATTTTTGTTGGATCACCTTGGATAACGGTTGCTCCAGAAGCAAGGAGGTTGTAATTCATCGGTCCTTGATGAACTATTATCTTCCTCTTCTCAACCAAATCTTGAATCTTGTGTTTCAAAGCTGTACATTCCTCGGTATCATGTCCTTGAATATTCGAATGGTATGCGCAGCTCTTAGATGGATCAAAATTTGGAGATGGGTATTTAGGAATCCACCCTCTTCTCGGTTTCAAAACTCCTTGGGTCTTCAACCTTTCAAATATGCCTGCCAGAGATTCAGTTAGAGGAGTAAATGTCCGAGACTTCACAAAATTGGATTGTACTGGATGAGCCTGGTTTTGAAAATCAGGTTGGTCATAATCACGTGATATCTGATAAATTTGTTGTTGGGAGCTCTACTCATTGCTGGAGTCAAAGATGGTACATACTTGTTGTACATCCTGATGATGTTGTGGAGGAATAGTGATTGAGATATCCTTTTTCCTTTTATTCGGAGGACTTTCTCGTGCTTGAGAACATGTGGAAATATCAATAATTTTTCCTGTTCGAATGCCATATTCCAATTCTTTCCCAATCCGAATTAGACTTGCGAAGCTATGAATGATTGTAAAATATAAATACTTGCGATATATACCGTCCAATGATTTGATGAAATATTGGACTAATTCTTCTTCAGATAGCGAGTGATGGATCTTAGAAGCTTCCCTTCGCCATCGAGTCACATATTCCTCAAAAGATTCTTGATTCATTTTCTTTATCTCAAGCAAATCTAGAAATGTCGGGTCATCCTTGGTATTAAATTTGTATTGTTCTACAAAATCTCGAGCCATATCTTCCCAAGTTTGCCATTTATCGAAGTCTTGCTTGACATACCAAGTTAATGCCATTCCTGACAGGCTCTGCATAAATAATCTCATTAGGAGAGCTTCATCATGTCCAATTCCAACTAATCTACCGCAATAGTCCTTCAGATGTTCGATTGGGTCTCCATGCCCATCGAAGATGTTGAATTTTGGGATCTTGTATCCCAGCGGCAATTGAATACTTGGATGTAGGCACAACTTCTTATACCTTAAATCTGGAATATTTTTTGAGCGTAACTTCTCACCCACAATCTTTTCCAAGTTATTGAACTCTCTCCGTAGCGTGGTGATCTCCCTCTCGGATATCGTCATGTCTTGCAAAGGGCCGATATAGGTATGTGATGAAGGAATTTGTTGAGGAAGTGTAATAGGTGGAGTTGGACAGAGAGATACTGTCGAGAAGAGACCTTGTGTCGGGAGAGAACCAAAATTTGTGTCAGGAAAAAGAGTAGAATTGTTTGGGACGTTGGACATTTTTTCAGAATTGCAGATTCTTGCTGAATCGATGTTCAAATATTTGACAACCTTTAAGCAAAAATAAACATATCAAATGCAAACGTCCGGTTAGCATGCAAAAATAGAAAGTATTAATAATTACATCAAAACAACGATCTTGTTAAAAAGTTTCAAGCAAGATAAGCAAATTTAAGCTTTGACACAACAAAAATTTACAGCATGATGCGGATGAGGATGACAAAACTCACGATTTTAGACGAATGATAAGTAAATTAAAATGGTGATATTGCAAAAGGATTTAGAAAGTTTGTGGAATGAGCAATGTCAACTTATGCCAGACAATCAGATTCTTGATATGTAAATGAAAAGTAATACATAATGCTAACTAATAATAGTGATTTATGTTTATTAAAATGAATCGAAATTGTGAGAACTTTAAGAGAATGTCGAAACCTCAGTGGCAAAGGATAAACTAATGCAAACTATAGTATTTAGTTTGAACAAATAAATTATGAATGCTAAAGAGGCTATTTTGGAAGACAAATAAATTAACATTGATGAAAGAAAATTTTGGGCAAGGTTACGGGATTGTGTGTTTTGGGCTTAAAAGTGTAGGTTATATGGATTAAAAGATTGAGAGATTATAAACATGAGATGATTTCAGAATTATATAAAAAATTAGGAATCAACGGGCAAAGAAACAATTACACAATTACATCTCAAATTAACAGGTAACAAACAATTCGTGCGTCCTAATGTATTGTGACCTCTTGGTGCCAAAGGCAGGCCTAACGGATTTTGAAAAAATTCAATATGTCATAATGTGTCATTCCATTTGCTCCATTAAAATATCAAATACATAAATAAATTATTGACTCATTTACATAATAAGATATTGTAAAAAATAAAGTTACAGTCTAAACGAAAATGCTCTTTCATCCTCAGTCTTTCCTTTGCTTATACAACACGGATGGGTGCTCAACAACCTGCATAAAAGGTTAGTTCTACCCATCCCAGCCAAAGAGCAAATGGTCTACATTTTAGACATATTGATTTTTCAAATAGAAAAGTCAATGACAATGTCCTTTCAGAGATTAAAAAATCTCTTTGGACTTCGGGCAAAGTTAAACTAATAGTCAAAATACACCAAGGGTATCGAGACTTCTTAGGAAATAATGCATGTATGACTTATCACTTTCAAAGAATTGGGTAGGCTAAGTGAAAGGTTTAATCATCTAAATAAGGAAACAAATAAAGGGATTAATTCAAACAACAAAACAAATAAAGAAACTAAGGAAAAAAGTTTACATAAAAGAAGCAAATTATGTTTAAAGAACAACAAATTCAATAAGACATATGCATTAAAATTCACATAAACAAAGAAGGTATTCTTTTGGGGGTTGTACAAAAATTTTGTGACATGATGTGGGTCCGCTAAATCTTCGACGTGCCTCGGACGTCGCATTTTTCTAAGTTTAAATGATGTGTATACCTTACTAAAGGTGAACACGGTTAAGATCTAAGAATAAGAGTAGGTTTGACACAGTTCCCTTGAGCGGACAACTCGAAAGTGAGGAAGCTTATGACCGTCGACGCACCACTGATCGACCAAATCATAAGACAATCCTCGGGGTATTTTAATGGTGAACGGCCGTGAAACCACGCAACCGTTGTCGTGTGTGAAAAGTGAGAAGTTCCCAATTGGGGGAAATATGAACGGTATAACAGTTAATAAAAATACAACAATTTATGAATTACAATTCAAAAATGAATAATAAACAACGATAAAAAATACGAAAAGAAACCGTCAGTAATATCATGGCAAAAATCATAAATATAAACAAAAATAAGTGAAACTAAAGATTTCAAATTAAACAGTTAGCAAATTATAACTCAAATAACACCCCACTTAATGAACACGTAATGGTAAAAGCCTAAAATCCCCAGCAGAGTCGCCATTCTGTCGCGCCCCATTTTTTCCTCGCGGAAGAGCAGGATCCAACATTGAGGACTCTTTAAGGGTAAAAAGAAGAGAGTCGCCACCTAACGAATATAAGGTGCGTTAGGGCACCGTTCTAAGCTTTTATTTCCTAAGTTACCAGAGTTCGGGTAAGGGCTTTAATTACCTCGAAAGGAAGGTGTTAGGCACCTTTCGAGGTCCACAAACGTGGTTCCCGACCGTACTCATTAAATGGGTACTAACTAAGTGGCCAATTAAAACTGATTTTAACTTATATTGTTTAAACTAAATGATGAAGTCAAAGATAACAAAGTTTGGACAAACAAGAAAGAAATTTGGACGGATTGAAAGTTAAAATAAATTATGCTATTCTAAGTTCTTAAATAAATATAAAAGTTGTGACAAGCAATCATTTATTGAAAACAAATAAACCTTTTTTAATTATGGGGCCGAGCCTCGGTAGGCGCCTACGTATCCCTTAAGGGAATCAGGCCAAACGTAGTTCTAAATTTAGAAAAGTTTGACCTAATGGGATCATCTCGTGCAACTTAAATAATACGAGCAATCCTTTGAATTGCTTGTATTATTCAGCGAGCGCGAGTTATCATTTCCCGACTATCCGCCTAGTTGATTAATTAACCTAAAACGCTCTAGGTGATGAAGCTAACGTCCTACAATTTGCCTACCCGCACCAACCTTAAGGTCCAAGAGGCTTTGAACCACTATTTTGGATTTTTGGATCTAATATTTCTTAGGGTTTTTAAAAGGTGATCGCTAAAACAATAGAAAGGTTATAAAGAGCATGTAAAAATTTCATAAAAAGCCTTTATGTAAATTCCTATAAGCAAGATAACTATTATGACATCTTAATGACTTAACAAAGTTGGACACAACATGCATAATACTTAATAATAAAAAAAAAGTTATATTTTTCCCAACACAATCAAATTGGTGAATAGCAAGAAAATCCTTATAGACAAAGTTCTCCAACAGCATGCATTTAATTAAGCATAAGGACAAGGCAATATTGACAACTAATTCAGTTACTTATAACTGGCTTAATCCTATAAACGTGGCGGCTTATTATCCATTCTTCCATTCATAAACAAGACGTGTTTCATACCATTTTAACTAGTTCTTATAGTCAAGGTTTCTATTATAATACGAATATATCACCAATATATTCTAATAACTAACGTCTAAATATCTCAAAATGTGCGTGATGCGATAAACCCTATAATCATGCTATCTGATCCAAATCATCAAAGATTTCAGAATTTGTTATTAGTTTCCTACAAACATGGTATCAAATAGGCAGCTATTCTGTATCAAAGTTATCAGATAGTTCAGACAATTATTAAACCATACAATATCTAGTCTTTTCTATATCTAAAGCATGATTTCTTAGTGAAGACAATTGCGCGCATTATTCCTATAAGCATAATTTGAACGAAACCCTATAGGCATGCTTTCTAAATATTAATATCCTTATGGGCATGATTTCTAGGTGAATTTATTAAATAAAAGATAAAGAAATATAATCCCCTTCCCCCATGGCCCCCTTTTCACTATTATGATTGTTTATTACACTTATTACAAACTTGATAAAAAAGAAAGTAAATGACTAAATACAACATGTGAAAGAAAATAACATTAAACTAATTTATAGTCTTCTCTTATCTCCACGACTTTCCAACGGGTTCCGAAATAAAATGATACCTGCTTAAAGATTAAGATAGACGATATGCATGCAAGGATACAAAAGAGTAGTGCCAACAAATAGTAGCGTTGCAACATGAATAACTTTAAAATTTAATATTTCCCTAAAATCTAACAGATGATAAACCAAATAAAATTGCATGTTTAAACATGAACAGTCCAAGTAAATAAAAATGTGCATAGTTACAGTGACTGACCAGTTAAGAAGCTTAAATTAGTAGGAAAGCAATGAACCGATAGCGTCACCCGAACCTCAATACATCAAGATCACAAGAATCTCATGGATTCCGAGCAATGCTTGTGTTGAGACGGGTTAGAAGAAATATAGAATTATCAAGGAAAGAAGAGAGAAGAGGTATATTTGGGAACCAAGTAATTTTTTTTTAAGCTATTAGGTCATCCAAAGAATAGCAATGTTAGAATGAAAAAAATTCTTAATATCCTCATAAAGAATAAGACTTGTCCCCTTTCAAATAAAGAGAAGACTTGTTTATATAGATAATCACCCCATCTAAGAAGTAAAACAGGAAAGAAAAATGATTGGAAGAATAATCATAGGACACCCCTTCCTTAATTAGCGAATTTGAATCAATTACCTCCTTAGCATGTTCAAAATACCAAAAATCAATAAATACTCAAGCTGTTACACATAATTCTGTAAGATCCTTAACAAATTTTCCTTAAAAAGTTAGTACAATTATAGTTAATTAAGGGAAGAGAAGAATGAATCAAGGGCATCCTTTAAGGAAATAGTAAAATATTTTGATATCTCCATTAGGATCTGCCGAGAATAAACCAAGTAAATTATAACATGCTATTAAACAATTCATATAATAGTAAAGGTATCAAGTTACCATAAGTACTAAACTTTCAATCCAAATGAATGGAGAGAAACTCAACCAACAACCAGATCTTTACCATAATTAAAGAAATAAAATGCTGCAAATTACTTAAATAAAGGGGGAGGAAAATTTTCAATTGACCACAGTAAACGGGTCTACAACAATTTAACATAGCTATGGCTAGTAATATTGCCTTATTACTATACCAATATAAAATTACCATAATAACAAATGAAAAGTATTTATGCAAAGGAGGATTATCAAGCTTTACCATAAATAAATTGGCAATAGTGCTGTCACAAGCCATACCAATAAATAAATAAATTAATTAATTAAAATTCCAAAGCTACCATGATGCAATGAGTCACAAGACTACCATGAATTAAAACCCGAGAGCAGGTAAGAAAAAGACTTTCATGCCGAAAGTAATAACTTGATAAAGGAGCAGAATAAATTTCTAAGTATACTACCTTGCCTGAACAGAGAAGGAAGACAACTGATATCACACCAAGGACGTGAATGTCACACTAATATCCCAAATTGAACACGCAAAATATTAATATTAGAGATACAGTCAGTTATTCTCAACAATCTATTATGCTCAACACACAATGGTAGACATAGTTTAGACATACCACCTTAATTAGTAATTAATCCACAATTAAAACTACAGGAGAAGAATTTACAATGAAGTCTTGCAAACCTTTTAGCAAACAAAAATAATTTTTTAAGAAAACAAATGGGAGAAGACGGAATAACAAAATGTGGAACTAGCCGTACACAGATTCATAAGAATCTATACCAAAATTGAGAGGTGAAAAGGAATTGGGTGTTGTTTTTGGTTTGCCGGAGCAGGCAGTGGTGACGGTCTGGCGGTGAAGATTTGGACGGTTTGGTGGTGGTCGACGGAGTCGTTCTCCGGCCATGGTGGCCGGAAATAATGGTGAGGGGGAAGATGCGGCTGGTTTCGAGTTGTGGGTGTGTTGTTTGGTGAGAGAGAGGGGGAGATCGAGAGGCGAGGTCACTGTGAGTATGAGTTCCGGCCGGTTTTGGTCGGCAGTGTTGGTGTTTTACCCGGAAGTTATGGAGGTTTGGTCGTTGGTGGGTCTAGCGGCGAGAGGAGTGACGGGTAGTCGTCCATGGCTGTAATAGTGGGTGTGCGGCGGGAGGAGATGGAGAGGGAGGCAGCCGGCAGTGAGAGAAGAGAGGGAAATGGAAGAGAAGGGGAGAAGATGAGGCGACGGTCGGTTATTTGGAGGTTGGTGGTGGCCGGCGGGCTGTTGTTTGGCCGGAGATGGCCGACGATGGGAAGAGGGAAGAGGGAGAGAGGGGCGGCTGCTAGGGTTAGGTGAAGGGAGGAAAATGAGGGTTGGTATTAGGTTTTGGGGGGAGGAGTAATTAAATATAGAAATTGGGTAGAAATTAATCCTGACCGTAGGATCAAAGTGATGAACGGATGAGATTAAAAGTTATAAGGATGGGTCGGGTCGCGGGTTTAAATGGGTAGTCCAGATGAGTGATACGGGTCATGGATAGAATAATTAGGAATTAAATTTAAATAATAGCCAAATTGAATTAAAAGTGGCTAAAATTGAAATAAATTGAAATGAAAGTGGCCAGATTTGAAATAAATTGGATGAAATTGAATAGGAAATGGCTATAATTTAAATGAATTGATTGAAATTGGATTTAGCTGCTATTAAATTAATAAATATACTACACTTTTAAATAATTTAATAAATAGATAATAAAATAGTTTAAATTATGAGAAAACATATAAATATTATTAATAAATAAATTCTAAATTTAAATATACTTATGTAAATATTATATAATTAAATTATTATATTTACAAAAAATTTAATGACTAAAATATAAAATCGAGTTATCAAATATTATAAAAATTATATTATTAACATAAATAATTTATAAATTAGAGTAATATTATTAGTCAAATTATAAAACTTAATAAAATTGGGTAAATAATTTATTAAGTAAGAATATATTTCAAAATAAGGGCGCGTATTAAAACGAAATACATTATGTACGATATAATTATTTAATATCAAAACTTAAAATTAGTATAAATCATATATATATATAACTTGAAATGATTTTCGCAATATTATGATAATAAATTACTTTATAAATAAAAAAAATAAGTCGAAATTTTGCGTTAAATAAATAAATAAATACATACATATATAAGCAGCATATTAAGGCGCAGGTCGGTCAAAATTGGGTGTCAACATTTCCTACATAAAATTAGTAAAATATTTTACAAAGTTCTGACACTCGACTTCTGATATCGACCCCGATCCCGATACCTGACCCAGAACCCAAGTCTCGACCTCGTTGTAAGACCCAACTCCCGATCCTAATCTCGACTAACCTCGAACCCCCACACCGACCCCTATCTATAATATCCAACCCTGACCCCCGACCTCGACTCTCAACCTCAACCCTTGACCCCAACACCCTTCCCCCCACCTCGATTCTTGTTCCTCAACCCTAACCTCCGACCCCGACTCCTAACATCGACTCCCAACATCGACCCCAACACCCTTTCTCCTTTCCCCGACTTTGATCCTTGATCCCCAACCTTGACCTCGACCCTGACCTCCAAACCCGACCTCAACTTCCTACCTCGACCCCGACCCTTGACCCCTCCCCCTTCCCCTGACCCTGATTCCCATTCCCCAACCCTCCACCCGACTCCTGACCTCAACCTCGGCCTCGATCCACGTTTTTCGATCTTGATTCCGACTCCAACCTCGACCTCATCCCTTGACCCCGACATCAACCTCGTCCATCGACCCCAGCACCCTTCCCCGACCTCAATCCCTGTTTCCTAACCCCAACCTAGGCCCCTGACTTCATCTCCCGATCTCAACCTCGACCTTCGACCCCGATCTCAACTTCCGACCTCGATCCCAATACCGACGCTGACATCCGACCCCAACCTAGGACCCGACCTCGACCTGAGATCAGATTCCTGACAGCTAACCCTAACTCTCTACACTCGACCTCGATCCCTAACTCCGATCACCAACCACGACTTTTGACCTTAAATCCCGACTTTCAATCTGACCCAACTTTCGACCCCGATCCGAGACTCCACTCTTAACACACACACGAGACCTGACTTTAAATCCCGACCCAACCTTTGACCCCGATCCCCGACTGCAGCTTTTGACCCCAAATTTCAAAATCGACCCAAGATCCGACTCTGGACCCCCAATCCGAGACCCAATTCTTAACATTGACCCGAGATTCGAGACCCTACTTTCGACCTTAACTCTGATACAAAACTTGGCAGTTATATATTTTATTATTCTTGCAATTGATATTTAAGTATGCAACAAAAAGAAGATATTTTTTTAAAAAAATGCTAAATAATACTTAATATTTAGAGAAAAAAGAAGTTTCAAAGGAACAACTATAAAGAGAAAAAAAAACATAAAAGGAAGGGAAATAAGAGCATTTTTGTGATATCATGAATTTTGAGTGAATAAAAATTGAAAGTTTAACCAATTGAGTTAACCCATATTTTACCCACGAATACTCATATTTCTATGGGTTGAATATGGGCTCAAACTTAATTTTTACCCATCTAAAAAGTCACTCATCCAACTCATTAAAGTATGAACGGGTTGAATGAATTATCAAAATATTAGCTTATTCTGCCGGCACTAATGTTCACAAACCATTTTTTGCTATATTATTAGAAAATAGTCATTGGAATTTCAAATCCCACCGGTGAAATTTCAGGACAATAATAAATTTGAAACTCCACAATAATTAGGTAGAATATTTAAATACCTTCTAAATTAGATACCTTTTATTTAGATTTCTTTTAAACAATTAATACTCTTTAGATTTAGGTACTTGGTATTTCTTCATTCCTTTTAGCTGTCATGTATATTAAAATAGTTTTTTAAAAATATTTATCAATTTAAAAAATCAAAAGAGAATTAATTTTTTTTAATTTTATCCTTAACACTAATTATTCTAGAATTAAGAGGCACGTAAATGAAAAAAAATTAAAAAATTAATAAAAAATATATTAATTAAATTATATTTTTTAATTAAATTTTTAAAAAAAATTACACAAATTTTATTCTGATAATTAAAATAAGACAGAGGAAGTAACATTTATCATTAGATGCATGAGACAAAGAAAAAAGAGTGACTACACTTTTTTTTAATTTTTCTTTTAAAACTACTGATAACTTTAAAAAATCAAAATAAAACGCATTAAATGTAAAATGATCCAGTTTGTGTAATAATTACTTTTGAATTACTCCATATGAATTGAAAAGTATTATTATTTTATGAATTTTAAGCCAAATCAAGCATATACGTATATAGCAGTGCCCTGGCCTAGCTAGTTTGGTAGACGACCGGCATATAAGTGCTTGCATTAATTGGTGAGGATAAAGCAGTGTACACTTGCTTCATTTTTGTTGCAACATATATACATATATAGGTTTGGCTTGCCATAAATGAAAGCTAACCATAGCCATACTGCTTTACTAGCTTTTCCTTGTCACTTTGTTAGGTGTTTTTTTCACTCTATATATTACTGTAGCTGTTAAGGCTTTTTATTTCTTGTAGTTAGTTGTATGTAGCCAGCAGGGTATAGTATATCTTTTGTTGTTCTTACACGTGGATGAAAGCAACTGAAATACTTTAATGAACGCATCAAAAGCAGTGACACATATTTAAAATAAATCATTCCGCAAGCAAATTTAATAAGGCAAAAATGGAATATAAATATATATTATCATTTTTAGAACTTGGTATATACATAATGGTTCCTGATCATTTCTGAACTTAATCAGTTCAAGGTACTGTGCCGGCCATTAGCTTATAGCTACTCTTAAGGAGATTTACTTTTTGATCTAGTACTGTAAGACAATACATGCCCCCTTTTTTTTCAAATTTTCTTTTATAAATCTATTATATTATGCCATTAAATTTAAAGGTTCTGGATTTAAGTCCCATTATATTATGAGGGTAAGATATTGATTTGAAGTCTTAATGCATTAGGTTGATAAGTTATTAATTTAAGTCTCATTGAATTTTGATCTATTTTTATGAGTAAGACTTTGGGTTCAAATCTCAACACGATATATTGATGATATAATGATGATTGAAGTAAAATAATATATTTTTTAATTAAAAAAAATATGAAGTCTATTTATTTGATATGCTCTTTTTTGTGAAGGAATATTGGAGACGAGTAACGGTGCATAATAAGTCTAATGAAGGCCGCAAGTGGTTAAACAAATATACATAGTTGTGACAAAGAACAAAATAATATTAATCATTATTGTGGTAATTAAAAGGAAGAACATTATGGGTTCTTAAAATGGTCCTTTAAAAAGTGAAGGTAGTGTTTTACTATCAATTGTATGAAAGATCATTGAACACGCGGTTGTTATACAACCTAATTTGATAAGTCTTATAAATCTTCCATCAAAATAAAGGAATATAAAGTAATGGTACACTTGACCTTTCAAAGTGATTTTGAGGTGTGTCATATAAATAAGATCATTTCAAGTCATGATAATGAAATTCTAATGAAAATTTGTGAAGCACACACAAATATAGTGTTAGAGTTGCCCTGAATTTCCTACTTTATTTGGATTCTATACAATTGTAATTTAGTCCAAAAAAGATTTCTTGGTTTCTTTGTGGATCGGAGAAGACTCTATAATAGTTACAAAAGAATCTATATCTGCAGATGAAAGAGGAGCTTTTATGTGAACATTTCTAACGGTGGTTATTCTTTTCTTGGAAGACAAGTTTTGACCTTCTATAGAAGATTTGTTCTTCTCATACATAATACAATAACACCCACAATGTAATCACTTAAAGAGTCTTGTTTAGGAGGGAGATTATTCTCTCTATATTAGCTTTTCAATATGTAGGTCAATTAATGACAAAATCATATTAAATAGTATATTTTTTTGATATAGTTTTCTTGTTACACCTCGTAAGTTTCTAGAACTTAGTTGGCCTATTCGCATGTTGGTTGGGAGTTTTAGAATGCCATACGTGCGAGGAAAGGGCCCGGGAAAAGGCCGAACGGGTGCCAAGTTAGATTTTCGCAAGAGGAGGCCTAACCGTGCTGCCCAGAGGGGCAACGTGGCACGGAGGCACCTCTTCCGCAATGGCCAGCGTGGCACGGAGCCAAATTGGCGCGATGGCCAACATGCCACGTTGCTATGCTTCTGGCTCCAAGTATATAAAGGTCTCACCCTTCACTTTTATTTCATTTCATAAGTTACTCGATCAGAACAGAGAGGGAGTGAAGGGTTTATGTAATTTTCGCTCGATTACGCCGTCAAATGTTGTCCAAAGTTAAATTAACTTCGGGTATCGAAGTATAAAGCTGCATGGAGAATTTCTATGGAGTTAGTTTCGTGAAATTCGCCCGGCGAATCGTCGTCCCACCGAGCCAAAGTGATTGGAATTGCTCCAAACTAGTGTTAATACAATCCCAGGCTTAAAGTAAGTACTTCTCCCTTCTAGACTCTCAAGAAATTACGAGTTTTCGATCGTTCTTCGATAAGTTGAAGAATAGTCAATAGATACATATATAAAGTATTGTTTCTTCCAGTATAGTAATGAAGTTAGCTCTATTCTTTCGTGAATATGATTACAGTTCGAAAGAATAGCTGAATACCAGCCGAATCTCGTTAGTTAATCAGTAAACCAACAGTCGAGGTATGTAAAGCCAGTCTCTTTCAGCAAGTTGGTTTCTCCAGTATAGTAGAATAGTATGAATCCCAGTAAGATATTTCAGAAACAGTATATCATGCTCAGTATGAAATTTAGTAAAGCACGTCAGAAGTATTATATCATGTTCAGTATGAGACTCAGTACAGCATGTTAGAGATTATATTGTTATCTTATTCAGTGTATATTATATGTAGTTATTATTATCAGTTGAGACTTGATTATATTATTTTGGGTTGGATTACTCGTATAGCTTCTGTGACCGCCCCAGGGTAAATGGCTGTATCGACTCGTCCGCCAGAGGGCGAGGATACGTCGCTCTACGGAGTGGCATGCCATCCGCCAGGGACGAAGATGGGATGCCAGTTCCCCATATTTTGCCGTGGTTGGCCTTTATACACCCCCGTCGAGTGCTTGCGCCCGGGGTGTTGATTTCAGGAGTCCTCCGGACTCAGGTACAGCTATAGTCAGGGGACTTGCAGGATGCTTATAGCTACTAGGTGATGTGGTATGACCTGGGTAGGGGTAAATAAATTGTGATGATTTCACCTTCCGGCTTATGGGGGCCAGGTAAGATTTATGTTATGTTGTTTTAGTTATTGATAGATAGACAGTAGAACGCCACGTTATCAGGTATGACTCTTACTCTTCTCAGTATAGCTATGTTAGCCCTGATTCCTCTATCACAGTCAGTTTCAGTCCGTTTCCTATTACCTCAGTTACTGTCAGCTTTATTATTTACTTTCAGTTGTTTTCACTTATTGCTTTACATACTCAGTACCAGTGGTACTAACGCCCGTTTGGGGCGCTGCATTACTTGCCTGCAGGTGTACATAGACGAGGAGCAGATCCCTCGTAGTTTCAGTCAGCGATACAGAGCCTTAAGCTCTTTTCATCCGGAGCTTGGAAGACAGAGGTTTACTTCCTTCTTGTCTGTACAGTATGGGTAGGACGGGGCTCTGTCCCGACCATCTTATTATTCTTAGAGGCTTGCAGATTGTATCATATTCCCTGTGGTTAGATGTATCGGGCGTGTGGGGCCATATATGTGTTTCAAATTGTATGTGATGGCCGTGTGGGGCCTTGTTCAGTTGTTAGTTGGTGACCTTGTCGGTCACAGATCAGTTTAGCGCCTGATTTCGTTTTCTTCGGCTATAACTAGATATCATGGTGGCCTTGTCGGCCCGCATAGGACTCCTTATATTCAGTTGTTTCTGGTTAGCTGTTTGCTTTTAACAGGTGGCTATAGGCATTGTCGGTCGGGGGCTGTATTTACAGCCGCTATATAGCCCGTCGTTTTCTTGAATCCAGAGTTAGAGCCAGCCTTGCACCAGAGGTGTTTAGGCTTAGTTAGTTCAGCAGTCCAGATCCTAGTAGGGCACCAGGTGCCAGTCATGCCTCCCAAGGTGGGGCGTGACATTTCTTTCTCATCTGATTTATCACCATCAAACCGCATGACACCCTACTATTTTGATCCCAGCATAATTAATAATGTGAGCTATAACAAATATCATGAATGCTCGTTTATTTTTTAAAAGTGAATATATTAAAATATAATTAAAATTATGGATAAAAACTTCTAGAAGGTATCAAATGCATCAAGAAAGACTTGGTACTCCATACGTAAGAATTGGAAATGAACATATTTCCTAATTTCGTAACCTATACATTTTTATAAACAAATAGTATTAAGTTTTTTTTTTTCAATAAGCTAGGAGAATCTACTAATCCTTGGGCAATTTCTCCCACCAAATTGCTCACCGTTTAATTTTGTTTTTTCTCAAGGCGCTAATTAATTTCTTCCTCCGTTCTACTTTAATTGTTAGGTATATTAAAAATATTGTTTCAAAATATTTGCTAGTTTCAAAATTCAAGAGATAATTGATCATGTCTTTTCAATTCCATCCTTAGTACTTAAAGTCATTCTAAATGGTGAAATTATTGTATGTTTTTAAAAAATTAATAGGATTATATCAGTCAAATTATCATCCTTATTAATTTTTTTTAATAAATATATAAATCTTATCCTAACAATTAAACTAAAACATACCAAATAGCTAATCTAATCTTTTGACCCCTTTGAGACTCCAAAAAATAAACAAATTCCTTTTGTTAAGAACACATACCAAATTCGTCACTCCAATTTTATTCTTACTATTTAAGCTTTTCACAATTCCCCAAAATATTACTCCTCCTAATTCGTGTTAATTTAATCAGCTTGAGATATTTTCAAGTTCACCACTAAAAATTTGACAACAAAAGCTAATGTCGTTGCCGCTTATTAAATGAAGGAAAAAAATCCTATTTATTTTTCGACTATTAAAAAAAATAATTTAATATTATTTTTTATTATATAATTAATATATATATATATATATATATCTTTAACATTATACTGTCGCTTCATATATATATATATATATATATATATATATATATATATATATTTATTTATTTATTTATTTATTTATTTATCATAAAAATAACTTAAATTTATCTTTCAATCAATTAAAACTCACCCATTTTAACCGTATAACATGCCAGCTTACCATACCAATCCTCCTCCTCCTTTTACCAACTCCAAAATCATCAATACCTTCACCATCATTTGTTTTATAATTAATTAAGTAGAATTTTGCAAAAAAATTGAGATAATTCTAGGATTGACAGAAGCAGTGCATCTAGGAAATGAAGATGCATGTGAGCTAAATTAGGCTTAATTAGATGCCGTAAGAAATTATTTTATTTTTTTTGTGTTGATAATTAAGTTCACTAAAATCAATAAATGGGGAGTTTTTGTGAATGTAATTAACAGGTGGATCATTCAATAATATAAAATATACTTAAAACTTAATTCCACCCAATTTTACAATATAATGTAGATTTCATTTCTTCATTCGTTTTTTTTTTAAATAAAAATTCCACCACGTATTGTTTTGTGGCATTCTTTTTTATTGTAATTTCATCTTTCCTTCTCTCCAAGTATGTACTCCAGATATCTTCATTGGTGAAATAGAAATTAAATAATGAAGAAACCAAGGAAGTGTGTGTTTTGGTCCGTCTTTCAGCTTGGATGATTTTGGTGCAACTAATTCGAAGGTCACTCACAACATGTTGTGAAAATAGTTAGCCGTTTAAACTAATTAATATCTCCTCCATATTATATTGTGCAATTATCAATTATAGGATCATCTCAAATTTTATAATGCGAATGATGATGAAGGATTGAAGGTGTTGGTGATTTTGGGGGTAGTGGAAGAAGAAGAAGGAGGAGGAGGGTTGATTTTGTGACTAAAATGGATGGATATACATATAGATTGATAGTATAACGGAGAGCAATATCAAATCTTGAGATAAATGAATTCATTAGTTGTAAGAGCTGAACGTGCTTTACTTTATGAGAAAAAGTACACAAATTGTTTCATATAAGCAAACTAATTATCCTATTTTATCTGCTCACTGACTAACTTCGCAAGCACCGAGTTAGCCCAAAGTATTACCAGGCCTGCTCAAGCCTTCTTGTTTTGCGTATGATGGCAGCATGACCACAACTATGAATTAATTCTCTATAATATTCTGTCAGAATATGATACTCTGTCAGCATGCCACGCGAGTATCGTACATAATTAATTTTTTTTTTTTAAAAAAATAATTACGAGAAAAATACTAGAGTAAATTTAAATTAATAAAAAATATATTCTATAATTCTTTTCTCTTTTGCAAATGCAAATAAAACTTATTCTGAAATATGACTCTATTTATTAAATAATTCCTTTTTAACCAAGATTATTATATTAAAAATGCTATAAAAAATTAAAATATCAAGATTAAGCTTAATATGTGTTGTATTTTTTTATTTTTTTATAGGAATAAACAATAGTAATATCATTTTTACTTATAAAATAAAATTTACTAAAAATGAATTAAAACTAAAATATTAAAATGAACTTGTCATATAAGATATTATGTCAGTATATGATATATATCATGTGAGTATCATAGAGAACGTAAGCTGTTTTTTTAAAGGAATAACCAATAAGTCAATATATGATATATACCATGTGAGTATCATTAGAAGAGTAGTATTTTCTTGAAGGAATGAATCAGTCTTATGATACTATATTAGCATATGATATATACCATGTGTTGATATATAACAAGGGTTTTATTGAAGAACAAGAAAGAATCAAAAAAGGCTAACTGAGAATTGAATACAATAATCTAGAATGGGGAAGGGGGTGCCTATATATAGACATAAACTAAAATCCTAATGCCAATAGGAATAGGACTACCTAAAATCCTAATGTCCATAGGACTACCTAAAATCCTAATGCCCATAGGACTACCAATTATATGGGCTAACATTCCCCCTCAAACTCATAATGCGACAGTAATAAGCATTGAGAGTTTGTCACACAAGAAACGAAACCGAGACGTCGACTGAGCCTTCGTAAAAAGGTCAGCAATCTGCAAGGCTGATGGAACAAAAGGAAGCGATATAGTCCCGAGCTGGAGATGATGACGAGTGAAGTGACAATCAATCTCAATGTGCTTCGTCCGCTCATGGAAAACAGAGTTCTTTGCAATTTGCATCGCACTCTTGTTATCACAATATAGAGGAGTAGGCCGAGAAATGTGAACCCCCATATCTGCAAGAAGCCAGCGTAACCAAATAATCTCACATGTAGTCACTGCCATATTGACAAAAGCAAAGTGAATACACCAAGATAAGCAACCCCAAAACAACGATAAGAACAAAATACCCTAGTCACAAAACAAACCAAACCAACAACGAATTTAGCGGAAGCATCAAACACAGGAGAACATCAACTCGATTCGCGAAAATTGGTGATTATTTACAAGTAGGGAAGAATCGATTTAACCTGGGACCATGTAAAGATATGGCACTTGGGCCTAACTCAACCTCAAAAGCTAGCTCATGAGGGGAGGATTGCCTAAGTCCATATAAACAAACCATCGGTTCATTCCCCAACCAATGTGGGACTTTAACCCACCTTAACACCCCCCCTTCACACCTAGGCCCGACTGGCGTGTGGACTAGGAGCCCAAACGGAATGGACCTGGCTCTGATACCATGTTGATATATAACAAGGGTTTTATTGAAGAACAAGAAAGAATCAAAAAAGGCTAACTGAGAATTGAATAAAATAATCTAGAATGGGGAAGGGGGTGCCTATATATAGGCATAAACTAAAATCCTAATGCCAATAGGAATAGGACTACCTAAAATCCTAATGTCCATAGGACTACCTAAAATCCTAATGCCCATAGGACTACCAATTATATGGGCTAACACCATGCGTGTATCATAAATAATTGAATAGTCTTTCTTTTGAAAGAATGAATCTGTCATCTATGATACCCTATCGTTACGTGATATATACCAGGCTGGTTGATAAAGGACTACGTATTTTTCTTGAAGGTATGAACTGACATTCCCCTATGATATCCTTTCAATATATAATATCCGTGCGAGTATCATAAATGACTGAGTAGTATTTTTTGGAAGAATGAATATATCTTTATGACACTCTGTCAATATATAATATATACCATGTGGGTATCATAGCATACTGTAACAATATACTTCAATTGTTTCTGATTTGGTATGTCATACACTAGAATAAGTTATTTTTAAAAATATATATACTGACACACACACATACTATATCAGTTATTTTTTTTATCGATATAGAAAAAAAATCCAAAAATAAAAGAAAAGGAGCCAAAAAGTAGTAGAATTAGATTATGAAAAAAAGAAAATAAAGAAAAAAATTGAAGAAAAATGAAATTAGAAAAGTAGAAAAAAGCGAATGAAATATTACCAGAAATTAAGAAAAAGAGCGAAAAAAATGGATGAAATTAGATTACGAAGAAGAAAAAAAGAAGAAGATGAAAGAAATTAAGAAAAAGAGCAAAAAAATTGAATGAAATTAGAATACGGAGAAAGAAAAAAAAGAATATGAAATTAATAAAATGAAAAAAAAAAAAAGAGGAAGAATTTTAAAAAAAGAAACAGAATGAAGAACGAAACAAGCCTAATTGAGTATGAAATTAAAATAATATGAACAAAAAAATGAGAAACAGATAACCAAAAAAAGAAAAAACGAAAGAAAGAAAATAACTCATAAAAGTATATTATAACAAAAAATAGTTGACTGCATTATAATGAATATATATTATAAAAAGATCTGATTATATATACCATAATTAAACAAAAAGAAAAAAAAGTAGTATTCAACCACAGCTGGTGTTAGCTCAATAGTGTGAATGAAGAGTTACACACAAGGTAGGGGACCTGGAGTTGGAGGCAAGTTTAATTTCGAGAAAAAGAAGGCAATTGTCACGATCCTAACTTACAACTACGCCAACCACCCCTAGCTAAACCACATTTTATATGTTTCATGTGAAATTAAGTAATTTTTTTTTCTTCTCACTTTTTAATTTGTTTGGATGTACATGAATAGATAAATTTTTTTTTGTTCAAAGTTAGTTATTATTTAAACCAATTTATAAGAATAAAAGTTCGTTTGGATTTGCTGAAAAAAGTGGCTTTTAAACTTCAGCTTATAGGCCACTTGGCCAATCTTTCGGAGGGTCCGGTAAGACATAATGAATCTAGGGCTGAGCTTTTCCTCCTGTTCAGATTTCATAACGCCCTTCATTGCCAAAATTTCCACAAATACCCACACATTGACACACCCTTCCTGAAAGGTCTACCTGTCTGCGTTGGTTGATGTATTAGTATGCCCAGTTCAACTATTTCTAGTTTATTTGCTTCAAGTTGTCATGTAAGGGGCCTACATTTTCAGCCATTTGTTTATAGACAAGGAATCGTACTCAACTTAACATGCATCCCAACCTGTTCTGGAAGCCTTTCTAAAACTTATCTGTACGTTGTGCCTCCTTGTCAGAATTTACTAGACATAAGTGTTCAAAATACTTTTTAAAGTGTTGAAATTTATTTTATAAATAAGCAGTTGTGTGTTTAAATAAAAGTGCTGAAACTGAAAAAAAGTTATTGATGTGTTTGGTGAAATAAGTATTGTTAAACACTTATTTTTGGCTAAATGACTGAAATGCCCTTAAAGCTGTTAACACTATAAAAAGCGAATTAGTATGATATTTTTATTTTTAAAATTTAAATTAATTTATATTTTAAATTTATTTTTAATATAAACTAATTATTCAAGTTATTTTTAATTTTTAAAATATATAATTTGAATAAAATTAGCAAATCTCCTCTTTCCTTTTTTAAAGGAGTATAGTTCTATTTTTTATTTGTAAAATTGAATATAATAATTTAAATGGAAGAGAATTAAAAGAAAGAGTTCTAGGCTTTTATTTGAGGGAGGGTATTATTGAAATTAGAAAATATAATGGGGATAGAAGGGTAAATTATATGGTCAAACTTAAATGGCTTATAAGCCAAAAAAATAAAAAGTTGGTAAGAGCTAACTTTTGGCTTTTGACTTTTTTAAAACACTTTTCAATTTATTTTTAGCAGTTTTTGGTAAAATCAAATACTACAAAAGTTAAAAAGTGTCAAACCAACTTTTAAGCTAAACCAAACACCCTTTAATACGTTTTTTCTTTAAAAAAAATTCAAAACTAGAATAAACGTATTTTACAATTCCCAATAACATATTAGATATTATTTTATTTAAAAAAATTAATGGGAAAAAAAGTTGATGGTTGACGGTGTAAAAGAGAAATTCGTTATTGTGAGAAACGTTTAATGCTTAATATTTAACTCCCAGTAATAACTCTCTGTCAAACCCTACCATGTACATAATCAGAGTGAAATACCTGTATTGGGACTTTTGAAAAGTTGCTTTTATCTTGATTAGATTGATTAGTTTTTTATATTTTAAAAATAAGTATCTATTTTTATTTAGTCATTAAACCCACGTGACAACTCACTAAACACATAAAGAATCACTACTGATTTATTTATTTTTCAAGCCTTTAAAAATGGTGATTGGTGAATATCAATTAAAAATATTAAAAATAGATGAAGTGCAAGTAATCTAATTATTTAGAAGAGTAAATTATATAAATAATTTTGCAACGCTTTTCAGTTGTTATGATGGTTTTTCAAGCTTAAATTTATAAAAAAACTTGATAAGATTGGCTTTGCATGATTTAAACTTAAAACTTTATGTAAAATATTTATGACTATTTAAAATACTTAAAGTTATGAATATATACTGTCTATCACTACTGACTAGATTCTTTCAAATCGTTACTGTAAGCAACGTTTTAGTCTTAAGGTGTAATTCAGGATTACCGCTTTTTGACACGCTCGATCAAATTTCGTACATGGATAAAGTTTGACAGAAAGTCATTACTAGAAGTTACATATTAAGCATAAAACGTTACTTACAATAACGAATTTCTCATAAAATTATACCTAATACATTACTATTAAATACGTTTATTCTTATTTTAAAAATTTTCAAAAAAATATATTATTTTTATAAATTAATTTAAATAATGCCTTACTTCGATTATGTTTGTCAAAAAGAAGGTATCAGAACTACTCAATAAAGGAATAGGAGAAAATAAAACATGCCAAAATTATCTATATCAATAATGCCAAAAGTTATTTTCTTTTTCATTATTTTCAATTTGACTTCTTCATCATTGTTTTTCTTTATATACTTGTCTTTATGGTTTATTTAAGCCTAGAGTATATCAGAAACATGCTTTCTTCATAAGGTAGGATAAGACTATATACATACTTTCTGACTTTCAAAATTTTTTTTTTTTTGGGGTGGGGGGAGGGGGGGTTGTTATAAAATAAAGGGAAACAAGAGGAAAGTTGAGAGTAGAGCATGTAACGTTGAATTTGATAACTATTCCCAACATTATGGATCATTCCTTGTGGCTGATGCTGCTACTTTACAAAATCTATTTATTAATACGTTTCTTATTTCTGGAGTTACTAACTTCAGTAAGATTTTGGGTGCGTCCTCTCATATTAGTATGAATTATGAAGTAATCACAACATGTTCCATCACATTCACTGCTTGTAAATATTGATACACCATACTGAAAAGACACCCAACTTTTATCGTATTTAATTTCATGGTCAAAAGCTTCATCAATACTAGAAAATAAGAAATTAACGACGAATAAAATTCTATAGCTAGACATTTAAAATTCCACGCTAATCCCATTTTGCTGCGGATTAACAATAAATTATAAGAAAATTGAATTAATTAGGAGCTTTTTAGCAATGAATTAGCTAAGAATTCCCGACAAATTTTGTATCTACTTTCATATTTTCTATTACTGTCATGACCATATATACATCATTGTAATATATTTAAGTTTTTTTCTTTTTGAACTTTGTAGAATTTGTGTGGTTAATTAACATACAGTCACACATAAATTAACAAGGTTCGACCAATTCCTTACACCCTCAGACATAAGCAAAGAAAAGTTTCTGCTTTAAAAGAGAATAACAATACAAAACAAATTCCAATTACAACCCCTCTTACATGTCCCAAATTCTACTTGAGATTGTTTTCATGGCTTGAACTTGTGACCTCTTAGTTACACGATAGTAGTACCAAATTGAGTTAATGTATAAATTAAAAGGTAGAGTAGTTGGAAGATTAATGATCACAGGGAGGTTAGGACACAAAAAGGAAAACGTCCAGCTAAGAGAGCGTTGCTTCATTTAATCCTCTCATCTGCCCTCCATTCATTTCACTTTCCCTCCTAGTCTTTAAATTTCCACCCTCTTCCCCCTTCTTGCCTTAGCTCCCATCACCACTATTATTCATCCTCTCTTGTTTATTCTTCCAAAAATGCCAGAAGTAGTCCCAAGTTTCTCCAACTCAGTGAAGCTGAAATATGTCAAACTTGGCTACCAATACCTTGTTAATCACATTCTGACATTTTTGCTTGTGCCTATTATGGTTGGTGTTACCATAGAGGTATTAAGAATAGGTCCTGAAGAGTTGTTAAGCATATGGAATTCACTCCACTTTGATCTTCTACAAATCCTTTGCTCTTCTTTTCTCATCATCTTCGTAGCCACTGTTTACTTCATGTCCAAACCTCGATCAACTTACCTAGTTGATTATTCATGTTACAAGCCTCCGGTCACCTGCCGAGTCCCGTTTTCAACTTTCATGGAGCATTCCAGGCTCATTTTGAAGGATAATCCCAAGAGTGTGGAGTTCCAAATGCGTATCCTTGAAAGGTATTGTTACATACGCGTAAATACTTTTTACACTATTAGGTCGTTTTTACCTATCTTATTTTCAAGATTTCAATTCCAACACTTAAAAGAGACTTTACCTGTAAATATTATTTAGGTAAGCTGATTGTGTAAAAGGAACATGTTTATTCATGACATAAGATCTCTTCTGAATAGTGGTGGAGCTATCTAGCATCTTCTTACTAGAATTTCTGGTTCCTCCACTTTCAAAAAGTCTTCTTTCAGCTCCATAATCATGCCTTCTTCAAGAAACTGCCAAGGCAATTTGTATTATACAATTGCTCAAGGGACCCTGTCTGTATTTCCTCAAATATTTCTTCAAAGCAAAAATGATTAAACCTTTCTTCTTACTTTATGTTGTGCTATTATTTGTAACAGGTCCGGGCTTGGAGAAGAAACTTGCTTGCCTCCTCCCATCCATTACATCCCTCCAACCCCAACTATGGAAGCTGCCAGAGGTGAAGCAGAGGTGGTTATATTCTCAGCAATTGATGACCTAATGAAGAAAACAGGGCTCAAGCCAAAGGACATTGATATTCTTATTGTCAACTGCAGCTTGTTTTCTCCAACTCCATCTCTGTCAGCTATGGTAGTCAACAAATACAAGTTGAGAAGTAACATAAAAAGTTACAATCTTTCCGGCATGGGATGCAGTGCTGGTATAATCTCGATTGATTTAGCTCGAGACCTCCTTCAAGTCCATCCGAATTCATATGCTTTAGTTGTAAGCACTGAGATCATAACTCCCAATTATTACAAAGGTTCGGAGAGAGCAATGCTCCTCCCCAATTGCTTGTTCCGAATGGGTGGTGCAGCCATACTGTTGTCCAACAAAAGACGCGACAGATACAGAGCCAAGTACAGACTAATGCACGTGGTCCGCACCCATAAGGGTGCTGACGACAAGGCATTTAGATGTGTGTTTGAACAAGAAGATCCACAAGGGAAAGTCGGTATCAATCTTTCAAAAGACCTTATGGTTATAGCAGGGGAAGCATTAAAATCCAACATTACTACAATTGGTCCTCTGGTTCTTCCAGCCTCAGAGCAACTGCTCTTTCTCCTAACACTTATTGGCCGGAAGATTTTCAATCCCAAGTGGACGCCTTACATTCCGGATTTCAAGCAAGCATTCGAACATTTCTGCATCCACGCGGGTGGCAGGGCGGTAATTGACGAGCTGCAGAAGAATCTACAATTGTCAGCTGAACATGTAGAGGCGTCAAGAATGACACTGCACAGATTTGGTAACACATCTTCTTCTTCACTATGGTATGAGATGAGTTACATAGAGGCTAAAGGGAGGATGAAGAGAGGTGACAGAGTTTGGCAGATAGCATTTGGGAGTGGATTCAAGTGTAACAGTGCTGTCTGGAAATGTAACCGCACAATCAAGACACCAACTGATGGACCATGGCAAGATTGCATTGACAAGTATCCAGTTCACATTCCAGAGATTGTGAAGCTTTAAAACACACCTGTTAAAAAAGATATTATCAGAAGCTTAGTATTAGCATTGGTCTCTGTTACAGTTCCAAGCCACCAGGCAGTTCTGCCAGCTACCCCGGAAAAGAAATCCTATATATGCTGGTTTTCTTAGTAGAATTTTTTCTTCCTTTTGGCCATCACGTTTTAATTGAAAGAGAATTGCTTGGACAAAATAACATCCATTTTAGTTGTTTTAGGGTGTTATTTGGGTTTTACTGTGTCCAAAAAGACTGTAATTTCTTTGATTTCCTGAGATACTATAAATGGATGAATTAAAATTTTATTTACAACACTATCAGATTAATTAGAGATAATTATTGGATTGTTTAACTGTGGGATTAGTAAACATATTCTTTTTTCAATGAGACATGACTATTGCTTATCAAACAACCCAACTTTTTGAACAACATTACTCATTTTGCTGCTGGTATTACTCATATTAACTTTATGAGTTTAGTGGGTTATAATGATTCCTTGATTACTTCTTCAGATGTCAGATACTACTTACAGAAAATTGCCATTAAATCAGAAAGTAACAAAAGAAGAAATGGGAAGGTAACGTAGTTTGATAATTGCCTTGATTTAAACCGGTAAGGAGTTAAGGACATATAGACATGCCTAGTACAAATAAAGGAGAAAGGTGTCCCCCAACTCTTACTCTTACAAAGGGAGGAAGATATCTTTTCATTTTTTGCTTTTAGTTGATCTCGATTATTTCATCAAATATTTTGTTGCTTTTGGATGATCTCGATTATTTCACCACATATCTTTGTTATAGGTTGGTTAGGGGAAAAATATTGTAAAATGTTAGCCGCACACTCATTTCATTAGTTTGGTAGGCAAGGACCATTAGTTACGTTATTTAATTATTGCTACTAGTAACCAAATAACTAGTTAGCCATGTCTGTCTAAACGTCCGTAATGTAATAGTAAAGGGGAAGGTATTAATGAAGCTAGGGCACATGGTTTCTTGAGAGTTCACTATCTCTAATTTTAGTCCATGTACGTTTTGCTTTGTTTCTTCTCTTTAATAACTATTTTCTCCATTACTTATAAATGAGTTTAAATAATTTTGAATGCAACCTATAGCGCTTCTAGGTGAAAAAAACTAGCGGCCTAGCATTTGCCTACCTATCCCAAACTTAATGTCCAGGAGGCGCTGGATAGTTATTTTGAATTTTTGAAGTTATTTTGGATTTTTGGTCTAAAATCCTAAGGTTGTTTAAGACAATTAAACACAAACAAATAGATTCAAACAAATAGCAAATATTAGTTTCAAATAGGCCTCCATTACAGCAAATTCTAAGACATATAAATATGAAGGAATGTGGATAGATCCTAAATATGTTTTCTAATGCAAAGAGCCAATCATATTCAAGTAAACAATCATAACAGAGCAGTTTGACAACAGAATCAAATATCTGGGTACATATAAGCAGGTTCATGATATAGCAGAAGTAAGATTCTCTAAACAGATTCTTTAACATCAAGACCGCGGATGAACTTAATGCATGGTTTCTATAATTCAAGCATGAATAAAGTATCCCAATAAACGAAATTCCTATGCGATGAATGATGTTATTTAGGAAAAACCGACCAAGGTGACATTAGCATAACTTAAAATCAGAAGGATAGGCAGTTAGAACATGAGCATCTTCAGATGATCCTATTAATTGATTCCTGTGTCTTCTAATATGCAGAAAGCATAGATTAGAGTCGAAAAGACCTCAAATTAGTCCCAATTTAATCTTAGAGGGGCATTGAAATCATGCGGGTCAGCTTATGTTATCAACCAATGATTAAATTACATGCAGGCAAGATCTGATCAATTATTTATTTAATGGACAAATGAAAACTATTATGGGCATGATATTTATATAATTCAGATGTCAAATAAAGAATCTTGTTAAAACAAGTAAAATATGGACGTAACTTCAGTGAGAAAAGCGAACATACGAATCAATTTGAAAAATTGATCCCATAGACCTTTTATCTAACAACTTCTTTTATTTTTTACAAATATGTATAAATTTGTAAAGTGGATAGATTTTAATTTGAAACAAATATTCCAATATAGACCTAGAGATGTTTTCATACGTTATTCATTTTCAGTTTAATAGTCCTATGGGCATGATATCTAGTTTAATATTCAGGTCCTGAATTTGCTTGCAGGAAATAAACAAAACCATTCATTAAACTATTTGAATAGACCAACATATACCGAAATAGTTCCTATAGGCAGGTTTACTAACAATAATTCAAATTTAATTCGTCATAGTACCTATAGGCATGATTTCTAACGTCACATATGTTATTGAAATTCCTATAGGCATGCTTTCTAAGAGATTTTAACAATTAAGCAGAGCAACATAATCCCTTTTTTCACTATTATCAGCATTTTACAGTTACTACAAAGTTGAAGAAATAAAATAACTAATTAATACAACATATAAGAAAAATCTATTCACGAAAATCTACAGTCCCCTTTTCCTCGGGAGACTCTTCGTTCCTGATTAAGCATGACCTGTTAAATAAGCATCATGACAAAATATGCACGTACAAATATACAATTTACTTAATCAAATATTTATAAAGGTATTTATTCAAACATGAATATGATAGATTAAACACACATCAAATCACACCAAGAGATATAAAACATTCACATTTATAATATGATGCTAGTAAACGATTCACACATAGTATTGTCAAAATTAGCACAGGGAGAATGAATTGACCAGTTAATTAGCAAGGGAAATAATCAATTGGCAGTTTTAAAGAGGCTTTTTCAGTATTTGAGACTCAAACCTCAATACGTCAAGATCACAAGGATCTCGTGGATCCCGAGCAGTGCTCGTATTGAGACAGGGAGAAGAATTATGAATTTTGAAGAAGAAAAATAGTCTCTAAAAGTATATTGCGGGTCTAAGGCAGTGTTTGACTGCCTCTAAAAGAAAAGAGAAGACAGTTTTTAAGCAGAAGTCAGAAAGGTTTAAAAGGAAAGAGAATATTAAAATGAATTTCCAATAATTATCTACCATATACAAATAAATTGATTGATTTACTAAAATTAAAGCAGGGAATGAAAAAGTCCGTTTACCAAAATTGCACGTCTCAAAAGAAAAAAAGAAAATAGTCTAATGTTAAGACCAATTAAAAATGGAATGAAAATAAGCTTTCACTCAATATACAAAATAAATAAATAAAAAGTGAATTTACCTAATCATACGTAGTACCACTACATGAAAATAACCACAGTAACAAATCAAATCTAAAATAGTTAAACTAGGAAAGTAACAAATCAAATAAAGGTGTTTAGTAATTAATAAATTATCGACATCTGTATATGAATCCTAAACCACCTTATTTAATATATTTACCTACAAAAGCAACTTTGACAAATAACAATATTAACAAATAATTACAGGATTTTATCGAGCATCGTTAATTACAAATCAATCATCAATGATGACTTGTAGGAGTATTTTAACTCTACTCATTTTTTACAGTAATTATATGTTTATGAATAATTATATGTTTATGAATAATCACGAATTTGCTTCTAAACGGGAGAGTTCACATAATATATCAATATTAGAACTTTATGCAGAGGGCAACAAATGTTACATATATACACACACACATATATGCATAACAAATTACTTTCATAATAGTCAACAGGTACTTAGACATCATTAAATGATAATTTCACAAGAAATAGGCCAGATGAAAGAAATAAAGAAAAATCGGAAAACATTTAGGGCTTTAGGCGTGATATTCCAAGGGCAAACATAAACAATAATTGAAACACAATCAGACAAACAATATTACCAACAAACATGATTTTTCCCCAAGTCTAACTCAGCATAGGTAAGAACAAATGAAAAAAGAGAAAAAGCCTTCAAAAAAATCATGGACAGATCTACGAGGATCTGTCAAACGAGTTGGTCTCCTTGTGGTGGTTAATAATTCACCGAAAAAAGAAGGTGAGGTGGCTGTGGGGTTGAGGGTGTTTCGGGTAGTGAACGGGAGAAGAGAAGAGAAGAGGGGGGAAAGAGATCTGGTGGTTTTGGGTTTGGTGGCCGGTCATGGAGGGAACGATGAGGGGGAGAGAAATAGAGGAGGGGCGATGCTGGTCGGAGCTTCCCAGAGAAGACGAGGTAGAGGAGAGTATATGGGTGTGCGGCAGTTGAGAAGAATGAGAGAAGAGGAATGGAAAGTGTGGTGTTTTTCTAGTTTGGTGGCTGGAAGTGACAAGAGGAGAGGTTTCATAGTGTTGTTTCGAGGGGAAAGGAAGAGGGAGATGGAGAGGATAAACAGAGGGTGAAGCCGTTGTTGTTGGTGTTTTGGTTTTGTGGTGGTTTTCCGGCTAATAGTGACCGGATCTAGTTTGAAAAAATAGTGAGGCAGGGGTGGCATTGGGAGGAGCAGAGGCGGCCGGAGAAGATGGAAGCTAGAGGGGTCCTTGGTGGTTTGGCCTCTTGCCGGAACGGAGAGGCGACGAGAGGGGAGAATAGCAGCGGCAGTGAGGGAGAAATGGGAGAGGGGCGGCTGAAGGAGATGGAAAAATGAATTAGTTTTTAGGGTTTTGGGGAGTATTGTGATTTAAAAGAAAAATAAGTAGGGTTTGTTCTAGGCCGTTAGATCAAATGGAATGGAAGGCTAGGATTAGATTGGAGTTGACAGGTTGGGTTGTTGAATGGGTCGCGGGTCACAAATGGGTTAATAGGTAGAAATTAAATTGAATTGAATTAGACTTTAAAATATGACTAGATTTGACAAAAGTGGCTAGAATTGACATAAATTAAGATAACAAGTAGCTAAATCTTAAATAAATTGGAAGAAATTCTAAAAATAGCTGCTATATAATTAATAAACTACTGTACTTATAAATAATTTAACAAATAGGTAACATGATAGTTTAAATTACGGAAAAAATCATATAAACATTATTAT
The DNA here is from genome assembly GCA_035772735.1 of Datura wrightii. Classification (NCBI taxonomy): domain Eukaryota; kingdom Viridiplantae; phylum Streptophyta; class Magnoliopsida; order Solanales; family Solanaceae; genus Datura; species Datura wrightii. The sequence goes on from JASDFA010000008.1 coordinate 99,727,037, forward strand.
CGATATAAATAAATTATTAAATTAAATAGAATCATGTAAATATTTTGAAAATAGCTACCATATAATTAATAAAATACTATATTTTGCAAATAATTCAATGAATAATAAATATGATTAATTTATCAAAAAATCATACAAACTTTATTTTCAACATAAAAAATTTATAAATTTAAGTAAACTCAAGTAATATTATATAAATAGTTTATAAATCTTAGTAAAATTATGTAATTATTATCATGTAATAATTTATAAAAATTAAGTAGAAACATATATTTTCAAATAAAATCTTGCTTTATTAAAGGTATGTATATTATCACGAAATATACTATATATGACGTAATTACGTGATATCAAAAAATTAATTAAAATTAATAATTTAAAATAATTATGTAATTTGAAATAATTATGCAAGAGTTTTGATAGTCAATTATTTAAAAATTATGAATGCAAGTCGAACATCTGCGTAAAAAGATAACTAAAAATATACATATATAAGCAACGTACGACGGGTATAGGGAGGTCAAAATTGGGTGTCAACAGATATCCAATGATCTTCCAATATTGATCCCTGCTGTGTCCCCCTCACTTTACAGTATTCACATTGAATATTATAACTCTTTTTCAGCCTCTGATTTCCATTATTACCATTTGGTTCATGTCTACCTGATCCACTTGCCCCATAGCCATATCCATTTCCACTCTCTAGTGTGCATGACCACTTCATAATTTCCACTATTTGCTGCAGGAGATGCACCTAGAGTTTCAGCAGCTGTTGAAACAGATTTTTGACTCTCATCACTTAGAATCATTGCATATGCTTGATTTACTGATGGCATGGGAGTCATGAGTAATATCTGACTTCTTGCTTGACCATATGATTCATTCAAGCCCATCAAGAACTGGAATAATTTCAGTTTTTGGAGATGTAAAACAAAATCTTTGGACCCTTCATAATTGCAACCAGGAGCAGGAACTAGTGCCTCAAACTCCTCCCACAAATCTTTGAGTTTAGAAAAATAACTAGAAAGAGATGCAGTCCCTTGGGTTAAAGTTGTAATTTCTTTGTGTAGATTAAAGGTCCTAGAGCCATCTACCTTTGTAAATATTTCCTGTAAGTCTTCCCAAACCATCTGAGCATTAGTGGCATACATAATTCCACCTAACAACCCTTTTGTTACAACATTCATAATTCAAGAAAGAGCAATAGCATTCATCCTCTCTCAATGATTTCCCATTTCAGATGGAAAATCTTCTTTCTTATAAGTGTCATCCACCATTCCCAGTTTATTTCTTCCTAACAAGGCTATCCTCATAGACCTATACCAGATAGAGTAATTCTCAACACCTATTAATTGGAAGGAAATGATCTGAATGTTACTACCATCTGCTGGACTCAAGAAAAGAGGATGATCGTAGTTAATTTCTACCGATTGTGAACTTGATGTATTTCTGGGTTGAGTGGACTGTCCTGTGAGCATTTCTCCAGTAGACATTGTTTAACAAAACCAACAAGAACTCAATCAATCAACAGCTTTCACTGAATGACTATATACTTTCTTTTTCCTTGATTTCTAATCTTGCAATCTGCAGAATCGATTTGGAGACTAGATTTTTTTAGTCGTATGCTCTGATACCATGAAATTCTTCAAGAGTTCTGAATGTGAACACTTGCTTCATGAAAAAGATGAAGAAAGAATAGAACAACAGAATAAAGAAAATAAAGAAAGCAGGAAGAACAAGAAAAGAAAAATTACAGACTTGAAGAGAGAATTTTGTATTAACTTCTTTGATTGTATAATCTCAATCTTGTATTTACAACTAAGGCTTCTATAGCCTTATATAGAATACATATTGTATCTCTCTTCTAATTAACAGTGTCTCCAAATACTGTTAATACAATTATTTACTGTTAATACAGTTATTTAACTGTCTTTAGGAATCAGTTCCTAACTAACTTTCTTAGCCATCTAACTAATTTGTTAACTTCGGCTAATTACTTCTCTACCTCTCAACATATTGATCTGCTAAAGACATCCATACAAAGAGAGAAGAGAACAACGTACACCTCGAAAAGATCTATATGTGTGTCTTATATGAGACAGAGTCAACTGACAACATTTTAAAGAACTTGTTCCTATCCAATTATTTTCATAGCAGTTCTTCGTTGTCTAGTTGATTCATAGTGAGGTTGTAACCCTTTTACTTTCTTAGTTGATTTATATTAGGTGTTATTTTGTGTTGTAAGGGTACCAATAATAAGTTTACAGTTATTGGGCCAAAGAGCATTGCAGAGAGGGAGGAAAATAGATGCTATAGTGATTAGCTCCTTTAATGCTATAATGGTTAGCATATAAAATTTATAAAGCTCAAATTTAAGACCAAATACATACATAGCCCCTCAAACTTGTCCTTATTTTTCATTTTGGCACTATATCGATCTCAGTCTTGTTCCATTTTAACCCTCCAACTCTATTTTTTATGTTTCATTTAAGCGTTGAATAATTTACACCTAATAATATTTTTTGTGCATAAATGAAACATAAAAAATAGAGTTGGAGGGTAAAAATAAAACAAGGCTGAGATAAAGGGCCAAAATAAAAATGCAAGTTTAAAGGGCTATATATATGTATTTAGGCCAAATTTTATGATAATTTGAAAAAAAAAAAAAGAAGAGAGATTGTAATTTTTTGACTTTTGGGAAAAAAAATTCATATAAAAACTTTGTGGTGATTTATCGGCACTTTACTATTTGTCATTTGTATTACGATTTGACGTTTAGAAAAGGAACGTGCTCCCATCCCTCCCAGCACCATATGTTTTCAATTCTAGTCTCTGGAAATAAGTTTAGCTTATTTGTATAGGCATTTAATTTTAAAAAAAAGAACTCTTTATAAAAAGTGCCATATGTAAAAATGAATATAACTTTACAAATGACTTAACTCGTACAATTATTCTGTTACAATCTGTTAACTTACGTTCAAGTGTTAAAAAATCACAAGGATCAATCATCAATGCATCTTTTGGATGGCAAAATAAATTGGGTAACAAAACTACTTTCTCAACCCCTATAATTAAAGACCTGGAAGGGGAATCTTTTGGTAAACTAAAGTTGCTTTAGTAAATGTACTATAATCATATTTGTACATCTAAATCTAATCTCATCCAAAGGGCATAGAGGTAAAATTGAAATAGAGAAAAAAAAGGATCATAAAAAAGAAGTGATCGTAGTCGTCAAAATTAATTACATCGCATAATCAGAGCCGTAGCTCCATTCTACACTCGGCGGCGTCGGCGTCATGCAAGTAGTATACAGCTTCATTCTGTTTCATATCCTTCGGCTTATCATGAACCATCGATAACGGCAGCGCCAACCCTAAAGTGAGTTCCAGCTCGATTTCCCCATCTCCGGTTCGCTCGTCCTCTTTATGTGCTGAACCCGGTTCTCCCGTAGTGGACTCCTCAACCTCAACTATTTCTACCGAGTGTAAGTACCCAATATCCGGACTTGCAAACTCCACTTTCTGTTCAGCCTCCGGTTCAGACTGGTGACTCAGCGAAGATTCATGACTCCTTGACATATTCACTTCCTGATCACTGACCGGTTCATCACAAACCGGGTTCGCCTTGGGCTGAACACCTGAACGCCTCTTGAACCGGCATTTAGTTCTGACCCGGTGCAGATCGTTGGAGTTTGTAGAAGTGTGATCATGTTTAATGACGTGTCGAATATCGTAAGCTTTCAAAGGAGGTCCGTTATTGTCAGCGGCGGCTTCAGATGTTATGGGAGTAATTGGAGACCCTCCAAGAACAGCTTCAACCGCGTTTTGACAAAGCTGCCAATTGCCGGACCATAATAACCCTACGGATCCATATATTGGGTTAACTATTCTCCCGCAAGCCTCGTAAAGAAGTGACCTAAATATTGCTGCAACCATAGCAACAAACAAAAAAAAAAGTCAGTAAATTAAACACTGTGTGTTGAGTACATGCAAGGTTCAAACTGAAAAAACATCCAAATGTAGAAAAGTTCTATTTTAGGTAAGAAAGTGTGACATGAAATGGGCAAGTGTTCGTATAAAATAACAATGAAACAAGTAAAATGAGTAATTTGTAAATCTACAAAACATAATACGTTACCTTCAATGACTTTTATTAGCTATTAAACTAAGTTGATACTTCCTCTATCTCACTTTGCACGGAATTAAACAATACACTTTTAAAATTCTAGCCTAAATAAGTCATAAAGTAATTTCATTAAGCATAAAATAAAAAAATTAAATTTTGAATTATTATCATTAAATACGAAAAGATATCTTTATTTTTGACCCTAATTAAAAAAACATAACATGAATTAGAACGAAATAATATTTTAACAGTCATATGAAATTTAATTATTTTCCTATCAATTTATTTATCTTACTTTTGTTTAGTTTCTTTAAAAAGAAGAATCTCTTTTTTTTAATTTATAATTTTGTACTTCAAAAAAAGTAAAAATTATATATTTTTAATTTAAAGAGTATAGAATCAAACTTTCTCTTTTCACTTTTAAAAATATTTATCAAGTTAAAATCAAATAAATAAATTAATTGAAACGGAGAGACCAGTAGAGTTGGCTAATTACCAGGACGAAGGTGATGAGGACCGGCGTTGATAAGATTCAAGAGGCCTGCACGGCCGTAAAACTTGGCTAGGAAAACAGTGGCGTTGGCTTGAGACTCGGGGTTGTTGATCCACTGTAAACACGGGCGAATACTACAACTGTCGCTGCAGCCCTTCCGTAGAACCCTACACCCATTACAACTCATCCGCATTTTCACCAACTTTAATTTTGAAGAGCAACAAAAGAGGAATACTAGACCCAAATTAATTAAGAAGATTGACTAAAATATTACAGTGTTTATATTGAGAGAGAGAGAGAGAGAGAAGATTTGAATCATGGATGAGAAAATGTAATGGGGGAGTAAAGAAGTTTATATATATGGAGACCCTTGGTTTCGTGAAACTAGCTTTTGCTTTTACAAGAGGCGCAGTGGTTTTAGTCCAAATTAGAATGGTAGTATGTCTTCATGAAAAACATCTGGTTTTCCATATTCCTGGAATAAGGGGCTGCACCCACCACCAATTTCGGATTTTTCCATCCAAATATCCTAAAATAAGTCGGCTGTAAACTCAAACACACTCTCTTTAAAGGCTCGTGCCTTCCACACTCCAATTCTCATTGTCTGCATGCGATTTTATTGGTACGTTTGTAGGCGGTTGCTAGCTAAAATATTGTGCTCTCCTCGTTTCAACTTAAGAATCTTTATTTTTAATTCATTTAAAAAAGTATCTTTTTATATTTAATAAATTATTTTCTAATTTTATTATTTAAATTATAAAACTACAGATATATATGTAATTTTAAAAAATTTATTTATTAAATTTTATTTTTAATTATATTAAGACACTTAAATTGAAATGCAAAGAGTACTTAGCTCAGCAAGGTTTTATGCTTCCTCACAATTTTGAATGGATTAAGGCGTCTAAGTTGATATTTTTCCCGTTTTAAAATAAGTGCTGCTTTTAATTTGGTTATACAATCTTTAAAAAAACATATTTAATTTTTTTAAAAATATATATTTAATTTTTTAAAAAAAATATTTTTATCGTCTTACCCCTAATAAATATCTTGAAAAAGATGTAACTTTTTAATATTTTTTAATTATGTAAAACTCTTTCCATTTAAATAAAAGTAAAGTTGAAAGAACATCATTAATGTCTTATTGATTATGTAAAACATCACTTATTTTGAAATAAAATCAAAAGACTAAAATACCACTTATTTTGAAATAGAGGGATTAATAAGATTTTCTTTTTATGAGTTAATTCACTACTTCCTCCGTTTCATTTTAATTGCTAGGTATACTAAAAATAACTGTTTCAAAATACTTGTTAGTTTCAAAATCCAAGAGATAATTGATCATGTCTTTTCAATTCTACCCTTAGTACTTAAAGTCATTCTAAAATGCGAAAAAAATTATTTTGTATGTTTTCAAAAAATTAATAGAGTTATATTAGACAAATTATTATTTCTATTAATTTTTTTAATGGGTGTGCAAATTTTATCCTAACAATTGAAATAGAACAGAGAGAGTACTAGAAATAGAGATTTTTTTCACCACAAATCAATGAAAATTTTGTGTTATAAGACATAATTTTTACATTCATTTCCCACCGAACTTGTTCACTGGGAAAATGTATGGTGAGAAACAGCTTCTCACTGAAATAGTGAGAAATTTCACGTGAAAACACTATTATTTTTTTCTTTTCCATTAATAATTAGTGAAAAAATTCAATTAATACTTTTTAATGGAAAATCAATTTTTAAAAAATAATTTTTTTAGTAGTGATTAAGACAGCTCAATTTTAATCTGTTCAAAAGTATGAATTAATTTAAAGTATTTTAGTTATGCAAATCAATTTGCAATAAAAAAAGGGTGCCGACAGTGAAAATGCACATTTCCTTTTTAAAAATATAATATACTCTTTTTATTTAAAAAAATTCAAAATATTTTTAAATCATATAAAATTGAATAAAAATATTCTCAGCTAAGAGTTTGTTTTAAAAATATCCCTATCATTAATATTTTGGTTAAAAAATATTCCTATTATTACTTAATAGGTTAAAAATGTCTTTTTTTTTCAAAGATTTATATAATAATAATAATTTTTATTATTAGCAGATATTTATCCTACTTCAATTTAGAATTAAGAAATAAAAATATTTTTGATTTTATTAGAAATTTTTTCATCACTATCTAAATGCAAATTAATTATAGAATCAGTATTGATCTTATATATATGACTTATATACTCAGTTTAAAAGATACATGAAATTATTATATTTTAATTAATAAAGTGAATTAAGAAAAAAATATTTTCTTCTTATTTATTATTGGTGAATATACAACAAATTACAGTTGAAAAATAAAATAAACAAAAATAAATAAATAAAATTCAGGCTGAGGGGCATATATCTGGCTTTCTTTAAGTAGATTCAAGTCCACTGCGGTGTAATCTTTACCGTATGACTCAAACAACTCTAAATTTGTTGAAGAGTTAAAAGTTCCACCAAAGGAACACCTTTCTTCAACATAAAATTACTCTCTTTTGTGTAGTGAATTAGTTGAACACTTAGAATATTTTTTTTTGTCTCAACTCTCTCTTTCACTACACAAACCTCAAAACATACTATAATATTTTCAACACTTATCATGTTTCTCTATATTTTTCATCTACAAACACAAGAAAGAAGACAACCTTTATATAGGTATCGTATTTTTTCCTCAAGAAGGTGGATCGTAACTTGAGAATTAGTGAGGTAATTAGTGGGAGATAATGTGGTCAGTGGTTATATGAGTTACAAAGAAATAATGACCACATTCTCCACTTTATTTCCACTAATTATCATGCACTTACTATATAATTTTAATATTAAAATGCATAAACACCAACGTTTATTAATAAAAAAATTTATTTATTTTAAAGATAAATTTAAAACATTATAAAATTTTCATATTCATTTAAATTATATCACATAAATTAAAATAAAAAAATTATTTATTAATATACACAGAGGCATATTTAGCCTTACAGTTAAATTGAATCCATAACTTTCGATGCGGACATAAATTTATATAATAAAATTACTAAAATTAATAATAAATATGAATCCATAATTTTAAATATAATAAATTAATTCTAAAATTATAAAATTTAAATTTTAAATTCACTACTGAATATACATACATGATGCATAAACACATATATTGATATACATAGTGTATGGTGTACTACGGCAGTGATACACGAACATCCATTATCAATCCCCTTCAACATCAAACAGACATCTCTATCCAACGAATATCACCAACATCGTTGTTAACGACCCATTCGAACCCTAGACCAATCTGTTTGTTAAAACAACAAATTGTTTTCGCGACATAAAGATGATTCCAAGTTCAATGGTACTTATTCAACCCTTTTTTTTTTAGTACTGATTTTACTTCAACGTAACTTTGAACCTGTCGGAACAGACCAGCAGAGCAGCATTAAAAGTGGCACATAGGGGAGGAATTGTGAAAAGCAAATAGCGCTAGTAGTAGTAGTAGTAGACGACAAGTGGAAATAAAGGGGGATGCATTGGGGAAAGAAGCCATGCAAGTAATAACAAAACAAAGGGAAGCGCGCGTAGTGTGTCAGAAAGAGGTCGAATCGCCACATATCATGGGGGATGGTGGGGCCCCGTACACACAAATGGCGGTTCTTGTGGTGTGGGTGGCCCACTTAGAAGAAAGTTGAAATGGTTCCTGGTTTTCGGGAACACGAAGAAGATTACTAAACAGCTTTGGTTGGAAAACCGGCGACTGGGTTGCCGGTATTTCATTATTCGGGACTGTGGGCGGGTTGAATCGGTAGGTCTCCACATTATTGGCCCGTTGCGGCGGCGTTACTCGATCCATACTTGTCCCATAAGCTAGGAGCAACTCTTATTACATTATTACAAAATATACTTTTATAAATTTAATATAAATATTATATTTACTACTTATATTTTGCATTATTTTCGCATAATTTTTTTTAGCAAATAACTATACATATTATATGATTTATATGCCTACTGTATATTATATATAAATCTTATATAAAAGTATAATAATATATAAGTGATTCTTCTATTTAGATTTATGCCGTTCGAAAGATGAGATGCATGGCATGATCTCAAGATTTAATTTAAGGTCATTAGTTAGTTTAATTCTATAAGTAAAAGGTGAATGTATGTTATACAAAGTTATATAAATTTGTACAAAAATTACCATGACTTCAACTGTACAACTTTATTGGAGATTAGTCAAATTTTTTTACATATATTTAAATTATAATTATAATTTTTTAAAATTTTCAACAAATTTAAAATTTATTTGTTATCAATTTTCAAGCTTTTAAAAATTTTAATTTAATTCAACCAATAATATATAAATTTATAAGGATAACTTACTCTTAATTAGTTTTTAAGCATTAAAATATATAAATTATAATTAAATTAAATATATAAAATATATTTTAAAAAAATATTAAATTTATATATAATATTTATTATATCTGAATATAAAAATTATAAAAAAAAAAGGAAAAAGACGAGGTGGAGGAGGCGGCGGCGGCAACAGCAAAAAGAAAGAATAATTAAAAAAAAGCAGGAGGAAAAAAAAAGAAAAAAGTATCAGAAAAAAGAAATGAAAGAGTGAAGAAGAAAAAACAAACTAGCAAATATTATTAGATTAAAAAATAATAAAATAAAAAGATAATTATTTTATCTTAACTATCATAGTAATTTTTTCTAGTTTAAATAAGGTTAATTAATTCTTAGTATTAAATATTTTATGATTTGATTAAAATTTCTTAATATTGTAGCTGTGATTAGACATGTCGTGTCAAATGACTGTTATAATTCTGATAATTAATTTTATTTATTATAAATAATTATATGTAATTATTTTTAAAATAATTTTGATGCTATCCTATGAAAATTTTAAGTTGAAGATTAACCTGATTAATGATTTATTGAACCACTTAAATTAAAAATAATCAAAATTATAAAAAATTTATATTGGGTCTTGAGATTCAAATATAAACGTTGATCTAACATTTTATTAAAAGACCTTTTGTATGGAATCCATATCTGCATTTGCAGGGCGGAAAAATCCCATGTGAAGCCTGCAAGTGTGCAACATGTTTTTGACCAGCCCGCCCAACTTCCTAAAGGGTGGCTTAGTTTTGTTTAATTAGCAAATATGGCAACTATAGCTTATAAGTTTTCCAACATTAGCATACACCTTTTCTTAATTCGTACTATTTGTCCAACCGCTGTTTCGAGTGTGTACTAAACACCTTTTATCTAATGAAGATGCATGCCAACTTGGATTTAATTTTATCTTGCCCACGTTTTTTCTATTTATGCACTGGTTTTTACATCGTCAAAATACATCAATTCAAACAACTTAAAACAGTTGCAGTCGCGTTCACGAAACAAAAGCTTTCTTGATAATATATCTCAGGATATTATAAAAGTTAAATAGATATTGCACTGTTTTTAAAAAATTTACAGTAAATCTATTAGTAAATATTTTAAATTTTAAAATTATTTTGTTAGCTTAAATTTAGGAGGTAGTTCTTTGCAGATAAGTCAGTATAATATTTTTCTACTTTTTAGTTAGAAATTGCAGTTATAAATATATGCCTTTGAATTATTAATAAAATAATTCCCTTTGACTGCATTCCCGGTATTTCTCTCTAATTTCTTCTGTTATTTCCTTATATTTTCTTTGTTAAAAAACAACAATTGGTATCTAGAGCCATTTTCTTGAGCAATCTGTGAGTGAGATGAATTCTGAAAATAACTTTTTTCAAATAGCTCCTCCTGACTTTGATGGTGAAAATTACCATATCTAGGCAGTAAGAATGGAGACTTATCCTGAGACTTTAGATCTTTGGGAAGCCGTGGAAGAGGATTATGATGTTCTTCTACTACCCAACGATCCCACGGTGGACCAGATCAAAAGTCAAAAGTAAAAGGAAATTAGCAAATCAAAGGCAACAACAACTTTATTTGCTGGTATGTCTGCAACAATTTTTTCGAGAGTTATGACTCTCAAATCAACAAAAGAAATTTGGGATTATCTGAATGAAGAATACACAGGAGATGAAAAAATATGAGGCATAAAGGTATTGAATTTAATATGGGTTGCAATAGATGAAGGAATCTGAGACCGTCAAAGAGTACTCAGACAGACTTCTTGGTATAGTTAACAAGGTAAGATTGCTTGACATTAATTTAAAGATTCAAGAATTATTAAATAAATTCTTGTTACAGTGCCAGAAAGATATGAAACATATCTATAATTACCCTGGAAAATACAAAAGATATGTCCAAGATTACCTTGGCAGAATTGCTAAATATATTTGCAGGCACAAGAGCAAAGGAGGCTTATGAGGCAAGATGGCATGGTTGAAGGAGCTTTGGTAGCAGCAAGGGTAATAATTCAAAAAAAAAAAGAAAAAAATTACCCACCTTATCAACACTGTGGTAAAAAAAGGTCATTCTTCATTTAAATGTTGGAAGAGGCCAGATGCATAGTGCAAGATCTACAATCAACTTGGTCATGAAGCTGTGATTTGCAAAAGTAAATCTCAAAAATATGAAATAGATGCCCAAGTCGCCAATGAAGAAGACGAAGACCACTTATTTGTGGCAACATATTTTTTAGCTAAAAAAATCTGATTTTTGGATAATTAACAGTGGTTGTACAAACCACATGACATATGACAGAACACATTTTAAAGAGTTCGTGTCTATGAAAAATAAAAAAGTCAGAATAGGAAATGGTGACTATATTCTTCCAAAAGAAAAATGTACTATTGCAATCCAAACAAGTTCAGGTACAAAAATAATTTCAGATGTTCTTTATGTGCCCGATAATGATCAAAATCTATTGAGTGTTGGTCAGTTAGCAAAAAAAAAATTAAATTATTAGTTGCAGACAAGTATTGTCGAATCTTTGATACCGCTAAGAAAGAGATTTTACGAGTCAAAATGAGATGTAAAATATCTCATTTAATCTAGATGAACACAATTAAAAATCTTTTGTTGATAATGAAGAGCTGAAACAATTGGAGAAGTGAATCAGCCTAACTGCAAGACCAAAGATGAGTTGACAGATTTATTCACAAGGTCAATTCCAGACAAGATTACAGTCTATAATTCCTGATTCAAGGAGGAGTGTTGATAATATGTCTCAGGATATTATAAAAATAGAATATATATTGCATTATCTTTAAAAGAATTGCAGTAAATCTTTTAGTAGTTAACTTTTTGAATTTCAAATTTATTTTGTTAGCTTAAATTTAGGAGATAGTTCTTTGCAGATAAGTCAGTAGAATATTTTTCTACTTTTTAGTTAGAAATTGCAGCTGTAAATGTATGTCTTTGAGTTATTAACAAAATAATTCCCTTTAACTGCATTGCCAGTATATCTCTCTAATTTATTCTCTGTTATTTCCCTATATTTTCTCAGTTATAAACCAACAAGTTTAATAGTTTCATTTATTTCTTTTTTCTATTTGAGACTCTAATAATAATCCACAGAAAAAAAATTGCAATTATTGTATAGGGTGAAATTAATGTTGAATAAGTGGACGAATGATATGATGACACATGGTAAGAATAATCAGTCAAATCAGTCCAACAAAGAGCATTGAATTACATCTTCGATATAAAATTGGTAAGGACAATCTAGTTCAGGAAGGGTCGGAAGTTGGTGTCATTGTGACCAGTATTATGCCGATAAGGATTGTCTAGCTTCGAAGACACGAGATCAGACCCTGGGCCATAGACAAACAAGATAAGGATAAGATAAGTTAGTAGGCCTTTCTATCATGGAAGATGCCGAGATTGTCTCCACCGTTATACAATTGAGGATAGCGTGACTGAGTAGAGATCTTATGGCGGCGAGATTGAATGAGAATGCTTCCTATGGTTTTGAAAACACCAATAATTACTCGAAGGTACTGAACTAGGTTCAGTTCAATCGTAAGTAATAAATAATAAACTCAAAGAACATACAATAATTCTGTGAAAAATCTCATTACTCAAGGGAGTAACAAAAACACAACCTATCGAATAGGATTTTATTGATTCTCATGAGTGGGTTTTAGATTACAACTCTATGATCTAAGAGAGTAACTCTAGTACCTCAATAATCACTAATTAACTCTAACTAGTGACTTGTTTCTCAACTCACACTCCGAGTTAGAAACTCACACAAAACAAACCAATTGAAAATCTCAAACCTCACGTTTTTCTCTTCTCTCAATTTACTAACAATTGCCTAGGAAGTTGCAGTATTTTTCTCTCTTGCAATCGTCACCCTGTTCTGAAGATATCATGAAATATAAATATACAATCCATAAGAGTAATCCTGCTTCAACTATAATTCCTCTTCTTTTTGGACTCCTTGTTATGCTCTTCTTGCTTTATGTGCCTTGGACGAAGCCCAACTCTCTCACTTGCTTTCTTATCCTGATGAAAGCTCAACTGCCTTATCTACAAGTGCATATTCAGTCCCATTCCTTGTTTGAGTAGGAGTTGATGTCTTTCGCCTCAGTATACCTGTACCGCTATCTGTGGATTGAACCTGATTCACCTTAGTGTACTTATACAATCAACTTTCCTTGGACCTGGTTTACTTTATCAACTTACATTTTCTTAGACCTGGTTCACTTATTCAACTTACAATAATTTTATCAATCACAGTTAGTCATCAAAACAACTAATAACAGATTTCACTATCAATAAACACCTAGTCATTTGTGATAGCAGTTCTGTAATTTCTGAGAAAGACCTAATATTTACTATTACTAAAGTTTAATTACAAAAGCTCTCTATTCTCAAGCTCTTTATTTTATGTTGTTCCAAAGCTACTGCACATGCTCATTATTCAAATTCAATATATTATTCTACTTGAAATTGTTTCTTTAATTCATTTGTCATTCAAATGTTGTTATCTATTTCTTGGTTATTTCATTAAAAGGTTGATTTAATCTGCATTCTCTTAAACCATATTTAGAAATTCAACTGTACAGTTTTACCAGTTAATAATTTGACGTCCATCACGGAGTGAGGAAAATTGTGATATTATTTTGATCTCATAATCTTCTCTTTTCGCTAACTTGTTGGAGTTCGTTCAGGAACATCCCATCATAGTCATTGCCAATAACTATTCGTAGTTGAATATTAATCAAGAAAATGGTGGTTTGCCCGTGAATGGTGATCAGTAAGCATTCCTAGGATCACAAGTGAAATTTCCAGTTAGGGACCAACACTGCTTGATAATAGTGAAGAAACACCTAGGGGGGAATATGATCAATGAAATGCAAGTGATCAAACCCCCAGTGACATGGATGATTACGAGGATGAAGTCCATATGAATGAGTTAGATAGTGGAAATTTAAGTTTGGAGGAAACAATAAGAATTCTGGTTGCTCAGCAAGGTGAAATACTGAAGCACCTAACATCGACAAAATTATAGCACATGACACAGCTCCAACATATGGTGAGTTCTGTTGATAATGGATGAACCAGTGAGTTATAGACTATTCAAGTAATTAGTTAAGATGAAAAGTTAGTTATGACAGTTATCAAGTTAGTTAAGTTAGTTGATATTCTATCAGTTGGTTTGCTTAACTGATCCTTGTATAGTTGAAGGAGTAGGATTGAAATGGCAATATAAGATAGAGGATTATTCCCATTGTAGATACAAGTCGAATGTTTGAAAATTAGTAGTGCTAAGAAATCAATGATCACTCATTCTTTTCTCGATAAAACAATGAATCTATTCTTATTCATCTTCTTCATCCTCTTCTTCTTTTTCATCTTCTTTTCTATCTTCTTGTTATATCATCTCGATTCTTTTCAATATTATCATATTAATAATATCTTATCAGAGCCTTGAGCCATGATCTCAAGAGCTAATTTCTAGATTATAGTTTCAATTTCTGCAATTGATCAAATCTGTTTGCTTTCGCTACAAACTGTGGATTCCAATAAGAACAATGACTGAAAATACTTCAAATGGAGTGAACATGGGTCAAGAGTCTATCAATGGTTCTATCAATGCTAGAGAGAGCAATCAAATCTCAGGAATCGACTACAATCATTCACTATTTCTTCATTCATCAGATGTGAGTGGAATTCAAATAATTTGATTCTAGCTTACAGGAATCGAAAATTATTTTATGTGGTATAGATCCATGCGTATTTTAGTACTTGGAAGAAACAAGTTTGGTATGGTGGATGAAGCCTGCGTTAAAGAAAACTTCCCAGAATCAATGTGGAGTAATAGGAAAAGAGTGAATGCGATAGTACTTTGTTGGATTATGAATGCAATGTCTAAAACTCTACTTGGCAGTATTGTGTATGCATCAAATGCACAGTCAGTATGGCTTGATCTGCATGAAAGATTTAACAAGATCGATGGCTTAAGAACCTTCAACATTTATAAAGAGATCTCTACACTGACTCAAAGAAATGTGTTTGTATCTGTGTATTTTTCAAGGTTGAAAGATCTATGGTAGGAATTTGATGCACTTGTACCAGCTCCTACTTGTGATATTGTGAAAAGTCAAAGGAATTTATCTTACATCAGTAGAAGATGAAGCTGTTTCAATTAAATAATTCTTTTCTACAAGCTAGAAGTCATATCCTCGTGATAAATCCTCTACCTACTCTAAATCAAGCTTACTCAATGATAGTAAGTGATGAAGGTCAAAAAATCATGGTAGCAACTGTTGGAGTCCTAGGCACTCACCCTGGTAATAACAGAGGATATTTTGAAGGAGCAATGTATTCAAGAACCTATGGTGGCCAAGGTGAAAGTTCTGGCTATGGTTCTCATGAAGGAAAGTATGGTGCTCATGGAAATAGTTCCACATATGAAAGTCATGTGGAAACTTTAAGTTAAAAAAGAATTACAATATGGTTTGTGACTTCTAAAACTCAAAGGTCACACTAAAGAGATATGCTATAGATTGGTGGAATATCTTTCAAATAACAAGTTTAAGAAAAAGGGAGCTAACAGAAATGGTAATGAAAGAAAGAGTACAACTTGCAATGCTCTGGATGAGGAGAGAGGCTTCTCAAATCGAAATGGTCTACAGTTCAATCATGGATAGAATACCAATGTATACAACTCTTCTCCTAAAGACAGTGGAGACATGACTTCTAGAGTTTCTGAGCAGAATCACATAGGTCAAATGGCATAAAGAGATCCTTTCTAACAAGGACAGTATGAGCAAATCAATCACATGCTGAATCAGCCCTCAACTTCCCATACAAATGTGGCAGGTATGGAACAAAGTATGCCTATATGAGTCCCCAATAGCCCTAAATGGATAATAGATTAAGGTGCCACAAATCATATGGCATCTAATCTTGAGTTGCTGGACAAGGCAACAATGACAGAACCTACTAATCCAAAAGAGGTTTACTTGCCAAATGGGGATGTATCTCTTGCGAAGCATATAGGATGAAGCTCCATATCCAGCAGAAGTACGATCTCTAATGTGTTTCATGTGCCCTAATTTTAATATAATTTGCTATCTGTCTCTAAAATAACTAAAGAATTATAATGTTTTGTCTCTTTCTTTCCTGACTTTTATATTTTTCAGGACCTCTTCACTAGGAAGGTGAAGGAGATTGGTAAAGAGGAAGATGGCTTATATTTTTTGCTGAATCAACATCACAAGAATGGAAAGCATATCAGCCTTGCTGCTCAATAGTTAGGAGACATATATAATAGGAGTATAGATATAGCTCTATGACATAAAAGATTAGGACATACATCTACTGTACCTCTTATGAAGATACTTCATGTTAATATGCAGAGTTTAAGGATACAATAACTCAGTGCATACTCTGTCCATGTGCAAAATTAACCAGACTACCTTTCACATCTAGTAGTATAAAGAGTATAGGATGTTTTGATTTAGTCCATGTGGATCTTTGGGACCATATAGAGTTTTCACATTTGATGGAAATAAATATTTTCTTACTTTGGTAGATGAATTTTCTAGATTAACTTGGTAATTCTTTTAAGGAAAAAATCAGATGTTCAGGTTTCTTTGCAACATTTGTTTACTTATGCAAAGACTTAATTTAATAAATCCATCAAAATCTTAAGAACAGACCATGGCTCTGAGTTCATAAATAGTGTGTATTACAATCTATTTAAACATCTAAGGATAATTCATCAGACTACATGTGTGTATACTCCCCAACAGAATGGGGCAGCTGAGAGGAAACACAAACATCTTTTAGAGGTCATTAGAGCCCTAAGATTTCAAGCTAACCTATCAAGTTTTGGGGTCATTGTTTCTTAACTGCAGCTTATATTATCAATAGATTATCTACTCATTTATTGAATGGTGTTTCTCCTTATGAAAGATTTTATAATAAAAAGCCATCTATCAAACACTTAAGAATCTTAGGGTGCTTATGCTTTGCTAAAGAGCTAAATCAGTCTGATAAGATAATGTCCGCTAGAGTTTCTGTGTTGATCGGATATTCTGAACAATAGAAAGGCTACATATTATATGATATAACTAATCAATCCTTTTTTTGTTAACAGGGATATAGTGTTCCAGGAAGATATATTTTCATTTAAGGAACAGAGTCTAACTCAACACCAGTTTTTCTGCACACGGCACTAACTCAGATAAGGATGAAAATTTTCCATATCTTCCCAAGTCAGCCTCTCCTCATCCTAAAGAACCTCCACTTGACCAGATCACAACTGAACTTCCATATAGGTCTTCTCAAACATCTCAACAGGTGGACTCATTTGTATCACAACCTCAAGTCAGAAGGTCCACCAGAGGGACTCAACCTCCTATCTGGATGAGAGATTTTGTTTATCTTAATATATATAAAGATGTTCCATATGCATTGGACAAGTACATCACCTATGATCATATCTCAAATAAGTATAAAGCATATGTTGCCGTAGAACCAACAAGATATTCTAAGGCAATCAAAAATCTAAGATGGATACAAGCTATGAAAGAAGAGATGCAAGCTTTAGAAAGCAATGATACTTGGAAGGTAGTTCCACTGCCCCATGGTAAATCTACCATAGGTTGTAAATGAGTTCACAATATAAAGTATAAGTCTAATGGTGAGACTAAAGGATTTAAGGCAAGATTGGTAGTTAAAGGATATAGTCAAAAGGAAGGAATTGACTACCGAGAGATATTCTCACCTATTGTAAAGATGGTGAATGTGACAAGTTTACTGGCTTTAGCTTCTACTTAATAGTGGCATATACATCAAATGGTTGTGTATAATACTTTCTTATAAGGGAACTTATATGATGAGATTTATATGGATTTTCTACATGAATTTGCAAGTCAGGAGGAGTCAATGGTATACAGACTTACAAAATTCTTGTATGGTCTTAAACAAGATCCTAGACAATGAAATAAGAAACTATCTGAGGCACTGATTAATAATCTTCACTTCAAACAAAGTCAGTATGATTATTCCTTATTTATCAGAAAAATAGACCAAGGAATCACCATTGTTCTAGTTTATGTAGATGATACGCTAGTTACTGGTAGCAGTCTGAATCTTAATAAAAATACTAAGTCAACAATCCAACAGATCTTCAAAATGAAGGATATGGGAGAGATCAAGTACTTCCTAGGAATTGAGTTTGCAAGATCTATCCAAGGGATCACAATGCACCAAAGGAAGTATGCACTAGAACTTATTTTTGAGGTTGGAGTCTCAGCAGCAAAACCAGGATGTACGCCAATTGACACAAACACTAAGCTTACCTCTAGACGGTATGATGAGCATATTGGCATCAAGAATGAAGATGATCCAGCAACTGATCAAGAGACATATTAGAGGTTAATTGGAAAACTGCTTTATTTGACAGTAACATGACTTGATATAGCATTTGCAGTTCAAACACTTAGTCAATTCTTGCAATGTCCTAAAAGGTCTCACATGAAGGCTGCAATTAGGACTGTGATATACATTAAGAATCAACCTAGCAAAGGATTACTCTTATCCAGTTGTAATAAGAACACAGTATCAACATACTGTGATGCTGTATAGGCAATTTGTCTATTGACAAGGAGATCTATTGTTGGATTTTTAATCAAGATTTGTGACTCATTGGTTTCTTGGAAATCAAAGAAATAGACCACAATATCAAGGAGTTCAGCTTAAACAGAGTATAGGAGTATGGTCACTACAGTAGCTAAGCTGACTTGGCTATTGGGAATGTTACAAGAGATTGGGATGAAAATTACACAACTTGTGACAATCTTTAGTGATAGCAAAACTGCAATACAGATTGCTGCCAACCCAGTCTTTCATGAGAAGACAAAACATATACAGATTGACTGTCATTTTATAAGGGAGAAGATTCAACAAGGAATGGTATCTATTCAATATATCGCAACTCAGGATCAACCAATAGACATTTTGACCAAAGGCCTGACAAAGGTTCAACATGAATATTTGAAAACCAAATTAGGTGTCTTCAACATCTTTACTACACCTAGTTTGAGGGAGAGTCTTGATAATGGATAAAACAGTGAGTTGTAGTATGTTCAAGTAATTAGTTCGGATGAAAAGTTAGTTATGGCAGTTGTCAAGTTAGTTAAGCTAATTGACATTCCATCAGTTGGTTAGCTTAACTGATCCTTGTGTAGTTGATGGAGTAGGATTGGAATGGCTATATAAGATAGAGGATCATTCCCATTGTAGATACAAGTTGAATGTATGAAAATTAGTAGTGCTAAGCAGTCTCGGATCACTCATTCTTTTCTTAATGAAACAGTGAATCTGTTCTTATTCATCTTCTTCATCCTCTTCTTCTTCGTCTTCATCTTCTTTTCTTTCTTCTTATTATTTCATCTTGATTCTTGATCAATATTCTCATATTATAACAAGTTACCACAATCTGACTCTAGATGCTCTGAACTTTCCATTGAAGACAATTCCTGCACGAAGAGACACCCGATTGGAAGATGATAAGATCGGTGATTCCAATAACAATTTTGAAGTCAAAAGTGTTCTGGATGAACCTTTTAGGTTAATGATCTGTGCCACTGTTTTAACACCGTTAGTTCAAAATCCAAGAGTGGAAGAGATTGATCACTTGTTCAGAAAAGGGGAGCATGCAAGAAAAATTCGGAAATACTTTGTTGATCTTCTTAGGATAGATTACAGGCATAGAAGCCTGAAGATGCTTCTATTAAGCTGGTGCAACTACAGGACTACTAACATCATTGAAAAATTCATTCTTAGGACCCTATGCCTGATCATCTATTGGGAATTATGGAAATCCAGATGCAATAAAAGATCTTTAAAATATCAACCACTCATTTTATAGAACAAAAACTAACATGCTCTCTCTTTTTTGTAGATTATCAATAACAGGTTTGAAAAGGTTTAAATTTGTCAAGACGGTGAGGCCATAATACAACAGAAACCAGCATCATAGTAAAAATAAACCGTGATGAAAGCTGTATTCACGGGAAGGTCTAGTCAGAGATAATCAAGGAAGACTCATCTTTGTATGCTCAATTCACGGGGCGAATGAACAACTAGTGTGGCTGAAGCAACATTTCATGATTTTTTTTGGGTAAAAAATGGTGTGCGAACATGATTTTAGAGTTGTCTGGGGTGAAACTGACTCCCTTCTACCTACTAAATGCATAAAGAGAGAGTAGAAGATATTTTGGAGAATTCTTAACTTCACTGATGAAATTCAAAATTTAGTAGAAAAATATATATGAATTCAAGATCAATTATTGCTACAGAAAAGTTAACTAATCCTATTGACAGATTCACAAATTTGAGTCACAACATTATTAAAATCTAGATTTTCAACTCTTTTTTTCATCTTTCGAAGAACATCAGAGGCTTAATTAATATAGATATAGATGGAATCTTTCATCTTTCAGAATCAAACATTGCAAACCAACCCAAATTCTATATTGTTATAGTCTTTGTTTTTGGTGGGGATGTACTTTAATCTCATCTCAAATAATTATGTACAAAGTTTAGTATATCAAAGTCAAATTTATAAATTTCACACATAAAAGATTAATGAAGACAATATTTAACATCCCCCCCCCCAACCCCCCAAAAAAACTCATACAAGGAAAGAAGAAAAAGCAATAGACAATAGGAAATTTAAAAAAGCATTAGGTTGACCAACAAAGAATAAGCAGCTTGCTTAGATTGGATTTCTTGTTAATAGCTTTATTTTTTTTATACTAGTTGTCATTTTTTTTATACATCCCGTAAAAAAATTGTAAGTAAAAAATATCTTTATATTATTTTATTTTTATTGCTTTCCAATAAATTACATTTTATTTAAGAATAAAACGAAGCTATCTATGACATTCTGTCACACCCCACCTTGGGGGGGGGGGTATGACTGGCACATGGTGCCCTATTAGGACCTGAACTGCTAGACTACTGAGCCTAAGCACATCTAGTGCCTGGCTGGCTCTAACTCAAATTCAAGGAAACAACGGGCTATATAATAGCTGTAAATACAGCCTCCGGCCGACTGCGCTTGTAGCCACCTGTACTGTATCATCAGCTAACCAGAATCATCTCATATAGAGAAACCTATGCGGGCCGACCAGGCCACCATGCTGTCTAGTTATCTCTAACACAATATAATAGAATACTGAATGACTACGTGACCGGCAAGGTCACCACTACTATCAGTCTATGGCCCCACACGACCAACATAATCAACAATACTAAACATCTAAACAAAACGCACGGCCTCACATGATCGGCACGACTAACCACAAGAAAATATATACAGACTGCAAGCCTCTAGGAATACTGATAAGATGGTCGGGACAGGGCCCCGGCCTACCCGTATTATACAACAAAAGAAAATAAAATACACCTCTGAATATCAAGCTCCGGATGATAGGAGCTGATGACTCTGCTGACTGGATCACGAGGGATCGACTCCTCGTCTATGTGTACCTGCAGGCAAGCAATGCAGCACCCCCATGGGCGTCAGTACCACAAGTACTGAGCATGTAAAGCAAACTGAAATATACAACTGAAATGGGTAACAACAATAACATGAAATACAAGCAGGAAGTAGCTGAGTCTATCTAGCTGAGGATTACTGGGGAGAGTTTACCTTTTCTGTAACTAAACTGGGCGTACCTAACGATGTGTCGTCCTACTGTCTATCAGTATCTAGTAGCACATATAGATATACATATAAATACACACAATACCTGACCGACCCCCATAAGCCGGAAGGTGCCAACCAACAGAACAATCTATTTACCCCTACCCGGGTCTAAACCAACCAAAAATAAGTCACTCCACTCATCTGATAACTGTGAGCTCCTCCTACCGGCGCCCTTGGGTATGTAGCTCAGGCCTTGGCCTCTGACAATGAACTGTGTCTGAGTCCGAGGACTCCTGCCTCTGGGCGCAAGCGCTCAACGGGGTAATCTGCTGCTGTATCTGTGACTGAAACTGCCCCTGGTTGTAAACACGCAACAGGGTAATTTTATAAAAATCTGTATCTGAAACTGCCCCCGGCCACAAGCGCACACAAAGTAGTCTGCCCCTGTAAACAGGGTAATCTGGCTCTGCGCAGAGTAAACTGAATTGCCCTTGCAAGCAGGGTAATCTGGACCGTATTATTATGGTGGTCAGCCATCATCGTCCTTTAGGCGGACGACATCGCCCAGCTGGGGCCGGTATCTGAATCTGGTATCGATACAGCTATAACGCAGGGGCGGAGGGGATGCTAAGGGATACCCACATGCCATAACAAGTCTCAACATGCAAAACACATACACAACAAGCATGCTCAAATGAAAAATACTAATCATATTCTCTTCTTTTATTTCAAGGCCAGTCCGTATTAAACAACTAATGCTATGTTCTATTTTGCACTGTTTCTGATTGTTGGGCTAACTGCTACCTGACCTTTATCTGTTTCTGGATCTATATCTGTATCTGAAACTATATCAGTGTCTGGAGCTATTTCTATATCTGATCACTAATCTGGTTATATCTGGATATAACTCAATAACATAGAACATACCATTTATAACTGGATATATCTCAATGATATAAAATGTGCCATCTATTACCGGATACAGTCTCAACAAATGTAATACATACTATCTGTAATCTTGCTAATTCATTATACTGCTTTTACAACTTCCATTCTGGATATTACGTAAGAACATGCTGAGCTACTAGCGGATACCACTGTCACACCCCGCCTTGGGGGGTATGACTGGCACTTGGTGCCCTACTAGGACCTGAACTGCTGGACTGCTAAGCCTAGGCACATCTGGTGCCTGGCTGGCTCTAACTCACATTTCTGGAAATAAAGGGCTATATAACGGCTGTAAACACAGCCCCCGACCCATTGGCCTATAGTCTCCTGTACCTGTACTAATAGCTGACCAGAAACATATCAATATAGGGAAACCTATGCGGGCCGACAAGGCCACCATGCTGTCTAGTTATCTATAACTCAATCATGAAATACTAGAAAGCTACGTGACCGGCAAGGTCACCACTACTGGGAAACTATGGCCCCACACGACCAATATATAAGAAAGAAAAAGTACTAACAGCTGTACAACTGCGCGGCCTCTCACGACCGGCTCAACTGACCACAGGAAAACATATACAGACTACAAGCCTCTAGGAATAGCAATAGAAATGATCGGGACAGGGCCCCGACCTACCCGTACTATAAAACAAAAGAAAATGAAGTACACCTCTGGAATTCAGTCTCCGGATGACAGGAGCTGAATACTCGATCGCTGACAGGAATCACGTGGTATCGCCTGCTCGTCTATGAATACCTGCAGGCAAGTAATGCAGTGCCCCACCGGGCGTCAGTACCGCTGGTACTGAGTATGTAAAGCAATAACTGACGGAAATATCTGTAAACAACCATACAACTGATGAAACTGAAGTAGAAAGAAATAGACTAACTGTCTGATAATGTAAATCATACCTTCTCTTAATCATACTGAAAGGAGTAGGAGCCATACCTGGAGACGTATCGTTTTACTGCTGATCTACTCGTATCTACTATAACACGGCATGACATATCATAACATACATAGCACACACAAACCTTACCCGGCCCCCATAAGTCGGGAGGTACAACCAG
This sequence comes from Datura wrightii, assembly GCA_035772735.1. Taxonomy (NCBI): domain Eukaryota; kingdom Viridiplantae; phylum Streptophyta; class Magnoliopsida; order Solanales; family Solanaceae; genus Datura; species Datura wrightii. Next base: position 99,750,838 of record JASDFA010000008.1, read on the forward strand.
CATAGAATCTACACCCCTACCCTGGTCATCCCATCTCCTATAAACCCTGTAAGCATCCTGCCGGTCCCCTGGGTATGCACTTGGTCTCGCTGAGCCCCTGACTATAACTGCATCTGAGTCCGGAGGACTCCTGAATCAACACCCGGGCGTATCCGCTCGACAGGGGTGTGTAAAAGCCGACCAAGGCACAATATGGGGAAAACTGGCATCCCATCTTCGTCCCCTGTGGGACGGCATGCCACTCCGTAGAGCGACGTATCCTCGTCCTCTGGCGGACGAGTCGATACAACTATCAACCCTGGGGTGGTCATGGATGCTAGGTAGTCCAACCCCAAACAATACAACGGTCTCAACTAGTAATACTATCCGCATATCTCACATGCTGAGGCTAATGGTGGTAAAGTATTGTATATATTACATGCTGAACTAGTGATAGTAATATGTACGTATTTAATACATGCTGAGGCTGGTAAATATATATATGCATGAATATAGTCTCCTGCCAGACTGTTCTGGGGCTAATACTGAACAGGATATAGTGTTTCTGCTGAAAACCATGTTGTATACTAAGTTTCTATAGTAACATGATTTTCCACTTCTAATATGCTTTCTAACTTCATTTTAACTTATCATTCTATTTCTGAGATGTCTTACCGATGTTATATCTCTTTACTGGGTTTCAACTGAATACAATGATACCCTAACATTCTGTGTCACATCACATACTGAGCATACTGTGGAATTCCTAATACTTATATTAGAGTCTATATCATGCTGGCAAGTTGCACGCAAGTTATAACTCGATGCTTCTAATATCGTACCAACTTTCGTAGTAAACATAACACATGACTTCTGAACATTCTATTGGCCTTTGAATTACTGTACTGTACCGAGATTACTTAACTTGCCGAGGAAACTAGCTTTACATACCTTATCCTCGAACTATCCGGCTGTCGGACGAGGCTCGGCCAGTACTTCAACTATTTTCTACCAACTGCATTCATAAATGTGTCAATCAATACTAAATACAACTTTATTGTAAAGAGCAACATCGCTTTCGATATATTTTATAGCCTAAACTTAGGCTTATCAAAAGACGGTCGAAAACTCGCTATTTTTCAGCGGTCCAGAAGGGAGAAATATTCACTTCACAGCTAGGAACACATAGACACTAATTTAGAGCAATTCCACTTACCTTAGCTCGGTGGCTCGACGATTCGTCGGCCGTATTTCGCGAAACTAAATCCGTAGGAATGCTCTCTGCTGCTAAATACCTCGGTATCTGAGGTTAATTTGAGTTTGGACAATGTTTAACAGCGTAATCGGACGAAAATTATATTATTTCTTCGTTCCTTTTCCTTCTCCTGCGTTTGCTCTCTGTTTTCTGGAAATTTGTAAGAGATTTAATGAGATTAAACCGAAGTGGGGCTTTATATACTTGGGTCTGGACAAGGCCAACGTGTCACGGAGCCAACGCGGAGGCTCCACCTCCGTGACACGCTGCCATCGCGGAGGGGCTCTGCCTCGGCTCCTTCCGCGATGGTTCGACAGGTTTCTCGTCCGATCTTTTCCCGGGCCTTTTTCTAGCACGTATGGCTTTCAAATATGCTTAACCAACGTGCGAATAGGTCATTTAGGTGCCGGGAATTCTACGGGGTATAACAACCACATTACTATCTGAAATCATCTGACTATCCGTTATTCTGATTATCGCATGATATGTAGTGATATACTAGCATGCTTGCTGGAAATTGTACTGAAATCGTTCCTGTACGCTAGGTGTCTATTAATAGCCTTTATTCTATTTATTTTCTAGACTGTACTTCCTGGCTTGCCGAAAGAATAGCTTTACATACCTGGTTTCTGAGTACCCGACTGACCGATGTGATTTCCATCGGTACTTTTGCTGTTTCTCCCAACTACATTCATATACATGTCAATTAGAACCAAATACACCAATATTCTGAAAGAAAACGTCACTTTCGATATATTTATAGTCTAAACTTTGGCTTATCGAAAGACGGTCAAAAACTCGCTATTTCTCGAAAGTCCAGAAGGGAGAAATATTCACTTTAAGGCTAGGAGTATATTGACACTAATTTGGAGCAATTCCACTTACCTTAGTTCGGTAACACGACAATTCTTCGGCCGAATTTCGCGAAACTAAATACGTAGGAATGCTCCTTACTGCTTAATACCTCGGTATCTGGAGTTAATTTGAGTTTGGACCGCGTTTGACGGCGTAATCGAGAGATAATTTAATAGTACTTTTGCACCCTCTCTGTTTTCTCACAAATTCTGGAAGTTATTTGATGAAAATGAGATTAAAAACCGAAGTTGGAGGCTTATATACTTGGGCCTGGACAGGGCCAACGTGTCATGGAGCCAACGCGGAGGCTCCACCTTCGTGACACGTTGCCATCGCGGAGGGGCTCTGCCCCGGCTCCTTCCGCGATGGTTCGACAGGTTTCTCGTCCGGTCTTTTCCCAGGCCTTTTTCTAGCATGTATGACTTTTAAATACTCTTAACCAACACGCGAATAGGCCATCTATGTGTTGGAAATTTTACAGGGTATAACATTCTACCCCCTTAAGAACATTCGTCCTCGAATGTAAACTCCTATCTGGAGGACTTCTCAACTTACTCAACTTGTTTCTAGAAAACTTCCGGCAGAGTTTCCCCCTGTAATATGGACTATCCCAAAAACCTGAAATGCAGAAAAGTCCCATACAAGTACTCCACATAATACTATAGTATTTAAATGACATATTAAAATAGACCTTCTCATTTATATATACTATAAGGCACTGCATAAGATAATAATACTAACATACCTATTGCCTGACTAGGCTTGAAATAAATGAGGGTATCTGGTCTTCATATCTTCCTCCGCCTCCCAAGTCATCTCCTCTCGGTTCCTGTTACACCATAATACCTTGACAGATGCAATATCTTTAGTTCTCAATCTACGAATCTGTCTGTCTAAGATGGCTACTAGAACCTCTTCATATGCTAACTCTTCTGTGACCTGGACATCCTGAATTGGAACAACTGTGGAAGGGTCTCCTACGAACTTCCTCAACATAGATACATGGAATACTGTGTGAACAGACGCTAACTCTGGAGGCAAGTTCAATTCGTATGCAACTCGGCCTATTCTTCGCCGAATCTGATATGGCCCAATGAACCTCGGGCTAAGCTTGCCTTTCTTGCCAAATCTCATCACCCCTTTCATCGGAGACGCTTTCAAATATACCCAGTCATCCACTGCAAATTCTAGATTTCTACGCCGCATATCCGCATAAGACTTCTGGCGGCTCTAAGCAGTCAGTAGGCGTTCCCTGATAAGCTTCACCGCCTCTTCTGACCGACGAATAATATCCGGCCCAATCAGCGCCGTCTCCCCCACTTCAAACCAGCCGACGAGTGATCTACATTTCCGCCAATATAATGCTTCAAAGGGCGCCATATGGATAGCTGAATGATAACTGTTATTATAGGCAAATTCAATCAATGGCAGATGCTCATCTCAGCTACCCCTAAAATCTAGGACACACGCTCGTAGCATATCTTCGAGCGTCTGGATAGTTCATTCTGCTTGCCCGTCTATCTGAGGATGAAAGGTTGTACTTAAGTTAATCTGTGTCCCCAGACCTCTCTGGAACGACTGCCAAAATCTAGCTGTAAACTGTGCTCCTCTGTCTGAAATAATAGATACCGGCACTCCATGTAATCTAACTATTTCTCTGATATATAATTCGGCATAATCCTCGGCCAAGAAAGTAGCTTTCACTAGCAGGAAATGAGCTGATTTTGTTAGCCTGTCAACTATTACCCAAATAGAATCGTGTCTATGTCTGGTACGGGGTAACCCTGTTACAAAATCCATATTTATCGCTTCCCATTTCCACAAAGGCACGGCTATATCCTGCGTCAGATCGCCCGGTTTCTAGTGTTCTGCTTTCACTGCTGGCAGTTAGGACATCTAGATACAAATTCAGCTATTTCAGCTTTCATACCTGGCCACCAGTAGATGTCTCTGATGTCGTGGTACATTTTCGTTGCTCCTTGATGGAGGGAAAACGAGCGTAATGTACCTCATGCATGATCTGCTGGCGAAGCCCTGAAACATTGGGGACACATAGGCGGCCCTTACAACGCAGCACTTCATCCTCAGTCACTTGGAAATCTGGCTCCTTACCTTTTTGAACTCTATCTCTGAGCTGGACTAAGTCAGGGTCCTCGTACTGCAGTTCTTTTACCTCTATAACTAACGATGACACAATAGAGTTCTAAATCACCGCTCTGTTATTTTCTGTTTCTACTACTCGAACGGCTAAACCAGCTAGCTGATGAATTTCCTTGGCTAACTCCCTCTTCTCGGGTCGCAAATACGCTAAACTCCCCATTGACTTACGGCTGAGGGAATCTGCTAGTACATTAGCTCTCCCTGGGTGGTAGAGAATATTTACGTCATAATCTTTCAGCAATTCTAACCAACGACGCTGTCGTAGATTTAACTCCCTCTGTGTGAAAATGTACTGCAGGCTTTTATGATCTGTAAAAATGTCTACATGAACGCCATACAGATAATGCCTCCAGATTTTCAGAGTGTGGATCACTGCGGCCAGTTCCAGGTCATGGGTCGGATAGTTCTTTTCGTGCTTCCTCAGCTGTCTGGAAGCATAAGCAATTACCTTTCCATGCTGCATCAGCACATAACCCAGTCCAATGCCTGAAGCGTCGCAATACACCGCATACCCATCTGTTCCCTTTGGCAATGCTAGTACTGGGCGGAGGTCAATCTGTCTTTCAATTCTTGAAAACTCTGCTCACATGCTTCCGTCCACTGAAATTTTGCTGCTTTCTGTGTCAGCTTTGTCAGAGGTGCTGCTATAGTGGAGAATCCTTCAACAAATCTCCGGTAATACCCTGCTAAACCCAAGAAACTGCGAACCTCGGTCGGAGTGGTAGGTTTGGGCCATGTCTTGAACGCCTCTATTTTTTGTGTGTCCACCCGTATACCAGCATCCGACACGATGTGCCCCAAAAAGGCAACTGAGTTCAGCCAGAACTCACACTTAGAAAACTTGGCGTATAGCTGACGGTCCCTAAGGATCTGGAGTACTGTTTGTAAATGGTTCTGGTGATCTATCTCTGAACGAGAATATACCAGAATATCATCGATAAATACTATCACGAACAGATCCAAATACGGTATGAATATGCTGTTCATCAGGTCCATAAACATTGCGGGAGCATTTGTCAGCCCAAAAGACATGACTAGAAATTCAAAGTGACCATATCTGGTCCTGAAAGCAGTCTTTGGAATGTCCCTCTCACGAACTCGGACCTAGTGGCATCTGGACCTCAAATCTATCTTAGAGAAACATCTGGCCCCCTACAACTGGTCAAACAAATCATCTATTATAGGGAACGGGTATTTGTTCTTAACCGTTACCTTATTCAGCTGCCGGTGGTCTATATACATACGAAGTGAGCCATCTTTCTTTCTTACAAACAGAACTGGCGCACCCCACGAGGAAGTACTAGGCCTGATAAAGCCTTTGTCGAGCAAATCTTTTAACTGCCCTTTCAACACTCTAAGCTCAGTTGGCGCCATGCGATACGGGGGAATGGATATAGGTTGAGTCCCTGGCAACAAGTCAGTTGCAAAATCTATCTCCCTTTCGGGAGGGATACCAGGCAACTCATCCGGAAATACGTCAGGAAATTCATTAACCACTGGAACAGACTGAAGAGTCGGAGGTTCCACCCAAACATCCTGGACTCTAACTAGGTGGTAAATACATCCCTTTGCTATTAATTTTCTCGCCTGAAGGTAGGAAATAAACCTACCTTTTGGCGTAGCTGTGCTCCTTTTCCACTCTCGCACTGCTTCCCTCGGAAAGTGAAATCGGACCGTCTTGGTCCAGCATTCTAAGTTGGCATAGCATGGCACTAACCAGTCCATACCCATAATGGCATCGAAGTCGACCATCTCAAGTTCTATCAAGTCTACTATGGTCTGGCAATCAGCAACCTCTACCGTACATCCCCGGTAAACTATTTTAGCTATAATCGAGTCACCGACTGGTGTAAGTACTGAAAAGGGCTTCTGAAGAAATTCTGGTTCGATACCCAACTTTCGGGCGACAAATGGTGTAATATATGACAAGGTAGACCCTGGATCAATCAATACATAAACAGGGTATGAGCAGATAATCAATATACCTGTGACCACGTCGGGAGATGCCTCTGAATCCTTCCTCCCTGGTAATGCATAGGTACGGCTGGGGCCTGCACCTGAGCCAGAGGCTCCTGATCTACCTCGGCCCCTATTTGCTGAACCTGAGGGTCTGCGCCCTGCTGAGGCTGCTGGAGCTCGTGGCCCCGCTGATGTTCTATCCAGACTATCCCGGCTACCCATCCTCTGGTCGGACAATCTCTCATTAAATGCCCTTCCTGTACGCAGTAATAGCACCCTGAGAAGCCTTGCCTGCAGGCTCCAGAATGGGGTCGGTAGCATATAGGACAAGGGGTAGGTGCAAGCCTACTCTGCTCTGCTCTCCGCTGCTGAGTTGATGCTACTGTCCGTAAACTGCTACCGGACTCTGACTGACTCCGGCAAACAAATCTGCCTCTCTTCTGTTGTACTAGAGGTAAAAATCTGAGTGGCCTATCTGAAAACCGTGGTCTCGGCCCCCTAGGAATTTCCCCCTGAATCTCAGCGGGTCTGTTTCTACGGTGCTGCTCTGAAGTCGCCTGCCTGTCGCCCCGCTGCCGCTGTCTCAAGCCCTCAATTGTCTGTGCGAAGGCCTGTACCCTGGCTATGTCCATGTCCTCTCTCAAAGTATCCGTCATGCAAGTCTCTATGTAATCTGAATTCAGGCCCATAATAAAGCGATGGACTCTGGACGACATGGTGTCCACAAATGCTGGAGCATAGCGGGCTAAGGAGTCGAACTGTAAAGAATACTCACGGACGCTCCTGGCCCCCTGCTCTAAGTGTAAGAACTGGTCCATCCGGGCCTTTCTTACCTCCTGGGGTAAGTAGTGGTCTAGGAAGGCCTCCGAGAAGCTGGACCAAGTAGGAGGGGTTGCATCCCTTCCCCGAGATCTCTCCCAACTTTCGTACCATAATACAGCTATGTCCCGCAACGGAAACACTGCCAGCTCAACTGATTCTGTAGGGGTCACATGCATAACCCGGAAAATTCTCTGCATATGATCTAGGAAATCCTGGAGGTCCTCTGCTTGATCTGACCCAGTAAACTGAGGGGATCCCAATGCCAAGAATTCTCTAACCCTCAAACTACCTGGCCCACCTAGAGATTCTGCTGCTGTAGGTGGTACTGGTTGACGCTGAGTAGCTAGCATCTGGGTCAACATAACCACCGCACTACGTAGCTCCTGATCAGATGAAGTAGGTGCAGGAGCTGTGGGAGGCGGTGCTGCCTCAAATGGTGTCTGGCGAGGCGGAGACTGCTGGGAGGGTCGAGATGACACCTCCGTATCGCCCTTAGACCGGGCTGAATCTGGCTGTAAGTGAGGCATCCTGCTGGTGCCTCCGCCCGCCGCTGTATCCAACCCTCTACCTGTGGCAGGGTGTCGCTGGTCTGCCATTTTTTCTGTAGACAAAGAATATGATAAGTTTTAAGAACTCGACCCTATACTGTACTGTTCTATGGCACGACGGAATATGAAGAAAGAGTAACCATCCTATTATGCCTTGCAGCCTCCTGCCTATAGTATGTGGTGCACAACACATCCATAGACAAGACTCTACTTAGCACGACTTGCAGACTCCCTGGGACACGAACTGCTCTGATACCAAGTTTGTCACACCCCACCTTAGGGGGGGTATGACTGGCACCTGATGCCCTATTAGGACCTGAACTGCTAGACTACTAAGCCTAAGCACATCTGGTGCCTGGCTGGCTCTAACTCAAATTCAAGGAAACAACGGGCTATATAACGGCTGTAAATAGAGCCTCCGGTTGACTGCGCCTGTAGCCACCTGTACTGTATCATCAGCTAACCAGAATCATCTCATATAGGGAAACCTATGCGGGCCGACAAGTCCACCATGCTGTGTAGTTATCTCTAACACAATATAATAGAATACTTAATGACTACGTGACCGGCAAGGTCACCACTACTATCAGTCTATGGCCCTACACGGCCAACATAATCAACAATACTAAACAACTAAACAAAACGCACGGCCTCACACGACCGGCACGACTAACCACAGGGAAATATATACAGACTGCAAGCCTCTAGGAATACTGATAAGATGGTCGGGACAGGGCCCCGGCCTATCCATACTATACAACAAAAGAAAATGAAATATACCTCTGAATATCAAGCTCCGGATGACAGGAGCTGATGACTCTGCTGACTGGATCACGAGGGATCGACTCCTCGTCTATATGTACCTGCAGGCAAGCGATGCAGCACCCCCACGGGCGTCAGTACCACAGGTACTGAGCATGTAAAGCAAACTGAAATATACAACTGAAATGGGTAACAATAATAACATGAAATACAAGCAGGAAGTAGCTGAGTCTATCTAGCTGAGGATAACTGGGGAGAGTTTACCTTTTCTGTAACTAAACTGGGCGTACCCGACGACGTGTCGTCCTACTGTCTATCAGAATCTAGTAGCACATATAGATATACATATAAATACACACAATACCTGACCGACCCCCATAAGCCGGAAGGTGCCAACTAACAGAATAATCTATTTACCCCTACCCGGGTCTAAACCAACCAAAAATAAGTCACTCCACTCATCTGATAACTGTGAGCTCCTCCTACCGGCCCCCTTGGGTACGTAGCTCAGGCCTTGGCCTCTGACAATGAACTGTGTCTGAGTCCGAAGACTCTTGCCTCTGGGCGCAAGCGCTCAACGGGGTAATCTGCTGCTGTATCTGTGACTGAAATTGCCCCTGGGTGTAAACACGCAATAGGGTAATTTTATAAAAATCTGTATCTGAAACTGCCCCCGGCCACAAGCGCACACAGAGTAGTTGCCCCTGTAAACAGGGTAATCTGGCTCTGCGCAGAGTAAACCGAACTGCCCCTGCAAGCAGGGTAATCTGGACCGTATTATTATGGTGGTCAGCCATCATCGTCCTTTAGGCGGATGGCATCGTCCAGCTGGGGCCGGTATCTGAATCTGGTATCGACATAGCTATAACGCAGGGGCGGAGGGGATGCTAAGGGATACCCACATGCCATAACAAGTCTCAAAATGCAAAATACATACACAGCAAGCATGCTCAAATGAAAAATACTAATCATATTCTCTTCTTTTATTTCAAGGCCAGTCCGTATTAAAGAACTAATGCTATATTCTATTTTGCACTGTTTCTGATTGTTGGGCTAACTGCTACCTGGCCTTTATCTGTTTCTGGAGCTATATCTGTATCTGGAGCTATATCGGTGTTTGGAGCTATTCTGATTACTGATCTGATTATATCTGGATATAACTCAATAACATAGAACATACCATCTATAACTGGATATAGCTCAATGATATAAAATGTGCCATCTATTACCGGATACAGTCTCAACAAATGTAATACATACTATCTGTAATCTTGCTAATTCATTATACTACTTTTACAACTTCCATTCTGGATATTACGTAAGAACATGCTGAGCTACTAGCGGATACCACATTACTATCTGAAATCATCTGACTATCCATTATTCTGATTATCGCATGATATGTAGTGATATACTAGTATGCTTGCTGGAAATTTTACTGAAATCGTTCCTGTACGCTAGGTGTCTATTAATAGCCTTTATTCTATTTATTTTCTAGACTGTACTTCCTGGCTTGCCGAAAGAATAGCTTTACATACTTGGTTTCTGAGTACCCGACTGACCGATGTGATTTCCGTCGGTACTTCTGCTGTTTCTCCCAACTACATTCATATACATGTCAATTAGAACCAAATACACCAATATCCTGAAAGAAAACGTCACTTTCGATATATTTATAGTCTAAACTTTGGCTTATCGAAAGACGGTCAAAAACTCGCTATTTCTCGAAAGTCCAGAAGGGAGAAATATTCACTTTAAGGCTAGGAGTATATTGACACTAATTTGGAGCAATTCCACTTACCTTAGTTCGGTAGCACGATGATTCCTCGGCCGAATTTCGCGAAACTAAATCCGTAGGAATGCTCCTTACTGCTTAATACCTCGGTATCTGGAGTTAATTTGAGTTTGGACCGCGTTTGACGGCGTAATCGAGCAATAATTTAATAGTACTTTCGCACCCTCTCTGTTTTCTCACGAATTCTGGAAGTTATTTGATGAAAATGAGATTAAAAACCGAAGTTGGAGGCTTATATACTTGGGCCTGGATAGGGCCAACGTGTCACAGAGCCAACGCGGAGGCTCCACCTTCATGACACGTTGCCATCGCGGAGGGGCTCTGCCCCGGCTTCTTCCGCGATGGTTCGACAGGTTTCTCGTCTGGTCTTTTCCCGGGCCTTTTTCTAGCATGTATGGCTTTCAAATACTCTTAACCAACACGCGAATAGGCCATCTATGTGTTGGAAATTTTACGGGGTATAACACATTCATAGAAAATGAAACAAGAATAGCTGTAGCCTGTATCAAAGACTACTACATATTACTTTAATTTAATCCTGTTGGGTTCTCAAAAGCAATTCGGCATTACGTTTTTAAATCTGTATGACCAGGGGACTTGGTATCTTTTGACTATCAAATTGCAATTAATTACTCAAATGACTATTGGGAGTCAGGATTTAGATTTTGTACCTAACTTGAGAATAGTCAATGCCCTTTCACGAATAAATAAGTCTATTCAATTTAAGATTTTCAAATATTACAAACTAATTCAATAATTCTTCCCTAATAATTTGTAATATTCCAGAATATCGTACATACCAAAAAGTATCTTGTATAGGTTTGAACTTATTATTAGTATAAATATTTTAAAGTTTGATGAAGTTGATGATATTCTAAAATTTTAACTATAATTAATTATGTCAAATCAAAAGTATCGCACACGTAATATCATTTAGTAGTCAAGTAGTTCAGTATTTTGCTATTTAGCACATTTATGGTCATGTGTTCAATCCTATTTCATGAATATTTACAAGATCAATCCTCTAAATTTTTTTTGAAGTGGCTCCAATTCAATATTCATATAGGTGAAATTAGCTACTGTATCCCTGTTATTTCAAATATTTACTAATTTCATTAAGAATTTATTTATTCTCTTTCGGAATAGTTTGCCCTATAAAGTTTGTCACTATGTCCCTTCTATATCAGATATTTAACAACTTCTTAGCTTCTCATATAACAAGACACAGTATATTGAAATCAAATGCTCCTTAAACTTATGTTGTTAAAGTGTATACCAACTCACAATTAGATTCCTATTACTTCTGTTTAGTTTAAGAGTTTTAGCTTTATCCTCTCAGTATTTATTTGTACTGCATTTTTCTAAATAAACCTTACAAGGTTATTAGATGAAAGCAAATCTTTCACATAGCATGCCACATATCAACAGTACGTCTAGACTTTTCATTACTTATATCATTATTGAATACTTCTAATGTAGCATATACAAAAATATAAGAGAATAACTACACCCATTGTGTCTACAACTCTTAATAACATATACGCATGTACATTTCTCAATTATTTCATTTCTTCTTTAGCATTTGTATGCTAAATCCTATTCCATTATGGTTTGTCATTATCATTAGAGTTTTTTTTTGAAATATTTAAAATTGGGTGTTGTATACCATAAAGAAGCAAAGACAAAAGTAGGAGGGGACTAAGCCTTACTCCTGGTATACATACACATATTGCAAGCAATCAAGACAAAAAGAGAATGCTTAACACAAAATGTGTTACATTCTTGAAGGTCTCCCTGGTAATATACATCTAGCTTACAAAAAAATTTGCCTTATCATATCTGATTCTGACACTAGGGAGCTGCATCTTATCCAAAAAATAAGCCCTTTCACTTCGTCAGGCATCTGATCACACATATGAAATTTTATATGTGTATTGATCTTGGTAGCTGCCTTATCCAAGCAATCATCAACTCTATTGACCTCTCTTAGGCAGTGGACAAAAATAACCTCTGCGTGAGCCAGATTTCTAGTCGTTTCTTCCATACTTTGTTGTATCAAAATGTTCTTGGTGCTTTTGTTCTTCATCACATTTGCAATAATCAAAGAATTTACTTTAATGATACATCTTGTAATTCCTTTGTCTCTGAACCACTGGCTTGCATACTGAACCGCAAGAGTCTCTGCAACATTATGATCTCGACATTTAACTGGAGCAGCAAAGGCGAAGAGAAAATTCCCTTCATCATTTCCGACTATGTCATCAATACCAACCTTACCACACTGAGCATTGAAGCTACCATCTGTATTTATTTTAATTCTTCCATTCGTAGGTCTTTCCCATTTTACCATTTTGACGATTGTTCTTGGTCTCAACCTTTCAACATGTTCGTATAGTTGAATCCAAGAAACATCTAGTTTGCAAAGGGGGAAAGCTTTATCCATAACCGCTTTGGTGTTCCACAGAATTTGGTGCTCCATTCTTCTAACATAGAATTTTTTTTGGTCTCCATATCTTCATGAGCATCTTGTCTTCCATAATTTTCAACATACCATGATAGGTACTGTTTGAATCAGTAACTTGTAAACAATATTTTTCCCAGAATTCTGCCACTAGTCACTTATAAGGAACCCCTTCACTGTTTTGTTGTTGTATTTGATTCCCATAGGATGGACAAAGGTCTTACACAATGTTTGAGCAGGATCACTATCAATGAACATATGTCTTATTGTCTCTGGCTGAGGTGTGTGCAACAAAAACATGTTAATGGCTCCCTGTTGTCAAACCTGCAAATAACATCATTAAAAGGCAATTTAGATTTCAGAAGCCTCTATACTAAAAATGATATTTTAAAAGGTATGCACTTATGCCAAGCTCTATTAATAAGAGCATCTGTCTGACTAATGCTTCTAATATTTCCCTATGCTGATTTATTGGTAAAACACCCATCACTGCTAAGTTTTCACATTGGCACATCATCCCTGTCATTATAACCAATCTTAATAGTAATGACTTGTTGAACCAGTCATGTAGGGAGAAGCGAGTGAAGCTTTTGTATATTCCATCCCTGTGTATCAAAAAAATGGTTAACATTAGTCTTAGCACTATGTCTTTAACCAGGGCAAAAGTTAGCAATATCACCCATTCCTGTCCAATTATCCCACCAAAAACTGTTATTTTCTTTGTGAATTTTCCATAACATGTTGCATTCAGTCTTAGGTCTAGCTTTGATAAGAGTCTTTCAAATATGTGAATTACCAGAAACCCACACTTTAGCTGTGGGATGGGCTTGACTACAATACTTAGCTTTGGTAAATTTAGCCCATAAAGATTCTTGACACCTAAACCTCCACCATTTTTTAACATTCAGAGTGCCAGAGATGTCAGCCATGCTCCTCAAACCCAAACCTCCTTCTTCTTTAGGATAACAAATGTTCTTCCAGGAGCTCTAATGGTATTTATTCTTTTCAGCAGTTGACCCCCCAAAAAATCTTGCGAAGTCCTTTTCCATAAGTTTTACAATTCCTTTAGGAGGGCTGATAGTTGTAAGGGTGTATATGGGGAGAGATTGAAGGATATGTTTAATCAGCACAATTTCCCCCCTATAAGACAAAAGATTGTTCTGCCAGCCTCTAAGTCTTTTGATAATTTTGGATAGAAGCTTCTCAAAATACTTATTCCTCTTCCTACTTACATAAATAGGACAACCAAGATACTTAAAAGAAAACTCTTTGTTGAGAAAACCAGTGAAATCCCTAATTTTATTAATCCTGCTGGGACCATCCTTGGGGGCAATAAGAAAAAAACACTTGTTCATATTCATTCTCTGTCCAGAGCTCTTTTCATACAGGTGGATCTACTTCATAATCATTTTAATGGATTTAGTGTTTCCACTAGAAAAGATAACAACATCATCTGCATAAGAAAGATGGTTAATAATTGTACCATTGTCAGGCATGGTAAAAGAAATAATGTGTTCATTATGAATTAGACTGTTAAGAAGTCTAGAAAGGACCTCAGCACCAATAATAAATAAAGAGGGAGATAGAGGATCACCTTGTTTCAACCCTTGGGAAGAGGTAAAGAAACCATTCCTATTACGATTTATAATGATGGAATACCATACATTTGAAATAGTGCTCATAAAAAGATTAGTAACAGCATCATTAAAACCAAATTTATGAAGGACAACCACTATAAAAGGCCAAGACATTCTATCATATGCTTTGGCCATATCAAGCTTAATAACAATATTGCCTCCCATATTCTTAGCTGTAATATTATGCACAATCTCTTGAGTAAGCAAGATATTCTCAGTGATTAATCTGCCTTTTGAAAAGCCACTTTGGTTATCAGAAATCATTTTGGGCAAAAGAGGATTATGCCTTTTAAACAGAATTTTGGTGATGATTTTGCTACTAAAGTTACTAAAGCTAATAGGTCTAAGATCAGAGAAACTAGTAGGAGAATCAACCTTAGAAATAAGAGAAAATAGAGTGTGAGAGAAGAATTTAGCCATTTTTCCCCCATAAAAGAAAAAATGAACAATTTCTATTACCTCTTTCTTAATGATGTCCTAGCAAACTTGATAAAATTTACCTGAAAAGCCATCTGAACCTGCAGTACTATCAGTGCTCATATCAAAAATGGCCTCTTTGATCTCATCCTCTTAAGGGAATCTGACCATATTTAAGTTGTCTTCACTATTGATACAGTTTGAAATATCATTAAGAATTGTGAAATCCACCTTGCCAGGTCTCAGATTGAACAAACTCTCATAGTGATTGATAGCAGCTTTTGCAATTTTGATGTCACCAGAAACCCACTTGCCAGTTTCCTTCTTAATTCTCTGAATGTCCAATCTTCTTTTTCTATCTCTAATAACAAAGTGAAAATATTTAATGTTGCTTTCACCTTCTTCAAACCACTTAATTCTGGCTTTTAATATTTGCGTATCATCTTGTTTGCTCAGCTAGTACACATATTCGATATGACCCCTATTTAAATCTTGTCTTGATTCTTATAATCTCTCAACCATGTCTATATCCTCAAGATATTGCATCTTAGTTTCCCACCTCTCAGTATGATCATTGGCATCCCCAATATGTTTGTAGACCAGTAAGACAATTTCCTGCCAATATTTTTCAATTTCTGTTGAAGAACCCACATTGAATTGCCATTAATAGAATGTTTCCATTCCTCTTCCACAATATCTTTGAATTCCCCATGAGAAGTCCAAAAATGCAGAAATTTAAAATATTTCTTACCACTGGTTTGGCCATTGTCATATTTGAATTGAAGAGGCCTGTCATCTGAGCCAGTTCTAGCCAAGTACTTAACAGAGTTATGACTATATTTTTGAGCCTATGAGTCATTGATAAACATTCTATCTAGTCTCTTCCATACTATTCTCTTAGGCTCCCAGTTATTACACCAAGTGACTCTAGAGCCAGTGTAGCCAACATCCATCATTCCACAGGTATCCAGGCATTCGATGAAATCAAATCTTTTAGAATTTCTATGGGGTAGTCCACCCATTTTTTCATCTAGGTGGAGAATGACATTAAAATCTCCAACAATACACCAATGAATGGAAATCACATTGTTCAGATGTATCAAAGACTCCTAAAGATCTTTTCTTTCTATTTTTGTGCACTTCGCATACACTGCAGTAACATAGAATTCTTCACTAGATTGATTCTTTCGCACTTTCAAGGTGATTTGTTAATCATGGTCTTGAATTGTGGTAACTTGAAAGTTGTCTCTCCAAAAGCACCAAATCCGGCCACTGGAGTTGGTGATACATTGGTTGAATCCCAAGAATGTCATGTATCTCCATCTTGTTCATATTAATCATGGTTTTGTGATAGCAACCACATCAACTTTATTTTTATTGATCATCTTTTTCAGCCTATGGACGGGTTTTTTGGATCTCACCCCTCTAATATTTCATATGATTACACTAATTATATAGAATTTTCTTGACTGGGTATATTTTTTTCCTTCCTTGAACAGGAAGGTGCAATAGTATTTCTATTCTTTATTGTACTTTTTGACCCTATCCTAATTCTTCTTCTACCCCTCCTGGTGGGGGAAATCCCGATAGTATCACAAAGCTCTATCATCTGTTGTTGTGCCTCACTATATTCTTGCTGCTCCTCTGTGTAGATTTCTTCATTTCCTTGTTTTTCTACTTCCTCTTTGTCAGTGTTATTGACCATATCTTGCGGGATAAAACTTGTTAATATGTTGTCATTGAGATCCACCACTAAATTGATAGGACTCATGTTCTTGATATTGGATGGCAGAATAGAGGATTCATTGTTCTCATGCAAGTTTTCTCCAGTTTCCTCTAATATAGTATCACTGCATTCCTCCTTTCTGTCTAGCCCTGTCTCTTCTACGGTCTTCTGCTCATTCATAGTATTCTGTTTGTTGGGGACATTGGTCTCATAACCATAATCATCAGTAGATTGGATTACCATCTTATTCCTAGTCTCAACATTTTCTTTTCCATTTATGTTGTTTTTCTTGATCTTGATATTGGTCCTCTTTTTTGGCACCTTTTTATTCTTTTTCTTTTTGATCTTGTTTAGCCTCTCCTTCAAACTAGATCTCCCCTGCTTGTCAATCTCCTTTCCTTTGTGATTTCCCTTATCATAACTTGTTTGACTCTTATTTTGAGAGATTTAAGCTCCCTCCTTATTGTTCTCACCACTGCCAGCAACTTCCTGTTGTTCAGATTGTATTACCTTTCTCGTGGTCTTGTTTTTCTCATTCTTGTTTCCCTTATTACTATCCCTAATACGTTTCTCATCCTCCTTGGTATCCTTCAGAGCTTTCCTTTCCACCTTTCTACATTGCACAATGAAATGTTCCAATATTCTATAATGCTTGCAAAATTTAGGAACACTCTCATATTCAAGTTTTTGAGTGAAACCTTTCAAGGGGCAAGATTCGTCCTCCACTCCAACCCATATTGAATTAAGTTTGGGTTTTGTCAAGTCAACTTCCACCCTCACTTTGGCCATGCTAGGCCTAGTCTTATGGTCAATAGCCATGTCCTCAAAAAGAGGAGTGCCAACAGATCCTACTATCTGTTAAATGTAATTCCAACTATGGCAGTGGGATTGCGTCCTTCTTGGAGATCATATTTGCCGGTGCCCTATTGTTATCTGGCTGACACGCCGTGTTCGGCGTTGCCAGCGAACCCATAAGGCGGGGCGTGTGCTCCAATCGCTAATAACAAGAGAGCTTTCAATTTTCGATGGTTAGCAACGGTCGGATATACGAAAAGCTTTTTTATTAAAACAAATATTCTCTCTCATTATCATCAGTTAGTTCTTCACTTTAAGAATTAATGGCTCATGCATTTTCTTGTCTTTATAAAGAAATGTCCTTAAACATGTCTTATCTTATTATGAAATTCATGAACTCTCAAATAACATCTTTATACCAGAGAATAAAACATTTTAAATGACACTCTTTCATGCAGAACATAACCCTTTTTTCAAAAAAAAAAATAAAAAAGACATATGACAACCATATTCAATTCCAAAATAATTATTTCATCAAAACTAGTCCTCATTAAGACCGATCTAATTTTAAATTCATTCATTGCCATGTCAATATCCATATTCAAGGATTTTGTAGAAGTTAAAGAACCATCCAATTAAATGAATTTATATCTCGAGTTCTTCAAAATTGTAGTAACTTTTAACTGTAAATCAAACACCTCCACACTTTAAAATTTTTAAATGAATGTAACTCAAAATTTTATGCCAACCACTGTAATTTACTTATGCCATTCCATTTTAATGGCTACCTATACTAAAAATAACTGTTTCAAATATTTATTAGTTTCAAAATTCAAGAGATAATTAATCATATTTTTTTAATTCTACCATTAATGTTAAAAGTCATTCTAAAATGTAAAAATAATTATTATTATATGTTTCCAAAAAATTAATAGGGTTATATTAATCAACTTATCATTCTTATTAATTTTTTCTTTATGAGTGTATAAATTTTATCCTAACAATTAAAATGAAGCAGAGGAAATATTTGGCAAAGAGTACTGCTAAATGATCATAATTTTATGACCCAAATATGGCCACAAAGGTTAAAAAGATCATATTAACCTTTTTTTTCCCAAAAAAAAAGGAATAAAGCTAAATTTTTATTATTCTTTAAATTCTAAAATTTAGTGCAACTATAATTGTTATGTTGGGTGAGGCACAACTATTATTAACTAGTATTGGGTGCATGCGTTGCACATTTATTTCATATCAAATATAAGTATAAAATTTTGTTAAATCATATAAATATTATGAGTACTAAATTTGTGTTTGAGTTGACAATTTGATTTTTTTTTGTTTAAAGACCAAAAATAAAGTTGTTCATTGACTTTGCAAAAGTAAAACAGTATATATATATATATATGTGTGTGTGTGTGTGTGTGCGCGCGCGCACGCGCGCGCGGGGGGGGGGGGGGGGGGGGGGGCGCTTGAATAGAATAAATGCAAATCAGATTTATAAAAGAAATAGATGAAAAGTTGTCGACCTTACTAAATTCCTCAAAAAATAATTCTAAAAAATGTACGGTTTGTAAATCTCAAAATTTTAATTTTCGACATAGCTGTCATTCATTCAATTGACTTTCTTCCATATGCTGGCTCTTTCTTGACATGCATTTCTATCTTTGTGTCCTGGACGTGAATACATTAAAATATAAATTAGAGAACATAATAAGTTAATAAAAATATATTAATTATGAAACAAATATTTTTTGATAAAAGTGATCGTTTTAGTCGCAATAAATAAATATGATGTCACAGGGTAAAATAAATATTGTTTAGCAAATAAATGAAGACAATTGAGAAATAATAAAATAGAAAAATAATTAAAACACAGCTTAAAAGACATCACAGGCTCATGATCAATGACTTGATTACATCACAGCATCAACAGACCTCCATTGCATCATCTAAACAAAATGTTACCAATTAAAATAACAAAAGAGAAGACTAACTATCACCAACAGGGACACACTTTGAACACAAAAATATGTTATTGAGCTTTTTCTTTAAGTAATGAATGAATTAATATACTTTCCATCAGGAAGTTGAAAGATGAAGGAACTAAATATTGAATAGACATGTTAAAGATTGATATTAACGGACATTTGTAATAGATAGGGAATATTAAAGTAATTCTAAATTTAATTGACTACAATAAATGACATTAATTTTAGAAACATGAACCATCTTCATATTATTCATCTTTTACATTTATTATGTACTATCACTTTATTATTTTTTGAAATGTAAATTACATTTTAGTAGATGAATATGTTTGAAATAAAGGGTAAATATGATCGTTCAATTTTTTATGAGTATTTTGGCCTTTTAACTTTAGACTTAGGCGCTTTCCACTTTTAGTATAATCATATTATTATATAAGTGGAAAGTCAAAAAGTGAAAATTAGATTTCAATAAAAGTAAATTAAAAATAATGATATATAAGCAAGTGTTCATAAAATATTGAATGACTGTTTACCCTTCAATATAAAACTATTCCTATAATATTATATATACTAAAAGCTAAAATTGCACAAAAATAAATATTTTTAGACTATTAAATATTTCACAATGAATTATTTAGATGATGATGAAGGAGTAAACTTATTTATTATTTGAAGGGTATATTAGTCTCTCAATATTTAGAGGTTATTTTAGTATTTTATTTTTTCACTTTTTGCCTTCCCACTTATATATTATTATTATTATTATTAAGAAGTTATTTATTTATTTATTATTATTATTATTTATTAGTTTTATTTATTTATTTATTTTAACTTTTCACTTTTTTGCTTCTCACTTATATAATAATAAATATATAATTATGATATTATATGATAAAATATTAATATAATTATATATTTAATTAAATTTTAATTTAGTGAAGGGGAAAAATGATAATCTAACTTTTAACTTTTTGGCTTCCCACTTATATAATAATATGATATGATGATGATTTTTACATATTATATTTATTTTTATTTTATTTATTTATTTTATTTAGTGGAAGGTTAAAATGGTAATGCAACTTTGAAGTTAGGAATTTTTTTACCTTTATTATATTTTAATTTAATTTATTTTTATTGTTATTTATTTATTATATTTAGTGGAGCTTGTTTAATGACATAACATTAAATGACATTAATTAAATAAATGAAATAATAAAATAATTTTAAAATATGAAAAAATTCAAAAAAATAAGAAAAAAGAAAAATAAGAATGGAGGTCTTAGAGACATGTCACATCAGCATACCTTTAAGTCTCCTCTATATATATATATATTGATTGATTGATTGATTATGTAATAAAATTATTTAATAATCTTTATAATGGGAATCTACCATATCATTTTACTTTATCTTTTTCTCATTCTTTTCAATTCACTTTTTTCCTTGATTTCTCTTCTCTTATTTTTTTTTATGTGTGTGTTTATCAAAAATTTTAAAACTAATTTTATTATATATGGATCATAATTCTTTAAAATATGTTTGAATAAAGTTTATCATTTAATTTTGAATTTATCACATAATATTTTTTTCCTTTTCTTTTAATTACATAAAAGCCATTCAGTTCTAAAATTATTCACACAAATCTTTTTAAATTTTAATATATATTTTTACCTAAAAATCATTCAACTTTAAAATTTATCACACAAAAGCTAATTTTTCATTTTTTGTTACTTAAAAATTATTCAACTTTGACCAAGTTAACTAAAAATAAATTTTGTTTGAATTTTGATATTTATATCAAAAATATGCTCCAAAATATGTTAATTACATTCAGGATAATTTTAGAAACATCCTATTTTGCTTTATAACAAAAAACTCGTTGGAGGTGTACAATATTATATTTATTTTTTTTAGTTTAAATTTTTTTATAATAATTTTAATACACCATCATTAATATTGAATAAAATATGATTTGATTATTTTTTTCTTACTAATATACTTATTTGTACAGTAAATTTCATAAACACCTTTTAAAAGATAAATAAATAATTTTTATGCGACAAACTTTAAAGCTAGAATACTTTTATGTGATAAAAAATAAAATAAAAATAATTTTTGTGGAATAAATTTTAAATTGAGATGAGTTTTATGTAACAAAAATAATAATAAAGTAATTTTTTGTCTGATAAACTCGGAGTTGGATGATCACCGGTATAATTTATCCAAATATTCTTCAATTTTATTATCCAAGTTTTACAATTTTTAAATTTTCACCTACCTTATTTTTTCTTCAAATTAATAAAAATAAAAAATTAAATAAAAAATATTAATAAAATAAGAATTGATTACTCATAAAAAAACTGACTCAATTACATAATAGTTAAAAAGATATAGGAGAAGAAAAACTAGTTGAGAAAAAAAGGCTCGAATTTTCGATTGTATGAAAAGTGAGATCTACTCCAGCCCATTTGTCAATAAACGGATACTCTCACACAAGTATGACTTGGCATGTCTCACACATAATAAAATTTATAGATAGGGCCGCAAGACTATAATATTCATACGCTACTAACTAGGATCGCTACTCATGAACTATATGATTTTTATGATTTCTATAATATGATTATGTCTATCATGTCAACTTTGAGTTTTGACTATCGTGAAATATTTTCAAATTATATTTGAAAAAATATTTAATATGTATAAATTTATTTAAACATAATAATTAATAGAATTACTTTATTAGAGATCATTTTAATAATAAATATAAGCAATGATTCACAAGTTATCAAATCTGCGTAACATAAGGGCGCAATACTACAAATATTAATGTGTGACTCTCTTAGGTTGTTGTTAACTAGCGTCGACACTTATGAACTATGTGACGTTTATGATTTTTATAATGTGTTGATGTCTACCATGGCTAAAACATTTTGAGTTCTGACTTAAAATATTTCAAGCTATATTTAAAGAATTATTTATACATGTAGTTTGAATTTATGTCAACATAATAATTAATAAAATTACTTAATTAGAGGTCATTTTAATAAAAAATATATGTAATGATTCACAATTCATCAAATCAGCGTAACATAGGAATACAAAAATAAAAAAGTATACATATGAGGATGTTGAAAAAATTCTATAACTATATTTGTAGATGTGGATATGCTATAAATTTATGTATGTATGAATATATATATACTAGGGATATTCTACAACCGTATTTATAGATATAGGATGTTATACCCCATAAGTTCCTATCGTTTAACCGATGCATGCGTACGTATGTTGAGAGTTTTGGAGTACGACGCATACAGAAAAGGGCTCAGGGGATGAGTATACTAGCACGGTATCGAGCGAGTAGGAGGCTGGAGCCAGAGGCTGGGTGCACTGGCCGCCGCGCCGCGCCCCCTTGCCACCAACTCCAACCTATTTAAACACTTTAAATTCAAGTTGAAGTCATATAACATTTTCCCAAATATCGGACCTTGACCCTCCGAAGTATTCTCTCAATTTTTCATCCATTTTTCATCAAATTATGCCACTAATCTCCGTTCAAACGCAAGTTTATATTGGATAACGAGTTGCAGGCCTACGAGGAACGTCCCTGCGGAATTATGTCTTGAAAACTTGCTCGGAGTATCGGAACCCCGCCGAGTAAAAGTTCTAGAAATCACTTCTAATTGAGTCCTAAGAGGCTACAAGTGATAGGTAAGCATTTCTACCTTCTAAACTCTCGGAAATTTGTGAGTTTTCGGCCGAATTGAATGAAGTTGAGTTGTAGTCAATGTTTTTGAAAGATATTATTATTTTCCGGTTCCTAGTATTGAAAATAGTCTTATTTTCTCAGCATAAGGGCTGCAATTTGGTGGAATTACCGACTGCAGGTCGGAACTATTTAGGTGAATGAAAATAGGCATTCGAGGTATGCTAAGGCTAACCTCTACGACAAGTTATTCCTGTCGTATAGTAAGACGACCTATGTCCTTGTAAGCAAATCGTAAGCATGTATATTGTGATTAGCTGCTACATATAGACTTGAAACTAAAGTGTAGTACTTTGCTTGGGATTGACTCAACCTAATATAGCCTTCCGTCGACCAACCTCAGGGTTGCTAGCTGTGTCATCACCTACAGGGGCTATGGATCGCTCAGAGGAGTTTATATGACGTCTGAAAGGACTATATTCAGGCCTATAAGGCCATATTATAGTCCATCCACGAATGGACTTTTTTTATTCCATAATGGCATCACTGACCCTCCGTCGAGCCTTGTGAGCCCAGGGTGCAGTCAGAGGAGCCCAGAGGGCTCAAACACAGCTACAGGAGCCAAGCAGGCTCAGCTGCAGATCCAGAGGTCAGGTAGGTTGGCTATAGTTACTTGCTGCATCATATTGACCCGGTTAGGGGTATATAGATTGAACTGTACTTGCCAGGGCTTATGGGGGCTCAGTAGGTTATTTTGTGCTGATTGTACCTTCTAGGCTTATAGGGGACAAGTAAGGTTTTTGTTTGTATTACTTACTTGTTAGCTATACTTCAGGTTGTGAGGCTATTAGGGTTATAACTCTTATCCTTCTTATTGGTTACTTTCAATTCATTTATCTGTTCTATTCAGTCCTTTTCATTACTGCCTTACATATTCGGTACATATTGTATTGACACCCATCTATGGGGTGCTGCATACTTGCCTGCAGGTGCGGATAGATGTGGTTCTGGACCTTCTTAGCCATCAGCCAGGGTTAGCAGTTCAGCCAACTCCTTTTCTCCAGAGTTGTTAGTTAGAAATGTTTGCTCTTTTTTTGTATAGCTTTTGGGTAGGTTGGGACCCTGTCCTGACCACTATTCCACTCTTAGAGGCTTGCGGACTACAGTCTTAGTTATTGGTTGTGTTGGCCGTGGGGCCTATGTATGTTATGTTTTGCGTGTTGTCCATGTGGGGTCTAGTTTAGCTAGTAGTTAGCAGCCTTGTCAGCTATAGTTCATATATGACTGCCTGTTTTCCTTCTATTATGACTAGAGAGTATGGTGGTCTTGACGGACCACATAAGATCCCTTTATTGTTATACTTGTTGGGGTAGCTGTTCTCTTTTACATGTTTGCTATGTGGCCTTGTCGGCCCGGAGCTGCATTTACAGCCAAGATATAACTGTTTGTTTTCTTGCTTTTAAGTTGCTGGTAGGCACCAGAGGTGCATATGCCCAACTAGGTCAGCCTAGGTCCCAGTATGGCATTAGGTGTCAGTCATGCCTCCCAAGATGGGGCGTGACAGATCCTTTATAAATTTATTCATTCTCCATGTTTTGAAAAAGTTTCTCATGTATTGAAAAATAACTAATAACTATAAATTGATCATGAATTCTGAATTTAGGATAGAAGGGTAAAAATGTTGAAAAAAGAACTTATTTATAGTGGGAATAGGCAATACCATCATATATTGGGTCATTATGGTCAAAAGAAAAATTCAGCAAAATAATACGTGAGTGGAATAGGATGGAAAAGGAAGTCGGGGTTCGGTGGTGGCATGTAGGGATATAATAAACTTGAAATATCCTCTATGAGACTTATTTTTCATATTTTCAATCCTATTAGGACAGTTCTAAGCATAAACCGTTGCATTAGTATACGATCCCATTGCCACAAAAGCTCATACGTCAACGGTTTCAAAAAATATCACGACCCAAGTGGTCGTGATTGGCACCCACACTACTCCTACCGGTGGGCGAACCAATGATCCCAACTAATTATCCAAAACCTTCAACAATTATTTTAAGGAGATCATATTATGAAAAATGGATAATTGAAGCATTACTAAAATAAAGAGAAAATAATAACCTTCACTTTAAAATATTCCCAGAACCTGTAGTCATTGTACACGAGGACATCTATCTAACGTTGTCTAAAGAGTAATCCAAAAAAGAAGAGAATAAGAAAAATCAATGTCTGGACAAGAGACATCTTCTGCGAAGGAGTTGAACATCACATCTTGAGCCTCTCACCTTTCTATGAATTCGCTGCTACTTTAGAGATGAGGGAGAGATAAGCTTCGAGGATCGAGGTCTGTAGTCAGAAAAGGAGTGCAGGAGTAGTTTTAGTATAAAACACAGTACTAGTAGACATCATCGGTCAATATTAAATAATAATATGTATAAGTGAAACAACAATATACAATCACCTCAGGACACATTTTCAGTGGTTAATAGTCAATCAGGATTTTAGTGTGTATAGGATGTTAGCCGGCCTGCTCACTGGATTGGGCCTTACTGCAGCGATCACTTGACTGCTGCCACGGTCTCACTGCAGCGGAATATGTCATGCTGCAGCGGTACTGCCTTGGAAGTAGCTCAACTTAGATGCACACCCATAATTCTCTTAACTCTTTTCAACATTCTACTCATCATGTTCATCTAAGCTATTCATAGTTGCCGATAAAGGTTCAACGAATCACACCTACAGAGAATATATAATGAACCATTCGATATAGATTTTCACAACTCATCATAAGTCCTCAATTAACTTCATATAAACAGTTACATAATTATAAACACGTCAACAATTCAAATACACAAAATACATGAACATAAGCTTAGCTCATTCAAGTTCTCATATTCCCAGACCGATCCTATTGCTTACTCAGTCAGACAATATAAAGAATGGTGATATGCCAGGCACACATCTCCATCACATCACCATAAACACTCCAACACTGAACATCGATGTACACTCTTCCGGTCATGACCTGCAGGGGACTCTAGAAATTCATGTATTGTACCGCTGTGGTACCCGCTCCCACTTACCTGCTCGTCCGGATGCTCCCCTCCGACATGATCCACTCAACCATCATAGCTCGCCTGGATGCTCCCTCGGGTACAAGCCACTTATCACAGGACAATCATGTTATCTACTTTTATTTCACACATCTCGGTGTTTTCCCACTCAGTTAGTTTATTTAACCCTTGGGAGGCCTTATCTCCCTCCCTCACTCGACTACTTACAAAATTCAGGGATCATGTTCAGAAAATACAAATGAACAGAACAACCTCTCAACATTCAATTTTCACATCACATAAATAACGATTTCATAGCAAAATTATTCAACAATGGAATTCAACAAAGGATTATTACAACAAGCAATGTCTAGAGACCAATTCACACATAATCATTCCACACAAATACATATTACTATCCAAAGTCTAACTCCTTCTAAATCATAACCTACCTAGATTGGAAGATGGGAATCACCAGTTACTCCGCTGGAGCCTTGCCTTTCCTCAGCGCTTCCAAACATTTAAAATCTAGATCAAAAGATTAATGGAGAATAAATAGACTATTTTGGAAAATAAGGGTTTTGAAAATTCAACGCCGCCCCATTCTACTCATTTCATGGGGTTTAATCTGTAATACCCTGAAAGTCCCTAAGAACAAATCTGAGGGTTCAAATGGAGAAAACAGAAAATTCTGTACCAAGTCACAGGACGAGCCATCTAGTGATCCATTAAGATACTTTACGAGTCATTAAGTGACTTGTGAAGTGGAGGGGGAGTTGGCTAATATTTGTGGTCTGGGGGTTGACCACGAGAGAAGCAGGACTCGTGGTCAGGGAAACAAGTCATTAAGTTGGTCTTGGTCAAAAGCTGACTTGGATGTTAAATTTTTGGCAGTGTTCCCAATGAATGGGTCACCATGAGTCGTTAGGTACACCATGAGTCGTGGTGTCCCTCGTGGTGACTGGCAGTGTAAGTTTTCCAGTGTTGGAGACGGGAGCAGGTAACGAGTCGTCGTCTTGGGTAACGACTCGTCCAGTCCCTCGTTGAGATTGGCAGTGTGATTTTTCCTGCATTTTAGTAAGGGTGTTTTTGTAATTTACTAAGATCCTAAGTCCTAAAATACGTTGTTTTAAGCTCTGTTAAGATTGTTTTAAGAGGGTTTAACTCAGTCTAAACCCTTCCCTCTCCATGTATGCAAGGCTAGAGAAATTCTGATCAAGTCTAGAATTCATCAATTCTTCTCCAATTTCTTTGGACATTCAACTAGAGTGTAAATCAGATTTATCCAGGTGTGTAGAGTTATGAATGAGAGTATTTCTTTACTCCCATGCCCAAATTCTCTCCTAAATTCATGTGATTCTAAGTTGATGAATCTATAAGATTTTAACCCAATTTTTGAAATCTCCAAGTATCTATCATGGGTAAATTTTCTTCATGTTTCTAATGTTGTTTCCGGACTCATGGGCCTGTTTTACAATGTTTTCAATTACAAATTTATGATTTTAAAGTATTACAATTATAATGCCCAATTATGAAAGTAAATGAAAGGTTGAGATTATGATCTATGCTTCCAAGTATGATGAAAGGTTTATGATGGAAGTATGATTTCGAATTACCCATGTGTGTATCCATGATTTTGACTATCTCAAAGTATGTATAAGTTTGGGCAAGCCCATATGATGAAGTATGTTTCATGATTTATTTCAATTTTACGTTATTAGCTTACCACATGGTTTTGGAGTCTAGACTCCCACTTTTCAGCTTGTGGTATGGTTTGAGCCAAGGATCCCGATGATATGTTTTCAGATTATGCATGTATTATTATGACTCAGCTTCGTCGCAAAATGATGGTTTAGATTCGTTGAAAAATGATGGAGAGCATATGCATATTTCTGGGAGTAGTGCCTAGCACCGAGTAGGACAAGGGTTCAGTAAACCCTATGCCTCAGAACTACGTGCCAACGTAGGTATGTTTTGATTATTTGGGATCTCCCTTGTGATCTTTCCTTGCCCCCGAGGGGCCTTCATGTTGATATCGATATCATGGTAGAGCCCTTAAGCCTAACAAGGATTTGGACAGCTCTTTCCACTTGAGTGTAATAATTGGGACCACGTAAGCTCTATCGTGGTAATGTCGGTTATATGACGAGTCTCCCATTGTTCCTCATGATTTTCAATTATGCATGTTCATCAGTTATGATATTATATTTTCAGCAAGTTTGACCCAATGTTCAGTTTTACTTATGATTATCAGTTTTATCTTTGGGTCATTCGAATCAATTATGATACTCAGTCATGTTTAAATCATGTTTTTTCAGATAATAGCATGCAAGCCTTACTCTTAGAATCTTATCTTGAATATGTTTTTATGATATGCATGATTTCAGTTTTACTTATCTAGCAGTTTTACTTACCTTGCATACTCGGTATATTTCACGTATTGACCGCATACTGTATACTGTATCATTTCATGATACAGGCTCGGACATCCAGGTTCAGTCCCGCCGCTAACCAGATTCTTAGGGTTAGCATTTCTCAGCCTATTGGTGAGTCCTCATCCTTCGAGGAATTTCTTATCATCTTGTAATCAATACTTTCAGTTTAAGTTTTTAGTGAGTTAGTTTGGGTCTTGTCCTATTAACTCATCAGGTTATAGAGGCTTATTAGACATAGTATGTATTCAGCTTCGGATCAGTATTATGTTTTTCGTTTTTCAGACGTTATTGGATTTTCAGACTTTCGCTATTTTCTATGTTAGATTTCTGCATTTATTTTATTGAGCTTTAGTTTTCATGTTTATGCCATGGGTCGACTTGGAGCCCCTCGGGGTTCTTTGTCCCATGTCTCGATCGTGCCTATGTTTGGGTCATGACATCATTATTACCGGAGAGTAATTTATCCCACTCTAATCCTACCATAATCATTCAATCCCGATTCATGGGGTTTCTAATCTCCAAACCCTCTTTCAAGCAGTTTTAACATTAAATTCTCCACTTCTACCAAACTCTAGGTCTCAAATTTTAGCAATGATGAACTAACACCATCACATTCACCCTTGGGAGCAATAAGTATATGCTTACAGACCTAGGAATCAATAACCTTCAACACCAAACCAATTTCACCTACTCTCATAGTTCTAGGATTTTTCAACCTAGAATTTTCACTATTACAGGTCCCCCTTTCGATTCTATGGGGTTAGGGCTTCAAAGTAAGGAGAATTGACTAAGATTCTTACCTTTGAGAAGGAAAACTACTCTGCACTTGGGGGTTTTGCTCTGAGTTATCATTGGTCGAGTTTGAAATAATGGGGTAAACTACTTGAAATTCCACTTACTGATTTTCATTGTCCACTGCAGCGGTTATATTTTCACTACAGCGGACCTGCATAGTGCCCAAGACGCCATCACAACTGATCCGATGGTAATTTCCTGGTCTGTTACAGCGGGCCTCTGACTGAGGTAACAATCTCGCTGCAGTGGTTATCCCTCCACTACAGTGGTCCCCGTAACCAGTAGCTCCTATTTATTACACACAAATCATTCCCTAGCTTCAAAATCTCCATAACACTTACTCAACACCTTCCCACCAACACTTACGCTAGAGATGGGTGTTTCTGACTTAATTTTCCCCTGTAACGACGGATGGGTCGTTACATCATGTAACACCTCGGACTTCGAAATGGCTTCTTGAATGAAGAAGAACTGAAATTGCAGGTCTGGTAGAGGTTTGACGGTGTGCAACAGACCATCGCCTGTGGCATCGCGGTTTGAAGATGAGGTTGACACAGTCCGTCAGGCTTGCGATGGATTGTCGCCTATTGGCCTCGGTGTCCCTAAGTGATGGAGGGCCTGACGGACCGTCAATGGAGTGACGAGCTATCACAGCTACCATCGCTAAGAGCTAGTCAGGACCCTCCTTGGGTTAAGGAGTGACGGCGAGATTGACGGACTGTTGGGCGTGTGACGACCCATCATGGGCACCGTCGAGACGTCCAGTTGTCCAAATTCAGCTCGATTTCTAGGGGCAATTTTATAATCTCCCAAGCTTCTAATCCCTAAGTAATGTTGTTTTGGGGATCCTTAAGGGTGTATTGAGGGGTTTACTTAGTTTATTCCTCACTCATCTCATACACCAAATTTGGGAAAGATCAAGGCTAAAAATTCTTCATCAGGTTTCTTTCAAATCCTCTTTGGATCTTCAAATTTGGTTGTAGGGCAATGAATGGGGGAATTTCTTCCACCCTCATTCTGAATTTCTTCTCTGACTCATGAATTCAAGTCTTCAATTAAGTATATTTAAAATTCTAGGGTTCAACTCAATTCCATGCAAATATCCATGCTATGTCTATGGATCCAATCCCCTCATGTTTCAATTAATGATTTAAGACTTTTGGGCATAATTTTACTTTCAATTTAATTATATATTCATGATTTCAAATTATTAGAAATTATGCCCTATTATGCATGTATTATGAAATTCAAGCCTATGATCCCATAATTTCAAACATGATGAGTTATCTAGTATGCATGAATATTTATGAATTCTTGACTTATGATTCCATGATTTTGAATAATGAAGTCTATTTCAAGTATGTATGATTTCATGACTTGGACAAACCCATGCAACGTTAAGTATGATTATTATATTTTTAGCCAAAGCTTACAAGATCAGTTTATGAAATATTTCGGAGTTAAGATTCCCAATATTCTGATTTAAGCTATTCTTTTTAGAATATGATTATATGAGCAATATGCATGTTTTGGGAATAGTGTCTAGTATCAAGTAGGCTAGGAACTTCGAGGACTCCGGTCTTTGATCTATGCGCCAACATATGATATATTCTTATTGGGGCCTCTCAAGAGAGTGCTTCCCTTACCCGAGGGCACACCCGTGATATCACATATCATACGTCTTTTCCTGGAAATGTTTAGGATGGCTCTCCTCCGTGTGGGCGAGACGTGAAATCATCATGCGCTCATACATGGTAGTTGTTGGTTATGACGAATCTCCCATTGTTCCTCATGAATTAGTTACTCATGTTCAGGACTCATGATATTATGTTTTATAGCATATTTGACCTATTGATCAGTTATGAACTTTCATTTACGATTTCAAGCATGACAAGTTATATAATTTTCTATTTTTAAACCTTGGGTCAATATATTTAGCTTATGATGAATAGCTTATAATTAAGTATATCTTAGATATATGATCTTTAGCATGTGGTCCTTACTCTCATGATCTATTTTGATTTATATTCATGATTTCACCTAACATTTTTCTAAGCATGTTGTACTTACCTTGCATACTCAGTACATTCAGAGTATTGAACGCATACTCTATGCTATATCATCTCATGATATAGGCTCGGGTGATCCTCCTCAGCCTCGTCGCTAGCTCGCACCCGCTTAGTCAAGCCTTATTCCCACTTGGGTGAGTCCTCATTCTCCGGGGACGTTATCTATTTTATGTTTTTACCATGTCTTTCAGTTTTATACCTAGAGGGCTAGTTGGAGGTGTTGTTCCATCAATCCATCAAATGTTCTCAAGGCTTTTCTGACTACATGTATAGATGCTTTATGCGATGTTGGCTGTCTTTACCTTTATGTTGGTATGCTTCTCAGATTTCAGCTATTTCAGACTTAGGTTTTGAATTTTGCTTTAATTTATGTTCTTGAGTTTCTATGCACATGACATGGGTTAGCTTAGATCCATTCGTGGTTCTAGGTCTCGTGTCTTGGTCCAAGATCTCAGCCCAGATCGTGACACATCAAATACCAATTAAAATACTGTTCGTTCCCGAACGGCCTACAAAAGCGAGAAAGTAGACATACCAGATTCTATAAACAGTTGTAGACATTTGTTCAGCATGTCGGCCTCGGTCTCCTAAGTGGCTTCCTCTATGGGACAATTCTTCCACTGGACTTTCACCATTGCAATCTCCTTTGATCTTAACTTGTGGACCTCTCTAACTACTGCAGCTACGGGCTCCTCATAATAGGACAAGTTCTCATCCAGTATTTTGCTTTAATTTATGTTCTTGAGTTTTTATGCACATGACATGGGTTATCTTGGATCCATTCGTGGTTCTAGGTCTCGTGTCTTGGTCTAAGATCTCAGCCCGGATCGTGACACATCAAATACCAATTAAAATACCATTCGTTCCTGAACGGCCTACAAAAGCGAGAAAGCAGACATACCAGATTCTATAAACAGTTGTAGATATTTGTTCAGCATGTCGGCCTCGGTCTCCTAAGTGGCTTCCTCTATGGGACAATTCTTTCACTGGACCTTCACCGTTGCAATCTCCTTTGATCTCAACTTGTGGACCTCTCTAACTACTGCAGCTACGGACTCCTCATAATAGGACAAGTTCTCATCCAGTAATACTGAGTCTCATTTGATTATGTACGATCCATCACCATTGTATTTCTTCAACATAGAGACATGAAAGGTTAGATGTAATCCTGACTGTCATGGCGGCAAAGCTAATTATAAGCTACTTCTCCCATATGTTGAAGGATCTTGAATGACCCAATGTATCTTGGGCTAAGTTTGCCCCACTTTCCATACCTCATCACCCCCTTCGTGGGGGAGACCTTGAGCAACTCTCACTCTCCCACCGTGAACTCCATTTCCCTTATCTTTCTGCCTGCATATTGCTTCTGGCTGCTTTGAGAAGTGACCAACTGTTCCGGAATCACCCGAACCTTTTCCAAGAACTCCTCAAGCAAGTTAGTACCCCAAGGACTTATCTCGAATGCATCAAACAATTTGATTAGAGACCTGCATTTCCTCCCATACAAAGCTTCGAGTGGCACCATACTAATACTCGAGTGGTAGCTATTACAGTAAGCAAATTCTGCCAAAGATAAAAATTTATCTCAATGGCCACCAAAATCAATTGCACAGCCTGAAACATATCTTCTAGCACCTGAATTGTCCTTTCCCATTTCCCGTCTGTCTGCGAATGGAAGGCTGTGCTCAAGTCCTATCTGGTACCTAGCTCGGCCTGCAAGGTCCTCCAAAAATAGGAGGTGAATTGTGTGCCTCTATCCAAAATAATCGAAACTGGCACCTAATACTACTGAATCACTTTTTTTACATATAACTTAGCCAGTCTCTCAGCATTGTACATTACTTGAACAGGTAAGAAGTGGGCAGACTTAGTCAGTTTGTCAACAATAATCCAAATGGAATCAAACTTCCCCAGTATCTTCAGAAGACCAACCACAAAGTCCATCGCTATTCGCTCCCACTTTCACTCTGGGATAGGCATCCTTTGAAGTACTCCCCTAGGCTTCTAATGTTCATACTTCACCTACCGACAATTTAAACACTGAGCGACATGATCGATGATGTCCCTCTTCATTCTGCCTCACCAATAATGTCGTTACAGGTCATGATTATAGTTATCAATATGGGCAGGCCCAACCCATTCGGGCTAGCCCACACAGGATTTGAAGTTTGACGGGCCCGGCTGGGCCGGGCCATTATTTTGATAGGCCATATAACAGCAATCCCACCCTATCAATACGTGGGCTGCAGACCGTGTCGGGCCTCCACTTTAAAAAAAATATTTTTAAAACAATTTATTATTTTAAATTTTAATTTTAAATGTTAACATAAATATTTACAAGATAATATTACATGGTGTTACTACTTGCTAATTAAGTCTTAAATTCACAAATAAAATAATTCTAATAATACTTATTAAATTTGGCTTCAAGTAAAGATTTGATTGTATGACTTCAATCTGAAACAACTGTTATTCTATGCAAATATCTTTGGTACAACCCTACAAGAACACGATATTATGGACATAAAGCTTCTGCGAAATTGAACAATTTTTGACATGATATCCTTCGAACCAAATAGAAATATTAATATGAAAATTAAACGATTAATGAGCTTTTGAAATTTGTAATGTTAATATACGATCGTTTAAGTATACTTTGACTCTTGAATTTTTACTCCTCTGATTATTTTTAGTATCCTATTTTATTTATATTTTTTTAATAAGCCCACGGGCTGGTCTAACCCACTTTTCTCAAGCCCCACGGGCCAGCGGGCTTATCTGGGCCGGGTTAAAAGCCTCATTTTGAAATAGGCTCCAAAATTCGTAGCCCAATCCTATCAAATTATGGGTTGAGCCGGGCCGGGCCGACGTAATGGGCCTAGCCCATATTGATGACTCTAGTGATGATACATTTTAGTAACCCCAGGATGGATAGAGTACCTTGAGTTGTGAGCTTCTGAAAGGATGGTTCTGATCAGCTTACCAACCTGGGGAATACATATATGTCCACATTTCTCAAGACCCCTTCGTCATCTAATGCTGCTTCCTTAGCTTTCCCTCGTAAGACTTTGTCCCGAATCTTATCAAGTTTTGTATCTTTGAACTACCTAGCTTACACTTCCTCTAGCAATGACTTATCACGCCCAAATTACATCTCGCAATTGAAGTATAAAGCGATCGCTATCAAATATAGTAACCCAAAAAAGATTGGGGTCGATCCCACAGAGAATTGGTAGAAATAATATATTAACGATAAATAAACTAACTTGTAATTAATATTTTGAAAGGAGGGTTTGCATATAATGTAGAAAATAATTCTAAAAATAAGTGAGTTGTTTATCAAATTATTAAAAATAAACTAGGATTGTGTTCCTTATGATTTCATAACTTAGAAGACTTTTACTAGTGATCTATCCTGGTGAATTTTATGTAAGACTTATGTTTAGTACATCTAATGTTTTTCGGCTTAAAAACTACACTTATCTCCTTTTGGTCTTAAAGTGCATGTGTTAAGTACGTCAATAGACAATAGATGTTTTCCACCCATCTTCTCTCGGTCTCAAAAATGTGTATATTTAGCTTTGTAATAAGTCTTGACTTTAATTATCCTCAATTAGAGCTCAAGTTAATTAGATGAGAATTGTTAATCTCCAATTGCCATTGTTACTCTCTTTTCCTAACTTCAACCTCCTTGGTTGAGCAAGTTGAAAATACAGGCTTCAACATTTGCAACCGCTAAAACTTAATTAAAATGAAGAGAATAACAATCCACCCACTTAATTCACAATTCAAGAATCACTATTTCATTATACCTACATTCGTTAATCCATCATGGTTCCCACAATCCTAGCCTAAGAGATTGATCCGACATGTTTATGAGAAAACAAATAAAAGATGTAGAAGAAATCATAATTAAATATTTACTTCAATAAATACTTGTACAACAAAATCTCCAAGCTAAAAGTTTCCACGAGAACTAGCTGAATTTCCAACAATTTTCAACTAAACTATTACACAAAGTATGAATTGTACAACAATTAAATTGTAAACTCTATATGATATTTTCTAGCACTATAAATTCCACACACCTAATACATGAAATAAAGAATATTTATAATAGTAGATGAATCCTTCATTATTCCTTCTTAAATTTGAATTGGGTTTTGCAGCTTCAATTCCTAGTCGAATTGGGATTTGCAAATTCTGGCCGACTGGACTATGCTGCATGTTCCGCCCCTCAAAGCGCAAGAATGCTGGCGCGCTGTGCCTCTGGTTGCCCCATCCCGCCTGCATCGTGCATGCCATGGCACAAGCATGCCTGCGCGATGCCAACTTCTATATATTCGATTCGTCAATTTCGTTTTGCCATTCTTGCACTTTTAAGCTACATTTAAGCCCATACTTGAAAGTATCTAATCATGTGCGTTAGCTCGTTTTCACAAATATATCGTAAAACATATGAAAACATGCACAATTTACTCTAAAAATATAGAAAATATGGCTAAAAAATACGTAAATTCACCATTCATCAATGAGGACTTAGTCTCCACACTGGCTAATATCCCTCCTGTCTCTGCCAACGTGAGTCACACCAGACTATTGGCCAAGGTCAGAACTTCTCTGGTCATCGGCCACCAGGTTGCTTTCAAAGAAGCCAGACTATCCATGCTCACTACTTTCCAGCTTAAAGAATCAGCTACCACATTTGCCTTTTCTGGGTGATACAGGATTGTAACATCATAGTCATTAAGCAGCTCCATCCATCTCCGCTATCTCAGATTAAGATCTTTTTGGGAGAACACATACTGCAGACTGAGATGGTCTGTGAACACCTTACAACAGGCCCATAAAAGTAATGCCTCTAAATTTTTAGGGCGAATACTACCACTGCCAACTCCAGGTCATGTGTGGGTTAGTTCTTCTCGTGCACCTTCAACTTTCCTGAAGCATAAGAAATGACCTGTCCTTCACGCATTAACACAACACCCAACCCAGACCATGAGGCATCACAATAAACTAAAAAATCTTTACCTTCCACCGGTAGTTCCAAGATAGGTGCCATTAGCTCAATCATGTTCTTTAGCTCTTTTTCACAAATATATAATAAAATACATGAAAACACACACAATTTATTCTCAAAATATATTAAAGTATGGGTAAAATATGGCTAAGAAACACGTAAATTTACTGTTCATTAATGACGACTTAGCCTCCACACTGGCTAATATCCCTCATGTCTCTGCCAACGTGAGTCACACCAGACTGTTGGCCAAGGTCTGAACTTATCTGGCCATCGGGCGCCGGGTTGCTTCCATATAAGCCTGACTACTCATGCTCACTACTTTCCAGCTCAAAGCATCGACCACCATATTTTCCTTTCCTGGGTGATACAGGATTGTAACATCATAGTCCTTAAGCAACTCCATCCATCTCCACTACCTTAGATTAAAATCTTTTTGGGAGAACACATACTGCAAGCTGTGATGGTCTATAAACACCTTATAACGGGCACCTACAAGTAATGCCTCCAAATTTTTAGGGAGGACACCACCACTGCCAACTCCAGGTCATGTGTGGATTAATTCTTCTCATACACCTTCAACTATCACGAACCATAAGCAATAACCTGTCCTTCCTGCACTAACACAACACCCAACCCAGACCCTGAGGTATCATAGTAAAGTATAAAATCTTTACCTTCCACTGGTAGTGGCAGGATAAGTGTTGTGGTTAGCAGGGTTATGAGCTTCTGAAAACTCTCTTCACATTCCTCAGACTATTGAAAAGGCACATCCTTCTGAGTGAGCCTTGTCAACACTGAGGCAATGGTTGTGAATCCCTTCACGAATCGGCGGTAATAGCTAGCCATCCCCATAAAACTCCGTACTTCTGTTACTATAGTAGGCCTAGCCCAATTTCGGACCGCTTACGTCTTCTGTGGATCCAATTTAATTCCTTCCTTGGAGATTACATGCCCCAGAAAAATACCAACTCCAGCCAAAATTCACATTTAGTGAACTTGGTGTACAATTGTTCCTCCTTCAATAACCCTAGCACAATCTTCAGATATTTTCATGCTCCTTCTTAGTCTTTGAGTACACCAAAATATCATCAATGAACACGATTACAAATAAATCTAGATAAGGTTTGAAGATACCATTCATCAAGCTCATGAATTCTACTAGAGCATTAGTGAGTCCAAAGGACATGACTAGGAACTCATAATGTCCATACCTGGTTCGAAAAGCCATCATGGGAATATCCTCAGCACGAATCTTCAGCTGATGATAACTCGATCTTAAGTCAATCTTTGAGAATACTGCTGCTCCCTGTAACTAATTTCTCCTTCCTCAAAATACAAATACAGACAAAACACAATGAAGTTTTCTTTTCCAATCAGGTCTAGATATGAGAGATTTTCCAATGTGGTTGATTTTTAACAAATAAAAAGAGAAAGGAATCATCATTTCTAGTACGACTGATTTTTAACAGAGAAACAGAAAAAAAGGTCACCAGTGGAGGGAACGACGGACAACGAGCTAAAAATACAACCAACAATAAATATTTAGCTCATTAAATACTCTAAGGGCTCATTTGAAATAAAGGATTAGGGATAAATAGTGCCGAAATTAATTTCAGAATGAGTTTATCCCACGTTTGGTTGAGATAAAATCTAGAAATAACTTATATCAGAATTAATTATCTTATGATTATAGTATTATTTTTATCCCACATTAAGAGTGAAACAATAATTCCGGGATCATTATTGAAAATTATACTGTATGAAAGTTAGGATAAAATAATTACCCACTTTAACCTATATTTCAGTTTATTATCTCTTTAGTCATTCTTAATTTCTTTTTTTTTTTGCTAATTGTCTTTAGCAACCATCATATTTTTCTTCGTTCTTTTCTTTCTTGTTCTACTACTTTATTTTTTCTTTACTGCTTCTTATTTCTTCTTCTTGTGCTCTTTTATTCCTGTTTCTTTCATTTTTTTCTTCTTCTGCTTCTTCTTTCTTTTATTTTCTTCTTCTTTCATAATTTAAATATTTAAATTTGCAGAAATTATATGAAAATTTAGTCTTTTTTAAGGATATATATATACATATACGTTATGATAAAGATTTATTTGCGTAGCATTGATATTGCATTGTTGATATCTAAATATATTTAATGTGATTATGAATTTTATTTTTTGATACTTAGAAACTAATTGAGAGTGATATTCATATTTATCATTATAAATTTAAATATTGTTGGGTGAATTATACTGAAAAAAATTAAAATTCCATTATTGTAGAAATTATATGAAAATTTAGTTTTTTTTAAGGATATATATGTACATATACGTTATGATAAAGATGTATTTGCGTTGCATTGATATTGCATTGTTGATATCTAAATATATTTAATGTGATTATGAATTTTATTTTTTGATACTTAGAAACTAATTGAGAGTGATATTCATATTTATCATTATAAATTTAAATATTTTTGGGTGAATTATACTGAAAAAAAATTAAAATTCCATCATTGGAGTTTTTAAAAGTTTGAATACTCACAAATGGGTTTTGAATTTCTTGAAGATTGCAACAAATTGATGATTGTAGTTCATTGGCGGTGTCATTTCGAAACTGTGGCTAGAATTTAAAAAATATTTGACCCATTTAGAATAGAGTTTCACAGTTGAAGTTCGTAGGAGATCAAACACATTTTTTGATATAAGTTGTATATATAATTTTGTATAACAATGTAAAAGTGTGTATACGCACCTCTTATACACTATCAGACACTTTTATACAAGGCTTATACATTGTGTACAATAAGGGGTCATTTGGTTGGGAAAAAGTTACTCCGGAATTGTTATCCCATCCCAACCATCCTCAATGTGGGATAAAAATAACATTATAACCCCGAAATAAGTTATTTTGAGATTTTATCCCAACCAAACATGGGATAAACTCATTCAAAAATTAATTTCGGGACTATTTTCCTTATCTCTCATACCAAACGAGCCCTAAGTGTATAATATTATGTGAAAAGAGTCAAAAATACCCCTCTACTTTAGTATATTACCTAACTTTGCCGTTGGTTATACTATAGGGCAAAATATACTTCCGCCGTTAACAAAGTAAATAAAATTGCCCCTCAATCGGATGAAATCCCTCAAATTGACTTAAAATACCTAATTTCAATTAAATTACTCATTTTCCCCTTTAAACCCGAACCTGATCCACTAAATTAAATAAACTCAAACCAAATTAAACCCCAAAACTCATCTCTTCATCTTCTTCCCAAAACACATAATATTGTTTTCGACTGCATGCATACATTGATATATTTCAGTAGGACTTCCCCATAATCCCACCAAAAGGGGTCTGGGGAAGGTAAAGTGTACACAGTAGAGAGACTATTTCTGATAAACCTTGACATTTTCATTGCAGATGAAAGCAAAACAAGTTCTCAAAAATTATTTAAAGAAAAAGTCTTAGAAATAAAAGCATTTCGATCAAACAGATATTTCTCTTATAAAATGTTGGAACAATTAAAATAGAAATTAAATATTTACCAAATCTCTTCATATTAAGAACGATGAAGCCAGTGGAGACGTAAACATTGAAACAAAACGAAGGTTGATTCAGTAAAATGATCGACGTCGCCAACTACTTGATAACATGAAACTAATCAATAATATACTAGCTAACCGCGTTAAAACAAGCAAATTTTGCAACATCACTCTGAATATTATTTCACTTTGCAAATACAACATTTATTCTCAACGAACAAAGCATGCACAAAGGAAAGTATGACCTCAAATCAGAGGAAGCCGAGCTGATTCTGCTGTATTCCCTGCACGAGTTTTGGGGTTTAATTTGGTTTGAGTTTATTTAATTTAGTGGGTCGGTATCGAATTTAAAGGAAAAATAGATAATTTAATTGAAATCAGGTATTTTAAGTCAATTTGGGGGATTCTATCTTATTGAGGGGCAATTTTGTTTATTTTATCAACGACCGGGGTATATTTGGCTCTATAGTATAACCGTGGGAAAAATTAGTTAATATATTAAAGTAGAGGTGTATTTTTGACTCTTTTTCCTAATGTTATATAATATTGTATACAATATATAAGACTGTTGCGAAAAAAAAACTATGCGAGAATAATATAAAAATATAGGCGATGTAAATTTAATATTTTATATTAAACTATATATTTTTATAAAAATTCTTTAATTAATTCCAAAATAAGTCATTATGAGATTAACTTGTTTCTCAATCAAATCACCCTTTATTACTGATGACTCAAACCTGAAAATTTATATATATTAATTACATGATATTTTTCTATTGGTCTATTTTAACTATCCCCTAGTTAATTAAAACTCAACTGATAACCTTGTATCCAACTAAAACACCCATTCCTGTCCTTTATTAAAAGATGCAATTTTTCTTCTTTTAAAAATAAAAAATCAGTGTGTTGTTCGAACTTGAAGCTTCAAGTTTCGTTAATGGCTTCTTTGGAGTTGTAGGCTTCTTTCTTTAGGTTCTAAGCTCCAATTCAATGGTTATTCATGCTACCCACTTCAAAAATAGTATCACCCAATTGATTTTAACACCCAAATTTAAAGATCTGGAAATTTGGAGGCAAGCTTTGGAAA
Organism: Datura wrightii; assembly: GCA_035772735.1. NCBI lineage: Eukaryota > Viridiplantae > Streptophyta > Magnoliopsida > Solanales > Solanaceae > Datura > Datura wrightii. The sequence continues at coordinate 99,791,725 of JASDFA010000008.1, forward strand.
ACTTCTTCAATGGCTGCTTTAGATCACTTCTTTAATGGAGGTTTTTTTTGTCAAGTATACTCAATCAGACCTTGAACTTAAGAACCCAATTCCAACAATTTCAAGTTCAAAGTATAATTTTAGGTGAGAGAATTATAGAGATTATTATGTATATAATCAGGAGAAATACTTCAAGGATATAAAAAGTTATATATTCAATATAATTAAAAAAATTTAAAAATAAACTAAAATTTTATTTTATAAAAATAAACTATCATACCCAATGGGCAAAGTGGAATGACAAAACACTAAATGCATTGTCATATACACATGAGTAAATTTCAGAAGTCGATTTGGGTGTGGTACAGGTTGATCAACAATCGAAATGTCACTTGATCACTACTCTACTGTGAGTCTAGAGAGGGCTTGCATGATCTACTTCTTCATGATCGGCAATCGATCAATATTGAGTATTGAATGCTAAAGGAGATTCATCGATTAAGAAATGACAAGGTTAAGCGCCTGCACTTTGCCAACACTCTCACCACACTTGCGATGCGGCGATTGACAAATATCTTTGACTCCCGTGGTGATAGGGTCATTGTTGCCCCTACTGACACTGTGGACATCACAACTGTCTATGGCCCCAATAAAACTCCTAGACCAAGCTGACACAATCCGAGGAGAGAGACGTGCAAGCAAATATGCTTGCATGAATGCATAAAATGATAAAATGGCAGTGTTAGCAAGTAGGGATGGACTTCACAGAGCTAGATACACAGTTTCCTTTATTGATGATATCAGGTAACGTGATGGGTGAAGGGGTAGAGCTACCTGAGAATGAAGATGTTAATACTCAAAACTTGATGAGTAGTGCTGCTGATGGATCAGATACTAAGGATAAGGATAATTATATTGACTCGCGGGAGTTTGATGGCGAGGGCGACGTTAAGGGCCCGACGAGGAGTAGGCCCTAGAGGGCCATAGGGAGAATTTCTTACTTTACTTTTGTACTTCTACGCTTTAATTATGCATTGAAGATTCTGTGACTTAAGTATGGGGTGGGAGATAATGTCATTGTAACAACATTTTAAGGTCAGCATGTTTATGCCATAGTTTAAATTCTTCAAGAAAATGCAAAAACATTTTATTCTTAGTTTTTTTTGTAACTTCTTAGTCCTCATTATGCGACGTAAACATCCCCCTCGATTTTTCTTTTGGCCTCGATTCTTTTTTGAGGGAATTATTTTGAACTAGGTGAGTTTTATTTTTATTCATAGGAACGACTGCTCCTGACGATGGATGATTGATGACTTCTCTTGAGGAAAAATTAGTCGATAGATGGTAGGAAGGAATCTTGATCCCTTGAGATCAAAGTGAATGCTACGTGTTCGGGCTAGGTGTTGCATTGATCATCGACGTAAGTTTGTGTTTTTATTGTGAACACATGACGAGAAAATAACAAATGATCTTTATTGAGACACTTAGGCTCATTTTCATCTCTTACACTTAGGATGACAGCCTGTAACAAACATGCTTGCATTGATTGTTTATTTGCTTAACCAAAGTGTAATATGTGTCCTCTTGAGTCAAGATGTGCCATGAGTGAAATAAGCTTAGTTGACATTTTATGCTTTGTGATAATATCTAGAAATTGCGTGATGTGTATACAACGCGGAATGAAGAATATAGGGTTAGGAGATGATGGAGGTGCATGTTTCGTTGTTTAAGCCTTGGTTATTCCCATCTCCCTTACCTACCCATAGATAATGTCCTTAATTAAGTCTATCGAGCCTTTAGCCTATTCTTTATATAATATTCTCTTTGTTTGATTGACCATAAATTTAATTCCATGACTCCAATGAGCACTTAGAACCATGAATAAGTAAGCGCTTAAGAGAAAATTGGAAGGCTGTGAAGTGGATTATGGAGGGTGAAAAAAGAAAGAAAAAGATTAAGAGGGCATATGTTGAACAAAAATTATAGATGCCACTAGTAGGAAGACAATAAACAAAAAAGATAAAAATAATGACTGCTCCTTACTAGTGTTACAAGAAAACTTTGTCCAAAGGAAGATGGGGAAACTAGAGTATATAGTGGGAGGAGAAAGGAGAAGAGAAGAGTGTTAAACTAAAGAAAAATGTGCTAAACGAACAAGAACATGTGATGTATAAAAGTATTTAGGAAGAATAGTCACTATTTAGCCAAATATTCCCTACCCACCCCTTGGCCTACATTACAATCATTAAAGACCTACTTGATCCTAATTCGACATTCTTGTATTAGCAGAGTAACTACACAAAGGGCATTATGGTTCATATCATATTGCATGAAATTCTTTAAGATTGTGAGCGTAATTTGAATTTTGTGTCCGTATAAAATATTGATATTGCATATTGAGTGAATGCTGGGCACTTCTCTTAATCGGTAAGGGCACATAATCAACGAAAAGATTGGTGAAGCATGACTCTTAATTAGGTAAGCATAGAAAGCTTAGACGACGATTATACGAAGAGTTAGTCTTTGAAGCTAGGTCGTCTTAATGAAGGTTATTGTTGAGTTTTAAAAAGAAGAAAGATGTGAAAGCATGATGTGTTTAGGAATTGCACACTATTGGTCGACGAAGCCTTAGCCTGAGCAGACCTGTTCACTTGGTATAGCTCGGTGAGATAGTCAGTCATAGGATTCTAAGTCAGTACTTGATCGAGGACGAGCAAGAGTCTAAGTGTTAGATGTTGATGTTGGAGAATGCATATATTTAGCCATCAACACCTCGCTTTTGTCCCTTTTACATATTGAGTTTTTCATATTCTGCTTAATATTGCGGTTTTGATGTGTGCAGACAATTTTTGATGAAAATAAAGCATTTCGGGGCATTTCATTGATGTTGGAAAGAAGTTCATATGACTATACAAAAATCATAAGACCTCGAAGCAGTTGTGCCACCCTTTGCAACACAAGGGTGGTGCGAGAGCATAAAGTTTTTCCACACAAATTCATAGCAAAGGTGGTGCAAAGAAATCAACCGGCAGAACCTAGAATGTACTATCACGACACCCTTTTGTGACACAAAGGTGGTGGAAGGCAAGAGTTTTTGCTATACTTGAGCCATGGTGATGATGGCGCGAGGATTTCTGTCTCTCTAAAGTTAAATTGTATTGTTGCGCCACCCTTTGCGATGCGAGGATGGCTCGAAGAAGGAAGGTTTTACCATGGTAAATCCAGAGTGAAGGTGGCACGAAAAATCATGTCTCTCTGAATCCAGTTACCACTCTTGCACCACCCTTTGCGATGCAAGGGTGGCACAAGACTATTGTCTGCTAATCCGATTAGGATTTTTTTTCTTATTTTGACTTTTGCATGATCTTAAACTCTATAAATAGATCTTTTGACGTAGAAAAATGGATTGAACGATTTTTTAGCGGCCAAAGCTAGGGCAACAAATGATCTTCTTTTGATTTAATTTTTTTTCTTCATTTCTTTCATTTAATTCTTGTAATCTCATGATTTCCTTTATGCTTATGAGAATTATAAGCAGCCAAACTGCCTAGTTCTAGGGTTTTGGCATAAACATGAAGGTTTTTGTTTGATAATTCGTATGTGCTTATTTAATTCTCCATGTTTGGGTTATTTATTTCTTCTTGATTTTACTTATTTGTCAGCTTGATCACCTTTCAAAATTTACTTGTGACTGATTAATTGAACTTGCAAGAGGGAATTGCGAGGGTAATAAGAAGAAGTAGATCTTGTCTGATAACCTTATAAAGAAAAGGGATCGATTCGCTAATAAAGATAGAATTATACTCTTTACCCTTACTTAGTTGATATAGATGAAATCTTACATGCACTTCACTATTAGGGATAGTCGAGTAGTCGTAGAGTTATTAAAAAGATGCCCAATAAAGTGATATCAACTTGCAACTAATAACCCGATAGAAAATCAGAGTCAGTTCAAATGATTACTTAATCTCCCTATATCGATTTATCTCAATTAATCACGTAAAAATTCGCTGTTCGTATGGTTGATTATTCATTAGTTAGTATCTTTTGATTTTTGATTTAGTTAGACCATAAATATATCTTTAGGATTAATTACTTAAATAGATTATTAGAATTAATTTAATCTAGTAAATAGTTAATCGATAAGTCTCTTTGGCTACAATATTTAAATTTTATAGTTCTGTATTACTTAATAACCATGTGCACTCGTGCGTGCTTCCGAATGCATCATTGAGCTATGACAAAGCGTAACTTCATATCAGTTGATTTGGATTTTGGAATAGTCAAAGCTTAAGTTCAGATCTTCGACTTTGAAGTTGGGCTTTTGCAGCACCCAAGTTCAAGTCTAACATCATTTTAAGGCAACAAAACTTTAAAACTTTATGAATTTTCAATTATTCTTTAAATATGAGTTTTTAAGAACAACCATATGTGAACTTCGCCCCACTATACTTTAAAACTTTATGAATTTTCAATTATTCTTTAAATATGAGTTTTTAAGAACATCTTTTTTTTTTTTTGGAGAGCAAAGATTTGAAGTTTTAACTAAAAATGGACATGAACAATCGAAGATGGACATAATGAAGGTTACAAATTTATAAGAGAATTATACACCACATGAATTGTGCATTTCATATTGATACTTTTAAATAATAATCCTTCAAATTATAGCAACTTAAGAGAAGGTGTATTCCTTGATTTTAATCTTCAAGTTTTATTAAACTTATCGATCCTTATCAATTTTCCCATTTCTCTCAATTTCTGATCCTTATCCTCCATTTACCTCTCTCTCTTCTCTATCTCTCAATTTTGCTGCTAGACAACTTTTCATTATATATTGTTGTTGCTATGATGGATAGGGTGGAGGAACCTAAAAACTCAGTTGAAGAGCTTTAAGAGTTTGAAAATGAGTTTTTGATGAATGTATTTTTCTTTGATAAAATTGATACCGGGATTTGTTGGATCTTGGTAGGTTAGCTGTTGTTTAATTTTCAAATCCTCGAATGAGGTTGAGTGAATTTTGTTAGAATAATTTGAGTTGAAAGCCAAGAACAAAGAAAAAGGTCGATGTGTTTATATACATAACATATATGTGATATACATATGATATAGAAGTGGTAGATATTGTGTATGTCACACGTATTAAGTATGTCATATGCATAAATTTAGTGGATATATATATATATGTATATATGTTAGGATTTATCCTGAATTTCTACCTTAGTTGGATTCTGCATCATAATTGTGTTTTCTTGGTAGAAAAGGTTTTCTTTGTGGATAAGTACTCTACCATAGCTTTCATTTTCTTGGAAGACAAGTTTTGGACTTCTATAAATAAAAGATCCTTTCTTCTCATACATAACACAACAACATCCACAATATAGTCTTTAAAGAATTTTGTTTGGAGGGAGATTTATTTTTTCAATAGTTTTAGAATATTTTTTATATTAGTAATTTTCATATGCAGGTCAATTGACCGAACACATATTGTAAAGCCTTTTTTTATAACTTTTTATTTGTCATTTATTTATCACCAATAAGGTTTTGCAATTATTAGTTTCTGCATGATGCCCTGCTAGTTTGATCCCAACAATGTATATATAAGTGATATGCACGAGATGATCATTACAAAGTTCTTTTTCTACCTCAAAGTTTAATCTGAAATTCGATTGGTACCTCGTTATATCTGCACGAAATCATCTCAAACTTGAAATCCAAACGGATGTTTCTAAGCTTTTAAAACAATACCTAGTAAAAACTAATTCTAGTTTTGCAAATTTAATTTTAATTTCAAAGCTTTATCAATGACGGTTGATTCTAGTTCTTCACGTTTTAGTATACACACACACATCTTTCTTATGATATGTATCTACTAATAACACTTCTTTATTACTATAATACATTTCTTTCTTGTGCACAAAGTTTTTTTGAATAAGCAGAAACTAATATAAAGTATTTGATGAGATATATTCAATAACTGCATAAGATGGCCTTTATGAAATGTATATCAAAAGGTATGTCTATTATAAAAACTTATATAACTGATTGTATATCGGCTATTTAATTGAATATTAAGCATAAATACAAAAGTTGTGTTTGTCATTTTTGAATGTATATAATTATATAAATTCTCCTCCATACATATATACCTCTCGTAAACTTGTATAAATAATTGTATATCAACATACTGTTTAACATAATTTTATCATATAAAATGTCACCTATGAAATGTATATCAAAAGGTATATTTATTATAGAAACTTGTATAATTGATTGGAGATCAGTAATTCAATAGAATTTTAAGCATGATATTTATAAGTTGTGTTTTTTTTGAATGTGTATAACTGTATGAGTTCTCCTTCATACATGTATATCTCTTGTAAAACTTGTATGTATAACTGTATGAGTTCACCTTCATACATGTATATCTCTCGTAAAATTTGTATTTGTTAACTGTATATCAATATATTATTCAACAGAATTTTAGGCATGATATACATGTTTTCTCACATAATGTATAAATTGAGCCTAAAAGATGGAAGTATAATCACATTTGAGGAAGATTGATTTTCTGTAAATATTCAACAAGAAAAAAGAAAGAAAGATGGAGAATATTTAGGAGAGAAATAAGGTTACAAAAAGAATTTGAAGAGAGAAAATGTGAACCTTTTTAATAAATAGAAGAGAGAATGATCAGTTTTTATATTTAATTAATATAGTTTTATATCTTGGTTATTAAATGTCAAAAGTTAAAAGTTATGCTAGTTTGTGCCAATAGTAATGGTATTCCCATGTCAATTTCCCTTGATTTTACTTTTTCCTTTGGAGGATAGACAAAGTATTACCATAGTTGGTTTTACTTTATCTTAAAGGAAAATTAAAAAAATCTTCTATATTAAATTTGTTTAATCTCTTTCTCGGAAGAAATAAAGGTTTTGGATTTCTATAAACTGAAAATTTTTTTCCTCATATCTCAATACATAATAGTATTCACAATGTAATTATTTAAATAATTTTGTTTATGGGGTGTTGACATTCAATTTTGACCCTCCACATTTTAGTTAATTATTTAAGCTTCTCAAAATCCAAAAAGAATAAATATTCATTTTCACATAATCAAAAATATTTTTTAAATATTTTAGATAACATTTTATCATATCATTTGGCAAAATACTCCTAATATATATACTATATATATTTTCTTTATATTAAACAATAAATATTGAGTATACTTATTTTATCAGTTTAAAAATTATTCTGTACTGAGAACAAGAGTTATATTAAGTTCGTCTGTCATTTTATAAATCACAAGTCACTTAAGACTCGAGTTTAACAATTTATACATTATTTAAAAAAAAAGGGATTATAATTATTTTATTTGGTTAAATTCAAGAAGCTTGTTAAATTAACTAGAAAATAATTTGACTCAATTTTATTTGAAATTATTTTTTTTAAAGAGTGATTTTATTTTAATAAATTTAGTTATTTTAATTTTTACTACCCTCTTTATATATATGTGTATGCACACGCGCTTTATATTATCATTTTTTTCATGTTTTAATTTCGGCTGTCCGATCAAGATGATCGAACGACCCAAAATAAGTCAAAAAGGGGCAATACCTTTCAGACCTAAGCCCTAGTCCCCTCACTTTTTTTCTCCCACGCTCCCCTACAGACCTCTTCACCAACGTTTCTTTCCAAAGCCACGACCCTCACCAGAACTCTTTCTCTATGACCATAGCCCTTTCCTCCCTTTCATAGTGGTCCCCAAACCCAGACCTTCTCTCCCTTACCTTTTTCCTGACCAAGCTGCAGACCCCGTCCCATCCCCCGAAATCTGCCGAAAATCTCACTTACTCCGCTGCTAGCTTGTGGAAGTGCAGAAGGGTCTCCATCCCTTCAAATCAGGTAGGTATTGTTTTTATTTTTCCTATGTGTTCTTTTTTTTAAAAAAAAAATTAATTTAAAATTCGAGTTCTAGCTTAGAGATTGTATTTACATTTTCACCACTAGGGGACAGGGGTTCACGATTCAGAATCTGAAAAATAAAAAAAAGAAAGAAAAGAGAAACACAGATTTTTGCCCTAGTTTTCTGATTTCACCGAAAAAATTTAGAACAAGATTATGTTGTTACAAAAGTTTTTGGATAACTAGGGCTCAATCTAACCTTGTTCTTTTCTATTGATTACGAGTCAAAAATGTGGTAAACACAATCCTCGTCAACTCATTGGTTTTTGAGTTCGCTGCTCCAGAAAAAGTAATGTTTTTCCATGTCGGTATCATTTTTTCCTCTATTCTTTATTTTTCGTTATTGCTGACTAGTTAATGCCGCATTAATTTACATATTAGTTTATATTGCCTACTTTCAATTCCTTTTATGTTATTTTTAAGTCTAGAATAGTGATAATTGATTGTTTAGCTTATCATGCTATTCTATATTTTTACTTAGTTTATACTCTGTGTGAATTAAGTTTGGGTTTCCAATCTGGTCTTGAAATTGAAAAATATCTACTCACGTCTTAGTTTTACATGAACTCTTGTTATATTCATATTATAATTCCCAAATATATTCTCATTTGGAAATGGAGTTCAAGGATGTTATTTTAGTCAGCAAATCTCATTTTTAAGGTGTGTGTTACTAGTTTATAATATATTTTTTTCCTTTGCTATTTAGTTCGATAATTGCCAGATTTTGTTTTCCCATATTGCCTTAGTTCTATAAATTTTCATTTATCCCTGTATATGGGGCTTACTTTACTGGTTTATTGGTGTATTTAGTAGTCTGACTCAATTTTTTAGGATCGGTAATTTATTTTTTATTTGATATGTTGTGTCAATAGTTTTATGCTCAGTATTTTGTTTGCATAGTTGAGCTCATATGTAAAACCATTTACTTCTTATTTCGAGTATGAGTTATTGATAATAGTATAAGTCGGGGCATTAAATTAAGGGTGACAAAAAAATTTTGAAATGTAAAAAAAGTAACACAAGTTTTAATCATTTAGTAGAGGTGACAAGTTTATAATTAGTGCTTAAAGATATTTGATCACTTTTTGAATAAGCTCCCATCTTTTTATTTTTACACTTTGGCCCAACTTATATAAAACCCTAATTACCTAAAAAGGGGGAAAATCCGCCAAATCATCGACCTGAACTTCTTCTTCTTTGACTGCTGCAGCTATTGCTGTTTCTCCTCCTCCTTTTCATCATCATCATCATCATCATCATCATCATCATCTTATTTTTGTTGTTGTTGTTGTTGAACATTTGGTGGGACAAAAATTCGGCGATTCACATATTTTTTGAGCTAGAATTTATTGTAATAGCATAGAAAATTACATTTGGTAAGTGCACAATATCGTTTTTTGTGTATTATTCATCTGGGTAAAATTTTATTTTTTCAACAGATTCGATAGTTTGCAACAACTGCATAATCTATTGTAAAAAAACTTTTATTTTTTCACAACAACTAATAAAGAAGTTGCAACAATTGTTGTACTTGCTGAAACAATTGCAGCAACTGTTGCACCTTTTGCTGTTAGTTGTTGTAACAACTGAGTAATCTGTTGTAGAAAAGCTTCTAATTTTTTCGCAACAACTTGTAAAGAAGTTGCAACAGTTGTTGCACTTGTTGCAACAACTGCAACAGTTGTTGTACTTGCTGCAATAATTGCAGAAGCTGCTGCACCTTTTGCTATTAGTTGTTGCAACAACTGAGTAATTTATTGTAAAAACAACTTCTAATTTTTCCGCAACAACTCTTAAAGAAGTTGCAACAGTTGTTGTACTTGCTACAACAGTTGCAGCAGCTGCTGCACCTTTTGTTGTTAGTTGTTGCAACAACTGAGTAATCTATTGAAAAAAAGCTTTCAATTTTTCCACAACAACTCTTAAAGAAGTTGCAATAGTTGTTGCACTTGCTGCAACAGTTGTTGCACTTACTGCAACAACTGCAACAGTTGTTGAAGTTGCTGTAACATTTGCAGCAACTGTTGCACCTTTTGCTGTTGTTGTTGCAACAACGGAGTAATTTATTGTAAAAACGCTTCTAACTTTTCTACAACAACTTGTAAAGAAGTTGCAATATTTGTTGCACTTGCTGCAGCAACTGCAACAATTGTTGTACTTGCTGCAACAGTTGCAGCAGCTGCTGCACCTTTTGCTGTTAGTTGTTGCAACAACTGAGTAATGTGTTGTAAAAAAACTTCTAATTTTTTCTCAACAACTTGTAAAGAAGTTGCAACAGTTGTTGCACTTGATGCAACAATTGCAACAGTTGTTGTACTTGCTATAATAATTGCAGCAGCTGCTGCACCTTTTTGCTGTTAGTTGTTACAACAATTGAGTAATCTGTTGTAAAAAAACTTCTAATTTTTCTGTAACAACTTATAACGAAGTTGCAATAGTTGTTTCACTTGCTGCAACAGTAGTTGTACTTGCTGCAACAATTGTAGCAGTTGTTGCACCTTTTGCTGTTAGTTGTTGAAATAATTAAATTCTGTTGTAAAAAATATCTAATTTTTTCACAATAACTTGTAAATAAGTTGCAACAGTTGTTGTGCTTGTTGCAACAATTTCAACAACTTTTGTGCTTGCTGCAATAACTGCAACAATAGTTGCACCTTTTGTTGGTAGTTGTTGCAACAACTCAGTAATGTGCAGTAAAAAAAGTTCTAAATTTTTTCAACAACTTATAAAGAAGTTGCAATAGCTGTTGTATTTGCTGCAACAACTGCAACAATTATTGTACTTGCTACAACAAGTGCAACAACTGCTATATCATTTGCTGTTAGTTGTTGCAACAACTGAGTAATCTGTTGTAATAAAGCTTCTAATATTTTTGCAACAACTTACTCAGTTGGTGCAACGCAACAACTACAACAGTTGTTGCAATAGTTCAACAGTTGCTGCAACCATTATAACAGTTGTTTTATTTTAGCACAATTTTTTCTCCGGTAATGACTAATTTTTTTACTTTAACATAAAATATCTTCAGGTATCTTGAATACCATTGATGGAGGACAATAGGAGTTGATTGTCATGGTGAATGGATCGAATCCAACAACTGTTATATTTGGTGTTGGAAGGATAGAGACATGGTAGAGACGGTTGCGATGATTGTGAATAGAGATATCACGTATGAAGATTTCGTGAATAAAATCATCACCAATTGTGAATTAAATTGTGAGTTGAAAGATCTTGTCGTCACTTACATGCATAGCTGTGGGCAAAGGCAGAGGGCGACTCCTTTTTGGATAAAGGATGAAGTTAGTTTGCATATTTTTTTAGAAGATTAAGCTAGACCTATTTTGAGGGTATACACGATTGTAGGGTCGGTAGAGAACCAGAATTTATCTCAAAATTAGTAGGATATGTTAAATGATGAATGTGACAAGGTGGATATGGATATTCCAGACAAAGAAAGTGGTGGGGATGAACAGATTCCTACTCCTGAGTTGCCAACAATACACAGGGAACTACACAATCAACACAGTCCAGCCATGTTCAAGATGATGAAACAGGTTTTTACAATGGAATGTTATTCAAGAATAAGCAAGAACTAGATGTTGCACTAAAACTTTCTTAAAGAAAGATTTTAGATTGAAAAAATTTATCAACTCACATTATGTGTATTGTGTGAGATGTGCATATCCCGAGTACAAGTGGTGGCTGAGAGCTGTGAAACTTAAAAATTCTAATAGGTTTCACATAAAAAAGTATGAAAAGTCACACATATGTGGTTCACAGCATCTTATGAGTCATAATCCACATGCCATAGTGAAAGCCATTGGTGAATACTTCAAAGATAGGTTTTCCGAGGGTAGAGGCTCGTCCACAAAAGATATGAGAAATTCACTCCGTATAGAGTTAGACCGCAAGGTCAGTTATTGAAAGGTTTGGAAGGACAGTGAGATTGCAAAGTCTTTGATAAGAGGGACACGCGAGCACGGGTATGTAGTGCTTGATGCATACCGCTATATGCTTAGGACCGTAGACCCGAAAAGTAAGACAACATTGAAGGTTGATGAAAATGGTAAGTTCAAATATTTTTTGTGGCCTATGGAGCTTGTATTCTTGGTTTTGCACATATGAAAAAAGTCCTAGCTATTGATGGGACATTTTTAAAGAGTAAGTACGACGGAGTGTTGTTATCTGCAGTTGCACAGGATGCAGAGAATCATGTTTTTCCTGTGGCATTCTGTGTAGTAGACTCTAAGTGTGATGCCTCATACAAATATTTTCTTGAACAAATAAGCAGTTTTGTAAATGATACACCAGAGTTGTGCATAATTTCTGAAATGCATCCAAGTATTAGAAAGGCGGTTTCAATTGTCTTTCCTTCAGTGCATTATGGTTATTGCGTGAGGCACCTTGGGAAAAATATCCGAACTAGATTTCACAATGGAAAAGTCGTCTACCATTTTTATGAAGCAGCAAATTCCTATCAGGTAGATGTTTTCAATGATCACTTCTATCAAATAAGGGATATGATTCCTGGGATCGCCGAATATCTTGAACGTGTTGGATTTCACAAATGGAGCAGGGCATTCTTTCCGGGGAATAGGTACACCTTATTGTATTAGTTGTTGTTGTTACATATTAATTAAATTAAATTTCTTATTATTAAAAATTTTAGTTATTTATTTTTTAAAGGTATAATATTATGACGACAAATATTGCTGAGTCGGTTATCACAATATTTTTGGATGAGAGAGAATTTCCAATTACTACCCTTTTGATGAAATAAATAAGAGGTTTGCAGCAAAATTTCATCAAAGGCGTATGGAATTCCTCGATGCACCAACCATCTTTGTCCCATCGATAGAAGCAACCATAGAAAAAAATTTCAATATGAGGAACAAGTTATTGGTCCATCAAATTGCCAACTACAAGTATGTTGTCACCGGTCACGGTGGAGTTGCAATGGTTGACTTGTTTTGCAAATCTTGTACTTATAGAGTATTTGACCTGGATAAAATACCTTGTCCACATGTGGCAGCGCTCCCCGTCCAATATGGTGAAGACTATGGGAGGAAAATTTATGAGTACTCCTCTTCGTATTATAAGGTAGAGACATACCTTATTGCATACTTAAAGGAAATTAATCTCGTGCCATCTAAAGAATCTTGGGAGTTCCTGTGGAGATTTTAGAGAGAGAATACCTCCTCCATTTGTTCAGCCGAAAAAAACTGGGAAGAAGGCGGATGAAGAGGAAGGCCTCAATCGAGGAATTATTTCCGACAAAGAAAAATAAATGCTCCATATGCAAAAGAGTTGGGCAAAAAAGAACCATATGCACAGAGCGAACTACTACATAGGAATAGATATGATCTTACTTATAATAACAAAACTTATTCTTATTGTTATTTGGGTACTTGGTTCATATTCTCATAAAATTGATGTGAATTTTTAACAAGTCACATTAGTCTGATCTGTTGCAACAACTATTGCACTTGCTGGAATATTTCAAACAAGTAACCTAATTTATTGTAACAACTCATAAACTTGCTGCGAATTTTCAAACAAGTGGCTGACCTGTTGTAGCAACTGTTGCACTTGATGGACAATTTCAAACAAGTAACTTAATCTGCTGCAGTAACTCATAAACTTGTTGTGAATTTTCAAACAAGTTGTTTGATAGGTGCCAACAACTGTTGAACTTGCTGGACTTTTTCAAACAAGTAACCTAATCTGTTGCAATAACTCATAAACTTATTGTGTATTTTCAAATAAGTTATTTGACAGGTGCCAACAACTGTTGAACTTGCTGGACTTTTTCAAAAAAGTAACCTAATTTGTTGCAACAACTTATAAACTTGCTGTGAATTTTCAACCAAGTTGTTTGATAGGTTCCAACAACTGTTGCACTTACTAGACTTTTTCAAACAAGTAACCTAATCTGTTACAACAACTCATAAATTTGCTGTGAATTTTCAATCAAGTTGTTTGACAGGTGCCAACAACTATTGCACTTGCTGGAAAATTTCAAAGTAAGTAACCTAATCTGTTGCAGTAACTCATAAACTTGCTGCGAATTTTCAAACAAGTTGTTTTACAGGTGCCAACAACTGTTGAACTTGCTGAACTTTTTCAAATAAGTAAACTAATCTGTTGCAACAACTCATAAACTTGCTGTGAATTTTTAAACAAGTTGTTTGAAAAGTGCCAACAACTGTTGCACTTGCTGGACTTTTTCAAACAAGTAACCTAATCTGTTGCAGCAACTCATAAACTTGCTGTGAATTTTCAAATAATTTATTTCATAGGTTCCAACAACTGTTGCACTTGCCTGACTTTTTCAAACAAGTAACCTAATCTGTTGCAACAACTCATAAACTTGCTGTAAATTTTCAAACAAGTTATTTGACAGGTGCCAACAACTGTTGCACTTGTTGGAATTTTTCAAACAAGTAACCTAATCTGTTGCAACAACTCATAAACTTGCTGTGAATTTTTAAACAAGTTGTTTGATAGGTGCCAACAACTGTTGCACTTGTTGGACTTTTTCAAACAAGTAACATAAGCTGTTGCAACAACTCATAAACTTGCTGTGAATTTTCAAACAACTATTATAATTTGATTATGAATTGCGTGGATCAATCATATTTATTATTAAATATAGTGAATTAAGTATATTTTAAGGATTCAAAGCTAGCTTTAATAGTAATGTTTTAATAACGACATAGTAATTTGATCATAATAGATAATTGATCGAGCAATTGTATGCGTAATCAACTTTAATCAAGTAATTTGATTATGAATTGCATGGATAAATCATATTTATTGTTAAATATACTGAATTAAGTGCATTTTTAAGGATTCAAAGTTAGATTTAATAATATTCTTTGACAACGACATAGTATAATTTGATCATAATAGACGATAAATCGAGCAATTGTATTCATAATCAACTTTAATCAAGTAATTTGATCATGAATTGCGTAGATCAATCATACCTATTGTTAAATATAGTGAATTAAAGGAATTTTAAGGATTTAAAGCTAGATTTAATAGTGAATTGAGTGAAAAATATTATTGTAATAGCTAAAAATCTGTTGTAACAACTAATAGACTTTTTGGACTTATTTCAGCAAGTATCATGACTTGTTGCAACAAGTTATGTACTTGTTGGGAATTTTCAAACAACTTAACCAACTTGCTGCAACAACTGTTTTACCACATGATTTAATTGCTCGAATTTTTCAACAAGTAATACGACTTATTTTAACTAAGTTATTTAGTTGTTGGGAAATCTCAACAAGTAAACTAAGTTGTTGCAACAAGTTATGTACTTGTTGAGAATTTTCAAACAACTTAACTAACTTGCTGCAACAACTATTTTACCACATGACTTAATTGCTGAGATTTTTCAACAAGTAACAGGACTTGTTTGGATAAGTTATTTAGTTGTTGGGAAATCTCAGCAAGTAAACTAAGTTGTTGCAACAAGTTATATACTTGTTGTGAATTTTCAAACAACTTAACCAACTTGCTGCAACAACTGTTTACCACATGACTTAATTGCTGAAATTTTTCAACAAGTAACACGACTTGTTTGAACAAGTTATTTAGTTGTTGGGAAATATCAGCAAGTAAACTAAGTTGTTGTAACAAGTTATTTACTTGCTGTGAATTTTCAAACAACCTTCCAGCAAGTAATATAACTTGTTGCGGAATATTAAAATACAAAAAACACAAGATATACTAAACATTAAAATACATACATTCACATAACTCTAAATAAATGATGTTCATCCCACCTTAGGGAAAGTTGTTTGACAACAAAACTTAAACATAAATAATAACTTTAAAATATCCAACAAATTGTTCAACAAACTTTTCAACTAAAGACAATCAGCTGCTCAACCGCTTTACGACACTAACCCTTATCAACTACCCCCACAACCTATCTCCACCGCATCCGCTCAACAATATTGTCACATAGGAAATGTATCAAAGTGTTGGTAATCAGAAGCTCGATGAAGGCAAGTGAATAAACACCGCATGCTGCCCCAGTTTCATTCTTGGGAGATCCGCCTTTCGGTCATAAATCCACTCTTCGTTGAGCAACTTGGGAGGCAAGTGATCGAACATTCCACTACGTTTCAAAAACCTAGGCCATAATTCCATCACTGGCTGAATGTGTTGGAAGAACTTATCTTCTGGGCAGCAAGGAAGGTTGCAATCATAAACATTTATCACTCCATCATTGATCATGAATTCAAGAGTGCCAAAATATTTCTTTTCGAGGGTCATCGCAGTGAATATTCTTTTTGGCCCAAGCCATGGGACACATCCTGGGTAAGGCTTGTCACATTTGCAATAATCAAGAAAATAGTCAGTGAAATCATGTTCATCAAGGCTTTGTTTTAACTGGATAGCATCCGACTTTAGACCCTCCTTACTCAACTTGTTGTACACATCTTTCATAAAGTTGTAGAAGTTGAGATCCAAGATTCTGTCTGTCGGATTATAGTGGTCAGGGTAGTCTATGTTTCTATTACGCATTAGATATAATATTTCATATACATATACTACAAAAAAAAGATAGTCAGTTACTTGTTGCAGCAACTCAATAAAATTACTGCAACAGGTGCCGCAGTTGCTGCATCTGTTGCAGTTGCTCAATAAATATATTGCAGCGGATGCAACAACTGCTGCAAAAGCTTAATATAATGAAACAATTGCTTAATTAAATATAAATAGAAGTTGTAGAAACTTATCCAGTCTTCCCACCACTTATCCATGTTAGTCATGCACTCAAAGTCTTGATAATTAAATTCATGCATTGTGTACAGGATCTTGGTTGATCTCTTGAGCTTGATCATCTGCTGAATTTTATTTTTCTTCTTATCATCTGCATACTTGTAAAGATTTATTGGTAGTCGCTTCGTTGGTTGATCAACCGTCATCTTTGATGTACCAACAACCTTTTTCTTTGTACTTGCTAGTGCCCTAGAAATTTGATTTCTCCTCCTCTTCACAGCAATTGCAGTAAAAGGCTTTGATATCCTTGAAGATGGGTAGATACCCCTCTTGGATATGAACTTGTTTATGACAGCCTCCATCATTCCTCGTGCTTCTGTAAAAGCCTCTGTCATGCCCTGAGTCTACACCCTGGATGAAACATGGTACTTGGAGTCACAAGTATCCCCAAGTCAATCTTTGGTCTATCATACACTGGTATTCTAAGTAAAACATGCATAACAGAAGCTTTGAAATAATACATAATAGCATTTATGAAAATTATAAATTGAACATATAGATTTAAAATATCTAAGAATCTGAAATCAAGTCTGTGTCTAAAAGCCATCTAACTGAGGAGTTGTTGGGACAAGCCCCCAGCTAACTCTAAGTCTAACTGATAATGATAAAGAAAACTGAAATGAATGAAATAACGCCCTCGAAATAGGAGGACTCACATTGCTGCTGCTGATAGAGAGATCCGAACGAAATCGATTATCGGTGTTGGGTATGAGAAGCTGCAGCTGTATCATGAAATGATACAGCATAAAAGTATACGTCAGTACTTTGAATGTACAGAGTAAGTGAGAGAAGCATAATGATAAATATATAGATGGCTGAACTGAAATGACATGCAATGACCAACTGATAAACTGAACTGAAGAATACGAAGTAAATTGAGATGGTAAAGATGACCCTGTTTGGTGGACAAAAACATGCCCTAAGTCATAAAAGTTCTGAGTCTAAGATACTGTACTAATCTGAGCTAAGATGATAGAGATGAAATTGAACTGAGCTGCTTATTCTGAAACTGGACTGGATTGACTAGTGGGAGAGTCTATAACCGACATATAACCACGTGAGTTAGACGTGGAGTCCGATATATACACCCCACCAGTAGGACCCAATATACCTTGCCAGGGTATAAAGGCATGGACTGTGAGATCACAGTCTGGGGCCTGAGGCCAATGAATATAACCTACGGTGACGACGTAGTTCTGGAACCTAGGTGCGCTGGAACCCCAGCCCTCTCGGGGCTAAATCCTACTCCCACTGGATAATTCTACCATGACTACTACTGCCAAGCGGATAGCTCGATACTAGGGTCCAAGACTATAACTGACTCAGGAATACTGTCTGAGAGCACCCTGAGCGTCTTATAAGACCGGATTCGGAAACTGGTGTTCCAAGATTGGTCAGAGCTGCTTAACAAGGAGCGTCGTAGCCATCTAGAGAACCAACTAAAAACTGAACTGGGGTCCTAGGGCTGGTCAGAGCTATAACTAGAATGTCATGACCGCCTAATGGACCAAATAATCTATATTCTGAATCTGATTTTGATAACTGAGAGGCACCACTGGCACCTCGGAAGAAGACTGTAGTCAAACTGATCAGCTGACATTATTTTTGTTATCCCGGAGGTTTGCTAAAATCTAACTGAGGCTAGAACGATGATTCTGAGTAATACAGAGTATATAGACTTTTTGACTAAATCTGACTAACACACATGTAATTGAGTTTCTAACATATAAAATTATTATAGTATCCCCTAACTCTGAGAGATGCAAGCAATTCTCAAGAATTCAGTGCTTAAACAGCATTCTAGATTCTGACTTTTCAAGAGTTAGGGCTAAATTTCTAATTTTTCGGAACAACCATCATTTTAGTTACAAACTAGTGAAAAATAGATACAATTAACATAGGATAGGATTCCACATGAATTAATCAAAGAATGATAACAATATCTTCAAATTCACAATCTCAGGGCTAGGAGTGAAAGTGAACAGGGAGAGAGTTTTGGGGGACGCTAGGGGAGAAAAATCTCCTTGCTGAATTCCCATATACCTGTAGAAGAAAACCTAGTGAAAATCCCTGAGAAGAATATCAAACCCTTGCTCCTGCTTTGTGCTTTCAGAGAAGTTCTTATGTTTTTGTTCTTGAGGGAGTTGAGAGGAATTAATGGAAAAGGTCGTTCTGGTCCTTTAAATCCCTCCTATACGAACCCAAAACAATGAGGTTTCAAGTTAAGAAAATTGGAAAAATACTAAAATAACCTTGGGATTAAAACTAGAAATCTGGCTGACAAGAACCAACGGGCCTCAGAACGGGTCGTTGGTTAAAATGACAACCCGTTAAAGCTAGCCGTGGTTTCTGAGTTCAGAAACTAAGTTCACTGGGGTGACTCACGAGAGGGTACAATGATCCGTCAGAACAAACAACAAGCCATCGATACCTTTCGTTGGAACAGGTAGGAAAGCTGGGCATGGAGACAACGAGTCATCACAACGACTCATTGGTAGAACCAACGGGTCGTTGTATCCACTCGTGGTCCGCACTGCTGGGGTCTAGAATTGGGAGACGGGTGGTAGAAACAACTCATTTGTAGTAAGCACGACCGTTGTTCCCTATCGTTGTCTCAGGAAAAGGTCTGGTAATCCTCTGAACTCGGGATTCAACGGATGACAGGACGGCTTGTTGTTAGGTTCAACGGGTTCTCTTATGTCTCATTATTTCCCACTTAAAGAAACCTGCTGCAACCCACGACCCTCTACAATGGTCCATTGGTTCCACCAATGGTCCGTTGTATGGGTCGTCTGAGACAGAAAATTTTTCTGGTTTTCCCATGGTTCTTCATGCAACGTCTGAATTTGGTCTAGGAAAGTTTCAGGGTGTTACAACCTCAATCTTTGGAAGTAACATATTCATATTTTTATTGCATTTGAGGCACTCACAAGCACAAGAAGGCACCATTGAGGTACCAACAACTAAAGATCTACCCAATATATATGGAGTATGTTCTTGACGTCGAACTTCCTCAGCAGCCGGAGTATATCTGCCATCAACACCACCAGCACCACCAGCATCACCAACACCACCAGCATCACTAGCACCACCAACATCAAGTGGATATATCGACCACCACAACTATGATGATCATCATCTGTTCTTGTTGCATCACCGGCTGCATAACTCGCCACAACTTCATTAATTTCTTTGGAAGCAGCATCATCCTTCCACCTTGACCAAATTCCTTCTGATGGCCATCACTCCGGCCAAATCTCCCTTTAACTTATCAATTTTTTGGTCCGGGCAAGATTTCAAGGGCTCAAACATAGTATAAAATTCCATCTCCAACTCTTCTTTTGTTGGAACAATCCATGGGTGCATAATATATGTGTCAAAAATAGAAATATTAAAATAATGCAAAATGAAGAAAAACAACTAATAAAATGCAACAACTGCTTAAGTTGCTCAAACAATTTCTACATGAAGAATTTATTGCAACAACATCAAATCTTGTTCCTAGAAACTAAATCTAGGAAGAACTTGTGATAACCCAAAATAGTAGCCCCTTGGAGCTTTTTTTTCATCAAGTGCTCCCCTAAGAACAAATTACGCGTTCAACGATCGGTCAACTTTGAGATAAATTGGCTCTCTATCGGAAGCTACTAATTCATTAGGTTTGTATTGAACATTAATGAACTAGCAACTTCCCCTTGAAAGTCAGTTTATTTCCAAGCAAGTGACTCAGAAATAAACCGACTTTCAATAGGAATCTGCTGGTTCATCAATCTTCAATAATAAACTAATGAATCAGCAACTTCCGATAGAGAGTCAATTTATCTCTATATTGACCGATCACCGAACGCGTAATTTGTCCTTAGGGGAGCGCTTGATTCTAAAGATGAATCCAAGAGACTTCTAAAATTGATTACACACAAGTCACCACCCAATAACTATGAACCTGTTGTAACAACTAACCAATTTGATGGACAAGGTCCAACAAGTACAACAACTGTTGCAACAGATTAATAGTTATTGTGGCAGCGGATTAAGAGTTGTTGTTGCAACAAGTCCACATGTAGAAATTCTTGCAACAAAACCAAATCTTGTTCATAGAAATTAAATCCAGAAAGAACTTGTGGTAACCCAAAATAGTAGCCACTTGGAGATTTTTTTCATTCAGGATTGTCCAAGGATAAATTTGTGCATTCGACTAATCCGCCAACTAAAAAACAAACTGTCTTTTGATTGGTAGCTGGTGATTCACTAGTATCTCATTGAACATTGATGAACCAAAAAGTCGGTTCATATTTGAGCAGGTTGCTCAGAATTAAATTGACTTTCAATAGGAACCTACTGGCTCATCAATGTTCAATAAAGAAACTAATAAATCAAAAGCTTCCAATCGAAAGTCAGCTCGTTTTCGAGTTGGCCGATCAGTTGAATGCTAAATTTGTCATTGAGAGAGTCCTGAATGCTAAAAAAGAATAGAAATGATTTCTAAAATTGATTAAACACAAGTTCAAAAACTTCACTTATATATCTGAATAAATCAAACAACTAAGTGAGTTGTTGCAGCAACTAAAACAGTTGTTTGACAAAATCAAACAGTTGCTGGAGTTGTTGCAACACGTGCATCAACTTCTTGATTTATTCAACAACTGAAGAAGTTGCAGCAACTTCAGCTCTTTTCTGACAAAATCAAACAACTGAGTGAGTTGTTGCAGCAACTTCAACAGTTGTTTGAAAAAATCAAATAGTTTCTGATGTTGTTGCAATAAGTCCAACAACTGCTTGATTTTATTTCAACAACTGAGGAAGTTGTTGCAGCAATTTCAACTCTTGTTTGACAAAATCAAATAACTGAGTGAGCTGTTGCAGCAATTTCAACAGTTGTTTGACAAAATCAAATAGTTGTTGGAGTTGTTGCAACAAGTCCAGCAACTTCTTGATTTTATTTCAACAACTGAGGAAGTTATTGCAGCAACTTCACCTCTTTGTCTGAATAAATCAAACAATTGAGTGAGTTGCTGCATCAACTGCAATAATTGTTTGACAAAATCAAATAATTGCTGGAGTTGTTGCAACAAGTCCAACAACTGCTTGATTTTATTTAAAAAATTGAGGAAGTTGCAGCTACTTCAATAGTTATTTGACAAAATAAAATAGTTGCTGGAGTTGTTTCAACAAGTCCAACAACTACTTGATGTTTTTCAACAACTGAGGAAGCTGTTGCAGCAACTTCAGCTTTTGTTTGACTAAATCAAAAAACTAATAAGGTTGCAATAATAGATTTTAAGGTTATATAATTATGTAATGAGGCTTGTCAAGTCTCTAGGGGGGTAAGTAGATCAACACCAACTGCTTTGTTATTTTTCGCAGCTAGCCATCTGAGGATCTGCGGAGAAGATACTTCTTTTGAAAA
Source organism: Datura wrightii (assembly GCA_035772735.1). NCBI lineage: Eukaryota > Viridiplantae > Streptophyta > Magnoliopsida > Solanales > Solanaceae > Datura > Datura wrightii. Next base: position 99,813,878 of record JASDFA010000008.1, read on the forward strand.
GTCTTTAACTTGATGCCGGAGGTGAGGAATAACTTCAAATGCCCAAGCCTAGATAAAACAAAGTCATAGAGGATCAGTATAAAGGATGGAATAAAAAATAATTAAACATTCAAGCTAATAAAATTTACCATGAAAGCCATATAGGTTGATGGTCTTCACGTTTGACTTTAACTCCCTCAACAAATATTCGACTATGAGCTTGAAACTTTCTCGGTCCCACGGATAGGCATTGAATGCTTCATAGTCTGCAGAGAGTTTGATCCAATCAGAAGAGATGTTCTTCTCAACATCTCTTGCATAAAGAACACTGTGCACCAACCAAACTAAGCACAGTGACTTCTTCACATTCCTCAGATCTATTTTGGATTTCAAATGTTCAAGTAGATTCTTTTTCTCGTAGCTTTTTCTAACTAACTTGAACAAATCCTCACCCTTGGTTGCCGATTTTGCTCCTCCAACACGAGGAGGAGAATGACAGTTTAATCTTGTCATAACAGCAAACTCCTTCATGCCAAAATAGACAGGCATGCTATGGTAATTAATCCAAATCTCATCTTTTTTTTCACTAACAATCCTACGACGTAGGAGACTTTACACCATAGTCGTTTGAAATCTTTGAGTGATGTCATCGGGTAAGTCTAAAAACTTTCCAAAACAGCTGCTCTTAAATAATTTCAGTAAATCATTTTCCATTAAGATCTTTCTAAATTCTATAAATCCTCTACCCATACATGATCTAACCACAATATCACCCTCCAAATCTCCATGCACATCCATCAACATATTTAAGTTGTAATTTTCAAACCTTATATTTTTTACAACTATCTTAGTGGAATTTGTGCTTGGATCTCTTCCATTGCCAGATGCCTTGGCAGGAGTAGAGCGGACATTCTTATCATTCTTTTCGTCTTTTTTATCATCGCTGTTGTGGTTTTCTCATCAGTATCATCATCATTATTTTTATCTTCCCCATCTTCATTATCACTTTTCCCATATTCATTATCACCTTCCCTATCTTCATCATCCTCTTCATCTTCATTTTCACCTTCCCCATCTTCATCATCCTCTCCATCTTCATTACCTTTAGAAGCATGTCCACTTTCAGTTTGATCTTGGGAAGAATCATCTTCATCTACTTTAGAGGCTTCTTTGGCCTTTAAAGCGTCATCCTATTGCTTCTGGCTTAATGCAACCTCATTTCCGCTATGACTCCTGCTTGTTAGCAAGAACATCGAGATAGCCTGGACTCTCAGGTTTATCATTTGTTTCTTCTGCTTGAGTCTTAGTTTTTTTTATCTTCTAGAAGCAGCAACACTTCTACTGGTACTTCTTGCTCTTTTTGAAGTCATTTTATCTGTAAAAATATGAGACAAAATATAAATAAGCAATTAATTTAATCATTCAGTAAAAATAAATAGTGAAAACAACTACTGCAAATCAAACAAGTAAAATAAATATTGATTTATTTTTCAACAGGTGTCTGAGTTGTTGCACCAACTTCAACAGTTGTTTAATTTTATCCAACAGTTACTTACATCAACTGTTTGATAGCTGTGGTAAAAATCAAACAGTTGCTGCCCCTATTTACTCCCTAAATTATGAAATAACAATGGGTACAAAGGCAGCACCAACAAGTTGTTGCAAAAATTTCAGCTCTTATTTGACAAATATTAATTTTTTTTTCAACAAGTGTGAGAGTTGTTGCAACAACTTCCTCAACTGTTGAAAAAAATCAAACAGTTGTAGACCCCTATTTACTCCCTAAATTATGGAACAACAATGAGTACAAAAACAACATCAACAACTTGTTGCAACAACTTCAGCTCTTGTTTGACAAATAATAATTCTTTTTTCAATAGATGTGTGGGTTGTTGCAACAACTTCAATAGTTATTTGACAAAATCAAACAGATACTGAGGTTGTTGCAACAAATTGTAAACTCGTTGTAACAACTCCAACGACTTGTTGCAACAATTCCAGCAATTGTTTGATTTATTTTCAGCAGTTGAGGAAGTTGTTGCAACAACTTAACATCTTGTTTCAAAAAAATCAAACAACTGCTGAGGTTGCAATAATATCTTGTTGCAACAACCTCAACAACTTCTGATTTATTCAAACAAGTGCGGAAGTTGCTGCAACAACTTCTTCAGCTTTTAGACAATAAATCAAACAACATTACAATATTTTTTTACAACAATGACTACAACAACAAAAACCCCACAAGAAAGACAAGTCCGGCCTACTAGAGACTATATTTTAAAAATTCCAACAAGAAAAACAAATACAAAAAATAAAGTCATCCAACAACATAATATGCAAAACCCATCTTCTTCTTCTTCTTCTTCAACAACTAAAACCACTTTTAGTTTGAAAAATCCAAAACCCTAACTGTTCAACATAGAGATATTTGGCAGAAGTGAAAAAAATTACCTCTAAGCAGAGTAGAGTGTGTTGATGGCTCACCGATGTTGATTGGGCTCACCGGTGTGATGATTTCTGAAGAAAAATTACTTTGAAAGAAGAGAAAACGTAGTGAAAAAGAGAGGAAGAGAACAACGATTGAAGAAGAGAGGAAGAAGACTGAACGTCGTGTGTTGGGAGTTGGGATTTTGAACTAATGGATTGGATTATTTTGTATTTTTTAAAAGGTTAACAAGTTTTAAATATTACACTTTACATCCCATTTAACTTAATCATAATTTAAAGAAAGTTTTGACCAAAGCTAGTCAAACTTGTCACATTTTTTAATTACAACACTTTTTTGTCACCCTCAACTCATTTTCTTTTATAAGTCCAAGTTTATTTAGATTTTTATGAGCCTTTCTTACCACTAAGATAGTGAGTATGAGTAAGGAGATGAATTGATCCAAAGTCTAATTGAGCTCTGAAGAGGCTTTGAGCTACAACTCAGTCTTTTCAAGGTGCATTTGGATCCAAGAATCTTTATCATCTTTAAAATAATCGATAGAATGTTATAGCTATGAAAAATTCATATCTTGAGTCATATGTTCATAAATGTTAAATCATGATTAATGTGGAGAATTGTGTTTGCAATAGTTTCATCTTTTAGTATAAACTTAAGAAACCTTGATTTGACATTTTGTAATCTATCATTCCTTCTTGCAAATCTGTGGTATTTGAACTTTCTTTAAGAACTATAAATGCTCTGTCTGAGTTTTTATTCTCCTCTCCTTTTTTAATTGCTCAAGTCTACCCGTATAGCCCCATGTTTAGATAAGTATTTTCTTTCTTGTCACTGCTTCTGTGTTGGTTCTTGTTTTCCTTTATATTCATGTTTAAAGATTAAGTATTTTAGCCTTCTATGTGCTAATGTCTCGCCCTCTTCCCGTTCTATCAAACTCATTGTCTATGGCTTAAGAATATGTCTCTTTTCCTTAGTTTGGCAAAGTACTAAGTTACCATTTTCATTGATTTAAATAGTTAATGAGAACACAACTAGTCCACATAGCATTCAGTTCTTTAATTATGGACAAAACATATGGATAGCAATTTGGGCATGAATAAGACTCTCGATGAATCGATTATGTTATGTTCTTTCCATCTCCTTATCTTTTTTATATAATGACGTGGATTTAGTTTTCTCTCCATAAAAAGTATCTCAAATATTGGAAATTTGTCGTATGCGTTGGTTTGATTTAAAAATCTGCCTAAGTAAAGGAAACTCAACTTTAATTTTGGACGGAGGAGTGTGCACCCTATAATGTTATATCCTTCATGTGTCCGCCATGCTTTCTTAAGTAAATTAAGTGCTGAAAAATAGTAGATCTTACAGGATAGGATTTTATCCCCACAACTTAATCCTCTTCCGTTATTCCTTTTTTGTGGATCTGCTCTAAGTCTTCAAAAAAAAATCAGAATTCTTATTCTCATACTTGTCCATGGGGTCTCAAATTTAGTTCATGCCTTTGATTCTCTTTCTTTATTTCTTTCGTATTCTAGTGCAGTCTCTTTAGTTTCGACTCAGTATTTTGTTCTCTTTACCTTATTATGAGACCATGTGATCATATGTTAACAAGTAATCTATTTTTATTAAGGCATGATACATGTTTGTTCTTTGCACCCCCATCTCGGAATATAGCAGAAGGCTGTAGAGTTAAAAATTTGTCCATTCTTAACTAGTTCATCTCATGTTAAATAAAAAGAAAAGGGAGATTGTGGTAGGATTTATTACTCGCTCAAGTATTAGAATCTGGTTCTTAAACATGATTTGAAGTTCTAAAAACTGGAAGTTTTTTTAGGTGTAAGTCGCTAATGTTGGTCGGCAACGCTCTGGATTAATATTGATGTCCTAAATTTGAATGAGCTATGTGATTGAGAGCCCCTTAGTCTTCATGAATTAGGTTTATTCTTTTTTTTACTCCTCTTTCATTATTTTAGAAGTCGTTGAAACAATAATATAGTTGCTGTATTTGAGGTTTATCTTAACTCTAATTGAGATTTTTATTTTACTTTCTATTTAAACAGATCATCTATTGTGACAATTATAAAGTCCGCCTAAGTTGATACATCCCCTTAAGATTCATAGTCATCATATCTAAGCCATGTTATATGATGTTAGTCATTTATGTGTGTAACTAGAGTTATTTCTGAAATTTTAGTTAAGTTATTCCCTTACTAAGAACCCTATATTAATTAAAAACGTGAATTAGGGACTGCTGAAAATTATACCAATAAGCCCTTATTCAAATAGAGTATCATTATTGGCGGAACCTATCGGTTTTTGCTCTGTCTTCATTCCGCGACATATGATTTAATGTGACAAATTAATATATATTTTTGTGGTTGTTGATATATCAAAAATGTATTCCTTTCTTTGGCTAACCTTTTGAGGTAACATCATTTTTCGGGGAGAGATGTTTACTCTTTTTTTTCTCTATTGTTATATTTTTTATTAATACGTCCAATTACATAAGCTAAATATTCTGTTGATGTCGAATAAGAAAAAGAAATCTTTCTATCCATGATGTCAGTGGAGATTTAGTTAGAACATCAATTGTTGATTTTTATACTATTATAATTATTGTCATTTTTGTTTTGAAAAGCTTTCTTGCATTTAATTATTTTATTTAAGGGCTAGGCTATTAACAAATAGTCAAGAATCCATGTTCCTCTGCTTTATGGGTGTAATTAGTTGATTTACGATTAACTATTTAATACTTCTCTACCGCCCCCCCCCCTCCCCCTCCCCCCCCCATTTTTTCCTTTCCTTTTTGTGTATGTGACATCTAAATGCGTCCGATGGACTCTATCCTATCATATGCATTCTTTCTATTGGGCTAGAAGTGCGACACATGATTCTCTTTGAGTTAGCCTTTTAGTCGAAGCCTAAATTTTTTTTTTTTGGAAGGATTTAAAACCTTTTATCAATTAGCAGCAATGGATCACAATAGCGTCAATAGCAGTCCGAAAGAGTGGAATTTTGGGGCTTGATTTAATTTTCTCCTTATTATTTGTTTATGCACTATTTCTTTGCTCAAATCATACTAACATTTTATGTGTTTTGGTACTCAAATCTTAGATGAATCTTGAAGCAGAATGTGATAATCACAAATGTCAAAACGTTAAAGTGTTCTTTTACAGAGGTTGTGAGGTTTTAACCCATTGCGAGAAATTAAAGTCAAAATAGACCCGTTTTACGTTTTGAAGTCAAAAGTAGGGCTTAAAGCCCAAGAGTATTTTTCAAATAATAAATAGTTTCACTTTGCAAATCCGATCATTTAAGATATATTTGAGCTGAATTTAAACCTTTTTTAGGGCCTAGTGCTTGAGTTAGAAGTTGAATTAATGTACTAATTCAAAGTCCAATAAGGCGTGAGTTCACAAATGATTTTTAGCTGAAATTGTAAATTTAATTCATAATTTAAGTTGGCTGTGTTATTTAAAGGAAAAATTTCATAAATAGCATCCATTTGAAAACTAATTACCATTAGTAGCTATAGTTTGCATAATTATAATTTGTAAAATTAATTTTTAGGGGAAAAAAAGTATCTCTCGCCTCTCTCTATTCCTCTCGCTCGCCTCCCTCCCTATGTCTCCCTCTCTCTCTCTCTCTCTCTCCCTCGCTCGCTCTCTCTTTCTCCTTTTCTCTCTCTCTCTCTCTCTTTCTCTGCCTCTATTTATCTAGTTCTCTCTCTTCCTCTCTCCCTCTCTCCCTCTTTATATACTGTATTTTAATTGCATCCCTCTCTCTGTATTTTTATATCTTGTTGAAGGGTATCAAACAACTCTATTTGTTATATTCATAGGTGCATTAGTTGTATCGATAAATAATTATTATATCAATTAATATAGACTGTATCGACGAATGTAGTTTACTTGTATACAAAGGTACAAAACAACAAAGCTCTAATTGAACTTGTATTCATTCACTCTTGTATCACTTGTATTCATTCGCTCTTGTATCACTTCTGTTCATTCTACTTATATTCATGTGCACATTTAGATTGTATCAACGAATACATCTACATGTATACAAAGATACAAAAATCTACGAATACTTGTTATATCGATTATGCATTCACTCTTGTATCACTTGTATTCATTCGCTCTTGTATCACTTTTATTCATTCATTCTACTTCTATTCATGTGCGCACTTTAGGTTGTAGCAATACAGTCTACAGGTATACAAAAAGATGCAAACAACTAAAATTACAAGAAACTGTATTTATTCGCTCTTGTAGAATTTATTTATTCGTTATTGTATCTCACACACACTTTCTCAAAATTATTGGATATACTAATACAAATCAAAAAAAAATATTTTCCTATACTTTTTTGTAGGTTGTATTGGTGTATTTATTACTTTTATTTTGTGAGATATATTTGTATCATCACCAAAAAAAGTATTATAAATTATAATCTATAATAACATAGAAGCAAAAAAATGAGAAAGTTACCAAGAAAGAGAAAGGCAGAGAGAGAGAGGAAAAAAAATGAAAAAGAGAGAGATAGAGAGAGAGAGGGGGGGGGGGGGGGAGAAAGGGAACGAGTGGAGAAAGGAGAGAGGCGAGACAGAAAGAGGAGGGAGGTGAGCGAGAGAGAGAGGGAGAAAGAGGAGGGAGGCGAGAGAGATTCAGAGAGAGTGGAATAAACTGTTACAAATTGTAATTATTTTCTATAAAATATAATTTTTTCAAACTTTTTTTACTAATGGTAAATAAATAACATATGTTTGTTATACCATGTAATTTTCTCTTATTTAAATACTATTTAAAATAAGTCACTTTCAAAATTTTCTTTTTTACACAAATAAGTTATCTTTTTTTAGCCACAAATATGTTTAATTCGTCGGTGAACCGTATTTGCATATTTTTTAAAGTGCCTAATACCTACTTTAAAGAATTATTTGAACTCTTACCCATTTCTCTAGTTCTAAACAAGGGTTTTCAAAAATACCTTTTATAGTTTCCTAATTTCCATAATAATTAGGTGACGATTCTGCATTTTTCACAAATCGCCAAGTTATGAAACGGTTTTGAATGTGAGTTTAAAGTCGGATCATAAAAGATGACGACTCCTCTAGGATTCATCTAGGTTTTAATAAAAATAATTTTTCTTACATTTTGTGACTAACTCTTATTTGCTTATTTGTTAAATTATGCTTTATGTGTTTATTTTTATATAAATTGTCACTGCATGTCATGACATATTTTTCGCCATACGACACTCAATTTTATTTATGCTTAAGGAGGATTCGCGATCCCGTGGCCATAAATAATCATTTTTCTTGATATGTTGGTAATTTATTGGTACGTTATGCTTCTAATGGTTATCATATTTCCAACCTAAGTAGTCCTCTTGGAGCCCAATCCATTTCAAAAGCCTACTCTAGACACCAGGATAGAGCGAAACCTAAACCCATTTTCAGGAATTAGCCTATGACGACCCAATACCCAAGGTGTATTGGGCCCATTAGAAGCCCACCATGTGTCTTTTGGCCATGAGTCAATTATAGACGATCATCCATGTGTTAAAATTGAAGGAGTATATGACACTGAATTAATCCATTATCACCTGGGTAAGGGGAATTTATTTTATTTGTTCGTTTTGTAGGAATGGCCCAATAGTGCCCTGCCAAAAGATTTAGAATGATGGCCGATCCAAATGATTATCTTCGAGTTTGGTGGAAATACATGAACAAGGAGGATAGATCGATCATTAGAACACACATTGGATATTTGTCTTTCCTTATGGATATGAAGGTCTGGACCGAAATGATGCATGTTTTGATCAAGTTTTGGGATAACAATAATATGGTTTTTTGCTTCGGGGATGTTGAGTTGAACCTGAATATTGAAGAAGTCTTGGCTAGATACGAGAGTATATCTGTGGGTAATAAGAGGAAGAAAATTACTGATAATGATGATTTAATTCCGGTTGTGTGGAACTGTTAACAAATCAAAAATAGGTTTTTATTTTTGAATGATGAATTGATTGAGTTGGTTTAAAGGAAAAAATATCCCACGTTGCAAGTTGTATTATATATTCGGATGATATAGAGCTTTCAAGAAGTTTGGACACGAATTTACATCAAAAGCGGATTGAAAAAGTAGGAGAGCATTTGCATTCGCGGTTTGTCTACTTGGGACCATAGTGTTTCCTCAAGGACCAAGTGGCACCATCCACCCAAGTGTTGTTATGGCCGCACACGCCATTTTTTATGGATTGAAGTATGGAACCGCAACCAAGTTCCACACTTTGGGTCCTATGATTGTTGCTGACATTTATCAAGCTTTGGGAAATTGTTAAAGTGGAGCCCACTTCTTCCAAGGATGTAATATTATTCTCCAATGGTGGATGATTAAATATTTTCTCAAAGTCTCTCGTCCCAATGAATCGGATCATGAAATGAGGACAAACCACTTTGCATTTCATGGTCTATGGCTTTCCATGAACAAATTTCAAAAGAAATCCACTCACGAGTTTTGGTTTAAACAGTTAAGTGGTTTGAGAGAAAATAATGTGCAATGGTTAATTGTGGATATTCACCCCAGAAAGTACATAACTAGAGATGATAAATTGACTTTCTTAGTACTTGTGGACCTTAAGAGGACTCATCCTTATGTTCCCGCTAGAGTCCTTAGATAACTTGGCATAATGCAAGAGACACCTCAAGTAGGAGAAATGACTAGGTTGTCACGCCCCGAGTCTACACCCTAGATGGAACACGATACTTGGAGTCACAAGTAACCCCAAGTCAACCCCTGGTCTATTATACACTGGTATTCTGAGTAAAATTTACATAGCGAAAGGTTTGAAATAATAACATTAAACATTTATGAAAGTAAGTCTGAATCATAAAGTGTAAGATATATGAACAATACTGATAGTTTGAAAACCACGTGTGTCTGAAAGCCCCTAGCTAACTCTAAGTCTAACTGAAAGTAATAAAGGAAAACTGAAATAATGAAATAACGCCCTCGAAAGATGAGGACTCACATTTCTGCTGTCGAGGAGGGTCTGAACGGTGGCGACTAACGGTGCTTAGTCTGAGAACCTGCGGCTGTATCATGAAACGATACAACATAAAAGTATTCGTCAGTACTTTGAATGTACTGATTAAGCAGGAGAAAACATAACTGAATATAAAAGACTGAACTGAAAAATGACAAGTAATAACCAACTGATATACTGAGCTGAATAACTGTAATAAACTGAGGTGGCCAAGATGACCCTGTCTAATGATCAAAGACACGCCCTAAGTCTGAAATACTGTACTGAAATGATCTAAACTAATAGAGCTGAAACTGAACTGAACTGCTTATTTTGAGACTGGACCGAGCTGACTAGTGGGAAAGTCTATAACTGACATGTAGCCACGTGAGCTAAATGTGGAGTACGATGGATACGCCCCACCGGTAGGACCCAATGTACCTTTCCAGGGTATAGAGGCATGAATGGGGTGATCACAAAAGTCTGGGGCCAATCAGGCCGATAAATACTGTAACCTACGCTGGCAACGTAGTTCTGCAAACCTGGGTACGCTGGAACCCCGGTCCGCTCGGTGCTAAGTCCTGCTCCCACTGGAATACCTAAACTGAATACCAAGATGATAACTCGAAACTGGGGTCCAAGACTAGTTAGAGATATATAACTGAAAGTACCCTGAGAGTCTTATTGGAACAGATTCTGAAACTGGGTTCTAGACTGGTCAGAGCTGCTTATCTAGAAGCGTTGTAACCGTCTAAGAACAAACTGAAATCTGACTGGGGTCTTAAGGCTAGTCAGAGCTATCGTCTAAGTGTCATCACTGCCTAGTGGACCAATAAACTAAGTTCTGGATCTGATTCTGATAACTGAGAGGTGATATTGACACCTCGGGAATTTATGTAGTCAAACTGATTAGCTGACATTATTCTGCTCAACCCGGAGGTTGCTAAAAGTCTGACTGAGACAAGGCTGACATTTCTGAATATATGAACTTTCTAACTGAAATTGTTTAACATATATTTGACTGAGTTTCTGACACATACAAATATTAGAGTAACCCCTAACTCTGAAAGATTCAAGCAAATTCGAGAATTCAATACTTATGTAAGATTCTAGTTTCTATTTTCAAGAGTTAGGGATAAAATTCACATTCAATTGAAAAAACATTATTTTAGTTACAAATTGGAGGAAAACATCTAAAATTATCACAGAATAATATTCCTCAAGAAATAAACAAGGTCTGATAGAAATATCTTCACAATCGAAAATTCAGGGCTAGAACGAATAGTGAACTAAGGAAGAGTTTTAGGGGACACAAGGGAAGAACAATCCCCTTATTGAATTCCCATATACCTGACTAAAATTACCTATAAAAGTGAGTTTGAACTGCTGCAATGGATGAGGAACCCTAGACCTTGCTTGAGAGCTTCTAAATGAGAACTTGTGTAGTTTTTCTGAGAATCATAGTGGGAATGAGGGGAAAGCCGCTTAACCCCTCTAAATTTCCTTTAAAATACACAAAACGAATTAGTTTAGGATCTAGGAGGCTAGGAATTTACCGAAACACCCTTAGAAAAATCACAGGGAATAATTGTCAGGTGGTCCCAACAAGGGACCTAACGACTCGTTGCCCAGGGCCACGATTCGTGGTCTGATCCGTGAAGTACACTGGTCATCTGGTCACCTGGGGTCGTCATGTGCAACCCAATGACTCATTAGTGGTGACCATGACTCATGGTCACTACCTGTTAGGTACACTGCCTCGAAGCTGATCATTTCCTCATTAGTCGACCACGACTCTTCCCACGAGTCGTGAGGTCTGACCACAACTCGTGGTGTCTCCCGTCTAGTACACTGCCTCCCTCTTATTTTCCTTTCTTACTCACCACCCCACGGCTGACCTAACGAGTCGTGTGGACTGACCACGACTCATTGTCTTGTCCGTGGGGTACCTTTCTCCCAACTTTCAAACTTCATCTCCTAGCCTCCCAGGAGTCACATCACAACTCGCGGGAACCTCCAACGGGCCACTTAATGACCCGTTCTGTAACTGGTGCCAAATTTTCCAATTTTCTACAAGTTTTCTATTTTTAAGTCCCGGGTCTAATCTTTGAGTTTTCGGTTCATTATAATATCCCCGCCTTAGGAACATTCATCCTTGAATATTGGAAACACACAGGAAAGCAGAGAATAACAATCATAATATTCAAATAATGCTCATTTAAATCAAAACTGACAGAATGAATACCTCCGTTCAAAATACATAGCTAAACTTAATCACATACATACATCCAAGAACATTAAAGAAACTTAATCACATGAACTGAACATAACAACTAAATTGGTTTCTAGGGCAAGACTGATATCTCAAGCTATAACACAGCCAGTAGAGAATAAGTGTGGGTATCTGACCATCAAATCTACTTCAGCCTCCCACATAGCTCCCTCAACCTGCTGATTTCTCCATAAGACCTTGACTGAAGCTACCTCCTTGTTTTTGGCTTACGAACTTGACAATCAAGGATCTAGACTGTGACCTCATCGTATGAGAGACTATCAGTTATTCTACACTATCCAATGGCACAACTGAAGTTGGATCTCCGATGCACTCCTTCAAAAGTGACACATGGAATACAGGGTGCGTAGATGTCAACTCTGAAGGTAACTCTATCTCGTAAGCTACCTTGCCAATTTGCGTTCATATTTTGTAAGGTCCCACATACCTCAGACTAAGCTTTCCCTTCTTCCCAAACCTCATAGCCCCTTTTATGGGCAAAATTTTCAGATTGACCCAGTCATCCACACCAAACTCTAATTCTCTTCTCCTCACATCAGCGTAAGATTTCTAACGGCTCTAAGCTATTTTTCAATATTTTTGGATGAGCTATACCTTTTGCATAACTTCATGAACCGAGCCTGGCCCGATTATAACACTTCACCCACTTCAAACTACCCAATAGAAGATCTGCACCTCCTACCATACAATGCCTCAAACGGGGCCATTTGGATACTGGAGTGGTAGCTATTGTTGTACGCAAACTCGATAAGAGGAAAATGGTCATCCCAAATGCCCTTAAAATCTATCACACACGCTCTCAACATATCTTATAGGGTATAAATAGTTCGCTCAGCTTGCCCATCTGTCTGCGGGTGAAAATCTGTGCTGAGCTTGACTTGGGTACCCAATCCCTTCTAGAAAGACTTCTAAAAATAGGAGGTGAACTGAGTACCTCTGTTTGAAATGATGGATAATGGCACCCCATGCAGCCTGAACAGCTCCCGGATATAAAGCCTAGCATAGTCCTCAGCTGAATCCGTCGTTTTAACTAGGAGAAAATATGCTGACTTAGTCATCCGATCAACTATTACCTATATGGAATCATGTTGCCGGCGAGTTCGAGGTAGGCCCATAATAAACTCTATATTTATTTCTTCCCACTTCCATGTGGGTATGCTAATATCTTGGGTCATACCTCCCGGACTTTGAGGCTCTACTTTGACTTGCAAGCAGTTTGGGCACTTAGCAACAAATTCGACAATGCCTCTCTTCATGTCGTTCCACCAGTAAATATCGCGCAGATCGCGGTACATTTTAGTAGCACTGGTATGGATAGAGTATCTCGAGCTATATGTTTCAGCCAATATCTGCTATCTTCAGTTACTGACGTTCGATACGCACAATCTGCCCTGATAACAGAGCACACCATCTCTCCCTTTGGAGAAAGCCTCAACCTCCTTTCTGAGAACTGCTTCCTTGAGTTTAAGAAGGATGAAATCTTCATTCTGTTTGGACTTAACTTCCACAACCAAGGAAGAGTCTGACCCGCTTTGCATCATCACTCCACCCTCAGTTGAGTCAACCAACTGCACCCCTAACTGAGCTAGCCTGTGAATATCTTTCACCAACTCCTTTCTGCCTTCCTCAATATGAATCACGCTACCCATGGATACTCTACTTAGGGAATCAGACACCATATTGGCTTTGCACGGGTGATATAGCACGCTCATGTCATGTAATGCCACGAAAACTCAAAATCGAATTCTCGGACTCAAATCAAGAAATCTAGAAAAGCTGCAGAAAAGCTACAGGGTGATTCACCTAATGGGTCATTAAGTGACCAAACAACTCGTTAGGTGAGCCGTGAGAAGGAGTTTCAGAATTATAAGAAGGGAGACAGTGTACCCAATGAGGGACTTCATGAGTCGTGGTCACTGACCACGACCCGTAGAGTCACTCGTGGTCAGGCCTGGGTTGAGAATTTTATTAGTGGATCAATGTACTTGACAGGTAGGGGCAATGAGTCATGGTCCCCAGTAACGACTTGTTATGTACCCCGTTACTAGCCCGAGTAAGTTTTTAGCCAGTGTACCTAACAAGTGTCACAACAAGTCATTGTTAGTGGCAACGACTCGTTAGGTGACTCGTTACCAACTTAGCATTTAATCTTCATTAGTAAGCCAGTGTTGTTCTCAACTGCTGACCACGACCACGACTCGTTAGGTCCCTCGTGGTGACCTACTGAGAAGCCTAGTTAGTGTACCTGACGGGAGTGACCATGAGTCGTGGTCAGTCACCATGACCCATTAGGTCACCTATTAGGGTCACCTGGCAGATTTTTCCAGTGAATTTCTAAGGGCTAATTAGTAATTTTTTACTCTCCCAAGCTTTAAACTACGTCGTTTCAGTAATAATTTTAGACCTTTTAGTAGGGAAAAATGACTCATTCCTCATTCCCACTCTCAGTTTTCAGAAAATCACCATAAGCTCTCCTCTCAAGAACCCTTCAAGCAATCTTAGGGTTGCTCATCATTACAGCAGTTCAAGTATTCTTCTCCGGAGAATTTTAGCTAGGTATGTGGGAATTCAACAAGGGAATTGTCCTTCCCTTTTCTGTCCTCCAAAACCCTCCCATAATTTTCCTATTAGTTTAGCCCTGAGATTTTTGAATAAGAAAAGATTTTCATGTTGGTTTTCGTTAATTTAAATTGGGTTATTATCCATGTTTATTATTCATATGGTCTTCATCAATTCTTAAGTAAATTGTTATTTTTCTTGCCAAGTAATTTACAGCCCTAAATTTTCGAGTAAATACTATTTGTGTATTAAATTCCGTCTAGTTTGTGAAGTATGTTTTGGGCTAAATTTCTTATTAATTCTTGTTATACATATATGATGATAAATTATTCTATTGATGAGAATGATTTTAGCCCTGTGGGATGAGATTTCTTTAATTCTTATAATTTTGCCATATTATGGGATTCTTGTGTTGTTGGAATGAGTTGGGTTCTCTATTAGCTGCTTAGTAGTTCAGTTCAGCTAGAAAATAGAACCTCTTCAGAACTATACAGAAAGTGTCAACTGATCAGTTTGACTTCAGTCTTTTCCTGAGGTGTCAGTGGTGCCTCCCAATTATCAGAATACAATTTATTGGTCCATTAGGTGGTCATGACATTATATATCTATATCTATATCTATCTATCTATCTATCTATCTATATATATATATATATATATATATATATATATATATATATATATATATATATATATATAGCTCTGACCAGCCCCAGGACCCCAGTTCAGTTTATAGATTGTTCTTATACGGTTACGATGCTTTCAGATAAGCAGCTCTAACCAGTCTAGAACCCAGTTTCAGAATCTAGTCCAATAAGACTCTTAAGGTACTTTCAGTTATATGTCCCTGACTAGTCTTGGACTCCAGTTTTGAGCTATTAGCCTAGTAGTTCAGTTTAGGTTTTCCAGTTGGAGTAGAACTTAGACCAAGCACACCGGGGTTCCAGCGCATCCAGGTTCCCAGAACTTCGTTGCCAGCGTAGGTTATAATATTACTTGGCCCGATTGGCCCCAGACTTTTGTGATCACCCAGTTCATGCCTTTATACCCTGGCAAGGTATATTGGGTCCTACCGGTTGGGTGTATACATCGGACTCCATGTATAGCTCACGTGGTTATATGTCGGTTATAAACTCTCCCACTAGTCAGTTCAGTCCAGTTCAGAGTAAGAAGTTTAGTTCAGTTCCAATTCTATCAGTTATCTTAGTTTAATACAGTATCGCAGACTCAGAATTCTCAGACTTAGGGCATGTGTTTGACCACTAGACAGGGTCATCTTGACTATTTCAGTATATATATCAGTAGCTCAGATCAGTTTGCTTATTGGTCATTACATTTCATTTCAGTTCAGACTTTGTACTTCAGTTATTTTTCCTCCCACTTACTCAGTACATTCAAAGTACTGACGCATACTTTTATGTTGTATCATGTCATGATACAGCCAGACTCTCCTCAGTCACAGTTGAAGTATGAGTCCTCATCATTCGAGGGATTTATTTCATTATCTTATAGTTTTATTTAGACTTAGAGTTAGATGGGGGCTTGTCCCAACAACTCATCAATTAGAAGGCTTTCAGACATAGAGTACATTCAGATTTCAAATTATGTGAATTTTATGTTTTCTTTTAGTTTCATTTTCTGAAATGCTTTTACGTTGTTAATTCAAAGCTTCCGCTATGCATGTTTTATGTAGGATACTAGTGTATGATAGACCAGGGGTTGACTTGAGGTCACTTGTGGCTTCAAGTACCGTGTTACATCCAGGGTGTAGGCTCGTGACATGACAAACTTGGTATCAGAGCACTAGGTTTAGAGTATCCCTCGAAAAGTCTGAAAGCTGCATCGAGTAGAGTCCTTTTCATGAGTGCGAAACGCGCCACACTTATTACGAGGAGTCTATAATATGTTATTAGGAAAACTCCCTTTTGTTCATACTCCTTATCGTGCGTTAAAGTTCAATTCCAGAAATGCCCTTCTAACTCATGCTCTATTTTGTTTCAGTTAACCATGCCTCCACGACGTGAAAACGGAAGAAGGGCATGTAACGCCAACAGGCCTGCCCCACCAGCCCTGGTAGCTCCCTAAGATGATTCATTATCTACCGCCGAATTTTGAGCGGCCATCCAATTGCTGGCCCAAACAATCACCAACCAGGTGAAGTAGCAGGTAGTTCCAGTAGCCACGAGCGGGTCCGCAGCGATTGCGAGGGTGCGGGACTTCACCCCTATGAACCCTCCATCTTTTCAGGGATCCAAAGTAGGGGAGTATCCCCAGGAGTTCGTGGATGCGGTTAGGAAGATCACACACATTATGGGTGTTAGCTCCTTTGAAAGTGCTAACCTGGCTGCCTACCAGTTAAAAGGGATAACTCAGGTCTGGCATGACCAGTGGAAAGAGGGGCAGCCAGCAGGAGCAGGACCAGTGGAGTGGGAAGAATTCCACACAGCTTTCTTGGACAGGTTTTTCCCTTGGGAGCTGAGGGAGGCAAAGATGGCGGAGTTTATGAATTTGAGACAGGGCAACAAAACTGTGGAGGAGTATGCTTTGGAGTTTACTAGGCTGTCTAAGTATGCTCCAGAGATGGTAGCCGAGGGCTCGCATGCTAAAGTTTGTAAATGGAGTGTCAAATCTGGTCCTCAAGGAGTGCAGGACCGCTATGCTGATTAAGGACGTGGACCTTTCTAGCTTGATTATCTACGCCTAGTAGATTGAGGTTGAAAAGCTGAAGGATATGGAGCGTAAGAACAAACGAGCAAGGACTGACCATTTAGATTTCGGCCATCAAAGGTCTAGCGGTGGTAACCGCCCACAACAACAATAGCAGTAGCAACAACAGCAGAGAGCCCCAGCACCCAGCTCATCCAGCGCCCCAACCTTCCGGTCCCGCTAGGATTGAAGGGTTGGGTCATCTGGCACTCAGCCTCAGACTCATAGTATAGGGAACAGGTATCCAACTTTCCCCAAGTGTGGTAGGAATCACCCAGGAGAATGCCTTTAGGGATGAGAGGGTTTTTGGGTGTGGACAGCTTGGACACAGGCTTAGGGAGTGCCCGTCAGCAGGATGAGGGAGATCACAATCTACCACCTCATCAGCTCCAGAAGGCCGACCAGCTCAGTAGGCGAATATATCAGGTACAGATGGCGGTCTGTTCCAAAATCGCTTTTATGCTCTATCTTCCCGTTAGGATCAAGAAAGCTCACATGACGTAGTTACTGGTATGTTACGTCTCTTCCATCTAGGCGTGTATACCCTCTTAGATCCAGGAGCCACTCTTTCGTTCGTGACTCCTTATATAGCAGTCCAGTTCAACATCAATCTATAGGTCCTCTCAGAACCATTTTCCGTCTCCACCCTAGTTGGAGAGTCAGTTAGAGCCAGCCAAGTGTATAGAAACTACCAGTCTCAGTCCTGAATAAAGTTATTCCAACTTAGAGTTAGACATGGTCGACTTCGACCTTATTCTCGGCATGGA
This sequence comes from Datura wrightii, assembly GCA_035772735.1. Taxonomy (NCBI): domain Eukaryota; kingdom Viridiplantae; phylum Streptophyta; class Magnoliopsida; order Solanales; family Solanaceae; genus Datura; species Datura wrightii. The sequence goes on from JASDFA010000008.1 coordinate 99,831,656, forward strand.
TTGGTTACACTTCTGCTATGCCTCAGTCGATTGTAGATCTAGAGGTGTCAAGTTCCAGTTTCTGAATGAATCAGTGTTAGAATGGACAAGCAGTAGTTCAGTGCATAAGGGTAGGTTTATTTCCCGCCTTCAGGACCAGAAACTCATCTCCAAGGGATGTATATATCATTTAGTTCTGGTCAAGGATTCCAACTCTAAGACCCTGACTATCCATTCAGTCCCTGTGATCAACGAGTTCCCAGGCGTTTTTCCTGAGGATCTTCCCAGGGTTCCCCCTAAATGGAAAATAGATTTCTGAATAGACCTCCTCCCAGATACTCAACCCATCTCCATCCCTCCTTACAGAATGGCTCCAGCTGAGCTTAAGGAGTTGAAGGAGCAGTTAAAAGATCTTCTTGACAAGGGTTTTATCAGACCCATCATCTTTCCTAAAGGTGCTCCATTACTATTGGTTCTTAAAAAGGATGGTACCCTCAGAATGTGCATAGATTACCGTCAACTAAACAAGGTCACAGTCAAGAACAGTTATCTACTACCTAGAATTGATGACCTATTTGACCAACTTCAGGGAGCCAATTGTTTCTCAAAAATTGACCTCAAGTCAGGGTACCATCAGTTAAGGGTCAAAGAGTGTGACATACCGAAAACAACATTCAGAACTCGGTATGGTCACTACGAGTTTGTGGTAATGCCCTTCGGGCTAACAAACACCCCAACAACCTTCATGAATTTGATGAATAGGGTTTTCAAGAAGTACCTGGATATGTTCGTCATTATGTTTATCGACGACATTCTAATATACTCCAGAAATGAGGAAGAGCATGGAAATCACCTGAGATTAGCATTGCAGACACTTAGGGACCGCTAATTATTCACCAAGTTCAGAAAATGCGAATTCTGGTTAAAGTCCATGACCTTCTTAGGTCATGTGGTCTCAGGTGAAGGAATACAAGTAGACCCTCCTAAGATAACAACAGTGAAGGATTGACTCAGACCTACCTCTCCTACTGAAATCAGGAGTTTCCTAGGCTTAGCGGGTTATTACCTACGGTTTGTGGAAGGCTTCTCCTCCATAGCGTCTCCTCTGACTAAGTTAACACAGAAGAAGGTGAAATTTCAGTGGTCGGATGAGTGTGAGAAGAGTTTCCAAGAGTGGAAGACTCGACTCACTACTGCTCCAGTTTTGATCTCGCTAGAAGGAATAGGTGGATTGGTTGTTTATTGTGATGCTTACAGGGTTGGGCTTGGTTGTGTTCTGATGCAGTGGGGCAAAGTGATAGCCTACGCCTCCAAACAACTCAAAGTCCATGAGAAGAATTATCGACTCATGACTTGGAGTTGGAAGCGGTGGTGCTCGCGCTAAAAATATGGAGACATTACTTATATGGAGCTCATGTAGATGTATTTACAGACCATAAGAGTCTTCAATACGTGTTGAGTCAGAAGGATCTAAATTTGCGTCAGAGAAGGTTGTTGGAGTTGCTAAAAGACTATGACATGAGTGTACTGTATCACCTGGGCAAAACCAATGTGGTGGCTGACGCCCTAAGCAGATCGTCTATGGGGAGTGTGACTCATATTGAGCAAGATAAAAAAGGAGTTAGCAAGGGATGTTCACAGACTAGCCCGGTTAGAGGTGCAGCTGGTGGATTCAGCTGAAGGTGGGGTGGTAGTGAAAAGTGGGTCAGATTCATCCTTTGTAGTTGAAGTTAAGTCCAGACAAGATGAAGATCCAGCCCTACTTAAAATTAAAGAAGCAGTTCTCAAAAAGGAGGTTGAGGCTTTCTCAAAGGGGGAGATGGTGTGCTCCATTACCAGGGAAAGTTGTGTGTACCGGATGTTCGTGAGTTGAGTCAGCGAATACTGGTTGAGGCCCACAACTTGAGATACTCCATTCACCCTGGTGATACTAAAATGTACTGTGACTTGCGGGATATTTTCTGGTGGAACAGTATGAAGAGGGACATTGCTGAATTCGTGGCCAAGTGCCCGAACTGCCAATAAGTTAAGGTGGAACATCAAAGACCAGGAGGCATGACTCAAGACATCAGTATACCCACATAGAAGTGGGAAGAAGTAAATATGGACTTTGTGATGGGTCTTCCTCGGACTCGCCGACAGCATGACTCAATCTGGGTGGTAGTAGATCGGATGACTAAGTCAACACACTTCCTCCCAGTTAAAACCACAAACTCAGTTGAGGACTATGCCAAACTTTACATCCGAGAGTTAGTCAGACTCCATGGGGTACCCATGGCTATTATTTCAGATAGGGGAACGCAGTTCACCTCACACTTCTGGAAATTCTTTTAGAAGGGACTAGGCACTCAGGTCAAACTCAGCTTGGCCAGTTTATAACTTAAAATTGGTATTAAGTTACATAAACATGTGATATCGTTAACTTGTAACTTTTTGTTTAAACATGTGATATAACTTGTTTAAACCAGAATATCAAGAAGTTAACTGTTAAACTTCAAGATCAGACTTTTGATGTTTATGTTTTCGAAGTCCTTATCAAGGGCAAGGACCGGAGTAACCAGAATGAGAACATCTTTGAAGAAATATTTGGGTTGACTGCATGGGCAAAACTTTCTGGAGGTTTGAAAGCATAAGAATCCCTGGTTTGAATTTTTGAAAACCTGGGCTCACCTGAAGGTGAAGAAGATGAAGGCTGTGAGTCCTCTTTGAAAGGAGAAGACTTTTTTGGACTATTTGCCTTTGGAGTAGGCTGAGTCAATGGCGGGAAAGGAGTTATGGTTAGCCTAGGGTCTAAAGGTGGAATCCTGGCTAAGGCAGAGAATTTGTTGAACTCCTGATGGTCATTCAAAGATGGCCGTATGTGGAATGGAGAAGCCAAGGGCTTCGGATTGTTCCTTCTGGAGGAACCACTTGTTGATGCGGTAGCAGGCTTGAGAGGCCTCATTGCCTATCCTGCAAAAATTCCCTGGTTAGATAATCAGGCAAAGAATTATTTGAACCTTTAAGGAACTCAATATCAAAATCAAAATTTGACAGTAAGGCTTGCCACCTTGCAAATATCTGTTTAGAGACTAAATTTTTAACATCCTTTTGCAAGATATCTTTAGCCGATCTACAATCTACTCTAAGTAGAAAAGTTTTATTAATCAAATCATCCTGGAATTTAGTAATACACAAGACGATAGAAAGTACTTCCTTTTTTACGGTGCTGTAATTCTTTTGAGCAGAATTCCATACACCTGAGGTATACCTGACAAGTTATTCAAAGTCCTCGGGGGATTTTCTTTGTTTCAAAATACCTCCATACCCTAAGTCAGAGGCATCAGTTTCCACAATCATGAAGGCATCTGGATTTGGGATGCCCAAACAAGGGAGATCTTTTACGATATCCTTAATTCTTTTGACGGCTCTGGTCTGTTCCTCAGACCATGGGCATGGCTTTTTCTTAAGCCTTTCAAACAAAGGTTTGCAGATATGTCTTACCTTTGGTATGAAGTCTGCAACATAATTAATACTTCCCAAAAATCGTTGTAATTGGGTCTTGTCTGTAATGACATCAGGAAATTTGTTCGAGAACTCAATGGCTCTGCAAATAGGTTTGTAAGTTCCTTGATACAGATCATGTCCAAGAAACCTAATGCCCGTTTGAAACAGTTTAATTTTCTTGGCACTAACTACCAAGCCATTTTTCTTAACTATATCAAAAAATATGTTAAGATGTTTAAAGTGAGAATCAATGTCCTCAGAAAAAATTAACACATCATCTATGTAAACTATAGACATATAGCTTACATGGTTGAATATGTCATTCATAATCTTTTGAAATTCACTTGGGGCATTTTTAAGCCCAAAAGGCATAACGTTCCATTCATACTGTCCAAACGGAACATTGAATGCAGTTTTATATTTATCTTTTTCAAATATTTGAATTTGCCAAAACCCTGACTTCATGTCAAACTTGCTGTAGACATTAGCCTTAAAAGTTCTTTTCAGAAGATCCCTTTTATTAGGAATCGGATATCTGATCCATTTTAAAACGGAGTTTAAAGGTTTGTAATTAATCATAAGCCTGGGAGAGCCTCTTTCCTGCTCCGCAGCCTTGTTGACATAAAAGGCCGAACAACTCCAAGGGGACTTGGAAGGCCGGATAATTTTGTTTTCCAAAAGTGAGTTGATTTCTGTTTTACAGATTTCCATAAGTTCATGACTCATTTGAATGGGCCTAGCTTTTGTGCTAATGGACCTTTCATTGAATCCATCAATATATGGTAAATCAACAGTATGGGCTTTTCTGGCCCAAAAAGCATTTGGAAAATCTGAACAGATTCCAGTTTTAAATTTATCCTCAAGATTGGCTATCTTAGTAACCATTCCCGGGGTTTTTAAAATCTGTTCAATTCTTTTGATTTTTAAATCCTCTTTTAAAAATCCAATTTGTTTGGAAAGATGAAAGACCTTGAATGCAGTTTTGTCATGCAGAAATTTGCTTTCATTTTTTGAAAGAGTTTTAACAAAAGGAAATTCAAGGGTTTTCCCCAAAACTTTGGTTTTAATTGATTCAAAACCTGAAATGAAGGGTTTAATTTGGGTGATGAAAGGGATCCCCAAAATAATCTCTTCATTTATGTTTTTGGTAATAACAAAATCGTTTTTTAAACAAATTCCATTATTACAAATGTGAGCATTACACAGCTTGTAGTCAATCTGTATACGTTCACCTGTTGCACTATACAACTTTGTAGTGCCTTTTGTTTGGAGCTGAAAAGACTAGTACTTGAAGTACTGGGAGAAGTTTTGGTTTCTTCTATTTGTTGGGAAACAACATGAAGAATTTGGTTAGTATAGTTATTCTGCTCGTAGACTTTGTTCAAATCTTCGGCAGTGACTGGAGCAGTAGGTTGGCTACTTGGTTTTTTGAAAGGAGAGGCTTTTATGGTCTCATTTCTGTAAGGTATTAGGATACATTCAAGTGGAGGAGTGACAGAGTTCACCGTTTTCTCCTTTGTATGCCATTGTCTGACAATCATTTTGAGAGAGGAGCTGCTGTCTCCAAGCTGTCCAGTGACTTCAAACCACTTAAAGAATTCAATGGATTAGATATCCGATTCCTAATAAAAGGGATCTTCTGAAAAGAACTTTTAAGGCTAATGTCTACAGCAAGTTTGACATGAAGTCAGGGTTTTGGCAAATTCAAATATCTGAAAAAGATAAATATAAAACTGCATTCAATGTCCCGTTTGGATAGTATGAATGGAACGTTATGCCTTTTGGGCTTAAAAATGCCCCAAGTGAATTTCAAAAGATTATGAATGACATATTCAACCATGTAAGCTATATGTCTATAGTTTACATAGATGATGTGTTAATTTTTTCTGAGGACATTGATTCTCATTTTAAACATCTTAACATATTTTTTGATATAGTTAAGAAAAATGGATTGGTCGTTAGTGCCAAGAAAATTAAACTCTTTCAAACGAGCATTAGGTTTCTTGGACATGATCTGTATCAAGGAACTTACAAACCTATTTGCAGAGCCATTGAGTTCTCGAACAAGTTTCCTGATGTCATTACAGACAAGACCCAATTACAACGATTTTTGGGAAGTATTAATTATGTTGCAGACTTCATACCAAAAGTAAGACATATCTGCAAACCTTTGTTTGAAAGGCTTAAGAAAAAGCCATGCCCATGGTCTGAGGAACAGACCAGAGCCGTCAAAAGGATTAAGGATATCGTAAAAGATCTCCCTTGTTTGGGCATCCCAAATCCAGATGCCTTCATGATTGTGGAAACTGATGCCTCTGACTTAGGGTATGGAGGTATTTTGAAACAAAGAAAATCCCCCGAGGATTTTGAACAACTTGTCAGGTATACCTCAGGTGTATGGAATTCTGCTCAAAAGAATTACAGCACCGTTAAAAAGGAAGTACTTTCTATCATCTTGTGTATTACTAAATTCCAGGATGATTTGATTAATAAAACTTTTCTACTTAGAGTAGATTGTAAATCGGCTAAAGATATCTTGCAAAAAGATGTTAAAAATTTAGTCTCTAAACAGATATTTGCAAGGTGGCAAGCCTTATTGTCAAATTTTGATTTTGATATTGAGTTCCTTAAAGGTTCAAATAATTCTTTGCCTGATTATCTAACCAGGGAGTTTTTGCAGGATAGGCAATGAGGCCTCTCAAGCCTGCTACCGCATCAACAAGTGGTTCCTCCAGAAGGAGCAATCCGAAGCCCTTGGCTTCTCCATTCCACATTCGGCCATCTTTGAATGACCATCAGGAGTTCAACAAATTCTCTGCCTTAGCCAGGATTCCACCTTTAGACCCTAGGCTAACCATAACTCCATTCCCGCCATTGACTCAGCCTACTCCAAAGGCAAATAGTCCTAAAAAGTCTTCTCCTTTCAAAGAGGACTCACAGCCTTCATCTTCTTCACCTTCAGGTGAGCCCAGGTTTTCAAAAATTCAAACCAGGGATTCTTATGCTTTCAAACCTCCAGAAAGTTTCGCCCAAGCAGTCAACCCAAATATTTCTTCAAAAGAAAAACTTCCAAATCCGTTCACACTTCTATCAGTGAACCTCCTTTCAAAGTAAATGAATTCTCCAAAGGATTTTCCAAAGTACCTTAAAGGACAAAACCTTCTCGAGAAAATCAGTGAAGAACTGACCAAACTTAACCTCAACAAAGGAGAAAGTAATGGTCAGAAGATTGGTGCTATTGCGGAAAGCTCCAGCAAGAGGCATCATAACAACAGGAACTTCTACAAGAGGCCTTCATTCCCAGACATGCAGTTTGAGGAAAACAACTTCTATCCACAGGGTACTGCTGATGGAACCAGCATCACCGAATGGAACATTGATGGCATGGCTGAAGGACAGATCTATGCCAAGCTACAAGAAATAGGCATGAACATAACTGCCTATAAAATGAAGAACTCTTCTGACAAGGAAGCTTGCGGTTTAATTATTGCAGGCTTTACTGGAATGTTGAAAAATTGGTGGGATAACTACCTCACCGAACATAACAGACAAGAGATCCTTAGTGCCACAGCACTAAAAACAATTGTTAAGATTGAAGCAGGCCAGGAGCTTGTCAGCCAAGAGAATCAGGAAGATGCCACTACAACATTATTGTACAGCATCGCCAAACACTTTGTGGGTGAACCCAAATTATTCCAAGACAGAAGTTTGGAAATATTGAACAACTTATACTGTAAGAAACTTACAGATTTCAGGTGGTATAAAGATATGTTCCTGAACAAGGTCATGGTAAGGACTGACTGCAATAGTGAATATTGGAAGGAAAGATTCATCAGTGGACTTCCGACTCACTTTGCCGAGAAAGTCAGATCCAAAATCAGAGATCGATGTGATGGTAAAATCCCGTATGCAGAACTTGCATATGGTGGCATTATCAGTCTCATTAATGTTGTTGCCCTTGAGCTCTGCACAGACCTGAAGCTCAAAGAACAGATTAAAAAGGATCAAAGAGATTCTAGCAGGGACTTAGGAACCTTCTGCCAAGACTTTGATACCATTAAACAGGATCTTGGAGACACCTGAATAAGGGGGTGCGTCGCAACAAACACCCACTTGCAGATCTTGAGTGGTTATGCCTCTGTGACTCCACAAGCTACCTCAGAAACCGCCTTTTACGCGAGGCCTCTCGACGCTCGCAACCCATGCCGGCCATTCCCTATTTAAACCGGGGTAGGATCTTCTAGGGGTAAGAGCCTATGCTTCGTCACTGATCACACAGTGAGAACCCCCTATGAAGTGCAACACCGTATAAAGGGCGGAATTACATGCTTTACGCGGCTCTGATACCATTTCTATCAGGATCTATCAACATAACATGCATATAAGTATAAACTGTATTTAAACTAATACAGTAGATAGGAAGAACATGAACTTACTTGTTTATTAAAAGTGCGGAAGCATTACAGAGAATTTCAGAGTACCTAAATATTTCTGATATCTAAAATTTCGAATGTCTTCCTTGCTTACATAGGCTGTCTTATATAGACAGAAATCAAATAAAGTAAAAACAGGTGTCTTCCATTTGATTGGAGCATCTGGATTTCTTTATCTTCAAGAGGGCCCATGGATTTGGGTGGAGTATGCTTTCCGCCAGAGTTGGTCCCATCTTTTGTTTAGTGGGAATCTCTTTTGTGAGTGGAGCCTTTACTTTATGTAAAGAAGATGCCTTTCTTTTACTTTCCATAAAGAAGATGCTTTGCTTTGTTGGCCCATAGCTTTTGCTTTGTCGGCCAATAGCATTGTCGTTTAGTCTTTTGTCAAGACTTAATCAGTGATAATTCCGAACCTATGGTTCTCTATCACTCTTTCCTTAGGTAATTCCGAACCTTTGGTTCTCTACCAGGAAAGCCAATAATTCCAGACTTTAATGTCTTCTATTGGGACTTAGTCTGAGTAAAGATCCATGTACGACTGTGCTAATCCTTTTGGGTTCAGCATGTCTCCATTATCTCCACTTTGTGAGGATGCTTCCTCAAGGAGTCTTTCGGCTGATTCTTCATCAGTGTTTTCAAGGTCTGAAAGAGCCTTCTGAAGTTTCTTTTTCAGCTCTTCTTTAGACTGGCTGAGGGATTTCTGGGGCTTTTCCTTTTTCGGGTTTGGCCTTGAATCTTTGGATTTGAGTGCCGGAGTCCATCCTCTGGCAAAGACTTCTTTTGACAGATACTTGATCCTGTCTGATTCCTGGATTGAAAACTTCCAAGAGATAATAAACGAAATTCTTTTAAAAAGAAAATATTTGCATAATTTAATATGCTCAGGAAAAGATGAAATTTCTTTGTCAATTTGATATTGACCAAATTTATCTGAGAAGTTCTTTGGGAGGACCTCAAGGTTTCCTCCAAAACAACTCCACCAGTCGTAGAACCATCTTGGGATGATGCTACTGCTTACCTCGGGTCCGTATTTGACGAACCAAGTATGGTTGGCTGGTCTCAGGAACATAAAGTTGAACCATGCGTCCCTGTAATCAAACCAATTAAAAGTTTGGGGCCTAAATGGCCTGGAAAGATTAATCGGCGTATGAAGATGACTCACTTGCCAATCAAAAGGTGATAAGATCTTTTTGATCGTGAATTTTGAGTAGGCTATGCTACTCGGATCAGCATCGTCACTGAGGACATGCTCAATATCAATTGATCCGGTGTCAACCAAAATGAACTCATAAAACTTTCTAGTTTTAAAAGGATTTGCTGTTTCAATGTAGTTTTGATCAGTGTAAAGAGGCCTGATCAGACTTTTAATATTAATGTTCTCGAAGTCCTTATCAAGGGCAAGGACCGGCGTAACCAGAATGAGAACATCTTTGAAGGTCTCTTTGGCCTTATGATCATTGTCAACTTGTTTTTCTTTTGAAGAAATATTTGGGTTGACTGCTTGGGCGAAACTTTCTGGAGGTTTGAAAGCATAAGAATCCCTGGTTTGAATTTTTGAAAACCTGGGCTCACCTGAAGGTGAAGAAGATGAAGGCTGTGAGTCCTCTTTGAAAGGAGAAGACTTTTTAGGACTATTTGCCTTTGGAGTAGGCTGAGTCAATGGCGGGAATGGAGTTATGGTTAGCCTAGGGTCTAAAGGTGGAATCCTGGCTAAGGCAGAGAATTTGTTGAACTCCTGATGGTCATTCAAAGATGGCCGAATGTGGAATGGAGAAGCCAAGGGCTTCGGATTGCTCCTTCTGGAGGAACCACTTGTTGATGCGGTAGCAGGCTTGAGAGGCCTCATTGCCTATCCTGCAAAAACTCCCTGGTTAGATAATCAGGCAAAGAATTATTTGAACCTTTAAGGAACTCAATATCAAAATCAAAATTTGACAATAAGGCTTGCCACCTTGCAAATATCTGTTTAGAGACTAAATTTTTAACATCTTTTTGCAAGATATCTTTAGCCGATTTACAATCTACTCTAAGTAGAAAAGTTTTATTAATCAAATCATCCTGGAATTTAGTAATACACAAGACGATAGAAAGTACTTCCTTTTTAACGGTGCTGTAATTCTTTTGAGCAGAATTCCATACACCTGAGGTATACCTGACAAGTTGTTCAAAATCCTCGGGGGATTTTCTTTGTTTCAAAATACCTCCATACCCTAAGTCAGAGGCATCAGTTTCCACAATCATGAAGGCATCTGGATTTGGGATGCCCAAACAAGGGAGATCTTTTACGATATCCTTAATCCTTTTGACGGCTCTGGTCTGTTCCTCAGACCATGGGCATGGCTTTTTCTTAAGCCTTTCAAACAAAGGTTTGCAGATATGTCTTACTTTTGGTATGAAGTCTGCAACATAATTAATACTTCCCAAAAATCGTTGTAATTGGGTCTTGTCTGTAATGACATCAGGAAACTTGTTCGAGAACTCAATGGCTCTGCAAATAGGTTTGTAAGTTCCTTGATACAGATCATGTCCAAGAAACCTAATGCTCGTTTGAAAGAGTTTAATTTTCTTGGCACTAACGACCAATCCATTTTTCTTAACTATATCAAAAAATATGTTAAGATGTTTAAAATGAGAATCAATGTCCTCAGAAAAAATTAACACATCATCTATGTAAACTACAGACATATAGCTTACATGGTTGAATATGTCATTCATAATCTTTTTAAATTCACTTGGGGCATTTTTAAGCCCAAAAGGCATAACGTTCCATTCATACTGTCCAAACGGGACATTGAATGCAGTTTTATATTTATCTTTTTCAGATATTTGAATTTGCCAAAACCCTGACTTCATGTCAAACTTGCTGTAGACATTAGCCTTAAAAGTTCTTTTCAGAAGATCCCTTTTATTAGGAATCGGATATCTAATCCATTTTAAAACAGAGTTTAAAGGTTTATAGTTAATCACAAGCCTGGGAGAGCCTCTTTCCTGCTCCGCAGCCTTGTTGACATAAAAGGCCGAACAACTCCAAGGGGACTTGGAAGGCCGGATAATTTTGTTTTCCAAAAGTGAGTTGATTTCTGTTTTACAAACTTCCATAAGTTCTTGGCTCATTTGTATGGGCCTAGCTTTAGTACTTATGGTTTTTTCGTCAAAACCATCAATGTAAGGTAAATCAATAGTATGGGCTTTTCTGGCCCAAAAAGCATTTGGAAAATCTGAACAGATTTCAGTTTTAAATTTGTCCTCGAGTTGGGCTATCTTAGTAACCATTCCCGGGGTTTTTAAAATCTGTTCAATTCTTTTGATTTTTAAATCATCTTTTAAAAATCCAATTTGTTTGGAAAGATGAAAGACCTTGAATGCAGTTTTGTCATGCAGAAATTTGCTTTCATTTTTTGAAAGAGTTTTAACAAAAGGAAATTCAAGGGTTTTCCCCAAAACTTTGGTTTTAATGGATTCAAAACCTGAAATGAAGGGTTTAATTTGGGTGATGAAAGGGATCCCCAAAATAATCTCTTCATTTATGTTTTTGGTAATAACAAAATCGTTTTTTAAACAAATTCCATTATTACAAATATGAGCATTAGACAACTTGTAGTCAATCTGTATACGCTCACCTGTTGCACTATACAACTTTGTAGTGCCTTTGGTCAGGTACTTAGTAGGTACCAATCCTTCGATTATGCAGTTCCTGTCTGCACCACTGTCTAACAGAGCAATCTTGTTGAATGTTAGATTACCAATAATTAATTTAATAAAAATATGTGAACTCTGAGGTTTCACCTGAGTTATTGTAAGAACTCCTGGTTCTTCATTACCTTGATGAGAAGATTCTGCCTCTTCAATGATATCAGTATAATGCCTTGGAGAGTCTTGCTCTCTATCTGTGTCAGAAGATCCTTGGTCTTCTTTAATTTCCTTAAGCAGTTTCTTAGCCAGCTTTTCAACTTCGATGCTGCTAAGCCTTGCCTTGATGTCTCTAACTTCATCCTTTAGGAGACTTATTTCCTTCCGGAGATCACCAATGGATGGCTCCTTACTCTTCTCTGAGTTGAATTTTTCCATTACTTGCTTCATGCTGAATGGAGTGACAGTTGGTCTGTCTTTCTTATCTTTGAGCATAAGCTTTTGAAGCTCAAGAAGGTACTTCCTTCTAGCTTCTTCATCTTGAATGTGTTCGATAGTAGCGAACAAGGTTTCTGCAGCCTTTTCAGAAAGAACTTTGAGAGACCTGCTGTCGCACAGGCAAAATGCACCATTACAGTTGCAATCTGTTGTTGAATCTTCTGATTCTGATTCTTGTGCTACATTCAAGTAGTCTTCATCAGATTCTCCTTCTTCAGAGGAAGAGTATTCTGATTCAGATTCTTCTTCTTCCAGAATGGAGAAGAGTTTCTGTTTCGTTTCCTCATCAACTCCGAGAAGATTAATCTTCTTCTTTTTCTTACTGTTTCTTGGGCAGTCTGGGGATTTGTGGCCTCTTTTGCCACATGTCCAACAGGTGTCCTCAACAGCTTGGGGTCTTTTTGAACCCTTTCTTTTGGACCTTCTTTCGTCCTTTCTACGTTTGGACCTTTCTGAGGTCTTTCTTGTCCTTTTGAAAGGTTCTCCTTTCCTGGTCCTTTTGTCTGGTTTGGACGAAGGAGGCTTTAACATAGGAAACCCAAAGTCTTGGCAGAAGGTTCCTAAGTCCCTGCTAGAATCTCTTTGATCCTTTTTAATCTGTTCTTTGAGCTTCAGGTCTGTGCAGAGCTCAAGGGCAACAACATTAATGAGACTGATAATGTCACCATATGCAAGTTCTGCATACGGGATTTTACCATCACATCGATCTCTGATTTTGGATCTGACTTTCTCGGCAAAGTGAGTCGGAAGTCCACTGATGAATCTTTCCTTCCAATATTCACTATTGCAGTCAGTCCTTACCATGACCTTGTTCAGGAACATATCTTTATACCACCTAAAATCTGTAAGTTTCTTACAGTATAAGTTGTTCAATATTTCCAAACTTCTGTCTTGGAATAATTTGGGTTCACCCACAAAGTGTTTGGCGATGCTGTACAATAATGTTGTAGTGGCATCTTCCTGATTCTCTTGGCTGACAAGCTCCTGGCCTGCTTCAATCTTAACAATTGTTTTTAGTGCTGAGGCACTAAGGATCTCTTGTCTGTTATGTTCGGTGAGGTAGTTATCCCACCAATTTTTCAACATTCCAGTAAAGCCTGCAATAATTAAACCGCAAGCTTCCTTGTCAGAAGAGTTCTTCATTTTATAGGCAGTTATGTTCATGCCTATTTCTTGTAGCTTGGCATAGATCTGTCCTTCAGCCATGCCATCAATGTTCCATTCGGTGATGCTGGTTCCGTCAGCAGTACCCTGTGGATAGAAGTTGTTTTCCTCAAACTGCATGTCTGGGAATGAAGGCCTCTTGTAGAAGTTCCTGTTGTTATGATGCCTCTTGCTGGAGCTTTCCGCAATAGCACCAATCTTCTGACCATTACTTTCTCCTTTGTTGAGGTTAAGTTTGGTCAGTTCTTCACTGATTTTCTCGAGAAGGTTTTGTCCTTTAAGGTACTTTGGAAAATCCTTTTTGGAGAATTCATTTACTTTGAAAGGAGGTTCACTGATAGAAGTGTGAACGGATTTGGAAGGACTCTGTTTGGAGCTGAAAAGGCTAGTACTAGAAGTACTGGGAGATTTTTTGGTTTCTTCAATCTGTTGGGAAACAACATGAAGAATTTGGTTAGTATAGTTATTCTGCTCGTAGACTTTGTTCAAATCTTCGGCAGTGACTGGAGCAGTAGGTTGGCTACTTGGTTTTTTGAAAGGAGAGGCTTTTATGGTCTCATTTCTGTAAGGTATTAGGATACCTTCAAGTGGAGGAGTGACAGAGTTCACCGTTTTCTCCTTTGTATGCCATTGTCTGACAATCATTTTGAGAGAGGAGCTGCTGTCTCCAAGCTGTCCAGTGACTTCAAACCACTTAAAGAATTCAAGTTCTGTTTTGAACTTTTTCATGTCCTTGTACCATTTATCTCTGAAAATGGTCCTTTCTTCTATGGTATATTTTGCCTTATACCATTCTTTTTTAACCTTATGTTCTGGAAGGTTCCACCATTCAGTTATCTTCTTTTTGTTGATCTCGTAATCATCATCTGAAGAGAGAACACCCAAAGAATCTTTTCTTCTCTGCTCAGGTCTCATTTCACTGGCAGTGGGACTGGTAGGCATTTCACCTGCATGTTCTTCATAGAAAACTTTAGGAATGGTGTGAGAATAATCCACGCCGTGGATTTTCCCTGGTTCACCATCATTCTCTGAAGAATTACTATTATTACCCTCCCGGGGACAAAAAGAAGAAGGTCTAGCCGAAGACATTCTTCTACTTGAAGACGCTTGGCTACAAGAGTTGGATCTCAAAAATTTAAGATTTATGGATCCATCTGGAAATTGGATAACCCTATCAATCTGAGACCGTTCGGGTTGAAGAGGAGTAGGATGGGTAATGGAATCAAATTTCCATTCTTCATCAGATAGGATGTCAGTCCATCTGAGAAGTCTAGGGACAAAGGTAGTACAGTGCTCTTGGTTAACTTCCATGAGCATGGTAACCCCTTTGACACTAGCATTAATAGCCTTTGGGGCTATTGTGGTCTTCATTAGCTTATAATATACCCTGTATATTATAGCTATCTCTCGGGTGTCAACCTTGCTATTCATGTTCTTGGTCTTGACATTAAGTGTCAAGGTATCCAGGATGTTGGGGTCCTGAATATCGACTGAGAAATTAGGATAGCAATTAAAGTATACCGGGCCATTGGCGAGGTTACTTTCTAAAACTCCTAACAGGGAATCATCAAAATTCAATAATCTATCATCACGTAATAGAAGACATAAAGGGATGTTTAAACCATTTCTAAACAGAGGTTTAACAGCAATTTGAACTAAGCCAATATGCAAGAATTTAAATTCATTTTTAAATTTCTGTATATCAGCGGATACAAGAAGCTTTATGCATTCTAAGTGATTATTAATAGAGACAGTTGATTCACATGTCTTGATATGCAATTTTTTAAGAAATGAAAAGTTTCCTGTTTGGTAAACCTTTTCAATCGGTTCTCTAGGAATCGACCAATTTTGCAAATCATTTTCAATTTTAGAAATTGAAACATTTATGTTATTCATGTCATAAACATGCTGGTTCATGATAATGCAAACTATCACCTTTTGATTGGCAAGTGAGTCATCTTCATACTTGTTTATCCTGGCCAATTGTTTATCATTACAAAAATTTTCCTTACATAACCAGCATTCAAGTTACAAATATGAACTTAAATAAACTATGAACTTAAATATTAATAGTTCAAGTTAATTGAAGTTAAACTGTAACAGATATAACTTTATGTCTAGATATCAGAAATCGTCCTTTAATATCTTGGCTTTAATCTTGTTGAATGTATAACTAGAAAAGGTTTAAACATCCCTTTATGTCTTCTATTACGTGATGATAGATTATTGAATTTTGATGATTCCCTGTTAGGAGTTTTAGAAAGTAACCTCGCCAATGGCCCGGTATACTTTAATTGCTATCCTAATTTCTCGGTCGATATTCAGGACCCCAACATCCTGGATACCTTGACACTTAATGTCAAGACCAAGAACATGAATAGCAAGGTTGACACCCGAGAGATAGCTATAATATACAGGGTATATTATAAGCTAATGAAGACCACAATAGCCCCAAAGGCTATTAATGCTAGTGTCAAAGGGGTTACCATGCTCATGGAAGCTAACCAAGAGCACTGTACTACCTTTGTCCCTAGACTTCTCAGATGGACTGACATCTTATCTGATGAAGAATGGAAATTCGATTCCATTACCCATCCTACCCCTCTTCAACCCGAACGGTCTCAGATCGACAGGGTTATCCAATTTCCAGATGGATCCATAAATCTTAAATTTTTGAGATCCAACTCTTGTAGCCAAGCGTCTTCAAGTAGAAGAATGTCTTCGGCTAGACCTTCTTCTTTTTGTCCCCGGGAGGGTAATAATAGTAATTCTTCTGAGTATGATGGTGAACCAGGGAAAATCCATGGCGTGGATTATTCTCACACTATTCCTAAAGTTTTCTATGAAGAACCTACAGGTGACATGCCTACCAGTCCTACTGCCAGTGAAATGAGACCTGAGCAGAGAAGAAAAGATTCTTTGGGTGTTCTCTCATCAGATGATGATTACGAGATCAACAAAAAGAAGATAACTGAATGGTGGAACCTTCCAGAACATAAGGTTAAAAAAGAATGGTATAAGGCAAATTATACCATTGAAGAAAGGACCATTTTCAGAAATAAATGGTACAAAGACATGAAAAGGTTCAGAACAGAACTTGAATTCTTTAAGTGGTTTGAAGTCACTGGTCAGCTTGGAGACAACAGCTCCTCTCTCAAAATGATTGTCAGACAATGGCATACTAAGGAGAAAACGGTGAACTCTGTCACTCCTCCACTCGAAGGCATCCTAATACCTTACAGAAATGAGACTATAAAAGCCTCTCCCTTCAAAAAATCCAGTAGCCAACCTACTGCTCCAGTCACTGCCGAAGATTTGAACAAAGTCTACGAGCAGAATAACTATACAAACCAAATTCTTCATGTTGTTTCCCAACAGATTGAAGAAACCAAAAAATCTCCCAGTACTTCTAGTACTAGCCTTTTCAGCTCCAAACAGAGTCCTTCCAAATCCGTTCACACTTCTATCAGTGAACCTCCTTTCAAAGTAAATGAATTCTCCAAAAAGGATTTTCCAAAGTACCTTAAAGGACAAAACCTTCTCGAGAAAATCAGTGAAGAACTGACCAAACTTAACCTCAACAAAGGAGAAAGTAATGGTCAGAAGATTGGTTCTATTGCGGAAAGCTCCAGCAAGAGGCATCATAACAACAGGAACTTCTACAAAAGGCCTTCATTCCCAGACATGCAGTTTGAGGAAAACAACTTCTATCCACAGGGTACTGCTGACGGAACCAGCATCACCGAATGGAACATTGATGGCATGGCTGAAGGACAGATCTATGCCAAGCTACAAGAAATACGCATGAACATAACTGCCTATAAAATGAAGAACTCTTCTGACAAGGAAGCTTGCGGTTTAATTATTGCAGGCTTTACTGGAATGTTGAAAAATTGGTGGGATAACTACCTCACCGAACATAACAGACAAGAGATCCTTAGTGCCACAGCACTAAAAACAATTGTTAAGATTGAAGCAGGCCAGGAGCTTGTCAGCCAAGAGAATCAGGAAGATGCCACTACAACATTATTGTACAGCATCGCCAAACACTTTGTGGGTGAACCCAAATTATTCCAAGACAGAAGTTTGGAAATATTGAACAACTTATACTGTAAGAAACTTACAGATTTCAGGTGGTATAAAGATATGTTCCTGAACAAGGTCATGGTAAGGACTGACTGCAATAGTGAATATTGGAAGGAAAGATTCATCAGTGGACTTCCGACTCACTTTGCCGAGAAAGTCAGATCCAAAATCAGAGATCGATGTGATGGTAAAATCCCGTATGTAGAACTTGCATATGGTGACATTATCAGTCTCATTAATGTTGTTGCCCTTAAGCTCTGCACAGACCTGAAGCTCAAAGAACAGATTAAAAAGGATCAAAGAGATTCTAGCAGGGACTTAGGAACCTTCTGCCAAGACTTTGGGTTTCCTATGTTAAAGCCTCCTTCGTCCAAACCAGACAAAAGGACCAGGAAAGGAGAACCTTTCAAAAGGACAAGAAAGACCTCAGAAAGGTCCAAACGTAGAAAGGACGAAAGAAGGTCCAAAAGAAAGGGTTCAAAAAGACCCCAAGCTGTTGAGGACACCTGTTGGACATGTGGCAAAAGAGGCCACAAATCCCCAGACTGCCCAAGAAATAGTAAGAAAAAGAAGAAGATTAATCTTCTCGGAGTTGATGAGGAAACGAAACAGAAACTCTTCTCCATTCTGGAAGAAGAAGAATCTGAATCAGAATACTCTTCCTCTGAAGAAGGAGAATCTGATGAAGACTACTTGAATGTAGCACAAGAATCAGAATCAGAAGATTCAACAACAGATTGCAACTGTAATGGTGCATTTTGCCTGTGCGACAGCAGGTCTCTCAAAGTTCTTTCTGAAAAGGCTGCAGAAACCTTGTTCGCTACTATCGAACACATTCAAGATGAAGAAGCTAGAAGGAAATACCTTCTTGAGCTTCAAAAGCTTATGCTCAAAGATAAGAAAGACAGACCAACTGTCACTCCATTCAGCATGAAGCAAGTAATGGAAAAATTCAACTCAGAGAAGAGTAAGGAGCCATCCATTGGTGAGCTCCGGAAGGAAATAAGTCTCCTAAAGGATGAAGTTAGAGACATCAAGGCAAGGCTTAGCAGCATAGAAGTTGAAAAGCTGGCTAAGAAACTGCTTAAGGAAATTAAAGAAGACCAAGGATCTTCTGACACAGATAGAGAGCAAGACTCTCCAAGGCATTATACAGATATCATTGAAGAAGCTGAATCTTCTCACCAAGGTAATGAAGAACCAGGAGTTCTTGCTATCACTCAGGTGAAACCACAGAGTTCTCACATTTTTATTAAATTAATTATTGGTGATCTAACATTCAACAAGATCGCTTTGTTAGACAGTGGTGCAGATAGGAACTGCATCATCGAAGGATTGGTACCAACTAAGTACCTAACCAAAGGCACTATAAAGCTGTATAGTGCAACAGGTGAACGTATACAGATTGACTACAAGCTGTCTAATGCTCACATTTGTAATAATGGAATTTGTTTAAAAAACGATTTTGTTATTACCAAAAACATAAATGAATAGATTATTTTGGGGATCCCTTTCATCACCCAAATTAAACCCTTCATTTCAGGTTTTGAATCAATTAAAACCAAAGTTTTGGGGAAAACCCTTGAATTTCCTTTTGTTAAAACTCTTTCAAAAAATGAAAGCAAATTTCTGCATGACAAAACTGCATTCAAGGTCTTTCATCTTTCCAAACAAATTGGATTTTTAAAAGAGGATTTAAAAATCAAAAGAATTGAACAGATTTTAAAAACCCCGGGAATGGTTACTAAGATAGCCAATCTTGAGGATAAATTTAAAACTGAAATCTGTTCAGATTTTCCAAATGCTTTTTGGGCCAGAAAAGCCCATACTGTTGATTTACCATATATTGATGGATTCAATGAAAGGTCCATTAGCACAAAAGCTAGGCCCATTCAAATGAGTCATGAACTTATGGAAATCTGTAAAACAGAAATCAACTCACTTTTGGAAAACAAAATTATCTGGCCTTCCAAGTCCCCTTGGAGCTGTTCGGCCTTTTATGTCAACAAGGCTGCGGAGCAGGAAAGAGGCTCTCCCAGGCTTGTGATTAATTACAAACCTTTAAACTCCGTTTTAAAATGGATTAGATATCCGATTCCTAATAAAAGGGATCTTCTGAAAAGAACTTTTAAGGCTAATGTCTACAGCAAGTTTGACATGAAGTCAGGGTTTTGGCAAATTCAAATATCTGAAAAAGATAAATATAAAACTGCATTCAATGTTCCGTTTGGACAGTATGAATGGAACGTTATGCCTTTTGGGCTTAAAAATGCCCCAAGTGAATTTCAAAAGATTATGAATGACATATTCAACCATGTAAGCTATATGTCTATAGTTTACATAGATGATGTGTTAATTTTTTCTGAGGACATTGATTCTCACTTTAAACATCTTAACATATTTTTTGATATAGTTAAGAAAAATGGCTTGGTAGTTAGTGCCAAGAAAATTAAACTGTTGCAAACGGGCATTAGGTTTCTTGGACATGATCTGTATCAAGGAACTTACAAACCTATTTGCAGAGCCATTGAGTTCTCGAACAAATTTCCTGATGTCATTACAGACAAGACCCAATTACAACGATTTTTGGGAAGTATTAATTATGTTGCAGACTTCATACCAAAGGTAAGACATATCTGCAAACCTTTGTTTGAAAGGCTTAATAAAAAGCCATGCCCATGGTCTGAGGAACAGACCAGAGCCGTCAAAAGAATTAAGGATATCGTAAAAGATCTCCCTTGTTTGGGCATCCCAAATCCAGATGCCTTCATGATTGTGGAAACTGATGCCTCTGACTTAGGGTATGGAGGTATTTTGAAACAAAGAAAATCCCCCGAGGACTTTGAACAACTTGTCAGGTATACCTCAGGTGTATGGAATTCTGCTCAAAAGAATTACAGCACCGTAAAAAAGGAAGTACTTTCTATCGTCTTGTGTATTACTAAATTCCAGGATGATTTGATTAATAAAACTTTTCTACTTAGAGTAGATTGTAGATCGGCTAAAGATATCTTGCAAAAGGATGTTAAAAATTTAGTCTCTAAACAGATATTTGCAAGGTGGCAAGCCTTACTGTCAAATTTTGATTTTGATATTGAGTTCCTTAAAGGTTCAAATAATTCTTTGCCTGATTATCTAACCAGGGAATTTTTGCAGGATAGGCAATGAGGCCTCTCAAGCCTGCTACCGCATCAACAAGTGGTTCCTCCAGAAGGAACAATCCGAAGCCCTTGGCTTCTCCATTCCACATACGGCCATCTTTGAATGACCATCAGGAGTTCAACAAATTCTCTGCCTTAGCCAGGATTCCACCTTTAGACCCTAGGCTAACCATAACTCCTTTCCCGCCATTGACTCAGCCTACTCCAAAGGCAAATAGTCCAAAAAAGTCTTCTCCTTTCAAAGAGGACTCACAGCCTTCATCTTCTTCACCTTCAGGTGAGCCCAGGTTTTCAAAAATTCAAACCAGGGATTCTTATGCTTTCAAACCTCCAGAAAGTTTTGCCCATGCAGTCAACCCAAATATTTCTTCAAAAGAAAAACAAGTTGACAATGATCATAAGGCCAAAGAGACCTTCAAAGATGTTCTCATTCTGGTTACTCCGGTCCTTGCCCTTGATAAGGACTTCGAAAACATAAACATCAAAAGTCTGATCAGGCCTCTTTACACTGATCAAAACTACATTGAAACAGCAAATCCTTTTAAAACTAGGAAGTTTTATGAATTCATTTTAGTTGACACCGGATCAATTGATATCGAGCATGTCCTCAGTGACGATGCTGATCCGAGTAGCATAGCCTACTCAAAATTCATGATCAAAAAGATCTTATCACATTTTGATTGGCAAGTGAGTCATCTTCATACGCCGATTAATCTTTCCAGGCCATTTAGGCCCCAAACTTTTAATTGGTTCGATTACAGGGACGCATGGTTCAACTTTATGTTCCTGAGACCAGCCAACCATACTTGGTTCGTCAAATACGGACCGGAGGTAAGCAGTAGCATCATCCCAAGATGGTTCTACGACTGGTGGAGTTGTTTTGGAGGAAACCTTGAGGTCCTCCCAAAGAACTTCTCAGATAAATTTGGTCAATATCAAATTGACAAAGAAATTTCATCTTTGCCTGAGCATATTAAATTATGCAAATATTTTCTTTTTAAAAGAATTTCGTTTATTATCTCTTGGAAGTTTTCAATTCAGGAATCAGACAGGATTAAGTATCTGTCAAAAGAAGTCTTTGCCAGAGGATGGACTACGACACTCAAATCTAAAGATTCAAGGCCAAACCCGAAAAAGGAAAAGCCCCAGAAATCCCCCAGCCAGTCTAAAGAAGAGCTGAAAAAGAAACTTCAGAAGGCTCTTTCAGACCTTGAAAACACTGATGAAGAATCAGCCGAAAGACTTCTTGAGGAAGCATCCTCACAAAGTGGAGATAATGGAGACATGCTGAACCCAAAAGGATTAGCACAGTCGTACATGGATCTTTACTCAGACTAAGTCCCAATAGAAGACATTAAAGTCTGGAATTATTGGCTTTCCTGGTAGAGAACCAAAGGTTCGGAATTACCTAAGGAAAGAGTGATAGAGAACCATAGGTTCGGAATTATCACTGATTAAGTCTTGACAAAAGACTAAACGACAATGCTATTGGCCGACAAAGCAAAAGCTATGGGCCAACAAAGCAAAGCATCTTCTTTACGGAAAGTAAAAGAAAGGCATCTCCTTTACATAAAGTAAAGGCTCCACTCAGAAAAGAGATTCCCACTAAACAAAATGGGACCAACTCTGGCGGAAAGCATACTCCACCCAAATCCATGGGCCCTCTTGAAGATAAAGAAATCCAGATGCTCCAATCAAATGGAAGACACCTGTTTTTACTTTATTAGATTTCTGTCTATATAAGACAGCCTATGTAAACCAGGAAGAGATTCGAAATTTTAGATATCAGAAATATTTAGGTACTCTAAAATTCTCTGTAATGCTTCCGTTGTATTTTCTCTCTCTTCAATAAACAAGTAAGTTTATTATTTCCTTGTTCTTACATTTATGCTTAGATCCTGTAAAATTGGTATCAGAGCCAGGTTAGCCATACTAGGCTAAGTTTATTATCACCTGAGGTAGATATTTAAGTTAGACTATGTTACTTTGATTAATAGCTTAGAACAGCATGTCAATATATTGTTAGAATGGTTGAACCAGGTGGGGTTCCGGCAGATTTGAGGAAGATGATTCTTGTACAATTGTTTATATGATGTATAGTATCATTCTTAGGATTCTAGAATATTTTCTTGTTTGAATATTGGTCTGAGTATTGAAGAATTCGGTGTATGGTTCTTAAGAATAGACCAGCCTGAAGGGATCGTAATTGCCGCTTAGCCGAGGGGAGGCGTTAGGCTTGATCCTTGGCCTCGTAGTGTCTATTCCCAAAGAACTATTGTAATATCCATATGAATTCTTCATGTTATATCTTAGACTTATTAAATCAAACATTTAAATATTTAAAAATCCAGAGAATTTTACTACTATTCATATAACTATTTGAACAGCGTCATCCAATCAAGTAGACTCGTCCGGATATCGATAACTCATCCTGGCCAATTGTTTTAAATAATTGTTTGACTTGATTGTTCTGCCCTATTGATTATAAGTTATACATAGTTTAAACTTAATTATCTTATCTCAAAGGTGATAGCTTATATTATCATGAACCAGCATGTTTATGACATGAATAGCATAAATGTTTCAATTTCAAAAATTGAAAATGATTTGCAAAATTGGTCGATTCCTAGAGAACCGATTGAAAAGGTTTATCAAACAGGAAACTTTTCATTCCTTAAAAAATTGCATATCAAGACATGTGAGTCAACTGTCTCTATTAATAATCACTTAGAATGCATAAAGCTTCTTGTTTCTGCTGATATACAGAAATTTAAAAATGAGCTTAAATTCTTGCATATTGGCTTAGTTCAAATTGCTGTTAAACCTCTGTTTAGAAAAGGTTTAAACATCCCTTTATGTCTTCTATTACGTGATGATAGATTATTGAATTTTGATGATTCCCTGTTAGGAGTCTTAGAAAGTAACCTCGCCAATGGCCCGGTATACTTTAATTGCTATCCCAATTTCTCGGTCGATATTCAGGACCCCAACATCCTAGATACCTTGACACTTAATGTCAAGACCAAGAACATGAATAGCAAGGTCGACACCCGTGAAATAGCTATAATATACAGGGTATATTATAAGCTAATGAAGACCACAATAGCCCCAAAGGCTATTAATGCTAGTGTCAAAGGGGTTACCATGCTCATGGAAGCTAACGGTTTAATTATTGCACGCTTTACTGGCCACATTCCTAACATGGCTTTAATAACTTCATTTATTAAAATTGTAACTTAATAGTTAAACGTAGTTTAACTAAGTTAAATTGGTATTAATACCAATTTCTTTTTAAGTTATTAATATAACTTAAAAGGGTCGGTTAACCAGTTACTTCTCAGATAAATTTGGTCAATATCAAATTGACAAAGAAATTTCATCTTTGCCTGAGCATATTAAATTATGCAAATATTTTCTTTTTAAAAGAATTTCGTTTATTATCTCTTGGAAGTTTTCAATCCAGGAATCAGACAGGATCAAGTATCTGTCAAAAGAAGTCTTTGCCAGAGGATGGACTCCGGCACTCAAATCCAAAGATTCAAGGCCAGAATCTGAATCAGAATACTCTTCCTCTGAAGAAGGAGAATCTGATGAAGACTACTTGAATGTAGCACAAGAATCAGGATCAGAAGATTCAACAACAGATTGCAACTGTAATGGTGCATTTTGCCTGTGCGACAGCAGGTCTCTCAAAGTTCTTTCTGAAAAGGCTGCAGAAACCTTTTCAAAGGTAATGAAGAACCAGGAGTTCTTACAATAACTCAGGTGAAACCTCAGAGTTCACATATTTTTATTAAATTGATTATTGGTAATCTAACATTCAACAAGATTGCTCTGTTAGACAGTGGTGCAGACAGGAACTGCATAATCGAAGGATTGGTACCTACTAAGTACCTGACCAAAGGCACTACAAAGTTGTATAGTGCAACAGGTGAGCGTATACAGATTGACTACAAGTTGTCTAATGCTCATATTTATAATAATGGAATTTGTTTAAAAAACGATTTTGTTATTACCAAAAACATAAATGAAGAGATTATTTTGGGGATCCCTTTCATCACCCAAATTAAACCCTTCATTTCAGGTTTTGAATCCATTAAAACCAAAGTTTTGGGGAAAACCCTTGAATTTCCTTTTGTTAAAACTCTTTCAAAAAATGAAAGCAAATTTCTGCATGACAAAACTGCATTCAAGGTCTTTCATCTTTCCAAACAAATTGGATTTTTAAAAGATGATTTAAAAATCAAAAGAATTGAACAGATTTTAAAAACCCCGGGAATGGTTACTAAGATAGCCCAACTCGAGGACAAATTTAAAACTGAAATCTGTTCAGATTTTCCAAATGCTTTTTGGGCCAGAAAAGCCCATACTATTGATTTACCTTACATTGATGGTTTTGACGAAAAAACCATAAGTACTAAAGCTAGGCCCATACAAATGAGCCAAGAACTTATGGAAGTTTGTAAAACAGAAATCAACTCACTTTTGGAAAACAAAATTATCCGGCCTTCCAAGTCCCCTTGGAGTTGTTCGGCCTTTTATGTCAACAAGGCTGCGGAGCAGGAAAGAGGCTCTCCCAGGCTTGTGATTAACTATAAACCTTTAAACTCCGTTTTAAAATGGATTAGATATCCGATTCCTAATAAAAGGGATATTGTGAAAAGAACTTTTAAGGCTAATGTCTACAGCAAGTTTGACATGAAGTCAGGGTTTTGGCAAATTCAAATATCTGAAAAAGATAAATATAAAACTGCATTCAATGTCCCGTTTGGACAGTATGAATGGAACGTTATGCCTTTTGGGCTTAAAAATGCCCCAAGTGAATTTCAAAAGATTATGAATGACATATTCAACCATGTAAGCTATATGTCTATAGTTTACATAGATGATGTGTTAATTTTTTCTGAGGACATTGATTCTCATTTTAAACATCTTAACATATTTTTTGATATAGTTAAGAAAAATGGATTGGTCGTTAGTGCCAAGAAAATTAAACTCTTTCAAACGAGCATTAGGTTTCTTGGACATGATCTGTATCAAGGAACTTACAAACCTATTTGCAGAGCCATTGAGTTCTCGAACAAGTTTCCTGATGTCATTACAGACAAGACCCAATTACAACGATTTTTGGGAAGTATTAATTATGTTGCAGACTTCATACCAAAAGTAAGACATATCTGCAAACCTTTGTTTGAAAGGCTTAAGAAAAAGCCATGCCCATGGTCTGAGGAACAGACCAGAGCCGTCAAAAGGATTAAGGATATCGTAAAAGATCTCCCTTGTTTGGGCATCCCAAATCCAGATGCCTTCATGATTGTGGAAACTGATGCCTCTGACTTAGGGTATGGAGGTATTTTGAAACAAAGAAAATCCCCCGAGGATTTTGAACAACTTGTCAGGTATACCTCAGGTGTATGGAATTCTGCTCAAAAGAATTACAGCACCGTTAAAAAGGAAGTACTTTCTATCGTCTTGTGTATTACTAAATTCCAGGATGATTTGATTAATAAAACTTTTCTACTTAGAGTAGATTGTAAATCGGCTAAAGATATCTTGCAAAAAGATGTTAAAAATTTAGTCTCTAAACAGATATTTGCAAGGTGGCAAGCCTTATTGTCAAATATTGATTTTGATATTGAGTTCCTTAAAGGTTCAAATAATTCTTTGCCTGATTATCTAACCAGGGAGTTTTTGCAGGATAGGCAATAAGGCCTCTCAAGCCTGCTACCGCATCAACAAGTGGTTCCTCCAGAAGGAGCAATCCGAAGCCCTTGGCTTCTCCATTCCACATTCTGCCATCTTTGAATGACCATCAGGAGTTCAACAAATTCTCTGCCTTAGCCAGGATTCCACCTTTAGACCCTAGGCTAACCATAACTCCATTCCCGCCATTGACTCAGCCTACTCCAAAGGCAAATAGTCCTAAAAAGTCTTCTCCTTTCAAAGAGGACTCACAGCCTTCATCTTCTTAACCTTCAGGTGAGCCCAGGTTTTCAAAAATTCAAACCAGGGATTCTTATGCTTTCAAACCTCCAGAAAGTTTCGCCCAAGCAGTCAACCCAAATATTTCTTCAAAAGAAAAACAAGTTGACAATGATCATAAGGCCAAAGAGACCATCAAAGATGTTCTCATTCTGGTTACTCCAGTCCTTGCCCTTGATAAGGACTTCGAGAACATTAATATTAAACAAGTAAGTTCATGTTCTTCCTATCTACTGTATTAGTTTAAATACAGTTTATACTTATATGCATGTTATGTTGATAGATCCTGATAGAAATGGTATCAGAGCCATGTTAGCCATACTAGGCTAAGTTTATTATCACCTGAGGTAGATACTTAAGTTAAACTATGTTACTTTGATTAATAGCTTAGAACAACATGTCAATATATTGTTAGAATGATTGAACCAGGTGGGGTTCCGGCAGATTTGAGGAAGATGATTCCTGTACAATTGTTTATATGATGTATAGTATTATTCTTAGGATTCTAGAATATTTTCGTGTTTGAATATTAGTCTGAGTATTGAAGGATTCGGTGTATGGTTCTTAAGAATAGACCATCCTGAAGGGATCGTAATTGCCGCTTAAGCCGAAGGGAGGCGTTAGGCTTGATCCTTGGCCTCGTAGTGTCTATTCCCAAAGAACTATTGTAAAATCCATATGAATTCTTCATGTTATATCTTAGACTTACAATCAAACATTTAAATATTTAAAAATCCAGAGAATTTTACTACTATTCATATAACTATTTGAACAGCGTCATCCAATCAAGTAGACTCGTCCGGATATCGATAACTAATCCTGGCCAATTGTTTAAACAATTGTTTGACTTGATTGTTCTGCCCTATTGATTATAAGTTATACATAGTATAAACTTGATTATCTTATCTCAAAGGTGATAGTTTGCATTATCATGAACCAGCATGTTTATGACATGAATAACATAAATGTTTCAATTTCTAAAATTGAAAATGATTTGCAAAATTGGTCGATTCCTAGAGAACCGATTGAAAAGGTTTACCAAACAGGAAACTTTTCATTTCTTAAAAAATTGCATATCAAGACATGTGAATCAACTGTCTCTATTAATAATCACTTAGAATGCATAAAGCTTCTTGTATCCGCTGATATACAGAAATTTAAAAATGAATTTAAATTCTTGCATATTGGCTTAGTTCATATTGCTGTTAAACCTCTGTTTAGAAAAGGTTTAAACATCCCTTTATGTCTTCTATTACGTGATGATAGATTATTGAATTTTGATGATTCCCTGTTAGGAGTTTTAGAAAGTAACCTCGCCAATGGCCCGGTATACTTTAATTGCTATCCTAATTTCTCGGTCGATATTCAGGACCCCAACATCCTGGATACCTTGACACTTAATGTCAAGACCAAGAACATGAATAGCAAGGTTGACACCCGAGAGATAGCTATAATATACAGGGTATATTATAAGCTAATGAAGACCACAATAGCCCCAAAGGCTATTAATGCTAGTGTCAAAGGGGTTACCATGCTCATGGAAGCTAACCAAGAGCACTGTACTACCTTTGTCCCTAGACTTCTCAGATGGACTGACATCCTATCTGATGAAGAATGGAAATTTGATTCCATTAATCATCCTACTCCTCTTCAACCCGAACGGTCTCAGATTGATAGGGTTATCCAATTTCCAGATGGATCCATAAATCTTAAATTTTTGAGATCCAACTCTTGTAGCCAAGCGTCTTCAAGTAGAAGAATGTCTTCGGCTAGACCTTCTTCTTTTTGTCCCCGGGAGGGTAATAATAGTAATTCTTCAGAGAATGATGGTGAACCAGGGAAAATCCACGGCGTGGATTATTCTCACACCATTCCTAAAGTTTTCTATGAAGAACATGCAGGTGAAATGCCTACCAGTCCCACTGCCAGTGAAATGAGACCTGAGCAGAGAAGAAAAGATTCTTTGGGTGTTCTCTCTTCAGATGATGATTACGAGATCAACAAAAAGAAGATAACTGAATGGTGGAACCTTCCAGAACATAAGGTTAAAAAAGAATGGTATAAGGCAAAATATACCATAGAAGAAAGGACCATTTTCAGAGATAAATGGTACAAGGACATGAAAAAGTTCAAAACAGAACTGGAATTCTTTAAGTGGTTTGAAGTCACTGGACAGCTTGGAGACAGCAGCTCCTCTCTCAAAATGATTGTCAGACAATGGCATACAAAGGAGAAAACGGTGAACTCTGTCACTCCTCCACTTGAAGGTATCCTAATACCTTACAGAAATGAGACCATAAAAGCCTCTCCTTTCAAAAAACCAAGTAGCCAACCTACTGCTCCAGTCACTGCCGAAGATTTGAACAAAGTCTACGAGCAGAATAACTATACTAACCAAATTCTTCATGTTGTTTCCCAACAGATTGAAGAAACCAAAAAATCTCCCAGTACTTCTAGTACTAGCCTTTTCAGCTCCAAACAGAGTCCTTCCAAATCCGTTCACACTTCTATCAGTGAACCTCCTTTCAAAGTAAATGAATTCTCCAAAAAGGATTTTCCAAAGTACCTTAAAGGACAAAACCTTCTCGAGAAAATCAGTGAAGAACTGACCAAACTTAACCTCAACAAAGGAGAAAGTAATGGTCAGAAGATTGGTGCTATTGCGGAAAGCTCCAGCAAGAGGCATCATAACAACAGGAACTTCTACAAGAGGCCTTCATTCCCAGACATGCAGTTTGAGGAAAACAACTTCTATCCACAGGGTACTGCTGACGGAACCAGCATCACCGAATGGAACATTGATGGCATGGCTGAAGGACAGATCTATGCCAAGCTACAAGAAATAGGCATGAACATAACTGCCTATAAAATGAAGAACTCTTCTGACAAGGAAGCTTGCGGTTTAATTATTGCAGGCTTTACTGGAATGTTGAAAAATTGGTGGGATAACTACCTCACCGAACATAACAGACAAGAGATCCTTAGTGCCACAGCACTAAAAACAATTGTTAAGATTGAAGCAGGCCAGGAGCTTGTCAGCCAAGAGAATCAGGAAGATGCCACTACAACATTATTGTACAGCATCGCCAAACACTTTGTGGGTGAACCCAAATTATTCCAAGACAGAAGTTTGGAAATATTGAACAACTTATACTGTAAGAAACTTACAGATTTCAGGTGGTATAAAGATATGTTCCTGAACAAGGTCATGGTAAGGACTGACTGCAATAGTGAATATTGGAAGGAAAGATTCATCAGTGGACTTCCGACTCACTTTGCCGAGAAAGTCAGATCCAAAATCAGAGATCGATGTGATGGTAAAATCCCGTATGCAGAACTTGCATATGGTGACATTATCAGTCTCATTAATGTTGTTGCCCTTGAGCTCTGCACAGACCTGAAGCTCAAAGAACAGATTAAAAAGGATCAAAGAGATTCTAGCAGGGACTTAGGAACCTTCTTCCAAGACTTTAGGTTTCCTATGTTAAAGCCTCCTTCGTCCAAACCAGACAAAAGGACCAGGAAAGGAGAACCTTTCAAAAGGACAAGAAAGACCTCAGAAACGTAGAAAGGACGAAAGAAGGTCCAAAAGAAAGGGTTCAAAAAGACCCCAAGCTGTTGAGGACACCTGTTGGACATGTGGCAAAAGAGGCCACAAATCCCCAGACTGCCCAAGAAACAGTAAGAAAAAGAAGAAGATTAATCTTCTCGGAGTTGATGAGGAAACCAAACAGAAACTCTTCTCCATTCTGGAAGAAGAAGAATCTGAATCAGAATACTCTTCCTCTGAAGAAGGAGAATCTGATGAAGACTACTTGAATGTAGCACAAGAATCAGAATCAGAAGATTCAACAACAGATTGCAACTGTAATGGTGCATTTTGCCTGTGCGACAGCAGGTCTCTCAAAGTTCTTTCTGAAAAGGCTGCAGAAACCTTATTCGCTACTATCGAACACATTCAAGATGAAGAAGCTAGAAGGAAGTACCTTCTTGAGCTTCAAAAGCTTATGCTCAAAGATAAGAAAGACAGACCAACTGTCACTCCATTCAGCATGAAGCAAGTAATGGAAAAATTCAACTCAGAGAAGAGTAAGGAGCCATCCATTGGTGATCTCCGGAAGGAAATAAGTCTCCTAAAGGATGAAGTTAGAGACATCAAGGCAAGGCTTAGCAGCATCGAAGTTGAAAAGCTGGCTAAGAAACTGCTTAAGGAAATTAAAGAAGACCAAGGATCTTCTTACACAAATAGAGAGCAAGACTCTCCAAGGCATTATACTGATATCATTGAAGAGGCAGAATCTTCTCAGCCAAGAGAATCAGGAAGATGCCACTACAACATTATTGTACAGCATCGCCAAACACTTTGTGGGTGAACCCATTTTAACCAGTTTTAAAATGGATTAGATATCCGATTCCTAATAAAAGGGATCTTCTGAAAAGAACTTTTAAGGCTAATGTCTACAGCAAGTTTGACATGAAGTCAGGGTTTTGGCAAATTCAAATATCTGAAAAAGATAAATATAAAACTGCATTCAATGTCCCGTTTGGACAGTATGAATGGAACGTTATGCCTTTTGGGCTTAAAAATGCCCCAAGTGAATTTCAAAAGATTATGAATGACATATTCAACCATGTAAGCTATATGTCTATAGTTTACATAGATGATGTGTTAATTTTTTCTGAGGACATTGATTCTCATTTTAAACATCTTAACATATTTTTTGATATAGTTAAGAAAAATGGATTGGTCGTTAGTGCCAAGAAAATTAAACTCTTTCAAACGAGCATTAGGTTTCTTGGACATGATCTGTATCAAAGAACTTACAAACCTATTTGCAGAGCCATTGAGTTCTCGAA
Organism: Datura wrightii; assembly: GCA_035772735.1. Classification (NCBI taxonomy): domain Eukaryota; kingdom Viridiplantae; phylum Streptophyta; class Magnoliopsida; order Solanales; family Solanaceae; genus Datura; species Datura wrightii. Next base: position 99,862,932 of record JASDFA010000008.1, read on the forward strand.
CAAGTTTCCTGATGTCATTACAGACAAGACCCAATTATAATGATTTTTGGGAAGTATTAATTATGTTGCAGACTTCATACCAAAAGTAAGACATATCTGCAAACCTTTGTTTGAAAGGCTTAAGAAAAAGCCATGCCCATGGTCTGAGGAACAGACCAGAGCCGTCAAAAGGATTAAGGATATCGTAAAAGATCTCCCTTGTTTGGGCATCCCAAATCCAGATGCCTTCATGATTGTGGAAACTGATGCCTCTGACTTAGGGTATGGAGGTATTTTGAAACAAAGAAAATCCCCCGAGGATTTTGAACAACTTGTCAGGTATACCTCAGGTGTATGGAATTCTGCTCAAAAGAATTACAGCACCGTTAAAAAGGAAGTACTTTCTATCGTCTTGTGTATTACTAAATTCCAGGATGATTTGATTAATAAAACTTTTCTACTTAGAGTAGATTGTAAATCGGCTAAAGATATCTTGCAAAAAGATGTTAAAAATTTAGTCTCTAAACAGATATTTGCAAGGTGGCAAGCCTTATTGTCAAATTTTGATTTTGATATTGAGTTCCTTAAAGGTTCAAATAATTCTTTGCCTGATTATCTAACCAGGGAGTTTTTGCAGGATAGGCAATGAGGCCTCTCAAGCCTGCTACCGCATCAACAAGTGGTTCCTCCAGAAGGAGCAATCCGAAGCCCTTGGCTTCTCCATTCCACATTCGGCCATCTTTGAATGACCATCAGGAGTTCAACAAATTCTCTGCCTTAGCCAGGATTCCACCTTTAGACCCTAGGCTAACCATAACTCCATTCCCGCCATTGACTCAGCCTACTCCAAAGGCAAATAGTCCTAAAAAGTCTTCTCCTTTCAAAGAGGACTCACAGCCTTCATCTTCTTCACCTTCAGGTGAGCCCAGGTTTTCAAAAATTCAAACCAGGGATTCTTATGCTTTCAAACCTCCAGAAAGTTTCGCCCAAGCAGTCAACCCAAATATTTCTTCAAAAGAAAAACAAGTTGACAATGATCATAAGGCCAAAGAGACCTTCAAAGATGTTCTCATTCTGGTTACTCCGGTCCTTGCCCTTGATAAGGACTTCGAGAACATTAATATTAAAAGTCTGATCAGGCCTCTTTACACTGATCAAAACTACATTGAAACAGCAAATCCTTTTAAAACTAGAAAGTTTTATGAGTTCATTTTGGTTGACACCGGATCAATTGATATTGAGCATGTCCTCAGTGACGATGCTGATCCGAGTAGCATAGCCTACTCAAAATTCACGATCAAAAAGATCTTATCACCTTTTGATTGGCAAGTGAGTCATCTTCATACGCCGATTAATCTTTCCAGGCCATTTAGGCCCCAAACTTTTAATTGGTTTGATTACAGGGACGCATGGTTCAACTTTATGTTCCTGAGACCAGCCAACCATACTTGGTTCGTCAAATACGGACCCGAGGTAAGCAGTAGCATCATCCCAAGATGGTTCTACGACTGGTGGAGTTGTTTTGGAGGAAACCTTGAGGTCCTCCCAAAGAACTTCTCAGATAAATTTGGTCAATATCAAATTGACAAAGAAATTTCATCTTTGCCTGAGCATATTAAATTATGCAAATATTTTATTTTTAAAAGAATTTCGTTTATTATCTCTTGGAAGTTTTCAATCCAGGAATCAGACAGGATCAAGTATCTGTCAAAAGAAGTCTTTGCCAGAGGATGGACTCCGGCACTCAAATCCAAAGATTCAAGGCCAAACCCGAAAAAGGAAAAGCCCCAGAAATCCCTCAGCCAGTCTAAAGAAGAGCTGAAAAAGAAACTTCAGAAGGCTCTTTCAGACCTTGAAAACACTGATGAAGAATCAGCCGAAAGACTCCTTGAGGAAGCATCCTCACAAAGTGGAGATAATGGAGACATGCTGAACCCAAAAGGATTAGCACAGTCGTACATGGATCTTTACTCAGACTAAGTCCCAATAGAAGACATTAAAGTCTGGAATTATTGGCTTTCCTGGTAGAGAACCAAAGGTTCGGAATTACCTAAGGAAAGAGTGATAGAGAACCATAGGTTCGGAATTATCACTGATTAAGTCTTGACAAAAGACTAAACGACAATGCTATTGGCCGACAAAGCAAAAGCTATGGGCCAACAAAGCAAAGCATCTTCTTTACGGAAAGTAAAAGAAAGGCATCTTCTTTACATAAAGTAAAGGCTCCACTCACAAAAGAGATTCCCACTAAACAAAAGATGGGACCAACTCTGGCGGAAAGCATACTCCACCCAAATCCATGGGCCCTCTTGAAGATAAAGAAATCCAGATGCTCCAATCAAATGGAAGACACCTGTTTTTACTTTATTTGATTTCTGTCTATATAAGACAGCCTATGTAAGCAAGGAAGACATTCGAAATTTTAGATATCAAAAATATTTAGGTACTCTGAAATTCTCTGTAATGCTTCCGTTGTATTTTCTCTCTCTTCAATAAACAAGTAAGTTTATTATTTCCTTGTTCTTACATTTATGCTTAGATCCTGTAAAATTGGTATCAGAGCCATGTTAGCCATACTAGGCTAAGTTTATTATCACCTGAGGTAGATACTTAAGTTAAACTATGTTACTTTGATTAATAGCTTAGAACAGCATGTCAATATATTGTTAGAATGATTGAACCAGGTGGGGTTCCGGCAGATTTGAGGAAGATGATTCCTGTACAATTGTTTATATGATGTATAGTATTATTCTTAGGATTCTAGAATATTTTCGTGTTTGAATATTAGTCTGAGTATTGAAGGATTCGGTGTATGGTTCTTAAGAATAGACCAGCCTGAAGGGATCGTAATTGCCGCTTAAGCCGAAGGGAGGCGTTAGGCTTGATCCTTGGCCTCGTAGTGTCTATTCCCAAAGAACTATTGTAAAATCCATATGAATTCTTCATGTTATATCTTAGACTTACAATCAAACATTTAAATATTTAAAAATCCAGAGAATTTTACTACTATTCATATAACTATTTGAACAGCGTCATCCAATCAAGTAGACTCGTCCGGATATCGATAACTAATCCTGGCCAATTGTTTAAACAATTGTTTGACTTGATTGTTCTGCCCTATTGATTATAAGTTATACATAGTATAAACTTGATTATCTTATCTCAAAGGTGATAGTTTGCATTATCATGAACCAGCATGTTTATGACATGAATAACATAAATGTTTCAATTTCTAAAATTGAAAATGATTTGCAAAATTGGTCGATTCCTAGAGAACCGATTGAAAAGGTTTACCAAACAGGAAACTTTTCATTTCTTAAAAAAATTGCATATCAAGACATGTGAATCAACTGTCTCTATTAATAATCACTTAGAATGCATAAAGCTTCTTGTATCCGCTGATATACAGAAATTTAAAAATGAATTTAAATTCTTGCATATTGGCTTAGTTCAAATTGCTGTTAAACCTCTGTTTAGAAAAGGTTTAAACATCCCTTTATGTCTTCTATTACGTGATGATAGATTATTGAATTTTGATGATTCCCTGTTAGGAGTTTTAGAAAGTAACCTCGCCAATGGCCCGGTATACTTTAATTGCTATCCTAATTTCTCGGTCGATATTCAGGACCCCAACATCCTGGATACCTTGACACTTAATGTCAAGACCAAGAACATGAATAGCAAGGTTGACACCCGAGAGATAGCTATAATATACAGGGTATATTATAAGCTAATGAAGACCACAATAGCCCCAAAGGCTATTAATGCTAGTGTCAAAGGGGTTACCATGCTCATGGAAGCTAACCAAGAGCACTGTACTACCTTTGTCCCTAGACTTCTCAGATGGACTGACATCCTATCTGATGAAGAATGGAAATTTGATTCCATTACCCATCCTACTCCTCTTCAACCCGAACGGTCTCAGATTGATAGGGTTATCCAATTTCCAGATGGATCCATAAATCTTAAATTTTTGAGATCCAACTCTTGTAGCCAAGCGTCTTCAAGTAGAAGAATGTCTTCGGCTAGACCTTCTTCTTTTTGTCCCCGGGAGGGTAATAATAGTAATTCTTCAGAGAATGATGGTGAACCAGGGAAAATCCACGGCGTGGATTATTCTCACACCATTCCTAAAGTTTTCTATGAAGAACATGCGGGTGAAATGCCTACCAGTCCCACTGCCAGTGAAATGAGACCTGAGCAGAGAAGAAAAGATTCTTTGGGTGTTCTCTCTTCAGATGATGATTATGAGATCAACAAAAAGAAGATAACTGAATGGTGGAACCTTCCAGAACATAAGGTTAAAAAAGAATGGTATAAGGCAAAATATACCATAGAAGAAAGGACCATTTTCAGAGATAAATGGTACAAGGACATGAAAAAGTTCAAAACAGAACTGGAATTCTTTAAGTGGTTTGAAGTCACTGGACAGCTTGGAGACAGCAGCTCCTCTCTCAAAATGATTGTCAGACAATGGCATACAAAGGAGAAAACGGTGAACTCTGTCACTCCTCCACTTGAAGGTATCCTAATACCTTACAGAAATGAGACCATAAAAGCCTCTCCTTTCAAAAAACCAAGTAGCCAACCTACTGCTCCAGTCACTGCCGAAGATTTGAACAAAGTCTACGAGCAGAATAACTATACTAACCAAATTCTTCATGTTGTTTCCCAACAGATTGAAGAAACCAAAAAATCTCCCAGTACTTCTAGTACTAGCCTTTTCAGCTCCAAACAGAGTCCTTCCAAATCCGTTCACACTTCTATCAGTGAACCTCCTTTCAAAGTAAATGAATTCTCCAAAAAGGATTTTCCAAAGTACCTTAAAGGACAAAACCTTCTCGAGAAAATCAGTGAAGAACTGACCAAACTTAACCTCAACAAAGGAGAAAGTAATGGTCAGAAGATTGGTGCTATTGCGGAAAGCTCCAGCAAGAGGCATCATAACAACAGGAACTTCTACAAGAGGCCTTCATTCCCAGACATGCAGTTTGAGGAAAACAACTTCTATCCACAGGGTACTGCTGACGGAACCAGCATCACCGAATGGAACATTGATGGCATGGATGAAGGACAGATCTATGCCAAGCTACAAGAAATAGGCATGAACATAACTGCCTATAAAATGAAGAACTCTTCTGACAAGGAAGCTTGCGGTTTAATTATTGCAGGCTTTACTGGAATGTTGAAAAATTGGTGGGATAACTACCTCACCGAACATAACAGACAAGAGATCCTTAGTGCCACAGCACTAAAAACAATTGTTAAGATTGAAGCAGGCCAGGAGCTTGTCAGCCAAGAGAATCAGGAAGATGCCACTACAACATTATTGTACAGCATCGCCAAACACTTTGTGGGTGAACCCAAATTATTCCAAGACAGAAGTTTGGAAATATTGAACAACTTATACTGTAAGAAACTTACAGATTTCAGGTGGTATAAAGATATGTTCCTGAACAAGGTCATGGTAAGGACTGACTGCAATAGTGAATATTGGAAGGAAAGATTCATCAGTGGACTTCCGACTCACTTTGCCGAGAAAGTCAGATCCAAAATCAGAGATCGATGTGATGGTAAAATCCCGTATGCAGAACTTGCATATGGTGACATTATCAGTCTCATTAATGTTGTTGCCCTTGAGCTCTGCACAGACCTGAAGCTCAAAGAACAGATTAAAAAGGATCAAAGAGATTCTAGCAGGGACTTAGGAACCTTCTGCCAAGACTTTGGGTTTCCTATGTTAAAGCCTCCTTCGTCCAAACCAGACAAAAGGACCAGGAAAGGAGAACCTTTCAAAAGGACAAGAAAGACCTCAGAAAGGTGAAAGGACGAAAGAAGGTCCAAAAGAAAGGGTTCAAAAAGACCCCAAGCTGTTGAGGACACCTGTTGGATATGTGGCAAAAGAGGCCACAAATCCCCAGACTGCCCAAGAAACAGTAAGAAAAAGAAGAAGATTAATCTTCTCGGAGTTGATGAGGAAACGAAACAGAAACTCTTCTCCATTCTGGAAGAAGAAGAATCTGAATCAGAATACTCTTCCTCTGAAGAAGGAGAATCTGATGAAGACTACTTGAATGTAGCACAAGAATCAGAATCAGAAGATTCAACGACAGATTGCAACTGTAATGGTGCATTTTGCCTGTGCGACAGCAGGTCTCTCAAAGTTCTTTCTAAAAAGACTGCAGAAACCTTGTTCGCTACTATCGAACACATTCAAGATGAAGAAGCTAGAAGGAAGTACCTTCTTGAGCTTCAAAAGCTTATGCTCAAAGATAAGAAAGACAGACCAACTGTCACTCCATTCAGCATGAAGCAAGTAATGGAAAAATTCAACTCAGAGAAGAGTAAGGAGCCATCCATTGGTGATCTCCGGAAGGAAATAAGTCTCCTAAAGGATGAAGTTAGAGACATCAAGGCAAGGCTTAGCAGTATCGAAGTTGAAAAGCTGGCTAAGAAACTGCTTAAGGAAATTAAAGAAGACCAAGGATCTTCTGACACAGATAGAGAGCAAGACTCTCCAAGGCATTATACTGATATCATTAAAGAGGCAGAATCTTCTCATCAAGGTAATGAAGAACCAGGAGTTCTTACAATAACTCAGGTGAAACCTCAGAGTTCACATATTTTTATTAAATTGATTATTGGTAATCTAACATTCAACAAGATTGCTCTGTTAGACAGTGGTGCAGACAGGAACTGCATAATCGAAGGATTGGTACCTACTAAGTACCTGACCAAAGGCACTACAAAGTTGTATAGTGCAACAGGTGAGCGTATACAGATTGACTACAAGTTGTCTAATGCTCATATTTGTAATAATGGAATTTGTTTAAAAAACGATTTTGTTATTACCAAAAACATAAATGAAGAGATTATTTTGGGGATCCCTTTCATCACCCAAATTAAACCCTTCATTTCAGGTTTTGAATCCATTAAAACCAAAGTTTTGGGGAAAACCCTTGAATTTCCTTTTGTTAAAACTCTTTCAAAAAATGAAAGCAAATTTCTGCATGACAAAACTGCATTCAAGGTCTTTCATCTTTCCAAACAAATTGGATTTTTAAAAGATGATTTAAAAATCAAAAGAATTGAATAGATTTTAAAAACCCCGGGAATGGTTACTAAGATAGCCCAACTCGAGGACAAATTTAAAACTGAAATCTGTTCAGATTTTCCAAATGCTTTTTGGGCCAGAAAAGCCCATACTATTGATTTACCTTACATTGATGGTTTTGACGAAAAAACCATAAGTACTAAAGCTAGGCCCATACAAATGAGCCAAGAACTTATGGAAGTTTGTAAAACAGAAATCAACTCACTTTTGGAAAACAAAATTATCCGGCCTTCCAAGTCCCCTTGGAGTTGTTCGGCCTTTTATGTCAACAAGGCTGCGGAGCAGGAAAGAGGCTCTCCCAGGCTTGTGATTAACTATAAACCTTTAAACTCCGTTTTAAAATGGATTAGATATCCGATTCCTAATAAAAGGGATCTTCTGAAAAGAACTTTTAAGGCTAATGTCTACAGCAAGTTTGACATGAAGTCAGGGTTTTGGCAAATTCAAATATCTGAAAAAGATAAATATAGATCCTGATAGAAATGGTATCAGAGCCATGTTAGCCATACTAGGCTAAGTTTATTATCACCTGAGGTAGATACTTAAGTTAAACTATGTTACTTTGATTAATAGCTTAGAACAGCATGTCAATATATTGTTAGAATGATTGAACCAGGTGGGGTTCCGGCAGATTTGAGGAAGATGATTCCTGTACAATTGTTTATATGATGTATAGTATTATTCTTAGGATTCTAGAATATTTTCGTGTTTGAATATTAGTCTGAGTATTGAAGGATTCGGTGTATGGTTCTTAAGAATAGACCAGCCTGAAGGGATCGTAATTGCCGCTTAAGCCGAAGGGAGGCGTTAGGCTTGATCCTTGGCCTCGTAGTGTCTATTCCCAAAGAACTATTGTAAAATCCATATGAATTCTTCATGTTATATCTTAGACTTACAATCAAACATTTAAATATTTAAAAATCCAGAGAATTTTACTACTATTCATATAACTATTTGAACAGCGTCATCCAATCAAGTAGACTCGTCCGGATATCGATAACTAATCCTGGCCAATTGTTTAAACAATTGTTTGACTTGATTGTTCTGCCCTATTGATTATAAGTTATACATAGTATAAACTTGATTATCTTATCTCAAAGGTGATAGTTTGCATTATCATGAACCAGCATGTTTATGACATGAATAACATAAATGTTTCAATTTCTAAAATTGAAAATGATTTGCAAAATTGGTCAATTTCTAGAGAACCGATTGAAAAGGTTTACCAAACAGGAAACTTTTCATTTCTTAAAAAATTGCATATCAAGACATGTGAATCAACTGGCTCTGATACCATTTCTATCAGGATCTATCAACACAACATGCATATAAGTATAAACTGTATTCAAAATTTTAGATATCAGAAATATTTAGGTACTCTGAAATTCTCTGTAATGCTTCCGCACTTTTAATAAACAAGTAAGTTCATGTTCTTCCTATCTACTGTATTAGTTTAAATACAGTTTATACTTATATGCATGTTATGTTGATAGATCCTGATAGAAAAATCCCTTTTATTAGGAATCGGATATCTGATCCATTTTAAAACGGAGTTTAAAGGTTTGTAATTAATCACAAGCCTGGGAGAGCCTCTTTCCTGCTCTGCAGCCTTGTTGACATAAAAGGCCGAACAGCTCCAAGGGGACTTGGAAGGCTGGATAATTTTGTTTTCCAAAAGTGAGTTGATTTCTGTTTTACAGATTTCCATAAGTTCATGACTCATTTGAATGGGCCTAGCTTTTGTGCTAATGGACCTTTCATTGAATCCATCAATATATGGTAAATCAACAGTATGGGCTTTTCTGGCCCAAAATACCTCCATACCCAGAACTCCTGGTTCTTCATTACCTTGGTGAGAAGATTCAGCTTCTTCAATGATATCTGTATAATGCCTTGGAGAGTCTTGCTCTCTATCTGTGTCAGAAGATCCTTGGTCTTCTTTAATTTCCTTAAGCAGTTTCTTAGCCAGCTTTTCAACTTCTATGCTGCTAAGCCTTGCCTTGATGTCTCTAACTTCATCCTTTAGGAGACTTATTTCCTTCCGGAGCTCACCAATGGATGGCTCCTTACTCTTCTCTGAGTTGAATTTTTCCATTACTTGCTTCATGCTGAATGGAGTGACAGTTGGTCTGTCTTTCTTATCTTTGAGCATAAGCTTTTGAAGCTCAAGAAGGTATTTCCTTCTAGCTTCTTCATCTTGAATGTGTTCGATAGTAGCGAACAAGGTTTCTGCAGCCTTTTCAGAAAGAACTTTGAGAGACCTGCTGTCGCACAGGCAAAATGCACCATTACAGTTGCAATCTGTTGTTGAATCTTCTGATTCTGATTCTTGTGCTACATTCAAGTAGTCTTCATCAGATTCTCCTTCTTCAGAGGAAGAGTATTCTGATTCAGATTCTTCTTCTTCCAGAATGGAGAAGAGTTTCTGTTTCGTTTCCTCATCAACTCCGAGAAGATTAATCTTCTTCTTTTTCTTACTGTTTCTTGGGCAGTCTGGGGATTTGTGGCCTCTTTTGCCACATGTCCAACAGGTGTCCTCAACAGCTTGGGGTCTTTTTGAACCCTTTCTTTTGGACCTTCTTTCGTCCTTTCTACGTTTGGACCTTTCTGAGGTCTTTCTTGTCCTTTTGAAAGGTTCTCCTTTCCTGGTCCTTTTGTCTAGTTTGAACGAAGGAGGCTTTAACATAGGAAACCCAAAGTCTTGGCAGAAGGTTCCTAAGTCCCTGCTAGAATCTCTTTGATCCTTTTTAATCTGTTCTTTGAGCTTCAGGTCTGTGCAGAGCTCAAGGGCAACAACATTAATGAGACTGATAATGTCACCATATGCAAGTTCTGCATACGGGATTTTACCATCACATCGATCTCTGATTTTGGATCTGACTTTCTCGGCAAAGTGAGTCGGAAGTCCACTGATGAATCTTTCCTTCCAATATTCACTATTGCAGTCAGTACTTACCATGACCTTGTTCAGGAACATATCTTTATACCACCTGAAATCTGTAAGTTTCTTACAGTATAAGTTGTTCAATATTTCCAAACTTCTGTCTTGGAATAATTTGGGTTCACCCACAAAGTGTTTGGCGATGCTGTACAATAATGTTGTAGTGGCATCTTCCTGATTCTCTTGGCTGACAAGCTCCTGGCCTGCTCAATCTTAACAATTGTTTTTAGTGCTGTGGCACTAAGGATCTCTTGTCTGTTATGTTCGGTGAGGTAGTTATCCCACCAATTTTTCAACATTCCAGTAAAGCCTGCAATAATTAAACCGCAAGCTTCCTTGTCAGAAGAGTTCTTCATTTTATAGGCAGTTATGTTCATGCCTATTTCTTGTAGCTTGGCATAGATCTGTCCTTCAGCCATGCCATCAATGTTCCATTCGGTGATGCTGGTTCCGTCAGCAGTACCCTGTGGATAGAAGTTGTTTTCCTCAAACTGCATGTCTAGGAATGAAGGCCTCTTGTAGAAGTTCCTGTTGTTGTGATGCCTCTTGCTGGAGCTTTCCGCAATAGCACCAATCTTCTGACCATTACTGATACCATTTCTATCAGGATCTATCAACATAACATGCATATAAGTATAAACTGTATTTAAACTAATACAGTAGATAGGAAGAACATGAACTTACTTGTTTATTAAAAGTGCGGAAGCATTACAGAGAATTTCAGAGTACCTAAATATTTCTGATATCTAAAATTTCGAATGTCTTCCTTGCTTACATAGGCTGTCTTATATAGACAGAAATCAAATAAAGTAAAAACAGGTGTCTTCCATTTGATTGGAGCATCTGGATTTCTTTATCTTCAAGAGGGCCCATGGATTTGGGTGGAGTATGCTTTCCGCCAGAGTTGGTCCCATCTTTTGTTTAGTGGGAATCTCTTTTGTGAGTGGAGCCTTTACTTTATGTAAAGAAGATGCCTTTCTTTTACTTTCCGTAAAGAAGATGCTTTGCTTTGTTGGCCCATAGCTTTTGCTTTGTCGGCCAATAGCATTGTCGTTTAGTCTTTTGTCAAGACTTAATCAGTGATAATTCCGAACCTATGGTTCTCTATCACTCTTTCCTTAGGTAATTCCGAACCTTTGGTTCTCTACCAGGAAAGCCAATAATTCCAGACTTTAATGTCTTCTATTGGGACTTAGTCTGAGTAAAGATCCATGTACGACTGTGCTAATCCTTTTGGGTTCAGCATGTCTCCATTATCTCCACTTTGTGAGGATGCTTCCTCAAGGAGTCTTTCGGCTGATTCTTCATCAGTGTTTTCAAGGTCTGAAAGAGCCTTCTGAAGTTTCTTTTTCAGCTCTTCTTTAGACTGGCTGAGGGATTTCTGGGGCTTTTCCTTTTTCGGGTTTGGCCTTGAATCTTTGGATTTGAGTGCCGGAGTCCATCCTCTGGCAAAGACTTCTTTTGACAGATACTTGATCCTGTCTGATTCCTGGATTGAAAACTTCCAAGAGATAATAAACGAAATTCTTTTAAAAATAAAATATTTGCATAATTTAATATGCTCAGGCAAAGATGAAATTTCTTTGTCAATTTGATATTGACCAAATTTATCTGAGAAGTTCTTTGGGAGGACCTCAAGGTTTCCTCCAAAACAACTCCACCAGTCGTAGAACCATCTTGGGATGATGCTACTGCTTACCTCGGGTCCGTATTTGACGAACCAAGTATGGTTGGCTGGTCTCAGGAACATAAAGTTGAACCATGCGTCCCTGTAATCAAACCAATTAAAAGTTTGGGGCCTAAATGGCCTGGAAAGATTAATCGGCGTATGAAGATGACTCACTTGCCAATCAAAAGGTGATAAGATCTTTTTGATCGTGAATTTTGAGTAGGCTATGCTACTCGGATCAGCATCGTCACTGAGGACATGCACAATATCAATTGATCCGGTGTCAACCAAAATGAACTCATAAAACTTTCTAGTTTTAAAAGGATTTGCTGTTTCAATGTAGTTTTGATCAGTGTAAAGAGGCCTGATCAGACTGGATGAAGTTAGAGACATCAAGGCAAGGCTTAGCAGCATCGAAGTTGAAAAGCTGGCTAAGAAAGTATTTGCCTTTGGAGTAGGCTGAGTCAATGGCGGGAATGGAGTTATGGTTAGCCTAGGGTCTAAAGGTGGAATCCTGGCTAAGGCAGAGAATTTGTTGAACTCCTGATGGTCATTCAAAGATGGCCGAATGTGGAATGGAGAAGCCAAGGGCTTCGGATTGCTCCTTCTGGAGGAACCACTTGTTGATGCGGTAGCAGGCTTGAGAGGCCTCATTGCCTATCCTGCAAAAACTCCCTGGTTAGATAATCAGGCAAAGAATTATTTGAACCTTTAAGGAACTCAATATCAAAATCAAAATTTGACAATAAGGCTTGCCACCTTGCAAATATCTGTTTAGAGACTAAATTTTTAACATCTTTTTGCAAGATATCTTTAGCCGATTTACAATCTACTCTAAGTAGAAAAGTTTTATTAATCAAATCATCCTGGAATTTAGTAATACACAAGACGATAGAAAGTACTTCCTTTTTAACGGTGCTGTAATTCTTTTGAGCAGAATTCCATACACCTGAGGTATACCTGACAAGTTGTTCAAAATCCTCGGGGGATTTTCTTTGTTTCAAAATACCTCCATACCCTAAGTCAGAGGCATCAGTTTCCACAATCATGAAGGCATCTGGATTTGGGATGCCCAAACAAGGGAGATCTTTTACGATATCCTTAATCCTTTTGACGGCTCTGGTCTGTTCCTCAGACCATGGGCATGGCTTTTTCTTAAGCCTTTCAAACAAAGGTTTGCAGATATGTCTTACTTTTGGTATGAAGTCTGCAACATAATTAATACTTCCCAAAAATCGTTGTAATTGGGTCTTGTCTGTAATGACATCAGGAAACTTGTTCGAGAACTCAATGGCTCTGCAAATAGGTTTGTAAGTTCCTTGATACAGATCATGTCCAAGAAACCTAATGCTCGTTTGAAAGAGTTTAATTTTCTTGGCACTAACGACCAATCCATTTTTCTTAACTATATCAAAAAATATGTTAAGATGTTTAAAATGAGAATCAATGTCCTCAGAAAAAATTAACACATCATCTATGTAAACTATAGACATATAGCTTACATGGTTGAATATGTCATTCATAATCTTTTGAAATTCACTTGGGGCATTTTTAAGCCCAAAAGGCATAACGTTCCATTCATACTGTCCAAACGGGACATTGAATGCAGTTTTATATTTATCTTTTTCAGATATTTGAATTTGCCAAAACCCTGACTTCATGTCAAACTTGCTGTAGACATTAGCCTTAAAAGTTCTTTTCAGAAGATCCCTTTTATTAGGAATCGGATATCTAATCCATTTTAAAACGGAGTTTAAAGGTTTATAGTTAATCACAAGCCTGGGAGAGCCTCTTTCCTGCTCCGCAGCCTTGTTGACATAAAAGGCCGAACAACTCCAAGGGGACTTGGAAGGCCGGATAATTTTGTTTTCCAAAAGTGAGTTGATTTCTGTTTTACAAACTTCCATAAGTTCTTGGCTCATTTGTATGGGCCTAGCTTTAGTACTTATGGTTTTTTCGTCAAAACCATCAATGTAAGGTAAATCAATAGTATGGGCTTTTCTGGCCCAAAAAGCATTTGGAAAATCTGAACAGATTTCAGTTTTAAATTTGTCCTCGAGTTGGGCTATCTTAGTAACCATTCCCGGGGTTTTTAAAATCTGTTCAATTCTTTTGATTTTTAAATCATCTTTTAAAAATCCAATTTGTTTGGAAAGATGAAAGACCTTGAATGCAGTTTTGTCATGCAGAAATTTGCTTTCATTTTTTGAAAGAGTTTTAACAAAAGGAAATTCAAGGGTTTTCCCCAAAACTTTGGTTTTAATGGATTCAAAACCTGAAATGAAGGGTTTAATTTGGGTGATGAAAGGGATCCCCAAAATAATCTCTTCATTTATGTTTTTGGTAATAACAAAATCGTTTTTTAAACAAATTCCATTATTACAAATATGAGCATTAGACAACTTGTAGTCAATCTGTATACGCTCACCTGTTGCACTATACAACTTTGTAGTGCCTTTGGTCAGGTACTTAGTAGGTACCAATCCTTCGATTATGCAGTTCCTGTCTGCACCACTGTCTAACAGAGCAATCTTGTTGAATGTTAGATTACCAATAATCAATTTAATAAAAATATGTGAACTCTGAGGTTTCACCTGAGTTATTGTAAGAACTCCTGGTTCTTCATTACCTTGATGAGAAGATTCTGCCTCTTCAATGATATCAGTATAATGCCTTGGAGAGTCTTGCTCTCTATCTGTGTCAGAAGATCCTTGGTCTTCTTTAATTTCCTTAAGCAGTTTCTTAGCCAGCTTTTCAACTTCTATGCTGCTAAGCCTTGCCTTGATGTCTCTAACTTCATCCTTTAGGAGACTTATTTCCTTCCGGAGATCACCAATGGATGGCTCCTTACTCTTCTCTGAGTTGAATTTTTCCATTACTTGCTTCATGCTGAATGGAGTGACAGTTGGTCTGTCTTTCTTATCTTTGAGCATAAGCTTTTGAAGCTCAAGAAGGTACTTCCTTCTAGCTTCTTCATCTTGAATGTGTTCGATAGTAGCGAACAAGTTTTCTGCAGCCTTTTCAGAAAGAACTTTGAGAGACCTGCTGTCGCACAGGCAAAATGCACCATTACAGTTGCAATCTGTTGTTGAATCTTCTGATTCTGATTCTTGTGCTACATTCAAGTAGTCTTCATCAGATTCTCCTTCTTCAGAGGAAGAGTATTCTGATTCAGATTCTTCTTCTTCCAGAATGGAGAAGAGTTTCTGTTTCGTTTCCTCATCAACTCCGAGAAGATTAATCTTCTTCTTTTTCTTACTGTTTCTTGGGCAGTCTGGGGATTTGTGGCCTCTTTTGCCACATGTCCAACAGGTGTCCTCAACAGCTTGGGGTCTTTTTGAACCCTTTCTTTTGGACCTTCTTTCGTCCTTTCTACGTTTGGACCTTTCTGAGGTCTTTCTTGTCCTTTTGAAAGGTTCTCCTTTCCTGGTCCTTTTGTCTGGTTTGGACGAAGGAGGCTTTAACATAGGAAACCCAAAGTCTTGGCAGAAGGTTCCTAAGTCCCTGCTAGAATCTCTTTGATCCTTTTTAATCTGTTCTTTGAGCTTCAGGTCTGTGCAGAGCTCAAGGGCAACAACATTAATGAGACTGATAATGTCACCATATACAAGTTCTGCATACGGGATTTTACCATCACATCGATCTCTGATTTTGGATCTGACTTTCTCGGCAAAGTGAGTCGGAAGTCCACTGATGAATCTTTCCTTCCAATATTCACTATTGCAGTCAGTCCTTACCATGACCTTGTTCAGGAACATATCTTTATACCACCTGAAATCTGTAAGTTTCTTACAGTATAAGTTGTTCAATATTTCCAAACTTTTGTCTTGGAATAATTTGGGTTCACCCACAAAGTGTTTGGCGATGCTGTACAATAATGTTGTAGTGGCATCTTCCTGATTCTCTTGGCTGACAAGCTCCTAGCCTGCTTTAATCTTAACAATTGTTTTTAGTGCTGTGGCACTAAGGATCTCTTGTCTGTTATGTTCGGTGAGGTAGTTATCCCACCAATTTTTCAACATTCCAGTAAAGCCTGCAATAATTAAACCGCAAGCTTCCTTGTCAGAAGAGTTCTTCATTTTATAGGCAGTTATGTTCATGCCTATTTCTTGTAGCTTGGCATAGATCTGTCCTTTAGCCATGCCATCAATGTTCCATTCGGTGATGCTGGTTCCGTCAGCAGTACCCTGTGGATAGAAGTTGTTTTCTTCAAACTGCATGTCTGGGAATGAAGGCCTCTTGTAGAAGTTCCTGTTGTTATGATGCCTCTTGCTGGAGCTTTCCGCAATAGCACCAATCTTCTGACCATTACTTTCTCCTTTGTTGAGGTTAAGTTTGGTCAGTTCTTCACTGATTTTCTCGAGAAGGTTTTGTCCTTTAAGGTACTTTGGAAAATCCTTTTTGGAGAATTCATTTACTTTGAAAGGAGGTTCACTGATAGAAGTGTGAACGGATTTGGAAGGACTCTGTTTGGAGCTGAAAAGGCTAGTACTAGAAGTACTGGGAGATTTTTTGGTTTCTTCAATCTGTTGGGAAACAACATGAAGAATTTGGTTAGTATAGTTATTCTGCTCGTAGACTTTGTTCAAATCTTCGGCAGTGACTGGAGCAGTAGGTTGGCTACTTGGTTTTTTGAAAGGAGAGGCTTTTATGGTCTCATTTCTGTAGGGTATTAGGATACCTTCAAGTGGAGGAGTGACAGAGTTCACCGTTTTCTCCTTTGTATGCCATTGTCTGACAATCATTTTGAGAGAGGAGCTGCTGTCTCCAAGCTGTCCAGTGACTTCAAACCACTTAAAGAATTCCAGTTCTGTTTTGAACTTTTTCATGTCCTTGTACCATTTATCTCTGAAAATGGTCCTTTCTTCTATGGTATATTTTGCCTTATACCATTCTTTTTTAACCTTATGTTCTGGAAGGTTCCACCATTCAGTTATCTTCTTTTTGTTGATCTCGTAACCATCATCTGAAGAGAGAACACCCAAAGAATCTTTTCTTCTCTGCTCAGGTCTCATTTCACTGGCAGTGGGACTGGTAGGCATTTCACCTGCATGTTCTTCATAGAAAACTTTAGGAATGGTGTGAGAATAATCCACGCCGTGGATTTTCCCTGGTTCACCATCATTCTCTGAAGAATTACTATTATTACCCTCCCGGGGACAAAAAGAAGAAGGTCTAGCCGAAGACATTCTTCTACTTGAAGACGCTTGGCTACAAGAGTTGGATCTCAAAAATTTAAGATTTATGGATCCATCTGGAAATTGGATAACCCTATCAATCTGAGACCGTTTGGGTTGAAGAGGAGTAGGATGGGTAATGGAATCAAATTTCCATTCTTCATCAGATAGGATGTCAGTCCATCTGAGAAGTCTAGGGACAAAGGTAGTACAGTGCTCTTGGTTAGCTTCCATGAGCATGGTAACCCCTTTGACACTAGCATTAATAGCCTTTGGGGCTATTGTGGTCTTCATTAGCTTATAATATACCCTGTATATTATAGCTATCTCTCGGGTGTCAACCTTGCTATTCATGTTCTTGGTCTTGACATTAAGTGTCAAGGTATCCAGGATGTTGGGGTCCTGAATATCGACCGAGAAATTAGGATAGCAATTAAAGTATACCGGGCCATTGGCGAGGTTACTTTCTAAAACTCCTAACAGGGAATCATCAAAATTCAATAATCTATCATCACGTAATAGAAGACATAAAGGGATGTTTAAGGTACTTTGGAAAATCCTTTTTGGAGAATTCATTTACTTTGAAAGGAGGTTCACTGATAGAAGTGTGAACGGATTTGGAAGGACTCTGTTTGGAGCTGAAAAGGCTAGTACTAGAAGTACTGGGAGATTTTTTGGTTTCTTCAATCTGTTGGGAAACAACATGAAGAATTTGGTTTGTATAGTTATTCTGCTCGTAGACTTTGTTCAAAACTTCGGTAGTGACTGGAGCAGTAGGTTGGCTACTGGATTTTTTGAAGGGAGAGGCTTTTATAGTCTCATTTCTGTAAGGTATTATGATGCCTTCGAGTGGAGGAGTGACAGAGTTCACCGTTTTCTCCTTAGTATGCCATTGTCTGACAATCATTTTGAGAGAGGAGCTGTTGTCTCCAAGCTGACCAGTGACTTCAAACCACTTAAAGAATTCAAGTTCTGTTCTGAACCTTTTCATGTCTTTGTACCATTTATTTCTGAAAATGGTCCTTTCTTCAATGGTATAATTTGCCTTATACCATTCTTTTTTAACCTTATGTTCTGGAAGGTTCCACCATTCAGTTATCTTCTTTTTGTTGATCTCGTAATCATCATCTGATGAGAGAACACCATCACTTAGAATGCATAAAGCTTCTTGTTTCTGCTGATATACAGAAGACACTAGCATTAATAGCCTTTGGGGCTATTGTGGTCCAGTTTGTAAAACAGAAATCAACTCACTTTTGGAAAACAAAATTATCCGGCCTTCCAAGTCCCCTTGGAGTTGTTCGGCCTTTTATGTCAACAAGGCTGCGGAGCAGGAAAGAGGACATGCTGTTCTAAGCTATTAATCAAAGTAACATAGTTTAACTTAAGTATCTACCTCAGGTGATAATAAACTTAGCCTAGTATGGCTAACATGGCTCTGATACCAATTTTTTATATGATGTATAGTATTATTCTTAGGATTCTAGAATATTTTCGTGTTTGAATATTAGTCTGAGTATTGAAGGATTCGGTGTATGGTTCTTAAGAATAGACCAGCCTGAAGGGATCGTAATTGCCGCTTAAGCCGAAGGGAGGCGTTAGGCTTGATCCTTGGCCTCGTAGTGTCTATTCCCAAAGAACTATTGATAAATCCATATGAATTCTTCATGTTATATCTTAGACTTACAATCAAACATTTAAATATTTAAAAATCCAGAGAATTTTACTACTATTCATATAACTATTTGAACAGCGTCATCCAATCAAGTAGACTCGTCCGGATATCGATAACTAATCCTGGCCAATTGTTTAAACAATTGTTTGACTTGATTGTTCTGCCCTATTGATTATAAGTTATACATAGTATAAACTTGATTATCTTATCTCAAAGGTGATAGTTTGCATTATCATGAACCAGCATGTTTATGACATGAATAACATAAATGTTTCAATTTCAAAAATTGAAAATGATTTGCAAAATTGGTCGATTCCTAGAGAACCGATTGAAAAGGTTTACCAAACAGGAAACTTTTCATTTCTTAAAAAATTGCATATCAAGACATGTGAATCAACTGTCTCTATTAATAATCACTTAGAATGCATAAAGCTTCTTGTATCCGCTGATATACAGAAATTTAAAAATGAATTTAAATTCTTGCATATTGGCTTAGTTCAAATTGCTGTTAAACCTCTGTTTAGAAAAGGTTTAAACATCCCTTTATGTCTTCTATTACGTGATGATAGATTATTGAATTTTGATGATTCCCTGTTAGGAGTTTTAGAAAGTAACCTCGCCAATGGCCCGGTATACTTTAATTGCTATCCTAATTTCTCGGTCGATATTCAGGACCCCAACATCCTGGATACCTTGACACTTAATGTCAAGACCAAGAACATGAATAGCAAGGTTGACACCCGAGAGATAGCTATAATATACAGGGTATATTATAAGCTAATGAAGACCATAATAGCCCCAAAGGCTATTAATGCTAGTGTCAAAGGGGTTACCATGCTCATGGAAGCTAACCAAGAGCACTGTACTACCTTTGTCCCTAGACTTCTCAGATGGACTGACATCCTATCTGATGAAGAATGGAAATTTGATTCCATTACCCATCCTACTCCTCTTCAACCCGAACGGTCTCAGATTGATAGGGTTATCCAATTTCCAGATGGATCCATAAATCTTAAATTTTTGAGATCCAACTCTTGTAGCCAAGCGTCTTCAAGTAGAAGAATGTCTTCGGCTAGACCTTCTTCTTTTTGTCCCCGGGAGGGTAATAATAGTAATTCTTCAGAGAATGATGGTGAACCAGGGAAAATCCACGGCGTGGATTATTCTCACACCATTCCTAAAGTTTTCTATGAAGAACATGCAGGTGAAATGCCTACCAGTCCCACTGCCAGTGAAATGAGACCTGAGCAGAGAAGAAAAGATTCTTTGGGTGTTCTCTCTTCAGATGATGATTACGAGATCAACAAAAAGAAGATAACTGAATGGTGGAACCTTCCAGAACATAAGGTTAAAAAAGAATGGTATAAGGCAAAATATACCATAGAAGAAAGGACCATTTTCAGAGATAAATGGTACAAGGACATGAAAAAGTTCAAAATATAACTGGAATTCTTTAAGTGGTTTGAAGTCACTGGACAGCTTGGAGACAGCAGCTCCTCTCTCAAAATGATTGTCAGACAATGGCATACAAAGGAGAAAACGGTGAACTCTGTCACTCCTCCACTTGAAGGTATCCTAATACCTTACAGAAATGAGACCATAAAAGCCTCTCCTTTCAAAAAACCAAGTAGCCAACCTACTGCTCCAGTCACTGCCGAAGATTTGAACAAAGTCTACGAGCAGAATAACTATACTAACCAAATTCTTCATGTTGTTTCCCAACAAATAGAAGAAACCAAAACTTCTCCCAGTACTTCAAGTACTAGTCCTTTCAGCTCCAAACAGAGTCCTTCCAAGTCCGTTCACACTTCTATCAGTGAACCTCCTTTCAAGGTGTACGAATTCTCCAAAAAAGATTTTCCAAAATACCTTAAAGGACAAAACCTTCTTGAGAAAATCAGTGAAGAACTGACCAAACTTAACCTCAACAAAGGAGAAAGCAATGGTCAGAAGATTGGTGCTATTGCAGAAAGCTCCAGCAAGAGGCACCATAATAACAGGAACTTCTACAAGAGGCCTTCATTCCCAGACATGCAGTTTGAGGAAAACAACTTCTATCCACAGGGTACTGCTGACGGAACCAGCATCACCGAATGGAACATTGATGGCATGGCTGAAGGACAGATCTATGCCAAGCTACAAGAAATAGGCATGAACATAACTGCCTATAAAATGAAGAACTCTTCTGACAAGGAAGCTTGCGGTTTAATTATTGCAGGCTTTACTGGAATGTTGAAAAATTGGTGGGATAACTACCTCACCGAACATAACAGACAAGAGATCCTTAGTGCCACAGCACTAAAAACAATTGTTAAGATTGAAGCAGGCCAGGAGCTTGTCAGCCAAGAGAATCAGGAAGATGCCACTACAACATTATTGTATAGCATCGCCAAACACTTTGTGGGTGAACCCAAATTATTCCAAGACAGAAGTTTGGAAATATTGAACAACTTATACTGTAAGAAACTTACAGATTTCAGGTGGTATAAAGATATGTTCCTGAACAAGGTCATGGTAAGGACTGACTGCAATAGTGAATATTGGAAGGAAAGATTCATCAGTGGACTTCCGACTCACTTTGCCGAGAAAGTCAGATCCAAAATCAGAGATCGATGTGATGGTAAAATCCCGTATGCAGAACTTGCATATGGTGACATTATCAGTCTCATTAATGTTGTTGCCCTTGAGCTCTGCACAGACCTGAAGCTCAAAGAACAGATTAAAAAGGATCAAAGAGATTCTAGCAGGGACTTAGGAACCTTCTGCCAAGACTTTGGGTTTCCTATGTTAAAGCCTCCTTCGTCCAAACCAGACAAAAGGACCAGGAAAGGAGAACCTTTCAAAAGGACAAGAAAGACCTCAGAAAGGTCCAAACGTAGAAAGGACGAAAGAAGGTCCAAAAGAAAGGGTTCAAGAAGACCCCAAGCTGTTGAGGACACCTGTTGGACATGTGGCAAAAGAGGCCACAAATCCCCAGACTGCCCAAGAAACAGTAAGAAAAAGAAGAAGATTAATCTTCTCGGAGTTGATGAGGAAACGAAACAGAAACTCTTCTCCATTCTGGAAGAAGAAGAATCTGAATCAGAATACTCTTCCTCTGAAGAAGGAGAATCTGATGAAGACTACTTGAATGTAGCACAAGAATCAGAATCAGAAGATTCAACAACAGATTGCAACTGTAATGGTGCATTTTGCCTGTGCGACAGCAGGTCTCTCAAAGTTCTTTCTGAAAAGGCTGCAGAAACCTTGTTCGCTACTATCGAACACATTCAAGATGAAGAAGCTAGAAGGAAGTACCTTCTTGAGCTTCAAAAGCTTATGCTCAAAGATAAGAAAGACAGACCAACTGTCACTCCATTCAGCATGAAGCAAGTAATGGAAAAATTCAACTCAGAGAAGAGTAAGGAGCCATCCATTGGTGATCTCCGGAAGGAAATAAGTCTCCAAAAGGATGAAGTTAGAGACATCAAGGCAAGGCTTAGCAGCATCGAAGTTCAAAAGCTGGCTAAGAAACTGCTTAAGGAAATTAAAGAAGACCAAGGATCTTCTGACACAGATAGAGAGCAAGACTCTCCAAGGCATTATACTGATATCATTAAAGAGGCAGAATCTTCTCATCAAGGTAATGAAGAACCAGGAGTTCTTACAATAACTCAGGTGAAACCTCAGAGTTCACATATTTTTATTAAATTGATTATTGGTAATCTAACATTACCAATAATCAATTTAATAAAAATATGTGAACTCTGAGGTTTCACCTGAGTTATTGTAAGAATTCCTTGTTCTTACATTTATGCTTAGATCCTGTAAAATTGGTATCAGAGCCATGTTATTAAAGCCTATGTAACCAGATACATAGGAGGACCTCAAGGTTTCCTCCAAAACAACTCCACCAGTCATAAAACCATCTTGGGATGATGCTACTGCTTACCTCGGGTCCGTATTTGACGAACCAAGTATGGTTGGCTGGTCTCAGGAACATAAAGTTGAACCATGCGTCCCTGTAATCAAACCAATTAAAAGTTTGGGGCCTAAATGGCCTGGAAAGATTAATCGGCGTATGAAGATGACTCACTTGCCAATCAAAAGGTGATAAGATCTTTTTAATCGTGAATTTTGAGTAGGCTATGCTACTCGGATCAGCATCGTCACTGAGGACATGCACAATATCAATTGATCCGGTGTCAACCAAAATGAACTCATAAAACTTTCTAGTTTTAAAAGGATTTGCTGTTTCAATGTAGTTTTGATCAGTGTAAAGAGGCCTGATCAGACTGGATGAAGTTAGAGACATCAAGGCAAGGCTTAGCAGCATCGAAGTTGAAAAGCTGGCTAAGAAACTATTTGCCTTTGGAGTAGGCTGAGTCAATGGCGGGAATGGAGTTATGGTTAGCCTAGGGTCTAAAGGTGGAATCCTGGCTAAGGCAGAGAATTTGTTGAACTCCTGATGGTCATTCAAAGATGGCCGAATGTGGAATGGAGAAGCCAAGGGCTTCGGATTGCTCCTTCTGGAGGAACCACTTGTTGATGCGGTAGCAGGCTTGAGAGGCCTCATTGCCTATCCTGCAAAAACTCCCTGGTTAGATAATCAGGCAAAGAATTATTTGAACCTTTAAGGAACTCAATATCAAAATCAAAATTTGACAATAAGGCTTGCCACCTTGCAAATATCTGTTTAGAGACTAAATTTTTAACATCTTTTTGCAAGATATCTTTAGCCGATTTACAATCTACTCTAAGTAGAAAAGTTTTATTAATCAAATCATCCTGGAATTTAGTAATACACAAGACGATAGAAAGTACTTCCTTTTTAACGGTGCTGTAATTCTTTTGAGCAGAATTCCATACACCTGAGGTATACCTGACAAGTTGTTCAAAATCCTCGGGGGATTTTCTTTGTTTCAAAATACCTCCATACCCTAAGTCAGAGGCATCAGTTTCCACAATCATGAAGGCATCTGGATTTGGGATGCCCAAACAAGGGAGATCTTTTACGATATCCTTAATCCTTTTGACGGCTCTGGTCTGTTCCTCAGACCATGGGCATGGCTTTTTCTTAAGCCTTTCAAACAAAGGTTTGCAGATATGTCTTACTTTTGGTATGAAGTCTGCAACATAATTAATACTTCCCAAAAATCGTTGTAATTGGGTCTTGTCTGTAATGACATCAGGAAACTTGTTCGAGAACTCAATGGCTCTGCAAATAGGTTTGTAAGTTCCTTGATACAGATCATGTCCAAGAAACCTAATGCTCGTTTGAAAGAGTTTAATTTTCTTGGCACTAACGACCAATCCATTTTTCTTAACTATATCAAAAAATATGTTAAGATGTTTAAAATGAGAATCAATGTCCTCAGAAAAAATTAACACATCATCTATGTAAACTATAGACATATAGCTTACATGGTTGAATATGTCATTCATAATCTTTTGAAATTCACTTGGGGCATTTTTAAGCCCAAAAGGCATAACGTTCCATTCATACTGTCCAAACGGGACATTGAATGCAGTTTTATATTTATCTTTTTCAGATATTTGAATTTGCCAAAACCCTGACTTCATGTCAAACTTGCTGTAGACATTAGCCTTAAAAGTTCTTTTCAGAAGATCCCTTTTATTAGGAATCGGATATCTAATCCATTTTAAAACGGAGTTTAAAGGTTTATAGTTAATCACAAGCCTGGGAGAGCCTCTTTCCTGCTCCGCAGCCTTGTTGACATAAAAGGCCGAACAACTCCAAGGGGACTTGGAAGGCCGGATAATTTTGTTTTCCAAAAGTGAGTTGATTTCTGTTTTACAAACTTCCATAAGTTCTTGGCTCATTTGTATGGGCCTAGCTTTAGTACTTATGGTTTTTTCGTCAAAACCATCAATGTAAGGTAAATCAATAGTATGGGCTTTTCTGGCCCAAAAAGCATTTGGAAAATCTGAACAGATTTCAGTTTTAAATTTGTCCTCGAGTTGGGCTATCTTAGTAACCATTCCCGGGGTTTTTAAAATCTGTTCAATTCTTTTGATTTTTAAATCATCTTTTAAAAATCCAATTTGTTTGGAAAGATGAAAGACCTTGAATGCAGTTTTGTCATGCAGAAATTTGCTTTCATTTTTTGAAAGAGTTTTAACAAAAGGAAATTCAAGGGTTTTCCCCAAAACTTTGGTTTTAATGGATTCAAAACCTGAAATGAAGGGTTTAATTTGGGTGATGAAAGGGATCCCCAAAATAATCTCTTCATTTCTGTTTTTGGTAATAACAAAATCGTTTTTTAAACAAATTCCATTATTACAAATATGAGCATTAGACAACTTGTAGTCAATCTGTATACGCTCACCTGTTGCACTATACAACTTTGTAGTGCCTTTGGTCAGGTACTTAGTAGGTACCAATCCTTCGATTATGCAGTTCCTGTCTGCACCACTGTCTAACAGAGCAATCTTGTTGAATGTTAGATTACCAATAATCAATTTAATAAAAATATGTGAACTCTGAGGTTTCACCTGAGTTATTGTAAGAACTCCTGGTTCTTCATTACCTTGATGAGAAGATTCTGCCTCTTCAATGATATCAGTATAATGCCTTGGAGAGTCTTGCTCTCTATCTGTGTCAGAAGATCCTTGGTCTTCTTTAATTTCCTTAAGCAGTTTCTTAGCCAGCTTTTCAACTTCGATGCTGCTAAGCCTTGCCTTGATGTCTCTAACTTCATCCTTTAGGAGACTTATTTCCTTCCGGAGATCACCAATGGATGGCTCCTTACTCTTCTCTGAGTTGAATTTTTCCATTACTTGCTTCATGCTGAATGGAGTGACAGTTGGTCTGTCTTTCTTATCTCTGAGCATAAGCTTTTGAAGCTCAAGAAGGTACTTCCTTCTAGCTTCTTCATCTTGAATGTGTTCGATAGTAGCGAACAAGGTTTCTGCAGCCTTTTCAGAAAGAACTTTGAGAGACCTGCTGTCGCACAGGCAAAATGCACCATTACAGTTGCAATCTGTTGTTGAATCTTCTGATTCTGATTCTTGTGCTACATTCAAGTAGTCTTCATCAGATTCTCCTTCTTCAGAGGAAGAGTATTCTGATTCAGATTCTTCTTCTTCCAGAATGGAGAAGAGTTTCTGTTTCGTTTCCTCATCAACTCCGAGAAGATTAATCTTCTTCTTTTTCTTACTGTTTCTTGGGCAGTCTGGGGATTTGTGGCCTCTTTTGCCACATGTCCAACAGCTGCCCTCAACAGCTTGGGGTCTTTTTGAACCCTTTCTTTTGGACCTTCTTTCGTCCTTTCTACGTTTGGACCTTTCTGAGGTCTTTCTTGTCCTTTTGAAAGGTTCTCCTTTCCTGGTCCTTTTGTCTGGTTTGGACGAAGGAGGCTTTAACATAGGAAACCCAAAGTCTTGGCAGAAGGTTCCTAAGTCCCTGCTAGAATCTCTTTGATCCTTTTTAATCTGTTCTTTGAGCTTCAGGTCTGTGCAGAGCTCAAGGGCAACAACATTAATGAGACTGATAATGTGACCATATGCAAGTTCTGCATACGGGATTTTACCATCACATCGATCTCTGATTTTGGATCTGACTTTCTCGGCAAAGTGAGTCGGAAGTCCACTGATGAATCTTTCCTTCCAATATTCACTATTGCAGTCAGTCCTTACCATGACCTTGTTCAGGAACATATCTTTATACCACCTGAAATCTATAAGTTTCTTACAGTATAAGTTGTTCAATATTTCCAAACTTCTGTCTTGGAATAATTTGGGTTCACCCACAAAGTGTTTGGCGATGCTGTACAATAATGTTGTAGTGGCATCTTCCTGATTCTCTTGGCTGACAAGCTCCTGGCCTGCTTCAATCTTAACAATTGTTTTTAGTGCTGTGGCACTAAGGATCTCTTGTCTGTTATGTTCGGTGAGGTAGTTATCCCACCAATTTTTCAACATTCCAGTAAAGCCTGCAATAATTAAACCGCAAGCTTCCTTGTCAGAAGAGTTCTTCATTTTATAGGCAGTTATGTTCATGCCTATTTCTTGTAGCTTGGCATAGATCTGTCCTTCAGCCATGCCATCAATGTTCCATTCGGTGATGCTGGTTCCGTCAGCAGTACCCTGTGGATAGAAGTTGTTTTCCTCAAACTGCATGTCTGGGAATGAAGGCCTCTTGTAGAAGTTCCTGTTGTTATGATGCCTCTTGCTGGAGCTTTCCGCAATAGCACCAATCTTCTGACCATTACTTTCTCCTTTGTTGAGGTTAAGTTTGGTCAGTTCTTCACTGATTTTCTCGAGAAGGTTTTGTCCTTTAAGGTACTTTGGAAAATCCTTTTTGGAGAATTCATTTACTTTGAAAGGAGGTTCACTGATAGAAGTGTGAACGAATTTGGAAGGACTCTGTTTGGAGCTGAAAAGGCTAGTACTAGAAGTACTGGGAGATTTTTTGGTTTCTTCAATCTGTTGGGAAACAACATGAAGAATTTGGTTAGTATAGTTATTCTGCTCGTAGACTTTGTTCAAATCTTCGGCAGTGACTGGAGCAGTAGGTTGGCTACTTGGTTTTTTGAAAGGAGAGGCTTTTATGGTCTCATTTCTGTAAGGTATTAGGATACCTTCAAGTGGAGGAGTGACAGAGTTCACCGTTTTCTCCTTTGTATGCCATTGTCTGACAATCATTTTGAGAGAGGAGCTGCTGTCTCCAAGCTGTCCAGTGACTTCAAACCACTTAAAGAATTCCAGTTCTGTTTTGAACTTTTTCATGTCCTTGTACCATTTATCTCTGAAAATGGTCCTTTCTTCTATGGTATATTTTGCCTTATACCATTCTTTTTTAACCTTATGTTCTGGAAGGTTCCACCATTCAGTTATCTTCTTTTTGTTGATCTCGTAATCATCATCTGAAGAGAGAACACCCAAAGAATCTTTTCTTCTCTGCTCAGGTCTCATTTCACTGGCAGTGGGACTGGTAGGCATTTCACCTGCATGTTCTTCATAGAAAACTTTAGGAATGGTGTGAGAATAATCCACGCCGTGGATTTTCCCTGGTTCACCATCATTCTCTGAAGAATTACTATTATTACCCTCCCGGGGACAAAATGCTCATGTTTAAACCTTTCATTTTAACTTCAATTGTAACAGATATACCAACTTGAAGTTAACTTGAAGGTAGTATAGTTGATATGCTTTTTGATTCCATTACCAATTTATGTGGCCAATTTT
Source organism: Datura wrightii (assembly GCA_035772735.1). Taxonomy (NCBI): domain Eukaryota; kingdom Viridiplantae; phylum Streptophyta; class Magnoliopsida; order Solanales; family Solanaceae; genus Datura; species Datura wrightii. The sequence goes on from JASDFA010000008.1 coordinate 99,890,676, forward strand.
CTAAAGGTGATAGTTTATCCTTACATATCTGGTTATGTGGCCAATTTACCTCCCTGAACTTCGACAAATGCTTTTTGGGCCAGAAAAGCCCATACTATTGATTTACCTTACATTGATGGTTTTGACGAAAAAACCATAAGTACTAAAGCTAGGCCCATACAAATGAGCCAAGAACTTATGGAAGTTTGTAAAACAGAAATCAACTCACTTTTGGAAAACAAAATTATCCGGCCTTCCAAGTCCCCTTGGAGTTGTTCGGCCTTTTATGTCAACAAGGCTGCGGAGCAGGAAAGAGGCTCTCCCAGGCTTGTGATTAACTATAAACCTTTAAACTCCGTTTTAAAATGGATTAGATATCCGATTCCTAATAAAAGGGATCTTCTGAAAAGAACTTTTAAGGCTAATGTCTACAGCAAGTTTGACATGAAGTCAGGGTTTTGGCAAATTCAAATATCTGAAAAAGATAAATATAAAACTGCATTCAATGTCCCGTTTGGACAGTATGAATGGAACGTTATGCCTTTTGGGCTTAAAAATGCCCCAAGTGAATTTCAAAAGATTATGAATGACATATTCAACCATGTAAGCTATATGTCTATAGTTTACATAGATGATGTGTTAATTTTTTCTGAGGACATTGATTCTCATTTTAAACATCTTAACATATTTTTTGATATAGTTAAGAAAAATGGATTGGTCGTTAGTGCCAAGAAAATTAAACTCTTTCAAACGAGCATTAGGTTTCTTGGACATGATCTGTATCAAGGAACTTACAAACCTATTTGCAGAGCCATTGAGTTCTCGAACAAGTTTCCTGATGTCATTACAGACAAGACCCAATTACAACGATTTTTGGGAAGTATTAATTATGTTGCAGACTTCATACCAAAAGTAAGACATATCTGCAAACCTTTGTTTGAAAGGCTTAAGAAAAAGCCATGCCCATGGTCTGAGGAATAGACCAGAGCCGTCAAAAGGATTAAGGATATCGTAAAAGATCTCCCTTGTTTGGGCATCCCAAATCCAGATGCCTTCATGATTGTGGAAACTGATGCCTCTGACTTAGGGTATGGAGGTATTTTGAAACAAAGAAAATCCCCCGAGGATTTTGAACAACTTGTCAGGTATACCTCAGGTGTATGGAATTCTGCTCAAAAGAATTACAGCACCGTTAAAAAGGAAGTACTTTCTATCGTCTTGTGTATTACTAAATTCCAGGATGATTTGATTAATAAAACTTTTCTACTTAGAGTAGATTGTAAATCGGCTAAAGATATCTTGCAAAAAGATGTTAAAAATTTAGTCTCTAAACAGATATTTGCAAGGTGGCAAGCCTTATTGTCAAATTTTGATTTTGATATTGAGTTCCTTAAAGGTTCAAATAATTCTTTGCCTGATTATCTAACCAGGGAGTTTTTGCAGGATAGGCAATGAGGCCTCTCAAGCCTGCTACCGCATCAACAAGTGGTTCCTCCAGAAGGAGCAATCCGAAGCCCTTGGCTTCTCCATTCCACATTCGGCCATCTTTGAATGACCATCAGGAGTTCAACAAATTCTCTGCCTTAGCCAGGATTCCACCTTTAGACCCTAGGCTAACCATAACTCCATTCCCGCCATTGACTCAGCCTACTCCAAAGGCAAATAGTCCTAAAAAGTCTTCTCCTTTCAAAGAGGACTCACAGCCTTCATCTTCTTCACCTTCAGGTGAGCCCAGGTTTTCAAAAATTCAAACCAGGGATTCTTATGCTTTCAAACCTCCAGAAAGTTTCGCCCAAGCAGTCAACCCAAATATTTCTTCAAAAGAAAAACAAGTTGACAATGATCATAAGGCCAAAGAGACCTTCAAAGATGTTCTCATTCTGGTTACTCCGGTCCTTGCCCTTGATAAGGACTTCGAGAACATTAATATTAAAAGTCTGATCAAGCCTCTTTACACTGATCAAAACTACATTGAAACAGCAAATCCTTTTAAAACTAGAAAGTTTTATGAGTTCATTTTGGTTGACACCGGATCAATTGATATTGAGCATGTCCTCAGTGACGATGCTGATCCGAGTAGCATAGCCTACTCAAAATTCACGATCAAAAAGATCTTATCACCTTTTGATTGGCAAGTGAGTCATCTTCATACGCCGATTAATCTTTCCAGGCCATTTAGGCTCCAAACTTTTAATTGGTTTGATTACAGGGACGCATGGTTCAACTTTATGTTCCTGAGACCAGCCAACCATACTTGGTTCGTCAAATACGGACCCGAGGTAAGCAGTAGCATCATCCCAAGATGGTTCTACGACTGGTGGAGTTGTTTTGGAGGAAACCTTGAGGTCCTCCCAAAGAACTTCTCAGATAAATTTGGTCAATATCAAATTGACAAAGAAATTTCATCTTTGCCTGAGCATATTAAATTATGCAAATATTTTCTTTTTAAAAGAATTTAGTTTATTATCTCTTGGAAGTTTTCAATCCAGGAATCAGACAGGATCAAGTATCTGTCAAAAGAAGTCTTTGCCAGAGGATGGACTCCGGCACTCAAATCCAAAGATTCAAGGCCAAACCCGAAAAAGGAAAAGCCCCAGAAATCCCTCAGCCAGTCTAAAGAAGAGCTGAAAAAGAAACTTCAGAAGGCTCTTTCAGACCTTGAAAACACTGATGAAGAATCAGCCGAAAGACTCCTTGAGGAAGCATCCTCACAAAGTGGAGATAATGGAGACATGCTGAACCCAAAAGGATTAGCACAGTCGTACATGGATCTTTACTCAGACTAAGTCCCAATAGAAGACATTAAAGTCTGGAATTATTGGCTTTCCTGGTAGAGAACCAAAGGTTCGGAATTACCTAAGGAAAGAGTGATAGAGAACCATAGGTTCCGAATTATCACTGATTAAGTCTTGACAAAAGACTAAACGACAATGCTATTGGCCGACAAATCAAAAGCTATGGGCCAACAAAGCAAAGCATCTTCTTTACGGAAAGTAAAAGAAAGGCATCTTCTTTACATAAAGTAAAGGCTCCACTCACAAAAGAGATTCCCACTAAACAAAAGATGGGACCAACTCTGGCGGAAAGCATACTCCACCCAAATCAATGGGCCCTCTTGAAGATAAAGAAATCCAGATGCTCCAATCAAATGGAAGACACCTGTTTTTACTTTATTTGATTTCTGTCTATATAAGACAGCCTATGTAAGCAAGGAAGACATTCGAAATTTTAGATATCAGAAAATTTAGGTACTCTGAAATTCTCTGTAATGCTTCCGCTGTATTTACTCTCTATGCAATAAACAAGTAAGTTTAATATTTCATTCTTCATTATATTTATGCTAATAGATCCTGCTAGAAATGGTATCAGAGCCATGTTAGCCATACTAGGCTAAGTTTATTATCACCTGAGGTAGATACTTAAGTTAAACTATGTTACTTTGATTAATAGCTTAGAACAGCATGTCAATATATTGTTAGAATGATTGAACCAGGTGGGGTTCCGGCAGATTTGAGGAAGATGATTCCTGTACAATTGTTTATATGATGTATAGTATTATTCTTAGGATTCTAGAATATTTTCGTGTTTGAATATTAGTCTGAGTATTGAAGGATTCGGTGTATGGTTCTTAAGAATAGACCAGCCTGAAGGGATCGTAATTGCCGCTTAAGCCAAAGGGAGGCGTTAGGCTTGATCCTTGGCCTCGTAGTGTCTATTCCCAAAGAACTATTGTAAAATCCATATGAATTCTTCATGTTATATCTTAGACTTACAATCAAACATTTAAATATTTAAAAATCCAGAGAATTTTACTACTATTCATATAACTATTTGAACAACGTCATCCAATCAAGTAGACTCGTCCGGATATCGATAACTAATCCTGGCCAATTGTTTAAACAATTGTTTGACTTGATTGTTCTGCCCTATTGATTATAAGTTATACATAGTATAAACTTGATTATCTTATCTCAAAGGTGATAGTTTGCATTATCATGACCCAGCATGTTTATGACATGAATAACATAAATGTTTCAATTTCTAAAATTGAATATGATTTGCAAAATTGGTCGATTCCTAGAGAACCGATTGAAAAGGTTTACCAAACAGGAAACTTTTCATTTCTTAAAAAATTGCATATCAAGACATGTGAATCAACTGTCTCTATTAATAATCACTTAGAATGCATAAAGCTTCTTGTATCCGCTGATATACAGAAATTTAAAAATGAATTTAAATTCTTGCATATTGGCTTAGTTCAAATTGCTGTTAAACCTCTGTTTAGAAAAGGTTTAAACATCCCTTTATGTCTTCTATTACGTGATGATAGATTATTGAATTTTGATGATTCCCTGTTAGGAGTTTTAGAAAGTAACCTCGCCAATGGCCCGGTATACTTTAATTGCTATCCTAATTTCTCGGTCGATATTCAGGACCCCAATATCCTGGATACCTTGACACTTAATGTCAAGACCAAGAACATGAATAGCAAGGTTGACACCCGAGAGATAGCTATAATATACAGGGTATATTATAAGCTAATGAAGACCACAATAGCCCCAAAGGCTATTAATGCTAGTGTCAAAGGGGTTACCATGCTCATGGAAGCTAACCAAGAGCACTGTACTACCTTTGTCCCTAGACTTCTCAGATGGACTGACATCCTATCTGATGAAGAATGGAAATTTGATTCCATTACCCATCCTACTCCTCTTCAACCCGAACGGTCTCAGATTGATAGGGTTATCCAATTTCCAGATGGATCCATAAATCTTAAATTTTTGAGATCCAACTCTTGTAGCCAAGCGTCTTCAAGTAGAAGAATGTCTTCGGCTAGACCTTCTTCTTTTTGTCCCCGGGAGGGTAATAATAGTAATTCTTCAGAGAATGATGGTGAACCAGGGAAAATCCACGGCGTGGATTATTCTCACACCATTCCTAAAGTTTTCTATGAAGAACATGCAGGTGAAATGCCTACCAGTCCCACTGCCAGTGAAATGAGACCTGAGCAGAGAAGAAAAGATTCTTTGGGTGTTCTCTCTTCAGATGATGATTACGAGATCAACAAAAAGAAGATAACTGAATGGTGGAACCTTCCAGAACATAAGGTTAAAAAAGAATGGTATAAGGCAAAATATACCATAGAAGAAAGGACCATTTTCAGAGATAAATGGTACAAGGACATGAAAAAGTTCAAAACAGAACTGGAATTCTTTAAGTGGTTTGAAGTCACTGGACAGCTTGGAGACAGCAGCTCCTCTCTCAAAATGATTGTCAGACAATGGCATACAAAGGAGAAAACGGTGAACTCTGTCACTCCTCCACTTGAAGGTATCCTAATACCTTACAGAAATGAGACCATAAAAGCCTCTCCTTTCAAAAAACCAAGTAGCCAACCTACTGCTCCAGTCACTGCCGAAGATTTGAACAAAGTCTACGAGCAGAATAACTATACTAACCAAATTCTTCATGTTGTTTCCCAACAAATAGAAGAAACCAAAACTTCTCCCAGTACTTCAAGTACTAGTCTTTTCAGCTCCAAACAGAGTCCTTCCAAGTCCGTTCACACTTCTATCAGTGAACCTCCTTTCAAGGTGAACGAATTCTCCAAAAAAGATTTTCCAAAATACCTTGAAGGACATAACCTTCTTGAGAAAATCAGTGAAGAACTGACCAAACTTAACCTCAACAAAGGAGAAAGCAATGGTCAGAAGATTGGTGCTATTGCAGAAAGCTCCAGCAAGAGGCACCATAATAACAGGAACTTCTACAAGAGGCCTTCATTCCCAGACATGCAGTTTGAGGAAAACAACTTCTATCCACAGGGTACTGCTGACGGAACCAGCATCATCGAATGGAACATTGATGGCATGGCTGAAGGATAGATCTATGCCAAGCTACAAGAAATAGGCATGAACATAACTGCCTATAAAATGAAGAACTCTTCTGACAAGGAAGCTTGCGGTTTAATTATTGCAGGCTTTACTGGAATGTTGAAAAATTGGTGGGATAACTACCTCACCGAACATAACAGACAAGAGATCCTTAGTGCCACAGCACTAAAAACAATTGTTAAGATTGAAGCAGGCCAGGAGCTTGTCAGCCAAGAGAATCAGGAAGATGCCACTACAACATTATTGTATAGCATCGCCAAACACTTTGTGGGTGAACCCAAATTATTCCAAGACAGAAGTTTGGAAATATTGAACAACTTATACTGTAAGAAACTTACAGATTTCAGGTGGTATAAAGATATGTTCCTGAACAAGGTCATGGTAAGGACTGACTGCAATAGTGAATATTGGAAGGAAAGATTCATCAGTGGACTTCCGACTCACTTTGCCGAGAAAGTCAGATCCAAAATCAGAGATCGATGTGATGGTAAAATCCCGTATGCAGAACTTGCATATGGTGACATTATCAGTCTCATTAATGTTGTTGCCCTTGAGCTCTGCACAGACCTGAAGCTCAAAGAACAGATTAAAAAGGATCAAAGAGATTCTAGCAGGGACTTAGGAACCTTCTGCCAAGACTTTGGGTTTCCTATGTTAAAGCCTCCTTCGTCCAAACCAGACAAAAGGACCAGGAAAGGAGAACCTTTCAAAAGGACAAGAAAGACCTCAGAAAGGTCCAAACGTAGAAAGGACGAAAGAAGGTCCAAAAGAAAGGGTTCAAGAAGACCCCAAGCCGTTGAGGACACCTGTTGGACATGTGGCAAAAGAGGCCACAAATCCCCAGACTGCCCAAGAAACAGTAAGAAAAAGAAGAAGATTAATCTTCTCGGAGTTGATGAGGAAATGAAACAGAAACTCTTCTCCATTCTGGAAGAAGAAGAATATGAATCAGAATACTCTTCCTCTGAAGAAGGAGAATCTGATGAAGACTACTTGAATGTAGCACAAGATTCAGAATCAGAAGATTCAACAACAGATTGCAACTGTAATGGTGCATTTTGCCTGTGCGACAGCAGGTCTCTCAAAGTTCTTTCTGAAAAGGCTGCAGAAACCTTGTTCGCTACTATCGAACACATTCAAGATGAAGAAGCTAGAAGGAAGTACCTTCTTGAGCTTCAAAAGCTTATGCTCAAAGATAAGAAAGACAGACCAACTGTCACTCCATTCAGCATGAAGCAAGTAATGGAAAAATTCAACTCAGAGAAGAGTAAGGAGCCATCCATTGGTGATCTCCGGAAGGAAATAAGTCTCCTAAAGGATGAAGTTAGAGACATCAAGGCAAGGCTTAGCAGCATCGAAGTTGAAAAGCTGGCTAAGAAACTGCTTAAGGAAATTAAAGAAGACCAAGGATCTTCTGACACAGATAGAGAGCAAGACTCTCCAAGGCATTATACTGATATCATTGAAGAGGCAGAATCTTCTCATCAAGGTAATGAAGAACCAGGAGTTCTTACAATAACTCAGGTGAAACCTCAGAGTTCACATATTTTTATTAAATTGATTATTGGTAATCTAACATTCAACAAGATTGCTCTGTTAGACAGTGGTGCAGACAGGAACTGCATAATCGAAGGATTGGTACCTACTAAGTACCTGACCAAAGGCACTACAAAGTTGTATAGTGCAACAGGTGAGCGTATACAGATTGACTACAAGTTGTCTAATGCTCATATTTGTAATAATGGAATTTGTTTAAAAAACGATTTTGTTATTACCAAAAACATAAATGAAGAGATTATTTTGGGGATCCCTTTCATCACCCAAATTAAACCCTTCATTTCAGGTTTTGAATCCATTAAAACCAAAGTTTTGGGGAAAACCCTTGAATTTCCTTTTGTTAAAACTCTTTCAAAAAATGAAAGCAAATTTCTGCATGACAAAACTGCATTCAAGGTCTTTCATCTTTCCAAACAAATTGGATTTTTAAAAGATGATTTAAAAATCAAAAGAATTGAACAGATTTTAAAAACCCCGGGAATGGTTACTAAGATAGCCCAACTCGAGGACAAATTTAAAACTGAAATCTATTCAGATTTTCCAAATTTGTCCTCGAGTTGGGCTATCTTAGTAACCATGGTATCAGAGAAATGTAGCACTTTGGGTCTAGGGACTACTTGAATGTAGTCCTGGCCAATTGTAACTTCTCTAGGAATGTGGCCAGAACTATAACAGAAATGGTGTTACAATTTTAATATCTTGGCCAGTTATAAACTATGTGATATTTATGTAACAAATTGTATAATAGTTATACAATTTCCACAACTATACTACATTCAACAAGATTGCTCTGTTAGACAGTGGTGCAGACAGGAACTGCATAATCGAAGGATTGGTATCTACTAAGTACCTGACCAAAGGCACTACAAAGTTGTATAGTGCAACAGGTGAGCATATACAGATTGACTACAAGTTGTCTAATGCTCATATTTGTAATAATGGAATTTGTTTAAAAAATGATTTTGTTATTACCAAAAACATAAATGAAGAGATTATTTTGGGGATCCCTTTCATCACCCAAATTAAACCCTTCATTTCAGGTTTTGAATCCATTAAAACCAAAGTTTTGGGGAAAACCCTTGAATTTCCTTTTGTTAAAACTCTTTCAAAAAATGAAAGCAAATTTCTGCATGATAAAACTGCATTCAAGGTCTTTCATCTTTCCAAACAAATTGGATTTTTAAAAGATGATTTAAAAATCAAAAGAATTGAACAGATTTTAAAAACCCCGGGAATGGTTACTAAGATAGCCCAACTCGAGGACAAATTTAAAACTGAAATCTGTTCAGATTTTCCAAATGTTTTTTGGGCCAGAAAAGCCCATACTATTGATTTACCTTACATTGATGGTTTTGACGAAAAAACCATAAGTACTAAAGCTAGGCCCATACAAATGAGCCAAGAACTTATGGAAGTTTGTAAAACAGAAATCAACTCACTTTTGGAAAACAAAATTATCCGGCCTTCCAAGTCCCCTTGGAGTTGTTCGGCCTTTTATGTCAACAAGGCTGCGGAGCAGGAAAGAGGCTCTCCCAGGCTTGTGATTAACTATAAACCTTTAAACTCCGTTTTAAAATGGATTAGATATCCGATTCCTAATAAAAGGGATCTTCTGAAAAGAACTTTTAAGGCTAATGTCTACAGCAAGTTTGACATGAAGTCAGGGTTTTGGCAAATTCAAATATCTGAAAAAGATAAATATAAAACTGCATTCAATGTCCCGTTTGGACAGTATGAATGGAACGTTATGCCTTTTGGGCTTAAAAATGCCCCAAGTGAATTTCAAAAGATTATGAATGACATATTCAACCATGTAAGCTATATGTCTATAGTTTACATAGATGATGTGTTAATTTTTTCTGAGGACATTGATTCTCATTTTAAACATCTTAACATATTTTTTGATATAGTTAAGAAAAATGGATTGGTCGTTAGTGCCAAGAAAATTAAACTCTTTCAAACGAGCATTAGGTTTCTTGGACATGATCTGTATCAAGGAACTTACAAACCTATTTGCAGAGCCATTGAGTTCTCGAACAAGTTTCCTGATGTCATTACAGACAAGACCCAATTACAACGATTTTTGGGAAGTATTAATTATGTTGCAGACTTCATACCAAAAGTAAGACATATCTGCAAACCTTTGTTTGAAAGGCTTAAGAAAAAGCCATGCCCATGGTCTGAGGAACAGACCAGAGCCGTCAAAAGGATTAAGGATATCGTAAAAGATCTCCCTTGTTTGGGCATCCCAAATCCAGATGCCTTCATGATTGTGGAAACTGATGCCTCTGACTTAGGGTATGGAGGTATTTTGAAACAAAGAAAATCCCCCGAGGATTTTGAACAACTTGTCAGGTATACCTCAGGTGTATGGAATTCTGCTCAAAAGAATTACAGCACCGTTAAAAAGGAAGTACTTTCTATCGTCTTGTGTATTACTAAATTCCAGGATGATTTGATTAATAAAACTTTTCTACTTAGAGTAGATTGTAAATCGGCTAAAGATATCTTGCAAAAAGATGTTAAAAATTTAGTCTCTAAACAGATATTTGCAAGGTGGCAAGCCTTACTGTCAAATTTTGATTTTGATATTGAGTTCCTTAAAGGTTCAAATAATTCTTTGCCTGATTATCTAACCAGGGAGTTTTTGCAGGATAGGCAATGAGGCCTCTCAAGCCTGCTACCGCATCAACAAGTGGTTCCACCAGAAGGAGCAATCCGAAGCCCTTGGCTTCTCCATTCCACATTCGGCCATCTTTGAATGACCATCAGGAGTTCAACAAATTCTCTGCCTTAGCCAGGATTCCACCTTTAGACCCTAGGCTAACCATAACTCCATTCCCGCCATTGACTCAGCCTACTCCAAAGGCAAATAGTCCTAAAAAGTCTTCTCCTTTCAAAGAGGACTCACAGCCTTCATCTTCTTCACCTTCAGGGGAGCCCAGGTTTTCAAAAATTCAAACCAGGGATTCTTATGCTTTCAAACCTCCAGAAAGTTTCGCCCAAGCAGTCAACCCAAATATTTCTTCAAAAGAAAAACAAGTTGACAATAATCATAAGGCCAAAGAGACCTTCAAAGATGTTCTCATTCTGGTTACTCCGGTCCTTGCCCTTGATAAGGACTTCGAGAACATTAATATTAAAAGTCTGATCAGGCCTCTTTACACTGATCAAAACTACATTGAAACAGCAAATCCTTTTAAAACTAGAAAGTTTTATGAGTTCATTTTGGTTGACACCGGATCAATTGATATTGAGCATGTCCTCAGTGACGATGCTGATCCGAGTAGCATAGCCTACTCAAAATTCACGATCAAAAAGATCTTATCACCTTTTGATTGGCAAGTGAGTCATCTTCATACGACGATTAATCTTTCCAGGCCATTTAGGCCCCAAACTTTTAATTGGTTTGATTACAGGGACGCATGGTTCAACTTTATGTTCCTGAGACCAGCCAACCATACTTGGTTCGTCAAATACGGACCCGAGGTAAGCAGTAGCATCATCCCAAGATGGTTCTACGACTGGTGGAGTTGTTTTGGAGGAAACCTTGAGGTCCTCCCAAAGAACTTCTTAGATAAATTTGGTCAATATCAAATTGACAAAGAAATTTCATCTTTGCCTGAGCATATTAAATTATGCAAATATTTTCTTTTTAAAAGAATTTAGTTTATTATCTCTTGGAAGTTTTCAATCCAGGAATCAGACAGGATCAAGTATCTGTCAAAAGAAGTCTTTGCCAGAGGATGGACTCCGACACTCAAATCCAAAGATTCAAGGCCAAACCCGAAAAAGGAAAAGCCCCAGAAATCCCTCAGCCAGTCTAAAGAAGAGCTGAAAAAGAAACTTCAGAAGGCTCTTTCAGACCTTGAAAACACTGATGAAGAATCAGCCGAAAGACTCCTTGAGGAAGCATCCTCACAAAGTGGAGATAATGGAGACATGCTGAACCCAAAAGGATTAGCACAGTCGTACATGGATCTTTACTCAGACTAAGTCCCAATAGAAGACATTAAAGTCTGGAATTATTGGCTTTCCTGGTAGAGAACCAAAGGTTCGGAATTACCTAAGGAAAGAGTGATAGAGAACCATAGGTTCGGAATTATCACTGATTAAGTCTTGACAAAAGACTAAACGACAATGCTATTGTCCGACAAAGCAAAAGCTATGGGCCAACAAAGCAAAGCATCTTCTTTACGGAAAGTAAAAGAAAGGCATCTTCTTTACATAAAGTAAAGGCTCCACTCACAAAAGAGATTCCCACTAAACAAAAGATGGGACCAACTCTGGCGGAAAGCATACTCCACCCAAATCCATGGGCCCTCTTGAAGATAAAGAAATCCAGATGCTCCAATCAAATGGAAGACACCTGTTTTTACTTTATTTGATTTCTGTCTATATAAGACAGCCTATGTAAGCAAGGAAGACATGAAAAATTTTAGATATCAGAAATATTTAGGTACTCTGAAATTCTCTGTAATGCTTCCGTTGTATTTTCTCTCTCTTCAATAAACAAGTAAGTTTATTATTTCCTTGTTCTTACATTTATGCTTAGATCCTGTAAAATTGGTATCAAGCTGTTGAGGACACCTGTTGGACATGTGGCAAAAGAGGCCACAAATCCCCAGACTGCCCAAGAAACAGTAAGAAAAAGAAGAAGATCAATCTTCTCGGAGTTGATGAGGAAACGAAACAGTAACTCTTCTCCATTCTGGAAGAAGAAGAATCTCGGATCAGCATCGTCACTGAGGACATGCTCAATATCAATTGATCCGGTGTCAACCAAAATGAACTCATAAAACTTTCTAGTTTTAAAGGGATTTGCTGTTTCAATGTAGTTTTGATCAGTGTAAAGAGGCCTGATCAGACTTTTAATATTAATGTTCTCGAAGTCCTTATCAAGGGCAAGGACCGGAGTAACCAGAATGAGAACATGTTTGAAGGTCTCTTTGGCCTTATGATCATTGTCAACTTGTTTTTCTTTTGAAGAAATATTTGGGTTGACTGCTTGGGCGAAACTTTCTGGAGGTTTGAAAGCATAAGAATCCCTGGTTTGAATTTTTGAAAACCTGGGCTCACCTGAGGTGAAGAAGATGAAGGCTGTGAGTCCTCTTTGAAAGGAGAAGACTTTTTAGGACTATTTGCCTTTGGAGTAGGCTGAGTCAATGGCGGGAATGGAGTTATGGTTAGCCTAGGGTCTAAAGGTGGAATCCTGGCTAAGGCAGAGAATTTGTTGAACTCCTGATGGTCATTCAAAGATGGCCGAATGTGGAATGGAGAAGCCAAGGGCTTCGGATTGCTCCTTCTGGAGGAACCACTTGTTGATGCGGTAGCAGGCTTGAGAGGCCTCATTGCCTATCCTGCAATAACTCCCTGGTTAGATAATCAGGCAAAGAATTATTTGAACCTTTAAGGAACTCAATATCAAAATCAAAATTTGACAATAAGGCTTGCCACCTTGCAAATATCTGTTTAGAGACTAAATTTTTAACATCTTTTTGCAAGATATCTTTAGCCGATTTACAATCTACTCTAAGTAGAAAAGTTTTATTAATCAAATCATCCTGGAATTTAGTAATACACAAGACGATAGAAAGTACTTCCTTTTTAACGGTGCTGTAATTCTTTTGAGCAGAATTCCATACACCTGAGGTATACCTGACAAGTTGTTCAAAATCCTCGGGGGATTTTCTTTGTTTCAAAATACCTCCATACCCTAAGTCAGAGGCATCAGTTTCCACAATCATGAAGGCATCTGGATTTGGGATGCCCAAACAAGGGAGATCTTTTACGATATCCTTAATCCTTTTGACGGCTCTGGTCTGTTCCTCAGACCATGGGCATGGATTTTTCTTAAGCCTTTCAAACAAAGGTTTGCAGATATGTCTTACTTTTGGTATGAAGTCTGCAACATAATTAATACTTCCCAAAAATCGTTGTAATTGGGTCTTGTCTGTAATGACATCAGGAAACTTGTTTCAATGGCTCTGCAAATAGGTTTGTAAGTTCCTTGATACAGATCATGTCCAAGAAACCTAATTCTCGTTTGAAAGAGTTTAATTTTCTTGGCACTAACGACCAATCCATTTTTCTTAACTATATCAAAAAATATGTTAAGATGTTTAAAATGAGAATCAATGTCCTCAGAAAAAATTAACACATCATCTATGTAAACTATAGACATATAGCTTACATGGTTGAATATGTCATTCATAATCTTTTGAAATTCACTTGGGGCATTTTTAAGCCCAAAAGGCATAACGTTCCATTCATACTGTCCAAACGGGACATTGAATGCAGTTTTATATTTATCTTTTTCAGATATTTGAATTTGCCAAAACCCTGACTTCATGTCAAACTTGCTGTAGACATTAGCCTTAAAAGTTCTTTTCAGAAGATCCCTTTTATTAGGAATCGGATATCTAATCCATTTTAAAACGGAGTTTAAAGGTTTATAGTTAATCACAAGCCTGGGAGAGCCTCTTTCCTGCTCCGCAGCCTTGTTGACATAAAAGGCCGAACAACTCCAAGGGGACTTGGAAGGCCGGATAATTTTGTTTTCCAAAAGTGAGTTGATTTCTGTTTTACAAACTTCCATAAGTTCTTGGCTCATTTGTATGGGCCTAGCTTTAGTACTTATGGTTTTTTCGTCAAAACCATCAATGTAAGGTAAATCAATAGTATGGGCTTTTCTGGCCCAAAAAGCATTTGGAAAATCTGAACAGATTTCAGTTTTAAATTTGTCCTCGAGTTGGGCTATCTTAGTAACCATTCCCGGGGTTTTTAAAATCTGTTCAATTCTTTTGATTTTTAAATCATCTTTTAAAAATCCAATTTGTTTGGAAAGATGAAAGACCTTGAATGCAGTTTTGTCATGCAGAAATTTGCTTTCATTTTTTGAAAGAGTTTTAACAAAAGGAAATTCAAGGGTTTTCCCCAAAACTTTGGTTTTAATGGATTCAAAACCTGAAATGAAGGGTTTAATTTGGGTGATGAAAGGGATCCCCAAAATAATCTCTTCATTTATGTTTTTGGTAATAACAAAATCGTTTTTTAAACAAATTCCATTATTACAAATATGAGCATTAGACAACTTGTAGTCAATCTGTATACGCTCACCTGTTGCACTATACAACTTTGTAGTGCCTTTGGTCAGGTACTTAGTAGGTACCAATCCTTCGATTATGCAGTTCCTGTCTGCACCACTGTCTAACAGAGCAATCTTGTTGAATGTTAGATTACCAATAATCAATTTAATAAAAATATGTGAACTCTGAGGTTTCACCTGAGTTATTGTAAGAACTCCTGGTTCTTCATTACCTTGATGAGAAGATTCTGCCTCTTCAATGATATCAGTATAATGCCTTGGAGAGTCTTGCTCTCTATCTGTGTCAGAAGATCCTTGGTCATCTTTAATTTCCTTAAGCAGTTTCTTAGCCAGCTTTTCAACTTCGATGCTGCTAAGCCTTGCCTTGATGTCTCTAACTTCATCCTTTAGGAGACTTATTTCCTTCCGGAGATCACCAATGGATGGCTCCTTACTCTTCTCTGAGTTGAATTTTTCCATTACTTGCTTCATGCTGAATGGAGTGACAGTTGGTCTGTCTTTCTTATCTTTGAGCATAAGCTTTTGAAGCTCAAGAAGGTACTTCCTTCTAGCTTCTTCATATTGAATGTGTTCGATAGTAGCGAACAAGGTTTCTGCAGCCTTTTCAGAAAGAACTTTGAGAGACCTGCTGTCGCACAGGCAAAATGCACCATTACAGTTGCAATCTGTTGTTGAATCTTCTGATTCTGATTCTTGTGCTACATTCAAGTAGTCTTCATCAGATTCTCCTTCTTCAGAGGAAGAGTATTCTGATTCAGATTCTTCTTCTTCCAGAATGGAGAAGAGTTTCTGTTTCGTTTCCTCATCAACTCCGAGAAGATTAATCTTCTTCTTTTTCTTACTGTTTCTTGGGCAGTTTGGGGATTTGTGGCCTCTTTTGCCACATGTCCAACAGGTGTCCTCAACAGCTTGGGGTCTTTTTGAACCCTTTCTTTTGGACCTTCTTTCGTCCTTTCTACGTTTGGACCTTTCTGAGGTCTTTCTTGTCCTTTTGAAAGGTTCTCCTTTCCTGGTCCTTTTGTCTGGTTTGGACGAAGGAGGCTTTAACATAGGAAACCCAAAGTCTTGGCAGAAGGTTCCTAAGTCCCTGCTAGAATCTCTTTGATCCTTTTTAATCTATTCTTTGAGCTTCAGGTCTGTGCAGAGCTCAAGGGCAACAACATTAATGAGACTGATAATGTCACCATATGCAAGTTCTGCATACGGGATTTTACCATCACATCGATCTCTGATTTTGGATCTGACTTTCTCGGCAAAGTGAGTCGGAAGTCCACTGATGAATCTTTCCTTCCAATATTCACTATTGCAGTCAGTCCTTACCATGACCTTGTTCAGGAACATATCTTTATACCACCTGAAATCTGTAAGTTTCTTACAGTATAAGTTGTTCAATATTTCCAAACTTCTGTCTTGGAATAATTTGGGTTCACCCACAAAGTGTTTGGCGATGCTGTACAATAATGTTGTAGTGGCATCTTCCTGATTCTCTTGGCTGACAAGCTCCTGGCCTGCTTCAATCTTAACAATTGTTTTTAGTGCTGTGGCACTAAGGATCTCTTGTCTGTTATGTTCGGTGAGGTAGTTATCCCACCAATTTTTCAACATTCCAGTAAAGCCTGCAATAATTAAACCGCAAGCTTCCTTGTCAGAAGAGTTCTTCATTTTATAGGCAGTTATGTTCATGCCTATTTCTTGTAGCTTGGCATAGATCTGTCCTTCAGCCATGCCATCAATGTTCCATTCGGTGATGCTGGTTCCGTCAGCAGTACCCTGTGGATAGAAGTTGTTTTCCTCAAACTGCATGTCTGGGAATGAAGGCCTCTTGTAGAAGTTCCTGTTGTTATGATGCCTCTTGCTGGAGCTTTCCGCAATAGCACCAATCTTCTGACCATTACTTTCTCCTTTGTTGAGGTTAAGTTTGGTCAGTTCTTCACTGATTTTCTCGAGAAGGTTTTGTCCTTTAAGGTACTTTGGAAAATCCTTTTTGGAGAATTCATTTACTTTGAAAGGAGGTTCACTGATAGAAGTGTGAACGGATTTGGAAGGACTCTGTTTGGAGCTGAAAAGGCTAGTACTAGAAGTACTGGGAGATTTTTTGGTTTCTTCAATCTGTTGGGAAACAACATGAAGAATTTGGTTAGTATAGTTATTCTGCTCGTAGACTTTGTTCAAATCTTCGGCAGTGACTGGAGCAGTAGGTTGGCTACTTGGTTTTTTGAAAGGAGAGGCTTTTATGGTCTCATTTCTGTAAGGTATTAGGATACCTTCAAGTGGAGGAGTGACAGAGTTCACCGTTTTCTCCTTTGTATGCCATTGTCTGACAATCATTTTGAGAGAGGAGCTGCTGTCTCCAAGCTGTCCAGTGACTTCAAACCACTTAAAGAATTCCAGTTCTGTTTTGAACTTTTTCATGTCCTTGTACCATTTATCTCTGAAAATGGTCCTTTCTTCTATGGTATATTTTGCCTTATACCATTCATTTTTAACCTTATGTTCTGGAAGGTTCCACCATTCAGTTATCTTCTTTTTGTTGATCTCGTAATCATCATCTGAAGAGAGAACACCCAAAGAATCTTTTCTTCTCTACTCAGGTCTCATTTCACTGGCAGTGGGACTGGTAGGCATTTCACCTGCATGTTCTTCATAGAAAACTTTAGGAATGGTGTGAGAATAATCCACGCCGTGGATTTTCCCTGGTTCACCATCATTCTCTGAAGAATTACTATTATTACCCTCCCGGGGACAAAAAGAAGAAGGTCTAGCCGAAGACATTCTTCTACTTGAAGACGCTTGGCTACAAGAGTTGGATCTCAAAAATTTAAGATTTATGGATCCATCTGGAAATTGGATAACCCTATCAATCTGAGACCGTTCGGGTTGAAGAGGAGTAGGATGGGTAATGGAATCAAATTTCCATTCTTCATCAGATAGGATGTCAGTCCATCTGAGAAGTCTAGGGACAAAGGTAGTACAGTGCTCTTGGTTAGCTTCCATGAGCATGGTAACCCCTTTGACACTAGCATTAATAGCCTTTGGGGCTATTGTGGTCTTCATTAGCTTATAATATACCCTGTATATTATAGCTATCTCTCGGGTGTCAACCTTGCTATTCATGTTCTTGGTCTTGACATTAAGTGTCAAGGTATCCAGGATGTTGGGGTCCTGAATATCGACCGAGAAATTAGGATAGCAATTAAAGTATACCGGGCCATTGGCGAGGTTACTTTCTAAAACTCCTAACAGGGAATCATCAAAATTCAATAATCTATCATCACGTAATAGAAGACATAAAGGGATGTTTAAACCTTTTCTAAACAGAGGTTTAACAGCAATTTGAACTAAGCCAATATGCAAGAATTTAAATTCATTTTTAAATTTCTGTATATCAGCGGATACAAGAAGCTTTATGCATTCTAAGTGATTATTAATAGAGACAGTTGATTCACATGTCTTGATATGCAATTTTTTAAGAAATGAAAAGTTTCCTGTTTGGTAAACCTTTTCAATCGGTTCTCTAGGAATCGACCAATTTTGCAAATCATTTTCAATTTTAGAAATTGAAACATTTATGTTATTCATGTCATAAACATGCTGGTTCATGATAATGCAAACTATCACCTTTGAGATAAGATAATCAAGTTTATACTATGTATAACTTATAATCAATAGGGCAGAACAATCAAGTCAAACAATTGTTTAAACAATTGGCCAGGATTAGTTATCGATATCCGGACGAGTCTACTTGATTGGATGACGCTGTTCAAATAGTTATATGAATAGTAGTAAAATTCTCTGGATTTTTAAATATTTAAATGTTTGATTTTAGGTCTAAGATATAACATGAAGAATTCATATGGATTTTACAATAGTTCTTTGGGAATAGACACTACGAGGCCAAGGATCAAGCCTAACGCCTCCCTTCGGCTTAAGCGGCAATTACGATCCCTTCAGGCTGGTCTATTCTTAAGAACCATACACCGAATCCTTCAATACTCAGACTAATATTCAAACACGAAAATATTCTAGAATCCTAAGAATAATACTATACATCATATAAACAATTGTACAGGAATCATCTTCCTCAAATCTGCTGGAACCCCACCTGGTTCAATCATTCTAACAATATATCATGAACTTAAACAATTTTCTAAAGGTAATAGTTTATGTAAGGAACTTCTGGTTATGTAACTTCAAGTTACATAACTATTAATATTTAAGTTATTAATAGTTACTGTTAACTTCATGTTTGAATATTGGTCTGAGTATTGAAGATATTTCGATAGTAGCGAACAAGGTTTCTGCAGCCTTTTCAGAAAGAACTTTGAGAGACCTGCTGTCGCACAGGCAAAATGCACCATTACAGTTGCAATCTGTTGTTGAATCTTCTGATTCTGGTTCTTGTGCTACATTCAAGTAGTCTTCATCAGATTCTCCTTCTTCAGAGGAAGAGTATTCTGATTCAGATTCTTCTTCTTCCAGAATGGAGAAGAGTTTCTGTTTCGTTTCCTCATCAACTCCGAGAAGATTAATCTTCTTCTTTTTCTTACTGTTTCTTGGGCAGTCTGGGGATTTGTGGCCTCTTTTGCCACATGTCCAACAGGTGTCCTCAACAGCTTGGGGTCTTCTTGAACCCTTTCTTTTGGACCTTCTTTCTTCCTTTCTACGTTTGGACCTTTCTGAGGTCTTTCTTGTCCTTTTGAAAGGTTCTCCTTTCCTGGTCCTTTTGTCTAGTTTGGACGAAGGAGGCTTTAACATAGGAAACCCAAAGTCTTGGCAGAAGGTTCCTAAGTCCCTGCTAGAATCTCTTTGATCCTTTTTAATCTGTTCTTTGAGCTTCAGGTCTGTGCAGAGCTCAAGGGCAACAACATTAATGAGACTGATAATGTCACCATATGCAAGTTCTGCATACGGGATTTTACCATCACATCGATCTCTGATTTTGGATCTGACTTTCTCGGCAAAGTGAGTCGGAAGTCCACTGATGAATCTTTCCTTCCAATATTCACTATTGCAGTCAGTCCTTACCATGACCTTGTTCAGGAACATATCTTTATACCACCTGAAATCTGTAAGTTTCTTACAGTATAAGTTGTTCAATATTTCCAAACTTCTGTCTTGGAATAATTTGGGTTCACCCACAAAGTGTTTGGCGATGCTATACAATAATGTTGTAGTGGCATCTTCCTGATTCTCTTGGCTGACAAGCTCCTGGCCTGCTTCAATCTTAACAATTGTTTTTAGTGCTGTGGCACTAAGGATCTCTTGTCTGTTATGTTCGGTGAGGTAGTTATCCCACCAATTTTTCAACTGGAAGGTTTCCTCCAAAACAACTCCACCAGTCGTAGAACCATCTTGGGATGATGCTACTGCTTACCTCGGGTCCGTATTTGACGAACCAAGTATGGTTGGCTGGTCTCAGGAACATAAAGTTGAACCATGCGTCCCTGTAATCAAACCAATTAAAAGTTTGGAGCCTAAATGGCCTGGAAAGATTAATCGGCGTATGAAGATGACTCACTTGCCAATCAAAAGGTGATAAGATCTTTTTGATCGTGAATTTTGAGTAGGCTATGCTACTAGCATTACAGAGAATTTCAGAGTACCTAAATATTTCTGATCTCTAAAATTTCGAATGTCTTCCTTGCTTACATAGGCTGTCTTATATAGACAGAAATCAAATAAAGTAAAAACAGGTGTCTTCCATTTGATTGGAGCATCTGGATTTCTTTATCTTCAAGAGGGCCCATGGATTTGGGTGGAGTATGCTTTCCGCCAGAGTTGGTCCCATCTTTTGTTTAGTGGGAATCTCTTTTGTGAGTGGAGCCTTTACTTTATGTAAAGAAGATGCCTTTCTTTTACTTTCCGTAAAGAAGATGCTTTGCTTTGTTGGCCCATAGCTTTTGCTTTGTCGGCCAATAGCATTGTCGTTTAGTCTTTTGTCAAGACTTAATCAGTGATAATTACGAACCTATGGTTCTCTATCACTCTTTCCTTAGGTAATTCCGAACCTTTGGTTCTCTACCAGGAAAGCCAATAATTCCAGACTTTAATGTCTTCTATTGGGACTTAGTCTGAGTAAAGATCCATGTACGACTGTGCTAATCCTTTTGGGTTCAGCATGTCTCCATTATCTCCACTTTGTGAGGATGCTTCCTCAAGGAGTCTTTCGGCTGGTTCCGGCAGATTTGAGGAAGATGATTCCTGTACAATTGTTTATATGATGTATAGTATTATTCTTAGGATTCTAGAATATTTTCGTGTTTGAATATTAGTCTGAGTATTGAAGGATTCGGTGTATGGTTCTTAAGAATAGACCAGCCTGAAGGGATCGTAATTGCCGCTTAAGCCGAAGGGAGGCGTTAGGCTTGATCCTTGGCCTCGTAGTGTCTATTCCCAAAGAACTATTGTAAAATCCATATGAATTCTTCATGTTATATCTTAGACTTACAATCAAACATTTAAATATTTAAAAATCCAGAGAATTTTACTACTATTCATATAACTATTTGAACAGCGTCATCCAATCAAGTAGACTCGTCCGGATATCGATAACTAATCCTGGCCAATTGTTTAAACAATTGTTTGACTTGATTGTTCTGCCCTATTGATTATAAGTTATACATAGTATAAACTTGATTATCTTATCTCAAAGGTGATAGTTTGCATTATCATGAACCAGCATGTTTATGACATGAATAACATAAATGTTTCAATTTCTAAAATTGAAAATGATTTGCAAAATTGGTCGATTCCTAGAGAGGCCGGATAATTTTGTTTTCCAAAAGTGAGTTGATTTCTGTTTTACAAACTTCCATAAGTTCTTGGCTCATTTGTATGGGCCAGACTAAATTTTTAACATCTTTTTGCAAGATATCTTTAGCCGATTTACAATAGTCATCTTCATACGCCGATTAATCTTTCCAGGCCATTTAGGCCCCAAACTTTTAATTGGTTTGATTACAGGGACGCATGGTTCAACTTTATGTTCCTGAGACCAGCCAACCATACTTGGTTCGTCAAATACGGACCCGAGGTAAGCAGTAGCATCATCCCAAGATGGTTCTACGACTGGTGGAGTTGTTTTGGAGGAAACCTTGAGGTCCTCCCAAAGAACTTCTCAGATAAATTTGGTCAATATCAAATTGACAAAGAAATTTCATCTTTGCCTGAGCATATTAAATTATGCAAATATTTTTTTTTAAAAGAATTTCGTTTATTATCTCTTGGAAGTTTTCAATCCAGGAATCAGACAGGATCAAGTATCTGTCAAAAGAAGTCTTTGCCAGAGGATGGACTCCGGCACTCAAATCCAAAGATTCAAAGCCAAACCCGAAAAATGAAAAGCCCCAGAAATCCCTCAGCCAGTCTAAAGAAGAGCTGAAAAAGAAACTTCAGAAGGCTCTTTCAGACCTTGAAAACACTGATGAAGAATCAGCCGAAAGACTCCTTGAGGAAGCATCCTCACAAAGTGGAGATAATGGAGACATGCTGAACCCAAAAGGATTAGCACAGTCGTACATGGATCTTTACTCAAACTAAGTCCCAATAGAAGACATTAAAGTCTGGAATTATTGGCTTTCCTGGTAGAGAACCAAAGGTTCGGAATTACCTAAGGAAAGAGTGATAGAGAACCATAGGTTCAGAATTATCACTGATTAAGTCTTGACAAAAGACTAAACGACAATGCTATTGGCCGACAAAGCAAAAGCTATGGGCCAACAAAGCAAAGCATCTTCTTTACGGAAAGTAAAAGAAAGGCATCTTCTTTACATAAAGTAAAGGCTCCACTCACAAAAGAGATTCCCACTAAACAAAAGATGGGACCAACTCTGGCGGAAAGCATACTCCACCCAAATCCATGGGCCCTCTTGAAGATAAAGAAATCCAGATGCTCCAATCAAATGGAAGACACCTGTTTTTACTTTATTTGATTTCTGTCTATATAAGACAGCCTATGTAAGCAAGGAAGACATTCGAAATTTTAGATATCAGAAATATTTAGGTACTCTGAAATTCTCTGTAATGCTTCCGTTGTATTTTCTCTCTCTTCAATAAACAAGTAAGTTTATTATTTCCTTGTTCTTACATTTATGCTTAGATCTTCTGATTCTGATTCTTGTGCTACATTCAAGTAGTCTTCATCAGATTCGCAAGCTTCCTTGTCAGAAGAGTTCTTCATTTTATAGGCAGTTATGTTCATGCCTGGCTTGCCACCTTGCAAATATCTGTTTAGAGACTAAATTTTTAATCAAAATTCAATAATCTATCATCACGTAATAGAAGACATAAAGGGATGTGGAATCGAATTTCCATTCTTCATCAGATAAGATGTCAGTCCATCTGCTGGTTATGTCATAAGATAATCAAGTTTATACTAATCAAACCAAGTAGTCTTCCGCAACCAAGTTCCACACTTTGGGTCCTATGATTGTTGCTGACATTTATCAAGCTTTGGGAAATTGTTAAAGTGGAGCCCACTTCTTCCAAGGATGTAATATTATTCTCCAATGGTGGATGATTAAATATTTTCTCAAAGTCTCTCGTCCCAATGAATCGAATCATGAAATGAGGACAAACCACTTTGCATTTCATGGTCTATGGCTTTCCATGAACAAATTTCAAAAGAAATCCACTCACGAGTTTTGGTTTAAACAGTTAAGTGGTTTGAGAGAAAATAATGTGCAATGGTTAATTGTGGATATTCACCCCAGAAAGTACATAACTAGAGATGATAAATTGACTTTCTTAGTACTTGTGGACCTTAAGAGGACTCATCCTTATGTTCCCGCTAGAGTCCTTAGATAACTTGGCATAATGCAAGAGACACCTCAAGTAGGAGAAATGACTAGGTTGTCACGCCCCGAGTCTACACCCTAGATGGAACACGATACTTGGAGTCACAAGTAACCCCAAGTCAACCCCTGGTCTATTATACACTGGTATTCTGAGTAAAATTTACATAGCGAAAGGTTTGAAATAATAACATTAAACATTTATGAAAGTAAGTCTGAATCATAAAGTGTAAGATATATGAACAATACTGATAGTTTGAAAACCACGTGTGTCTGAAAGCCCCTAGCTAACTCTAAGTCTAACTGAAAGTAATAAAGGAAAACTGAAATAATGAAATAACGCCCTCGAAAGATGAGGACTCACACTTCTGCTGTCGAGGAGGGTCTGAACGGTGGCGACTAACGGTGCTTAGTCTGAGAACCTGCGGCTGTATCATGAAACGATACAACATAAAAGTATTCGTCAGTACTTTGAATGTACTGATTAAGCAGGAGAAAACATAACTGAATATAAAAGACTGAACTGAAAAATGACAAGTAATAACCAACTGATATACTGAGCTGAATAACTGTAATAAACTGAGGTGGCCAAGATGACCCTGTCTAATGATCAAAGACACGCCCTAAGTCTGAAATACTGTACTGAAATGATCTAAACTAATAGAGCTGAAACTGAACTGAACTGCTTATTTTGAGACTGGACCGAGCTGACTAGTGGGAAAGTCTATAACTGACATGTAGCCACGTGAGCTAAATGTGGAGTACGATGGATACGCCCCACCGGTAGGACCCAATGTACCTTTCCAGGGTATAGAGGCATGAATGGGGTGATCACAAAAGTCTGGGGCCAATCAGGCCGATAAATACTGTAACCTACGCTGGCAACGTAGTTCTGCAAACCTGGGTACGCTGGAACCCCGGTCCGCTCGGTGCTAAGTCCTGCTCCCACTGGAATACCTAAACTGAATACCAAGATGATAACTCGAAACTGGGGTCCAAGACTAGTTAGAGATATATAACTGAAAGTACCCTGAGAGTCTTATTGGAACAGATTCTGAAACTGGGTTCTAGACTGGTCAGAGCTGCTTATCTAGAAGCGTTGTAACCGTCTAAGAACAAACTGAAATCTGACTGGGGTCTTAAGGCTAGTCAGAGCTATCGTCTAAGTGTCATCACTGCCTAGTGGACCAATAAACTAAGTTCTGGATCTGATTCTGATAACTGAGAGGTGATATTGACACCTCGGGAATTTATGTAGTCAAACTGATTAGCTGACATTATTCTGCTCAACCCGGAGGTTGCTAAAAGTCTGACTGAGACAAGGCTGACATTTCTGAATATATGAACTTTCTAACTGAAATTGTTTAACATATATTTGACTGAGTTTCTGACACATACAAATATTAGAGTAACCCCTAACTCTGAAAGATTCAAGCAAATTCGAGAATTCAATACTTATGTAAGATTCTAGTTTCTATTTGAAAGAGTTAGGGATAAAATTCACATTCAATTGAAAAAACATTATTTTAGTTACAAATTGGAGGAAAACATCTAAAATTATCACAGAATAATATTCCTCAGGAAATAAACAAGGTCTGATAGCAATATCTTCACAATCGAAAATTCAGGGCTAGAACGAATAGTGAACTAAGGAAGAGTTTTAGGGGACACAAGGGAAGAACAATCCCCTTATTGAATTCCCATATACCTGACTAAAATTCCCTATAAAAGTGAGTTTGAACTGCTGCAATGGATGAGGAACCCTAGACCTTGCTTGAGAGCTTCTAAATGAGAACTTGTGTAGTTTTTCTGAGAATCATAGTGGGAATGAGGGGAAAGCCGCTTAACCCCTCTAAATTTCCTTTAAAATACACAAAACGAATTAGTTTAGGATCTAGGAGGCTAGGAATTTACCGAAACACCCTTAGAAAAATCACAGGGAATAATTGTCAGGTGGTCCCAACAAGGGACCTAACGACTCGTTGCCCAGGGCCACGATTCGTGGTCTGATCCGTGAAGTACACTGGTCATCTGGTCACCTGGGGTCGTCATGTGCAACCCAACGACTCATTAGTGGTGACCATGACTCATGGTCACTACCTGTTAGGTACACTGCCTCGAAGCTGATCATTTCCTCATTAGTCGACCACGACTCTTCCCACGAGTCGTGAGGTCTGACCACAACTCGTGGTGTCTCCCGTCTAGTACACTGCCTCCCTCTTATTTTCCTTTCTTACTCACCACCCCACGGCTGACCTAACGAGTCGTGTGGACTGACCACGACTCATTGTCTTGTCCATGGGGTACCTTTCTCCCAACTTTCAAACTTCATCTCCTAGCCTCCTAGGAGTCACATCACAACTCGCGGGAACCTCCAACGGGCCACTTAATGACCCGTTCTGTAACTGGTGCCAAATTTTCCAATTTTCTACAAGTTTTCTATTTTTAAGTCCCGGGTCTAATCTTTGAGTTTTCGGTTCATTATAATATCCCCGCCTTAGGAACATTCATCCTTGAATATTGGAAACACACAGGAAAGCAGAGAATAACAATCATAATATTCAAATAATGCTCATTTAAATCAAAACTGACAGAATGAATACCTTCGTTCAAAATACATAGCTAAACTTAATCACATACATACATCCAAGAACATTAAAGAAACTTAATCACATGAACTGAACATAACAACTAAATTGGTTTCTAGGGCAAGACTGATATCTCAAGCTATAACACAGCCAGTAGAGAATAAGTGTGGGTATCTGACCATCAAATCTACTTCAGCCTCCCACATAGCTCCCTCAACCTGCTGATTTCTCCATAAGACCTTGACTGAAGCTACCTCCTTGTTTTTGGCTTACGAACTTGACAATCAAGGATCTAGACTGTGACCTCATCGTATGAGAGACTATCAGTTATTCTACACTATTCAATGGCACAACTGAAGTTGGATCTCCGATGCACTCCTTTAAAAGTGACACATGGAATACAGGGTGCGTAGATGTCAACTCTGAAGGTAACTCTATCTCGTAAGCTACCTTGCCAATTTGCGTTCATATTCTGTAAGGTCCCACATACCTCAGACTAAGCTTTCCCTTCTTCCCAAACCTCATAGCCCCTTTTATGGGCAAAATTTTCAGATTGACCCAGTCATCCACACCAAACTCTAATTCTCTTCTCCTCACATCAGCGTAACATTTCTAACGGCTCTAAGCTATTTTTCAATATTTTTGGATGAGCTATACCTTTTGCATAACTTCATGAACCGAGCCTGGCCCGATTATAACACTTCACCCACTTCAAACTACCCAATAGAAGATCTGCACCTCCTACCATACAATGCCTCAAACGGGGCCATTTGGATACTGGAGTGGTAGCTATTGTTGTACGCAAACTCGATAAGAGGAAAATGGTCATCCCAAATGCCCTTAAAATCTATCACACACGCTCTCAACATATCTTATAGGGTATAAATAGTTCGCTCAGCTTGCCCATCTGTCTGCGGGTGAAAATCTGTGCTGAGCTTGACTTGGGTACCCAATCCCTTCTAAAAAGACTTCTAAAAATAGGAGGTGAACTGAGTACCTCTGTTTGAAATGATGGATAATGGCACCCCATGCAGCCTGAACAGCTCCCGGATATAAAGCCTAGCATAGTCCTCAGCTGAATCCGTCATTTTAACTAGGAGAAAATATGCTGACTTAGTCATCCGATCAACTATTACCTATATGGAATCATGTTGCCGGCGAGTTCGAGGTAGGCCCATAATAAACTCCATATTTATTTCTTCCCACTTCCATGTGGGTATGCTAATATCTTGGGTCATACCTCCCGGACTTTGAGGCTCTACTTTGACTTGCAAGCAGTTTGGGCACTTGGCAACAAATTCGACAATGCCTCTCTTCATGTCGTTCCACCAGTAAATATCGCGCAGATCGCGGTACATTTTAGTAGCACTGGTATGGATAGAGTATCTCGAGCTATATGTTTCAGCCAATATCTGCTATCTTCAGTTACTGACGTTCGATACGCACAATCTGCCCTGATAACAGAGCACACCATCTCTCCCTTTGGAGAAAGCCTCAACCTCCTTTCTGAGAACTGCTTCCTTGAGTTTAAGAAGGATGAAATCTTCATTCTGTTTGGACTTAACTTCCACAACCAAGGAAGAGTCTGACCCGCTTTGCATCATCACTCCACCCTCAGTTGAGTCAACCAACTGCACCCCTAACCGAGCTAGCCTGTGAATATCTTTCACCAACTCCTTTCTGCCTTCCTCAATATGAATCACGCTATCCATGGATACTCTACTTAGGGAATCAGACACCATATTGGCTTTGCACGGGTGATATAGCACGCTCATGTCATGTAATGCCACGAAAACTCAAAATCGAATTCTCGGACTCAAATCAAGAAATCTAGAAAAGCTGTAGAAAAGCTACAGGGTGATTCACCTAATGGGTCATTAAGTGACCAAACAACTCGTTAGGTGAGCCGTGAGAAGGAGTTTCAGAATTATAAGAAGGGAGACAGTGTACCCAATGAGGGACTTCATGAGTCGTGGTCACTGACCACGACCCGTAGAGTCACTCGTGGTCAGGCCTGGGTTGAGAATTTTATTAGTGGATCAATGTACTTGACAGGTAGGGGCAATGAGTCATGGTCCCAAGTAACGACTCGTTATGTACCCCGTTACTAGCCCGAGTAAGTTTTTAGCCAGTGTACCTAACAAGTGTCACAACAAGTCATCGTTAGTGGCAACGACTCGTTAGGTGACTCGTTACCAACTTAGCATTTAATCTTCATTAGTAAGCCAGTGTTGTTCTCAACTGCTGACCACGACCACGACTCGTTAGGTCCCTCGTGGTGACCTACTGAGAAGCCTAGTTAGTGTACCTGACGGGAGTGACCATGAGTCGTGGTCAGTCACCATGACCCATTAGGTCACCTGTTAGGGTCACCTGGCAGATTTTTCCAGTGAATTTCTAAGGGCTAATTAGTAATTTTTTACTCTCCCAAGCTTTAAACTACGTCGTTTCAGTAATAATTTTAGACCTTTTAGTAGGGAAAAATGACTCATTCCTCATTCCCACTCTCAGTTTTCAGAAAATCACCATAAGCTCTCCTCTCAAGAACCCTTCAAGCAATCTTAGGGTTGCTCATCATTACAGCAGTTCAAGTATTCTTCTCCGGAGAATTTTAGCTAGGTATGTGGGAATTCAACAAGGGAATTGTCCTTCCCTTTTCTGTCCTCCAAAACCCTCCCATAATTTTCCTATTAGTTTAGCCCTGAGATTTTTGAATAAGAAAAGATTTTCATGTTGGTTTTCGTTAATTTAAATTGGGTTATTATCCATGTTTATTATTCATATGGTCTTCATCAATTCTTAAGTAAATTGTTATTTTTCTTGCCAAGTAATTTACAGCCCTAAATTTTCGAGTAAATACTATTTGTGTATTAAATTCCGTCTAGTTTGTGAAGTATGTTTTGGGCTAAATTTCTTATTAATTCTTGTTATACATATATGATGATAAATTATTCTATTGATGAGAATGATTTTAGCCCTGTGGGATGAGATTTCTTTAATTCTTATAATTTTGCCATATTATGGGATTCTTGTGTTGTTGGAATGAGTTGGGTTCTCTATTAGCTGCTTAGTAGTTCAGTTCAGCTAGAAAATAGAACCTCTTCAGAACTATACAGAAAGTGTCAACTGATCAGTTTGACTTCAGTCTTTTCCTGAGGTGTCAGTGGTGCCTCCCAATTATCAGAATACAATTTATTGGTCCATTAGGTGGTCATGACATTATATATCTATATCTATATCTATCTATCTATCTATCTATATATATATATCTATATATATATATATATAGCTCTGACCAGCCCCAGGACCCCAGTTCAGTTTATAGATTGTTCTTATACGGTTACGATGCTTTCAGATAAGCAGCTCTAACCAGTCTAGAACCCAGTTTCAGAATCTAGTCCAATAAGACTCTTAAGGTACTTTCAGTTATATGTCCCTGACTAGTCTTGGACTCCAGTTTTGAGCTATTAGCCTAGTAGTTCAGTTTAGGTTTTCCAGTTGGAGTAGAACTTAGACCAAGCACACCGGGGTTCCAGCGCATCCAGGTTCCCAGAACTTCGTTGCCAGCGTAGGTTATAATATTACTTGGCCCGATTGGCCCCAGAATTTTGTGATCACCCAGTTCATGCCTTTATACCCTGGCAAGGTATATTGGGTCCTACCGGTTGGGTGTATACATCGGACTCCATGTATAGCTCACGTGGTTATATGTCGGTTATAAACTCTCCCACTAGTCAGTTCAGTCCAGTTCAGAGTAAGAAGTTTAGTTCAGTTCCAATTCTATCAGTTATCTTAGTTTAATACAGTATCGCAGACTCAGAATTCTCAGACTTAGGGCATGTGTTTGACCACTAGACAGGGTCATCTTGACTATTTCAGTATATATATCAGTAGCTCAGATCAGTTTGCTTATTGGTCATTACATTTCATTTCAGTTCAGACTTTGTACTTCAGTTATTTTTCCTCCCACTTACTCAGTACATTCAAAGTACTGACGCATACTTTTATGTTGTATCATGTCATGATACAGCCAGACTCTCCTCAGTCACAGTTGAAGTATGAGTCCTCATCATTCGAGGGATTTATTTCATTATCTTATAGTTTTATTTAGACTTAGAGTTAGATGGGGGCTTGTCCCAACAACTCATTAATTAGAAGGCTTTCAGACATAGAGTACATTCAGATTTCAGATTATGTGAATTTTATGTTTTCTTTTAGTTTCATTTTCTGAAATGCTTTTACGTTGTTAATTCAAAGCTTCCGCTATGCATGTTTTATGTAGGATACTAGTGTATGATAGACCAGGGGTTGACTTGAGGTCACTTGTGGCTTCAAGTACCGTGTTACATCCAGGGTGTAGGCTCGTGACATGACAAACTTGGTATCAGAGCACTAGGTTTAGAGTATCCCTCGAAAAGTCTGAAAGCTGCATCGAGTAGAGTCCTTTTCATGAGTGCGAAACGCGCCACACTTATTACGAGGAGTCTATAATATGTTATTAGGAAAACTCCCTTTTGTTCATACTCCTTATCGTGCATTAAAGTTCAATTCCAGAAATGCCCTTCTAACTCATGCTCTATTTTGTTTCAGTTAACTATGCCTCCACGACGTGAAAACGGAAGAAGGGCATGTAACGCCAACAGGCCTGCCCCACCAGCCCTGGTAGATCCCTAAGATGATTCATTATCTACCGCCGAATTTTGAGCGGCCATCCAATTGCTGGCCCAAAAAATCACCAACCAGGTGAAGTAGCAGGTAGTTCCAGTAGCCACGAGCGGGTCCGCAGCGATTGCGAGGGTGCGGGACTTCACCCCTATGAACCCTCCATCTTTTCAGGGATCCAAAGTAGGGGAGTATCCCCAGGAGTTCGTGGATGCGGTTAGGAAGATCACACACATTATGGGTGTTAGCTCCTTTGAAAGTGCTAACCTGGCTGCCTACCAGTTAAAAGGGATAACTCAGGTCTGGCATGACCAGTGGAAAGAGGGGCGGCCAGCAGGAGCAGGACCAGTGGAGTGGGAAGAATTCCACACAGCTTTCTTGGACAGGTTTTTCCCTTGGGAGCTGAGGGAGGCAAAGATGGCGGAGTTTATGAATTTGAGACAGGGCAACAAAATTGTGGAGGAGTATGCTTTGGAGTTTACTAGGCTGTCTAAGTATGCTCCAGAGATGGTAGCCGAGGGCTCGCATGCTAAAGTTTGTAAATGGAGTGTCAAATCTGGTCCTCAAGGAGTGCAGGACCGCTATGCTGATTAAGGACGTGGACCTTTCTAGCTTGATTATCTACGCCTAGTAGATTGAGGTTGAAAAGCTGAAGGATATGGAGCGTAAGAACAAACGAGCAAGGACTGACCATTTAGATTTCGGCCATCAAAGGTCTAGCGGTGGTAACCGCCCACAACAACAATAGCAGTAGCAACAACAGCAGAGAGCCCCAGCACCCAGCTCATCCAGCGCCCCAACCTTCCGGTCCCGCTAGGATTGAAGGGTTGGGTCATCTGGCACTCAGCCTCAGACTCATAGTATAGGGAACAGGTATCCAACTTTCCCCAAGTGTGGTAGGAATCACCCAGGAGAATGCCTTCAGGGATGAGAGGGTTTTTGGGTGTGGACAGCTTGGACACAGGCTTAGGGAGTGCCCGTCAGCAGGATGAGGGAGATCACAATCTACCACCTCATCAGCTCCAGAAGGCCGACCAGCTCAGTAGGCGAATATATCAGGTACAGATGGCGGTCTGTTCCAAAATCGCTTTTATGCTCTATCTTCCCGTTAGGATCAAGAAAGCTCACATGACGTAGTTACTGGTATGTTACGTCTCTTCCATCTAGGCGTGTATACACTCTTAGATCCAGGTGCCACTCTTTCGTTCGTGACTCCTTATATAGCAGTCCAGTTCAACATCAATCTATAGGTCCTCTCAGAACCATTTTCCGTCTCCACCCTAGTTGGAGAGTCAGTTAGAGCCAGCCAAGTGTATAGAAACTACCAGTCTCAGTCCTGAATAAAGTTATTCCAACTTAGAGTTAGACATGGTCGACTTCGACCTTATTCTCGGCATGGATTGGTTACACTTCTGCTGTGCCTCAGTCGATTGTAGATCTAGAGTTGTCAAGTTCCAGTTTCTGAATGAATCAGTGTTAGAATGGACAAGCAGTAGTTCAGTGCCTAAGGGTAGGTTTATTTCCCGCCTTCAGGACCAGAAACTCATCTCCAAGGGATGTATATATCATTTAGTTCTGGTCAAGGATTCCAACTCTAAGACCCTGACTATCCATTCAGTCCCTGTGATCAACGAGTTCCCAGGCGTTTTTCCTGAGGATCTTCCCAGGGTTCCCCCTAAATGGAAAATAGATTTCTGAATAGACCTCCTCCCAGATACTCAACCCATCTCCATCCCTCCTTACAGAATGGCTCCAGCTGAGCTTAAGGAGTTGAAGGAGCAGTTAAAAGATCTTCTTGACAAGGGTTTTATCAGACCCATCATCTTTCCTAAAGGTGCTCCATTACTATTGGTTCTTAAAAAGGATGGTACCCTCAGAATGTGCATAGATTACCGTCAACTAAACAAGGTCACAGTCAAGAACAGTTATCTGCTACCTAGAATTGATGACCTATTTGACCAACTTCAGGGAGCCAATTGTTTCTCAAAAATTGACCTCAAGTCAGGGTACCATCAGTTAAGGGTCAAAGAGTGTGACATACCGAAAACAACATTCAGAACTCGGTATGGTCACTACGAGTTTGTGGTAATGCCCTTCGGGCTAACAAACACCCCAACAACCTTCATGAATTTGATGAATAGGGTTTTCAAGAAGTACCTGGATATGTTCGTCATTATGTTTATCGACGACATTCTAATATACTCCAGAAATGAGGAAGAGCATGGAAATCACCTGAGATTAGCATTGCAGACACTTAGGGACCGCTAATTATTCACCAAGTTCAGCAAATGCGAATTCTGGTTAAAGTCCATGACCTTCTTAGCTCATGTGGTCTCAGGTGAAGGAATACAAGTAGACCCTCCTAAGATAACAACAGTGAAGGATTGACTCAGACCTACCTCTCCTACTGAAATCAGGAGTTTCCTAGGCTTAGCGGGTTATTACCTACGGTTTGTGGAAGGCTTCTCCTCCATAGCGTCTCCTCTGACTAAGTTAACACAGAAGAAGGTGAAATTTCAGTGGTCGGATGAGTGTGAGAAGAGTTTCCAAGAGTGGAAGACTCGACTCACTACTGCTCCAGTTTTGATCTCGCTAGAAGGAATAGGTGGATTGGTTGTTTATTGTGATGCTTACAGGGTTGGGCTTGGTTGCGTTCTGATGCAGTGGGGCAAAGTGATAGCCTACGCCTCCAAACAACTCAAAGTCCATGAGAAGAATTATCGACTCATGACTTGGAGTTGGAAGCGGTGGTGCTCGCGCTAAAAATATGGAGACATTACTTATATGGAGCTCATGTAGATGTATTTACAGACCATAAGAGTCTTCAATACGTGTTGAGTCAGAAGGATCTAAATTTGCGTCAGAGAAGGTTGTTGGAGTTTCTAAAAGACTATGACATGAGTGTACTGTATCACCTGGGCAAAACCAATATGGTGGCTGACGCCCTAAGCAGATCGTCTATGGGGAGTGTGACTCATATTGAGCAAGATAAAAAAGGAGTTAGCAAGGGATGTTCACAGACTAGCCCGGTTAGAGGTGCAGCTGGTGGATTCAGCCGAAGGTGGGGTGGTAGTGAAAAGTGGGTCAGATTCATCCTTTGTAGTTGAAGTTAAGTCCAGACAAGATGAAGATCCAGCCCTACTTAAAATTAAAGAAGCAGTTCTCAAAAAGGAGGTTGAGGCTTTCTCAAAGGGGGAGATGGTGTGCTCCATTACCAGGGAAAGTTGTGTGTACCGGATGTTCGTGAGTTGAGTCAGCGAATACTGGTTGAGGCCCACAACTTGAGATACTCCATTCACCCTGGTGATACTAAAATGTACTGTGACTTGCGGGATATTTTCTGGTGGAACAGTATGAAGAGGGACATTGCTGAATTCGTGGCCAAGTGCCCGAACTGCCAATAAGTTAAGGTGGAACATCAAAGACCAGGAGGCATGACTCAAGACATCAGTATACCCACATAGAAGTGGGAAGAAGTAAATATGGACTTTGTGATGGGTCTTCCTCGGACTCGCCGACAGCATGACTCAATCTGGGTGGTAGTAGATCGGATGACTAAGTCAACACACTTCCTCCCAGTTAAAACCACAAACTCAGTTGAGGACTATGCCAAACTTTACATCCGAGAGTTAGTCAGACTCCATGGGGTACCCATGGCTATTATTTCAGATAGGGGAACACAGTTCACCTCACACTTCTGGAAATTCTTTTAGAAGGGACTAGGCACTAAGGTCAAACTCAGCTTGTCTTTTCACCCATAGATGGATGGGCAAGATAACCTAACCATTCATACCCTGGAAGATATTCTAAGATCATGCATGATTGATTTTAAGGGTAATTGGGATGACCATTTGCCTCTTATCGAGTTTGCGTACAACAATAGCTACCATTCCAGCATCCAGATGGCCCCATTTGACGCATTGTATGGTAGAAGGTGTAGATATCCTATAGGGTGGTTCAAGGTTGGTGAAGCTACCTTGATATGGCCAGACTCAGTTCACGAGGCAATGCAAAAAGTTCAGCTCATCCGAGAAAGGTTGAAAATAGCTCAAAGCCATCAGAAATATTATGCCGATGTGTGGAGAAGAGAGTTGGAGTTTGCAGTTGATGACTAGGTATACCTGAAAATTTTGCCCATGAAAGGGGTGATGAGGTTTGGCAAGAAGGGAAAGCTCATTCCGAGATATGTGGGACCTTATAGAATTTTGAGGCGTATCCACAATGTAGCCTATGAGCTAGAATTACCTTCAGAACTAGCAGGTATACACCAGTTTTCCATGTGCTTTTTGAAGAAGTGCATTGGAGATCCAACCTCAATTGTACCATTGGATAGCGTGGGAATAAAGGATAGTCTCTCATATGAGGAGGTACTAGTCCAGATCCTTGACCGTCAGGTTCCTAAGTTGACGAATAAGGAAATAGTTTCAGTCAAGGTCCTATGGAGAAATCAGCAGGTTGAGGGAGCTACATGGGAGGCCGAAGCAGATATGATGGCCAAATATCCACACTTGTTCTCTACCGACTCTGTTGTAGATTGAAATGCTAATTTTTCCTTAGGACCCGATCTAGTTCTTGAATTCAATTCATATGTATAAGTTTCCTTTGCGACTTTGGATATGTATATGAAAAGTAAATTCAGTTCAGTTATATATTTTGAAACGGAGGTAGATATTTTGATAGTTTTGAAGTTAAATGAGCAGTATTAGGAGATTTTGATTGTTATTCTCTGCTTTCCTATGTGTTATGTAACATTCGAGGATGAATGTTTACAAGGGGGAGATATTGTAATGCCCCAGAAACTCAAAATCTAATTCCGAAACTCAAATTAGGAAATCTGAAAAAGCTGTAGAAAAGCTACAGGACGACTAAGTGACCTAACGACTCGTTAGGTGAGTAGTGAGAAGGAGGTTGAGAATTATAAGAAGGGAGACATTGTACCCAATGAGGAACTTCACGAGTCATAGTCACTGACCACGACTCGTTGAGTCACTCTTGGTCAGGCTTGGGTTGAGAATCCTATTAGTGGATCAATGTACTTGACGAGTAGGGGCAACGAGTCGTGGTTCGCAGTAAAGACTCGTTATGTCCCCCGTTACCAACCCGAGTAAGTTTTTAGCCAGTGTAACAATGAGTCATCTTCATTGGCAATGACTCGTTAGGTGACTCGTTACCAACTTAGCATTTAACTTTCAGCAGTGCCAGTGTGGTCCACGACTGGTGACCACTAGTCATGGTCAGTGATCACAACTCGTTAGGTCCCTCGTGGTGAACTATTGAGGAGCCTAGGCAGTATACTTGATGGGAGTGACCACAAGTCATGGTCAGCCACCACGACCTGTTAGGGTCACCTGACAGTTTTTCCCAGCAAATTTCTAAGGGCTAATTGGTAATTTTCTACTCTCCCAAGTTTTAAACTACGTCGTTTCAGTAATAATTTTAGACCTTTTAGTGGGGAAAAATGATTCATTCCTCATTCCCACTCTCAATTTTCAAAAAACCACCGTAAGCTCTCCTCTCAAGAACCCTTAAAGCAATCTTAGGGTTGCTCGTCATTGCAGCAGTTCAAGTATTCTTCTCCGGAGAATTTTAGCTAGGTATGTGGGAATTCAACAAGAGAATTGTCCTTCCCTTTTCTGTCCTCCAAAACCCTCCCATAATTTTCCTATTAGTTTAGCCTTGAGATTTTTGAATAAGAAAAGATTTTCATGTTGGTTTTCGTTAATTTAAATTGGGTTATTATCCATGTTTATTATTCATATGGTCTTCATCAATTCTTAAGTAAATTGTTCATTTTC
Source organism: Datura wrightii (assembly GCA_035772735.1). NCBI lineage: Eukaryota > Viridiplantae > Streptophyta > Magnoliopsida > Solanales > Solanaceae > Datura > Datura wrightii. The sequence continues at coordinate 99,927,051 of JASDFA010000008.1, forward strand.
TTGCCAAGTAATTTACAGCCCTAAATTTTTGAGTAAATACTATTTGTGTATTAAATTCCGTCTAGTTTGTGAAGTATGTTTTGGGCTGAATTTCTTATTAATTCTTATTATACATATATGATGATAAATTATTCTTATTGATGAGAATGATTTTAGCCCTGTGGGATGATATTTCTTTAATTCTTATAATTTTGCCATATTATGGGATTCTTGTGTTGTTGGAATGAGTTGGGTTCTCTATTAGCTGCTTAGTAGTTCAGTTCAACTAGAACATAGAACCTCTTCAAAACTGTACAGAAAGAGTCAACTGATCAGTTTGACTTCAGTCTTTTCCCGAGGTGTCAGTGGTGCCTCCCAGTTATCAGAATACAGTTTATTGGTCCATTAGGCGGTCATGACATTTTATATATATATAGCTCTGACCAGCCCCAGGACCCCAGTTCAGTTTATAGATTGTTCTTAGATGGTTACGATGCTTTCAGATAAGCAGCTCTGACCAGTCTAGAACCCAGTTTCAGAATCTAGTCCAATAAGACTCTTAAGGTACTTTCAGTTATATGTCCCTGAATAGTCTTGTACCCCAGTTTCGATCTATCAACCTAGTAGTTCAGTTTAGGTTCAGTGGGAGTAGAACTTAGCACCGAGCGGACCGGGGTTGCAGCGCACCCAGGTTCCCAGAACTATGTTGCCAGCGTAGGTTACAATATTACTTGGCCTGATTGGCCCCAGACTTTTGTAATCACCCCGTTCATGCCTTTATACCTTGGCAAGATATATTGGGTCTTACCGGTGGGTGTAATCATCGGACTCCACGTCTAGATCACATGGTTATATGTCGGTTATAGACTCTCCACTAGTCAGTTCAGTCCAGTTCAGAGTAAGCAGTTTAGTTCAGTTACAGTTCTATTAGTTATCTCAGTTTAGTACAATATCGCAGACTTAGAATTCTCAGACTTAGGGCATGTGTTTGACCACAAGACAGGGTCATCTTGACCATTTCAGTATACATATCAATAGCTTAGATCAGTTTGCTTGTTGGTCATTATATTTAATTTCAGTTTAGACTTTATACTTCAGTTAAGTTTCCTTCCACTTACTCAGTACATTCAAAGTGCTGATGCATAGTTTTATGTTGTATCGTTTCATGATACAACACCAGGTTCCCAGATTCAGCAGCGTTAGCAGCCACGTTTCAGACCCTCAGTCGTAGGTGAAGTATGAGTCCTCATCATTCGAGGGCCTTATTTCATTATCTTACAATTTTATTTAGACTTAGAGTTAGCTGGGGGCTTGTCCCAACAACTCATCAGTTAGAAGACTTTCAGACATAGAGTACATTCAGATTTCAGATTATGTGAATTTTATGTTTTCTTTTAGTTTCATTTTCTGAAATGCTTTTACGTTGTTAATTCAAAGCTTCCCCTATGCATGTTTTATATAGGATACCAGTGTATCATAGACCAGGGGTTGTCTTGAGGTCACTTGTGACTTCAAGTTTCGTGTTATGTTCAGGGTGTAGGCTCGGGGTGTGACATGTCATAATCCTTCAGGAGTTCCAACCACCTCCTCTGGCGAAGATTTAGGTCCTTCTTACTGAATATGTACTGGAGGCTCTTATGATCAGTGAAAACATCAACGTGAGCCCCGTATAGATAATGCTACCGTATTTTCAACGCAAACACTATCGCTGCCAACTCCAAGTCATGTGTTGGATAATTCTTCTTATGAACCTTGAGCTGTCTGAAGGCGTAGGCTATCACTTTTCCCCGCTGCATTAGAATGCAACCGAGTCCAACTCTGGAAGCGTCAAATAGACAACCAACCCATCTGTTCCTTCTGGCAAGGTCAAAACTGGAGCTGTAGTGAGTCGACTCTTCAACTCCTAGAAACTCTTCTCACACGCATCCGACCACTGGAATTTCACTTTCTTCTGCGTTAACTTAGTCAGAGGAGATGCTATAGAGGAGAAGCCTTCCACAAACTGTTGGTAATAACCAGCTAGGCCCAGAAAACTCCTGATTTCGATCAGGGAGGTAGGTTTGGGCCAATCTTTCACTGCTGCTATCTTGTGAGGATCTACCTGTATTCCCTCACCCGAGACTTCATGACCTAAGAAAGTCATGGACTTTAAAAACTATGCCCGAGTTGTACATTAACCGACAAAAATTCTATATCCTGTCACGTCCCCAGGCCTTTCAAAAATGTGAGGGATGGACATTGTTGACTCATTTCCACTAGCTCTAGGACATGTAAAATGTCCTTTGATTATGACTAACTATTTTTCTAAGTGGATTGAATTAGTAGATTGAGATATATGACCTGTTTAGTTATATTGCATACTTTTAATGATATAGTTGTCTAACTCTTGCTCGGTCGGCCTATGATGTAAGCTAAGTACATGTTCTATCATACTCATTCTACTCTTGATTCATATTTTAAAGTAGATTCTAGTACTATCAGGCCTTGTTGATTCTCTATTTGAGGCTATACATTCTAAAAACTTTGGTGAGCTACTCGGCGTTCAAAGTGATGTCGGGTTTCTTCTATCCTTATTATCCCATCTTTTTTTTAATTTCAAATAGTCTTGTAGTTGTAAAAAGTTATTTTGAAACTTAGAAGCTGTTGTACTAGTAACACTAGATCTTTGGTATATTTTTCTAGTTCTGTATTTCTATTAATACATACAAAAACTTGACTATAAGATATTACTTTTGCTATTTCTACTACTTTCGAACGTGTATTTTCATATTTGTTTAGTTTGAGAGGTTGGCTTAAAGGGTTGGTACCATCATGACCTTAAAATTTTGGATTATAACAATTACTTAACAAGGGCAACTATGTCTCCCTTTGCGTTAGAAGGAGTGTGAGGATGGGGATGATGTCAGAAAGTGCCTATCACTAGCTTCAGAAGTTCAGTTGGAGCTCAAATGCTAACTGATAATGAAAATAACGAGGAAATCTAGGTGAATGTTACTCCAACAACTGGGGGAGCCGACGAGAACTCAAGATGATATAAGAAATTAAAGAAAGATAGATAACCAAACATAAAGTAATTGGAATTAACAATCCTTGTGAAAAGGCACAAGGACCTCCAACTCTCAAATCAAGAAACACCTAGTTCTTATGAAGACCTCAAGGGAGATGATTCCCTTGTAACCCTCCTCTCTACACAATTAAAATCTAAATCGAAACAAAAGCTTAACAATCTACTATACTCAAAATATTCTTTGTTCAAAGTCATGAAAAATCTACCATGAAAATTAAAAGAGCTCCTATTTATACTAAGGAAAAGGAGAGACTATTACAAATATACCCTTAATGAGCAAGGGCCTTGTTTGGATGGTCCTCCTTTTTCCTTGAATGTCAATATTAGCCAATTTCACTTCTACCCACTTTCATCACTCCTTTGTACATCTTGTATTCCTTCTTCTTCACAAGCTATGATCCAAACATGGAATCCTTTGGACGTCTCCCATATGCACTCAAGTGCTTCCTTTTTCATGAAGAGGACTTGTAGATCTTGAAGCTTCCTAGCTTGGCTCCTTATAAACGGTCTTGAAGGAACATTATTGCATCATTCTACCCTTCTTTAAAAGAATTTTTCCTCAAAATTCAAGGGGTCATCATCACGCATCACCATAGGGGAAAGGTCAAACATATTGAATGTGTTGTACACATGATAATCCAGAGGGAGATACACTTTGTAAGAATTATCATTCAACCTTTCAAGAACTTCAAATGGACCATCTCCTCTAGGCATGAGCTTGGTATTTCTTTTGTTGGAAAACCTTTCCTTGCAAAAATGGACCCAAACCCAATCACCCAGTTCAAAGATATCTCTTTTGCGGCCCTTGTTAGCTTTTTGTCCATCTCTTTATTTTTCTTCTCAATTTGGAGACACACCTTCTCATGCAAGGATTTCATGGCCTCAGCTCTTTTGTTTCCATCTACACTCAACACAATGTCTTGAGACAAAGGGGTTAGATCAAGGGGAATAAGGGGGTTAAAATTATAAGCAACCTCACATAGAGACATGCCAATAATATTATGAATCACACGATTATAAGAAAATTCAACTAGAGGAAATTGATTGTCCCAAGATGTGACTTTACCTTTAACCATGGACTGAAGCATAGAACCTAGAGTCCTATTCAAAACCTCGGTTTGGCCATCGGTTTATGGGTGACCTGATGTGGAAAACAACAACCTAGTATCAAGTCGGCCCCACAATTCCTTCCAAAAGTGGCTAAGGAACTTTGGGTCCCTATCACTCACTATGGTTTTAGGAATGCCATGCAATTTAACCACATGTTCAACAAACAAGGATGCAAAATGAGAAGCTTCATCACATTTATGACATTCAATAAAATGATCCATCTTTGAAAATTGGTCAACAACTATAAAAATTCTATCCCTACCCCTTCTAGTCCTCGACAATCACAACACGAAGTCTATAGAAACGTCAAGCCAAGGCCTTTGGGGTGTGGGAAGAGGGGTATACCAATCATGGGGAAGTAGTCTAGATTTAGCACTACGACATTCAACACATTGGCAACAAAGTTTAGCAACATCACTATGAATCTTAGGCCAATAAAATTGTTCTTCAAGAATTCCAAAGGTTTTATCAAAGCTAAAATGGCCCATCAAACCCCTATCATGTGCCTTTCTCATAAGGAATTCCCTCCAAGAGCTCATTGGCACACATAAATGTTTGTTTTTGAACAAGTAACCATCCAATCTAGCAGAAAAGGTTGGGGGTTTATCCTTAAGCCCATGGTCCCTTTCCCATGCTTTACAATCTTTGATGATTTGAGAAAATCTGGGGTCTTCGTGATATAAAGACTTTCAGCTTTCAAAACCCATCAATATGGAAGTCAAAGTAGTAACCAAAATGTGCTTCCTAGACAAGGCATCCACCGCCACGTTATCCTTTCCCTTTTTGTAATCGATTACATAATGGAAAGTTTCAAGGAATTCAACCCATTTGGCATGCCTCTTGTTCAACTTTCCTTGGGCCTTAAGATGTTTTAAGGGCTCATGACTGGTCCTAATGACAAACTCTTTAGGCCACAAGCAATATTGACAATTACCCAAAGCTCGAACAAAGCATAAAGCTCAAGATCATAGGTGGAATAATTCAAGGTCGCACCTTTGAGCTTCTCACTAAAATAAGTAATGAGTTTCAAATATTGCATCAAAACGGCACCAATGCCCACTTTAGTAGCATCACATTCAATTTCAAAAGTCTCATCAACGTTGGGCAATTGCAACAATGGTGCGGAGCTAAGAATTTATTTCAAAGTTTCAAAGGATCTTGCTTACTCCTCACCGCAAATAAGACGCACATCCTAGATTACCTTGGTCAAGGGAGCGGTTATGGTGCTAAAACCCTTAACAAACCACCTATAGAAACTATCTAATCCATGAAAACTACGAACAACACCAATGGATGTAGGAGTTGGCCAACTTCTAATAGTATCAATTTTGGATTCATCAACCTCAACGCTCCTTGAACTCATAACGAAACTCAAGAAAACAACTTCATCAACACCAAAAGAGCATTTATAAACATTAGCATAAAGTTGTTCACTTCAAAGCACATCAAAGACAAATCTCAAATGATCAACATGTTCATCCATGGTCTTGCTATACACCAATACATCATCAAAATATTCAACCACAAATCTACCAATAAAAGGCTCCATCACATGATTCATCAGGCGCATGAAAGTACTAGGAGCATTAGTGATACCAAAAGGCATCACTAGCCATTTATATACACCAAATTTAGTCTTGAATGCGATTTTTCATTCGTCCTCGGGTTTTATCGGGATTTGATGGTAACCGCTCCTAAGATCAATCTTGGATAATATGCAAGAACCATTCAACTCATCTAACATTTCATCAAGTATGGGAATGGGATGGTGATACTTCACCGTGATTTTATTGACGGTGCGACAATAAACGGACCTCCTCCATGTGCCATCATTCTTTAGCACCAAGATCACGGGAACTGCACACAGGCTCATGCTTTCTCTCAGCACCCCTTTTTCAAGGAGTGCATTCACTTGCTTTTGAAGTTCTTTGGTTTCCACCAGATTGGATCGATAAGACGATTTGTTTGGCAATTGTGACCCCGGGATGAAGTCAATTTGTTGCTCAATACCCCTCAAGGGAGGCAATCCCTTTGGGAGTTCCAATAGAAACACATCAACATAATCCTGCAAAAGAGAAGAGATAGGACTAGGCAAAGAAGGGGTTAGATCATTAGTAACCAAAGAATAGTCACTATACATGAGAAGGACCATAGGTTGCCTCTCCGCAAACTCCATCCTAACCTCCTTGATACTTGTCAAGAGAGACACCTTCGCTTTATCCATAGGGAGTACCTCTCTTTAACTCTCATGTCTAGCACCAATTCCGCTACTACCCACAACACCCTTGCATTTCTCCTTCAACTCCTTCATTTTGAGGTACATATCACTCACTGGTAATGGAGTCAAGTGGTAGAGAACATGTTTGTGCCCCTCATGTACAAAGGAATATCGATTGGTTCTACCATCATAATGAGTAGCTCTATCATATTGCCAAGGTCGCCCAAGTAGCAAATGGAACGCTTGAATAAGCATCACATCACAAAGAATCTCATCTTCGTATGTACCAATCTTGAATTTGTTCACAACTTGGTGATGGACCCTCAATTTCCCACGGTCACTTAACCATTGAGGTTTGTATGGAGAAAAGTGTTTGGTGGTGGGAAGGTGAAGAAAGTCTACCAAAGAAGAACTTTCCACATTGGTACAACTACCACTATCAACAACCAAGGAGCACACATTCCCTTTAATGAGACATTTAGAATGGAATAGATTTTTCCTTTGACTAGGGCCATCCATAGCCTTACTTATCATGGCACGACGCACTACATAATTTGGAATAGTGAGCTCTCCTTCTTGAGGCATATCATTGACTACCAAGACCAACTTGGTTAGTCCACAAGGAACACCAACGTCATCACCATCCCCATACTCCTCATCAACTATAACATAACCCTCCACTTCTGGTTCATCAATGTCAACCCTCTCAACAACATCAATATTATCATAACAATAAAGACTATTGGCCAGCACAACAAATGCGCTATGATTGGGGCACTCGCTCATCTTATGACCAAAACCTTGACATTTGTGATGTTTAAGAGGGAGAGAAGTATTACCTTCTTCGTTTAGATGAAGAATGGTAGTAGGACGCTCCAATTGATTGCTTTTGATAAAGGGCTTCTTGACATCTTGCATGGCACCCCTGTCCTTTTTCCAATTGGAATAAGAAGTGCCACAAACTTTGTTGTAGTTCCAAGTACTTTTGAAACCCCTTGATTTTTCAAACTTCTTCTCTTATATCCCATCTCTATCTCAATAGATGCCTCAAGATTTTCATCAATATCACGATAGTGGTGAAGCCTCATGCGGGAAGCAATCTCGTTTCTCAACCCGACTCTAAATTGAGTCATAGCATTCAAAGGATCTTCATCAAAATCAATCCGCATCTTCAAGAGTTGAAACTCATGATAGTATTACTCTATACTTTTGTTGTCTTGTTGTAAAGTGTAGATCTTCTTTAGTTGCTCTTAGAAGTACCTCTCAGAAATATACTTATGCCTAAAAATTGCTTTCAACTCTTCCCAAGGTGGTGTGGGAGACAAATAAACCGTGCATCCTTCGTGTCTTAACTTGAGTTTCCCACCATGTGAAAGTAAAGCCCTCAAATTGAGCAATGGCATTAGATGCCTTCTGGATATCGAACATCTCATTTTAAAAAAAGATCCTATCACATTGCATCATCCAATCAAGAAAGACATTCAGGTTGCTTTCACCTTTGAAGGAAGGACGAGTCACTTTGATGGAGTTTATACTCATTTCCTGACCTCCATTATTGCTATTGAAATAATGAACCCCATAAGGATCCTCAACATAGAACTCATCATGATAGCACCTACCATGTTGACCATCTCTTCGATAATTACTCCCATTTCTATCCATGTGACGGATAGGACCATGTCGACCTTCTCTTCCATGGTGAGGAACTTGAAAGTTCTTGTGCGGCCCTCTCACATGTATGTGGTAATCATTGGGAACATCATCAAACTCCTCTTGGAACTCACCATCCAAAGGTTGGGCATTGCAGATTGGATGAACATTTCTAATTGGAAGGCGAGTATTTAGTGGAGGAAAAAGTATATGTGGGTATGGTGGAGGAACATATGGTGGTGGTGGAGGAACATAGGGTTATGGTGGAGGAACATAAGGTTGAGTAGGAGTAGGTAATGGAGTCGTAGAAGATGGTAAGAGAGTGATGGAGGTGGAGTAGCACATTCTATGAAAAGTCCTTAGTAATGTCAGGGAAGAGGAGTCGTGACAGACTCCACTTGTTTGGCCATGATGATAGAAAGGAGTAGAAAAAGAGTCTCTATTCCTTGATTCAAGGGCCATGAAGCGATTTTCCATGTTATCGAACCTTCCATCCATGCGGGAAAGCATGTGCATCACATAAAGTAAGATGGATTCGCTGGTGTGTGCCTGAGTCTCCTCATCTTTATTGTCCATCGTACCTATGGAAGACATGAAAACCTAGAAAGCAAACTCGTTAAGTTAGTGAAAATAATTTACACTTACTCAAGGAAAGCTCATCTTAGAAGCCTCACAATTGTCACGGCCAAAGATTGTAGCTTATGTAATTCGTTGAGTGTCAAGTGGCCAAGCTCAACTGAGGTCTAGAATGGATTCTTGTTGACTCGATGAAGAAAGGCTCAAGCTAACTTGAGGAAATCAAGAAAGTTCAATGAGAATAAAGAAAAAAAATGTAGAAGAAGAAGCATGAAAAAATTGGACCAAAAAAACTAAGTAACAAAAAGTAGGTGAAGTACTTAATGTTAGTAGTTTTTGGGAATTAAAGAGATGAAAAAAGATGAAGAACTAATTAAACAATTAACTAAATGTGTTAATTAGTATAGAAATCGAAAGAAAAATGAGTTTGGAAGAAGAACCGTGAAGTTTGGACACTTAAAAAAATTTTGGGGTCCAAAAAGTCCCAACACTTGGAAAATTTTTGGTCGAAAGCCAAAAACCTGCTCTCTGAAACTGTGCTGCACGCACCTCACGCGCGATTGGGGAAGGGAATACAACTATGTACTGCGCTGGCTACTGAGTGTCACCTGTTTGTTGCTGTGTTGGTGCTAACTAGTATGAGCTGCTGACATGGCATCCACACGAAATTTTATAATTTTTTTTTATTTTTGGCAAATTAGATTTTTTTTAAACTAGTAATTTCCACAAGAAGGACCCACTAACACCTTTACACCAAATTGAAGGGAAGAAATGAATTAAAAGAACCTTTCGGTCTTCTTTTTCACCTTAAAGATATGAAGATCTTCAAGAATACCAAGAACATGATGAACAAAACCATTGATCAAAACTTCTCCAAAACACTTCAAAATTTAGGATTTTCCTCCCCTTGATGTAGAGAGAACAAACCCCAATCAAAATTAAGCCACAAAGCAACCTCAATCAACAAGACCCAAATGCAATTTTCTTCAAGTCTCCAAGATCCAATGTCTTCAATGGGTGAGTGACGTCCAAAACTCAAATTTCAAGAAGAACCTAAAATCCAGACATAAAAAACACTAGGAAACAAGAATCTAGTGTCAAAAGCAACAAATTAAACAAAAATATTACGGATTTTTTGAATTTTGAGGAATTTCAATTTTTTTGATTTAATACCTAAATCCCAAAATAATTATTGTAAGAACAATCTTTATTCTAGCTCTAGATACTAAATGATACAAGAAATTAAAGAAAAATAGATAACTAGATATGAAGTTTTATTGGAATTAGCAACCCTTATGAAAAGGCACAAGGACCTCTAACTCTCAAATCAAGAAGCACCTAGTTTTTAATAAGACCTCAAAGGATTTAATTTTCTCGCAACCCTCTTCTCTACACAATTAACAATCTAAAGCTAAACAAAAGCTTAGCAATCTACTACACTCAAAATATTCATTGTTCAAAGTCGTGAAAAATCTACCATGAAAATTAAAAGAAATCTATACAAAGTAAGGAAAAAGTAAAGACTATTATAAATGTACCTTTAATGACTAAGGGCCTTGTTTGGATGGTCCTCCTTTTTCCTTGAAAGTCAAGATTAACCAATTTCACTTCTAGCCACTTTCTTCACTCCTTTGACCATATTGTGTTCCTTCTTCTTCCCAAGCTACGATCTAAACATGGAATCCTTTAGACGTCTCCCACATGCACTCAAGTGCCTCCTTTTTTTGGGTTATTTGAAGTTTTGATGATTGACAACATGTTGATGAAACAAGTAAATAAAGCTGGTCCAATGAAGGGTTGAGCATAATACTTAAAAGGATGGAAATATCAAAAAGTGAAGGCGCTTGAATTAAGGAGTTGATAAGACATATCCAACAAAGTCATCAAAATAAACATGTGGATAGGTTAGGAGAGTTGAGGTATGATTACAATACAATTAAATGCAAGAGGTTAACTTGAATGAAGACTCCTACACTAGACGGAACTATAAGGCGGGCAAATGTGTTTCCGTAAAGAGATTGGAAGGAGGAAGAACCCTTTGCGGACATATGTATATAAAGGAGTATGATATCTCAGAAGAAACACACACTTAAAAAGAGAGAAAAAAGCAACTGCAAGTGAGTGATATTCATGTGACAATCTAAGTGTGAAGAGATAAACAAACTTGTACTAGTAAAGTGTCAAGCTAGAATTAGCTATCTTGTACTAGGAGTTTGTTATGGAGTTGTAATTGGAGTATTCTTAATTCAGTGAGTTATAAACTGGACTAAAAGATTTGGTCTTCAAGTAGTATTACTAGGAAGACTTTGAGGTTTTTTTTACTGAGTAGGAGATTGAACAGTTAGGAATTAGAGTTTATAATTCCTTAGATTACAAGGGTTGTAATCGGTTGTTGAAGATGCTCTTGTATTTAGTGAAGTTGAAGAAAATCCTGTGGAGTACAGGTCATGGTTTTTCACCTTTTGAGTCGGGTGTTTTCCACGCTAAATACTTTGTATTATTTACTTATTGTTTTCATTCACTCACGTGGAATACATCTGACGACTTATTTCATTCGTAGGCAAACAGTTAAGACTAAAACAAATTCTGAGGTTGTGCATTATATCAATTCGTATCAAATCAGATTTATCTTATAAGGCTAACACCTAAGATAGATCATGATGAATTCTGCACCACCTATTGGACACAATGAAGGTCGGTCAACAACTCGACCTCCTCTCTTCAATGGATCACACTTCATTTGGTGGAAGACACGCATGGAAAATTTTAGTCAAGCAGAAGATTATTAGTTGTGGGATAGGATCACCATGGGACCAACTCTTACTATGAAGGTAAGATCTGAGTTTACTACTGAAGATCTGATGGCTCTTAAAAAGAATGCTAAAGCGAAGAACATTCTTGTATGTGGCTTTGGCCCTGATGAGTAAAACTGGATTTCAAACTATACCACTTCTAAACAGATATGGGATGTGTTGATCAATGCTCATGAAGGGACAAGTTAGGTAAGTAAATTCAGAGTGGCTATGCTATTCACTAAATATGAAACTTTCAAGATAAGGGACAGTGAGTCTCTACAAGAAATGATTACAAGGATCACATCTTTAATTAATGAACTATCTTCCCTAGGAAAAGTACTTACCACTGAAGAGAAAGTTGACAAAGTTCTGAGCATTCTCCCTAAAGCTACATGGAATGTCAAAGTTACTACTAGAAGGGAAGATAAAGATATCTCTACCATGACTCTTGATGAGTTTGTAGAGAACTTGAAGACTTATGAGATGAACATGGATGACCTTATGAATGAAGATGGAATCAAAGAAAAATCACTGGCTTTAAAAGTTTCAGACAGTGATGAGCTTGCTATTGATGATGATCAAATAACATTTCTAGCAAAAAAGTTTAAGAAGTTTCTCAAGAAAGAGAAGGGCTATGACAAGAAAGGAACAAGTGGCAAAAAGGGTTCCAATGAGAAGTCTCCAGCAGGTTGCTACAAATGCTACAAAACAGATCATATGATTAAAGATTGTCCACTTTGGGAAATAGTCATGACCTGAACATAGATCCGAAATGAGACACGGGACAAGGAACCCCTAGAAGCTCCAAATCGACCCATGGCATGATCATAACTTCTAACTCAATAATAAAAGTGGATGATCAGCATGATAAACATAGCGGAAATCTAAACATAACATAAAATCTGAACATACAACATGAGTCTGAAGCTGAATAAAATCTATTTCTGAAAAGCCTCTATTACTGATGAGTTGATAGGATAAAATCCCAACTAACTCTCTAACTCTGAAACTGAATATATAAATATATAGGATAAGGAGATGGTCCTCGGGAGATGAGGACTCACCAACTGAGACTGGATATGCTACTCTCGAAGGCTGGTTAGCAACGCGGCTGAGTCTGAATATCAAAGCTTGTATCATGAAATAATACAACATAGAGTATGCGGTTAGTATGTGGAATTCACCAAGTATGCAAGGTAAGTAAAACCGCTTAAGTAAGTAAAGTCATTAACTCATGCATAATGTAAAACATAATCAAGATAAGATTCTGAGAGTAGAGCTTGCATGCTATTTTCTGAAATCATGATCGGAACATAACTGCATATCATAACTGACTCAAATGACCCAAAGCTGAAAAGTAATAATCATAAGTAAAACTTAACATTGGGTCAAACCTGCTGAAAACATAATATCATGACTGATGTACATGCATAACTCAAATCATGAGGAATAATAGGAGACTCGTCATGTAACTGACATTACCATGATAGAGCTTACATGGTCCTAACTATTACACTCAAGTGGGAAGAGTCGTCTAAAGCCTTGCCAGGGCTAAACGCTACCATAATATCGATATCAAGCTGAAGGCCCTTGGGGTAGGGGAAAGCTCACAAAAGAGGTCCCGAATAATTTGAACATACCTATGTTGGCTCGTAGTTCTGAGGCATAGGATTGGTTGACTGTTAGCCTACTCGGTGCTAGACACTACTCCTAAAAACATGCATATGCTCTTCATCATTTTTCAACGAAGCTGACCATTGTCTTGTGACGAAGTTGGATAATCATATACATATAAAGTTTGAAATCATACATGGGGAGCCTTAGCTCAAACCATACCACAAGTTGAACATAACTAGGAGTCTAGACTCCAAAACCATGTGGTAAGCTAATTGACATAAAATCATAAATAATACTTGAACATATAGGCTTGTCGAATACTTAAACATGCTTGAAATGCTTGATTCACTCAAAAATATGATCTTAGACATGAGTAACTTGGAAACATGCTTTTCATCATAAATATCTCATCATACTTGAACATGCATCATAGATCTCATCTTTCATGAACTTTCATGGATTGGCATCATAACTTATAAAACTTGAAAACATGATTTGTAACTGATAACATTGTAAAAATTGCCTATGAATTGTAATTCAACAATACAAACATGCTTAGATCATACCCATGATAGAAACTTAGGGAATTCATGCACTGGGTTGAAACCTCATAGAGTCAACATGTAGATTTTCATGAATTAGAGAGGGATTAGGCATGGGTGTGAACAATTTCACCCATTCATAACCCTACATACCTGAGAGGATCTGATTCTACAACTTCTCTGATTGCCCAAGGAATAATTAAAATGAAGAACTTTGAGAGATTGAGCTTGATCACCCCCTCTAGACTTCTAAACTTGCATGCATGAATTAGGAATAGCTTAGAATGAACTTAACCCTTCTTATTTAGAGCTTAAAACGACATAGTTTTGGCCTTAAAATCATAGGAATTATGGAAAATCCCTTACTGAACTCATAGGAAAAAATAGACTACCAGTCCGAACGAGGGATTGGACGAGTTATCCCTTGTCATGAGTCGTGGCCTGCCATCTGTCGTCTTCCCTAGAAACTCTATCAAGTTTCCACCACAAGGCACTTAACGACCCATTACTAATGACCACGAGTCGTGGTCACCTTCCGTCATCCTCACTTCCGAAAACCACCAGGGTGTCACCACAGGCGACACCACGAGTCGTGGTTCACCCAACGAGTCGTGGTTAGGACCCGTTAAGTGCACTATCCAAACTTCCTCTTCCTTCAACCATCCTTGACCACGACTGACTTAATGAGTCGTAGGGCTGACCACGAATCATGGTCACACCCGTGGTCACCCCAAACTTAAAATTTCCATCTAAGTCCAGCTCCTCGCCATGAGTCACTTAACGATTCGTAGTCATCTTGATGGGTCAGTGGATGACTCGTCCTGTAACCTGGTGTAGAAAATCCTATTTTCTCTATTTCAACGCCCATGTCTGATCTTAGGATTTCCGTGGCATTACAATATCTCCCCCTTGGGAAAATTCATCCTCGAATGTTGGAAAACATATAGAAAAGTAGAGAAACGCAATCATCATATTTAAATACCGATCATATAAGCTGAAAACTGATGGAATGACTACCTCCGAACTGAACTACATGATTGAACTAAATTCACAAATCATACATACATTCTTTGACATTAAAGAAACTGGAACACATGAACTGAACATGAAACTGAATGGAGTTTTAGGGCAAAAACTAGTACCTCAAGCTGAAATTGAGCCGGAAGGGAATAGATGTGGGTATCTAGCCATCATATCTGCTTTGGCTTCCTATGTAGCTCCCTAAACATGCTGATTCCTCCATAAAACTTTAATTGAAGCTATTTCTTTCTTCCTTAGCTTGCAAACCTGTCGATCTAGTATCTCCACCAGAATCTTTTCATAATTAAGGTAGTCCTTCGCACCTACAGTCTCCACCAGAAAAATTAGAGTTGGATCATCCAAACACTTCTTTAAGAGCAACATATGAAAGAAAAGGATGAACGGTAGCTAATTCTGAGGGCAACTCAATTTATATGACACCTTGCTAACCCATTTCACAATCCGGTATGGGCCAACATAACGGGGACTGAATTTCCCCTTCTTACCGAACCTCATCACTCCCTTCAGGGGAGACACCTTTAGAAACACCAAATCATCAATTTCAAATTCCAGTTCCCTCCTTCTCACATCCGCATAGGACTTTTGGCGACTCTGAGTTATTTTCAATTTGTCCCTTATGAGCTGAACCTTTTCCATGGTGTCATGGACTATTTACGGTCCTATCATCGCAACTTCACCGACTTCAAACCATCCCAATAGGCGACCTGCATCTCCACCCATAGTAAGCCTCAAATGGATCCATCTAAAACTGGGAGGTAAACTGAGTACCTCTGTTTGATATGATGGACAAGGGCACTCCATGCAACCATACTAGCTCTCGAATGTATATTTTGGAATAATCCTCCGCTAAATTAGTAGTTTTGACTGGTAGAAAATGAGTGGCTTTGGTCAACCTGTCCACAACCACCCAAATGGAGTCGTACTGTTGATGAGTGCGAGGCAGCCCTGTGATTAATTCCATATTGATCTCCTCCTGCTTCCAAGTAGGGATACTGATGTATTGAAGCACACCTCCTAGTCTTCGGTCCTCAACCTTCACTTGCTGACAATTCGGACACTTAGCCAGAAATTCCGCAATGTCCTTCTTCATTCCATTCAACCAATAGGCTTCCCGTAGGTCATGGTACATCTTGGTGGAACTTGGATGTATGGAGTATCTTGAACCATGAGCCTCATGAAATATCCAATCTCTTAAATCATCAATATCCGGAGCACACAAGCGACCCTGATATCGAAGTACAACATCTCCCCCTGTAGAGAAGGCCTCTACCTTCTATTTCTGAACGACTTTCTTCAACTTTACCAAAATAGGATCCTCGTCTTGTCTAGATTTCACATCAGTCACCAAGGATGATCCTGACCCGTCCTGAACTATAACACCACCATCGGTCGAGTCAAGCAAACAAACTCCCAACCGTGCAAGACGATGCACATCCTTCACCAGCTCCTTTCTCTCCTCATCTACATGAGACACACTCTCCATAGAGAGACTCCTAGGAGTGTCTGCTACTATATTAGCCTTGCCTGGATGGTAAAGGACACTCATATCATAATCCTTGAGTAGCTCCAACCACCTTCTTTGACATAGATTATATCCTTCTAGGTAAACACATATTGTAGGCTTTTGTGGTCCGTAAACACATCAACATGGACCCCGTACAACTAGTGTCTCCATATCTTCAAGGCAAATACCACCGCCGCCAATTCAAGATCTTGGGTCGGGTAATTTCTTTTGTGATCCTTCAGTTGTCTGGAAGCGTATGCTATTACTTTACCATGCTTCATCAACACACAACCAAGGCCGATCCTCAAAGCATCACAATACACCACAAACCCATCAGTACCCTCGGGTAGGGTTAACACCGATGCAGAGGTGAGTCGAGTCTTCAACTCCTGAAAGCTCCTCTTACAAGCCTCCGACCATTGGAACTTTACTTTATTTTGGGTCAATTTGGTCAATGGCACTGCAATAGATGAAAACCCCTCAACAAATCTCCGATAATATCCAGCTAAACCCAAGAAACTCCTAATATCCGAAGGATTCACAGGTCTAGGCCAATTTTTCACCGCTTCTATCTTCTGAGAGTCCACCTTTTTACCCTCACTTGACATCACATGGACCAAAAATGCCACTGAGTTCAACCAAAACTCGCACTTGCTGAATTTAGCATATAATTGGCGGTCGTTAAGAGTTTGTAACACCACCTTCAAATGAGCGGAATGCTCCTCCTCGCTTTGAGAGTATATCAGAATGTCATCGATAAACACAATCACGAACATATCCAAATATGGCTTGAACACCCTGTTCATCAAATCCATAAAGGCTATAGGAGCATTCGTTAGTACAAAAAACATATCTATAAACTCTTAATGACCATACTGTGTCCTGAAGGCTGTCTTTGGGATGTCACTCTCCCAAACTTTGAGCTGATGGTATCTGATATGATATCTATCTTCGAAAAGCACGTAGCACCCTGAAGCTGGTCAAACAAATCATCAATCCTGGGAAGAGGATACCTATTCTTGATGGTGATCTTATTCAACTGCCGATAATCAATACACATACAAAGAGAACCATCTTTCTTTCGGACGAAGAGAAATTGTGCACCCCCTGGGGATTTTCTCAGTCTAATGAAACCCTTATCTAACAGGTCTTTCAACTGCTCCTTAAACTCTTTAACTCGGCTGGAGCCATTCTATAAGGAGGAATAGATATAGGATGCGTATCAGGAAGAAGGCCAATACCAAAATCAATCTCCCACTCGGGAGGAATTCCCAGTAAATCATCTAGGTAGACTTATGGATACTCACATACTACTAAAACTGATTGGATAGTCGGGGTCTCAGATGTATTATCCTTAACCCTAACTAGATGGTACACTCAACCCTTGGAGATCATCTTTTTGACCTTAAGGTAAGAAATTAAACGGCCTACAAGCACAACTGAACTACCCTTCCATTCTAAGGCTGGCTCACCTAAAAATCAAAACTTTGCCACACGGGTTCTACAATTAATTGAGGCATAGCATGCAAACAACCAATCCATACCTAGGATAACATAAAAGTTGGTCATGGCTAACTCTACTAGATCTGCTGAGGTGACTTTCTGAAGAACTGTGATAGGTCAATTTCTATACACCCGTCGAGCTATAACTAAATCACCAACTAGAGTAGAGACTGAGAAGGGTTCTGATAGGATTTCGTGACTGACTCCGAAGGTACTAGAAACATAGGGCATCACAAAGGACAAAGTAGCCCCTGGATCTAACAAAGCATATAGATGAAGGTGGAAATCTCGTAACATACCAGTGACTACATCTGAGGAGACCTCCTATTCCTTGCGGGGTGCTAGGGCATAAAATCTATTTTGGTGCTGTCTTCCACTAGCGCTAGTAGATGCGCCCTGCTGAGCTGGGCATGCTGGTGGAGTTGCTAAACTAGAAGCTGGGCGTCGGCCCCTATCATGACCCTGTCTAACTGCTGGACAATCTCTAAGCATATGTCTGGGCTTCCCACACCCGAACCAAGCACCTATACCCGCCAAACACTGACCCGTGTGCCTCCGACCATACCTGTTGCAAATTGGGATACTGGAATCTGTGGGTCTGCTGCTCTAGCCTCTAGAGCCTAATGCTCGTCCTTTCTGGTCGTGCCTAGATCTGGATGGCACACTCATAGCCGACGATGCTGGGACTGACGATCTTTGGTGGAACTGCTGGCGGTGTCCACCACCTGGTCTCTACTGAGAGAACCCATAACTATCTATCCTGGCCCTCTTGGCCTCTTTCTCCCTCACATGCACCACCTCCATATGCTGGGCGTACAAGACTATCCAAGGAAAATCCATATCCTGATGAAGCATCTCAGTCCAACAATCCTTGTCTAGGTAGTCTGCCACTCCATGAACAAACCTTCTCACTAAAGCTCTCTTATCAACCACTAACTCTGGTGCATACTTGGAAAGACGAGTGAGCTCTAAGGCATACTCCTACACGGTCATCTTTCCTTGTATTAGATTCATACATTCGACCACTTTCAGCTCCCTCATCTCACAAGGGAAGAACCGCTCTAGAAAAACAACATGAAACTCATCCCAACTGATAGGGCCTGCTCCAACTGCCCTACTATCCTTCCATTGTTTGAACCAAATGTGTGCAACCCCCTTCAACTGATATGAGGCCTAATTGGCACACTACTTGCCAGTCACCTCTATAATCTGGGTGATCTTCATAATCTCTTCAATAAACTCATATGGATCCTCATCCACCTTTGACCCAAGAAACTCTGGAGGGTTCATCCTCAAAAAGTTTCTAACCCTTGTTGTCGCCGCATTCCTGCTCTGAGGGACATGCACCACCATCTGCTGATTAACCTGGTGGTCAAGGCATGTTCTACCATTTGAATGGATGCCCCGAATTCAGCATGGGCAACCGGCTTTGGTGCATGGTCCTCATGGGCTGGTGCGGCCTGCTGTGCTTGTCTTTATTGCCACCCTCGTGGCCATTTCGATTTCCATTTCTCCTTCCGTTAACTCTATAGGGAGGCATGATTCTTCAAATGCGAATAGCACAAGTTAGAAGGATCGAGAGACATTTCGCCGCACGACACAGATCATGAAAGAAGGGAAAACATTTCCTATACGTCTCGTAGCCTCTTAGTCATAAGTGTGGCGTGCTTCACACTCATGAAAAAGTCTTTACTTAACGCGGCTTTCAGACACCCTAGGACACTTTAAAACCTATTGCTCTGATACCAAATTGTCATAACCCGAACATAAGCCCGAAATGAGACCCGGGATAAGGAACCCAGAGAGGCTCCAAGTTGACCCATGGCATGATGATAACTTCTAACTCAATCAATAAAAGAGGAAGATCAACATGATAAACATAGAGAAAATCTAAACATAACTTAAAATCTGAACATACAACATGAGTCTAAAGTTGAAACAATCTATGTCTGAAAAGCCTCTATTACTGATGATTTGATGGGACAAGACTTCAACTAACTCTCTAAGTCTAAAACAGAAAATATAAAGATAACTGATAAGGAAATGGTCCTCGGGAGATGAAAACTCACCAACTGAGACTGGATATGCTACTCTAGAAGGCTGGCTAGCGACGCGGCTAAGTCTGAATATCGGAGCCTGTATCATGAAATGATACAACATGGAGTATGCAGTCAGTACTTGGAATGCATCGAGTATGCAAGGTAAGTAAAATCACTTAAGTAAGTAAAATCATTAAATCATGCATAATATAAAACATAATCAAGATAAGATTCTGAGAGTAGGGCTTGCATGCTATTTTCTGAAATCATGATCTAAACATAACTGCATATCATAACTGACTCGAATTACCCAAAGATGAAACTGATAATCATAAGTAAAATTGAACATTGGGTCAAACCTGCTGAAAACATAATATCATGACTGATGTACATGCATAACTGAAATCATGAGGAACAATGAGAGACTCATCATGTAACCGGCATTATCACGATAGAGATTACGTGGTCCCAACTATTATACTCAAGTGGGCAGAGCCGTCTAAAGCCTTTCTAGGGCTAAAGACGCTATCATCATATCGATATCAAGCTGAAGGCCCCTTGGGGCATCCTGAATAATCTGAACATAACTACGTTGGCTCGTAGTTCTGAGGCATAGGGTTGAGTGACCCTTAGTCTTCTCGGTGCTAGACACTACTCCCAAAAACATGCATATTCTCTCCATCATTTTTTAATGAAGCTAACCATTGTCTAGTGAAGAAGCTGGATAATCATATACATATAAAATCTAAAATCGTACATAGGGAGCCTTGGCTCGAACCATACCACAAGGTGAACATAACTAGGAGTATAGACTCCAAAACCATGTGGTAAGCTAATTGACATAAAATCATAAATCATACTTGAACATATGGGATTGCCCAGTACTTAACCATGCTTGAAAATACTTGATTCACTTAAAAACATGATCATAGACATGAGTAACTTAAAAACATATTTTCATCATAAATATCTCATCTTACTTGAACATACGTCATAGATCTCATCTTTCATGAACTTTCTTGGATGGGAATCATAATTTATAAAACTTGAAAACATGATTTATAATTAAAAACATTGTAAAACTTGCCCATGAATCATAATTCAATAATAGAAACATGCTTAGATCATACCCATGGTAGAAACTTAGGAAATTCATGCATTGGGTTGAAACCCCATAGAATCAATATGTAGATTTTCATGAATTAGAGAGGGATTGGACATGGGTGTAAACAATTTCACCCATACATAACCCTACATACCTGAGAGGATTTGATTCTACAACTTCTCTGATTGCCCAAGGAATAATTGAGGAAGAACTTTGAGAGATTGAGCTTAATCACCCCTCTAGACTTCTAAACTTGCATGCATTGAATTAGGAATATCTTAGAATGAACTTACCCTTCTTAAAACTCACTATTCAAAAATTAAAATGACGTAGTTTTGGCCTTAGAATCATAGGAATTACGAAAAGGACCTTACTAAACTCGCAGGGAAAAATAGATTGCTAGTCCCAACGAGGGACTGGACAAGTTGTTGTCCCTGGTCATGAGTCGTGGTATACCATCCATTGTCTTCACTGGAAACTGCATCAAGTTGCCACCACAAGGCACTTAACGACCTGTTACTGGTGACCCCGACTCGTGGTCACCTTCCGTCGTCCTCACTGCCGAAAACCACCAGGGTGTCACCATGGGCGACATCATGACTCGTTGTACACCCAATGAGTCGTGATGAAGACCCGTTAAGTGTACTATCAAAACTTTCTCTTCCTTCAACCATCCTTGACCATGGCTGACTTAACGAGTCGTGGGGATGACCACGACTCATGGTCACACCCGTGGTCACCCCAAACATAAAATTTCCAACTAAGTCCAACTCCTCGCCATGAGTCACTTAACGACTTGTGATCATCTTGAGGGGTCATACGACTCGTCCTGTGACT
This sequence comes from Datura wrightii, assembly GCA_035772735.1. Lineage (NCBI taxonomy): Eukaryota > Viridiplantae > Streptophyta > Magnoliopsida > Solanales > Solanaceae > Datura > Datura wrightii. Next base: position 99,948,634 of record JASDFA010000008.1, read on the forward strand.
TGGTGCAGAAAGTCCTATTTTCTCTGTTTCAACTCCTGAGTCTGATCTTAGGGTTTTCGGGGCATTACAGAAATTGAGTGGAGAAAAGAGAGGGCTAAGAAAGAGAGAGATGAAAAGGAAAAGGAAAAGGAAAATTATGCAATGATGGCTGCATGGGGATCTGACACTGATGATTCTGATGCAAAAATTGATGAAACTGCATTCATGGCTCTAGGAGACTCTAATCTGGATGAAGGAGACAAGAATTCTGAGGTAAGTATCTTTAACTTAAACGAAAATGTGCATACTCTCTCTAAAAGAAAACTTGTTTCTATGATGAATGCTTTAATGGATAAACTCCAAGAAGTCACTTCTGACAAGGATCAACTTTTTAATGCTCTTACAAGCTTAAAATTTGAGTTCATTGATCTTATAAATGGCAAGGATATTATTGATAAAGAAAATAGTTCCTTAAGGAACAGTTTATCCAACTTGAGTCCGCAAATCAAGTCCTCAAAAATGAAAGCTTGAAAGAATCCACTTTTCAAAAGGAATAGATGAGTGAGGATTTGAAAAAGGTTGAGTCTGATCTCAAGCACTGTAAAATTGATTACTTCTGTGAAAAAGAAAAGGTAAGAAAATTGGTTTTGGAAGTATCTAGGTTAAAACTTGATCTTGAGAAAGCGAGTAGGTGGACCAAGTCATATAGAATTTTGAACAATCTAAGTGGAAGAGTACACAATGAAAGGGCTGGGATAGGTTTGCATAAAGAAACAAATGGCACTAAAGATATGTGTTACTTGTGTGGTAAAAGTGGTGATCCTACTACTGAATGTCCAGTTGCAGCTAGGAGCAAGAATAGGTGTACTTTTCTAGGAAAAGTAAATAAGCTAAAAATTGTTCATAGGAACAGGTCTAACAACCTATTTCCATACTAGGCAAGAAGAAATTTGATTCACCCTTTGGATCACAAAATTGGACCCAGCTTTTTTGGGTTCCTAAAACTAACCCCGGAGTTGTTTTGCAGGTAAGAGTGAAAGGGAGCTAGCATTGGTACATGGATAGTGCTTGACTAGAGACAAACAACAATTCCTTATACTTACTCCACGAAAGGGGGGAATGTACCCTTTGGAGATGGATAAAAGGGTATTGTTACTGGATTTAGCAAAATTGGAAGTACAAAAATAAAACCTCTAAGAGAAATATACCATGTTGAAGGATTGAAGCATAACCTACTAATATATCTCAGTTGTGTGATAAAAGCAACAAGGTAACTTTTATTTCTGCAAATCGCAAGGTCAAAAGGTTGGATAGAAAGGAAATTGCTCTAAGTGTAAGTAGACACAAAAATGTGCATAAGGCAGATATCATGGAATTGTCGGGTACAAGTCTGGCTTGTCTTAGTGAAATGGACTTGGCCATGCTAGTTTGAAACAGTTGAATAAACTTTCTTCAAAGGACATGGTTATAGGATTGCCTAAAATTAAGTTCAAAATGACAAAGTTTGTACTTCCTGTATAAGGGGGAAGCAAGTAAGATCCTCATTCAAATCGAAGAATCAAGTAAAACACAAACAGGTATCTTGATCTGTTGCATATGGATTTTTGTGGACCCATGAAGGATGAAAGTGAAACTGATGAACATGCTCAAGAACAGGTTGCATCACCTGTTTCAACTGTTGAACAAAGTGTGGACTCACTGACAGAGGGGACATTAATATGGAAGTTGCTATAGAGATTGATACTTGTCACGACCCGAACGTACACCAGGATTATAGACATGGGACAAGGAGCCCCGAGAGACTCCAAGTCGACCCATGGCATGAGCATACGTCTAATTCATTCACATAAGCGGAAGACTTAACATAAGAAAATGAAATCATGACATAATAACAGAGAAAAGACAATACATGATTCATATATACCAGCTAAATATAACTGATAGTCTGAAAAGCCTCTAATCATGAAAGACGGGTTGATGGGACAATACCCCAACTAACCCTATAATACTAAAACTGAAAGAGAATAATAGAGTCTGAACATATGGCCCTCGAAACATGAGGACTCACCAAATAAGCTGATAGTGAACTTTGAAGAGCTACTGAGGAGGGTGAGCCTGAGAGCCGGGTCCTGTATCAAGAAATGATACAGCAAAAAAAGTATGCGGTCAGTACGTCAAATGTACCGAGTATGCAAGGTAAGTAAAACAAACATTTTAAATATATAAAACTCATAAATGATTAAAAGATTAAGACATCATGCTCATATCGTAAACATTGTATCATAACATAAGGCTCAAGTTTTCAAATCATTCATAATACAACGTAATAATAAACATAGGAGAAAATCTTTAATTAACATGACTTGAGCCAAAATTCACAATCATAACATTCATAAATCATGAGGAACAGTGGGAGATTCTCTTAACCGACATACCCCATATGAGCACACATGAAGTCCGACTTGTAAACCTAGTCGGGAGGCCGTTTGTACCTTGCCAAGGGTAGAACCATGAAGGGCATGATATCACCATGAAAAGGGCCAATTGGGCCGGGGACACGCATAAAGGAGGTCCCAACATACCTATGGTGGCACGTAGTTTATGAGATTCGGGGCTTAAGCTGAGCCCCAGACCTACTCAGTATTCGATGCTACTCCTAAACATATATAATGCTAGTGTGACATGCATGAATTCATCGGCTAGTTAAATCATGATAATCATAAACATACTTGTACATACGTGAACTAGCCATGAGATAAGGCCCGTGAGTCGGCCAAAACATAATTCATAAATCATAGGTTCCATGCATACTTGAAAATCATACGTATAACTTGTAAATCATCAAATCATAATGGGTATTTGAATAAAATCATATTTCAAATTATAAATCATGATGGATTTGTAAATATCAATAATTGATTTGAAGATCATAAATAGATTCATCATAAATCATACATAATTAGGCATAATTTAAAGAGAATTAATAATCGATAACATTATAAATAAATTAAATTAAAAAATCCGATCAAAACCCCATGGAATATGATAAGGTTCAAAAATCACAAAACCCATTAACAATCATTAGATTTTTTTTATATATATCTACTTCAAAACCCCATAAATTTTTTATAGAAGTTTCATAAAAACATGGAGAATGGGCAGTGGTGTGGAAGGAAACACCCATTGATAGCCTTACATACCTGAAAACTACCGAGTTTTAATCTCCCTTGAATGTCGAAGAAAGAATTGGAAGGATTTGAAGAGCGAATCCTTGAATCACCCTTTGATCACCTCTCTATACTCTTGCATGCATGAATGAGGATTTAGAATAAATTATCCCTCTAAAACCCACCTTTCCTATGCTAAAACGACGTAGTTTAGGGTCTCATAGCATGGAAAAGTCAAAAATGCCCTTAATAAATCTTCCGTGAAAACTGTCCAGATCGATCTAACGGGTCATACCAACAAGTCGTTGGACGAAACGATGACCCATTATATGGCCCGTCGTAAGCATTACTGATACTAGCCTCCGAAACTGAACGACGGATGGATAGGATGGCTCGTCCTTTGAACCAATGGGTCGTTAAGTCGACCATTGTTTTCCCCTTCACAAAACTGTACCTCCTGACCACGAGCCTCACCACGACTCGTGGTTGCTTCCAACGAGTCGTGGTCTTGATCCGTCACATTCAATGTAAATTCTTGCAACCAAACGAAGACCGGTGACCACGGGTCGTCACTTCTCACCATGAGTCATTGGATGACCCGTGGTATCCTCAACTGCTAAGCCCAGCCTCTCCTATGATTGAAAACAACGGTTCATTGTTCCAAGCAATGAGTCATTGCATCGCCCATTGTCTCCACTTCCAGCAAAACTTCCCAACACCAAGACTGCATACAATGACCCGTGGTTTGATACCATGAGTCATTATGTCGGCCGTTCTGTGATAGTTTTTTTAGTTACAACAGTTTTCAACTTTTAACTCTCGGTCTACTCCTAGGCACTTTTGGGGTATTACAATATCTCCCCTTTGGAAACATTCATCCTCGAATGTAGGAAACAAGCAGAAAATAGAAACATGCAATTATCATATTCAAATACTGATCATTTAAACCAAAAAATCACGGAATGACTATCTCCAATTCATATCACATGGTTGATCTAATCTCATGCTTCACATACGCATCTATACACATAAAATAAACTTGAACACATGAACTGAACATGAAAACTAAATAGCGTCATAGAGCGAAAATTACACCTCAAGTCGAAACTGAGCCAGTAGAGAATAAATGTGGGTATTTAGCCATCATATCCGCTTCGACTTCCTACGTAGCTCCTTCAACATGCTGGTTCCTCCATAATACTTTAACTGAAGCTACTTCTTTGTTGAGTAACCTTCGAACTTGTCGATCTAGTATTTTCACCGGAACTTCTTCATAGCTGAGGCTGTCTTTTACATCAATGCTCTCCACCAGGACTACTAGAGCTGGATCTCCCAGACATTTCTTCAAAAGAGACACATGAAAGTCGAGATGCACAAAAGATAACTATGAGGGCAAGTCCAACTCATACGCTACGTTACCAACTCTTCTCATAATCCGGTAGGGAGCAACATATTGGGGGCTAAATTTTCCTTTCTTCCCAAATCGCATGACTCCTTTCATGGAAGATACCTTCAGAAATACCTAATCATCTACCTCGAACTCCAAATCCCCTCTCCTCATATTAGCATATGATTTCTGATGACTCTGAGCGGTTTTCAACCTGTCCCTTATCAATTGAACCTTCACCATAGCCTCATGAACCTAATTAGGCCCTATCATAGCTGCCTCACCAACCTCAAACCATTCAATGGGCGATCTACACCTCCGCCCATAAAGTGCCTCGAGCGGTGCCATCTGGATGCTAGAGTGACGACTGTTGTTGTAAGAAAACTCAATCGGGGGCAAATGATTATCCCAACTACCTTTGAAGTCCATCACACATACTCTCAACATGTCCTCGAAAGTCTGGATTATTTACCTTTCTTGGACATCTGTTTGCAGATGAAAGGTTGTACTGAGCATAACCCGAGTCCCAAGCCCCTTCTGAAAAGATCACCAGAATCGGGAGGTAAGATGAGTACCTCGATCTGAAATAATAGACAAGGGCACTCCATAAAGTCGAACCAACTCTCGGATATACAATTTGGCATAATCATCCGTCGAATCTGTGGTTCTCACCGATAGGAAATGTGAAGCCTTGGTCAATCTATCTACCACCAACAAATAGAATAATAGTATTATCAAGTATGACGTAGGCGTGTAATGAAATTCATATTAATCTCTTCCCACTTCCAAGTGGGAATGCTAATGTACTGAAGTACACCTCCCGGCCTTTGATGCTCCACCTTTACTTGCTAACAGTTCGGGCATCTGGCTACGAATTCGGCAATATCCTTCTTCATGTTATCTCACCAATAGATTTCTCGTAAATCACGATATATCTTGGTGGAACCTGGGTGGATAGAATACCTGGATCCATGGGACTCATCCAATATCTTACTCCTCAAATCATCAACATCTGGAACACATAGGCGACCCTGGTACCGCAGCACACCATCTCCCCGTTGGGAGAAGACCTCCACCTTCTAACTTCGAACGACTTTTTTTAGCTTTACCAGAATTGGATCCTCAACTTGTCTAGCTTTCACATCAGTCACTAAGGATAATTCTAACCCGTTTTGCACCACAACACTACCATCAGTCGAGTTAACCAATCTAACTCCCAATCTCGCAAGTCAATGGACATCTCTCACCAGCTCCTTCTTTCCCCCATTCACACGGGACACACTCTCCATAGATAGGCTACTAAGTGCGTCTGCTACCATATTAGCCTTACTCGGATGGTAAAGGACACTCATGTCATAGTCCTTTAGTAGCTCCAACCACCTCCTTTGCCGAAGATTGATATCTTTCTACGTGAACACATATTGCAAGCTCTTGTGATCCATGAATACATCCACGTGGACCCCATATAAGTAATGTCTCCGTATCTTCAAGGTGAAACCACCACTGCCAACTCTAGATCATGGGTCGGGTAATTCTTCTCATGGACTTTCAACTGTCTTGAGGAATATGCTATCACTTTCCCATGCTGCATCAACACGCACCCAAGTACGATTCTCGAAGCATCACAGTACACCCCAAAACCATCGGTACCCTCGGGTAGGTTCAACACTGGTGCTGAAGTGAGTCGAGTCTTCAACTCTTGGAAGCTTTTCTCACAAGTCTCCGACCATTGGAACTTTACCTTCTTCTGGGTCAACTTGGTCAAAGGTGCTACGATGGAGGAGAAACCCTCAACAAACCTCATATAGTAGCTAACTAAACCCGAGAAACTCCGAATATCCGAAGGATTCACTGGCCTAGGACAACTCTTCACCGCCTCAATTTTCTGAGAGTCTACCTTTATGCCCTCACTCGATACCACATGGCCTAAAAATACCATGGACTCCAACCAAAATTCACACTTTATGAACTTCACATACAACTGACGATCCTTGAGGGTCTGAAGCACTACTCTTAAGTGAGCGGCATGCTCCTCCTCGCTTCGAGAGTATATAAGGATATCATCGATGAACACAATCAAGAACATGTCTAGATGTGGATTGAACACCCTATTCATCAGGTCCATAAAAGATGTAGGAGCATTCGTTAGTCCAAAAGACATAACTACAAACTCATAATGGCTATACTACGTCCTGAAGGTTATCTTTAGGATATCACACTCCCGAACCCTGAGCTGATGATGCCAGGACCTGAGATCTATCTTTGAGAAACACTTGGCACCCTGAAGCTGGTCAAATAAATCATCAATCCTGGGTAAAGGATACCTTTTCTTGACGGTGACCTTGTTGAATTGTCAATAGTAAATGCACATCTGAAGTGATCCATCCTTCTTCCGGACAAATAAAACTGGTGCACCCCATGGATACTTGCTCGACCTAATAAAGCCCTTATCTAAAAGGTCCTTCAACTGATCCTTCAACTCTTTTAGCTCGGCTGGATCCATTCTTTAGGGAGGAATAGATATAGGCTGCGTGTCAACTAGAAGGTCAATACCGAAATCAATCTCCTGCTCGGGAGGGACACCTGGCAAATCATCTGGAAAGACCTCTGGATACTCACGTACTACTGGTACGGATTGGATGGTTGGGATCTCAGACTCAACATCCTTAACCCTAACTAGATGATACATACAGCCCATAGAAATCATTTTCCTGGCCTTAAGATAGGAAATGAATCGACCTACAAGCACAACTGAACTACCCTTCCATTCTAATACTGGTTCACTTGGAAATCTGAATTCCACCGCACGGGTCCTACAATTAACCAAAGAATAACATGCAAACAACCAATCCATTCCTAGAATGATATCAAAGTCAATCATAGCTAAATCTACTAAGTCTGCGAAGGTGACCTTATGCAATACCATAATGGGGAGACCTCTATACACCCGCCTAGATACAATTGAATCACCGATTGGAGTAGATATTGAGAACAATTCTCACAGATTTCAGGGCTAACTCCAAAGCTACTAGCAATATAAGGGGTCACAAAACACAAAGTATCTACGGGATCTAACAAGGCATAAGCATCAATATGGAAGACTTGCAACATACTAGTGACCACATCTAGTGAAGCCTCCTGCCCGTGGGGGATACTAAAGCATAAAACTTGTTTTGGAGTTGACCGCCTGCTGAACTAGTCGAGGCACTCTGCTAAGGGGGACGTGCTGCTGGAGAGGCAGAACTGGCTACTATCACACGGGCTCCACTGACCCCTGATCTAGCTGAGGGGCAACCCTTAAGTCTGTGTCCGGGTTTGCCACACCCGAAGCATGCATCCAAGCCAACTAAGCACCTCCTGGGGTGATTCTTGCCGCACCCCACACAAACTGGGAAAGAGTGCTCCACCTGTATGCTACCCTGTCATCTCAACTCTGAAGCTCTGCTCCTCCAATCTCCTCTGAATCTAGATGGCGTGCTGGCCGATGATGGAGCTAGAGTGATAGACTTGTGTTGGGACTGCTGACACTGTCCACCTCCTAACCTGACCTAAGAAGTCCCATAGTTATCAGTCCTGGCCTTCTTGGCCTCCCTCTGCCTCTGGTAGATCGACTCCATCTGCTGCGCATGCAACACAATGCAGGAAAAGTCGATATCCTGATGTAGCATGGCGATCCTGCAATCCTTGTCCAAATAATCTGCCACCCTATGAACAAAATGACTCACCCAAGTCCTCTGGTCCGCTACCAACTCTGAAGCATACTTGAATAATCGGGTGAACTCCAATGAGTACTCCTAAATAGGCATGTCACCCTATTTCAAATTAACAAACTCAGCCGCCTTGAGCTCCCTCATCTCCCAAGGGAAGAACTGATCTGAAAATTCCATATGGAACTCTTCTCAACCTATAGGGACTGCACCCACTACCCTCGCATCTCTCCACTGCCTGAACCATATGTGAGCCACCCCCTTTAGCTGATAGGAGGTCAAGTCAAAACACTCCCTATTGTTCACCCCCATAACCTGGGTGATCTTCAAAATCTCCTTAATGAAATCGTGTGGATCCTTGTTCACCTTCGACCCCGTGAACTCAAGAGTGCTCATTCTCAAGAAATCCCTCACCCTAGCCACAATCGTATTTCCATTCTGAGGGTAATGTGCCACTGTCTGAGTATGAACTTAGGCAGCCATGGCCTATGCAAGTATCTGAATCGCTACCCTAAACTTAACATGGGCAACTGGCTCTGGTGCATGCTCCCCGTGAACAGGTGTTGCTGGCTGATGCTCGTCACCATCGCACCCTCATGATCATTGTCGTTACCATTTCTTCTGGCATTCACTTGGCGTGGAGGCATGATTCTGCAAATACTAATAGCATGAATTAGAAGGGTATGGAATTTCATCGCATGAGATCATGAAATAAGGGAACGTTTCCTAAACATCTCGTAGCCTTTTCATCATAAGTGTGGCGCGCTTCACACCCATGAAAACGACTCTACTTAATGCGGCTTTCAGACACCCTAGGACACTTCAATTTGTCACGACCCGAACGTACACCCGGATCATAGACACGAGACAAGGAGCCACGAGAGACCCCAAGTCAACCCATGGCGTGAGCATACATCTAATTCATTCACATAAGCGGAAGACTTAACATAAGGAAATGAAATCATGACATAATAATGGAGAAAATACAATACATGATCCGTACATAAAGGCTAAATACAACTGATAGTATGAAAAGCCTCTAATCATGAAAGATGGGTTGATGGGACAATACGCCAACTAATCCTACAATACTGAAACTGAAAGAGAACAATAGAGTCTGAACATATGGCCCTCGGAACATGAGGACTAACTGAATAAGCTAATAGCGAACTCTAAAGAGCTACTGAGGAGGGTGAGCCTAAGAGCCAGGTCTTGTAAAACGATACAACATAGAAAGTATGCGGTCAACACGTGGAATGTACCGAGTATTCAAGGTAAGTAAAACAAACATTTTAAATATATAAAACTCATAAATGATTAAAAGAGTAGGACATCATGCTCATATCGTAAACATTGTATCATAACATAAGGCTCAAGGTTTTCAGATCATTTGTAATACAACGTAATCATAAACATAGGAGAAAAGCTTTACTTAACATGACTTGAGACAAAATACATAATCATAACATGCATAAATCATGAGGAACAGTGGGTAATTCTCTTAACCGACATACCCCATATGAGCACATATGAAGTCCAACTTATAAATCTAGTTGGGAGGCCATTCGTACCTCGCCAAGGGTAGAACCATGAAGGCGTTATATCACCATGAAAAGGGCCAACTGGGATGGGGACAGTCACAAAGAAGGTCCCAATATACCTATGGTGGCACATAGTTTATGAGATCCGGGGCTTAGCCTGGGCTCCGAACCTACTCAGTATTTGATATTACTCCCAAAACATACATAGTGCTCATAGTGTAACATGCATGAATTGATGGGCTAGTTAAATCATGATAATCATAAACATACTTGTACATACATGAACTATCCATGACATAAGGCCCGTGAGTCGGCCAAAACATAATTCATAAATCATAGGGTCCATGCATTCTTTAAAATCATACATATAACTTGTAAATCATCAAATCATATTGGGTATTTGAATAAAACCATATTTCAAATCATAAATCATGACGGGCTTTTAAATATCAACAATTGATGTGAAGATCATAAATTGATTCATCATAGATCATACATAATTAGGCTTAATTTCAAGAGAATTTAATAATTGATAATAGTATAAATAAATTAAATTAAAAAATCCGATCAAAACCCCATAGAATATGATAAGGTTCGAAAATCACAAAACCCATTAACAATCATTAGATTTCTTTTATAAAAATCTACTTCAAAACCCCATAAATATTTTATAGAAGTTTCATGAAAGCATGGAGAATTGGCATGGGTGTGGAAGAAAACACCCATTGATAACTTTACATTCCTGATATAACTGATTCTTAATCTCCCTTGAATGCCCAAGAAAGAATTGGAAGGATTTGAAGAGGGAAGCTTTGAATCTCCCTTTGATCACCTCTCTATACTCTTGCATGCATGAATGAGGAATTAGAATAAATTATCCCTCTAAAAACCCACCTTTCCTAGGCTAAAACGACATATTTTAGGGTCTTATAGCATGGAAAAGTAAAAAATTCCTTTAATGAATCTTCGCTGAAAACTGTCCAGATCGGTCCAACGGGTCATAGCAACAAGTCGTTGGACGAAACGAGACACGTTGTATGGCCCGTCATGAGCACTGCTGAGAATAGCATTGGGAACTGAACCATGGATGGATAGGACGACTCTTACTTTGAACCAATGGGTTTTCAAGTCGATAGTTGTTTGCCCCTTCACAAAACTGGACTTCCTGACCACGAGCCTCACCATGACTCATGGTTGCTTTCAACGAGTTATCGTCTTGAACTGTCGCATGCACTGGAAATTCTTGAAACCAAACGACGACAAGTGACCACGGGTCATCACTTCTTACCATGAGTCATTGGATAACTCGTGGTATCCTCACTACTAAGCCCAGCCTATCTTACGATTTCAAACATGACTCATTGTTCCAAGGAACGAGTCATTGCATCGACCATTGTCTCCACTGCCACCAGAACATCCCAACACCACGACTGCATATAACGACCCAATACCACAAGTTGTTATGTCGCCCGTTCTGTGATATTTTTCCCAGTTTCAGCAGTTTTCAACTTTTCACTCCCGGGTCAACTCCTAGGCACTTTCAGGGTATTATAATACTCCCATTGCCACTGCCACTAAAATGGATCTTAATGAAACAGGTCCATCTATAGAGTTGAGGAGCACATTGCTGATAGAGTTGAGGAGCAGATTATGTTTTCATAAGATTGATATCTGATTGTTTTGAAGATAGCCCCAGTATATATAAGTTGTTTAGCGTATCAAATTGGTTTCCTTTTCAATGATTCCAAATGGGGTAAAAATATAGGCTATGCAATGTTTATAACCCATATGAATGACTTGTTTCAATCAAGTGTTTCATCTTTTGGTTCTACAGGTAGATATTATTGAGGGAATAGGTGCAAGGATTTTGTCATCATCAAAAAAGGGAATTTGTTGGGATCTATGTAGTTTTGATGATTGAAAAAGTCGATGAAATAGGTCAGCCAAGTTGTTCCAAGGGAGTATAAAATTTACTATCTAAAAAAGCTTACGTGGCAGCAGTAAATGTTCCAATAGAGATAAGTTGCAAGTATCAAGAGATGGTTAAGCCATGTCACACAATTTCAATGAAATAAACAAGTGCTAAATTAAAGGATTGCAGTTCTACTACAATACTAAAGGAGTAGAGAGTTTGACTCGAAGAAGGAGTCTCACTTGAAGTAGAACTCTAAGTCAAGAAGAGTTTGATTTGATGAGCAATTCGAAGTGAAGAAGAACTCTCTAAAGAGTTGAACATGTGTTGATTTATAAGAGTTGGAGTTTGATTAAAATACAAATGAAGCCAAGAGATAGACTTTAAGAAAGACTCCTACTTGGAGTAGACTTCGAAGGCGCGCAAAGGTAGTTGCTGCAAAGATGTTGAAGAGTTGTGTATATATAGAAGTGTGACTTCTCAAAGCAACTCGCGCACTCACAATGAGAGAAAAAAGAAAATCTATAAAGTGTAAGATTTTGCAACATTTGAAGTGCGAAGAAATTTATTTGACGAACTTGGTCCTAGTAAAGTGATAGTGTCACACCCTGAGTCTACACCCTAGACGAGACACGGTACTTGAAGTCACAAGTGACCCAAAGTCAACCCCTGGTCTATCATACGCTAGTATTATAAGTAAAACAAATATAGTGGAAGTGTTGAAATATTAGCATAAAAGAATTTACGAAAATAAAACTAAAATCATAAAGTTTAAGAACATTTGAAGTCTGAAATTAATCCTATGTCTGAAAGCCCTCTAACTGATGAGTTGCTGGGACAAGCCCCCAGCTAACTCTATGTCTAGCTAAAATTAATGAACTAACTGAAAGAAATGAAATAAGGCCCTCGAATAAGGAAACTAACGGTGCTGAGTCTGAGAACCTGCAACTGTATCATGAAATGATACAACATAAAAGTATGCACCAGTACTTTAAATGTACTGAGTAAATGGGAGAAAACATAACTGAATATAATGCCTAAACTGATATGATATGCAATGATCAATAAGTAAACTGAACTAAACTACTGAAGTAAACTGAGGTGGTCAAATTGACCCTGTCTGCTGGTCAAGGCATGTCCTATGTCTGAAAGTACTGAGTATGAGATACTGAACTGAACTGAGTTAAACTAATAGAACTAGAATTGAACTGAGATGCTTATTCTGAAACTGGACTAAACTGACTAGTGGGAGAGTCTCTAACCGACATATAACCACATGAGTTAGACGTGGAGTCCGATCTATACACCTCACCGGTAGGACCCAATATACCTTGCCAGGATATAAAGGCATGAACTGGGTGATCACGAAAGTCTAGGGCCAATCAGGCCATGTAATACTGTAACCTACGCTAGCAACGTAATTTTGGGAACCTAGGTGCACTGGAACCCCGGGCTGCTCGGTGCTAAGTCCTACTCCCACTGGAAAACCTATACTGAACTACTAAGATGATAGCTCAAAGATAGGGCCCAAGACTAGTCAGGGACGTATAATTGAAAGTACCCTTAGAGTCTTTGTCGGACTAGATTCTGAAACTGGGTTCTAGACTGGTCAGAGCTGCTTATCTAGAGCGTCATAACTGTTTAAGACAAACTTTAATCTGAAATGGGGTTCTGAGGCTAGTCAGAGCTATATAGCTAAAATGTCATGAATGCCTAAATGGACGAATAACTAAATTCTGAATATGATTTTGATAACTAGGAGGCACTACTGACACCTCAGGAAAAGACTAAAGTCAAACTGATCACTTGACAAGTTTTGAATAGTTCTAAAGAGGTTCTACGTTCTAAATGAAATGAACTACTAAGCAGCTAATAGAGAACTCAACTCATCCCAACAACATAGGAATTCCATAATACGGCAAAATTCCAAGAATAAACAAAATCTTCTCCGACAAGGCTAAAAATCATTCTTATCAGTGGAGTATTTACTCAACATATATATAATAAGAGTTACTAGGAAATTCATCCCAAAACATACTTCATACAATAGACGGAATTTAATATGCAAATAATCTCCACTCAAGAATCTAGGACTTTAATTCACTTTGGTAATAACATCGACAATTTAATTAGAAACTGATGAAGATCATATTGAATAATAAACATGAATATTATTGCAGGTGAAATTAACAAAAAATAACATGAAATTTCGTCGTATTCGGAAACTCTGGGCTAAAACTACTAGAGAGTCTACAGAAGGATTTAGGGGACATAAGGGAAGGACAATTCTTTTGTTGAATTCCCACACACCTGACTAAAAATTCCCCGGAGAAGAAGATTTGAACTACTGCAATGAAGGTAAACCCTAAGCATGCCTGAGAGTTTCTTAAGAGAACTTTCGATGTTTTTTCTGAGAATATATTTGGGAATGAGGGAAGGAACCATCCAAACCATCAAATAAGTCTGGATTTACATCCAAAATAATGTATTTTAAGGCATAAAAGAGTAGGAAATTACTAAATAGCCCTTAGAAAATTGCTGGGAAAAACTTACAGGTTATCCTAACGGGTGACCTAACAGTCATGGTGACTGACCACAACTCGTGGTCAGACCCGTGGAGAACACTTCTGGAATTCTCTATAGGTAACCACGAGGAATCTAATGAGTTGTGGTCACTGACCACGACTCGTGGTCACTAGTCGTGGACCACACTGTCTCACTTCTGAAGCTTCTATACTAGGCTTGACCACGAGTCACACAATGAGTCATTATGAATGATGATGACTTATGGTGACACTCGTTAGGTGCACTTCCTAACAACTGACTAGGGTTGGTAACAGGGGACATAATGAGTTGTTATTAGTGACCACGACTCGTGGTCACCATCCGCCAGGTAAACTGCTTCTCACATACCAATACTTACTCCTCCTTCTCACGACTGACCTAACGAGTCATTAGCTCTCACAATGACCTGTTAGGTGAGTCATTCTGTAACAACTACTGTAGATTTTCCAGATATTTTGATCTAAGTCTCAAATTTAGTCTTTGAGTTTTCGGGGCATTACAAATAGGCTAGAGTTAGCAATCTTGTACTAGGAGTTGGTCATTGAGTTATAATTGATGTAATCTTAATTCAGTGAGTTATAAAATGGATTAAGAGGATTTTGTATTCAAGTAGAGTATACTAGGAGACGTTTGGGAACACATTCTTGGGGAGGAGTGTGAGCAGCTAGGAATTAGATTTTATAATTCCTTTAGGTTACAAGAGTTGTAATCTGCTGTTTGAAGAGGCTATTTGAAGTTAGTAAAGTTGGAGAAAATCCTTTGGAGGTATAGGTTGTGGTTTTACACCTTTTGAGCCTGGTGTTTTTCATGTAAAAATACTGTGTTCTTTACTTACTATTTTACTACATTGTTGAAACACTAAGGCGACCTGTTTCAATCATAGGCAATAAGCTAACGTAAATAAGTAAAATTGTGGTCGTGCAACATTTCAATTGGAACCTCACAGGGATTGCAGTTTAAAAGCTACAAGTATCAGGACTCACATCCTAATGAAAATGTTCTCGCAGATTGATAACGCTCGAATCGTACCTCCTACCGTAGTATGAAGTGGATGTTGTCAATAAAGAACCCAACTAGAGATTGGGGTCGAACCCACGAGGAATGTGGAAGAAATATACTAAAGTCGGTAAGTGAACTTGTTAGGTAGTTACTCCAAATTGGGGGTTCTACAAAAACAATAATTAAAAAAAAGAGTTAAAACTTTAGTTGAAATCAAGAATGAAAGACAACTAGGGTTTTGTGTTCCCCATGGGTTCATAACTGCTTTGGTATACATACGTGATCATCATCAATGCTTACTTATAGAACTGAAAATCTAGGTTCATTCAAACGACCGACCAGTCCCTATTGAATGACTATACTCAATCACCCGACCAGGTCTCATGAGCGATTGCAAATTAATCATTATCAATGCATCCCAAATTTAAACTATCATGTGGCCACATCTCAAGTTAATACAATGATCATCAAGATCAAGGCTTTGTTGTAATTCTCTTTTCCTAATCTCTACCTCTTAGACCTAAGCAAGTGAAGAATTCAGGAAAGTCCTAATGTTGTACACCATTAACGAACGTTTAATCATGAAGAGGATACAATACAAGTGTTTTGCATTGGTTTGGAATGATTTTTATGTAACCCTATCTTGTTAATCTACCATAGTTCCCACAACCCTACCTATGGAGGTTTTAGCCTCTCATAGTTGCAAAATTGTGATTTGTTTGCATAATTAAAGACATGAATCAATACTTACAATTATAATTGAGAGAAAAACTTCCTTGAGTTAATCAGCAAAATCCTTAAGAACAATATGAAGATCGAGAACAGGTTGATCACAAGTTGAACAACTCAATTCTCACATCTATATCCTTAATTTCGTTGCTAATCATCTCTAATCACTCCTAATTGCTTCTAGTCGACTCCCCCATGAAAATAAACAGAAAATGTATTTATACAAACATAAAAGTCCTCTTCCTAAGCTAATAGGGTAAACTTCCATATATGTTGCCGCTCGTGCGATGATCAGATGTACGACCCATAGCAGGCTTGTCTGGGCCGTACCTGCCATCCATAGGTCTTTAGCTTGGTGAAATCTAGCTAACTATTGGGATTTGGTACGACTCGTACCATCTTTCTACGAGTCGTAATGAGCTTCCGTGGTTTAAATTTGAAGACTCTGAGTTTTTCTAAAGTTTGTCACGAGTTTCTTGGTACGACTCGTACCTTGCCTTCACGACTCTTGCTATAGTCATCGTACCCAGAGTTAGCCTTTGTGAAAATTCTCTGAATCTTTCCACGACTTGAAATTACGGCTCGTACCATGATCATATGGCTCGTACTGTGAGTCGTAGGTTGCATCTTTCTCATCTAATCCTTCTGAATATTTTCACGAGTCTTAGTACGATTCGTACCACCGATGTACGACTCGTACTGAGACTGTCATCTTAGCTCATTTTCTACTCTTTTAAGCTTCTTTTGCCCAATTTTATTCCAACACCTATGTTTACTTGAAAACACAGGAAAAGTACCTCATATCCATATGAACACACCTAAGTCCATGCTATTTTGTTCATTTTTGAGCGTCGAAAGTGCTGTAAATCCACATCACATCACGGATCTCACCTCTGGGATCACAACCAGATTAGGGTTGAATAACTTATGTGCTTTCAATGCCTTCTTGTCTAAACTTGAACATAAAAAGGTTAAGGAGGCTCTTCTTGATGAAGATTGGATTTTGGATATGCAAGAGGAATTAAATTAGTTTGAAAGAAGCAAAGTGTGGCACCCAGTGGTCACGAATGTGGGTTGAGATGTACTAAATTTGAGCAAGAAATTGCTCGAAGCTTCCTTACTTTTGAGTCACGGGGTGTGAGGGATTTATTGTTTAAGGTTCGTAGGTTTGAATTATTGTTTGTGGGAAGAAGGGTTGCATGGGGTCTGAGGTTCAAATAGGTAAAAGGTAAGATTTTAAAATTTCGGCCAAGATAAGTTAGATTATTTTTATTTTGACCCATCACGTCTCATACCATGACCCGTAGGAAGCCCCTAAGACACGTCCCTTCGACCCGTAAGTCATAATTTTAAAAACTTACCTGGGGACCTATGAGTGCAATCTTATGACTCATACCATGTGGGTACGATTCGTATGATGATTCATAGGTCGTAGCTTTGAATTGCTTCTGTAGACCTCACCATGATTGCTGCTACGGCTCGTTGGGTGCTATCACGAGTCATACTGAGAGCCATAACAGCTATTGCTTCAGCAGTTTTTTTTAGCCTCCTGTTATTGTTTTTCCTTCACACTGAGCACACGTTAGTTCAATAACTTGGGTTGCCTCCCAAGAAGCGCTTGATTTAACGTCAGGTCACGGCACGACACAGGTGGCCTGGTTACTCAGACTTCACCAAGCCACCACTTGGGTTGCCTCCCAAGAAGCACATGATTTAACATTGCGGCATGACGCAAGTCTCTTGACTACTTAGAATTCATCAAGTGACTCATATCCATCCTCTATGTTGAGACTACGCTGAATTCCTTTGGTTGCTGCATTGACCGGAAGATGTTAAAGGTGACCTCTTCTTTGTTCAGTCTAAATTTCAACTAGCCCACCTCCACATCTACCAGGGCCCTCCCAGTTGCAAGGAATGGTCACCCCAAAATGATGGGGACCTCATAATCCACCTCGCAGTCCAGAATTACAAAGTCCGTGGGGAATATAAATTTGTCCACCTTGACAAGCACATCGAATAGGATCCCCACCGACTTTTTAACAGTTCTGTTAGCCATCAGTAGCCGCATAGTAGTCGGTGTAGGGGCTCCCAAGCCCAATTTCTTGAACACTGCCAAGGGAATCAAATAGATGCTAGCTCCCAGATCACAAAGTGCCCTTGCAAACTCGACATTCCCAATGGTGCAAGGTATAGTGAAAGCACCTGGGTATTCTTTCTTCTAAGCTAGGACCCCTGTAGCTTTTGCACTATAGTGATGTACATTGTCAACCAGCTCATAGCTCACAGATCTCTTCTTAGTCATCAAGTCCTTCACAAACTTTGCATACCCCGACATTTGTTCCAATGCCTCAACCAATGGTATGTTCACAGATAACTGTTAAGCATTGAAAGGAATTTCTGGAACTTACCATTCTCCACCTTTTTCTTCATCCTTTGAGGGAATGGTGGCGGTGGCCGCGGGATAGCTTTGTAGATTTGCGTTGCTCCTTGGTCAATGTCAGGTTCTTCTTCACCTCTTGGGGCCTCAACATGCTCAGCGCCCTCTATCTCAACGGTCTTCTCATTCTCCTCCATTATGTTTTCTTTCATACGTTCAACTACAACTGGAAATAGGGGGTCAATTGTGGTCTTACCACTCCTAGTCATCACTGCCATGCAATGGCCATCGTTTTTTGGGTTTTGGATAGTGCTGCTAGGTACTCTACCCTTTTTTCTAGAGTTCATTGATGCTGATAGTTGCCCAAGTTGATGTTAGATCTGCTTGATAGTTGTAGCATGAGATTCCACTTTCTGATCTATACTTGATAAGTCACTTCGGATCTCCTTTAGTTGCTCATCAGTAGACCTCACCTTCTTCAACATCTCAGCCATCATGTTCTCCAGCTTTGATTGCCCAGCCTCCCCCTCTCGTGCATTGGGAGGTACATAAACTCCAGCCTTGTCATTGCGGTATCCATTATTTCTTCTCCATTCTCCTTTGCGCTCACGGCCTCGGCTCCTGTCTCTAAATCCAGTTCTATTGTAGTTCTCTCTATATTGGTTTCGACCTTGGTTTCCAGAACCTTGGCGCCAATTTTCTTATCCAGACGCTTGGTTGTTGGCTTGGAAACCCGCCACTTGGCTGTCTAGGAAGTTTGCCTCTTCCTCAGAATTAGAGTGATCAGCACCTGTTCCATTCCTTGAGTTCCCACCGCGTTTCCTTTTTGGCTCCAGCTCACATAATATGCTTTGTCAGCAAGTGTAATGATGTGTACATATGAGCCAACTCCTGGTCGCATTCTTCTTCCTTCCTTTGTTGGTTTGGAGTCAAACCAATAGCGTATGTACCGACCACTGCATTAGTCTCCCTCGTATGCCAGGCCCTGTTCATCTTAGTCACCCTATCAAGGATAGTGGCATCTTTCTCCCAGGTGTGACTCATCAATGCTCCTCCTCCACCGTGTCTGCTAAAGCTTTGGTGCTATTATTCAAAAACCTATAAAAAATTTCAAATAAACTATCATCTGGGATATTGTGGTTCGGACACTTTGTCAACTTCTTTTTGAACCTCAACCAGGTTTCATGAAGTGCCTCTGTCTTAATTTTTCGAAAGTTGTAGATCTCGTCTTTTAGCTGCAACATTCTGGAGGGGGGAAGAATCTCTCCAAGAAGGCCTATTTGAGCTCCTTCTAGTTGGTTATGGAGTTGTTGGGTAACTCCGATAACCATAACGTGCCTTCCCCTGATAGAGAGAAGGGGAAGAGTCTAAGCCATATGACATCCTGGCTTACTCCGGGCAACCAGTATGCCTTGCATATTACTATGAAGTTCATCAAGTGCAGGTTGGCGTCATCTGCTGCATGACCACTGAACACCCCTTTCATGTTTAGAAATTGAATCATGGTGCTCGTGATATCAAATTTGGCCCCAACAGGTAGTGGTGGTGGCACAATTGCTCCAGTAGACCCACTTCATCAATGTCTAGGTCCTCATCATCAAAGAATTGAGGGGCAAGTTTGTAACCTCTATTGCCCCTCCCATGTCGACCAACATTCACTACATCTTCTCTAACATCATCCGCATCCTGAAATGCAGCTTGTCGAGATTGCTTGGCTTTCCTAGTTTTTTCAGCTACGCGGGCATCTCTTTCGTCCAGGTTCTCCATCTTGTGCAGTACTTGTTCGATTTATGGATTCAATGGAATAAGGGGATCTCCGCTACTTCGCGTGCTTGGAATTCACTAGAAAACAACCTGTGGGTATCAAGACAAACAAAAAGAAAATGTAGTTAAGGAAATAACTACCAAAAAGACAAATACAAGATACTAATCTAGTCTTAGTTGTATTCCCCGAAAATGGCGCAACTTCTTTATAACCCTCAAACCATACCTCCAACCGAAGTATGAAGCGGATTTTGTCAATAAAAAACCCAACTAGAGGTTGGGGTCGAACCCACAGGGAATGTGGAAGAGCTAGACTAAAGCAGTAAGTGAACTTGTTAGGTAGTTACTCCAAATTGGGGGTTCTAAAGAAAATACTAATTAAAAAACATAGTTAAAACTTTGGTTGAAATAAAAAATGAAAGATAGCTAGGGTTTTGTGTTCCCCATGGGTTCATAACTGCTTTGGGTATACATACGTGATCATCACCAATGCTTACTTATAGAACTGATAACCTAGGTTCATTCAAACTACCGACCAGTCCCTATTGTATGACTATACTCAATCACCCGACCAGGTCTCATGAGCTATTTCAAATTGTTAATTATCAATACGACCCAAATTTTAACTATCATGTGGCCACATCTCAAGTTAATACAATGATCATCAAGATCAAGGCTTTGTTGTAATTCTCTTTTCCTAATCTCTACCTCTTAGACATAAGCAAGTATAGAATTCGGGCAATTCCTAATGTTGTACACCATTAAGAAATGTTTGAGCATGAAGAGAATACAATGCAAGTGTTTTGCATTGGTTTTGAATCACTTTTATGTAAACCTAGCTTGTTAATCCAACATAGTTCTTACAACCCTAGCTATGGAGGTTTTAGCCTCTCATAGTTGCAAGATTGTGATTTGTTTGCATAATTAAAGACATGAATCAATACATACAATTATAATTGAGAGAAAAACTTCCTTGAATTAATCAGCAAAATCCTTAAGAACAATACGAAGATCGAGAACAAGTTGATCACAAGTTGAACAACTCAATTCTCACATCTATATCTCCTTAATTTCATTGCTAATTAGTTCTAATCACTCCTAATTACTTCTAGTCGACTCCCTTGTAAAATAAAATAAAAAACGTATTTATACAAACATAAAAATCCTTTTCCTAAGCTAATAGGGTAAACTTTTATATCTGCTGCTGCTCGTGCCATGATCATACCTATGACTCGTAGCAGGCTTGTACGGGTCGTACCTTCCATCCGTAGGTCTTTAGCTTGCTGAAATCTGGCTAAGTATTGGGCTTTGGTGCGACTCGTACCATCTTCCTATGAGTCGTACTGAGCTTCCGTGGTTTAAATCTGAAGACTCTGAATTTTTCTATAGTTTGTTACGAGTGTCTTAGTACGACTTGTACCTTGCCTTCACGACTTGTACTTTAGTCATCCGTACCTATAGTCAGCCTTTGTGAAATTTCTCTAATCTTTACATTACATGATATTACAGCTCGTACCATGATCATACGGCTCGTACTGTGAGTCGTGGGTTGCATCTTTCTCAGCTCATCCTTCTGAATATTTTCACAAGTCTTAGTACAATTCGTACCACCAATGTACGACTCGTACTAAGACTGTCATCTTGGCTCATTTTCTGCTCTTTTAAGCTTCTTTTGCCTAATATTATTCCAAAACCTAAGTTTACTTGAAAACACAAGAAAAGTATCTCATATCCATATAAACACACCTAAGTCCATGCTATTTTGTTCAGTTTTGAGCATCGAAAGTGCTGTAAATCCACAGCACATCACAGATCTCACCTCTGGGATCACAACAAGATTAGGGTTGAATAACTTATGTGCTTTCAATGCCTTCCTATGTAAACTTGAACCTAAAAAGGTTAAGGAGTCTCTTCTTGATGAAGATTGGATTTTGTCTATGAAAGAGGAAATAAATTAGTTTGAAAGAAGCAAAAGTGTGGCACTTGGTATCTCCCCCTGAAGGATGAACTATAATTGTCACAAAATGGGTATTTCGGAACAAGCTAGATGAGCATGGAATAGTTACAAGGAACAAATCTAGGCTGGTGGTTCAAGGATATAATCAAGTAGCTTTGACTACGATGAGACATTTGCTCTTGTTGCAAGACTTGAAGCAATCAGATTACTCATAGCCTTTGCAACTTTCAAATAATTCACTCTTTA
The DNA here is from genome assembly GCA_035772735.1 of Datura wrightii. Classification (NCBI taxonomy): domain Eukaryota; kingdom Viridiplantae; phylum Streptophyta; class Magnoliopsida; order Solanales; family Solanaceae; genus Datura; species Datura wrightii. Next base: position 99,970,964 of record JASDFA010000008.1, read on the forward strand.
TCAAATAGATGTAAAGAGTGCATTTTTGAATGGATATTAAAAAGAGGAAGTATATGTGAAGCAACCTCCAGGATTTGAAAGCTCTGAATTTCCTAATCATGTCTACAAACTAGACAAAGCTTTGTATGGTTTGAAGCAAGCTCCAAGAGCCTGGTATGAAAGACTTTCCAAATTCCTATTGCAGCATGGGCACACCAGAGGGATAGAATCTGCTAATTGTGCAAGTATATGTGGATGACATCATATTTGGATCAACAAGTAGTCTTATGACTCAAGAATTTTCCATGCTAATGAATGGAGAATTTGAAATAAGTATGATGGGAGAATAAAAATTTTTCCTTGGACTATAAATTAAGCAAACTCCCATTGGAATCTTGATCCATCAGCAGAAATATGTGAAGGAGTTGCTTAAAAGATTTAATATGGAGTCTACAAAAGAGATTGATACTCCTATTTGCAACTACAACAAAATTAGGCCTTGATGAAATAGGTCCATCCTTAGAGAAGAAGCTTTATAGAGGTATGATTGGCTCTCTTCTATATCTTACTACTAATAGACCTGACATTGCTTTCTGTGCTGGCTTGTGTGCTAGATTTTAAGCAAATCCCAAAGAATCACATCTCAAAGCTGTTAAGAGAATTTGAGATACTTGAAAGGAACAACTGATCTGGGGTTATGGTATCCTAAAGGAAGCAATTTTTCCCTAGTAGGACATGTAGATGCTAATTATGAAAGATATCTGGTGTATAGGAAAAGCACTACAGGTATGACACACTTCATTGGACCATGTTTGATCTCTTGGTCCACTAAGAAGTAATATTCTGTAGCCTTGTCTACTGCTGAGGCTGAATATGTAGAGGCTTGTTCATGTTGTGCACAGTTATTGTGGATCAAGAAATGACTACTGAATTTCGGTGTTGATGTTGGATGTGTGCCAATCCTTTGTGATAATATTAGTGCCATAAACATTGCCAAAAATCTAATTCAACATAAGAGAACTAAACATATTAACATAAAACATCATTTTCTTAGAGACAATGTTGAGAAAGGTCATATTTCAATTATGTCTTGTTCCACTGAAGGCAAATTGCTGATATATTTATCAAAGAATTAGTCAGGGATCGTCTTAAAAAGAACAGGTTATAGTTGGGGATGATTAAGATTGCATAGGCCACCTTCAATGATTGGCTAGATTATGCAAACTTCTTTATTTTATTTCTAACTATGTTATTCATCCTAGCTTTGCACATTTACTTGTGTGTCCCAAGTCCAGGATAAAATTCTAAAATTGACAGAGTTGAGTATTAAATTGTGCAGTGATATCAAGCTCATGTGGGCAGTCATTCATAGTTATCAGGTATGCTCTTACTCAAATAATGCTTTACTATTAATGAGAAATAGTCATGGCTAAGTGTTCCATCCCTTCACAAATAATTATAACCGTCATTACTCCTTCTCTTTCCTATAAAGCTTAAACTGCATCCCACTACCCATCACGTCTCCCACTGACAACCCATTGAAGAGCAGTCATGTCACATGTTTCATCTTCTATTTTTCCTTCTATAAATTAGTAGCTTGGAAAATTTCACAAGAAATCAAGTTGAAATTACTCACTTGAATCCTCCAAAACTTCACCAATATGGCTTCTACTTCATCTTCTTCTTCAAGCAGCACTTCAGCCACCACCTCATAAAAAACGTCTATATCATATGAATTGGTGGCACACCCATCTGAAACTCCCTCTCCAAACATTTCGCCTCCCATTCCAATTAAAATGTCAGACTTTGTGGTGTGGAATGCTTTTAAAACCCAGTTTTCTTCCTCCTCAACCATCCCACCTATTCCGTCTTGTTCATCCTTACAAATCTATGACATTGCTCCCCTTCAATCAGCTCCAAAGGAAGGAATTCCTGTTATAGCTTGATTTCCCAAAGGGTTTGCACCCGATTAAGAAAGAATTCGGTTCCCCTGTTCTTATCCCTAATGATAAACCTGACCATGAAACACCTCCACCTACCAATTCTACTTGTATACCTCTCACTCAAACCCAAAAACAACAAGAAGATGAACATCTTGCACGAGCTCTTCAAAAGAGCAAGAAGAAGAAATCCTCCACATCCTCTTCTGTTCAAAAACAACCCTCCTCTTCCAAGGATGTATTGCTCAAATCTGTTCCCAAATCCAAAGTGGTCAAGAAGATCATTCCCAAACCCACTTCCTTTGAGTTGTCCAAATCCCCTTCCAAAACTCCATCTTCTGCCAAAAATACCCCTTCTATGTCCGCCTTCAAATATTCTTCACAACCCCCTTACAAATCCACTCTAATGCCCCCTTTAAAACCTACTCCAACACCCTCTTCAAGACCTACTCCCAAACCCTCTTCTAAACCCTCTCCCAAACCATCTTCCAAACCATCCTCCACTTCTACTTGAAAAGCTCCTTCCGCCATTACCAATACCAAAACTTCGGAACAGTTTTTTCGACCTGGTCTATCACATGGTTTTGATTCTGATGATTCTGATGAGGATGTGTTTGTTGGGTTTGACACTTCAGGACTCACTGATACTCAACTGTCACGACCCAAGAGTACACCTGGATCGTGAACACAGGACAAGGAACCTCGAGAGGCTCCAAGTCAACCCATGGCATAATCATCGCATACACTTAACATAAGAAACGACAAACATCATGAACAAGCAGAAGAACTGACTAGAAACTAATATAACTCAAAACGGAAACTTAATAACATTTAAATACAATGCTGATCCTGTCTAACAAGTCTGAAAGCCTTCTAATAAACTGATGAGTTGTTAGGATAAGCCCCTAGATAACTCCAAAAGTCTGAAAACTAAAAACAAGATAAAATGAGAATATAAACTACGTCCTCGGAAGATGAGAACTCATAACGAGTAGTTGGAAGAGAGAGAAGCGTATCTAGTCACGCGGCTGAACCTGGAGACCTGAATCTATATCATAAGCCGATATAGCACAAGAGGCGTGCGATCAGTAGTTGGAATGTACTGAGTATGTAGGAATGTAAACAACTCATAAGCATCAATATACAAAAATAGGGATACCATAAATCATCGGGTTAGTAATGTAACTGAAAAAGATAAAACAATCTGTATGATATCCTCATATTCATATAGACATAATCACATGATAATGACATGCTTTGTTACAAATTCGATTGGAGCACAAAAGTATTGATCTTATGACACTGAAATGCGAAGTCATGACTGATATATAAAGGGTCCCCAACTGTCCAAGGAAAATATTCTCACTAGCGAAAATCCCTAACGTCGAAGAAAGGGAAAACTTTGATATAAGATGTCACTGACTAACTAGGGATGTACGAAATACTCTTGCTAACGAGAAATCTCGACCGACTAGGAAAATACTCTTGCTAATGAAAAATCCCAACCGACTAGGAAAATACTCTTGCTAACGAGAAATCCCGACTGACTAGGGAAATACTGTTGTTAATGAGAAATCCCGATTGACTAGGGAAATAGTCTTGCTAATGAGAAATCCCGACCGACTAGGGAAATACTCTTGCTAACGAGGAATCCCGACTGACTAACGCTAATCCGAATCGCAACAGCTAATCAGAGACAAAAGGACAGTTACTGATTTTCATCATACAACACTCTTATCAACAAGGTGGGGCTACTTTCTAATAACATCAACCCAACAGTTGCAATATCATTCTCATGTGTTATCATCATGGAATTCAATTTATAGTTATCTCAAACATCTCTTGCTAACGAGCATTCTACAGGGTCTCACTATGCATATACTATCACGACACTCAAACTCCAAGTTAACCTCATTCACATGTAATAGGAGATCATGCATGGTTAATAAATACAACTCATACTCTATCAAGATATATGACTTCACTTATTTAAGTCTACAACATTCCACACACTTGTCACATTCACTCCTTTGTGAACTCTTTAGCCATGGGCGTTTTAGATTCTAAGGTTTTTATAAAAAGAACAATTTAAATGAGGAAAACAATATAGAATCCTCCCAGGCTTCATAGTTCAACAATGGAGGTGAAATTTTCTTATGCCAAATCAATTAAATCTAAAGCCGGGTAAGGACACCTATCTTCTTTCAATTACTCAAGCCCATGACTTCTACTCAATCCCATATGATCATCAACATCATACTCAAGTCATTAGAGTTAATTATGCAATATTTTCACACTTCCATCATGGTCATGAGTTTCTACGATAATCATGAAAGGAATGTACAATTCCCAATCAATACTAGAATCAATTTAGGAAGAACATACTACATGCATACATACTCACCTTATCTTCACAATTTCATCATATTCATGAAAGACTACGACAATCAAGTGAACAATAAGTAGAACCCATTTATTACTCAAGACAATTCATGAAAAACATGCTACCATCATACAATCCCAATATATAACCCATAATCCAAAGCGACCCATTAATTAACATTCCAATTCATTCCATAATCACAGTAAATATTAACATTTAAGAAAAGGATGAGGAAGAACTTACCCATTATTCAAAACCCTAGATCATGATATTATAAATAATTTAAATTATTTCTTATTGAAAACATTTTTGGGCACAAGAATGAAAAGATATCCTTGTTGAAGTCGCACATACCTGGTAGACGAAAACCCCGCTTGATTATCTTCCTTGAAGAACACCTTGGGAATTTCCTAAAATCTTTGGAGAAGAGAGGAGGAAGAAGGACATTGAGAGAATGAGGGTTTAGGCTTAGGAAAACCCTTAAAAACGTCCCCAAACATTCCCAAAATGACATCACTTTAAATCTAGGAGCGTGAGATTTTACCAATCTTCCCTTGAGAAAATCTGAAAAATTTCCTGAACTGATGCCACGACTCACTTGATGAGTCGTTGTCCCACCCAATGACTCGTTAGGTCCATTCGTTAGGTCTACTGGGATTTTTCAACTTTCAGGTCACGACCAACATCACGACTCGTCACCACACCCAACGATTTGTCCTGCCCTTTCGTTAAGTTCACTGGAAATTTCCTTAGAACCAAAACTTCCCCCTCCTAACGACTGACTAGACGAGTCGTTGCCACTCCTAATGACTCGTCAAGTCATCCGTCGCCACTTCTTCCTGACCTCCACCCCACGACTGCACATGACGACTCGTGGCATCCTACCATGAGTTGTTAAGTTTTTTGTCTTGAGATATTTTGCCAGTTTTTTTGCACTTTTTCAATTATACTTCCCATGTCTATGCTTAGCCCCTTCCGAGGTATTACATCAACTACCCCATTTGGTGCACTTTCAAAAATGAGTTGTTCTCCGGGGAAGGGTAGTGACTGGGTTTGGTGGCCCAAAAATGGAATTGTTGCTTGAAAAATTAGAAGTTCAAGGTTGGATATCCCTGTTTCTTCAGGGTTATTTTCATAGGAAGTTTGGAAAACCTAAAGTGGTTGAGTTCTATGATCATGGAGTTGCAAATGGTTCCCTCTTTTCTTCCACTGTCAGGGGGGTTTCTATCCATCTAGTGGCTAAAGACTTGGCACGTATCTTGGGGATCCCCAGTGGTGGGTGGGATCACTATGTTCAAACTTGAGTAGCCACCACTGGACAATTTCTCTCTGTTAGAGATATTTGTAGAAAATTCTCGAGCCAATCAACTCTTGTCCAGCATCGCCGCGTTCAAAAGAAAGAAATGTCCCCCCTCCATAAGTTGTATTTTGATGTTGTGCATAAGATAATCATCCCTAGAAAGGAGAGAAGAACTGATGTAAACTATCTTGATCTCACCCTAATGGAGCTGCTAGATACTGGGGTCAAGATTGATTTACCCAGCCTCATGGTAAAGCATCTGTAGTGGGTTCTCACTAAAGATGATAAAGGACATGCCCTTCCCTATGCCTTTTGGTTGTCTTATGTATTTGAGGACTACTCAGTCTATGTTCAAATATGGACTTTTTAGACAAAAAAGGATATCCTTGGGGAAGTGAAACATGTTGACTGCTGTGTTGGCTATAATTCATTGATTCAGCTTTTCGATGATGCCAAAAGGGGGAAGAAAAATATACATATGATTTGGAAATGCAATGGTTATAACCCAATAGACAAACCTGTTCCATTCAAGAGATTTTTGCTTATAGTTAAAGTCAGTGTGCAAATGGTAATGTCAGTATGCAAAAGGCATTGTGTTTATCATCATAAAAAAAGGGGGAATTTGTTGGGTTCTTAGAAATTATAATGATTGACAACATGTTGATGAAATAGGTGAGTAAATCTGGTACAATAAAGGATTGAGCATAATACTGAAGAAGCTAGAAATATTAAGAAGTAAAGGCGCATGAATTAAGGAGTTGATAAGACATATTCAACAAACTCAGCAAAATCAACACATAGATAAGTCAGGAGAGTTAAGAGTCTGATTGCAATACAACCAATGCAAGAGGTCAACTTGAATGAAGACTCCCACATGAGACGGAACTCCAAGGCGGGCAAAGGTGTTGCCGTAAGAGATTGGAAGGAGGAAGAACTCTTTGGAGACGTGTATATATAAAGGAGTGTGATATCTCAGAAGAAACACACACTTACAAAGACAGAAAAAAGCATACTGTAAGTGAGTGAGATTCTTGTGAGAATCTAAGTGTGAAGAGATAGACAAACTTGCACTAGTAAAGTGCAAAACTAGAATTAGCTATCTTGTACTAGGAGTTTGTTATCGAGTTATAATTGGAGTATTTTTATTTCAATGAGTTATAAATTGAATTAAGAAGATTTGGTCTTAAAGTAGTATTACTAGGAAGACATTGAGGTTTTTGTTACTAGGTAGGAGATTGAACAGTTAGGAATTATAGTTTATAATTCCTTAGATTAGAATGGTTGCAATTGGCTGTTGAAGAGGCTCTTGGAGTTAGTGATGTTGAAGAAAATCCTGTGGAGCACAGGTCGTGGTTTTTCACCTTTTGAGCCGGGTATTTTACACACTAAATACTTTGGCTTATTTACTTAGTGCTTTCATTCACTCACGTGGAACATGTCTGACGACTTATTTCATTCGTAGGTGAATAGTTAAGGCTCCGACAAATTCTTAGGTAGTGAATTATATCATTTTTCATGAAGAGGCTTTGTAGATCTTGAAGCTCCCTAGTTTGGCTCCTTGAGAACGATCTTGAAGGAACATGAATTGCATCACAAGAAATAGTCTCTTCTTCTAGGCCTCCAAAAAAATTGGCTAAGTCTCAAAGGAATCACCAAGATGCGGTAAAATCCATCACAATGGTCAGTGCACTGGGTGAAACAAGGTGGACTCAAGAAATTTTCCTAAATCAAGAACTGGGGAGATGTCATTTCGATGTGGTGCCCAATGTGGTAAAATCCACCGTGATGGCTACCGTGTTGCGGTGGCATATGAGACGGATGATCAAATTGGCTAATGTAAGAGACATGATAATAATGTGTCGCGATGACCAATGCGGTAGAAGCTATCATGCCGGCTATCATTGTGTGATGAAAGATGGTCCAATGTCCATTTCTCCAGAGTCTAAATTTGACTAGGAGAGTTTATCTGAAGGTTTTTCCAGCTTTATAAATAGACCCTAAGGTCATTTTTGGAAGGGTTCAAACATATTTCGCAAGGATTAGCACTTGGAGCATATAGAGCCATAACATCATTTGGTTTTTAAGTCTTTTCATCTTCATTAGACATTTATATGCATAATAACTTTCTTTTGAATTTTTCTTAAATAGGAGCGGCTAATGCCCTTATTCTAGGGTTATGGTAGATGCATTATTGTTGTTGTATGATATTGATTTGATTTGTTAAGATATTTATCATCGAGATAAGACTTATATGGTTATTTATCTAATCTTGAGCATAATTATTTTATTGCTTCGTGACCAATAGAGCAAATATGTGAACCCCAGATTGGACTCGAGAGTGGATGTTTATGGAATGCAATAAGGTTAAGTAGAGCATGATCTCTACCTCATATAGGAGACCGATTTGTGGCGAGGATAGAGATATACCTAATCGTCTTACTTGGTTAATGCATGAAAAATTTATAATCATTTTTGTCACATTCCTGATCATCAAGAGATAGGTGCAGGACCGAGGGCATAGATTATAGGGATACAAGCTCAATAAAGCCTGGTCAAAATAATTTCTGTTAACCAATAACTCCATAGAAAATCAAAGTCAAGTCAAGTGAATACACAATATGAATGTCAGTAAAGCCATAGCCCTGAAATATCATTTCCTATTGTATTAAATACTGACATCCTGACAATTGATAGTGATAATTATTAGAATAGTTACTTAGTTTAATTTCTACAGTAGATTATAATAAGAAAAATCAAATTGTAGTGAAAATACTTGCTTGATTCATTTATAATAGTTGAACCTAATGAATCATGAAACAAGTTTCTGTGGGTATGATAGACAACTCTTGAGTCATTATATTACTTGATAACCATGAACACCTAATTTTCGACCAAACATAAGATTTTTACCCCCTAAGTTCCCCAATTCCTCACCTCTCTTTTCCCCTCACCCTTAAATCTCTCAATCAAAAATCCATTTCACTTCCTCACGTCCTTCATCTTCTACGCACACACAACACACAAATAGAAAAAGAGAAACAAAAGAGAGAGAGAGAGAGAGAGAGAGAGAGAGAGAGAGAGAGAGAAAAAACAAAAGAAAAAGAAAACTAAAAGAAATGGAGAGAAAAAGAGAAAACACAAAAACATAAAAGAGAAGAGAAACAGAATAGAGAAAGAGGAGAAAAGGAATAGAGAGTAAGTTTCTTTCAATTTATTTCATGCTATTATTGTGAATTACACTTGAACAAAGCTACTTGAAATGGATTCTATGTAAGTTTGGATTATCTGTGGTCTTACATCTCAATGAGTTCACCAATTTCATTTAATTTTTTATATAGTTTATTTAGGTGTAGTTAATAGTCTTTATGGATTTTGTAAAAGCATATATGTTTCCTTTAACTTGAGCTGGCTTTTTTTTTTGGGTCGTAAACGTGAATGGAGTATTTTGGGCATAGTTATGTTCTTTAAGAACCATTGCAATAATAATAAATGTGAAGGAGCTAGATGAATCACGAATTAATATATGACTCGTTGCGAAAAGAAAAATGAAAGTGTGAAAAATGGTCAACAAATAAGTCTCCAATTTATAGGAGACAAATAAGTACTTCAAACATTAGACGAACTTAAGTATGCTTAAACATGTGTCTCAGTAATGAATGCGTTACACTTTCTTTTCTTGAGATGCCTAAAACTAAAAATCAAGAATGTAGTTACACATCTTGGCAATTTTTTTTTTAATAATTAAAAGCTTCTAGTCAAATAAAAAATGTGTAGATAGAGCTTAGTAGGTGTAACGTACACAAACAAAGAAAGAGGTTATGCTTCTACGTCGTTGTATGTCAAGACTAAGAATGTAGTTGCGCATCTTGATTGAGACTATTAAAAATTCAATAATAAATAAGTCAATCATAGGCCAAAAAAACAAATAATCCGAATGCAAAAGCATTCAATAATTAATTTACATCAAGTATAAGTTGATAAAGCGACCATACTAGAACCACAGGACTAGAGGTGTCTGATGTCTTTCTCTCGGTCAGCAGAATTTCTTTACCTGGATTTCTTGTTCGCATACTATTATTATAGAGTCAAATTCCTTTTGATTAGGGATTTAATTAAAGGTGACATGAAACACATGAACTCTATTATAAGCAACGTTCTGTAAAATTAATAATGTCTTTTCAAAGCATCACTTTAATTGAAAAAATTCTCTTTTAAAGCTGGGGGTAAAAAATAGGGGTGTGACAGTGACCACGTTGCTCGCGTGTGCATTTGGATGCAAATAGTGCGTGCTAAAGATATCTAGTTGAGAAAAATTTCATGTTTAATATGATATAATTTTCATTACTTTGTCATTGTCGGCCTATTATACCTATTGAGTACACGTGCATTATATACTCATACTACACTTGTTACACACTTTTTGGTGTAAACTGTATTTGAGCACGAGGGGGGCATCTGATTTATTCAGTCCGAGGATCACTTCTAAAGTTCCTTGGTGAGCTGTCTGGCTAATCTAATCCTTCTATCATTTACTTTCATGTATTTTCATTTTCAGACAATGTATCTATTGTTTAATAGTCGTATTATACTCGTAGTTTCTCTTGAATGAATACATACACTGGTCCTTTTACTTTTCCACATATGGTTTCTATTAAAGATTTCTTATGGTTTTAAACTTGTTAATGTTTTACTTCTTTGTCACGACCCCAACATAGGCCCGGATAGAGATACGGGACAAAGAACCCCAAGAGGCTCCAAGTCAACCCATGGCATGAACATGACATCTAAACTCAACATAATCAAGCGAATGTCTAACATATATAATATAGTGGAAGTATGAAAATATCATAACATCTGAATACATAACATAAGGCTGAGACTAAATACATGCTATGACTGATAAGCCTCTACTGCTGATGAATTGATGGGACAAGATCCCAACTAACTCACTATGAAACTAAAAATACGAACAACAACTGATCAAGGGCCCTCAAAAGATGAGCACTCACCAACTGAGACTGGGAGATACCAATACTAAGAATCTGGCTAATGGTGGTACTGAGCCTAGATACTGAACCTGTATCATTAAACGATACACCATAGAGTAGGTGGTCAGTACATGGAATGTACCGACTATCTAAGGCAAGTAAAACTGCTAAGTAAGTAAAATCAGTGATCATGCATAACACAAAATAGTTCGTCATCGGAGTCTGAGAGTAGGGCTTGCATGCTATTATCTGAAAACATGATTCATACATTACAATGTATCATAACTGAATATTATAACTCAATTGAATGACCCAAAGCTGAAAACTGATAGTCATAAGTAAAACTGAACATTTGGGTCAAACCTGTTGAAAACATAATATCATGACTGATGAACATGCATAACTGAAATCATGAGGAACAATGGAAGACTCTTCTTATAACCGATATTACCACGATAGAGCTTGCGTGTTTCCGACAATCACACTCAAGTGGGTAGAGCCGTTTGAAGCCTTGCCAGAGCTAAGGACCCTACCATGATATCAATATCAAGCTAAAGGCCCCTTGGGGGCAGGGGAAACTCACAAGGGAGGTCCCAATAATCTAAACATACTTACGTTGGCATGTAATTCTGAGGCTTAGGGTTGACTGACCCTTAGCCTACTCAGTGCAAGATACTACTCTAAAAAATATGCATATTCTCTCCATTGTTTTTCAACAAAGTTGAACCATTGTCTAGTGACGAAGCTGACTCACAACATACATGAATAAATATGAAATCATAGCATAAGGAGCCTTGGGCTCAAACCATACCACAAGATGACGACCGTCTTAAGGGAAATGTAGTCGGTAGGAGTAGTTATTTTAATTTATTTTCAGTTTTTTTCTTTGATGGATTGCATCACGGAACCTGTAGTTACTATATGGTTGTGAAATTTTGGTTGTGTTTTGTACCTGATATTCAAAATGCAAAAGTGATTCGTATGAAAGCATGCAATTTTGTAAATATGTTGAGATACCTAGGCTGTAGAGTTCGATTCGGTATGATTGAGGCTTAATGTTTGAATTCATGTAATTAGCTGATTGAAGAGTCTGTGAATGCATCTTGAATCAAGCATGTGCATAAAGTGTGAAGTGAGGTATTGTTATTCCATGCGATTGTTAAGTGTCTAGAACTTGCCTGGTGTGTGTACAAAACGACATGAAGGAGGTGTAGTGTTGGAAAGGATGTAGGCATTTCTTTGTTTTAACCGAGAGTTTCTATTTTTTTCTTGTCATACTCCCCCTTTTTGTGATTGCATACCCTAGTCAGCCCTTTGAGCCTTTAGCCTATTATTTCTTTCTTTTGTCCAAAAAGTATAAACTGAGCTTGATTCTTTCTTTTCATTAGCCGTAAAGTCTATACAAAACTCTTAAGCGCTTAAGAAGAGAAAATAATTTTCCCAAAGTGTCAAAGAGTGAGAATGGTGAAAAGAAAAAGAAGAGCAGAGAGAGGGAAGAAAAGAAAAGGTTGAAGGTGCACTTGCTATAAATAAATGCTAATGAAGGTGCATGAAAAACCTTTGTTATTGTGTCAAGTGTGCTAAATGAAATGGGCCATACTAGAGTAAATCATCAAGAATGGGATGATGGAAAAAAAAAAGAGAAAAGAGAGAAACAATGTTCATGAGTTGATGGGAATGTGTTGAAAATGCGCTTAAGGATGCTAGTGGCTATTATTGGCTAATCCAATATATACTAGTTCCATAGCTTCCATTACATCCCATTAAAGTCCTACGTGATCTTACATTGTATTTCTTTATATTAGTGGAGTAATACACTAAGGGCAAGCTTATGGGTCATGACATGATGCATGTGAATTCGTTTGGGAGAGAGAGTGAAATTAATTTTTACATGCCCCTACTTGAATGTTTGTGTGTAACATGAGCAAAAAGGGGAAGATTCTCTTGAGTTGTGAGGGCACATGCTTGATGAAAGATTGATTTTCGTGTCGAATATCTTGATTAGCTGATTTGCATGAGTTTGCCGATATCGAGAGTCGATTATTAAAGTCTAGGAAGTCTCAATGTATTGAAGGTCATTGCATTGATAAGACCATGCATGTTTTCTTGATGATTCGCAATATTGAATGATCGGTATGACCGTAGCTCAAATTGTCGCACCATAGTGGCGAAGGTTGTGATGTAAATTGCATGAATTGTGTGTTTGTTGTTCGAGGACGAACAAGGATTTAAGTGTGGGGTAAGTGATCTTGGGCAGATTTATATGCCCAAGTGATACTCAAACGTATCATTTTCGCCTTGTTTATCGTGCAATGTGTATACATTTTCATGTAATTGGTAATAAAATGTGAATTTATACTAACCAACGTGATTAGCATTGTTTTGTAGGTAAAATGTGATTCCGAGGAGCTAAAATGCATGTTGGAACAATATCGGAGTTGGACTTGGATTCGAGCACGGAAAAAGGCAGTGGACTGCACCAATTAAAGGGGCTCCGCGATGGAGCCGTGTCACGCTGCCATCGCGGAGGCATTCTGCCTGGAGGGTGAAAAATGCATCAATTCCAGTGGAGGCTCGCGACAGCTCCGTGGCACGGTGGCAAGCCTCCATGTTGCATGTCGTGCCACGTTGATGCTTTATTCCCGGACCCCCAATTTCCAGTGAGGGTCCGCATCCACGCCGTGTCACGGAGGCAGTGCTCCGCGATGTACTCCGTGACACGTTGCTTGTTATTCCGGGAAAAATTCCCACTAGTATAAATAGAACACTTAAATGTATTTTTCATAATTCAGACTTGGTGGAGCAAGGACGTGAGTTACAGGCAGTTGAGGGACGAAAAGTTCAAGGTTTGTTCTCTCCTTCTTTCTTCTCTAATTCAATTGTTTGTATGATTAACACTTGTTTTAGGATGATTAATCCACAAATGAGTGGCTAATTTCCTTCCTTGCTGAGGTTATGAACACTTGTGATGAATTTCGATTATTGAATTATATGGTTTTTCATCTTTTTCTTCCATGTTGTTCTATTAATTCTTGTTCTATTACATTGGTGTGTGGCCGACATTAATGTATATCTAAAAAGTCCGATTTCACTCGAGAGAGCACGAAATTGGAAAGTTGTGAATTAATAGGATATTGTTCTTTACTTGATTTGGGAAAATTGAGTTTTGATGTGCTTTCCTGATAGAAATATACTTGAAAGCCGTATTAGTCAATTTAGGAATCGGAATTGTATTGCTAGGTCATGAATTGCATTTGATCACAGAAATGTAGATGGATGGTTTATGATTCTTAAGTGAGATTAAATACGAGAGTTTTAATCTCTTGGCTAATGTTCTTGGCTAGCAACTGGAAGAAAAGACTAACCAATTTATGATGATAATCAGTTCATTACATGTTCTTTAACCTTGGCATGCTCATATCCATAGTTTAAATTCAAAGTAGATAATTGTTTGTAGTTATATTATAAAATTTATAAAACAAATTATTCACTTTTTGGTTACGTTGTTGTCAGCATATTTAGAAGTGAGATATAATATAGTATACTTAAGCAATTGTCACTTATCCAGAGTCTCCGTGGATCGATACTTGGCTTACTTAAGCCACTTACTACTTGTTTGACCACGTGCACTTGCGTGTCGGTTTATAACCCCAAACAAAGCACCGAACAGGAGATACCTTCAGAAATACCCAATCATCAACTTCAAACTCTAGCTCCCTCCTCCCCACATTCGCATAAGAATTTTGGTGACTCTGAGCTGTTTTCAACCTGTCCCTTATAAGCTGAACTTTCTCCATATCCTCATGGACTGAATCTTGACCTATCAATGTAGCTTCACCGACTTCGAACCAACCAATAGGCGATCTACATCTCCACCCATAGAGAGCTTTAAACGGGGCAATCTGAATGCTAGAATGGTAGCTGTTGTTATATGCAAATTCAATGAGAGCCAAATGATCGTCCCAACTACCCTTGAAATCAAAGCACACACTCTCAACATATCCTCAAGGATCTGAATGGTCCGCTCCGCGTGACCATCCGTTTGTGGGTGAAATGTCGTGCTAAACTTGACCTGAGTACCAAGCCCCTTCTAAAACAATCACCAAAACTGGGAGGTAAACTAAGTACCTCTATCTAATCTGATGGACAAGGGCATTCCATGCAACTAAACTAACTCCCACATGTATAACTTAGCATAATCCTCTGCTGAATCGGTAGTTTTGACTGGTTGAAAATGAGTTGCTTTAGTCAATTTGTCTACAACCACCCAAATAGAGTCATACTGTCAACGAGTACGAGGCGACCCTATAATGAAGTCAATATTGATTTCATCCCACTTCCAAATAGGGATGCTAATGTCTTGGAGTGCACCTCCAGGTCTTTGATGCTCAACCTTCACCTGTTGACAATTTAGACATTTAGCCACAAACTTTGCTATGTTCTTCTTCATGCCATTCCACCAATAGACTTCCCATAGGTCATGGTACATCTTGGTGGAACCTAGATGTATAGAGTACTTGGAACCATGAGCCTCATGCAACATCTGCTCCTTCAGGTAATCAACAGCCAGTACACACAAATGACCCTGATATTGTAGCACACCATCTCCCCCTTGGGAGAAGACCTCCACTTTCTGATTTTGAACGGCTTCCTTCAATTTTACCAAAATTGAATCCTCTTCTTGTCTAGCTTTGACCTCAGTCACCAAGGAAGATTCTGACCCATTCTGAAAAATGACACCTCCATCTGTCGAGTCAATAAGACGGACTCCTAGCTGTGCAAGCCAATGTACATCATTTACTAATTCTTTCCTTTCCTCATCTACATGGGAAACACTCTCTATAGAAACCCTGCTAAGAGCATCTGTCATCACATTAGATTTGCCCAAATGATAAAGGACACTCATATCATAATCCTTCAAAAGCTCCAACCACCTTCTCTGATGTAGATTCAAATTAGTTTAGGTAAACACATACTATTGACTTTTGTGGTCCATAACACATGGAACCCCCGTATAGGTAGTGTCACCAAATCTTCAAGTCAAATACTACCGCCGCCAAGTCGAGGTCGTGAGTCGGATAGTTCTTTTCATGTACTTTTAGTTTCTAGGAATCATAAGCTATAACTTTATTGTGCGGCATTAGTTTACAACCCAGGTCGATCCTCAAAGCGTCACAATATACCACAAACACATTGGTACCCTCAGGTAGGGTCAACACTGGTGCTAATGTGAGGCGAGTTTTTAACTCTTGGAAAATCTTCTCACATGCCTCTGACCATTGAAACTTCACTTTAGTCAACGGGGCTGGAATGGATGAAAACCCTTCAACAAACCTCCGATAGTAACAAGCTAAACCCAAGAAACTCCTGATATCTGAAAGACTAAGGCCAATTCTTCACCGCTTCTATCTTTTGAGTGTCCACCTATATGTCCTCACTTGACACTACATGACCCAAAAATTCCACTGAGTTCAACCAAAACTCACATTTATTAAATTTAGCATACAATAGGTGATCCTTAAGAGTCTGTACCACCACCCTCAAATGAGCGGCATGCTTCTCTTTGCTCCGAGAGTATATGAGAATATCATCTATGAACACAATCATGAACATATCCAAGTATGGATTGAACACCCTATTCATCAAATCCATTAAAGCTACAGGAGCATTTGTTAGTCCAAAATACATAACTTCAAACTCATAGTGACCATACCGAGTCCTAAAGGCGGTTTCGGAATGTCACTCTCTCGAACCCTGAGCTGATGGTATCCAGATCTGAGGTCTATCTTTGAAAAGCACTTGACACCCTGAAGCTGGTAAAAAAATCATCAACCCTAGGGAGAGAATACCTGTTCATGATGGTAACTTTGTTCAATTGCCGATAATCAATGCACATTCGAAGGGAACCATCCTTCTCTCAGACAAATAGAACAAATGCACCCTACGAGGATTTGGTTGGTCTGATGAAACCCTTGTCTAAGAGATCCTTCAACTACTTCTTCAACTCCTTTAACTCGGGTAGGGCTATTCTGTAGGGAGGAATAGATGTAGGTTGCATATCAGGAAGAAAGTCAATAACAAAATCTATCTCCCCCTCAGGATGAATTCCTAGTAAATTATCTGGAAATACTTCTGGGTATTCACATTACTATAGGAACTGACTGGATAGTCGGGGTTTTGGAAGTATCATCCTTAACCCTAACTAGACGGTACACGCAAGCTTTAGAAATCATCTTTCTATCCTTAAGGTAGGAAAATGAAGAGACTTACAGGCACAACTGAACTATCCTTCCACTCAAGGACTAGCTCACTTGAAAATTTGAACTCTAGTAACGGGTTCTACAATTTACTGAGGCATAACCTGCATGTATCCAATCTATGCCGAAGATAACATCAAAAATCGGTCATGGCTAACTCTACTAAATCCGATGAAGTTATTTTATGAAGGAATGTGATAGGGTAATTTCTATATACCCGATGAGCTATAACTAAATCACCGACTGGAGTAGAGACTAAGAAGGGTTCTGATAGGATTTCGGGACTGACTCCAAAACTACTAGTGACATAGGGCGTCACAAAAGATAAAGTAGCCCCTATATCTAACAATGCATATACATCAAGGTGGAATACTCATAACATACCAGTGACTACATCTGGGGAGACCTCCTACTCCTGACGAGATGCTATGGCATAGAATCTGTTCTAGCGCTGATCACCACCCACACAAGTAGATGCCCTTTACTGAGCTGGGTGTGCTGGTGGAGCTGTTGAACTATAGGCTTGGCCTCGGCCCCTATCATGGCCCTGTCTGGCTGATGGGCAATCTCTAAGCATAGGTTCGGGCTTCCCACACCCGAAACAAGCCCCTAAACCTTCTAAGAACTGACCCGTGTTTCTCCGGCCATACCTGCCACACTTTGGAATGATGGATTCTGCTACCCTGATATCTAGAGCCTGATGCTCATCCCCTCTGGTTGTGCCTGGATCTAGAAGGCACACTCATAGCCGATGGTGCTGGGGATGAAGATCTCTGGTGGGACTATTGATGGTGCCCACCAGGTCTCTACTAGGAGAACCGGAAGCTATCAGTCTTGGCCCTCTTGGCCTCTCTCCCACTCACTCACCTATACTGCCTCTGCTGGGCGCAAAAAACTATCCGGGGAAAGTCAATGTCCTAATGAAGCATCGCGGTCTGGCAATCTTTGACCAAGTAGTTTGTTATCCCATGCACGAACTAACTCACTCAGGCTCTCTAATATGTCACCATCTCAGGTGTATACTTGGAAGTCGAGTGAACTCGAATGCATACTCTTTGTCACGCCCCACCTGGGAGGCATGACTTGCACCTGGTGCCCTACTAGGACCTGAACTGCTAGACTACTGAGCCTAAGCATTTTTGGTGCCTGGCTGGCTCTAACTCTAATTCACGGAATCCACGGGCTATATAGCGGCTATAAATACAGCCCCCGGCTGGCTAGGCCTATAGCCACCTGTACAACTACAACACCTAACAACAACCACATCAACATAAGGGAACCTATGCGGGCTGACAAGGCCACCATTGTCTAGTTACTTCTGAATCAAGTAAACAGGAGCTAAACTGCTACTTGACCAACAAGGTCACCACTACCAACTGTATAAGGCCCCACACGACCATCATAAACAAGCTAAGACATACACACGGCCTCACACGACCGGTATAACTAACCACAGGGAATACACAAGATGCAAGCCTCTAAGAATACTAATAAGATGGTCGGGACAGGGCCCCGGCCTACCCATACTGTACAACAAAAGAATAGAAATAAACTTCTAGCTGTCTAGCTCCGGATGACAAGAGCTGATGACTCAATGTGCTGGCTGGAATTACAAGGTATCGGCTCTTCGTCTGTGAGTACCTGCAGGCAAGTAATGCAGCGCCCCAAATGGGCGTCAGTACCACTGGTACCGAGTATGTAAAGAAAACTAAGCATAACTAAATATAAGCAATAATACTAGTAGTTCCGATTAGCAAAAAGTATCTGAAACTGTCTGGGCTGGCGGGATCTGAAATAAGCTTATCTGTACTGAATGTAAGGTAGAAGCATACCTGTCGACGTGGCGACCTGCTATCTATCAGCTAATAAATAACATGTATATACATATATAACATACAAGGACCTGTACTAGCCCCATAAGCCGGAAGGTGCCAACCAACACACAATCTATATACCCCTACCCGGGTCAAAACCATTCAAAAGTAAATCACTCCACTCGCCTACTAACTACGAGCACCTCCACCAGCCACCCGGGTATGCAGCTTGGGCTCTATGGGCCCCTTACTATAACTATATCTGAGTCCGGAGGACTCCTTTAACTGTAAACTGTAAACTGTAATCTGTATCTATATCCGTATCTGTAATCTGCCCCCTGGGCGCAAGCGCTCAACAGGGTAAGCTATAATGCTATGCTGATCAGCCTGATATGGGGAATGATGCATCCCATCTTTGTCCTACTGCGGACGGCATGCCACTCCTTGGAGTGACGTATCCTCACCCTCTGGCGGGCGAGTCGACACAGCTATTAACCTTGGGGCCGCAAGGAAGCTCTAAGGATGCCCTCATAGCACAAACAGGTCTCAACAAACAATAATCACGTATAACAAGCATGTTTGATCTGAAAATACTATTCCGTATTCTAATCTCTTATTCTGAACTCTTTTCTGCATTAAACTGATTCTCATACTGAGCTATACTGTATCTGAAATATTATCTGATTGTCTGATATTGCTTTACTAACTTTTATTATGAATACAACATAATAATATAAAACATGCCTGTTGAATTCATACTGGACTCAATTCTCGACTTCTAGGTTCCTTCTTCTAGACTTTACTTTGTTTACTATACTGGGATTGCTATCTTGCTGACGAACTAGCTTTACATACCTTTGTTTCTGATTTCCCGGCTAACTGGCGTAATTCGGTCAATATTCCATTATTTCTCCCAACTGCATCCATATATATACCAATTAGGACTAAATACATTAATATTCTGGAATAAAATATCACTTGTAATATATATATAGCCCAAACTTTGACTTATCGAAAGACGGTCGAAAACTCTCTATTTCTCAGAAGTCCAGAAGGGAGAAATGCTTACTTTAGGGCTAGGAGTATATTGAAACTAATTTGGAGCAATTCCACTTACCTTATCTCAGTAGCACGATGGTTCGCCAGCCAAATTTCACGAAACTAAACCCGCAGGAATTCTCCTTGCTACTTAATACCTCACTACCCAAGGTTATATCGAGTTTGGACAGCGTATAACGGCGTAATTGGAGGGAAATTCCTCAAAATCATTGTGCCCTCTATTTTCCTTCGTTCTCTCCGGAAATTATATGAAATTATCACTTAAAACCGAAGTTTGGAGGCTTTTATACTTAGGGCTGCACCTCACCTCCGTGGCACGTTGGCCATCATGGAGGTGAGCCTCCGTGACACGCTAGCCATCGTGGAGGTGAGCCTCCGTGACACTTTGGCCATCGCGGAGGAGGTCTGCCAGCCTCCTCTTGCGATGGTTCAACGTGTCGCTTATCCGGTCTTTCCCCGGGCCTTTTCCTAGCATGTATGGCATTCTAAAACTCTTAACCAACATGTGAATAGGCCATATACATGTCGAGAATTTATGGGGTGTAACACTCTTGAACTGTCATCTTACCCTTCTTCGGGTTCACAAACTCAGCTTCTTTAATCTCCCTCATCTCATGAGGGAAGAACCGGTCTAGAAATGCGGTAAGGAACTCCTCCCAACCAATAAGGCTTCTCCAGCTGTCCTATTATCCTTCCATTGCTCAAACCAAATGTGTGCAACCTCTTTCAACAAATACGAGGCTCGATCAGCGCACTCCTCCCTAGTCACCCCTATAATCTAGGTGATCTTCAAAACTTCTTTAATAAACTCATGTGGATCCTCGTCCACCTTTGATCCAAGAAACTCCGGAGGGTTCATCCTAAGAAAATCTCTGAATTTTACTGCTGCCGCATTCCCATTCTGAGGGACATGCGCTACCGCCTGTTGGTTGACTTGGGCGGTCAAAGCTTGAGCTAGCATCTGAATGGCTTCCCTAAACTCTACATGGGCAACCTGCTCGGGTACATGCTCCTCAGGGGCTGGTGGGGCTTGCTGATGCTCGTCCCCATTGCCATCCTCATGGCTATTGATGTTCCCATTTCTTCTTCCATTAACTTTGCGAGGAGGCATGATTCTGCAAACTCATATAGCATGAGTTAGAAGGACAGATACATTTCATCGCACGACTAAGATCATGAAAAAAGGGAATATTTCCTAAAACGTTTCGTAGCCTCTTCGTTATGAGTGCGACGAGATTCACACCTATGAAAAAGACTCTACTTAATGCGTCTTTCATACATCTTAGGACACTTCAAAACCAAATGCTCTAATACCAAGTTTGTCATGACCCAAACATAGGCCCGAATCGAGATACGAGACAAAGAACCCTGAGAGGCTCCAACTCGACCCATGGCATGAACATGACATCTAAGCTCAACATAATAAAGAAAAAGTCTAACATATATAATATAGCAGAAGTCTAAAAATATCATAACATCTGAATGTATAACACAAGGCTGAGACTGAATAAATGTTATGTCTGATAAGCCTCTACTATTGATAAGTTGATGGGACAAAATTCCAACGAACTCACTATAATTTAAAACTGAAAATACTAACAATAACTTATCAAGGGCCCTTGGAAGATGAGGACTCACTAACTGAGACTGGGAGATGCTAATACTGAGAGTCTAGCTAATAGGGGGACTGGGCCTGAACATCCGAACCAGTATCATGAAATGATATAACATAGAGTATGTGGTCAGTACATGAAATATACCGAGTATGTAAGGTAAGTAAAATCGCTAAGTAAGTAAAACTAGTGATCATGCACAACATAAAAGAGTTCATCATAAGAGTCTGAGAGTAGAGGTTGCATGCTATTATCTGAAAACATGATTCATACATTACTGAGTATCATAACTGAATATAATAAATGAATCGAATGACCCAAAACTGAAAACTGATAATCATAAGTAAAACTAAAGATTTGGTCCAAACTTGCTGAAAACATAATGTCATGACTTATGAACATGCATAATTGAAATCATAAGGAACAATGGGAGACTAGTCTTATAAGCAACATTACCACGATAGAGCTTATGTAGTCTCGACTATCACAGTCAAGTGGGCAGAGCCATCAAAGCCTTGCCAGGGCTAAGGATGCTACCATGATATCGATATCAAGCTGAAGGCCCCTTGGGGGCAGGGGAAGCTCGCAAGGGAGTCCCAGTAATCTGAACATACCTATATTGGCACGTAGTTTTGAGGTGTAGGATTGACTGACCCTTAGCCTACTCTGTGCTAGACACTACTTCCAAAAATATGCATATGCTCTCCATCATTTTTCAATGAAGCAATCATCTAATGACGAAGATGACTCATAACATACATGTATAAATCTGAAATCATAGCATGAGGAGCCTTGGGCTCAAACCATACCATAAGCTGAAAATTGTGGGAGTCTAGACTCCAAATCCATATGGTAAGCTAATAACATGAACTTTAGATAAATCATGACATATACTTGATCATATGGGCTCGCTCAATACCGAAACATGCTTGACATAGACTTGATCATCAAAAAACATGAACATGGACATGGATAATTCAAAATCATACTTTCATCATATACATCTCATCATGCTTGAATATATATATCATAGATCTAAACTTTCATGAACTTCTATGGATGGGCGTCATAATTTATAAAAGCTTGAAAACATAATTTGTAATTGGAAACATTGTAAAATATTCCCACTAATAGTAATTCAACATTATAAACATGCATAGATCATACCCATGATTGATACTTAGAGAATTCACATGTTGGGTTAAAACACCATGGATTCATCAACTAGAGTGTTCATGAAATTGAAGAGGGATTGGGCATGGGTGTGGATGAATACACCCATTAATAACCCTACATACCTATAGAAATATGACTTCAGAACTCTCTTGAGAACTCTCTAGATGGAAGAGACGTAAAATACTAGTAACTATGTCAGGTGAGCTTTCCTGATCCTGACGGGAAGATAGAGCATAGAAACAATTTTAGCACTGACCGCCATCTGTACCTGATGTGTTTGCCCACTGGGATGGTTAACCTGTTGGAGCTGATGATGTAGCGTATTGTGATCTCCATCGCCCTGTCGACGGGCACTTTTTAAGCCGGTGTCCAAGATGTCAACACCCAAAACAACCGTCTCGTCCTTGAAGGCATTCTCCTGGGTGGTTCCTACCACACTTGGGACAAGCTGGATACTTGTTCTCGGTACTATGGGTCTGAGACTGAGTTCCAGATGATCCACCCCTCCGATCCTGGCGAGACCAAAAGGTTGGGGCACTGGCTGAACTAGGTGCTAGGGTTCTCTACTGTTGTTGTTGTTGCTGCTGCTGTGGGCAGCTACCATCGCTAGACCTTTGATGGCCGAAATCTAAATAGCCAATCCTTGCCCTTTTGTTCTTACGCTCCATATCCTTAAGCATTTCAACCTCAATCTGTTGGGCATAGAAAATCAAGCTAGAAAGGTCCATGTCCTTAATCAGCATTGCGATCCTGCACTCCTTGAGGGGCAGGTTTGATACACCATTTACAAATTTCAGCATGCGAGCCCTTGGCTCGGCTACCATCTCTGGAGCATACTTAGACATCCTAGTAAACTCTAGAGCATACTCCTCCACAGTTCTATTTCCCTATCTCAAGTTCATAAACACCACCATCTTTGCCTTCCTCAGCTCTCGAGGGAAAAATTTGTCCAAGAAAGCTGTGTGAAATTCTTCCCACTCCACTGGTCCTGCTCCGCTGGCCACCCTTCATTCCATTGGTCATGCCAAACCTGGGCTACCCCTTTAAGCTGGTAGGTAGCCAGGTCGGCACTCTCGGAGGAGCTGACACCCATAATACGGGTAATCTTCCTAATCTCGTCTACAAACCCTTGTGGGTCCTCTCCCACCTTTGTTTCATGAAAATCTGGAGGGTTCATCCGGGTGAAGTCCTGCACCCTCTCAGCTGCTGCAGACCCATTGGTTTTCACTTGCACAACTTGCTGGTTCACCTAGTTGGTGACTGTTTGGGCCAGTAGTTGAATGGTCGCCCCGAATTCGGCGGTAGACACCGAATCATCTTGAGGAGCTGTCAGGGTTGGTGGGGCAGGTCTGTTGACATTACCGACCCTTCTTCCATCACCATGTCTTGGAGGCATGGTTCACTAAAACAAAACAGATCACGAATTAGAAGGGATTTTCTGGAATTGAACTTTAACGCACGATAAAGAGTATGAACAAAAGAGAGTTCTCCTAATAACATCTCGAAGCCCCTCGTCATAAGTGTGGCGCACTTCACACCCATGAAAAGGACTCTACTCGATGTGTCTTTCAGAATTTCTGAGGATAACTCTAGACCTAGGGCTCTGATACCGAGTTTGTCATGCCCCGAGTCTACACCCTGCACGTAAGACGGTACTTAAAGCCATAAATGACCCCAAGTCAACCCGCAGTCTATCATTCACTAGCATTCTAAGTAAACATGCACAGTGAAACTTTAAAGTAATCACATTAAGTAAATTTTATTAAAATTTAAATAAAACTTAAAACATGAAAACTGAACATATGTAAGTCTGAAAGCCTTCTAACTGATGAAATCTAGGACAAGCCCCCAGCTAACTCTAAGTCTAAAGTAAATTGCAACTGACTATAAGAGAATGAAAATAAGGCCCTTGAATGATGATGACCCACACTAAATCTGTGGCTGAGGAGGAGCTGAATCGAGGTGATTAACGCTGCCGAATATGAGAACCTATAGTTGTATCATGAAATGATACAACATAAAAGTATGTGTTAGTACTTTGAATGTACTGAGTAAGTGAGAGATGTAAATAACATGAAAGAACTAGTAACTGAACTGAACTGACATGAAATGACCAACTAAAAATACTAAAAACTGATACAACTAGAATATACTCATATGGTCAATAATGACCCTGGCTTATGGTCATAAACATGCCGTAAATCTAAAAGACTATGTCTGAGATACTACACTGAACTGCTCTGACTGAGAAATCTGAGAGTGGACTAACTGGCTAGTAGGAGAGTCTATAACCGACATATAACCACGTGGCTAGACGTGGAGTCCAATGTATAAACCCCTCCTGTAGGACCCAATATACCTTTCCAGCATATAAAGTCATGAACTAGGTGATCACAAAATTATGGGGCCAATAAGGATAAGTAATATTGTACCCTACGTTGGCAATGTAGTTTTGGGAACCTTGGTGCACTGGAACCCCGACCCACTCGGTGCTATGTTCTACTCCCACTGGAAATCCTAAACTTAACTACTATACTGATAGCTCGAAACTGGGTCCCAAGACAAGTCGGGGACATATAGCTGAAAGTACCCTGAGAGTCTTATTGGACTAGATTCTGAAATTGGGTTCTAGACTGGTCAGAGCTGCTTATCTGGAAGCGTCGTAACCATCTAAGAACAAGCTGTAACTGAACTGAGGTCTTGGGACTGGTCATAGCTATATAACTAGAATGTCATGACTGCCTAATGGACCAAATAACTATAATCTAAATCTGATTTTGATAAGTGAGAGGCACCACTGACACTTTGGTGATGAAAAGACCGAAGTCAAACTATTCAGTTGATAAGTTTTCTGAAAGATTCGGAAAATATTCTACGTTCTAACTGAACTGAACTACTAAGCAGCTAATAGAGAACTCAACTCATTCCAACAACACAGGAATTCCATAATAGGGAAAATTTTCAAGAATTAAAGCAAAATCTTATCAATGGAGTATTCACTCAACATATAACAATAAAAAATACTAGAAAATTCAGCTCAAATCAAACTTCACAAACTAGATGGAATTTAATACGTAAATAGTCATTACTCAAAAGTTTAGGGCTTAAATTCACTTTGGAAAGAACATCAAAAATTCAGGTAAGAATTAATGGAGATCCTATCAATATTAAGCAAGGATATCATTCTATGAGAAATTTACGAATAATAGCATGTAATTTCTTCATATTCGAAAGCTCAGGGCTAAAACTGATATAGAAACTAGGGGAGGGTTTTGGGGGACACAAGGGAAGAACAATTTCCCTTGTTGAATTCCCACATACCTGACTAATATTCTCCCGGAGAAGAGAACTTGAACTGCTGCAATGGAGGACAACCCTAAGCTTGCTTGAGAGTTTTCTTGAGGAAATCTTCGATAGTTTTTGAGTGTAAAAGTGAGAATGATGGAAGGAACCATCCAAACCCTCTAATAAGTCTGAATTTACATTCAAAATGACGTAGTTTATAGCTTATGGATAGGAAATTACTAAATAGCCCTTAGAAATTAGCTGGGAAAACTGTTAGATGTCCCTAATGGGTGACCTAACGGGTCGTGGTGAGTGACCACGACTCATGGTCACTCCCTTCAGGTACACTGCCTGGGATCCTCAATAGGTCACCACAAGGGACCTAACAAGTTGTGGTCACAATTCGTGGACCACACTGCCTCACTATTGAAGATTAAGTGCTATGCTAGTAACGAGTAACCTAATGTGTTGTCGGCAGTAATGATGACTCATTGCCGACACTCGTCAGGTACACTGGTCAACTAAATATATTCCCAACTCAGTCCTGACCACGAGTGTCTTAACGGATCATGGCCAGTGACCACGACTAGTGATATCCCTTATTGGGTGCATTGCTTTTCATTTTCAAAACTTATTCCTTCTTCTCACGACTGACCTAATGAGTCGTTTGGTCTCACAATGACTCGTTAGGTGGGTCATCCTATAGCATTTCTGCAGCTTTTTAAAATTTTTTAATTTAAGTCCCGAAATTAGATTTTGAGTTTCTGAGGCATTACACAACATCACAAACAACCTTATACCAGCCTATTGTGATGCAGACTAGGTTTCTTGTCCAATCTCTGGGAAGTCTTTCACAGGGTTCTTGATTAATATAGGAGACTCGCTTGTCTCATGGAAAGCCAAAAAGCAAACCACTATATCAATGAGATCATCAGAATCAGAACACAGAAGCTTGGAAATAACTGGCTCAGAAATAGTCTAGCTAACAGGAATCTCGAAGGAAGTATATGCAAAATGCAATCTTCCTATTGAGGTATACAATGATAGAAAGGCAACAATTAAGATACCTGCTAGCCCTATATACCATGAAAGGATAAAATACATAGAGATCGATTGTCTCTTTATGTGAGAAAAACTACAACAAGGACTTATTATGATCAATTATATCCTTACTCAACCAACCAGAAGATATTCTTCTAAAGCCATAAGTCAAGCTCAACATGACTATCTACTATCCAAGCTAAGCATTTTGGACATCTTCTTACCACCTAGCTTGAGGGGGAGATTTGGTGGATGAAGAAAAAGAGTAGTTAAAGCTGTCGGAGAAAAGATAGTTATGGAACTAATAACTAAAATTAGTAATTAGTTAGTTAGAGATTCTGTTTTTTGCTTTCTCTACATATTGGCTATATAAACTCATATCAATCAGTTGTATTATGCCAAAAAAAAAAAAGAACACTAAGAAGAAGATCAATGAGATCATTATACTCTCCATTCACTCGCTCTATCATTTTCTATATTTATTGGTTCAAATAATAACAAGTCAACTCCTAACTAAAATATCACGTTCTTCGCAATTAGTGAATTTGGGGTTAGGTTGAGGCTCTTCTTTCTATTTGTTATGCTTTCACATGGGGGATCTTCTTTGAAAATATCAACAACCATCAATTCTTGCATGAGTTGAAGGATTTGTGTCCTCCAAATAAGGTAGTACGATAGTTTCAACTTGATAGCGAAAATAGAAATAAGATGATGGAGAGAAGAGGGTGAAAGGACTAATGTAGTGTTTGAAGATAAAGCCATGGTTACTAAGAACGAGAAAGATCTTTCGGGATCATTTTAATTCGAGACTAAAACCTTGATAGCATGAAGAAAAATATATTTAGATCGTTGTTTAATGAGTTGAGCTCTTTTATATTGACAATTACCCAACATAGAGTACTTATATATACCTGTCAAGGAGGAGTCCTATTGCTAGCACATAATTCTAGTCTTTGTATATGTAATTATGTCTACTCTATCTCTTCTAAACTAATATTATCTCTAACAATTACATATACAATACACTTCAACATAGGAATTACAAACATCATCATAACACAACTTGCACTTAACCACATGACCAAGCCTAACCAAATTGTCTTACAAAATTAAATTTAAAATGATGTAAGGAAAAGAAAAAGGGAAAAAAGAGAGAAAGATACAACAGCTCATAGTGAGAACTGAATGCTAGCTTGTAAAATTTGTATATTAGAGATTTAGAAGTGTGACCTTTTTCCCTATTCTATCTACGAAGGGTTGATTTAATAAATATTTCTTTTTAGGTCATTATTTATATTCTATTTTTATTTTAAAGTTGTACAAATATAACTTTGAGAAATTAATTTTTCGGAAAATGTTAGACCTAAATCTAGTATTTACTCAATAACTACTCTTTTTTACAAATAAACTATTAGACTGTCATTTAATATTTGTATTAATTTATAGAAGTTTAGATAAAAATTATTCTAACAATTTTTTCTCATAAAATTTCAGTTTTCTCAAAAGAAATCTTTAGACCAAAATCTAAATGATCATAAGTTGCAAGAAAAAATAAAAGATACCATTTACTAAATAATTATCTCAGAAAGCGCCAACCTGAAAAATTCCGTCTGCTCAACCTCCTCACTTCCCACAAAAAAATAAAGAATTAACAAAACAGAATATAAAAAAATTGCATCATAAGCCAACATTTGCTCTGCATTTTATCAAAATGAATCTTCAAATTTTAGCTAGCTCAGTCTACACCTCACTTTTTGTCTCTAATATTGTCTGAAAAAATTTAACTAAAATTAATATATCAACAAAGATAACAATAACGATATATATTTCAAAGTAAAATATGAACAAAAATTGCATACCCAAATTCAAATTCAACTCCGTAAGGCATAAGAAAGGATCTACCGATTGATCATTCTCAGTGTAACTTGGATCATGGAGATGATTACGAATTAGTCTGCACAACCAATTTTACATTTCAATGCATTAAAATAAAGCATATTCTAAGCACCTACATATCCAGTTCCTCAATTTTTTGAGATAGACTAGTAAGAAAGCAACAACATCTAAAATGGAACAGATAAAGTATACGATTACATTCTCTTTGAATCTCTTGTCATGTCGGTACTTGATAGAGCATTTTGGTATTGATGATTCCTCTCCATGGATTCTCTCTCAATGAGTTCTCTCTGCATTCATGTCATAAAATAATATAAAATAATAGGAGTATATTATTATATGTTTTTGAACAATTACACAAATAAATATTTTCATATTATGATAATCATTTTTGAAAAAGAAATTACTTGCATAAATTAATTTTAAAATCTTGATATATAAATTTGGGATTTGACATATATTCCTGAAAGCGAAAAGGATCACACATTAATTTTGGTATTCTTCCTCGCCTGTAGCTTGGTTGCAATTATTTAACATAAAAATATAAGTTTTCCAATAATATTAACAAAGCTTTTACAGTAATTTCATAACTCCAATTTATTTGGTATAATTTGATTCAACAGAAAAAATTAGGGAACAAAAGGAAAAAAATTAAAGTTAGTGGGTTTCTGGACATGTTTTATACTTGTATAACTATAATACTTTTGAAACTTGTCATTTTAAATATTTCATAATATTTGTGTTATAGAAGCTTCTCATTAAATATAAAATCAAAAGTTTAAAGTTAATTATTTTGAAATATAAATATATTTCCTTTATTTGGAGGAACTAATAAAAAATAGTATCGAATAAATTAACACAATGAAAATAATATTAACGAGAAAAAGAAAACTAAAAATATTGGACCATCACAATAACGACTCCTCCCATCATTATGGGATGGTTAGGGCCTTAACACCTTTTAGAGTCCCATAGTAGAAGTGAGTTAAAACACTTAAAAATGGGGTGGTTTAAAAACTGAAATGTGATTAGACTTGATTGAATTTTCGTGTGTTGTATTCTGTTAGGGAGTGATCTAGTGAACTAGACATCGATAAGCAATTCTAAGATTGTGAGGGGGGAAATAAGTCAAACAACCCCTCTAGCCTAAGTGTTGGTGGGAAGGTGTTGAGTAAATGTTATTGCGCTTTTGAAGTTGGGAAATGGTCTGCATGCAAGAAATGGAAGCTACTGATTATGGGAGACTGCTGCAGCGAAACCATTACCATGGTCGGAGGCCCGCTACAACGGACCAGGACAAATATTGTCAGATCCATTGTGACAGCATCTTGGGCGTTATAGCAGGTTTGCTGCAGTGAAACTGTGACCATTGCAGTGGAAAACTGAAATCAGTAAGTGGGTTTTAAGTGGGATTTCAGGGGTTTACCCCATTATTTCAAAACACGATCAGTGAGAACTCAAAACAAGCCCCTAAGTGTGAAGTATTTTCCTTACTCAAAGGTAAGAATCTTATTCAATTCTCGTTACTTTGATGCCCTAACCTCATAGAATCGAAAGAGGGGCCTATAATTGTGAAAATTCTAGAACTATGAGAGTAGCGAAAATTGGTAGGGTGTTGAAGGTTGTTGATTCCTAGGTGAGTGAGCAAGTAATTATTACCCCCTAGGGTGAATGTGATGGTGCTAGTTCATCATTACTAAAATTGGAGACTGAGAGTTTGATATAAGTGAGAAATTTAGTATTAAAACTGGTTGAAAAAAGGTTTCAGAAATAAAAACCCCATGATGATCATGGTAGGATTATAGTGGGATGATTTACTCGCGAGTAATGATTAAAACCACATCAAAAGAATATAATAGGGGTTGGGTTGTACTTCCAAAACTCTAGTTTCCCAATATAGACTATTGATTCTCCGTTAATCTTTTGTTCTATATTTTGCATGTTCGACAGTGTTGAGGAAAGAAAAGGCTCCAATGGAGTAATTTTAGATTCCCACATTTCAATCGAGGTAGGTTATGATTTAGGAGGAGTTAGACTTTGGATAATGGCTTGTATTATGTGAAATGACTATGTGTGAATTTGGTCTCCAGACATTGCTTATTGCCATAATCTTTTGTTGAATTCTATTGTTATACCCCGTAGAATTCCCAGCACCTAGACGACCTATTCACATGTTGGTCAAGCATATTGAAGGCCATACGTGCTAGAGAAAGGCCGGAAAAAAGATCGGACGAGAAACCCGTCGAACCATCGAGGGAGGAGCTGAGGCAGAGCCCCTCCGCGATGGCAGCGTGTCACGGAGGTGAGGCCTCCGCGATAGCTCCGTGACACATTGCCCAGGTTCAAGCCCAAGTATATAAAGCCCCACTTCGGTTTTAATTGAGTAAAATCTTTAAAATTTCCAGAGAACAGAGGGCAAACGTAGAGAAAGAGAAAGGAACGAAGGAAATTATATATTTTCGTCCGATTACGCTGCCAAACGCTGCCCAAACCCAAATTAATCCCAGATACCGAAGTATTTAGCAGTGGAGAGAATTCCTACGGATTCAGTTTCATAAAATACGGCCGACGAATCGTCGAGCCACCGAGCTAAGGTAAGTGGAATTGCTCTAAATTAATGTCTATGTGTTCCTAGCTGAGAAGTGAATATTTCTCCCTTCTGGACCGCTGAAAAATAACGAGTTTTCGACCGTTTTTTGAAAAGTTAAAGTTGGGATAAATATATATATCTAAAGTGATAATTTCTCCCGAATATTAATGTATTTAGTCCTAATTGACGTGTATATGAATGTAGTTGGGAGAAACAGCAGAAGTACCGACGGAAATCACACCGGTCAGTCGGATACTCAGAAACCAGGTATGTAAAGTTATTCTTTCGGCAATCCAGGAAGTACAGCTTAGAAAGTAAATAGAATAAAGGCTATTAACTGATACCCAGTGTACAGGAACGATTTTAGTATAATTTCCAGCAAGCATGCTAGTACGTTAATCACGTATCATGCGATAATCAGAATAGTAGATATTCAGGCAACACGTAGTACATCTGTTGAGATTGTATCCAGTAGTAGATGGTACATTTTATGTTATTGAGCTATATCCAGATATAATCAGATAGACAGATAAAGGCCAGGTAGCAGTTAGACCAGCAATCAGAAGTAGTGTAAAACAGAATATAGTATCAGTTGTGTAGTACAAACTGGCCTTGAGATACAAGAAGAGAATATGATTAGTATTTTTCATTTAAGCATGCTTGCTGTGTATGTGTTTTGTTTGTTGAGACTTGTTGTGGCATGTGGGCACCCTTTAGCATCCCCACCGCCCCTGGGTTATAGCTGTGTCGATACCAGATTCAGATACCGCCACTAGCTGGGCGATGCCGTCCGACTAAAGGACGATGATGGCCGACCACCATGATAATACGGTCCAGACCACCCTGCTTGCAGGGGTAGTTCAGTTTACTCTGCGCAGAGCTAGCACACCCTGTTTACAGGGGCAGACCACTCTGTGTGCACACCTGTGCCCAGAGGCAGGAGTCTTCGGACTCAGACACAGTTTATTGTCAGAGGCCAAGGCCTGAGCTACGTACCCAAGGGGGCCGGTAGGAGTAGCTCACAGTTATCAGATGAGGGGAGTGACTTGTTTTTGGTTGGTTTAGACCCGGGTAGGGGTAAATAGATTGCTTGCTTGGTTGGCACCTTCCGGCTTATGGGGGTCGGTCAGGTATTGTATGTACTGTTATGTATATTGATATGTGCTAGTAGAAACTAATAGACAGAAGGACGATACGTCTTCAGGTACGTTCAGTTAGTTGCAGAATGTATAAACTCTCCCCAGTTATCCTCAGTTAGGTAGACTCAGCTACTTCCTGCTTAAATGTCATGTTATTGTGCTATTCGTTTCAGTTGCATATTTCAGTTTGCTTTACATGCTCAGTACCTGTGGTACTGACGCCCATCGGGGCGCTGTATTGCTTGCCTACAGGTACTCACGGACGAGGAGCCAATCCCTCGTGATTCCAGCCAGCCAGTAAGTCATCAGCTCCTGTCATCCGGAGTCTGATTCCCAGAGGTGTAGCTCCTTTTCTTTTGTTGTGCAGTATCGGTAGGTCGGGGCCCTGTCCCGATCATTTCTATTAGTTTCTTACAGTATTCGTAGAGGCTTGCAGTCTGTATATATTCCCTGTGGTTATTTGAGCCGGTCGTGTGGGGCCGTGCAGTCTGCTGTAGCTGTTTTGTGTTCCAGTTTATGTTGGCCGTGTGGGGCCTTAGTTTGACAGTAGTGGTGACCTTGCCGGTCACGTAGTTTTATAGCAGTCTTGTGTTGAGTTACAGATAACTAGACAGCATGGTGGCCTTGTCGGCCCCGTTATACCCCGTAGAATTCCCGGCACCTAGACGACCTATTCGCACGTTGGTTAAGCATATTTGAAGGCCATACGTGCTAGAGAAAGGCTCAGGAAAAGATCGGACGAGAAGCCCGTCGAACCATCGCGGAAGGAGCCGAGGCAGAGCCCCTCCGCGATGGCAGCGTGTCACGGAGGAGAGGCCTCCGCGATAGCTCCGTGACACGTTGGCCTTGTCCAGGCCCAAGTATATAAAGCCCCACTTCGGTTTTAAATGATAAAATCCTTAAAAATTTCCAGAGAAACAGAGGCAAACGTAGGGGGAAAAGAAAGGAACGAAGGAAATTATATATTTTCGTCCGATTACGCTGCCAAACGCTGCCCAAACTCAAATTAATCCTAGATACCAAAGTATTTAGCAGCAGAGAGCATTTCTACGGATTTAGTTTCGTGAAATACGGCCGATGAGTCGGCGAGCCACCGAACTAAGGTAAGTGGAATTGCTCTAAATTAGTGTCTATGTGTTCCTAGCTGAGAAGTAAATATTTCTCCCTTCTGGGTCGCTGAAAAATAGCGAGTTTTCGACCGTCTTTCGATAAGCCTAAGTTTAGGCTATAAACTATATCGAAAGTGACGTTGCTCTTTACAATAAAGTTGTATTTAGTATTTATTGACGTATTTATGAATGCAGTTGGGAGAACATAGTTGAAGTACCGGCCGAGCCTCGTCCAACGGACGAATAATTCAAAGATAAGGTATGTAAAGTTAGTTTCCTTCGGCAACTTAAGTAATATCAGTATAGTGTAATAAATTACAGACCAGTAGAATGTTCAGAAGTCGAGTATTGCGTTATTATGAATATTGGTACGATGTAAGAAACATTGGGTTGTAATGTGTATGAAACCTATCAGTATGATATAAATTCTAACGCAAGTGTTAGAGATTGCCCAGTATACTCAGTATGTGATGTGATATGCCATGTTAAGATATTGTTGTGTTCAGTTGGAACCCCGTGAAGTAGTACAATATCCGTAAAGCATTTCAGAAATAGAATAACAGACTAGAATAGAGTTTATAAAGCATGTTAGAAATAGGAGATCATGTTGATACAGAAACTCAGTAGACAGTATAGTTTTCAGCAGAAACACTATCTCGTATGGCATTTGCCCCAGTACAGCCCGGCAGGAGACTATATTCATATTTATATATATTTACCTGCCTCAGCACGTATTAAATATGTACAGCTTACTATCATTAGCTCAGCATGTAATATATACGATACCTTACCCCTATTAGCCTCAGTATGTGAGATATACAGACAGTATTACTAGTTGAGACCGTTGTATTGGTTGGGGTTGGACTACCTAGCATCCATGACCGCCCAGGGTTAATAGCTGTATCGACTCGTCCACCAGAGGATGAGGATACGTCGCTCCACGGAGTGGCATGCCGTCCCATAGGGGACGAAGATGGGATGCCAGTTTTCCCCATATTTGTGCCTTGATCGGCCCTTACACACCCCAGTCGAGCGGATACGCCCGGGTGCAGATTCAGGAGTCCTCCGGAATCAGATGCAGTTATAGTCAGGGGCTCAGCGAGCCCAAGTGCATACCCAGGGGACCGGCGGGATGCTTACAGCCAGTATAGGAGATGGGATGACCGGGGTAGGGGTATAGATTCTGTGTTGATTGTACCTTCCGGCTTATGGGGGCCGGGTAAGGTTGTGTATGCCATGTTATGTTATGTATGTTATGTCATATTACATTAGATACGAGCAGATTAGTAGTAGAATGATACGTCTCCAGGTATGATTCCTACTCCCTTCAGTATGATTAAGAACAGGTACGATCTACACCATCAGATAGTTAATCTAGTTCTTCCTACTTCAGTTTCGTCAGTTATGCTATTGGTTTCAGATATCTTTTTTAGTTATTGCTTTACATACTCAGTACCAGCGGTACTGACGCCCAGTGGGGCGCTGCATTACTTGCCTGCAGGTACCCATAGACGAGCAGGCGATACTACGTGATCCCCATCAGCGGTCAAGTATTCAGCTCCTGTCATCCGGAGACTGAATTTCTAGAGGTGTAGTTCAGTTCCTTTTTGCTGTACAGTACGGGTAGGTAGGGGCCCTGTCCCGATCGTTTCTATTATTCTTCTTAGAGGCTTGTAGTCTGTATATATATTCCCTGTGGTCAGATGAGCCGGTCGTGAGAGGCCGTGTAGTTGTATAGCTGTTAGTATTCCTTCTTTCTATTGTGATGGTCGTGTGGGGCCATAGTTGTCAGTAGTGGTGACCTTGCCGGTCACGTAGCTTTTTAATACTTTATGATTGAGTTGCAGATAACTAGACAGCATGGTGGCCTTGTCGGCCCGCATAGGTTCCCCTTAATTGAGATGTTTCTGGTCAGCTGTTAGTACAGGTACAGAAGGCTATAGGCCAATGGGCCGGGGGCTGTGTTTACAGCCGTTATATAGCCCTTTGTTTTCCAGAAATGTGAGTCAGAGCCA
Source organism: Datura wrightii (assembly GCA_035772735.1). Lineage (NCBI taxonomy): Eukaryota > Viridiplantae > Streptophyta > Magnoliopsida > Solanales > Solanaceae > Datura > Datura wrightii. The sequence continues at coordinate 100,006,548 of JASDFA010000008.1, forward strand.
GCCAGGCACCAGATGTGCCCAGGCTTAACAGTCCAGCAGGTCAGGTCCTAGTAGGGCACCAGGTGCCAGTCATACCCCCCAAGGCGGGGTGTGACAGGCCCGCATAGGTTCCTTGTTACAGGTCTGTTTCTGGTTAGCTGTTGTCACAGGTTCAGATGGCTACAGGCCAGTTGGCCGGAGGCTGTAGTTACAGCCGTTATATAGCCGATTTGTTTCTTGAAATAGGGCCAAAGCCAGCCAAAGCACCAGATGTGCTCAGGCTGGACCAGTTAGCAGTCCAGAGTCTAGCAGGCACCAAGTGTCGTCATACCCCCCAAGGTGGGGTGTGACAAACTTGGTATCAGAGCAGGTCGTATCCCAGGGAGTCTGCAAGTCGTGCTAAGTAGAGTCCTGTCTATGGATGTGTTGTGCACCACATACTATAGGCAGGAGGCTGCGAGGCATGTTAGGATTGTCACTCTTCTTTCTTATTCAATCGTGCTATAGAGCGGTACAGTATAGAGTTGACTTTTGAAACTCACCACCCTCTTTGCTCACAGATATTATGGCAGACCAGTGGCACCCAGCTACAGGTAGGAGATTGGATACAGCAGCGGGCGAAGGCACCAGTAGGATGCCTCAGTTACAGCCAGATTCCGCCCCGTCTGAGAGCAATACAGAGGCGTCATCTCGGCCCTCCCAGCAGTCTCCGCCTCGCCAGACACCATTTGAGGCAGCACCGCCTCCCACAGCTCCTGCACTCATTTCGTCTGATCAGGAGCTGCGTAGTGCGGTGGTTATGTTGACTCAGATGCTAGCTGCTCAGTGTCAGCCAGCACCACCTACAGCAGCAGAATCCCTAGGGGGGCCAGGTAGTTCCAGGGTTAGAGAATTTTTGGCGTTGGGACCTCCGCTGGGAGGAAGGTTGGCGGGTTGCTCCGCTGCAAGTTGACCTCCTACGGAATTTGAATCAGAAAGCAAGCTGCTGCAACCGCCTAGCAAAGGGGTTGAAGAATGAGCAGCTTTAAAAAGGAAATGGCAAGCAGGAAGGAGAGTAGTAACGTCGTATTATCCATCCGAAGCAGTAGCAGGCCAGGCACTGGTCTTTCTATCTTCTGAGAGTAGATGGAAAGCGTACGAGATCTACGGGCTAAGAGATTTTTTCCACCTCAAGCCAAAGGAAATTAAACCTTTGCTCTGATGTTCCAACCCTGAAGTCACTTCCTTTCCTTTAGAGTTGAGTTCAAAGTTACAGCCTTTAGTAGATAAGCCGGAGTTATAATTTCTTCGCTTCGATTCCGCCCCTAAAGCTAGCTCCTACTCCTCCTCCTTCTCCTTTAGGATAGGATCCTCCTTGGTCCTTTTTACATAACATTCTCGGCTGCCTCCGGTCCGGTAGGTCGGTCGCCCTCTAGCCAGTGACTAGCCCAGCTATGGAGCTAGGTGTACACCGCCACGTCGAGACTCTCTTTCGAAAGTAAGATACCGGATTTCATAAGAGGGAAAGATCACTCCTTCATGCAGCAGAGCAGTGTTCATCTAACTAGAAATTGAATAAGAGAAGAAGAATCGTAGCGTAGGGTCGACATAAACAATCGGTTAAAATAGTCTAATGAGAAAGCATCTGTTCACGTTCGTAGTTGCAATAAGTTTTCTTTTTTTAATCGAGATTGGCTTGGTGTTTACTGGATCGGATTCAACGGAGGATCCTCAGGACTTTTTGGACCAGATGCAGAGGATCTTTAGAGTCATGCACGTAACCCCTGCAGAATCAGTTGAGTTAGCAGTGTTCCGGTTACGGGATATTATTGTTTTGTGGTACGAAAGTTGGGAGAGGTCTCGGGGAAGAGATGCAGCCCCTCCTACTTGGTCCAGCTTTTCAGAGGCCTTCCTGGACCACTACTTACCCCGGGAGGTTAGACAGGCTCGGGTGGACCAGTTCTTACATTTAGAGCAGGGGGCTAGGAGCGTCCGTGAATATTCCTTGCAATTCGACTCCTTAGCCCGCTATGCTCCAGCATTTGTGGACACCATGTCGTCCCGAGTCCACCGCTTTATTATGGGCCTGAATCCAAAGTACATAGAGACGTGCATGACAGCTACTTTGAGAGAGGACATGGACATAGCCAGGGTACAGGCCTTCGCACAGACAATTGAGGGCCTGAGGCAGCGACAGCGGGGTGACAGACAGGCGACTTCAGAGCAGCGCCGTAGGAGCAGACCCGCTGAGATTCAGAGGGAAATTCCTAGGGGGCCGAGACCACGGTTTTCAGATAGGCCACCCAGATCTGTACCACCGGTATAGCAGCAAAGGGGCAGGTTCATTCGCCGGAGTCAGTCGGAGTCCGGTAGCAGTTCACGGACAGTAGCCTCACCTCAGCAGCGCAGGGTAGAACACAGTAGATTTACATCCACCCCTTGTCCTATATGCCACCGACTACATTCTGGAGCATGCAGGCAAGGCTTTCCAGGGTGTTATTACTGCGGACAGGAAGGGCATTTAATGAGAGATTTGTCCAGCCAGGGGACAGGGTAGTCAGGATGATCTGGATAGAGCATCAGTAGGGCCACGAGTTCCAGCAGCCTCAGCAGGGCGCAGACCCTCAGGTTCAGGGAATAGGGGCTGAGGTAGACCAGGAGCCTCTGGCTCAGGTGCAGGCCCCAGCCGTACCTATGCATTACCGGGGAGGCAGGATTCAGAGACATCTCCCGACGTAGTCACAGGTACATTGATTATCTGTTCATATCCTGTTTATGTATTGATTGATCCAGGGTCTACATTGTCATATATCACACCATTTATGGCCCGAAAGTTGGGTATCGAACCAGAATTGCTTCAGCAGCCCTTTTCAGTGCTTACACCGGTCGGTGACTCGATTACAGCTAAAAGAGTTTACCGAGGGTGTACAGTAGAGGTTGCTGATCGCCAGACCACAGTAGACTTAATAGAACTTGAGATGGTCGACTTCGATGCCATTATGGGTATGGACTGGTTAGTGCCATGCTACGCCGACTTAGAATGCTGGACCAAGACGGTCCGATTCCACTTTTTGGGGGAAGCAGTGTGAGAGTGGAAAGGGATACACCTACGCCGAAAGGTAGGTTTATTTCCTACCTTAAGGCAAGAAAATTAATAGCAAAGGGATGTATTTGCCACCTAGTTAGAGTCCAGGACGTTCGGGTGGAACCTCCGACTCTTCAGTCTGTTCTAGTGGTTAATGAATTCCCTGACGTATTCCCGGATGAGTTGCCTGGTGTCCCTCCCGAAAGGGAGATAGATTTTGCGATTGACTTGTTACCAGGTACTCAGCCGATATCGATTCCTCCTTATCGTATGGCTCCTGCAGAACTCAGAGAATTAAAGGAACAGTTGAAAGATTTGTTAGATAAAGGTTTTATCAGGCCGAGTACTTCACCGTGGGGTGCACCAGTTTTATTCGTGAGAAAGAAAGATGGCTCGCTCCGAATGTGCATAGATTATCGGCAACTAAACAAAGTTACAGTGAAGAACAAATACCCGCTCCCGAGAATAGATGATTTGTTTGACCAGTTGCAGGGGGCCAAATGTTTCTCTAAGATAGATCTGAGGTCCGGATACCACCAGGTCCGGGTTCGTGAAAGAGACATTCCAAAGACTGCTTCCAGGACCAGGTATGGTCACTTTGAATTCCTAGTTATGTCTTTCGGGCTGACGAATGCTCCCGCAGTGTTCATGGACCTGATGAACAGCATATTCAGACCGTATTTGGATCTGTTTGTGATAGTATTTATCGATGATATTATGGTATATTCTCGTTCAGAGACAGATCACCAGAACCATTTACGAACAGTACTCCACATCCTTAGAGAACGTCAGCTGTACGCCAAGTTTTCTAAGTGTGAGTTCTGGCTGAACTCAGTTGCCTTTTTGGGGCACATCGTGTCGGATGCTGGTATATAGGTAGACACACAGAAAATAGAGGCGGTCAAGACATGGCCCAGACCTACCACTCCGACCGAGGTCCGCAGTTTCTTGGGTTTAGCAGGATATTATCGGAGATTTGTTGAAGGATTCTCCACTATAGCAGCACCTCTGACAAAACTGACACAGAAAGCAGTAAAATTTCAGTGGACGGAGGCATGTGAGCAGAGTTTTCAAGAGTTGAAAGACCGATTGACCTCCGCCCCAGTACTAGCATTGCCAGAAGGAACAGATGGGTATGCGGTGTATTGCGACGCTTCAGGTTTGGGACTGGGTTGTGTGTTGATGCAGCATGGTAAGGTGATTGCTTATGCTTCCAGATAGCTGAGGAAACACGAAAAGAACTATCCGACCCATGACCTGGAACTGGCCGCAGTGATCCACGCTCTGAAAATTTGGAGGCATTATCTGTATCCCGTCCATGTAGACATTTTCACAGATCATAAAAGTCTTCAATACATTTTCACACAGAGGGAGTTAAATCTGCAGCAACGTCGCTGGTTAGAATTGTTGAAAGACTATGATGTAAATATTCTATATCATCCAGGAAAAGCTAATGTAGTAGAAGATGCCGTGAGCCGTAAGTCAATGGGGAGTTTGGCGTATTTGCGGCCCTAGAAGCGGGAATTAGCCAAGGAAATTCATTAACTAGCTGGGTTAGCCGTTCGAGTAGTGGAGACAGAAAATAACAGAGCGGTGATTCAGAATTCTGCCGAGTCATCACTAGTTACAGAGGTAAAGGAACGGCAGTACGAGGACCCTGACTTAGTCCAGCTCAGAGATAGAATTCAGGAAGGTAAAGAGACAGATTTCCAAGTGACTGAAAATGAAGTACTACGTTGTGGGGGTCGTCTATGTGTCCCGAATGTTTCAGGGCTTCGCCAGCAGATCATGCATGAGGTACATTACGCTCGTTATTCCCTCCATCCAGGAGCAACGAAAATGTACCACGACATCAGAGACATCTACTGGTGGCCAGGTATGAAATCTGAAATAGCTGAATTTGTATCTAGATGTCCTAACTGCCAGCAGGTGAAAGCGGAGCACCAGAAACCAGGCGGTCTGACGCAGGATATAGCTGTGCCTATGTGGAAATGGGAAGCGATAAATATGGATTTTGTAACAGGATTACCCCGTACCAGACGCAGAAATGATTCCATTTGGGTAATAATTGACAGGCTGACAAAATCAGCTCATTTCCTACCAGTGAAGGCTACCTTCTCAGCTGAGGATTATGCCGAAAGTTTTTCTAGAAAATAAAGTAAGTAGTCCTATAGATAACAGCGTACATTCGAGGATGAATGTTCTTAAGGGGGGGAGAATGTTATACCCCGTAGAATTCCCGGAACCTAGACGACCTATTCACACGTTGGTCAAGCATATTGAAGGCCATACGTGCTAGAGAAAGGCCGGAAAAAAGATCGGACGAGAAACCCGTCGAACCATCGCGGGAGGAGCTGAGGCAGAGCCCCTCCGCGATGGCAGCGTGTCACGGAGGTGAGGCCTCCGCGATGGCTCCGTGACACGTTGCCCAGGTTCAGGCCCAAGTATATAAAGCCCCACTTCGGTTTTAATTGAGTAAAATCTTTAAAATTTCCAGAGAACAGAGGGCAAACGTAGAGAAAGAGAAAGGAACGAAGGAAATCATATATTTTCGTCCGATTACGCTGCCAAACGCTGCCCAAACTTAAATTAATCCAAGATACCGAAGTATTTAGCAGCGGAGAGCATTCCTACGGATTCAGTTTCGTAAAATACGGCCGAAGAATCGTCGAGCCACCGAGCTAAGGTAAGTGGAATTGCTCTAAATTAATGTCTATGTGTTCCTAGCTGAGAAGTGAATATTTCTCCCTTCTGGACCGCTGAAAAATAACGAGTTTTCGACCGTTTTTCGAAAGGTTAAAGTTGGGATAAATATATATATCTAAAGTGATAATTTCTCCCGAATATTAATGTATTTAGTCCTAATTGACGTGTATATGAATGTAGTTGGGAGAAACAGCAGAAGTACCGACGGAAATCACACTGGTCAGTCGGACACTCAGAAACCAGGTATGTAAAGTTATTCTTTCGACAAGCCAGGAAGTACAGCTTAGAAAGTAAATAGAATAAAGGCTATTAACCGATACCCAGCGTACAGGAACGATTTTAGTATAATTTCCAGCAAGCATGCTAGTACATTAATCACGTATCATGCGATAATCAGAATAGTAGATATTCAGGCAACACGTAGTACATCTGTTGAGATTGTATCCATTAGTAGATGGTACATTTTATGTTATTGAGCTATATCCAGATATAATCAGATAGACAGATAAAGGCCAGGTAGCAGTTAGACCAGCAATCAGAAGTAGTGTAAAACAGAATATAGTATCAGTTGTTTAATACAAACTGGCCTTGAGATACAAGAAGAGAATATGATTAGTATTTTTCATTTAAGCATGCTTGATGTGTATGTGTTTTGTATGTTGAGACTTGTTGTGGCATGTGGGCACCCTTTAGCATCCCCACCACCCCTGGGTTATAGCTGTGTCGATACCAGATTCAGATACCGCCACTAGCTGGGCAATGCCGTCCGACTAAAGGACGATGATGGCCGACCACCATGATAATACGGTCCAGACCACCCTGCTTGCAGGGGTAGTTCAGTTTACTCTACGCAGAGCTAGCACACCCTGTTTACAGGGGCAGACCACTCTGTGTGCACACCTGTGCCCAGAGGCAGGAGTCTTCGGACTCAGACACAGTTTATTGTCAGAGGCCAAGGCCTGAGCTACGTACCCAAGGGGGCCGGTAGGAGGAGCTCACAGTTATCAGATGAGGGGAGTGACTTGTTTTTGGTTGGTTTAGACCCGGGTAGGGGTAAATAGATTGCTTGCTTGGTTGGCACCTTCCGGCTTATGGGGGTCGGTCAGGTATTGTATGTACTGTTATGTATATTGATATGTGCTAGTAGATACTAATAGACAGAAGGACGATATGTCTTCAGGTACGTTCAGTTAGTTGCAGAATGTATAAACTCTCCCCAGTTATCCTCAGTTAGGTAGACTCAGCTACTTCCTGCTTAAATGTCATGTTATTGTGCTATTCGTTTCAGTTGCATATTTCAGTTTGCTTTACATGCTCAGTACCTGTGGTACTGACGCCCATCGGGGCGCTGTATTGCTTGCCTACAGGTACTCACGGACGAGGAGCCGATCCCTCGTGATTCCAGCCAGCCAGTGAGTCATCAGCTCCTGTCATCCGGAGTCTGATTCCCAGAGGTGTAGCTCCTTTTCTTTTGTTGTGCAGTATGGGTAGGTCGGGGCCCTGTCCCGATCATTTCTATTAGTTTCTTACAGTATTCGTAGAGGCTTGCAGTCTGTATATATTCCTTGTGGTTATTTGAGCCGGTCGTGTGGGGTCGTGCAGTCTGCTGTAGCTGTTTTGTGTTCCAGTTTATGTTGGCCGTGTGGGGCCTTAGTTTGACAGTAGTGGTGACCTTGCCGGTCACGTAGTTTTATAGCAGTCTTGTGTTGAGTTACAGATAACTAGACAGCATGGTAGCCTTGTCGGCCCGCATAGGTTCCTTGTTACAGGTCTGTTTCTGGTTAGCTGTTGTCACAGGTTCAGATGGCTACAGGCCAGTTGGCCGGAGGCTGTAGTTACAGCCGTTATATAGCCGATTTGTTTCTTGAAATAAGGCCAAAGCCAGCCAAAGCACCAAATGTGCTCAGGCTGGACCAGTTAGCAGTCCAGAGTCTAGCAGGCACCAAGTGCTGTCATACCCCCCAAGGTGGGGTGTGACATCTATATTGAATGATTTGCCATGATTAGTTATTAATGTGATGTGGAAATTGGATGTCGAGAGTTTTTTCTATTCGTTCTATTATCTAAACATAATCCCTGAGTGCTGAGAATATTTAAGTTAAAGGAGGGAGATGAGGCCTCCCAAGGGTCAAACAAACTGACTGAGTGGTAAACACCGAGAGGTCTGAAATAAAATTTGATAACATGATTGTCCTGAGATGAGTGACTCGTGTCTGAGGGGAGCATCTAGGCAAGCAATGATGATTGAGTGGCTCATGTTCGAGAGAAGCATCCGAACGAGCAGATGAATGGGAGTTGGTACCACGCTGATACAGTACATGGATTTCTAGAGTCCCCTACAGGTCTTGACTGGAAGGGAAAAAATAAGACCCTCTGGCATATGTGTACATCAATGTTCAATGTTGGAGTATTCATGGTGATTTGACAGAGGTGTATACCTGGCATTTCACCATTCTTTACATTGTCTTACTGAGTGTAAAGCAATAAGACTGATCTGGGAATGTGAGAACTTGAATGCGATAAGCTTATGGTCATGTATTTTGTGTATACGAGTTGTTGATATGTTTATAATGATTTGACTGTTTATGTGAAGTTAATTGAGGACTCATGATGAGATGTGAAATCTATCATGAATGGTTCATTGTAAATTCTCTATGAGTGTTATATGTTGAACTTTTATTGAAAACTATGAATAGCTTGGATGAACATGATGAATAGAATGTTGGAAAGAGTTAAGAGAATTGTGGGTGTGCAACTAAGTTGAGCTACTGCCAAGGCAGTATTGTTGCAGCGGGACATATTCTATTGTGGCGAGACTGTGGAAGCGATCAAGTGACCACTGCAACGAGGCCTAATCTAGTGAGCAGGCCGACTAACACCCTATACAAATTGAATTTCTGAATGAGTATTATTTACTGAGATTGTGTCTTGAGGTGATTGCATATTGTTTTCTCAGCTATATAAATGGTATTATTTAAGGTCGGCCAATGATGCCTACCAGTACTATGTTTATACTAACTCTACTCCTCTACTTCTTTTCTGAGTGCAAACCTAGATCTCGAAGCTCATCTGGAACTTATCTCTAGAGTAGTAGTAGACTCATAGAAAGGTGAGTGGCTCAAGAAGTGTTGTTCGACTCCTTCGAAGAAGATGTCGCTTGTCTGGACATTGATTTTTTCTTGTTCTTTTCTTTGTTAGATTAATCTTTAGACAATGTTAGGTAGATTTCCTCATGTACAATGACTATCAGGTTCTGGGAGTGCTTTAAACAGCGGGTTGTTATTATTTTTCTTTTATTCTAGTGATGCTTCTGTTATTCATTTTCATAATGTGATCAATTTCTAATAACTATTGATGGTTTTGCGGTAATTAGTTGGAAATCATTGGTTTGTCCACCGGAGGGTTAGTGTGGGTGCCAATCATGACAACTTTGATCTTGACAAAAGACTTTGAGTTGTGGGAATGGAAAAGTGTTAGAATTACTAAACTACTGGTTAGTAGAGCACTACTACAGTGGTGGGATTCCTATTGCAGCAAGACCGCCGTAGTGGTCAGAGTGCTCGTTATAGCGATTGTGGAAAGGCCTTCGAGCTTTACTGTAGTGAGACCCTAATTGCTATAGTGGATCCGTTGCAATGAGAAAGGGACTGCTACAGCGGACTTCCTGAGACAGAATGCATGTTTAAGTCAGAAATTGGAGGTTTTACACCTAATAATTTTAAGGCACAAAGTTTGAGAGCTCAGGTGCGATTTTTCAAGGGAAAGAGCGATTTCTTCTTCCAAGGTAAGATTTTCTTATTAATCATTCCATCTTTTGAATATCAAACACCCTAGAATCAATGGATGTTCTTTAATGGTGAATTTCAAGCTGAAAACCCTATAGCTATAAAAGTTAGGGTAAGTTGATGGGTTTTGATGTTTATAGATTCCTAGGCTTAAAAGTAAGTGACCAATACTTCCGGGGGAATGTGAATGTACTAGTGCGTCAATGTGATAGTTTGAGAGTTAGAATTCGATAAAGTTGGAACCATTAGCACTAAAAACTACTTTGAAGGGGCTTGCAGGAGTAGAAGCTCCATGAACTAGGTTGGAATGATCTTTTTGGGGCTAAATTATGATGACTTAACTCGTACGTAATGAATTGAACCTTGATAACCGGTAGAATGAGGTAGGTATTGAATTCCCAAGCCTTGATTTTAAAGGTAGATGATTGAATACTACTAATTTGCTTGTTTTAGACATTGAACATTCTGAAGTGTTGAGAAAAGGCAAAGCTCCCGCAAAAAGTAGCTTGCATATTTCAATTCTTCGGTTGAGGTAGGTTACAATTTTATGTAAATTTATACTTTGGCTAATGCCTTGTATGTGTATGAATTGATGAGTATGTTTGGTTGGTCTTCAAACATTGATAGTGATAAGGTTTTTGTAACTTAACTATGCTATTTGAATGAGCTCTGAAATTATTGAAGTTTGTGAATATTATTCATGATTTTAAAGTACAATTGTGATAATTAATATGTACTTATGAATTGTGTAGTTTGATGACTGATTTGAGAGTTTATTACAATATGTTGATGATTTTGGGGTAATACCCCATTATCTTGGTATGAGAGATCCATGTCCAAGGAAAGCGTCTAGACGAGAGATTATGATTTGAGTAGCTCATGTTCGAGGGGAGAATCTAGATGAGCTATCAAGATCTGAGTAGCTCATGTATTATGTGAGTATTCGAATGAGTAGATGAGTGGGAGCGGGTACCATGTTGGTACAGTACATGAATTTCTAGAGTCCCATGTAGATCATGACTGAAAGGGCATACATAAGACCCTCTAGGATGTGTGTATAGATATGAAAATGATGAGCGACAGACATGAGATCAGGTTCAGTATAGTGTGAAACTGATAAGATATAGAGCTATATAGCTATATGTTTCGTGTGGACATGATTCCATTGCATTTATTTTGATTTGTGTTCTTTATAACTTATGATAATTTGTTTTCTAGCTTTGAGAACTATAAATTTTCTGTTGATTGGTAATGTTTGGCCTAATGATGCAATAGAACTTCTAGTATTAGTGACTACATAGATGTATGAGTTGGGTGAACTTTGCATCTGGTTGTTGGTTTTTCTTGTTTGTTTATTGATTTATGCTGCATACTTGTTATTATTCAAGGTCAACCTATGATGTCTACCAGTACATAGTGTTTGTACTGATGCTACTCCTGTTCTTTTTTTCTGAGTGCAGACTGTGACCCAGGGAGTTCATCGAGATCACGCCTTTAGAGTTGTCTGACAGTTGATTTGAAGTTGAGCTAACTTCTATCTAGGCTACTGCAAATCCTCTTTTAGCATATGCCTGTTTATCCCAAGACACTGATTTAGACTTTTTGTTATTTTTACTACTCTTAGATATTATTAGTTAGAGTCCTTTATACAATGACTTTCGGATCATTGGGGTTGTAATAGATAGTTTCACTGTTATTTTTTTTAATTCATGCGTTGAAGAATTCTGCTATTTATTTCATGAGTATTCTGATTTGATTAAAATGATCAATGTCGAAATACTGGGTTAGTTGAAAAATGATGGTTCACCCACCGAGGGTTAGTGTGGGTGTCAATCACAGCTATTTGGGTCGTAACAATCACACTCTAAAACCACAAGCTCTCATATTTTCTATTGAAAGAATGACAACCCTATTAGAGCTTCCATCGTATCCATGCTAATAGATGAACAATGAAAGTTATATATATATATATATAGAGAGAGAGAGAGAGAGAGACACACAGACACATAGAAATGATGAATTAACATTACTAATTAAAAGGCATTAGAGATATTTCATTGTAGCTTCATCTTAGTCACTTGAGTTTATGGTTTATATTTCAACTAAATAATGATTCTCTTTTTTTCTCCCTCATTTCCTCTTTTCAAATCTACTTAGCCAAAAGAACATATAAATAGAAGACTAATAAAATTTCAAAAGAAAGATACCTCTGAAGGGATATTCTGGCTCATAGTATATGAGAGTCTTGTTGTGGAAATTTGAGCTATTTTCCACCAATAGCAACACTAATAATGGCTAACAATGATAAATAAGAAGCAGAAAAGAAAATAAAGAGAATACCAAGATTTGACGAGGTTCGGCCAATTATGCCTAAGTCCCCGGACACCACTACAAATATATTTCTCCGAGAAGATTACAAGAGAGAAAATAAACTAAGCCTCTAGAAGAGTTAGAAGGCTTCAAGTTTGGTGTGATAAAACCAAAAGGGGGAGGCTTCCTTTTATAGTCTAAGGTTGCCTCCCTATTTCTACTCATCTTCCAATGTGGGACTTTGAGCCAAAAAACAACAAATCTCCACCTTGGCAAAAAGTCCCAAAAGTTACAAAATCTTCTCTCACAACTATCTCTAGTAGTGTCTTCAAATGCACCTATGGTGCTACCCATGTGCAATCTTCACAATATTGATCAAATTCATACAATGTTGAAATTTGATCGATGTCACTATCTTGGTCATCATATCTGCAGGATTTTCAGCTGTCTGGATCTTCTGAAGTAGTATTTCACCTTCTTCCAGAATCTCCCTTACAAAGTGATATCGAACATCTATATGCTTCGTTCGTGCGTGATAGACTTGGTTCTTTGCTAAACAAATAGCACTCTGACTGTCACAATGCACCTTGACGTGCTTTTGACCAACTCCCAAATCCTTCAGCAACCCTTGAAGCCAAATAGCCTCCTTAACAGCTTCGGTAACAGCCATATACTCTGCCTCTATAGTAGACAAAGCGACTGTTGACTGCAAAGTAGACTTCCAACTAACCGGTGCCTTTGTAAGTGTAAACACATAACCGGTAGTTGATCTTCGTTTGTCCAAATCACCGGCATAGTCGGAATCACAATATCCAACTACATATTGACCAATCTTTTTATCCTGCTCAAATAATAACCCAACATCCACGGTGTTCCGAATATACCGTAGAATCCATTTGACAGCTTGCCAATGTCCTTTACCAGGATCATGCATATACCTGCTCACAACCCCAACTGCTTGTGAAATGTCAGGTCTTGTACACACCATAGCATACATCAAGCTACCAACAGCATTTGCATAAGGAATTTTTGCCATATATTCTCGTTCAGCATCATTCTTCGGAGATAAATCAGCACTAAGTTTCATATGAGGAGCAAGTGGGGTACTCACAGATTTTGACTTGTCATTGATGCCAAAACGTTGCAGCACCTTTCTCAGATATTGCTTCTGAGTTAGACGAAGTTGCCCCAATTGTCTGTCTCTATTTATCTCCATGCCGAGAATCTTCTTAGCTTCCCCTAAATCTTTCATCTCAAATTCTTGCTTTAGTTTAGCTTTCAGCTTGTCAATTTCTCCAGAATTCCTTGAAGCTATCAACATATCATCAACATAAAGAAGAAGATAGATGAAAGATCCATCTTGTAGCTTGCGCAAATACACACAATAATCGTATTTGCTTCTTGTGTACATCTGCCCCAACATAAACTTGTCAAATCGCTTGTACCACTGTCTTGGAGATTGCTTCAATCCGTACAATGATTTTTCAAGTTTGCATACCATATTTTCTTTCCCAGCAACCTTGAACCCTTCTGGCTGAGTCATATAGATTTCCTCCTCCAAGTCTCCATGTAAAAATGCAGTTTTTACATCAAGTTGAACTAGTTCCAAATCCAGCTGAGCTACCAAGGCCAATAAGATTCTGATTGAGGAATGTTTCACTACTGGAGAAAAAACTTCATTATAGTCAATTCCCTCCATCTGAGCATAGCCTTTAGCTACCAATCTCGCCTTGTAGCGAATGTTTTTCTTGTCAGGAAATCCTTCTTTCTTTGTATATATCCATTTGCATCTAATAGCCTTCTTTCCCTTCGGTAGACTTGCTAGCTTCCAAGTCTGATTCTTATGAAGAGACTGCATCTCTTCATTCATAGCATTCTTCCACTCTTCATCTTCGGAACTTTGAATTGCTTCTTGATAAGTGGTAGGAATACCATCATTCACTATTATAGATGCATGAGCCACCATATCACTAAATCGAGCAGGTTTGTGTCTTACCCGTTGTGGCTTCCTTAATGCAATAGGTTCTTCTTGCTGGTGAGGTCCTTGGGTTGGAACCTCTTCTTCATTTGACTCCTCTTCTACCATAGGAGTTTCTCCATCTTTGAACAGAACTGGATTGATTCTCCTTTCAAACTTCACCTGTTGCGGAGCACTATTGATCTGTTGAATGTCATCCTTCTTCAACATGGAAGATTCATCAAAGGTAACATCTCTGCTAAGGATTATCTTCTTTGTTTCAAGACACCAGAGGCGGTATCCTTTAACACCAGTAGTGATCCCCATAAAGAGCGCTTTCTTGGCTCTCGGATCCAACTTCGATCCCTTCACATGATAGTATGCAGTGGAACCAAACACACGTAAGGAATCATAATCATTAACAGGTTTTCCAGACCAAACCTCTAAAGGAGTTTTACCACCAATAGCAGTTGATGGTAAACGATTAACAAGATGGCTTGCATATCTCACAGCCTCAGCCCAAAATTGTCTGTCCAACCTAGCATTAGACAGCATACACCGAACTTTCTCCAGCAATGTTCGGTTCATCCGTTCGGCCACCCCATTCTGTTGTGGTGTATGTCTAACTGTGAAGTGTCTCACAATACCTTCATCTTGACAAACTTTGTCAAACGGATCACTTCGATATTCACCTCCGTTGTCTGTTCTGAGGCGTTTGATCCTTTTGCCAGTCTGAGTTTCAATCATCTTTTTCCACTTAAGGAAACAATTTAACACTTCATCCTTTGACTTCATAGTGTACACCCACACTCTTCGTGAGAAGTCATCAACAAAAGTAACATAATAGTGTTTTCCTCCCAAAGAAGTTGTCTTGGAAGGACCCCACACATTAGAGTGAACATAATCCAGAATACCTTTAGTATCATGGATTGCAGTGCCAAATTTCACTCTCTTCTGCTTTCCCATCACGCAATGCTCGCAGAAATTCAGCTTACAAGTTTTTGTATCTTTCAATAATCCTTGCTTTGCTAGAAGTTGCAAGGATTTTTCACTTGCATGCCCCAATCGCATATGCCACAACTTAGTTGCATCTGACCCTTCATCATCAAGAGTTGCAACTGCAGCTGTCCCAACAATTGTATTACCATCATAGTAATACAAATTATTCTTCCGGGTGCCTTTAAGCATCACCAGAGCTCCAGAGACTATTTTCAAGACTCCATCTCGCATTGTCACCGTCAATCCTTTGGATTCTAGGACTCCCAAAGAGATGAGATTCTTCTTCATGTCAGGTACATACCTGACCTCTGTCAAAACTCTAGTTGATCCATCATGATTCTTTAAGTTGACTGAACCAATTCCTATTGTTTCACAAAATGTGTCGTTGCCCATATAGACAACTCCACCGTCTATCTCTTTAAACTCAAAGAACCACTCCCGGATATGACAAATATGTTGGTTGCATGCTGAGTCAAACAACCACTTGTCAGATCGCCTTGTGGAGGTTGTAACAACCAGTGAAAGATCTGAATCTTCATCACTGTATTCAGCAGCACATGACTCTGCAACAGCTTTGCATTTTTCAACTTTGCCCTTATTTTTCAATTTCGGGCAATCTTTCTTCCAGTGCCCCTTCTCTCTACAAAAGGCACATTCATCTTTACTCGGTATGCTTCTTGACTGAGATTTCCCTCTTCTTCCTTTCTTCTGGTTTTGTGGTCTGCCTCTTGCTACCAGTGCTTCTGCAACCACCTCTGCATGCTTGCTTTCCTCCCTGTCTTTTTTCCTCAATTCATAACTATATAGAGTACTACATACTTCACTGAGGGAAACTTGGTCTTTCCCATGAAGTAACATAGCTTCTATAAATTCATACTCTTCAGGAAGTGAAAACAGCAACATCAATGCCAGATCTCCATCTTTGAAAGTTTCATCAAGGTTCCTCAAATCAGCTACTGCCTTGTTAAAAGCAGTAATATGATCGTTCATGGTGGTACCCGGTTGATAACTAAACCGGAATAACTTCTTCTTCATGAAGTGCTTATTGTGACCGCTCTTCTTCAAGAATTTCTCCTCCAATGCCTTCCATAGCTTACTTGCAGAAGTTTCCTTTGAGAATGAATATTTCTGCTCTCTGGAAAGGCATGAGCGAATAGTACCACACGCCAACCGATTGATGGTCTTCCATTCTTTTTCTTCAATTTCTTCTGGTTTCTCTTCTTCAATAGCAATGTCTAGACCTTGCTGGAAAAGCGCGTCTAGAACTTCACCTTGCCACATCCCGAAATGACCCATACCGTCAAAAATCTCCACCGCAAATCTTGCATTTGGCACAGCAAATCTCGTCAAAATTGACGACGAAGATGCTGCCGAAGTTGATGTAGTGGAAACTGTGGCTCTCGAAGTCTGCTCCTTATTATCAGCCATTTTTGCTCTAAAGTGAAAAATTACCAGTAATAATTTAGCCAAAAAAATGCACCAGGAAAATTCCCAGGAAAAACTGGAGGGGTCACACGGTCCCACTTAAAAACCAGTTTCCTTAGACAGAACTTCCCTAGACATGCACTTAATTAGACAATATATTACTTAGCAATTTTAACACAAATTTACAAAAAAATAATCTCAAGAAAATTTTTCTGATGTGGAGGATCAGTTAAAACCGCAACCACAGAGCATACTAAAATTTCAAGAGAAATCGCAACCAAAAGCTCTGATACCAATTGTTGTGGAAATTTGAGCTGTTTTCCACCAATAGCAACACTAATAATGGCTAACAATGATAAATAAGAAGCAGAAAAGAAAATAAAGAGAATACCAAGATTTGACGAGGTTCGGCCAATTATGCCTAAGTCCCCGGACACCACTACAAATATATTTCTCCGAGAAGATTACAAGAGAGAAAATAAACTAAGCCTCTAGAAGAGTTAGAAGGCTTCAAGTTTGGTGTGATAAAACCAAAAGGGGGAGGCTTCCTTTTATAGTCTAAGGTTGCCTCCCTATTTCTACTCATCTTCCAATGTGGGACTTTGAGCCAAAAAACAACAAGTCTGGGAGAAGAATTAAACATAGATCTTGATAAGAGAAAATAAATATGCATTTGTTAATCATAAAAATAACATTTATTAACCATTTTTCGATCATATTTCTGAAAAATAGCTACTATTATAAAATTCTGAATTTCACTGTTGAAACTCCATGAAAATGTGTTGGGAGTTTCACATGTGAATTTGAAATTTTATGACAATGAATACTTTTTAATTACAAGAATCTTAAAAATGGTTTATTTATAAGTTTTATCCTTTTTTATAAAAATTGAGTGTAGGCTATCATATGTGTATGTGAGAAAGAGAATATTTAATACCTTAAAGTAGAATTCATGTCATGTTGATCAAACACAAATGGATCTAATGCGGGTGAAACATATGGATATTGAATCTGATGATTTTTATTTGGGGGGTGGTTCCTACAAAAAATACAATAAAGAAAGAATGAGAAATATGTTAATAAATCATGAACTACACTATTTAGTTCAATTTTCCTTTTTCTTTTGTAACAATATTTAGATAATTTATTGTCTAACTACATAGTAATGCAGCAATTATGTGTTAGTTTGGTTCATAGACAATTTAATAGTTACAAAAGGATTAATAATGCAGAAAATAGTAATGACAAATTATAATATAGATATTAGTAATTACAAGAATCCTAAGAGTTGTTATTTTATAAGTTTTACCCTTGTTATAAAAATCGAGTGTAGGTTATCATATGTGTATATGTAAGAGAGAATATTTAATACCTTAAAACATAATTCATATCGTGTTGATTAAATACAAATGGATCTAATGGGGGTGAAATATATGGATATTGAATCTGATGATTTTTATTTGGTGGTTGGTTCCTACAAAACAATAAAGAACGAATGAGAAATAGGTGAGTAAATCATGAACTACACTATTTAGTTCAATTTTCCTTTTTCTTTTAGAACAATATTTAGAAAATTTAATGTCTAAACACATAGTAATGCATCGATTATGTGTTAGTTTGGTTCAAAGACAAGTTAATAGTTACGGAAGGATTAATAATGCAGAAAATAGTAATGACAAATTATAATATAGATATTAGTAATACATGGATTAGTAATGTAGTGATTATTTATTTTTGAATAATTGATATATTACAAATTAGTATATAATGTATGATTTAAAATATTTATTTAATGTTAAAAAAATACAAGTAAATTTTTAACTATTATAAGTGTTAGTTCTATTAGTCTATGATTTTAATTCATGTATTGCTAATAATCTTACTTTTGTTTCACATTCTTTTCCGCATAAAATAATATATAAAATCTTACATAACTTATACAAGTATTCTTCTTAGGAAGAACAAAAACTAACAACGTAACATTGTATTGCTTAATAATGATTTTTATACAAATATTAAATTTTTTTAAACTCAACCAAATATGGTATAAATTGATGTTGATTCTATATATGTGGATCAAATATTCTCCAGTCCTAACGGGGCTGTTTTGGTTTGTAGAATAAAAAATAATAATTTTTAGATAAAATACGAGATTATTTTATTATTATTTGAAGTTTGGAATAAATAGCAGTTTAGAATTAATTATATCATAATTATAAAACTATTTGTATATTACCTTCTTTGTGGGACAACAATTTTGATATCATTAATTTTGAATACCAAAATGATAAAGATGCTCTTTCTGAGGCTCTCTCCCAAAGCACTTTAAAAAATTTAAAGCTAAGAATTCATAACAATAATGAATTCACTAACTAGAAGAAGTACCTTAACTGAACAAAGTCATGGTCAATAGAAGTTTGTAAAATTTTCTCATACAGATTTTCTGAAACATCTCTATTTTGAGACCTAACAATTCATACGTATATAGAGCAAAGTGTTTGAATCCAAAAAGAAATGAATTGACAAATTAGAAAAGAGAAAGAGATAAATTTTTTACGTCTTGAAACGGGAGAAATCAGAGAATCATAAGTTCAAGAATAAGCTAAGTCTTCTTAATCTTACAACGAAATAAAAAAAAAGGAAAATATATAAATAAATTATGGACTACAATATCTAATTTGATTTGTTTTTCCATTTTGTAACGATATTAGATTAATTAGTTGTATAAAAACTTAGTCAAGCAGGGATTATGAGCCACTTTATTTTGAGATAAGTTACATAGGGATTAATAGAATGGGTATCGCGATATAGATATTACTATTACATAGATTAGTAATTTTGAGCTTATTTTTTATTGAATAATTAATATGAAAGAAATTAATATACAAAATACAATTCACAATATTTGTTTGTGTTGATATATAACAAGGGTTTTATTGAAGAACAAGAAAAAAAAGAATCAAAAAGGCTAACTGAGAATTGAATACCATGTAAAGATATGACACCTGGGCCTAACTCAACCTCAAAAGCTAGCTCATGAGGGGAGGATTGCCCAAGTCCATATAAACAAACATCGAATACAATGATCTAGAATGGGGAAGGGGGTGTCTATATATAGGCATAAACTAAAATCCTAATGCCCATAGGAATAGGACTACCTAAAATCCTAATGCCCATAGGACTACCTATAATCCTAATGCCCATAGGACTACCTAAAATCTTAATGCCCATAGGACTACCTAAAATCCTAAGGCCCATTTGCTAACAATTATATGGGCTAACATTCCCTCTCAAACTCATAATGCGACAGTAATAAGCATTGAGAGTTTGTCACACAAGAAACGAAACCGAGACATCGACTGAGCCTTCGTAAAAAGGTCAGCAATCTGCAAGGCTGATGGAACAAAAGGAAGAGATATAGTCCCGAGCTGGAGATGATGACGAGTGAAGTGACAATTAATCTCAATGTGCTTCGTCCGCTCATGGAAAACAGGGTTCTTTGCAATTTGCATCGCACTCTTGTTATCACAATGTAGAGAAGTAGGCCGAGAAATGTGAACCCCCATATCTGCAAGAAGCCAGCGTAACCAAACAATCTCAAAACAACGATAAGAACAAAATACCCTAGTCACAAAACAAACCAACAACGGCGTCCAAATCAAACCAAACCAACAACGACAATCATACAACGCGGTCCAAATCAAACCAAACCAACAACGAATTTAGCGGAAGCATCAAACACAGGAGAACATCAACTCGATCCGCGAAAATTGGTGATTATTTACAAGTAGGGAAGAATCGATTTATTTTGGCTCTGATACCATGTTGATATATTACAAGGGTTTTATTGAAGAACAAGAAAAGAAAGAATCAAAAAGGCTAACTGAGAATTGAATACCATGTAAAGATATGACACCCGGGCCTAACTCAACCTCAAAAGCTAGCTCATGAGGGGAGGATTGCCCAAGTCCATATAAACAAACCATCGAATACAATGATCTAGAATGGGGAAGGGGGTGCCTATATATAGGCATAAACTAAAATCCTAATGCCCATAGGAATAGGACTACCTAAAATCCTAATGCCCATAGGACTACCTATAATCCTAATGCCCATAGGACTACCTAAAATCCTAATGCGCATAGGACTACCTAAAATCCTAAGGCCCATTTGCTAACAATTATATGAGCTAACAGTTTGTTCTTTAAATTGAAATAAAAACAATTCTTTCTATTACAAGTATTAGTTCTATCATCATAGAATTTTAATCCATGTATTGCTAATAACTATGTTTTTACTTCACTATCTATGAATAACTTTATTTCGGTATTAATTATGAGAAAAAAACATCAACCGTGCATTGTAAAACATAACATTAATTTCTATGTAGAGATTAAATTTTCTCATACATATCCAACCAAACATGATACAAATCAATACTAATTTTGTTTGATCGCTATCCCTTTTGGGGGTTCATTTGGAACTGATTCACTATGTGTTCTTTTTCATCAATTTTTATTGAATTCAAGATAAGTTTTTACAAAAGACAATAAGGTCGGTACATTCTACTGTTATGCGGATCATGTAAATCAAATATTGCTTTAATCATTCACAAAGTTTTCTCTTTTTAATTTCAAGATAAAATCTTTTGCAGGAAAACAAGACGAGATAGGTTCCATTGAATTATACCATTGTTTAATTTGTGGGATATGATATAATAATTTTAAAATAAAATGTGAAATTATTTTATTCTCATTTGATTGAATTTTTATTTTGAGATAAGCATTTTTAGGAATAATCATATAAAAACTATGATATTATGTTTATACTACTTTCCGTGCAGTATAACAATCTTATAAAAACTAATTGATAAAATATTCAAACAATCAAAATGCCCTTTCTCAAGTCCTTTCTCCCGAAATTCTTTAAAAAATCTAAAACTAATAAGAGTTAATAAAAATAATGAATTTATTAATTCAAAAAGAAATACCTGAGTTGCATGAAGTCATGAAAACTAGGAATGTATAAACCCTTCTCATTCTGATATTTGAAAAATTATTACTTTGGGACATAAATTTATATATGTATAGAACAAAGTATTTAGATCTTAAAAAATAAATTGATAAATTAGAAAAGACAGAGAGAAAAAAACATCTTGAAACAACATAGGATAATAGCTTCAATAATAAGATAAGTCTCTTTCAAATCTTACAATCGAGTACACCATTAAGAAACTATACGTACATTATCTTATTTATAATACATTCATAGTAAATTTCATCATAATTGTATTTATTTTCCTATACTTTACGATATTAATGAATAGAAAAAATTGAAACTAGATTGATGAAATTAAGTCTGCATAATTCCAAAACCAACAGCGATTAATCAAATACCCTAGCCGTTTATTGCCAGTTTTAATACTTTTATCGTAATACATACTAGTTATTTAATTATAAGAGGAAACAAACCAATATACACCTTTACTTTTTAAAATTGTTCAATTTTATCCTCCATTATGCTATCTGATTAATTATCCTCATCGTTATGAAAGTTATTAAATGTACCCTTAAATTAATGTTTTACCTCAATCTGCCAATTTTTTTTAATTTTAATAGAAATTATTAATTTCAAATGGATCTCCATTTAAACACGATCCGTGACCCAGCATACTAAGATCTAATCAAAATAAAATCAAATAACCCATGGATTTTCTAAGAAATTAAACATGTTTAGTTGATTGAGAGGGAGCTATGGATGATCTTTTCTCCTCAACTCACACGTCATCTAAGGTTTTTCATTTAAAGTTTGTCGATGTGCATTTTTTTCTCCCTAAATATCTTTGATTATGTTTATTTGGGTTGTTTTTTTCAAAAAAAAAATTTCTATTTTTGTCTTCAAGTTGGGAGTTAACTAATATTGAGTTTTTTGAGTTACTTTTCCAAATTAGGACTTTAGTTACTTGTTAAACTGATAAATGAAGAATTCTTAAGATGTTTTAGAGAGAATCAATCATATATTGATATGTATAATTGTATATAGATGACTCCTATATACAGGAGAAGAATTAAGTAGAAGAAGTAGGATAACTACAAACTACAAGAGTCCTATTCTAGTTAAACAAGAAGAACTAAACACTTAGTCTCATACAATGACTTAAATAACTTTCTCTTTGAGCTCTACCATGGACTCTTGATTTTTATCTTCAACACTTCCCCTCAAGCTAGTGAGTGGTGGAGAAATTACTCCTATCTTGCTTCTAAAACCAGAAAACACTTGTTTAGACAAGGCCTTTGTGTGTATATCAACCAGATGATCCTTAGACCTCACAAATTGTGTGAGCAGCTATCCTCTGGCCACTTTTCTCAAACAGAATGGTAGTCCATATCCACATGTTTTGTCTAGGCATACATAACGGGATTCACTGTCATACATAAGGCACTTAAATTGTCACAATATAGAGTAGGAACTATCTGCAGATACACACAAATGTCATGAAGAACATAGCTGATCCATGTCATTTCAGCTGCAGTGGATGCCAAGGCTCTATACTCAGCTTCAGCACTTGATCTTGCTATTGTCGTTAGTTTCTTGGATGCCCAAGAGATGTAGTTTGCACCAAGATAAATAGTGTAGCCAGTAGTTGACCTCCTAATAAGTGATCAGCCTCCTCAGTCTGCATCTGAATAACCATATAACCTGCATGGTGATTGTGAAATTATTCTGAGCCCATAGTGCAGAGTCCCCTTAATGTACCTAAGAATACTTTTAACACCTTGAAGATGCCCACTGTTTGGATTTTGCATAAACTGACTGGCTAGATTTACTGCATGAGTGATATCAGGTCTAGTGAATGTTAAGTATTTGAAGGCTTCCCACAATGCTCCTGTATAGTGAGACATCCACAGGTTTTCCAGTAGCCTCTTGTACTCCATGCTTCTGTACTAGAGGTGTGTGCAGTGCTTTCGCTGAGGACATGTCAGTCTTCGCAAGAAGCTCAGTAGCATACTTGCGATGACTCAAATGAATTTCACCTGTGAAGTATCTAACTTCAATTCCCAAAAAGAACTGAAGAGGTCCAAGATCTTTCATGGAAAACTCTTTACCAAGTTTGAAAATAATCTCTGAGACATACTTTGAATTGCTTCCTGTTATAATTATATCATCTACATATAATAGGAGAAGAATTATTCCTCTCACATCGTGAAGTGTAAACAAGAAGTGTCTGCCTTTATATATAAAACAAAGATGAAGTAAGTGAAGGTTGAACCTGTCAAACTAGACCCTAGGTGCCTGTTTGAGGCCATACAATGCCTTCTTTAACAGACATACATGATTAGGATACCTGAGGTCAATGAAGCCTGGAAGTTGGCTCATGTGTACTTCTTCCTGTAAATGGCCATGCAGGAAAGTATTTTTGACATCTAGCTGTATGATCTCCCATTTTGAGCTGACAGCCACTGAGAGAACCACTCTTATGGTTGTGGCCTTGACCACAGGACTAAATGTCTCTTCAAAATCAACCCCTTCTAGTTGGAAAAAACCTCTTGCAACCAGTCTTTCTTTGTATCTGTCTATGGTTCCATTTGCCTTCAGTATAGTTTTAAACACCCATTTAGAGCCAACTATGTTCATTCCTGCAATTTTAGGAACCAGTGTCCAGGTTTGGTTGTTGTGAAGAGCATCAATCTCCTCTAATGCAAGCAAGCCAGTGAGGAGACTTTAATGCTTCCTTTGTAGTTCTTGGTTCTCTATATGCCTCTTCTCTGCTTGCAGCAAGAGACATGTGAGTTACAGAAGTTGACTTTGCCTTGTGCCTTGTCACCATATGATGTCCTTGATTCTTAGGAACAATAGAATCTATAGTACTATGGCTGCATTCAGTCTCAGTGCTTGTAGAAACTTTTGATTGTGGACTACTAGTGTTGAACCAACCTGAAAGATCAACTTCCAACTATATAGCTTGAGGATCAGTTATAGAGAAAACATTTGATTGTGGTGCATTTGTGCTTTGTGACTCAACAGCTTCATCATCTGATGAAGTCTCTATATCACCATCATCAGATAATTGGTCAATTGAACCATCTCTTGAAGGCTAAGTGTTAGTCACCACTTCATCATCAACAAGAATGGTAGGCTAAGTGTTAGTCACCACTTCATCATCAACAAGAATGATAGGTTGAGTGCCAGACACAGCTGCATCACCAACTGCATTTCTTGTCACCACATCAGTAGAAGGATAAGAAACATAATGAGAAACATCACAACTAGACAACACTTCCCCTGAATCTGGTGCCTGCAACTTAGAAAAGAACTCAACAAAAGTAGCTACGTGAGGTGAAATATCAATTTGTGCCTGTGATTGAGACAAATTCATAGAAGGCGGTGTGGATTCATCAAAGATGACATGTCTGGATACATAGACATTTTTTACTGGAGGATGATAGCATCTGCATCCTTTGTGCAAACTGCTATATCCAATAAACACACATGCATAAGTCTTGGGACTGAATTTAGTGCTACCTTTTAAATATGGAAAGCATCTACATGCAAACACCTTTAGGTTGTTGTAGTCAAGTTGTGCACCATATAGTTGAACAAAAGGAGTGGTCATTTTCAACACTGATCAAAGTAGTCTATTTATGAGAAACACAACAGTCATGAAAGCTTCTACTCATAGTAATAAAGGTAGCTTGGCATGAAACAACAAGGTTAAACTAGTCTCAACTATGTCCCTATGCTTTCTTTATACAATGCCATTTTTTTCTGGTGTGTTAGGACAAGAAATGTATCTGATTATACCACAACTTTCCAAATGCTTAACAAATTTTGTGCTAATGACCTCACCTCCTCCATCACATTGAAATTTTTTTATAACTTTTGAGAATTATCGTTCAACCATTTTCTGGAATCTAAGAGATACTTCAAAAAAGTCTGACTTCTTTTTTCAGTGGATAGAGCCAAGTGAAACTTGTATTATCATAAAAAAAAATTACATAATATTTCATATGTTGAGAAGATTCAACTGGAGCAGGGCCCCAAAGATCATAGTGAATTCTTAAAAGGTTATTTCTCAATTTTATTACTCAAACCAAAAGGTAGTTTACAACCTTTGCCCAACTAAAAACTAGAACAAACAGTAGCACTTTATTCCAACGACTAACATCAATGTTCCTATTTCTACTCAGAATTTTTAAAGACTTCATACTAGGATGTCCTAATCTAGCATGCCATATATTGTTTGAGTTCTTCCAGTCTTGTGTGACAGTTAAGACATAGAGGTTGTTATCTTCCAATGCATAGAGTCCCCCTTTTCTAGATCCCTTGCCAGTAGTTCCTTGTTTTCTTGTCCTTAACAACAAAATCAGATTCATCAAATTCAAGAGTGCATGAGTTATCCTTGGCAATCTTACTAACTAAAAGCATATTCTTAGTGATCTTAGGTGCTACAAGAACTTCCTGCAGTTTCAAACCTGATTTAGTTATATTTCCAACATGTGTGATGTTTAATTAAGAACTATTTCCAACAATGATTTATCAGATCCATTATAAGGTTGGAGGTCATATAGGTTACCTATATTGTTTGTCATGTGACTACTTGCTCCTAAGTCCACATACATACTGTTATCTCCAGTAGTTGAATTTTGAAGATGTACAACAGCTAGTGCTTGTGGTAGTTCATTTGTAGATTCATATGAATAGTCCCACCTATAGAAACACTTAAGAGCAATGTGATTATTTCTACCACAAATTTGACATGTCTCACCTATAGAACCCTGCATGTTTCCCTTGTTCTAACTTCCACATTGAGTACTTTGATTTCTATGATTGTTGTGTCCTTGTCCATCAGGTCTAAAACCTCTTCCTCTGGAGTTAAAATTGTTAGGACCTTTGCCTCTTTGAGAATGGTTTCCTCTTCGTCTACCTTTTTTAGCAGAGAATGCCATATTGTAGTTTTGTTGAGGTACTTCTTCCTCATCTTCTCTCATGTCAAATATTAGAGTACATTAACAAATTGATTTATAGTAGGATAGGGTGTCTTACCTAACATGACAGTTTTGAATGTCTTGTACTTGAGACCTAAGCCTTTAGAAAATTTAATCACTTTGCTATCTTCATCAACAGGCTTGTGTTAGCTGCAAGTCCATCACAAATGCCTTTGAATTCTTTGATGTACTCATCAATGTTCTTGTTTCCCAACTTAACATTCTGTAGCTGTTGTTTAAGTTGTCAGCATATATGTTCAGTATCCCAATGGGGGATATTGTAATACCTCGAAAACCCTAAGATCAGACTCGGGAGTTGAAATGAAAAAAATAGAAATTTCTGCACCAGGTCACAGGACGAGTCGTCCATGACCTGTCAGGAACACCACGAGTCGTTAAGTGACTTGTGGGGAAATGTTTGGACTTGTTTTAAAATTTGGGATTTGAGGTGACCACGGGTGTTACCATGAGTCGTCTAGTGATCCATGGTCAAGGGGTGCTTGGAGGATTGGAAATTTGGGCAGTGGTGGTAATGGGTGGGTCACCACGAGTCGTTAGGTACACTGCGAGTCGTGGTGTCCCTCATGGTGACCCTCGGATGAAAAAGGGCAGTGTTGATCATGACAAGAAGGCGACGAGTTGTCCCCCATACCACGAGTCGTCCAGTACCTCATTGGGATTGGCAATATGTTTGTCCCTATGAATTTATTAAGGGCTTTTTCATAATTTATAAGTTCCTAAGGCCCAAACTACGTCATTTTAAGCTTAGTTAGAATTGTTTTAAGAGAGTTTAGCTCATTCTAAATCACTCCTCTCCATGCATGCAAGACTAGAAGGTTCTTAGGGGTGATCAAGGCTAAGAATCCATCAATTCTCCTTCAATTTCCTTTGGGCATTCAAGGAAGAGTGTAAGAGCAAGTTACCCAGGTATGTGAGGCTATAAATGAGAGTTCCTTTCACTCTTATGCCCTAAACTCTTCTCAAATTCCATGGATTTCAAATTCTAGAATTCAAGTTTCATGATCTGTGAGGTTTATTCCAATTCTTGTGAAATTCTCTATGATCTATCGATGGGTCAATCCCTTTCATGTACTAAATCATGTTTTATGATCTATGAGAAGATTTATGACTATTTTAAATATAAATTTATAGATTTGAATTTAAATCCAATTATGCCCAATTATGTATGTTTTTATGAAAAGTCAAGCTATGGCTTCATTATGATCTTGATCTAAATTAGCCTAATTATGATTTATGTTTTATGATATGATTTTTCTTAAGTACTTATCATGGATTATGAAATATCAAGTATATACATGTTTTATAAGTATGCATGAATTTCATGATTTATGGGTTTATGATTATGTCCGACTCACGGGCCTTATTTCATGGCTAGTTCACGTATTTCAAGCATGGTTATGATTATTATGACTTAACTATCCCATGAATCTCATGTATGTTTTTCCTATTATCATATGAGTACTATATATATTTTTGGAGTAGTATTTAACACTGAGTAGAACCGAGGTCCAAGCATACCCTGAGTTTTAGAACTACGCGCCAACGTAGCCATGATGGGACCTCCCTTGAGACTATCCCTTTTGCCTGAATGGGCCTTTCATGAGTGATATCACACCTCTTTTCATGGTTCTACTCTTGGCAAGGTACGAACACCCTCTCGACTAGGGGTTTACAGGTCGGGCTCCATGTGTGCTCATATGGGATATGTCGGTTATAAGAATCTCCCATTGTTCCTCATGATTTATGCTTTGTTATGTTTATGTTGCTTTGGCTCAAGTCATGTTTAATAAAGCTTTTCTCTTATGACTATGATTATGACTAATCTACAAATATTTTGAAAACCTTGAGCCCTTATGTTTACATTATGATATTTAAATTATGATCATGTTGTCCTACTCTTATGAACTCTTATGTATTTTAACTGTCCATTTTACTTACCTTACATTCTCCGTACATTTCAAGTACTAACCGCATACTCTATGCTATATCGTTTCATGATACAGGTCTGAGGGATCAGTCTCAAACGCATCTTTAGTCCTGTTTCCCTCTCAGACCTGTCCAGCTAGCATTGGTGAGTCCTCATCCTTCGAGGACATTCAATATATGTAGTTGTTATGTTTCTTTCAGTTTCATACTTGTCGAATTAGATTGGGATGTTTTTCCATCAACTCATCAGATATATTAGAGGCTTTCAAACATTATGTAGAAATCAGCTTGTCATTTGTGATTTTGTTCTAGCTTGCTATGTATGCAGACTTCCGCAATTATGTATGTTGAATTTTCACTTCATTATGTTGAGCTTAGACGTTATGTTCTTGCCATGGATCGACTTAGAGCCTCTCGGGGTTTCTTGTCCCATGTCTCGATCTGGGTCCTAGCTCGGGTCGTGACAATTTGTGGTCTTACATCTCAATGAGTTCATCAATTTCATTTAATTTTTTATATAGTTTATTTAGGTGTAGTTAATAGTTATTATGGATTTTCTAGAAGAATATATGTTTCTTTAACTTGAGCCGACCTTTTTTTGGGGTTGTAAACGTGAATGGAGTATTTTGGGCATAGATATGTTCTTTAAGACCCATTACTTAATTAAGACTAAATGTGAACAAGAGCGAGATGAGGTGTAGATTTATTTCAACCCCCATTGCAACAGTAATAAATGTGAAGGAGCTAGATGAGTCACGAAATAATTCAGGACTCGTTGCAAAAAGAAAAATAAAAGTGTGAAAAAACGGGCAACAAATAAGTCTCCAATTTACAGGAGACAAATAAGTACTTCAAATATTAGACGAACTTAAGTATGCTTAAACATGCGTCTCAATAAAGAATGTGTTACACTTTCGTTTTTTATGGTGCCTAAAAATAAAAATCAAGAATGCAGCTACCTATCTTGGCCAATTTGTTTTAATAATTAAAATTTTATCAAGTCAAATAAAAAATGCTTATTGGCTTTGTCATTATACATCGTTGGCTAATCAATTAACATCAGCAACAGATAAAAATTATTAAACATATATTTATGGATTCCTGGAGGGAGAAATTATTTTCTTTCTAAATTTAGAGACAGTTTTCACGAATAAACTAATAATGCTCTCGTTGTGAGACATTATTTAAATATGTAGATAGAGCTTAGTAGGTGTAGTTCACACAAAAAAAGAAAGAGGTTATGCTTCTATATCGTTGTATGTCAAGACTAAGAATGTGGTTATGCATCTTGATCGAGACCATTAAAAATTCAATAATAAATAAGTAAATCATAAGCCAAATTCTAAAGTATCGAATAAGTAATTTACATCAAGGATAAGTTGATAAAGCGACCGTACTTGAACCACAAGAATGGAGGTGTCTGATACCTTCCTCTCGGTCAGTAGAATTTCTTTATCTGGATTTCTGGTTCGCAGAAAATTATTATAGAGTCAAATTTCTTTTGATTAGGGATTCAAATTAAAGTTAACTTGAATAGCAAAACTCAATTATAAGCAACGCTCTGTTAAAATAAATAATGTCTTTTCAAAACATCACTTTAATTGGAAAAAATCACTTTTAAAGTTGGGGGTAAAAATAGGGGTGTGACAAAGACCACATCGCTAGCGTGTGCATTTGGATGTAAATAGTATGTGCTAAAGATATCTAGTTGAGATAAATTTCATGTTTAATATGATATAATTGTCATTACTTCAGCATTGTAGGCCTATGATACCTCTTGAGTACACGTGCATTATGTACTCATACTACACTTGTTGCACTTTTTTTAGTGTAAATTGTATTTGAGCATGAGGGGGCCATTTGTTTTATTCAGTCCGAGGCTTACTTCTAAAGATCCTTGGTGAGCTATCTGGCTAATCTACTCCTTCTATCATTTACTTTCATGTATTTTTATTTTCGGACAATGTATCAGTTGTTTAATAGTTGTATTATACTCATAGCTTCTCTTGAACACATACACCAGTCTCAAGTTATATTTTTTTTACTTTTCCACATATGGTTTCTATTAAAGATTTCTTATTGTTTTAAACTTTTTATATGTTTTACTTCTTCTTCGTGTCTTCTTTTTCAAATAAGTTGGATGGTGGTTTCTCTTACCTACTGGGAGAAGAATGTAGGTGTCATCATGACCCTTGTACATTTTGGGGTCGTTACAAAAAATTGACTAAATGTGGAATAAGGACGCTTTCCCAACATTACAGTCCTAAGGATCTTGTATTTTTTTTCAAGACCTCTAGCAAAGTTGAGAATCTTGCTATATTTATCTAGTGACTTGTGTATTGCCGTGAGACTGTCACAAATTTTCTTAAATTCTTTCATATAATCATCTATGAATTTGGTTTCTAGTTTCACAGTTCAAAGTTGTTATTTTAATTGAAATTCCTTATTTTGTAAATAGGTGTCGTTAAGGCAAGATCACACTTGTTTTATGACAGAGAAGGTCATGATGAGGAACATAAACTATTTTGCCATTATTCAAAGAGTCATGTTGGTGGATGAAGAAGAATAGTAGATAAAGCTGTTGGAGAAATTAAAGTTAATTATGGTACAAATAATTATTATTAGTTATTAGTTAGTTAGAGATTCTATATTTTTGCCTTCTCTACATGTTTGACTATATATACTCATATCAAGCACTTCTATTAAATACAAGAAAACTAAAAAGAAGATTAATGAGATTATTATTCTCTCCATTCATTCTCTCTATCATTTTCTATAGTTCTTGCTTCAAGTAATCCCATGGTATCAAAACTTTCTAGCTAGATCATCGAAGTTAGAAATAGTTTCTCGATCTGGATAAGTTTGTTTAATTGCCTGGAAGTGTTTTAATCAATTTTCGCAAACTAAAGAAGTCCATATTCTTCAGTCCTTGAAGATCTCTAGGTCTTGAAAGATGGGAACTAATGAAGATCATGTGAACAATGATCTAGCTCGAAATGACATCAATGGTGTCAACAATGGAATAAAATCCACTGGAACATCTTAGAATATCAATAATGGTTGAATTTCAAATATTCCATTTATAGAGGATGGCATTTACTATAATCATTCTCTATTCTTAAGCCCTTTTGATGTTAGTGGTATCAGCGTGATTGGTATTCAATTAACTGGTGTTAAGTACTACATATTATGTTGTCAATCGATGAGAATCTCACTTCTTGGAAGAAACAAAATTGGGATGATTAATGGTTCTTGGAAAAAGGAAAGGTTCATAGAAAAGTTATAGAATTATGGTATAGAGTTGATGCAACCGTTATTTCTTGGCTGTCACGATTCGAGTTTGCACCTTGGATGTGACACGGTACCTGGAGTCACAAGTGACCCCAAGCTAACCCATGGCTTAACATCACACTAGTCTACTGACTTAAGGCATAAGCGAAAGCTATAAAACATAACTAAACAACACATCCCTGAGAAAATAAATATCTAATAAGATACTGAAATTTATGCGACAAGCACAAAACATATTTAACGATCTTATATCTAAAAACTGTCTAAGATCTGACAAGTTTCTGGCGAAAAGCCCCCAGCTAACTCTAAATTAATAATAACAAAAAAAATTAAACTGAAGGAAAAGCCTTGTCCTCGGAAAATGAGGACTCACCAAATGGCTAATATTGTTGGATCATCGGAAGGGGACTACTGACGATACTGAGTCTGAGAACATGCACTTGTATCATAATATGATACAACATAGAAATGATATGAATCAGTACTTTG
This sequence comes from Datura wrightii, assembly GCA_035772735.1. Classification (NCBI taxonomy): domain Eukaryota; kingdom Viridiplantae; phylum Streptophyta; class Magnoliopsida; order Solanales; family Solanaceae; genus Datura; species Datura wrightii. Next base: position 100,038,486 of record JASDFA010000008.1, read on the forward strand.
AATGTACTAAGTAAGTGAGATGTACGTAAAACATGGAGTAAACAACTGAACTGATATAACATGAATGACCAACTAATAATGGATAAGCGCTAAGATATATTGTACCAGTGTATGTAAGCCTAGACACTGGCTGATGGTTATAACATGCCCTGAATCTGCGAGACTAAACTAAAATTTGAGATTGATCTGTACTAACAAGTGGGAGAGTCTCTAACAGACATGTAGCCACGTGAGCTAGATGTGGAGACTGACGTATACCCCCCATCGGAGAAGGCCCACTATACCTTGCTAGGGTATAGTAGCTGAATTAGGTGCTTACTGTTTGAGGCCTGTTTGGGCTAATAACTTACGATGATGACGTACTTCTGGGAACCTGGGTGCACTAAACCCCAGCCCCTCGGTGCTAAGTCCTACTCCGGTTGAAAATCCTAACTGTGACTAGTAGGTTGATAGTTCAAAACTGATGTCATAGAATAAGTCAAGGATACCTATCTAGGAGTAGCCTGAGAGTCTGAGGACTTGATAACTGAAAACTAGTGTTCCAAGACTAGCTAGAGCTGCTTTGTCTGAAAGCGTCGTAACTGTCTAAAGAACAGCCTAATGACTAATACTACGGAGTTTTACTAAACTCCTCAACAACTGATTATAGTCAAACTGATCAGCTGACATTACTGAAAGATACTGAAAAGGCTAATACTGATTGGGACTGAATAATCAATAATTCAACTTATAGAACTGTACTACTCTGGTGATTACAAGAACTATCATAATCAAGCAAGGTTTGTATCTGGACAATTATGTAAGACTCATTTAAATCACATTTTTTAAAGGTTAGGGATAAAATCACATATTGCATGGAAAGAGATATCAACATGAAGTATAGCTAACAACGACTTTTAAGAATCATGAAAACTATGACAGGAAGAAAAATTCATAATCTAACTAGCAACAAACCGTGACTTTGATCTTCAGGGCTAGAACTAATAAATATTTTTGGAAGGGTTTTATGGCACAAAGGAAGAGAAATCCCCTTGTTGAATTTTCACATACATGGATCCAAATTTCTTGGAAGAACTTAGAAAATCTGAGAAGAAATCTAAATGCCGTAGCTTTGACTCTGGAAGAACTGTCTGACTTTTTCGTAGGTTCCACTATCTGATGTTGGGAAAGTGTGTGCGAAAATATTGACTACTCCTCTAATATCCCTCCTGAAAACACCTTATACGATGCATTTTAGAAGTTATGTCGATAGGATTTTACAAAATTACCCCTGAAGCACTTAATGAAATTTCTGCTCGTCAAGTGGTACAATTCAACCTACGAGTCATACCACGAGCTGTGGTTAGGGACTCTACTTCAACCAATTCCTCTGAAGTTTTCCTTGGATTCCTCTTACGACTCGTACCTACATCCTATGATTGTTGTTATGATTTGTAACTAAACTCTAAGTTTGCATCTGATCTCTCACGCGACTCATCCAACGAGTCATACCTTGATTCCAAAAGTCATACCTTGACTCGTGGTTACTCTGAATTTTCTTGACAAAATCTTTGTAATTTTCCAAGACTATTATGTAAGTCCGTACCTCTATTCTATAAGTCGTAACATTGAGTCGTGGGTTCCAACATCCTCTTCACTGGCCTTCTCAGTCCCTCAGTACGAGCCTAGATCATACAAGTCATATTGTGACACATACTGAGGCATTTTTTCTTATTTTCTACAGAATCAACTTTTAAATTTTCAAGCTAGTCTTAGGAAGTTATGGGGTGTTGCATTGGTTGATGCCTCAGTAGTCTACTTGGTAGTTTTGTGCTTTCCACAAGTGTACATGTAGTGTGGAAAGATCTACAACAAAGGTTTGATCAATTGGATGGATCAAGATCATTCAATCTCCATAAAGAAATTGTAACTCTTCAGCAAGGTTCAAATTCTAAAAATAAATTGTAACTCTTCAGCAAGGTTCAAATTCTAAAAATAAATTGTAACTATTCAGCAAGGTTCAAATTCTATCTTAGTATGCTATACTAAACTTAAAAATCTTTGGGATGAGTTTGAGCCCTTGGTACCTAGACCCTATGATTGTGAAAGATCAAAAGACTTTGTATCACATCTTAATAAATAGAAATTGTTCCAATTTCTTATGGGGCTTAATAAATCATATCAAGAAGCTAGAATCCATATTCTATTGCTAAATCCCTTACCAAGTATTAACCAATCCTATTCTATGTTTGGTGGTGATGAAAGTAAAAAAGAAGTGCCTACTAGTAACAATATTGTTGGAATGAATTGCACTTCTTCAAACAATCTTGAGTTCATAACTATGTATTCCAAGGCTCGTACTAGTCAGAAGCATAAAAAGAATTTGAATGTAATATGTGATTTTTGCAAATGCAAAGGGAATATCAAGGAATTTTGTTACATGCTGGTGGAATATTCACCTGACTTTAAGTCGAAGAAAAAGGAATATGGAAAAGGTAGTGTTACTTATAATGTTTAAAGTGACAGTGCACCGATGAATCCTCAATAATAACAACTTACATTCAACTATGGGATGAACACATATTTGACAATGAATGGTACAGGAGGACAAGATCTCAAAGAAGGATCTCAGAAACCTGAGAGTTGGACTAATCATTTGCAGGGGTGCACTTTCACCAAAGACTAGTACGAGCAATTCCACATATGTTGAATCAAGTTTCAGCCTCTACTGATGCTAGAGAATCTTCTGGAGCTAATGCCAATATGATAGGTAAAGCTCTCTTAACATCATAAAATAGTGATGTTTGGATTATAGACACTAGAGCCACCAATCATATACCTTGGCAAGGATCTCATGCCTTTATACCTTGGCAAGGTATATTGGGTCCTAACGGTGGGGTGTATACATCAAACTCCACGTCTAGCTCACATGGTTATATGTCAGTTATAGACTCTCCCACTAGTCAGTTCAGTCCAGCTCAAAGTAAGCAGTTCAGTTCAGTTCCAGTTCTATCAATTATCTCACTTTAGTATAATATCGCAAACTCAAAATTTTCAGACTTAGGGCATGTCTTTGACCACCAGACAGGGTCATCTTGACCATTTTAGTATATATAAATCAGTAGCTCAGATCAGTTTGCTTGTTGGTCATTAGATGTCATTTCAGCTCAGACTTCGTACTTCAGTTATGTTTCCTCCCACTTACTCAGTACATTCAATGTACTGATACATAGTTTTATGTTATGCCATTTCATGATACAGTTGCAGGTTACCAGATTCAGCAGCCTTAGCAGCCACGTTTCAGATCCTCCTCAGTCGTAGTTGAAGTGTGAGTCGTCACCATTCGAGGTCCTTATTTCATTAGAGTATCCTCGGAATGTTTGAAAGCCACATCGACTAGAGTCCTTTCCATGGGTGTGAAGCGCGTCACACTTATGAAGAGTAGGCTACGAGATGTTATTAGGAAAACTCTCTTTTGTTCATACTATTTATCGTGCGTTAAAGTTCACTTCCAAAAACGCCCTTCTAACTCATTCTCTGTTTCATTTTAGTGAATCATGCCTTCTAGACACGGTAAAGGAAGAAGGGTCGGTAATGCCAACAGAACTGCCCCACCAGCCTCGGAAGCCCCTTATGATGATTCGGTACTACCGCTGAATTTAGGGCGGCCATTCAACTGCTAGCCCAAATAGTCACCAACCAAGTGAACCAGCAGGTCATGCCGATGAACACCAACGGGTCTGCAGCAGTTACGAGGGTGCGAGACTTTACCCGTATGAACCCTCCATCTTTTTAGGGATCCAAAGTAGGGGAGGATCCCCAGGAGTTTGTGGATGAGATCGGGGAGATCACCCACATTATAGGTGTTAGCTCTTCTGAGAGTGCTGACCTGGCTGCCTACCAGTTAAAAGGGGTAGCTCAGGTCTGCTATGAAGAGTGGAAAGAGGGGCGGCCAGCGAGAGCAGGACCAGTAGAGTGGGAGGAGTTCCACACAACTTTCTTGGATAGGTTTTTCCCTCGATAGGTGAGGGGGGAAAAGATGGTGGAGTTTATGAATTTGAGACAGGGAAACAGGATCGTGGAGGAGTATGCTGTGGATATTACTAGGTTGTCTAAGTATGCTCCAGAGATGGTAGCCGAGCCAAGGGCTTGCATGTTGAAATTTGTGAGCGGGGTGTCAAATTTGGTCCTCAAGGAGTGCAAGACAATGATGTTGATTAAAGACATGGACCTCTCCAACTTGATTGTCTATGCCCAGCAGATTGAGACTGAAAAGCTGAAGGATGTGGAGCGAAAGAACAAACGGGCAAGGATTGGCTAGTCAGATTTTGGCCATCAGAGGTCTAGTGGTAGTAGCCACCCATAGTAGCAGAGTGCCCCAGCACCCAGTTCTGCCAGCGCCCCAACCTTTTGGTCCCGCAAGGATCGAAGGGGTAGGTCATCTGACACTTAGCCTCAGACTCACAGTACACAGAACAGGTATCCAACTTGCCCCAAGTGTGGTAGGAATCACCCAAGAGAATGCCTTTAGGGATGAGAGGGTTGTTTTGGGTGTGGATAGCTTGGACACAGGCTTAGGGAGTGCCCGTCAGCAGGGCGAGCGAGATCACAATCTACCACCTCATCTCCAGCAGGCCAACCCATCAGATATAGATGGCGGTCAACACCAAAATCGCTTCTATGCTCTATCTCCCGTCAGGATCAGGAAAGCTTATCTGATGTAGTTACTGGTATGTTACATCTCTTCCATCTAGATGTGTATTCCCTCTTGGATATAGGAGCCACTCTTTCGTTCATGACTCCCTATATAGCATTCCAATTCAACATCAATCCAGAGGTCCTCTCAGAACCATTTTCAGTCTCCACCCTAGTTGGCGAGTCAGTTAGAGCCAGCCTGGTGTATAGAAACATCCCAGTCTCAGTCCTAAATAAAGTTATTCTAGCTGATCTTGTAGTTAGACATGGTCAACTGACCTTATTCTCGGCGTGGGTTGGTTACACTCCTGCTATGCCTGAGTCGATTGCAGAACTAGAGTTGTCAAGTTTCAATTTCCCAACGAGCCAGTGTTAGAATGGACGGGTAGCAGTTCAGCACCAAAAGGTAGGTTTATTTCCTACCTTAAGGCCCAGAAAATCATCTCCAAGGGGTGTATATATCATCTAGTTTGGGTAAAGGATTCCAACTTTGAGACCCCGACTATCCAATCAGTCCTTGTGGTCAGCGAGTTCCCGGACATTTTTCCTGAGAATCTTCCCGGGGTTCCCCCTGAATGGGAAATAGATTTCAAAATAGACCTCGTTCCAGATACTCTACCCATCTCCATCCCCCCTTACAACTGAGCTTAATGAATTGAAAGAGCAGTTAAAAGATCTTCTTGATAAGGGTTTTATCAGGCCCATCATTTCTCCTAGGGTGCTCCAGTAATATTCATGTCTAAGAAAGATGGTACCCTCAGAATGTGCATAGATTACCGTCAACTGAACAAGGTTACAGTCAAGAACAAGTATCCCCTACCCAGAATGACGACTTTTTTGACCAACTTCAGGGAGCCAGTTATTTCTCAAAAATCAATCTCAGGTCAAGGTACCATTAGTTAAGGGTTAGAAAGTGATATACCAAAAATAGAATTCAAAACTCGGTATGGTCACTACGAGTTTTTGTTGAAGTCCTTCGGGTTAACAAAAGCCCCAGCAGCCTTCATGGATTTTATGAATAGGGTCTTCAAGTAGTACCTGGATATGTTCATCATTGTATTTATTGATGACATTCTAGTGTACTACAAAAATGAGGAAGAGCATGCCTATCACCTAAGGTTAGCATTATAGACACTCAGGGACCTCCAGTTATTCACCAAGTTCAACAGGTGCAAATTCTAGTTAAAGTCCGTGACTTTCTTAGGTCACGTGGTCTCTGGTGAAGGGTTACAAGTAGATCCTCACAAGATTTCAGCAGTGAAAGATTGGCCCAGACCCACCTCTCTTACTGATATCAGGAGTTTCCTGGGTTTGGCGGGTTATTACCAATGGTTTGTGGAAGGTTTCTCCTCTATAGCATCTCCTCTGACTAAGCTAACTTAGAAGAAAGTGAAATTTCAATGGTCAGATGAGTGCGAGAAGAGTTTTTAGGAGTTGAAGACTAGACTCACTACGGCTCTAGTTTTAAACTTGTCAGAAGGATCAGATGGATTGGTTGTTTATTGTGACGCTTCCAGAGTTGGAGTCGATTGCGTTCTGATGTAGTGGGGCAAAGTGATAACCTATGCCTCTAGACAGCTCAAAGTTCATGAGAAGAATTATCCAACTCATGACTTGGAGTTGGCAGTGGTGGTATTCACGCTAAAAATATAGAGACATTACCTTTATGGGGCTTATGTGGATTTGTTCACAGATCACAAGAGCCTTCAGTATGTGTTTAGCCAGAAGGACCTAAACCTGCATCAGAGACGGTGGTTGGAGCTACTAAAGGACTAAGACATGAGTGTGCTGTATCACCTGGGTAAAGCCAATGTGGTGGTTGACGCCCTAAGCAGACGATCTACGGGAAGTGTGGCTCACATTGAGGAAGGAAAGAGAGAGTTAGCAAAAGATGTTCACAGACTAGCTCGGTTAGGGGTGTAGTTGTTGGATTCAGTCGAAGGTGGTGTGGTAATGCAAAGAAAGTTAGATTCATCCTTGGTAATTGAAGTTAAATCCATATAGGATGAAGATCTAGTTCTACTTAAACTTAAGGAAGCAGTTCTCAGGAAGAAGGTTGAGGCGTTCTCCAAATGGGGAGATGGTGTGCTCCGTTACTAGGGAAGATTGTGTGTACCAAATGTTGGTGAGTTGAGACAACAGATACTGGCCGAGGCACATAGCTCGAGATACTCCATTCACCCTGGTGCTACAAAAATGTACCGCGATCTGGGGAATATTTACTGGTGGAATAGTATGAAGAGAGACATTGCTGAATTCGTAGCCAAATGCCCAAACTGCCAACAAGTCAAGGTGGAGCATCAAAGTCCAGGAGGCATGACTCAAGATATCAGTATACCCACATGGAAGTGAGAATACGTAAATATGGACTTCATTACAGGTCTACCCCGGACTCGCCGGCAGCATGACTTGATCTAGGTAGTAGTAGACCGGATGACTAAGTCAGCTCACTTCCTCCCAGTCAAAACCACAGACTCAGCTGAGGACTATGCAAGACTTTACATCCGAGAGTTATTTAGACTCCATGGGGTGCCTTTACCTATCATTTTAGATAGAGGAACTCAGTTCACCTCACACTTCTGGAAATCCTTTCAAAAGGGACTAGGCACTCAGGTCAAGCTCAGTACAGCTTTTCACCAGTAGACAGATGGGCAAGCTGAGTGAACTATTCAGACTCTAGAAGATATGCTAAGAGCGTGCGCAATCGACTTCAAGGGTAATTAGGATGACTATTTGCCTCTTATCGAGTTTGCATACAACAATAACTACCACTCTAACATTCAGATGGCCCCATTTAAAGCATTATATGGGAGAAGGTGTAGATCTCCTATAGGGTGGTTCGAGGTTGGTGAAGCTACCTTGATAGGGCCAAACTTGGTTCACGAGGCAATGCAGAAAGTTCAGCTTATCCGAGAAAGGTTGAAAATAGCTCAAAGCCGTCAGAAATCTTATGCCGATGTGCGGAGAAGAGAGTTGGAGTTTGCAATTGATGACTGGGTTTACCTAAAAATTTCTCCAATGAAAGGGGTGATGAGTTTTGGAAAGAAGAGGAAGCTTATTTCGAGATACGTGGGACCCTATAGAATTTTGAGGCGTATCAGTAATGTAGCCTATGAACTAGAATTACTGTCAGAACTAGTAGTTGTACACCCATTTTTCCATATGTCACTTTTAAAGAAGTGCATCGGAGATCCAACCTCAGTTGTGCCATTGGACAGTGTAGGAATAAAAGATAGCCTCTCATATGAGGAAGTACCAGTCCATATCGTTGATCGTCAAATTCATAAGCTAAGGAACAAGGAGATAGCTTCATTCAAGGTTTTATGGAGAAATCAGTAGGTTGAAAGATCTACCTGGGAGGCCGAAGAAGATATGGTGGCCAAAAACCTGCATTTGTTCTCTACTGGCTCTAGCATAGCTTAAGATATTAGTTTTGACCCTAGAACTCAATTTATTTTTCAAGACTTAGTCCAGGTGTTCAAGTCTATTTTATGTTTTTGAATGTATGTAAGAAAAGAGAATTCAGTTCAGTTATGTAATTTGAAACAGAGGTAGTCGTTCCGTCAGTTTTAGAGTTAAATAAATAGTATCTAGAACTTTGATTTTTATTCTCTGCTTTCTTGTGTACTTTCTAACATTAAAGGATGAATGTTTCCAAGGGGGAGATACTGTAATGCTACAAAAACTCAAAGACTAGATCCGGGACTTAAATCAGAAAATGCAGAAAATTTGCAGAAAATGTCTCAAGATGACCCACCTGACGAGTCATTGTGAGGGTCGTGGGAAGGAGGAATTGGAAGTGTGAAGTGGGAAGCAGTGTACTTGACGGATGATGAACACGAGTCATGGTCACCTGTAATGACTCGTCATGTCCCCCGTTATTAGCACTAGTCAATTGTTAGGCAGTGCACCTAACGAGTGTCACCACGAGTCGTCATCAGTGGTAATGATCCGTTAGGTGACTCATGGTCAAGTCTTGTATAGAACTTCAGAAGTGAGGCATTGAGGTCCACGACTAATGACCACAAGTTGTGGTTAGTGACCACGACTCGTCAGGTCCCTCGTGGTGACTTTATAGGGGAATTCAGACAGTGTACTCAAAGGGTGTGACCACGAGTCATGGTCAGTCACCAAGACTCGTTAGGTCACCTGGTAGTTTTTACCAGCGTTTTTCTAAGGGCTATTTAGTAACTTCCTATTCTCCTAAGCTTTAAACTACGTCGTTTTGGACGTAAATTCAGACTTATTAGAGGGTTTGGACGGTTTCTCCCCTTATTTTCGTGTTAACTCTCAAAAATTTATCGAAAGTTCTCTCAAGAAGCTCTCTAGCAGGCTTAGGGTTTTTCCTTCATCGCAGTAATTCAGGTCTTCTGCTTCAGGGAATTCTTAGTCAAGTATGTGGGAATTCAACAAGGGAATTTTCCTTCCCTTGTGTCCCCCGAAATCCTCCCATAATTTCCCTATCAGTTTAGCCCTGAGATTTTCGAATATGAAGAGATTTTCATGTTGGTATTTTAATTTCTATTGGGTTAGATTTTCATGTTGGTTTTTTGTTAATTTCAATTGGGTTATTATCCATATTTATTATTCATATTATCTTCATCAATTCATAAGTAAATTGTTGTTGCTCTTGCCAAGATGATTTACAGCCCTAAATTTTTGAGTAAAGATTATTGCGTATTAAATTTCGTCTATTTTACAAAGTATGTTTTGGGATGAATAACCTAGTAATTCTTATTATATACATATATGAGCAATTATACCATTGAGGAGAATGATTTTACCCTTGCTATATGATATCCCTTTTAAATTCTTGAAATTTCGCCATATTATGAAATTCCCGTGTTGTTGGAATGAGTTGTGTTCTCTATTAGCTTCTTAGTAGTTTAGTTCAGTTAGAACGTAAAACCTCTTTAGAACTATTCAAAAATTGTCAACTGATCAGTTTGACTTCAGTATTTTCCTGAGGTCTCAGTGGTGCCTCCCAGTTATCAGAATCAGACTTAGAATCCAGTATAATGGTCCATTAGGTGGTCATGAAATTTTAAATATATATATAGCTCTGACCAGCCCCAGGACCCCAGTTCAATTTACAGACTATTCTTAGACGGTTACGATGCTTCCAGATAAGCAGCTCTGACCAGTCTAGAACCTAGTTTCAGAATCTGATCCGATAAGACTCTCGGGGTACTTTCAATTATATGTCCCTGACTAGTCTTGGACCCCAGTTTCGAGCTATCAGCTTAGTAGTTCAGTATAGGTTTTCAGTGGGAGTAGAACTTAGCACCGAGCGGGCCGGAGTTCCAGCGCACCCAGGTTCCCAAAACTACGTTGCTAGTGTAGGTTACAGTATTACTTGGCCTGTTTTGCCCCAGACTTTTGTGATCACCCAATTCATGCCTTTATACCTTGGCAAGGTATATTGGGTGCTACACGATGAGATGTATACATCAGACTCCACGTCTAGCTCACGTGGTTATATGTCGGTTATAGACTCTCCCATTAGTCAGTTAAGTCCAGCTTAGAGTAAGCAGTTCAGTTCAGTTCCAGATCTATCAGTTATCTCAGTTTAGTTCAGTATTGCAGACTCAAAATTTTCAGACTTAGGGTATGACTTTGACCACCAGACAGGGTCATCTTGACCATTTCAGTATATATAAATCAGTAACTCAGATCAATTTGCTTGTTGGTCATTATATGTAATTTCATTTCAGACTTCGTACTTCAGTTATGTTTCCTCCCACTTACTCAGTGCATTCAAAGTACTGACGCATACTATGTTGTATCGTTTCATGATATAGCTGTAGGTTCCCAGATTCAGTAGCGTTAGCAGCCACGTTTTAGATCCTCCTCAATCGCAGTTGAAGTGTGAGTCCTCACCATTTGAGGGCCTTATTTCATTATCTTACAATTTTATTTAGACTTAGAGTTAGTTGGGGGCTTGTACCAGTAACTCATCAGTTAGAAGGCTTTCATATATAGAGTACATTCAGATTTCAGATTATGTAAATTTTATGTTTTCTTTTAGTTTCATTTTCTAAAATGCTTTTATGTTGTTAATTCAAAGCTTCCACTATGCATGTTTTATTTAGGATACCGGTGTATGATAGACTAGGGGTTGACTTGGGGTCACTTGTGGCATCAAGTATCGTGTTACGTCCAGGTTGTAGGCTCGGGGCATGACAAAAAATAAGTTGATGGACAGAAGAGGGTGAAAGGACTAATGTAGTGTTTGAAGATAAAGCCATGGTTACTATGAACGAGAAAGATCTTTTAGGATCATTTTAATTCGAGTCTAAAGCCTTGATACCATGAAAAAAATTACATTAGATCATTGTTTAATGAGTTAAGCTCTTTCTCATTGAGAATTACCCAACATAGAGTAATTATACTTATATATACATGTCAAGGAAGAGTCCTATTGCTAGCACATAATTCTAGTCTTTGTATATGTAATTGTGTTTACTCAATCTCTTCTAAACTAATATTATCTCTAAGAATTACATATACAATACACTTCAACATAGGCATTACAAACATCATCAGGACATAACTTGCACTTAACCACATGACCAAGTCTAACCAGATTGTCTTACAAAATTAAATTCAAAATGACATAAGGAAAAGAAAAAGGGAAAAAAGAGAGAAAGATACAACAGTTCACAGAGAGAACTAAATGCTAGATTGTAAAACTTGTATATTAGAGATTTAGAAGTGTGACCTTTTTCCCTATTCTATCTACCAAGGGTTGATTTAACAAATATTTCTTTTTAGGTCATTATTTATATTCTATTTTTATTTTAACGTTGTGCAAATATATCTTTGAGAAATAATTTTTTGGGACAATATTAGACCTAGATCTAGTATTTACTCAATAACTACTTAATTTCACAAATAAAACATTAGATTGCCGTTTAATGTTTCTAATAATTTTTTCTCATAAAATTTTCAGTTTGCTCAAAAGGAATCTTTAGACCAAAATATAAATCATCATAAGTTGTAAGAAAAAATAAAAGATGCTCATTTACTAAACACTTATCTCAAAAAGCGTTAACCTGAAAAATTCTATCTACTCAACCTCCTCACTTCCCACAAAAAGATTAAAAGAATTAACAAAAAAGAAAATAAAAAAATTGCATCATAACCCGACATTTGCTCTGCATTTTATCAAGATGAATCTTCAAATTTTTAGCTAGCTTAGTCTACTCCTCACTTTTGTCTCTAATATTGTCTGGAAAATTTTAATAAAAATTAATATATCAACAAAGAAAAATATAACGATATATATTTCGAAGTGAAATATGAAAAAAATTGCTTACCCAAATTCAAATTCAACTTCATAAGGCATAAAAAAGGATCCACCGATCGATCATTCTCAGCATAACTTGGATCATGGAGATGGTTATGAATTAGTCTACACCACCAATTATCCATTTCAATGCATTAAAATAAAACATATTCTAACCACCCACATATCCACTTCCTCAATTTTTGAGATAGACTAGTAATAAAACAACAACTTATAAAATGGAACAGATAACATATATGATTACGTTCTCTGTGAATCTCTTGTCGTATCGGTACTTGATAGAACATTTGGATATTGACGATTCCTCTCCACGGATTCTCTCTCAAAGACTTCTCTCTGCATTCATGTCATAAAATAATATAAGTATATTATTATATGTTTTTGAACAATTACACAAATAAATATTTTCACATTATGATAAGAAATTACTTGCATAAATTAATTTTTAAATCATGATATATAAATTTGGGATTTGATATATGCTCCTAAAAGCGAAAAGGATTCACGCATTAATTTTGGCATTCTTCCTCTCCTGTAGCTTGCTTGCAATTATTTATCATAAAAATATAAGTTTTCCAATAATACTAACAAACCTTTTACAGTACTTTTATCATTCCAATTTATTTTGTATGATTTGATTCAATCGAAAAAATTAGGGAATAAAAGGAAAAAAATTAAGGTTTGTGGATTTTTGGACATGTTTTAGTACTTGTATAACTATAATACTTTTGAAACTCGTCATTTTAAATGTGTCATGATATTTGTGTTATAGAAGCTTCTCATTAAATATAAAATCAAAAGTTTAAAGTTAATTATTATTAAATATAAATATATTTTCTTTATTTGGAGGAACTAATAAAAAATTAGTATTAAATAAATTAACATAATGAAAATAATATTAAACGAGAAAAGAAGAAATCTAAAAATATTGGACCATCACAATAATGACTCCTCTCGTCGTTATGGGATGGTTAGTGCCTTAACACCCTTTAGAGTCCCCATAGCAGAAGTGAGTTAATAAACACTCAAAACTGGGGTGGTTTAAAAACTGAAATGTGATTAGACTTGATTGAATTTTCATGTGTTGTATTCTGTTAGGGGGTGACCTAGTGAACTAGACCTCCATAGGCAATTCTAAAACTACGAGGGGGGAAATAAGTCAAACACCCTCTCTAGCCTAAGTGTTGGTGGGAAGGTGTTGAGTAAATGTTAGTGCGATTTTGAAGTTGGGGAATGGTCTGCATGAAAGAAATGAAGCTACTGATTACGCGGGATTGCTGCAGCAAGACCTTTGCCATAGTCGAAGGCCTGTTGTAACGGACCAGGATAAATATCGTTGGATCCACTGTGATAGCATCTTGGGCGCTATAGAGGATTCGCTACAGTGGAAATGCGACCAATATAGTGGACGATGGTTGTTGATTCCTAAGCAAGTAATTATTTCTCCCTAGGATGAATGTGATGGTGCTAGTTCATCATTACTAAAATGGAAACCTAGATTTTGGTAGAAGTGGAGAATTTAGTGTTAAAATTGCTTAAAAGAGGGTTTCGGGAATAGAAACCCCATGAACTAGGATTGAATGATCATGGTAGGATTAGATTGGGATAACTTACTCGCGAGTAATGATTAAAACCCCATGAAATAGATAGAATAGGGGCGGGGTTGAACTTCCAAAACCCTTGTTTCCCGATATAGACTATTAATTCTCTATTAATCTTTTGTTCTAGATTTTGAATATTCGAAAGATCTAAGGAAAGAAAAGGCTCCAGCGGAGTAACTTGAGATTCGCATATTTCAATCGAGGTAGGTTATGGTTTAGAAGGAGTTAGACTGTGGATAATGGCTTGTATTATGTGGAATGACTATGTGTGAATCTGGTCTCCAGAAATTGCTTGTTGTCATAATTTTTTTGTTCAATTCTGTATTGAATGATTTGCCATGAATAGTTATTAATGTGATGTGGAAATTGAATGTTGAGAGTTATTTTTATTCATTGTATTGTCTAAACACAATCCCTATTGGTGAGAATATTTGACTTAAGGGAGGGAGATGAGGCCTCCCAAGGGTCAAACAAACTGGTTGGATGGTAAACACTGGGAGGTGTGAAATAAAAGTCGATAACATGATTGTCCTGAGATGAGTGGCTCGTGCTCGAGGGGAGCATCCGGGAGAGCAATGATGGTTGAGTGGCTCATGTTTGAGGGAAGTATTTGAACGAGCAGATGAGTGAGAGTGGGCAAGCCGGTACAGTACATGGATTTCTAGAGTCCCCTGCAGGTCATGACTGAAAGGGCAGAAATAAGACCCTCTGGCATGTATGTACATTGGTGTTCAGTGTTAGAGTATTCATGGTGATGTGACGGAGATGTATACCTGGCATATCACCATTCGTTACATTATCTGACTGAGTGTAAAGCAATAGCATCGGTCTTGGAATGTGAGAACTTGAATGAGCTAGGCTTATGGTCATGTATTTTGTGTATACGAGTTGTTGACATTTTTATTATGATTTGACTGTTTATGTGAAGTTAATTGAGGACTCATGATGAGTTGTAAAATCTATCACGAATGGTTCATTGTAAATTCTCAGTAAGTGTGATAGTTGAACTTTTATTGACAACTATGAATAGCTTGGATGAACATGATGAATAGAATGTTGAAAAGAGTTAAGAGAACTGTTTGTATGCAACTAAGTCAAGTTACTGCCAAGGCAGTACCGCTGCAGCAGGACATATTCCGCTGTGGCGAGACTATGGAAGAAATCAAGTAACTGTTTCAGTGAGGCCCTATCTAGTGAGCAGGTCGGCTAACACCCTACATAGATTGAATTTCTGAATGAGTATTATTTACAAAGATTATGTCCTGAAGTGATTACATATTGTTTTCTCACTTATATAAATGTTATTATTTAAGGTCAGCCGATGATGCTTACCAGTACTGTGTTTTATACTAACATTACTCCTGTACTTCTTTTTTGAGTGCAAACCTAGATCCCGAAAGCTCATCTCAACCTTATCTCTAGAGTAGCAGTAGATTCATAAAAAGGTGAGTGGCTCAAGATATGTTGTTCGACTCCTTTGCAGAAGATGTCTCTTGTCCGGACATTGATTTTTTCTTTTTTTTTTCTTTGTTGGATTACTCTTTAGATAATGTTAGGTAGATGTCCTCATGTACAATGACTATCAGGTTCTGGGAGTGTTTTAAACAGCGGGTTGTTATTATTTTTCTTTTATTCTAGTGATGCTTCCGTTATTCATTTTCATAATGTGATCGATTTCTAATAACTATTGATGGTTTTGGGGTAACTAGTTGGAAATCATTGGCTCGCCCACCGAAGGGTTAGTGTGGGTGCCAATCACGACCACTTTGTTCTTGACAAAGACTTTAAGTTTTGGAAAAGGAAAAGTGTTAGAATTATTGATTTACAGGTTAGTAGGGCACTACTATAGCAGTGATATTACCGTTGCAACGATACCATCGTAGCGGTCAGAGTGCTTTTTATAGCGATTGTGGAAAGGCCATTGAGCTTCATTGTAGTGAGGCCCTGATCACCATAGCGGATCTTCTGTAGTGAGAAAGGGACTACTACAGTGGACGGAGCGAGACAGAATGCGTGTTTAAGCCAGAATTTTGAGGTTTTACACCCTATAATTTTAAGACACGAAGTTTGAGAGCTCAGATGCGATTTTTCAAGGACAAGAGTGATTTCTTCTTCCAAGGTAAGATTTTCTTGTTAATCATTCAATCTTTTGATTATCAAACACCCTAGAATTAATGGATGCTCTTTAATGGTGAATTTCAAGCCAAAAAGCCCTATAACTATGAAAGTTAGGATAAGTTGATGGGTGTTGATGTTTATGGATTCCTACGCTTAAAAGTAAGTAACCAACACTTCCAAGGGAATGTGAATGTACTAGTGCATCAATGTGATAGTTTGATATTTAGAATTCAATAAAGTTGGAACCTTTAGCATTATAAACTACTTTAAAAGTGCTTGCAGGAGTAGAAACTCCATGAACTAGGTCGGGATAATCTTTGTGGGGCTAAATTATGGTGACTTAACCCGTAGGTAACAAATTGAACCTTGATAACGGGAAGAATGTGGCAAGTATTGAATTCCCAAGCCTTTATTTTAGAGGTAGATGATTGAATACTACTTATTTTCTTGTTTTAGACTTTGAAAATTCTGAAGCATTGAGGAAAGGCAAAGCTTCTGCGAAGTAGCTTACAAATTTTAATTCTTCGGTTGAGGTAGGTTACAGTTTTATATGAATTTTTAGACTTTGGATAATGCCTTGAATGTGTATGAATTGATGAGTATGTTTGGTTGGTCTTCAGACATCGACAGTGATAGCGTTTGTGTGACTTAACTATGCTATTTGAATGAGCTCTTAAGTTATTGAAGTTTGTG
The DNA here is from genome assembly GCA_035772735.1 of Datura wrightii. Classification (NCBI taxonomy): domain Eukaryota; kingdom Viridiplantae; phylum Streptophyta; class Magnoliopsida; order Solanales; family Solanaceae; genus Datura; species Datura wrightii. Next base: position 100,054,881 of record JASDFA010000008.1, read on the forward strand.
AATATTATTCATGATTTTAAAGTGCAATTGTGATAATTAATATGTGCTTATGAATTTTTGTAGTGTGATACTAATTTGATAGTTGATTACAATATGTTGATGATTATGGGGTAATACCCCATTGTCCTGAGATGAGAGGTCCATGTCCAAGGAAAGCATCTAGACGAGCGATTGATTTGAGTGGCTCATGTACGAGGGGAGAATCTGGATGAGTGATTATGATCTGAGTGGCTCGTGTCTGGTGTGAGTATTCAGACGAGTAGATGAGTGGGAGCGGGTACCATGTCAGTACAGTATATGAATTTCTAGAGTCCCCTACGGGTCATGACTAGAAGGATAGATATAAGATCCTCGGGAATGTGTATATAAATATGAAAGTGATGAGTGACAGACATGAGATCAAGTTCGGCATAGAGTGAAACTTATAAGATGTAGAGCTATATAACTATATGTTTGGTGTGGACATGATTCCATTGCATTTATTTTGATTTTTGTTCTTTATAACTTGTGATAATTTTTTTTTCTAGTTTTGAAAATTATAAATTTTCTATCGATAGGCAAAGTTGACCTGATGATGTAATAGAACTGCTAGTATTAGTGACTACATAGATGTATGAGTTGGGGGAAATTTGTATCCGGTTGTTGGTTTTTCTTGTTTGTTTATTAAATTATACTGCATACTTATTATTATTCAAGGTCAGCCTATGATGCCTACCAGTACATAGTATTTGTATCGATGTTATTCCTGTACTTCTTTTCTGAGTGCAGACTGTGACCCTGAGAGTTTGTCGAGACCACGCCTTTAGAGTTGTCTGACTCTTGATTTGAAGTTGTGCTGATTTCTATCCAGGCTACTGCAAATCCTCTTTTAGCAGGTGTCTATTTATCCTAGACACTGATTTACACATTCTTTTATTTTTACTATTCTTAGATATTATTAGTTAGAGTCCTTTGAACAATGACTTTTAGATCATTGGGGTTGTAATAGATAGTTTCGCTGCTATTTTTTATTCTTGTGTTGAAGACTCCTGCTAATTATTTCATGAGTATTCTAATTTGATTAAAATAAGTGTCGAAATACTGGGTTAGTTGAAAAATAATGGTTCACCCACCGAGGGTTAGTGTGGGTATCAATCACGGCTATTTGGATCGTGACAATCACACTCTAGAACCAATAACTCTCATATTTTCTATTGAAGGAATGACAACCCTATTAGAGCTTTCATTGTATCCCTGCTAATAGATGAACACTGAAAGTAATATATACATATATACACACACACACTCACTCACACATAGCAATGCTGAATTAACATTACCAATTAAAAGGCATTAGAGATATTTTATTGTAGTTTCATCTTAGTCACTTGAGTGTACGGTTTATATTTCAACTAATTAAAGATTCTCTTTTTTTTATCCCACATTTCCTCTTTTCAAATCTACTTAGCCGAAAGAATATATAAATAGAAGACTGATAAGATTTGAAAAGAAAGATACCTCTGAAGTCAAATTCTGGCTCATAGTATATGGTAGTCCGGGAGAAGAATTAAACATAGATCTTGATAAGAGAAAATAAATATGCATTAGTTAATGATAAAAATAGAGTTTATTAACCATATTTTGATCATATTTCTGAAAAATAACTACTATCATAAAGTTCTGAATTTCACTGTTGAAACTTCATGAAAATGTGTTAGGAGTTTCACATGTGAATTTGAAATTTTATGACAATGAATACTTTTTAATTACAAGAATCCTAAAAGTAGTTATTTTTATAAGTTTTACCCTTGTTATAAAAATCGAGTGTAGGCTATCATATGTGTATGTGAGAGAGAGAATATTTAATACCTTAAAGCAGAATATATCATGTTGATTAAACACAAATGGATCTAATGAAGGTGAAACATATGGATATTGAATCTGATGATTTTTATTTGGTGGTTGGTTCCTACAAAAAATAAAGAAAGAATGAGAAATATGTTAATAAATCATGAACTACACTATTTAATTCAATTTGCCTCTTTCTTTTATAATAATATTTAGATAATTTATTATTTAAATACATAGTAATGGTTCATAGACAAGTTAATAGTTTCAGAAGGATTAATAATGCAGAAAATAGTTATGAAAATTATAATATAGATATTAGTAATTACAAGAATCCTAAAAGTGATAATTTTATAAGTTTTACCCTTGTTATAAAAATAGAGTGTAGGTTATCATATGTGTATATGTAAAAAAAATATTTAATATCTTAAAGCAGAATTCATGTCATGTTGATTAAACACAAATGGATCTAATGGGGGTGAAACATTTGAATATTGAATCTGATAATTTTTATTTGGTTGTTGGTTCATACAAAAAATAAAGAAAGAATGAGAAATATGTTAATGAAGCATGAATTACACTTTTTAGTTCAATTTTTCTTTTTCTTTTATAACAATATTAAGACAATTTATTGTCTAAATAGATAGTAATGCAGTGATTATGTGTTAGTTTGGTTTATAGACAAGTTAACAGTTTCAGAAGGATTAATAATGCAGAAAATAGTAATAACAAATTATAATATAAATATTAATAATACATGGATTAATAATATAGTGATCATTTCTTTTTGAATGACTGATATATTACAATTAGTATATAATGTATGATTTAAAATATTTTATTTATTTTTTTAAGAAAATACAAGAAAATTCTTACTATGATGAGTGTTAGTTCTGTCAGTTCATGATTTTAATTCATATATTGCTAATAATCTCACTTTTGTTTCACATTCTTTTCCACATAAAGTAACATATCAAATCTTACATAAATCATACAGATATTCTTCTTAGGAAGAACGAAAACTAACAACGTAATATTGTATTACTTAATAATGATGTTTATACAAATATTAAATTTTCTTAAACTCAACCATTTATGGTACAAATTGATGTTGAATCTATATATGTGGAGATCAAATCTTCTCCAATCCTAACAGGGCCATTTTGATTTGTAGAATAAAAAAATAATTTTTAGATAAAATACGATATTATTTTATTCTTGTTTGAATTTTGAAATAAATAGCTGTTTAGAATTAATTGTATCATAATTATAAAATTATTTGTATATCACCTTCTATGTGGGATAACAATTTTGATATTATTAATTTCGAATACCAAAATGATCAAGATGCTCTTTTTGAGGCTCTCTCCCAAAGAACTTTTAAGAATCTAAGGCTAAGAATTCATAACAATAATGAATTCATTAACCAGAAGAAGTACCTTGACCGAACGAAGTCATGGTCAACAGAAGTTTGTAAAATTTCCTCATACTGATTTTCTGAAACATCTCTACTTTGAGACCTAAAAATTCGTACATACATAGAGCAAAGTGTTTAAATCCAAAAAGAAATGGATTGACAAGTTAGAAGAGAAATAGATAAATCTTTTACGTCTTGAAATGAGAGAAATCAGAGAATCATAACTTCAAGAATAAGCTAAGTCTTCTCTATCTTACAACGAAATAAAAAAAGAAATATATATAAATAAATTATAATCTACAATATCTATTTGATTTGTTTTCCCATTGTAACGGTATTAGATTAATTGTTGTATTAATGATAACATGGGTATCGCAATATAGATACTATTATTACATAGATTAGTAATTTTGAGCTTATTATTTGTTGAATAACTGATGTCATAGAAATTAATATACAAAATACGATTTACAATATTTGTTTGTTCTTTAAATGAAATAAAAATAATTCTTTCTATTACAAGGATTACTTCTATCATTGTAGAATTTTAATCCATGTATTGCTAATAACTATATTTTTATTTCACTATCTATGGATAACTTTATTCCGATATTAATTATGAGAAAAAAAAAACTATCAACCATGCATTGTAAAACATAACTTTAATTTTTATGTAGAGATTAAAGTTCCTAATATATATCCAATCAAACATGATACAAATCGATATTAATTTTGTTTGATCGCTATTCTTTTTGGGGTTAATTAGGAACTGATTCACTACGTGTTCTTTTTCATCAATTTTAATTGAATTCAAGATAAGTTATTACAAAAGACAATAAGGTCGGTACATTCTACCGGTATGCGGATCATGTAAATCAAATATTGCTTTAATGATTCACAAAGTTTTCTCTTTTTATTTTCAAGATAAAACCTTTTGTAGAACAACAAGACGAGATACGTTCCATTGAATTATACCTTTGTTTAATTTGTGGGAGATGATATAATAATTTTAATAAATGTGAAATTATTTTATTCTCATTTGGATGAATTTTTCATTTTGAGATAAGAATTTTCAGGAATAATCATATAAAAACTATGATATTATTTTATACTACTTTCCATGCAGTATAACAATCTTAGGATAACTAATTGATAAAATATTCAAACAACAAAAATGCCCTTTCTCAAGTCCTTTTTCCCGAAATTCTTTAAAAAATCTAAAACTAATAAGAGTTAATAACAATAATGAATTAATTAATTCTAAAAGAAATACCTGAGTTGCATAAAATCACAAAACTAGGAATGTATAAACCCTTCTCATTCTGATTTTCTGAAACATTATTATTTTGGGGCCTAAATTCATACTTATATAAAAAAAAAGTATTTAGATCTAAATAAATGAATTGATAAATTAGAAAAGACAAATAGAAAAAAAATTACATCTTGAAACCACATAATAAGAGGATAATAGCTTCAATAATAAGATAAGTCTCTTTCAAATCTTACAATCGAGTACACCATTAAGGAACTATATGTACGTTATCTTATTTATAATATATTCATAGTAAATTCTATCGTAATTGTATATATTTTCCTAGACTTTACGATATTAATGAATAGAAAAAATTGAAACTAGATTGATGAAATTGTCTGCATAATTCTGAAACCAACATCGATTAATCAAATACCCTAGTCGTTTATTATCAGTTTTAATACTTTTATCGTAATACATACTATTTATTTATAAAAGGAAAGAGACCAATATACACCTTTACTTTTTTAAATTGTTCAATTTTATCCTCCGTTATGCTATCTGATTAATTACCCTTGTCGTTATGAAAGTAATCAAATATACCATTAAATTAATGTTTTATCTCAATCTGCCATTTTTTTTAAAAATTTTAATAGAAATTATCCATTTCAAATGGATCTCCATTTAAACACGATCAGTGACCCACCATACCAAGATCTAATCGAAATAAAATCAAATAACCCATGGATTTTCTAAGAAATTAAACATGTCTAGTCGATAGGAGATGGAGCTATGGATAATCTTTTCTCCTCAACTCACATTTCACCTGAGGTTTTTCATTTAAAGTTTGTAAATGTGCATTTTTTCCTCTAAATCTTTTTGATTATGTTTTTGGGGTTTTTTTAAAAAAGATTTTGTTCTATTTATGTCTTCGAGTTGGGAGTTAACTAATATTGGATTTTTTGAGTTACTTTTTTTGAGTTAGGATTTTAGTTACTTCTTAAACCGACAAATACGTGATGATACATATGTTATTAGTTATATACGGTGTGTTTCTTCTAATTTTTATATTTGCATATACAATTAATTTCCTTATTTTATTAGAATTGTTAGTCTGATGTGTATTTGTAATATAGGTTTATTGTTAGAAAATAATAACATAAATAGTGAAATAGAGAGAGTATATTATTACGTTTTTTGTGGATTTCTCGTTATGTAGGTACTCAATGGAGCATTTGAATATCGATAATTTGTCTCCATAAATTCTCTCTCAATAGCTTCTCCCTGCATTTATTTTATAAAATAATAAAAATATGTTACGTATTGAATAATTACACAAACTAAATATTTTCACATTAAGAAAAATATTTTTAAAAATAAATTACTTGTATAAATTAATTTTTAAATTATTAAATATAAATTAGAAATTAGACATATACCTCTGAACGTGAAGAGGATCCACACATTAATGTTGGCATTCTTCCTCGCCTGTAATTTTCCTGCATTTATTTAACATAAAAATGTAAATAGCCTAATAATTCTAACAAACCTTTTATGATACTTTTTCATTCCAATTTTGTTTGGTATAATTTGATTCAATACAAAAGTTTGAGGAACAAAAGAAATATTTATAAAGTTTGTGATTTTTAAACATGTTATAGCATTTGTATAACTATACTATTTTTAAAATTTGTTATTTATACATGTCATAAAATTTATCTTATAGAAGCTTCTCACTAAAGGAAAAATCAAAAGTTTAAAGTTCATTGTTTTCGAATATAAAAATATGGCTTTCATTTTCATGAACTAATAAAAAAGTACTATCAAATAAATTAACACAACAAGAATAATATTAAAGAGAAAAGAAGAAAGAAAAATATTTGACCCCGTACCCCAGCACTACGAGTTCTCACATATCCTCTTGAAGCAATGTTAGCCCTATTAGAATTAGCATTGTGAACCTGCATATACAAATTATATAGGATAAATACATATCAATGTTGAATTACTAGTCTTACTAATTAAAGGGCAATAAAGGTAACTTCATTTTAGTCACTTGTGTGTAAAAACATCTTAAAAATAAATCAATTTTGGCTCTAACTTAGTTTTAAAAATTAAATAATTAAGAGGTGAAGATTGTTCAAGAACACATAAGAGACCAAATGTCCCTTAATCAACCGATGTGGGACTCAACACTCTCCCTCTTCTTCTATCTTGCGTTTATGCACAATACAAGACATCTGGAGCATGAGCATATAATACAAGAATGTGATATGATAAATAATGAATTGGAATGGGTCTACTCTGATATCACAATGAAAAATTAATCTTATCCTAATCAATTCAAAAATTTAGAGCGTTTAAAAGATAAGGATTATCCAAAATCATATAAAAATATCTAATATCACGTAATTTGCTGATGTGGAGCTCAACAACCCCCTTTTCTCTCTCTCCCTCAACTCTATTATCTCAAATCTACTTAGCCAAAAGAAGATAGTAAATAAAAGAATTATAAGTTTTTAAAAGTAAGATACCTGCAGAAGTAAATTTTGATTAATAGTAAATGCAAGTCCTGGAGAAGGATTAAACACAGGCCTGATATGAAAAAAAAATATAAATATAAAAAAAAAGATAAATAAATATTAAATTAAAAACATAAAAAATATACATTAATTATTTATAGAAATTAAGTGTAGATTATCATGTGTGTGTGCGAGAGAATAATTAGTTCCTTGAGATAGAATTAATGTCATGTTGATTCAACACAAATAAATTTGATGAGGCTTGAACATATAGGTGATGTTGGTTTCTACAAAAAAAGAAAGGAAGAAAGAAAAAGAATATGTAAATAAATCATGAACTACAATATTTAGTTCGATTTGTGGGATATGATATAATAATTTTAAAATAAAATATAAAATTATTTTATTCTTATTTGGTTGAATTTTGAGAAAAAGCTCACATATGTCATCGGACTTTTAGAAAAGGTTCATTTTTATTCCATCTGTTAATAGTTAGACTTGTTTATGGCACTTTAGTTACACAAAGTGGCTATCCATGCCATTATTTTTTAACAGCGTCAATATCTGATTTTATTAATACTAGTTTACACACGCAGTGATATTTAAGCAGGTCATGTCACTTATTTAACCCACTTAATAAACTATCCGTACAACCTAAAACTATCCCCCCCCCCACCCCAGAAAAAATCATCCGCATTTTTATCCGACCTGTCCTTATTTAAACTTACCCTCCCCCCCCCCCCCCACCTCCAACCAATTTCACTAATTGATAAACCACAGCTAAAGACCTAATCCCCCAGCCATATTCTTATTTTTCTTCACTCCTCTTCTATACATCTCTTTCAAAATAAAGTTCAGAAAAACTTTTTCTCAAAAACACACAAAAAAGAATACAGACCCAGCATAATGATTTGACTGAAAAGGAAGCCAGGGATTTTGTGACCAGTGCACTCTGAGGTGCCCCTTATGTTACCAAAAACAAAAAATGTCAAGAAACTTAATAGTATATTACAGTATAATTTTTTTTGTTGCCATGTTTGGTATATCAAGATTCTGCACAGTGCAGATCGTTGTGCTTGATTTTTTTTTTCATAAAACAACACAAATGATGGGTTTTTATAGTTTGAGAAAATAAACTGTACCATCGTACTAATAACTAAGTCCATCAATTTATTGTTTCATTTCTTATAAGGCAAGACTGGGAGAAAGTGACAGAAGATAAGGTACTCTAATATTCTTCTTCGTGAGTGAAGAAGACGAAGAAGAATATGGCTGGGGGATTAGGTCTTTGGCGGTGGTTTATTGGTTAGTGAAATTGGCAGGTTAGGTTAAATAAGGGCGGGTCGATTAAAAATGAGGGTGGATTTTTCTGGACATGGGGCGGGTAGTTTTAGGCTATATGAATAATTTATTAGGTGAGTTAAATAAGTGACGTGGTCCACTTAAATATGTCCACGTGTGCAAAATAGTATTGAAAAATCAAGTGTCGGGGTTGTTAAAAAGTAATGGTATGGATAATCACTTTGTGTAACAACAGTGACATAAATGAGCCTAACTATTAACGGATGACATAAATGAGCCTTTTCCTAAAGTCCGATGAAATATTTGAGCTTTTCCTCTTAAATTATTTATTTCAAGATAATTATTTTCAGGAATAATCATATAGTAATTATGATATCATTTTTATACTATTGTTGATGCAGTATAACAATCTTAGGAAACTAATTAATAATATTAAAACAATCAAGATGCCTTTCCTCATGTCCTTTCTCCTAAAATTCTTTAAAACATCTAAGACTAGTAAGAGTTAAAACAATAATGAGTTTAGTAATTCTAAAAGAAGTACCTGAATTGGTGGAAGTCATGAAAACTAGGAATGTATAAAACCTCCTCATTCCGATTTTCTGCAACGTTATTATTTTGAGACCTACGTTCATAAATATATTAAACAAAATATTTAGATCTTAAAAAATGAATTGACAAATTTAAAAAGAGAAAGCGAAAAAAAATTACATCTTCAAACAACAGAAATTAGATGATGATAACTTTAATAATAAGTTAGTCGCTACTGAATCTTACAATCGAGTACAATATTTGAGACCTATACATATATCTTATTTATAATACAATCCTAATAAATTTGATTGTAATTGTAGATATTTTTCCTGATTTTACCATATTAATGAATACAGAAAATTGAAACTAGATTGATGAAATTAAGTTTGCATAATTCCGAAACCAATACCAATTTATCAAATATACTAGTCGTTTGTTATCAGTTTCAACACTTTTATTGTAACACATAACTATTATTTATAAAAAGGAAAAAGCCAATATACCCCTCTACATTACTAAATTTCAACTTTATACTCTGTTATACTATGTGACTAATTACCCGTTGTTATGAAAGTTATCAAATATATTCTTAAATTAATATTTTATCCCAATTCGCCCATTTATTTAAATTTTAATAGAAATTACCCATTTCAAATGGATCTCCATTTAAACCCGATTCATGACCCATTAGAACAAAATTTAATCGAAATAAAATCAAATAACTCGTGCTTTATTAAGGAAATAAACATGTTCAGTCGATTGGAGAGAGAGTTATAGACGGCCTTTTCTTTCAGCTCACACTACATCTGAAATTAGTCATTTAAAGTATGTAAATGTGCATTTTTCTCTTCCTAAATCTCTTTGATTATATTTATTTGAGTTATTATATATATATATATATATATATATATATAAAAGATTTTGTTCTATTTATATCTTAGGATTCGGGGTTAATTGATTTAGGGTTTTTTGATTTATCTTTTAAGTTAAAATTTCAGTTACTTGTTTATCTGACAAATACATGTTGATACTTATGTTATTTGTTATATATTGTGTGTTTCTTCTAATTTTGATGTTTGCATATGCAAATGATTTTCTTATTTTATCAAAATTGCTAATTTCACATGTATTTGTGGTTTAGATTTATTGTTAAAAAATAATAACACATAAAATGGAATAGGGAAAGTATATAATTACGTTCTCAGTGGATTTGTCGCCGTGTAGGTATTCAATGGAGCATCTGGATATCGATAATTTGCCTCCATGTATTCTCTTTCTATGGCTTCTCCCTGCATTTATTTTATAAAATAATAAAATATGTTATGTGTTGAACAATTACCCAAACTAAATATTTTCATATTAAGAGAATTATTTTTAAAAAGAAATTACATGAATAAATTAATTTTTAAAACACTTAACATAAATTAGGAATTAGACATATACCTCTGAATGTGAAGATGATCCATACATTAATCTTGGCATTCTTCCTCGTCTGTAGTTTGCCTATATTTATTTAACGTAAAAATGTAAATTGCCTAACAATGCTAACAAATCTTTTATGGTACTTTTTTCGTTTCAATTTGTTTGATGAAATTTGATTCAACACAAAAGTCTAAGGAACAAAAGAAAGATTTATAAAGTTTGTGAATTTTTAAACATGTTATGATATTTATATAACTATACTATTTCAGAAATTTATCATTTTTAATATGTCATATAATTTGTGTATAAAGGCTTTTCATTAAGAATAAAATTAAAAGTTTTAAATTAACTGTTTTTAAATTTAAAAAAAATGTCCTCTGTTTTCTTGAACTAGTAAGAAAATACTATCAAATAAATTAACACACAAAGAGTAATAATAAAGGAAAAATTAAAAAAAAAGTAAAAAATCATTTGACGACCGTACCCTTGCACTACAAGTTCTCTGATATCCTCTTGAAGGAACGTCAGCCCTATTAGAATTGACATTTTGTACCTGTATATAGGATCAACAAAGGAAAAATACATATCAATGTAGAATTACTAGTTTTACTAATTAAAAGGCAATGAAGATATACTTATTGTGACTTCATCATAGTCACTTATGTGTGAAACGACCTTGATAATAAAGAATCTTGCCTCTAACATAATTTTAAAGTTAAATAATTAAAAGGCAAAAATTGTTCAAGATCACATAAAGAAACTAAATTTCCCGTATCATCGATGTGCAACTCAACACTCTCCCCCATCTCCTGTCCTACACGAAGGCATAAGACTAGACATATAGATCGTGATAATATAAAATAAGAATCTAACATGATAAATAATGAATAGGAACATGTCTGAATCTGATATCATGGTGAAATATTAATTTTATTCTAATCAATCCAAAAATTTAACGCATTCAAGAGATAAGAATTACGCAAAACCATATAGGAATATCAAATATCTCGTAACATGTCAATGTGAAACTCAACAGACCCCTTCTCTCTTTCTCTCTCTCTCCTTCATTGCCTTGTCTCAAATCAGCTTAGTCAAAAGAAGATTATAAACAGAAAAATGATAAGATTTCAAAAGAAAGATACCTCTGAAGGTAAATTTTGATCAATAGTAAATGTGAGTCCTAGAGAAAAATTTAACACAGGCCTGAAACAAAAAAAATCTTCAAAATATATATAAATTTAAAACAAAAGACAAATAAATATTAAATAAAAAAGAGAAAATAATAAACATTAATTATTCATAGAAATTGAGGGTAGATTATCACGTGTTCGTGAATAGAATACTTAGTTTCTTGAGGAAGAATGCATGTAATGTTGATTCAACACAAATGAATTTGACGGGCTTAAACATATGGATAATTATGATGTTTAGGGGTGTGTATTAGTCGGTTTAGTTCAGTTTTAAAGATTATCAGTTTAACTTATCGGTTATCAATTTTTATACATGCTAAATCATTAAAGAACCGTCAAAATATTGGTTAATCGATTATTGATCATTATTGGTTCGGTTATCGGGTTAACCGTTAAGATCCCACACAAAAATTTTCGTAAGTCATAAGTATGTTTAGCTAGAAAAAGAATGGGTGAAAAGAGAAAGATCATATAGAATTAGCCTAACTAAAGCAATCAATTTTAATTTAGATTTGAATAACATCACCTTCACTTGTCATTGACACTTGATTCATCTTCTTGATAAAATACTTTATTTATTGAAGGCAAAAATTTGAATCTAACTTTGGACAGTAAACTGATAATAAAATTCTTAAACTAATACTCAAATTATTAATCCAATAACCTAATTATCGGTTTAAGTTATTGGTTTAACTGTTAATTTGTACAGCCCTAGGTGTTCATATGTCTGTTGAAAATATATGTAGATAAACCATGAACTACAAATACATGTTGATACGTATGCTATTTGTTACATATTGTGTGTTTCTTCTGATTTCGATATTTGCATATGCAAATGATTTTCTTATTTTATTAGAATTGCTAATTTCATATGTATTTGTAGTTTAGATTTATTGTTAAAAAATAATAACATATAAAATGGAATAGAGAAAATATATAATTACGTTCTCGGTGGATTTCTCGCCATGTAGATATTCAATAGAGCATCTCGATATCGATAATTTGCCTCTATGTATTCTCTTTCAATGGCTTCTCCCTGCATTTATTTCATAAAATAATAAAAATATATTATGTTTTGAACAATTACCCAAACTAAATATTTTCATATTAAGAGAATTATTTTTAAAAAGAAATTACTTGCATAAATTAATTTTTAAACCATTAAACATAAATTAGGAATTAGACATATACCCTTGAATGTGAAGATGATCCATACATTAATCTTGGCATTCTTCCTCGTCTGTAATTTGCCTGCATTTATTTAACGTAAAAATATAAATTGCCTAACAATGTTAACAAATCTTTTATGGTACTTTTTTCCGTTTCAATTTATTTGATAAAATTTGATTCAACACAAAAGTCTAAAGACTAAAAGAAAGATTTATAAAGTTTTTGGATTTTTAAACATGTTATAACATTTATATAACTATACTATTTCTGAAATTTATTATTTTAATTATGTCATATAATCTGTTTGTAAAAGATTTTCATTAAGATTAAAATCAAAAGTTTAAAATTAACTGTTTTTAAACTTAAAAATATATCCTTTATTTTCATGAACAAATAAGAAAATACTATTAAATAAATTAACACAGAAAGAGTAATATTAAAGAGAGAAAATTAAAAAAGTAAAAAGTCATTTGACGATCGTACCCTCGTGCTACGAGTTCTCTGATATCCTCTTGAAGGAATGTCAACCCTATTAGAATTGACATTTTGTACCTGCATATTGTATCAACGAAGGAAAACTACATATCAATGTATAATTACTAGTTTTACTAATTAAAGGGCAATGAAGATATACTTATTATAACTTCATTATAGTCACTTGTGTGTGAAACAACCTTGATAATAAATGAATCTTGGCTCTAACTTAATTTTTTAAACTTAAATAATTAAAAGACAAAAATTGTCTAAGACCATGTAAAGAAACTAAATTCCCCTTAATCTATTGATGTGCGACTCAACACTCTCTCTCATATCCTGTCCCGCATGAAGGCATAAGACTAGACATATTCTAACACCCCAAAACTTTTCTAGAACAAACTGAGACTTTGCAAGAAAAATAAAAAAGAACCAGGAAATTTTGTCTCAAAACCACTAAGACAACAAGTCATTGTCAGCAGTAACAACCCGTTATCTAGGTCATGGTCAGGCCTGCCAGTTGTCCTTTGGGAACCAACGAGACTGGAACTACCCGTTGTGAGGAGTAACGATTCGCCTTGTCACTCGTTGCCTTCCCAGCTCGTAAATCAGTTAAACCATTTCCAAGAACCTTCAAGTCAACCAACGAGTCATTGTCTGATATAACGACTCGTGGGGTGACTCATTAGTTGGAGCTCCAAGGTGTTGTTGACAATCTCTTCCAGTGACAACGAGTGGCAACAACAACCCATTGTATCATACAACGAGTCGTTTTGTCCACTTGTGGTGACAAACCCCAAAATCCTTCAGAATCCCAGTAGCAAGGACGAGAGGTGGCAATGACTTGTTGGATCAACCAATGAGTCGTCATGTCAACCATTAGAGGGGGGGTTCTAGTGTTATGCTCAAATCCCTGTTAGTGGCCACGAGAGGTACTAACGACCCGTTTCCAATGATTTGTGATTCCCTTTGTTGCCAATTTCCAGTGAGCCTAATCCCAGGCCTAAGACCAATGACTGGTCCCAATGAGTCATGGTATCAACCAACGACTCGTAGTGTGACCTGTTGGTCTCGGTCGGGCAATTTTCCAGATTTTCTTTTTGGGGCATTTTTGTAAATTTCCACCTTTTTAATCCCTAAACCATGTCATTTTGGGTTATATTAAGGGGATTTAGGGAGGTAATCGATGTTACCTCTTCATTTCCTCTCATTTAGAACATAGAAACTCAGTCAGGAAGCACAAAGCAGGAGCAAGGGTTTCAATTTTTCTTCTCATATTTCTCAAGGGTTTTCTTTGAAATTTCTACACTGGTTATGTAAGAATTCAACGAAGGAATTATTCTTCCCTTGTGCCCCAAAACTCTTTTGAAATGCTTATCAGTTCTAGCCCTGAAGTTTATCGTTAGGGTTCATTTGTCAGTAAATTATGAATTTCTTCCTGTTGTGATTTTCATGAATAATTATGGCTATTTTTAGCTATACTTCTGTTTATTATCTCTTTTCATGAAATTATGTGATTTTATCCCTAGTTTCTTAATACAGTGAATTTAGTATTCAACATGTTCTAAATATAAGTGTTGCTTGATTCCGATTGTTCTTAAATTTACCAGGATAGTACAGTTTCTTGATCAAGAGTAGAATTATTGATTGTTTAGTCTCAGTCAGTACTCAGAAAATTTCAGTTTCTTACAGAAATGTCAACTTGATAATAGTTTGTCTCTTAAGGTGTCAGTAACACCTCCAAGTCCCAGTTTTCAGTTATTAGTTATTAGTTGTTCTTTAGATGGTCACGATGCTTCTAGATAAGTAGATCTGACCAGTCTTAGGACAAGTACTATCAGTTATCAGTTTGTTCTTCAGACGGTTATGACCCTTCCAGATAAGCAGCTCTGGCCAGTCTTAAAATACAAGTTTATAGTTATATGGTCTGATAGACTCTTAGGGTACTACCAGATAAGTATTCCTAACTTAGTCCAGGACCTTAGCTTTGAGCTATCAACTTAGTATTCAAGTTAGGACTATCCAGTGGGAGTAGTACTTAGCACCGAGTGGATTAGGGTTCTAGTGCACCTAGGCTCCCATAACTACATTGCCACCGTAGGTTATTGGCATAACGAGCTTCAGCTTTGTGATTACGCAGCCAGCCACTATACCCAGAAAAGGTATAGTGGGCTTTCTCTGATGGGGTGTACACATCAGACTCCGTATTTATCTCACGTGGTCATATCGGTTATAGACTCTGCCACTTGTTAGTTTAGTTCAATTCAGCTTAGTTTAGCTCAGTTCGGTCGCTCAGTTTTAGGACATGTTATTGACCACCAGTTAGGGTCATTATTGATCATATCAGTTATAACTCAGTTTATCAGTATTCAATATTAGTTGGTATTTCATGTTATTTCAGTTTAGTTGTTTAACTTCCATGCTTATTATATGTCTCACTTACTCAGTACATTCAAAGTACTGATGCATACTTTCTATGCTATATTGTATTATGATACAGGTGCAGGTTCTCAATCTCAACGTCATCAGTAGTTCCTCTCGATGATTCCAGGAGAAGTAGTCTTTTTGGTGAGTCCTCATCTTCTGAGGAAGTTATATGCTTTTCAGTTAATTTCTTTTTAGTAAGACTTTACAGTTAGCCGGGGGCTTGTCCTAGCAACTCATCAACTAGTACTGGCTTTCAAACACAGTTGTTTAGAATTTTTTTCAGTGATGTTTTACACTTTCGGAATATTGATTTATAAATATTTCTTTTAAAGCTTCCGCTTATGTTTACTTAGCATACCAATGCAAATGTTAGACCATGGGTTGGCTTGGGGTCACTTGTGGCTCCAAGTACCATGTCTCGGCCAGGGTATAGGCTCAGACCGTGACAAACTTGGTATCAGAGCACTAGGTTTAGAGTATCCTAGGATGTCTGAAAGCCGCGTCAAGTAGAGTCCTTTTTATGGGTGTGAAGCGCGCCACACTTATGACAAGGAGGCTATGAGATGTTATTAGGAATTCTCCCTTTTGTTCATACTCCTTATCGTGCGTTGAAGTTTAATCCCAGAAATGCCCTCCTAACTCATGCTCTATTCGTTTCAGTGAAGATATGTCTCCAAGACGCAGAAATGGAAGGAGGGCTGGCAACGTTAACCGACCTGCCCCACCAGCTCCAATAGCCCCTCAGGATGACCCAGTGTCCTCAACAGAATTCTAAGTGGCAATCCAGCTGCTATCTCAAACGATGACTAATCAAGTGAACCTACAGGTGGTCCCAGTGAATACAAATGGATCTACCACAGCTGCTAGGGTTCGGGACTTCACCTAAATGAACCCTCCAACTTTCCATGGACCCAAGGTGGGAGAGGACCTACAAGAGTTTGTAGATGATGTGCGGAAGATCACCCTGATTATGGGTGTTAGTTCCATGGAGAGTTCTGATCTGGATGCCTACCAGTTGAAAGGGGTGGTTCAGATTTGGTACGACCAATGGAAGGAAAGGAGGCCAGCAGTAGCAGGGCCAGTAGAGTAGGAAGAGTTCATAACTGCATGTCTAGATTAATTCTTTCCTCGGGAATTGAGAGAGGCCAAGGTCGTAGAGTTCATGAATTTAAGGTAAGGTAACAAAACCTTGGAGGAGTATGCGTCGTAGTTCATTCAGTTGTCGAGGTATGCTCCAGAGATGCTAGCCAAGCCAAGGGATTGTATGCTCAAATTCTTTAATGGAGTGTGAGATTTGGTACTTAAAGAGTGCAGAACCGCAATGCTCATCAAGGACATTGACCTATCCAGCCTCATCATTCATGCCCAGCAAATTGAGGTTGAAAAGTTGAAGGATATGAAACGGGTGAACAAGCGGGCCAGAATAGGTCAGTCGGATTATGTCCACCAGAGGTCCGGCGGTATTAGTTTCCCACAAAAAAAGCAACAAAAGACTCCAGCACCCACATCAGCCAGAGCTCCTACTTTCCGGTCCCGCAAGGATCAGAAGGATGGAGCATCTAGCTCTCAATCCCAGAGTTTCAATGCCAACAACTGTTACCCAGCTTATCCTAAATGTGGCAAGAACCATCCATGGGAATGTCGTATGGGCAAGGAAGGTTTCTTTGGATGTGGATAGTTGGGTCACAGGTTAAAAGAGTGTCCTTCAGCAGGACGGGGGAGAGCTCAGTCTACTTCAGCAGCCCCAACAGGCCGTCAGCTCAGTAGGGAAATACTTCAGGTACGGATGGCGGTCAGTGTCAAAAATGCTTTTATTCTTTGTCCTCTAGTCAGGATCAGGAGAACTTACTAGATGTGGTCACGGGTATGTTATGTCTTTTCCACCTAGATGTATATTTCCTACTAGATCTAGGAGCCAAAATATCATTTGTGAGTCCTTATGTAGCTATTCAGTTTGAAATCTGTCTTTACCCCAATTGGTGAGTTAGATAGAGCCAGCCGAGTATATAGAAGCTGCCCAGTCTCAGTATTGAATAAAGTCATTCCAGCTGATCTAGTAGAGCTCGACATGGTCGATTTTGACCTCATTCTTGGCATTGATTGGTTAACATTCTGGTTATGCCTCAGTCAACTGCAGAACTAGAGTCATCAGGTTTCAGTTCCCCAATGAGCCAGTCTTAGAATGGATGGGTAGTGTTTCAGTGCCTAAGGGTCAGTTTATTTGCTACCTTAAGGCAAGAAAGCTCATTTCGATAGGGTGAATCTATCACCTAGTTCTGGTCAAAGATTCTAGCTCCGAGACCCTAACTATTGAGGTAGTTCTAGTTGTCAGCAAGTTCCCTGACGTCTTTCCTGAAGATCTTCCTAGAGTCTCTTCCGAGAGGGAAATAGATTTCGGCATAGACCTTCTTCCAGTCACTCAACCCATCTATATTCCTCCTTATATAATGGCTCCAGCTGAGCTTAAGGAGTTGAAGAAACAACTAAAAGACCTTCTTGACAAGGGTTTCATCAGGCCTAACATCTCTCCATGGGGTGCTCCAGTGTCGTTTGTGCGAAAGAAATATGGTACTCTCAGAATGTGTATCAAGTACCATCAACTGAACAAGGTTACAGTTAAGAACAGGTATCCCCTACCCAGAATTGATGACTTGTTCGATCAGTTTCAAGGAGCTAGTTATTTTTCCAAGGTAGATCTCAGGTCGGGGTACCATCAGATTAGGTCAGGGAATGTGAAATACCGAAAATAGCCTTCAGAACTCGGTATGGTAATTATAAATTTATGGTTATGTCCTTCAGACTAACTAATGCCCCGGCAATTTTCATGGACCTGATGAATAAGGTATTCAAATAATATCTACACATGTTCGTCATTATATTCATATATGACATTTTGGTATACTCCATAAATGAGGAGGAACATCCTAACCATCTGAGGATAGAGTTGCAGACTCTCAGAGACCGCCAGTTGTTCGCTAAATTCAGCAAATGTGAATTTTGGCTGAAGTCTGTGGCTTTCCTCGGTCATGTGATCTCAGGTGAGGGTATTCAGGTAGATCCTCAAAAGATAGCGGCAGTGAAAGACTGGACAAGACCTACTTCCCCAATAGATATCAGAAGTTTTCTGGGTCTAGCCGGTTATTATCGATGCTTCGTGGAAGGATTCCCTTCTATTGCTATAATGCCCCGAAAACCCTAAGATCAGACCCAGAAGTTAAAATGGAGAAAATATGATTTTCTACACCAGGTGTCAGAATGAGTTATCAAATCACCTATCTTTTACCTAATGAGTCGTTAAGTGACTTGTGGTTTTACTAAAGAGTCGGCAAATCACCCGTCATTTGTAAAGATCAGAATATCCCCTAAGGAGTCAGCAAACGACTCGTCATTTTCCTAATAAGTCATTAAGTGACTCATGGTTTTGCTAACGAGTCAGCAAATCACCCGTCATTTGTAAAGATCGGAATATCCCCTAATGAGTCAGCAAATGACTCGTCATTTGCCTAACGAGTCGTTAAGTGACCCGTGGTTTGAGCAGCAGTGGGAAATTCCAGTGTACTTCACGGATTAAGAAAATGACTCATCATTTGCCTAACGAGTCATTAAGTATCTCGTGGTTTGAGCAGCAGTGGGAAATTCCACTATACTTTATGGATTAAGCAAACGACTCGTCATTTGCCTTACGAGTTAGCAAACGACCTGTGATTTGCCTAACGACTAGTCAAACGACTTGTCATTTCTGGCAGTATGAGATTTTTTGTCGAACCATTAAGGGAATTTTCATAATTTCTAGGCTCCTAAGTCCTAAACTACATCATTTTAAGCTATTTTCAGGGGGTATTAAGATAGGTTAAGTCATTCTAGCCTATTCAAAACTCATGCATGCAAAGTTCAAGAGTGTAGAAGGTGATCAAGCATAAAACCCTAAGGTTCTTCATCAATTGTTCTTCAATTCCTCTTGGACAAGTAAGGGAGTGATAGAATCCAAGTCTCTCAGGTATGTAGGGTTATGAGTGGGTGCATTCATTCACACCCATGCCCAATCTCTCCTAATTCATAAAATTTTATTTGAAAATCTTACAGGGTTTTACCCTAAATCTTATGAAATTTCTAATGATCTATCTATGGGTTACTACCTCTAATGTTTCATGTCATGTTTTACGAATCATGGGCAGATTTTACACCTAATTTGATTATAAATTATTTGATTTAAATTTATATTAAATTATGCCCAATCATGCATGTTCTATGATAAATTGATTATGATTTTACCTTGATTTTTTGATGTTCTTTAACCCATCATTATTTATGATTTACGATATGGATTTACTCTAATGCCCATCATGAATTTGTGATTTCAAAGCATATACATGTTTATACAAGTGTGCATGAACCTTATGATTATGATTATGGCCGACTCACGGGCCTTACCTTCCTGGCTAGTTCACGTATTTACAAGCATGTTTATGATTATCATGATCTAACTAGCCTATGAATCTCATATATATTATCTTATAAGCACTATATATATTTTAGGAGTAGTATTTAACATCGAGTAGGTTTGGGGCCCAGGTTTTGCCCCGAATCTCAGAACTACGTGCCACTGTAGGTCATGATGAGACCTCCCTTGAGATTTTCTCCTTTTTTTCCCAAATGGGCCTTTCATGAGTGATATCACGCCTTTCATGGTTCTACCCTTGGCAAGGTATGAACATCCTCCTAACTAGGGGTTTATAGGTCGGGCTCCATGTGTGCTCATATGAGGTATATCGGTTATAAGAATCTCCCGCTGTTTCTCATGATTTATGTATGATTATGATTATATACTTTGGCTCAATTCATGTTTAATAAAGCTTTTCTCTTGAGAGTATGATTATGAATGATTTATGAAAGTTTTGAAACCTTGAGCCTTATGTTACATTATAATATTTATGTTATGATCATGTTGTCCTACTCTTATGCACTTTTATGTATTTTAAACATCGATTTTACTTACCTTTCATACGTGGTACATTTCACGTACTAACCGCATACTCTATGCTATATCGTTTCATGATACAAGCTCCAATCTTCAAACCCAACACCGTCATTGGTGAGTACTCCTCTCCCGAGGACCAGTTGATATTAGTTATCCTTTATATTCAGTTTTCTAGACTTGTCGGGTTAGTTGGGGGTGTTGTCCCATCAACCCATTAGATATGTGAGGCTTTCAGACTATGTGTAGTATTCAGCTATCATATATGAAGTGCGTTTCGCTTTCTATGTTATGTCAGGATTATGCTTCCACTATGTTATTATGTTGAGTATTCCACTGTAATGATTGAGTTAGATGTATGTTCATGCCATAGGTGGACTTGGAGTCTCTTGGGGCTCCTTGTCTCGTGTCTCGATCCGGGCCTATGTTCTGGTCGTGACAATTGCATCTCCTTTGACTAAACTAACTCAGGAAATGGTGAAGTTTTAGTGGTTAGATGCATGTGAGAAGAGTTTTCAAGAGTTGAATACTCGAGTCACTACAACTCCAGTTTTGACTTTACCAGAAGGAACAAATGGGTTCATAGTCTATTGTGATGCTTTCAGAGTTGGCTGTGGTTGCATTCTGATGTAGCGAGGTAAGGTGATAGCTTATGCCTACAGGAAGCTCAAAGTTCATGAGAAGAATTACCCAACTAATGATCTTGAATTGGTAGCAGTAGTGTTTGCTCTAAAAATATGGAGGCATTACCTTTATGGGGTTCACATGGATGTTTTCACCGATCACAAGAGCATTCAGCAAGTGTTCAGTTAGAAAGATCTGAATCTTCGCCAGTGGAGGTGGTTGGAGTTATTAAAGGATTACGACATGAGTGTGCTATACCACCCGGGCAAGGCAGATATGGTGGCAGATTCCTAAAGTAGAATGTCCATGGGGAGCGTTACTCATGTTGAAGAGTGCAAGAAGGAGCTAGCAAAGGATATTCACAGGTTAGCCTGATTGGGAGTACAACTGGTAGATTCAACTGAGGGTAGAGTAGTAATACAGAGTGGGTTAGAATCCTCGTTAGTTGTTGAGGTTAAGTCAAAGCAAGATGAAGATCCCATACTACTTAAGCTGAAAGAAACAGTTCTAAGAAAAGAAGTGGAGGCTTTCTCCAAGGCAGGATATGTGTTCCACACGTAGGTGACTTGAGATAGTAAATACTGGAAGAAGCACATAGCTCCAAATATTCTATCCACCTAGGTGACACCAAGATGTACCATGATCTACGGGAAATCTACTGGTGGAACGACATGAAGAGAGATATTGCAGAAATTTTGGCTAAGTGCCTGAACTGCCAGGAGATTAAGGTTGAACACCGAAGACATGGGGTATGATTCAAGATATCAGCATACCCATGTGGAAGTGGGAAGAAGTGAATATGAACTTCATTACAGGTCTACCTCGTACTCGTCGGCAGCATGATTCAATTTGGGTGATAGTAGATCAGATGACCAAGTCACCACATTTTCTCTCAGTTAAAACTACAGACTCAACTGAGGATTACGCTAAACTGTACATCTGAGAGTTGATTAGAATGCATGGGATTATTCATTATTTTAGATAGAGGTACCTAGTTCACGTCGCATTTTTGGAAGTCATTTCAGAAAGGACTTAGTACTCAACTCAGACTCAACACAACTTTTCACCCTCAAACGGATGGACAAGTTGAGCGGACTATTCAGACCTTAGAAGATATGCTGAGAACTTGTGTGATCGACTTCAAGGGCAGTTGGGATGGTCACCTACCTCTCATCAAGTTTGCATACAACAAGAGCTACCACTCTAATATTTAAATGGACCCATTTGAGGCATCATATGGTAGAAGGTATAGGTCTCCTATAGGGTGATTTGAGGTTGGCAAAGCTACCTTGATAGGACCAGACTTAGTGCATGAAGCTATGCAGAAAGTGCAACTGATTAGAGAAAGGTTAAAAACAGCTCAGAGCCAGCAGAAATCATATGCTGATGTGAGGAGGAGAGAATTAGAATTTTTTGTAGATGATTAGGTGTATCTGAAAATTTCACCCATGAAAGGGGTGATGAGGTTTGGAAAGAAAGGAAAACTCAGTCCGAGGTATGTAGGACCCTACAGGATTCTGAGGCAAATTGGCAATGTGCCCTATGAGTTAGAATTACCTTTGAAGTTAGCCTCTATGCACCCAGTCTTCCATGAGTCACTGTTGAAGAAGTGCATCGGTGATCCGACCTCAGTTGTGCCACTACAAAGTGTGGGGCTGAAGGATAGTCTCTCTTACGAAGAGGTCCCAGTTCAGATCCTAGACCATCAACTTCATAATCTGAGAAACAAGGAAGTCGCTTCAGTGAAAGTCTTGTGGAGGAACCCGCTAGTTGAGGGAGCCACATGGAAGACAGAAGCTGACATGATGGCTAAATACCCTCATTTATTTATTTCCAGTTCAGTTTCAGCATTAGGTATTAAATTCCTCCTCAGTACTCTATTCAGTTCCTCACTCATCAGCTCTATTCAGATTTTCAATGTGTAGTCTAGTTGTGTTAACTCAGTTAGTATGCTTAAATCAGTTCAGAGTCAGCCATTCCTTTAGAAATCAGTTTATAGTTTCTGTGTGGAAATTGCAGCTCCATTTTCCAATTTTCCCAGCAGCTTTAGCCTTCATTCTAGGATGAATGATCCCAAAGGGGGGATATTGTAACACCCCAAAACTTTTCTAGACAAAACTCAAACTTTGCAAAAAAAATTAGAAAGAACCAAAAAATTTTGTCTTAGAATGAATCGATACAACGAGTCATTATCAGTATTAATGACCCATTATCTGGGTCATGGTCAGCCCTGGCAGTTGTCCTTCAGGAACTAATGAGACATGGAACAACCCGTTGTGAACAGCAATGAGTCGTCATGTCACTCGTTTCCTTCCTAGCTCAGAAATCAGTTAAACCCTTTCCAGGAACCCACGAGTCAAACGACGAGTAGTCATCTAATGTAACAACTCATGGGGTGACTCTTTAGTTGAAGCTCCAAGGTGTTGTTGACAATCTCTTCCACTGACAACGAGTGGCAACAACAACACATTGTATCATACGACAAGTCGTTGTGTCCACCCGTGGTGAAAAGCCCCAAAATCCTTTAGAATCCTAATAGCAAGGACAAAAGGGGAAAATGACTCGTTGGATTAACTAACGAGTCATGATGTCATCAGTTAGAGGGAGGTTCCAGTGTTATGTTCAAATCCCTGCCAGCATCCATGAGAGGTGCTAATGACACCTTGGTTCATACAATGAGTCGTGGTCCCTTTTGTTGCCAATATTAAGTGAGCCCCATTCTAGGCCCAGGACCAAAGACTGGTCCCAATGAGTCGTGGTATCAACCAACGACTCGTCGTGTGACCCATTGGTCCCTGTCGGGAAATTTTTCAGATTTTCTTTCAGGGGCATTTTTGTAACTTCCCACCTTTATAATCCCTAAACCATGTTGTTTTAGGATACATTAAGGGGATTTAGGGAGGTAATCGACATTCCCTCTTCATTTCCTCTCATTCTCTCAAAGTCAAAACGTAGAAACTCGGTTAGGAAGCACAGAGAAGGAGCAAGGGTTTCAATTTTTCTTCTCAGATTTCTCAAGGGTTTTCTTTGAAATTTCTACACCAGGTATGTGAGAATTCAACAAGGGAATTGTCCTTCCCTTGTTCCCCAACACTCTTTTGAAATGCTTATCAGTTCTAGCCTTGAAGTTTACCGTTAGGGTTCATTTGTCAGTAAATTATGGATTTCTTCTAGTTATGATTTTCATGAATAATTAGGGCTGTTGTTAGCTATACTTTTGGTTATTATCTCTTTTCATGAAATTATGTGATTTTGGCCCTAGTTTCTTGAATACAGTGAATTTAGTATTTCAGCATGTTCTAAATACAAGTGTTGCTTGATTCCAATTGTTCTTGAAATTACCAAGATAGTACAGTTGCTTGATTAAGAGTAAAATTATTGATTATTTAGCCTCAGTCAGTACTTAGAAAATTCTAGTTTCTTATAGAAATGTCAGTTGACCAGTTTGACTATAGCCAGTCCCTTGAGATGTCAGTAACACTTTATAGTCCCAATTTTCAGTTATCAGTTATTAGTTGTTCTTCAGACGGTCATGATGCTTATAGATAAGCAGCTCTAACCAGTCTTAGGACCAGTGATTTCAGTTATCAGTTTGTTCTTCAGACGATTACAATGCTTCTAGATAAGCAGCTCTGGCTAGTCTTAGAATACAAGTTTATAGTTATTTGGTTCGATAGACTCTCAGGCTACTACCAGATAAGTAATCCGTACTTAGTCCAGGACCCAGCTTCGAGCTATCAGCTTAGTAGTCAAGTTAGGACTATCCAGTGGGAGTATACTTAGCACCGAACAGATCAGAATTTCAGCACACCCAGATTCCCAAGACTATGTCGGCACCGTAAGTTATTGGCACAATGGGCCCCAGCTTTGTGATCACCCAGCTAGCCACTATACCCTAGAAAGGTACAATGGGCTTCTCCGACAAGGTGTATACATCGGACTCCATATTTAGCTCACATGGTTATATGTTAGTTATAGATTTTCCCACATGTAAGTTCAGTTAAGTTCAGTTCAGCTCAGTTTAGCTCAGTTCAGTCACTTAGTTCTAGGACATGTTATTGACCACCAGTTAGGGTCATTATTGATCATATCAGTTATAACTCAGTTTATTAGTATTCAGTATCAGTTGGTCACTTCATGTTATTTCAGTGCAGTTGTTTAACTTCCATGCTTGTTATATATCTCACTTACTCAGTACATGCAAAGTACTGACACACACTTTCTATGTTGTATTGTATTATGATACACGCACAGGTTCTCAATCCAAGCATCCTCAGTAGTTCCTATCGACTATTCTAGTAGCCGCAGTCCATTTGGTGAGTCCTCATCTTTCAAGAACGTTATTTGCTTTTCAGTTAGTTTCTTTTCAGTCAGACTTTAAAGTTAGTTGACGGCTTGTCCCAGCAATTCATCAGCTAGTAGTGACTTTTAGACACAGTTTTTTAGAATTATTTTCAGTGATGTTTTACACTTTCAGTTGTATTGATATATAATATTTCTTTTAAAGCTTCCTCTTATGTTTACTCTGTATACCAGTGCAAATGTTAGACCATGGATTATCTTGGAGTGACTTGTGGCTCTAAATACCGTGTCTCGACTAGGGTATAGACTCAGGTCGTGACACATATAGATCATGATAGTATAAAACAAGAATCTAACATGATAAATAATGAATAGGAACAGGTTTGATTATCATATAATGATGAAAAATTAATCTTATTCTAGTCATTCCAAAAAGTTAATGTGTTCAAGAGATAAGAATTACGCAAAACCATATAGGAATATCAAATATCTCGTAACATGTCGATGTAAAACTCAACAAACCCCTTTTTTCTTTCTCTCTCTCTTCTTCATTGCCTTGTCTCAAATCAACTTAGTCAAAAGAAGGTTATAAACAAAAGAATGATAGGATTTTAAAAGAAAGATACCTCTAAAGGTAAATTTTGATCAATAGTAAATGTGTGTTCTGAAGATGAATTTAACATTGGCCTGAAACAAAAAAAAATCTTAAAATTATATATAAATTTAAAACAAAAGAAAAATAAATATCAAGCAAAAAATAGATATAATAAGCATTAAATTATTCATAGAGATTGAGTATAGATTATCACGAGTTTGTGAGATAGAATATTTAATTTCTTGAGGAAGAATGCATGTCATGTTGATTCAACACAAATGAATTTGAGGGGCTTAAACATATGGGTGATGATGATGTTCATACTTCTGTTGAAAAAATATGTAGATAAACCATGAACAATAATATTTAGTTCAATTATTTTTGTTAATGATATTTAGATTAATTTGTTGTCTAAATACTTAGTAATGCAGGTATTATGGGTCATTTGATTTAGTGATAAGTTACGTAGGAATAAGTAATGTGAGTATCATAATATAGGTATTAATATTATATAGATTAGTGATTCAGAGCTTATTTCTCATTGAACAATCATATTACAAATTAGTATACAAAATACTATTTACAATATTTGTTTGTTCTTTTAGTAAAATAAAAATAATTCTTGCTATTATAAGGGTTAGTTCTATTATTTTAGAATTTTAATCCATGTATAAATTCACTTTGTTTTTATTCCACTTTCTATCTCATATAAAATAATATATAAATTATTGAATTACTTATGCCGATATTAATTATGAGTAAATAAAACTAGCAACCATGTATTATATAACTTAACATTAACTTTTATGTAGAGATTAAATTTTTTTAAATCTAAACAAACATGATACAAATCAATACTAATTTTATTTTATCGATATCTCTTTTGGGGGTTCATTAGGAATTGATTCACTATGTATTCTTTTCTATCAATTTCAATTGAATTTAAGATAAGTTATTACAATACAATAAGGTTGGTACCTTCTACTAGTGTGCGGATCGTGTAAATCAACTATTGTCATAATGATTCACACAGTTTTCTCTTTTAATTTCAAGATGAAACCTTTTATTGGAAAACAAGACTAGATTGGTCCCATTGAATTACACTATTTTTTAATTTGTGGGATATGATATAATAATTTTAGAATAAAATGTGAAATTTATTTTATTCTCGTTTGGCTGAAATTTTTTATTTCGAGATAGCATCCCAGGAATAATTATAGAAAAATTATAATATTATTTTTATACTACTTTCGATGCAGTATAGGAATATCAGAAAAACTAATTGATAAAATATTAAAACAATAAAAATACTCTTCCTCAAGTTCTTTCTCCAGAAATTTTTAAAAAATCTAAAACTAGTAAGAGTTAACAACAATAATGAATGTATTAATTCTGAAAGAAATACCTGGATTCCAGGAAGTCATGGTAACCAGAAATGTGTAAGACTTCCTCATTTTGATTTTCTGAAACATTATTATTTTGGGACCTAAATGCGTACATATATAGAACAAAGTGTTTAGGTCTTAAAAAATGAATTGATAAATTAAAAAAGAAAAAGAGAAAAAAAATTAAATCTTGAAACAATAGAAATCAGAGGATGATAACTTCAATAACAATCTAAGTTTCTTCTGACTCTTATAACGTAGCAAAATGTCAAGGACCTATAAATACATCTTATTTATAATATTTTCCTAATAAATTCTATTTTAATTATAGATATTTTTCTAGATTTTATCATATTAATGAATATAAATATAAATGAGATTGCTGAAATTCAGTTTGCACTATTCCAAATCGAACATCGATCAAAATACACTAAGAGTTTGTTATCAATTTCAATATTTCATTGATAAGACTTAATTATTTATTTATAAAATATAAAAGGGCTAAAATACTCCACTACTTTATTAAATTATTCAATTTTATCCTCCATTATACCATCTGACTAATTTTATCCTTGTCGTCCTGAAATCATACCTAAAATTGATGTTTTTCCCCAATTTAGATAAAATTATCCAATTTTAATATAAATTACTCATTTCGAATGAATCTCTATTTAAAATAGATCCATGATCCACCAGACCAAAACCAAATTGAAATTTAAAAACAATGCATTTAGTCAGTTCGAGAGAGAGCTACATATGTCTTCTTCTTCTCAACTCATATTTCATCTTATATTCTTTATTTAGTGACTGTAAAGTCGCATTTTTTTTACGTCTCCTTGATTATGTTTTTTTGAGTTAATTTTTTGTAAGATTTACTTCTATATTATATCTTAGGGTTTGGGGTTTACTGGTTTAGGATTTTTCTGAGTTGTTTATTCGAGTTAGGGTCCTAGTTACTTGGTAAATCTGAAAACTACGTGTTGATACATATGTTTTTAGTTGTATATTATATGCTTTTGTTAATTTTTTTAAATGTTTTCATGTGTTATTTATTTTCTTATTTTATTAGAATTGCTAGTGACACATATATTTGTGATTTAAGGTTTATTGCTAGAATTCTACATAGGTGGTTAAAAGTTTTAAGTATTGACTGATCTATGGTGTTAAGTTTCATTTGTTTTAGTGTAGATTCTATTTCTTATTTCCTTATTCATAAAAACTAATTCAATTGCGACTGTGCCCTAATATTTTTCTTAATGTAAATTTATTTGTTTGATTTCTAGTAAAATAGATTCCAATATTATTATGAGATATTGAAAGAAGAGTACAAGTGTAAACTTATATTTGATAACCATAGGGTTTATGCCACTATAATTGCACACTACTTTAAGAATTAGTTTGCAGGTTGCCCCAAAATATAAAATCAATGATATTAGAGTTGATCTTAAAATAATTTTTAAAATTAATATTTTTTTTAAACTGTAAGAGATCCAAAAGGATGATATCGGAGAATTTGGAAGGTAGTTTACTAATGACTATAAAAAAAACTTGTTGCTAATGAAAATGCCTTAAAGGAGAGTAATGTAGGAAGTGATACTGAAAACAATTATTTTAAAATAAAATTAATGTATTTACTTTGGGGGTTCAGGGTTGACTTTTAGGGCTCGGAATAAAAATATAGCAATATGAGTGTCTATAAGCTTGTATACTCGTGTAGATTACATATTTGATCAGATTGGGATCGTTTGGAGGCATTATGGAATGACAAGTCTGTAATTTGACTATTTTAGCTCCGATTAAGGCAAACTTAGACTTTCTAAACTCTTTATAAAGTGTTAATGTGTTTGACTATTGAAATAAGGGATAATAGATAATGGGGGTCTCACATAAATGAGATGACGAGCGCTGATGCGAGTACCAATGTCATATTTTGGATAAATTGATGATTATCTGTTTGATTGATGAATTTTGTGAATATGTGAGCATGATTCATGATATATTAATTTGGCTTGAGTTCATTTATTTCTCACTTTACAGTGATATATTTATATGGCTTGAGGCTCATATATATTTCTCAATTTATTGTTCTTTCACTTTGTTACTCTCATTTCTAAATGATTCGAAGTTGATTATGACTGTCCGTTCGGAGGTTTGAATCTGATGTAGGATTTTTGTATTGGTATTGCATTTCATGCACATTTATATTATGGAAGTAAGAGGATGATTTTCGATAGAGGGTCACCCAGGTATACATTGTGTAAGGTTTATCCAATATAGACACCATATGTGGACCTCGCGAGTCCTTCACGAGCCCCTTTTATTCGACAAAGAAAGCGGGTATATACAACTTTTTGGTTAGTGTATATGCATTTGCATTTCATCCCTCCTCATTACATTCATGTTGATTTTGAATGGTGAAAGGATACGGTGATTGTGACAATGAGCTATTTTCCAACCCAACATGGTTGAGATGATTAAATGAGTTGGTATGCTAACATTGAGACAACTTGTGAAGATCTCTATTTATTAGTTGGATTTCAATTATTTCTTCTATTTTGACTATTTTTGCTCTTGATTGATGAATATAACTGACTTTATAGTTTGATAATTCTGACGGTTTATTGAGAAAGGCAGTAGTGGCACCAACCCTCATCATCGCTTCATAATAGAGCCAATCAATGATATTGTTGAGTACATATGTTTTTCTTTCTCACCCTTACTTTCTGCATCTTTATTGTACCAGATCTGTCTCTAGATGAGTGGCAGATGATTTTTCTTTAATTTGGAGCTTATTTGGAGTCTTTGGAGGTAGTTTCTTTGTTATTCCATAGCAATTGAACTTCTATATCTTTATTTTATATCTTTCATACAATTCTGTAGCATTTCAGAACTTATATGGATATTATAAAAGTTTTGTACACTAGAATTTTTTGGATTGTATTTTGTATCTTCCGTGCTCTTTATACTATTTTTTCATAAATAACTAGTTTTTATTTAATTGCTTTTACTTCCACTTCCTGACTAATATAAATATACTTAGAATAATGAATAGGGTTCAGGTACATTAGTGGGTGCCCTCCAATTTAATGGATTCTTGGATCGTGACAATTTGGTATTTCAATATGGTTCACCAGTCTCATGAGTACTAATTAATATCTTGTAGTCTTGTGGATCATTGTGGAGATGTTTGTTACTTATCTTTGATAGGATATAGGATATTCAGGAAGCTTATATTCTATATTTCATTATTGTGCGTATTTGATCTTATCTGATATTAAGTCTCTTTATTTCATTTTCTCATATATGGGGAGGACTCGTTCTATGGTGGCTAGAGACTAGAAGTCCACACTACTCGCTGCCAAGGCCATGGCACGTGATAGGGATAGAGGTTGAGGTAGGGGCAGGGGACGAGGTACAATAAAAGTTAGAGCTAGAGCACAGACAACTGCTCATGCTCCTATTAGAACAAAGTATCCCGACGTTGACTATATGCCAGAGGATGATTAGGTTCATATTGAGGGGGTGGTCCTAGATCAGGCACCATCAAGATTTGTTGCTACTCTGGTAATTCAAAACACTCTTGTTTGTATGCTCAACTTTCTAGAGGGTATGATTCAGCCTGGCATTCTACCTGATATGCCAATGGGTTCTCATACTAGGCTAGGAAGATAGACTCCCAATCAACAGATAGTTCTAGGCCTTAAGTCTCCAGCAAACCAGCTAGCTATAGTAATAGCTTCTAGACTTGGGGTATGCTTTTTTCGTGTGTTGCTCTGCCCCAGTTGCTAGGACCACTATTACCATTGAGGATTATAAAATGTTTGATCGCTTCTAGAAGATGGATCCTCCCACATTAAGAGTGGCTATGGAGAGGATGCATATGAGTTTCTTATCATCTATTATAAGAAGTTGCATAATTTTAAATTGTTGGAGTTCCATGGAGTTGATTATACCGCATTCCAGATGATTAGAATAACCAAGAATTAGTGGAGGGCTTATATCAAGACCATACTAGCAGGGTCTCCTCATTTATCATGGGAGCAATTTACTTTGGCTTTTCTAAAGAAGTTTGTTCCTCATATAATATGGGAAAAGAGGAGTCCTTTTGAGGGACTGACACAAGAAGGTATTTTAGTTATTGAGTTTGAGAAGAAGTTTTATTCGTTGTCCTATCAAGTCTTGATGATTTTTCCTAACGATACCAAGAGGATTAGATGTGTTGTGAATGAGTTGATATATCCTGTTCTTATGGTAGCATTTCAGAGGGAAGTCGTGAGAGGTTCCTTCCAAGAAGTGGTTGATGCAACCAAAGTGGTTGAACATATAAGACGTCAG
Source organism: Datura wrightii (assembly GCA_035772735.1). NCBI lineage: Eukaryota > Viridiplantae > Streptophyta > Magnoliopsida > Solanales > Solanaceae > Datura > Datura wrightii. Next base: position 100,086,634 of record JASDFA010000008.1, read on the forward strand.
GAGTTCGGTGATACTAAGGACAAGATGTCTCGTACTCCTAGATACTTACAGTGGAACCTCATCTTGTGTAGAAGATTTTCTGGAAGGATTTTTCGTCTACATTCTGGTAGACCCACTTGTTGACACCCAATTTTGACCACCATGTATCCTACCCAGGCTGCTATTTGACTAAATAATATTTTTGATCTTTTCAAAATTAATTTTCTTTACATAATTATTTATTATTTTTATTATTTAATAAGTCATGCATTTTATTATTATCTTGACATTAACAAATTTTATAATTTTCATTATTGAGCCGCAGTAGGTTGAGTTGCATTGAGAATGACTGGATGTGAAGGACTGCTAAAAAATATAAAGCTAAATAAGAAAAGATGATGTGAATCTTTCTATGGCTAAAGATCCTATTTATCTTATTTTTTCCCTCCTTTTATGACATTTTCTCTTATGTTTCTCAAATATTTTATTTTAATAATTCATCTTTATAACTCACACATCTTAATCTTTATAACTACCTGATGCAAGCCAAGTTTCATTAAAGTCATTTACAAGGAGTCAAGCTCAAGGTCTCCAAACTCTACTAGGACAATTCATGAAGATGGACATGCTTGAGAATACTTTGATGCCAACCTGGAGGTTTCATATCTTGATGGTTGCTTGGAATGAAGGAAGGAGGTCTAGTTTGAAATAGGCAATATTCGAAATTTACTCAAATAGCCATTTTGGGATACTTTTGCAATAAGTTAGCCTAGACTACAAATAGATAAAAGAAACTCATTTAGACGGATATTATTTTGGAATATACGAATGTTCACTTGAAAAGTGATGTTCTTGATAGAGTTAGGAATAAGACCATTGTTGCTTGCTAGTTCTTAATCGATTTCTTGTAAGAGGAAAGTATTCCTCTTGAGAGTTCATCTTATAGTATAGGTGCTTGTTGGATTTCATTATTTGGAGGTTTAGTTTTATATAGCTTTATTTGTCAATTATTCCCATCTTTTGTCTTACTTTCTATCCTTCCATCTTCAATTTTTGTTCTTACAATTAGGGTTTCTATTTTTCACATTCGATATCGTAAAATTTAGTATCAGATCTTGGAATAGATTTGTTCCCACAAATATAGTCTTGATTTGAAAAAGACAATAAAAAATTATCCCAGAAATTCAAAAATTACTACTTTGATTCATGTTTTTGTTATATTTTTACACTAGATTCGTGTTTTCTATTGTTATTTGAATATATATTCAAGAATTCAAGTCATTTGAAGTTGGAAAGAAGGATCCATCGTTATTGAGATTCAATATTTGAAAAAATTAAAGAGGTATCTTGATGATTGAGGTTGAATCCGAGCTTAAAAATGATTGGGTTTTGTTCTCTAACTCGAGGGGAAGCTACTTCTAAAATGTGAGACGAATCTGCGAAGATTTGATAGGTGCTGAAAATTTAAAAGTCCAAGTATTCTCAAGCATTTTTCATATGTTCTTGGTGAAGAAGGGGCAAAAAGGTTGATTTGATCCAAAACGCCAATTGAAAAATTTGGAAAAGAGTATTTTTTTATCCAAAACGGGGTAAAGTGGGCCTAATAGTAGCCAAAAACAGTCCAAAAAGTTACCCACATAGCTTAGCCATGTGACCTTTTCCAATTTTGAAGCTTCTAGAATCACAACGTAACTCACCCACATAGCATCAGGTGACTTTTCTAATTTTTAAAGCTGTCGAAATCACCCATGCGACCCTACATGGCCCACATCAGCCACCCACGTTGGCCAACAACACCGCCACCCACATCTGCCACCCATGTAAGCCACTCATGCAAGCCACCTATGTAGTTGTGGTTTGAAAAACGTGGCCTGTGTTGGCCACCTACAACAGCCACCCGTGAATTTTCAGCCCCAAGAACTTCATACAAGTTTCCTTGGTATGAATCTTGGTTCCATTTGTTTCTATCCAACTCATTTCATTTTTTTGACTTCATAACTTGATTTTAGTTAGCAGTTTACCCTACTAATAAGTATTATCAATTTTTTTGTGTCCGAGTTTCTTTTATGCCAATTCTTCTTGTGCTTCACTCATTTTGCTTCATTGGTAATTTCTTGGCTCAAGTTTGTTAGTTTTAGAGTCATCTATTGTTTTTGAAACCAAAAATCATTCTATCCTTAAGATTGATTTGCGACTCTTGAAAAGTTATTGATCAAATTGAAATAGCAACTTTAGTTGGATCCTAGAGTGGTAAAAGAAAAGAGTGTGTAAGTTAATTTGGGTGGTGTTAGGCAAGCACACAAGAGTGCAAAAATGAGTGGTGACGAAGAAATTTGTATTACTAATCATGTTTTCTTGTTTTGTAGGTACAAAGGAGTTGTACGGAAGCCCAATATCTTTTAGAAAGGTTAAACAAAAGAGACTAAGTCTTGAAATAAAGGTCAATGTTTGTGGATATCTAGAATTCTCTCTTATCCTTGATAGTCATTTACCATATAAACTTCATCACCCCTTATGCGTTTGAATTATTGTGGATGCCGTCTGAAGAAATGAGATCCATATTATGATAAGAAAAGAGATTAGATTCAAAAAAACGTGAAGGTACTGTTTTCATGAGGTGAATACCAAGAAGAGGTTTGGTATGGTATGCTTCCCTTGGATACTTGTCACTTGTGTTTGAAAATCTGTTGGTTTAATGAACATTAGTTTTCGAATAAGATAGAATGGTACAAGCATATGGTGGACAAAAAGGAGAAATTTCTCTGTCCACCTAATTCTCCTAATCCTCACCCTTGAATTCCATACACCTATGCTGAGACAAATGATTGAGAGACAAATGATTGAGAGGAGCAAGGGAGTGAATCATAGCAACTCTAGAGTGAAAAAGAGAGAAGATGTGTGAAGTGAAGTGAGCGAGTTTCCACAACAAAAATCTAATATTCTAGTTTGCCTTTACCTTTGTAAGGATTCTTATGTAGGTACAATGACAGCGGATGAAGGAACACAAGTTCCCAACAAGGAGCCTACACTTAAAGATGTGATGAATATGATAGTTTCCTTAAATGAATGGCTTGTAGTGTGTTCCAACACTTTGAGGGAAGTTTCACCCCAAGGAAAAGAAAGTCCATCATTTGAACTTCAAGGTACAATAGCTAAACTCAACACTTCAAACATTTTGAATGAACAAGTTGGTGATGTGAGTGTAAGTAGTAGCTTGTACTTGTGTGAGCTTAATGATTCTTTTCTTTATATAATTACAATGTCTTTGTTGAGAGTATTCATACACTGGTTGATCCTACTAATGGCCGATTGATTCTTCTTGCAATATCGATTTGTGTTCACCTAGTGTTGACACTTGTTAATTGATTGATAGTATATTGTCGTGTAAAACTTATGTTGATCACTTGTTTGTTATTCTGGTCCACTAATTGAGTGATTTTATGATGTGATTAATGAGCCTAAATTTAGTAATAATGGTGATAGTTGGTCATTTAGAAAGAGGAGAATTTTTTACCATAATTTCCTCAAACCCAACCAAACATGATATAAATCAATACTAATTTTATTCGATAGACACCTCTGGGGGTTCATTAATGACTGATTCATTATGTGTTCTTTTCCACCAATATTTTATTGAATTCAAGATAGTTTATTATAAAATACAATAAGCTTGGTACATTGTACTATTATGCAGATCGTGTAAATCAAATATTGCTTTAATGATTCACACAGTTTTCACTTTTAGTTTCAAGATGAAACCTTTGTTTAGGACAACAAGACAAGATAGTTCCCATTGAATTATACTGTCATTAGATTTGTGAGATATGATATAATAATTTTAGAATAAAATGTGAAATTATTTTATACTCATTCGGTTGAATTTTTTATTTCGAGACATGTATTCTCAAGAATAATCATACCAAAATTTATGATATTATCTTTGTACTACTTTCAACGAGGTATGAAAATCTGAGGAAAACTAATTTCATGATAAATTATTAAAACAACCAAGATGCCTTTCCTCAAGTCTTTTCTCCCAAAATCCTCTAAAAATCTAAGACTCATCAGAGTTAACAACAATAATGAATCTATTAATTTTATAAAAAGTACCTGAGTTGCAGGAAGTCATGGTAAACAGGAGTTTGTAGAACCTCCTCATTCTGATTTTCTGAAACATCATTATTACGAGACCTAAATTCATACATATATATACAATAAAGTGTTTAGATCTTAAAAATATGAATTTATAAGTTAGAAAAGAGAAATAAAAAAGAAATTACATCTTGAACAGAAGTCGAGAATGATAGCTTCAATGATAAGCGAAGTCTCTTCCGAATCTGATAGCCGAGTAAAACACCAAGGATACATTTGTCTTATTTATACTAACTTCATAATAAATTCTATTATTATTGTAGATATTTCCTTAGATTTTACCATATTAATTAAAAAAAATATAAATGAGATTGATGAAATTCGATTTGCACCACTCTGAATTGAAAACAAATTTATAAAATACACTAATTGTTTGCTAACAGTTTCAATACTTCAACTGTGAGACTTAATTATTTATTTATAAGATAAGAAAGGGCTAAAATACCCTTCTAATTTACCAAATTCTTCCACTTTATACTCTGTTATATCAATGGACTAATTTTACCCTTGCCGTTGTGAAAATATACCTCAAATTGATATTATCACGCCCCACCTTGTGAGGCATGACTGACACCTGGTGCCCTACTAGGATCTGAACTACTGAGCTGATTAAGCCTAAGCACCTCTGGTTCAGGGCTGACTCTAACTCTGGAATCAAGAAAACAATGGGCTATATAACGGCTGTAAATACAACCCCCGGTCGACAAGGCCTATAGCCACCTGTGAAACTAAATAGCTAACCAGAGACAAATAAATATAGGGAGTCCTATGCGAGCCGACAAGGCCACTAGATATAAGCCACCTGTGAAACTAAATAGCTAACCAGAGACAAATAAACATAGGGAGTCCTATGCGAGCCGACAAGGCCACCATGATATCTAGTTTTAACTGGAAAGTAAAATCAGGTGCTAAACTGAACTATGACCGACAAGGCCACCAATCAACAGCTAAACAGGGCCACACAAGGCCAACACACATAGTCTAAAATACATATGGGCCCCACACGGCCGATATCATCTAACCACAGGGAAGTAATGCAATCTGCAAGCCTCTAGGAGTAATAAGATGGTCGAGACAGGGCCCCGACCTACCAATACTGTATAAACAAAAGAAATAAATCTCTATCACTCAAGCTCCGGAAGAAGGGAGCTGACGGCTCTGTACAACTGACTGGAATTACGAGGGACCTGCTCCTCATCTATCTGCACCTGTAGGAAAGTAATGCAGCGCCCTAGAAGAGGGCGTCAGTACCACAGGTACTGAGTATGTAAAGCAGTAACTTTAAATAACTGAAAGTAAGAAATAGAACTAACAATGACTGAAGTAAAGAAAAGAAATAGAACTAACAATGACTGAAGTAAAGAAACACACTGAAGATGACTGAAGTAGTGAAATCAAGGCTAAATAACTGTAATAAAGAGGGTAGGGGTCATACCTAACAAATGAGGCGTCTTACTGTCTAACTATTAGTAACTAAGCAAACATAAACCTTACCTGGCTCCCATAAGCCCGAAGGTACAATCAACACAGAATAACCCACCTGGGCCCCCATTAGCACTAGTGAGTACAACTCAATCTATATACCCCTGTAACGGTCATACTGAGTCAACTACCAGCTATAAGCGTCCTGCCAATCCCTTGGGTTTGCAATTGGGCCCGCTCGGCCCCTGACTGTAGCTGTGTCTGAGTCCGCAGGACTCCTGATATCTACACCCCGGGCGTAAACGCTCGGCGGGGGTGTGTATAAGGACAACCATGGCAATATGAGGATCTGGATCCCCATCCTCGTCCCTTGCGGATGGTATGCCACTTCGTAGAGCGACGTATCCTCGCCCCTGGGGGGCAGCGACATAGCTATTAACCCTAGGGTGGTCACGGAAGCTATACAGGTGTAATCCATCCCAAAACAATACAATTTACGAGTCTCAACTGACAACCACAACTAGACATGATAACATACTCGTGACACGCTTTACTGGGATTCATACTGGATTATTATGCTGAAGAAACTAACTTGCCGAAAGAAAATTCCTTAACATACCTCGATTGCCGGTTTATGATTAACTGATAGGTTCCAAATAGTATTCAACAACTCTTCCCAACTGAAATTGTGTTACTGGAAAGGACTGGTTTTAACACTAAATTCGAAAAAAAGGAAACCTTTATATATAAATATTAACTATATTCCAACTTTACTGAACACGGTCGAAATCTCGTTATTTCTCAAAAGTATAGAAGGGAGAAATGCTTACTTTAAGCCTGGGATCGTATTGACACTAGTTTGGAGCAATTTCAACAATTTTGGCTAGGCGGGATGATGATTCGCCAGGCGAATTTCACGAAACTAACTCCATAGAAATGCTCCCTGAAGCCTTATACTTCGATACCCAAAGTTAATTTGGATTTGGACGGCATTTAGCGGCGTAATCAGATGAAAATTAAAGGTTTTCCTGCGTCCTTACCTCTGCTAGTCAAAGTTATATAAGTAAATAACATGAAATCTAAGGGTGAGGCCTATATATACTTGAGGCAGCAGACAAGGTAATGTGGCATGCTGCCCAACGCGCTGATTCTGCTCCGTGCCACGTTGTCTAACGCAGAGGAGCATCTCCATGCCACTTTTCCCCTCTGGCCATCTTGGTTCAGCCTCCTCCCCCGAAATCCCGACTTTACACTCGTTCAGCCTTTCCCCGGGCCCTTTCCTCGTACGTATGGCACTCTAAAACTCTTAACCAACATACGAATAGGCCAACTAAACGTTAAAAACTTAGGGGGTGTAACATCCTCCCCCCCTTAAGATCATTCGTTCCCGAATATTAACTTCTGCTTGCAAGAACCTTAACCTTGCAATTACTTATTCTGGAAAAATTTCGGCAAAGTCTCCCCTGTAACATGGACTATCCAAAAACCCTGAAACAAAGAAAAGTCCAATAAAAGTACTCCACACAATACTATGGCATTCATTTCACAATAGACTGAAGTCAACTACTCCACATATACATGTATATATAATGCAACTCATGAAACAACAACAACAACATACCTCTAGCTGCACAATCTGACTAAGTCTGAAATAACTGAGGATATCTGGTTTTCGTATCATCTTCTTCTTCCCAGTTCATCTCCTCTTGGTCCTTATTTTGCCATAACACTTTAACAGAAGTAACATCTTTAGTTCTCAGTTTACGGATTTGCCGATCTAGTATGGCTACTGGAGCTTCTTCATACACTAACTCCTCAGTGATTTGGACGTCTTTGACTGGGACAGTCCGAAAGGGATCTCCTATACACTTCCTCAGCATTGATACATGAAAAACTGGGTGAACTGATTCTAATTCTGGAGGTAAATCCAATTCATAAGCCACCTGGCCTATCCTTCGGCGAATCTGATAAGGTCCAATAAACCTCGGGCTGAGCTTGCCTTTCTTACCAAATCTCGTCACACCCTTCATTGGTGAAACCTTCAGGAATACCCAGTCATACACAGTAAATTCTAGGTTTCTTTGCCTCACATCAACGTAAGATTTCTGGCGGCTCTGAGCAGTAAGCAAACGTTCCCTGATAAGCTTTACTTTCTCTTTTGACTGATAAATAATATCTGGCCCAATCAATGCTGATTCTCCTACCTCAAACCAACCAGCTGGAGACCTACTTTTGTCCATATAACACTTCATAAGGTGCCATCTAAATTGCTGAATGATAACTATTATTATAGGCAAATTCAATAAGCGGTAGATGTTCATCCCAGCTGCCTCCAAAATCTAGCACAAACGCCTGTAACATATCCTCGAGCATCTGGATTGTACGTTTTGCCTGCCCGTCTGTCTAAGGATGGAAGGCTGTGCTCAGGTTAACTTGCGTCCCCAGGCCCCTTTGAAAAGATTGCCAAAACTTAGCTTTAAACTGCGCCCCTCTGTCGGAGATAATTGACAATGGAACACCATGCAATCGGACTATTTCTCTAATGTACAACTCAGCATAATCTTCAGCTGAAAAGGTAGCCCTTACTGGCAGAAAGTGAGCTGATTTTGTCAACCTGTCAACAATTACCCAAATAGAATCATATTTACGCCTGGTACGAGGTAACCCTACTACGAAATCCATATTAATGGCCTCCCATTTCCATAAAGGCACGGCTATATCCTATGTCATTCCGCCTGGTTTCTGATGTTCAGCTTTCACCTGTTGGCAATTGGGACATTGAGTTATGAATTCTACTATCCCCTTTTTCATTCCCGGCCACCAGTAAATCTCTTTTACGTCATGGTACATTTTTGTCGAACCTGGATGGAGAGAGTAACGGGCATAGTGTACCTCGCCCATAATTTGCTGGCGAAGCCCTGCCACGTCTGGAACGCAGAGGCAATCCCTATATCTCAAAACTCCGTCCTCGTTTACCTGGAAATCTGTCACTTCCCCTCGATGGACCCTATTTCTGAGCTGAACTAGGCTAGGATCTTCATACTTCTGTTCTTTCACTTCCACAACCAATGATGACACTGCGGTATTCTGGATTACTACTCCATTGTCTCCTGATTCTACTATACGAACTGCTAAATTGGCTAACTGATGCAATTCTCAGACCAATTCCTGCCGCTCGGGCTGTATATATGCCAGGCTTACCATGGATTTGCGGCTAAGGGCAATTGCTACAACATTGGCCCTTCTTGGATGATATAAAATATTCATATCATAATCCTTTAACAGCTCCAACCAGTGACGCTGCCGCAAATTCAACTCTTTCTGGGTGAAAATATACTGTAGGCTTTTGTGATCAGTGAAAATATCTACGTGGATGCCATACAGATAGTGTATCCATATTTTCAAGGCATGAATCACTGTGGCTAACTCCAGTTCATAGGTAGGGTAGTTCTTTTCATGCTTCCTCAGCTACCTGGAAGTATAGGCAATCACCTTACCATGTTGCATCAAAACACATCCTAACCCAACACCCGAAGCGTCATAATAGACTGCATAACGCCCTATTCCTTCTGGCAATGTTAGCACCGGTGCCAATGTCAATCTGTCTTTCAGTTCCTGAAAGCTCTGCTCACATGCATCAGTCCAATGGAATTTTTCTGCCTTCTGCGTAAGTTTGGTTAAATGTGCTGCTAAAGAGGAAAATCCTTCCACGAACCTTCTATAATACCCGGCGAACCCCAGGAAACTACGTACCTCGGTCGGAGTGGTAGGTCTAGGCCATGTTTTCACTACCTCTATCTTCTGTGTATCTACCTGTATACCAGCTTCTGACACAATATGGCCCAAGAAGGCTACTGAATTCATCCAAAATTCACATTTAGAAAATTTTGCATATAGCTGGCGATCTCTGAGAATTTGGAGCACTGTCTATAGATGATCCTGGTGATCTGTCTCTGAGCAAGAATACACCAGAATATCATTGATAAATACTATCACAAATGAGTCCAGGTATGGTCTAAAAATGTTGTTCATTAGGTCCATGAACACTGCTGGGGCATTTGTCAGTCCGAAGGACATGAATAGAAATTTAAAGTGGCCATATCTGGTCCTGAAGGCAGTCTTTGGAATATCTTTTTCACGAACCCAGACCTGATGATATCCGGACCTTAAGTCAATCTTTGAAAAATACCTTGCTCCCTGTAACTGTTCAAATAGGTCGTTTATTCTGGGAAGTGGGTACTTATTCTTGATAGTGACTTTATTCAACTGCCGATAATCTACACACATACGGAGGGAGCCGTCTCTCTTCCTCACGAATAGAACTGGCACACCCCATGGTGAGGTACTTGGCCTGATAAAGCCCTTATCTACCAAATCCTTCAATTGTTCCTTTAGTTTTTTGAGTTCAGCAGGAGCCATCCGATATGGAGGAATAGATACAGGCTGAGTGCCTGGTAATAGTTCGATTGCAAAATCAATTTCCCTTTCTGGGGGAATACCAGGAAGCTCATCTGGAAATACGTCGGGAAATTCATTAACCACTGGAATAGACTAAAGGGTAGAACGCTTTGCCCGAACATCCTGAATTCTGACAATATGATATATGCACCCTTTTGCTATCAATTTTCTCACCGAAGATAGGAAATAAACCTACCTTTTGGCGTGGTTGTACTACCTTTCCACTCCCGTACTGCCTCCCCTGGAAAGTGGAATCGAAAAATCTTTGTCCAACATTCGACATTGGCATAGCATGGAGCTAGCCAGTCCATACCCATAATAGCATCAAAATCAACCATTTCTAGTTCTATCAAATCTGTCGTAGTCTGACGACTGGCAAGCTCTACTGTACACCCCCCAATAGACCCTTCTAGCTATAATAGAGTCACCAATGGGTGTAGACACTGAGAAAGGTCTCCGAAGCAATTCTGACAAAATACTAAACTTTCGAGCCACTAACGGTGTAACATAGGACAAGGTGGATCCTAGATCTATCAACACATAAGCAGGATGAAAGCAAATGTTCAGCATACTTGTCACAACATCTAGTGACGACTCTGACTCCTGTCGCCTCGGTAGTGCATACGTACAGTCTGGGCCGAAACCTGAATTGGAGGGCCCTGATTTGCCTCGGCCTCTGCCGGCTGAAACTGAGGGCCTATGCCCTGCCCGAGATGCTGGAGCTCGTGATCCTACCGACTACCTATCCTGTCGATCCCAGTCGCCCTGACCCCTAGCTGGAAAATTCCTCATCTGGTGACCCTCATGTCCACAAATGTATCATGCTGTGGAACCATACCTGCATGCTCTAGAGTGGCGTCGACTGCAAATAGGGCAAAGTGGTATTGTAAACCCACTCTGCTCCACTCCCGTCTGCTGTTGTGAACCTACTACTCGCGAACCTTCGCCGGGCTCTGGCTGCCCTTAGTGACTAAACTTGCTCCTCTACCGCTGTGGTGGAGGCGGGGGTCTAGGTGGCCTATTTGATAACCGTGTCCTAGGTCCTCCCCAAGACTCCTCCTGTAATTCACTCGATCTGTCCCTGCGCCGCTGCTCCTGACTTGTCCTCCTAATCTCCCATTGTCGCTGTCTGATACCCTCAATATTCTGAGCAAAAGCCTTCACACGGGCGATATCCATATCCTCTCCCAGTGTGGCCGTGATGCAGGTCTCAACATATTCCGGGTTCAGCCCCATAATAAAGCGGTGTACCCTGGCTGGCATTGTGTCCACAAAAGCTGGCGCATAACGAGCCAAGGAATCAAACCGCATGGCATATTCCTGAACACTCATCGACCCCTGGTCCAAGTGTAGGAACTGATCAACCCGAGCCTGTCAAATCTCCCGTAGTAGGTAATGATCCAAGGAAGCCTCTGAGAAGCTGCGCCAGGTCGGAGGGGAAACATCTCTCCCTCGGGACCTCTCCCAACTCTCATACCATTGTATGGCGATGTCCCATAACCGGAATACCGCCAACTCAACTGACTCTATGGGTGTAGCATGCATCACCTTGAGAATCCTCTGCATCTGATCTAAGAAGTCCTGAGGGTCCTTGGTCCGATCTGTCCCTGTGAATTGCGGGGGACTTAGTGTTAGGAACTCTCGGACCCTCGAACTACCAGGCCCTCCTAAAGATTATGCAACTGTAGGTGGCCCTAGCTGGCACTGAGCAGCCATCATCTGTGCTAGCATAACCACCGCGCTCCTGGCCTCCTGGTCGGATGGTACAGGTATAGCAATTGCCGGAGGCGGTGCCGTCATATCAGCCGTCCTAAGCAGCGCCTGACGTGGTGGAGACTACTGGGGAGGTCGAGATGATACCTCTGTATCGCCCTCAGATCGGGCCGATTCTGACCGAGGTTGAGGCACCCTGCTGGTGCCCTCTCCTACTGCTACATCTAACCTCCTGCCTGACGTAGAGTGTCGCTGGTCCGACATTTCTCTGTAAACAAAAGAGTATAATTAGCTTAGGGACTGAACCTTATACTGTGCCGCTCTATAGCATGACTGAATAAGAAGAAAGAGTAACCATCCTATCATGCCTTGCAGCCTCCTGCCTATAGTATGTGGTGCACAACACATCCATAGACAAGACTCTACTCAGCACGGCTTGCAGACTCCTTGGGATACGACCTGCTCTGATACCAAGTTTGTCGCGCCCCACCTTGGGAGGCATGACTGACACCTGGTGCCCTACTAGGACCTGAACTAATGAGCTGATTAAGCCTAAGCACCTCTGGTGCAGAGCTGACTCTAACTCTGGAATCACGAAAACAATGGGCTATATAGAGGCTGTAAATACAACCGCCGGCCGACAAGACCTATAGCCACCTATGAAAATAAACACCTAACTAGAGACAAACAAACATAGGGAGACCTATGCGGGCCGACAAGGCCACCATGATATCTAGTTTTAACTGGAAAGTAAAATCAGGTACTAAACTAAACTATGACCGACAGGGCCACCAATCAACAGCTAAACAGGGCCCCACATAGCCAACATACATAGTCTAAAGCATATATGGGCCCCACACGACCAATATCATCTAACCACAGGGAAGTAATGCAATCTGCAAGCCTCTAGGAGTAATAAGATGGTCGGGACAGGGCCCCGACCTACCAATACTGTATAAATAAAAGAAGTAAATCTCTATCACTCAAGCTCTGGAAGAAGGGAGCTGACGGCTCTGTACAACTGACTGGAATTACGAGGGACCTGCTCCTCGTCTATCTGCACCTACAGGAAAGTAATGCAGCGCCCCAGAAGAGGGCATCAGTACCACTGGTACTGAGTATGTAAAGCAGTAACTTTAAATAACTGAAAGTAAAAAATAGAACTAACAATGGCTGAAGTAAAGAAACGGACTGAAGATGACTGAAGTAGTGAAATCAGGGATAACATAACTGTAATAAAGAGGTTAGGGGTCATACCTGGCAAACGAGGCGTCTTACTGTCTAACTATCAGTAACTAAGAAAACATAAACCTTACCTGGCTCGCATAAGCCGGAAGGTACAATCAGAACAGAATAACTCACCTGGGCCCCCATTAGCCCTAGTGGGTACACCTCAATCTATATACCCCTATCCCGGTCATACTGAGTCAACTACCAGCTATTAGCATCCTGCCAATCCCCTCGGTCTGCAACTGGGCCCGCTCGACCCCTGACTGTAGCTGTGTCTGAATCCGCAAGACTCTTGATATCTACACCCCGGGCGTAAACGCTTGGCGAGGGTGTGTCTAAGGCCAAACACGGCAATATGAGGATCTGGATCCCCATCTTTGTCCCTTGCGGACGGCATGTCGCTCCGTAGAGCAACGTATCCTCGCCCCTGGGGGCGGCGACACAACTATTAACCCTAGGGTGGTCACGGAAGCTATACAGGTGTAATCCAGCCCAAAACAATACAATTTATGAGTCTCAACTGACAACCACAGCTAGACATGATAACATACTCCTGACACGCTTTACCCGGATTCATACTGGATTACTATGCTGAAGAAACTAACTTGCCGAAAGAAAATTCCTTAACATACCACGATTGTCAGTTTTTGATTAACTGATAGGTTCCAATTAGTATTCAACAACTCTTCCCAATTGAAATTGTGTTACTGGAAAGATAGGACTAGTTTTAATACTAAATTCGGCAAAAAGGAAAACTTTATATATAAATATTAACTATATTCCAACTTTACGGAACACGATCGAAACCTCATTATTTCTCAAAAGTCTAGAAGGGATAAATGCTTAATCTAATCCTGGGATCGTATTGACACTAGTTTGGAGCAATTCCAACAACTTTGGCTCAGCGGGACGACAATTCGTCGGGCGAATTTCACGAAACTAACTCCGTAGAACTGCTCCCTTCATCCTTATACTTCGATACCCGAAGTTAATTTGGATTTGGACGGCGTTCAGTGGTGTAATTAGATGAAAATTAAATATTTTCCTGCATCCTTACCTTTGCTGGTCGAAGTTATATAAGTAAATAACATGAAATATAAGGGTGAGGCCGATATATACTTGAGGCAGCAGACAAGGCAACGTGGAACGCTGCCCAACGCGCTGATTCTGCTCTGTGCCACGTTGGCTAACGCGGAGGAGCAACTCCGTGCCACTTTTCCCCTCTAGCCAGCTTGGTTCATCCTCCTCCCACGAAATCCCGACTTTAGACTCGTTCAGCCTTTCTCCGGGCCCTTTCCTCATACGTATGTAACTCTAAAACCCTTAGCCAACATATGAATAGGCCGATTAAACGTTAAAAACTTACAAGGTGTAACAAATGTTTTCCCTCAATTTAGTCAAAATTGCCAATTTTATTAAAAATTATCCATTTTGAATGAATTCCCATTTAATCTCGACCCGTGACCCACTAGAACAAAACCAAACCGAAATAAGATAAAAATTGCCCATTTTTGGAAAAGATAATAATAAAGGCGCAGTCAATTCGAGAGAGCTACGAATTTTGTCTTCTCCTCAGCTCACATTCATCCGAGATACTTCATTCAACAATTATAAAGTTGCATTTTTTTCCTAAGTGTAACACCTCGAAAGTTTCTAAGATCAGACCCGAGAGTTGAAATAGAGAAAGCAAGAAAATGTGCACCAGGTCATAGAATGAGTCGTCAAATGACTCATCATTTACCTAATGAGTCTTTAAGTGACTCTTCATTTATCTAATGAGTCGTCAAGTTACTTTTCATTTGAAAATATCAGAATTCCTCTGAATGAGTCATCAAGTGACTCGTCGTTTGATCTAATGAGTCGTCAAATGACTCGTCATTTGTAAAGATCAGAATGTCTCCCAATGAGTCGTCAAGTGACTCATTGTTTGACCCAATGGGTCATCAAATGACTCATCATTTGGGAAAATGCAATTTTTCAGACAGTCATAGAGGATTAAGGAAATGACTTGTTATTTGACCTAGCAAGTCGTTAAGTGACCCATCATTTGAGCAGAAGTGGGGAAAGTGAGAAATTCCAATGTACTTCATGAAATAAGAAAATGAATCATCATTTGCCTAATGAGTCGTCAAATGACTCGTTGTTTCTGGAAGTATGAAATTTTCTGTCGAATCATTAAGGGAATTTTCATAATTTCTAAGCTCCTAAGTCCTAAATTACATCGTCTTAAGCTTGGGAAGGGGTGTTTTAAGGGGGATATTCACCCTAGAACCGTCATTCTACTCTCAACACCCTAATTAGAAGAGAAAATTCCCTCAAGGCTCTCAAGAGAAAAGTTAGGGTTCATCATCTTCATCATCTTCAAATCTTCTTGGTTCTCAAGCTAAGTCAAGAAATTAGTGAACCAAAGTATGCTAGATTCATCAATGAGGGGTTCTTCCACCCTCATTCTCCTTCTCCAATTGAAATATTGATCTCCCATTCTCCATGCCGTAAACTTCGAATTCTAGGGTTTTATTGGATATTGTTGAATTCCTCCATGATTCTCCCATGGATTTAGCTATATTGATCAAATTGATGATTCGATGATTATGGTTTTGTATTTCTATCAAGTCTTCCATAAAATTACTATCAAGCATGATTATGTACTTCCAATGTTAAATTCCTTCTCTATTGAAATCCCTTGATTTTCTAGCACCTAGTAGGTAGAGGGTTCCAGGAACCCAGGCCTCAGAATTACGTGCTAGTTTAGGACTATACTCAGGTTTACCCTACGGGGTCTCTTTAGAGTTCACACCATGTCATTGTTCCTTGCCTTGCAAGATTGGGGCAGCTCTGCCCTCTTGAGTGAGATAGTTGGGGCATCATGTAAGCTCTTTCATGATGGTGTCGGTTATGATGAATCCTTTCACTGTTCCTTATGATTTTATGCATGTCATATTTATGGTACTTTGGCTCAATTTCTATTTTACAAGGTTTTCAATTACAAATATATTTATGACTAGTTTATGAATTATTTTAAAAGCTCAGAGCCCTCATTTTCAAATTGTGATTATTACTTCATATTCGAAATGTCCTACTCTCATTAAATTTTTATGCAATTTAATAGTATGTTTTTACTTAACTCACATACTTAGTACATTCAGAGTACTGATTGCATACTCTATGCTATATCATTTCATGATAAAGGATCGGGAGATCAGCCTCAGCCACGTCGTTAGTCCTGCTCCCTATCAATTAAGCTTACCCTGCATTGGTGAGTCCTCATCTATGGAGGATATTCTTTTAGTCATGTTATTTTGTCAGTTTAGTTTCATACTTGGAGTTAGCTAGGGGCTTGTCCCAGCATCTCATCAAACAGTTATGTTCATCTTTTGGCTCGGTGCTATGATGTTAACACTTTTGTTCACGTTTTATAATATTCAGACTTTTGATATTCATCTTTAATTTTTAAGTTATTGCTTTTATTTATGCTTTTGAGTTGCTATGCATATGCCAAAGATTAGCTTGGAGCCATTGTGGTTCTAGGTCCCCTGTCTTGATTTGGGTTCCATGTTCGAGTTGTGCAAAACTTGGTGTCGGAGCAAAGGTTTAGGTGTGTCCTAGGGTATTTGAAAGTCGCGTCAAGTAGAGTATTTTTCATGGGTATGAAGTGCGCCACACTTATGAGGAAGAGGCCACAAGGCATTTTTAGGAGAATTCTCTTTTTTCATGACTCTTATCCTGCGTAGAGTGTGAAACTCTAAAATTTCCTCCCCTAACACGTTCTTTAAAAGTTACCAAACAATGCCTCCTAGAAGAAATAGTGGAAGAGGAAATGGTAATGATCTTGGGCAGATTTATATGCCCAAGTGATACTCAAAAGTATCATTTTCGCCTTGTTTATCTATCAATGTGTATACATTCTCATGTAATTGGTAATAAAATGTGAATTTATACTAACCAACATGATTAGCATTGTTTTGCAGGTAAAATGTGATTTTGAGAAGCTAAAATGCATGTTGAATGATATCGGAGTTGGACTTGGATGCGAGCAAGGGAAAAGGCATTGGACAGAATGAATTAAAGGGGCTCCGCGATGGAGCCGTGTCACACTGCCATCGCAGAGGCATTCTGCCTGGATGGGGAAAATTCACCCAAATTCCAGTGGAGGTCCGCGTTTGCTCTGTGGCACGGAGCCAGTGCTCCACGATGCACGCCGTGCCACGTTGAGCCTGAATTCCCAGACCCCCAGTTCCAGTGAGGGTCCGCGTTCATGGCGTGTCACGGAGGCAGTGCTCCGCGATGCACTCCGTGACACGTTGCTCGTTATTCCGGGAAAAATTCCCAGCAGTATAAATAGAACACTTAAGTTCATTTTTCAGAATTCTGACTTGGTGGAGCAAGGACGTGGGTTACAGGCAGTTGAGGGACGAAAAGTTCAGGGTTTTTTCTCTCTTTCTTTCTTCTTTAATTCAATTGCTTGTATGATTAACACTCATTTTATGATGATTAATCCACAAATGAGTGGCTAATTCCTCTCCTTGCTGAGGTTATGAACAATTGTGATGAAATTTGATTATTGATTCTATGGTTTTTCATCTTTTCTTCCATGTTGTTCTATTAATTCTTGTTTTTACTGCATTGGTGTGTGGCCTACATTAATGTACATCTAAAAAGTCCGGTTTCACTCGAGAGAGCACGAAATTGGAAAGTTGTGAATTAATAAGATATGTTCTTTACTTGGTTTGGGAAATGGAGTCTTGATTTGCTTTCAGGATAGAAATATACCTGAAAGTCGTATTAGTCAATTTAGGAACCGGAATTGTATGGCTAGGACATGAATTGCATTTGATCATAGAAATGTAGACGGATGGTTCATGATTCTTAAGTGAGGTTAAATACGAGAGTTTTAATCTCTTGGAAAATGTTCTTGGCTAGCAACAGGAAGAAACGATTAACCAATTTATGATGATAATCAATTTCATTACATGTTCGTTTAACCTCAGCATGCTCTCATTCATAGTTCAGATTCAAAGTAGATAATTGCTCTTAGTTTTAGTATAAAATTCATAAAACAAACTATCAACTTTTTGGTTACACTGTTGTCTGCATTTTTAGAAATAAAATATAGTACACTTGAGCAATTTGCACTTCATCCAAGTCTCTGTGGGATCGATACTTGGCTTGCTAAAGCCACTTACTACTTGTTCGACCACGTGCACTTGCGTGTCTGTTTATAACCCCAACAAACACCCGAACAAGTTTTTGGCGCCGTTGCTGGGGACTTGGCAATTGGTGAATTTGTTTTAAGTGTTAATTTACTGTATTTTTATTTTCTTAGTGTTGACAACTTGGTCTTAGCCTGTATTTTGCAGACTTAATTGCTGTTGAACACTGGCAAGAGACAAGGAGCTGGTGGAATCGTATATAGAGCCTGAAAGAATATTTCACAGTAAACGAAGAGAAGCTCTATAAAGAAAGCTGCAGTTGTTCAGACAGACGATCATGGAGCAACAACAAAATCCACCGGTAGTACGGGCAGTGTTAGTGCCCGAAGAAGCAGCAGCATGGCCGGTTCGCGAGGTGGCAATCCCACATGCCAATAATGTTACATTGAGTATCCGCAAACCAGAGCCCGGAGGGAGATTTGAACTTAAACAAAATATGGTGCAGTTGTTGCACACAAGCGGGCAATTTACCGGTCTCCCTCATGAAGATCCACAGCAGCATCTCCAAAACTTTTTGGAGATAAGTGACACTTACATACCCGCGGGAGTGTCACCAGACTATGTCCGGCTTACATTATTTCCATTCTCATTACTAGGAGAAGCCAAGAGGTGGTTGAAAGCTGAGCCACCGAATTCTATTTCTACGTGGGATGATCTTGCACAAAAGTTCTTGATAAGGTTTTTTCCCTCTCGTAAAACAGCAAGACTTAGAAGTCAAATTCTAAGTTTCAAACAGAGGGAGGGAGAAAATTTATATCAGGCCTGGGAGAGATTTAAATCCATGTTGCGGGATTGTCCTCATCATCATCAGTCCAATGATGTGTTGGTGCACACATTTATTGAGGGTTTGGAACCCCACACCAAAATATTTCTAGACTCAGCAGCTGGAGGGCAAGCGCTGGAGAAGACTTATGGGGAGCTGTATACCTTGTTGAACCGGATTTCACAGGGCAATCCAGAATGGAATGCTGATTCATCATGAGGTGGGACAAGGAAAGCAGCAGGAGTGCTTGAAGTGGATGGGTTTACAGCTATCGCTGCACAGATAGCTGCATTGCAAAATCAATTGAACAATCACTTCAGCAACATGACATTGAACCAGCCTCCAGCCCCAGTTAATGCAGTCCAGCAGATGTGGTGTGAAGTGTGTGGAAGTAGTGAGCACTCAGCTGAGTGTTGTGGAGCCAATCCTGACTCGGTAAACTTTGTGGGTAATGCACAAAGGAACCACCAACAGTATGGTAGTAGCTACAACTCCAATTGGAGGACTCATCCTAATTTCTCATGGGGTAGCAACAACCATCAGGGCCAAAGTTCGGGTCAGGGTGTGCAAAGGAACCAAGGAGGGCAGCAGAACTACCAAGCTTAATTCAGAAACAACAATGCACCTCCTCCACCACCATCACCCAGCATTGAGGAGATGTTCAAGACCATGATAGCTAACCAAGCTCAATTGCAGGCTGACTATGTGAAATTGGCAGCCGAAGTGAAAAACAACCAGTTAGCTACCAAGGCACTTGAATATCAATTTGGGCAATTTGCTAGAGCCCAAAATACAAGGCCTAGAGGAGGACTACCGAGCGACACGGATCCAAATCCCAAGCAGGTAAATGCAGTGACCACAAGGAGTGGTTTGCAGCTAAAAGAGGTGGAACCATAAAGACCACCTCAACAGTCGGGAGCAGCAGAAGTTGAGAGGGAGCACAGTTCTGAGAGGGGGAAAACCAAGGAAGCTGAATCAGAAAGACCTCCACCCCCGTTCCCTCAATGATTAAAGAATTACAAGGAGGAGGCGTGTTTCAAGAAATTCATGGAGGTGCTGAAATAGGTACATGTTCATTTACCTCTTGTTGATGTCTTGCAGGGAGTGCCGAAATATGCGAAGTACATAAAGGACATGGTGGCCAACAAAAGTCGGTTGACTGAGTATGCTACGGTGTCTCTAACGGAGGAGTGCACTTCCCGGATCCAAAATAGACTGCCCACAAAGCTAAAAGACCCTGGGAGTTTTACTATCCAGCTTACTATTGGGCAGAGCATCCGAGCTCGTGGATTGTGTGACTTAGGAGCGAGCATAAATTTGATGCCTTCATCGGTATTCAGAAAGTTGGGTCTAGGGAGTCCTAGACCCACAACGGTGATCTTGCAGTTGGCGGATTGATCCTTAGCTAGGCCGGATGGCATTGTTGAGGACGTTCTGGTGCAAGTTGGCTCCCTAATTTTTCCGGTAGATTTTGTCGTGCTGGATTTTGAACCAGACGCGGAAGTCCCATTTATTTTGGGACGTCCCTTCTTGGCAACTGGGAAAGCACTAATCGACGTAGCTGTGGGGCAGCTAACAATGCGAGCACATGAAAAGGTAGAGGTGTTCGATGTGTACAAGGCACCCAAGCTCCCGATGGTGCATGAAGAACTCTCGGTGATCAATGTGATTGATCAAGGTGATGATAAGCAGATGAAGGATTCCCGAGAGTTAATGGGAAAACCACCGGAAAGGTGTAAGCACTACTGGGGGGAGGACGGTGATCGAGAGAAATCGTCCATCACCCTAGCGGACAATTGAGCTTAAACGACGTCGAGCCCCGACGGTAAACCAGGCGCTGCACGGGAGGCAACCCGTGAAAAAAAAATTTTCTTTCATTTTGTAAAGTGTAAATAGATTTTTCTTTTTCTTTTTCTTGATTTACTACAAAAATTTTTGTTTTAGTTTTTGTTTATTTATATTTATAGTGAAACCTATAATTCTAACCAATTTTGTATAGTGAGATGATTTTCAGGTCAAACGGAGGAAAATGTGCACGGAATCGCGAAGGAAAAGTCGAGGTATGAAAAATTAATAAAAAGTGGAAAACAGTGAGCTGGGGCGATAGCTCCGTGTCACGGAGGAGGACCTCCACGTTACCCTCCGTGACAAGTTGAGGTATAACCCGGAAATTTTAAAAATTTCCATAATAGCCTCGTGATGCACTCCGTGACACGTTGCCGTGTATATCGCGACAGGTCACACCGGGTGACCCGCGCGATTTTCTTCCTTTTTAACCCTGAAAACCTCCCTTTTTCCCTCATTTTCTAATCCCTCCGCGACCAAACCCCCTAAAACCCATCCCCCATCAACGTGACACGGAGTAAGGAAAGAAATTCACTGAGTTTTCTTCGATTCTTCAAAAACAAGGTATGTTCTTCGATTCCCTCTCAAATTCTTGTCTATTTTCTTCGATTTTTAGCATGGGAGGTGAGCTAAATTGTCCTAAGTCGAAATTAATCATGAATTTGATTTCATTGTTGATTGATGAATGTTCGGAATGTCGTATGATTGCTTGAACTTGTCGATTGCATGAATTGATCGAATTTGATTGATAAAATCAATTCTAGGGCTTGTTAGTTGAATTTGAAGTTGGAAATGTATTGAAATTGTGAATTCTATGCCGGGGTGTACGTGGTGAATGAGATGAGTCGATGTACAAATTGCTAGGATGTTAATAGAACGACGGATTCTTGGGTTGGGGGAAATGTTGAAATTTGTTAGAAATTGGTTGGTTGGATAGGTTCGTGTGTAGATATATTTTTGTTGTTGTTTTTGTTTCTTTGTTTTTCTTTGCTAAGTGCGATGGTTAAAATGTTAGTGATGGTAGTGATTGTGATTAGCTGTACGAAGTCTGAGTAGTACGCAGAAGTTATACCGTCGAATTTTTCGAACGCACTAAGCATGATTGTATAGTTGGTTATTTTGTGTAAATAAAGATGTTCTTGCCATATTGTTGTAACTGTAGCTAAGGACTAAGTGTGGGGTAACCTAGCGTAACCCGACCTTAGCCGAAGTTAATATCCGTGAGCTTAACATTGATCTTGTTTACTTGGGTTGACAGGTGAAATGGCAAGCCGGCAAGAGAAAGGAAAAGGCGCGTCAACTTCAGGCGCCGGAAGGAAATGAATTAGACTGGGAACAGCAGTCCCAGCTGCACCAGCAGTTCCATGCGGCCAGCGCCGCCAGTACGGAACGAGATGGGTGACCGATGAGGGGAAAAAGTGGTACGCGAAGCATAAGGAAAATAAATATTTTCCCGAGGAGCATATAGCATGGGAACCATTGGCACAGGAGTTCCCCAGGATGGTTCACCGGATCAAGGCAGCTGGGCTCAAGTTCATCTTTGAAGAGCCCAAAGAATGCAATCTGCACTTGGTTCGGGAGTTCTATGCCAATTGGAACCCGACGATCAGGAGTCACACCATCAAGATCAGAGGGCAAATAGTCACTCTGGAGCCCCACCACCTCAATGCCATCATAGGAGCGCGGGACACAGACGCCCACATCCTCCGACAGTTGAACATTACCCCACCGTATGCGGACATCAGACGCACATTGTGTGGGACCCGATCAACAACTAGATGGAGCAAACACAAAGAGAGGGGCTACCACCAGACGTTGCCCTATTCACAGATGAATAGGGAAGCCCGAATCTGGCTGAAGATAGTCTGCTCATGCCTAATCCCAGGGGTACATATGACTGATGTAACCCGGGATCGTGTTTGCCTAGTGCACGCCCTGATGAAAGGGCTGGAGATCAATGTCGGGGCAGTTATTATATCCGCCATGAAGAGAGCCCGGTTGCACCAGGGGCACAGGTATGGTTTTGGTGGACTACTGACCACCTTTCTCAGGGGCCTCGATGTTGAGGAGGAGGCCCTCGATTATATCCCGCAGTTGAAGCGGCGGGCCTTAGACGTTACTAAAACTAAGGCTCCCGACACCACCCACAGGCCAGTGCTTACACTTGGCGAGCGACATGCTCGTGATGACCAGTACATGGCTCGGATGTATGGGATGCAGATGCTCCAGCTAAGGATAGGTGGGAGGCCGGCGACAGAGGAGGAGCTATGGCAGCTCGAGCTAGACTACCCTTTTGGCGAAAACGCCAGGGCTCTATGCTGAGTGGGGCCAACATTTGTAGAGCCCACAGATGATGACGTCCCCACGGACGAGGAGACGCATCGGGAGGACTCCGATGTGGAGTCCGATGATGACGACGGAGGTGACTCAGACATGGGAGATGAAGCAGCAGCACCCGACGAAGAAGTGGAATACTTTGACTGATCAGGGAGTTCCACCACCCGAATTTGTGCTATTTTGAATTTTTGTGAACACTGGGGACAGTGTTCGGACTAAGTGTGGGGTGGGAGTAGTTAGGTGCTGGGCTGGGCTGTTTTGCATGTATGCTCTATTTTGCTGTCGTGTATGTGAAAATGTGTTTGTCCTTGTGAGTTGTGAATTTTCAAGTTATTGTTCTGTATTTGTAAATATTTGTGAAATTGATGTGTGTTGCTGAATGGTTGCTAGCTGATTTTGATTCTGTACATATTTTTGTCTGTACATATGTTTGTTATTTTGTTATCGAAATGATCGATTTTTTTAAAATTTTTTAAAATATTTTGTAAATAATTTTTCTATCGAAATGATCGATATTTTCAACATTTTTTTAATTTTGGGTTTCTCGGCGTTTGTTTTCGGTTCTTTTACCGAGAATGGTCCCATTGAACCGACGTCTTAAGTAGTGACCGTTCCCTATGATGGATGGATGACGACCGTCTTAAGGGAAATGTAGTTGTTAGGAGTAGATTTTTTTCAATTATTTTTCAGTTTTTTTCTTTGGTGGATTGCATCCCGGAACCTGTAGTTACTCTATGGTTACGAAATTTTGGTTGCGTGTTGTACATGATAATCAAAATGCAAAGGTGATTCGTATGAAAGCATGCAAATTTATAAATATGTTGAGATACCTAGGCTGTAGAGTTCGATTCAGTGTGATTAAGGTTTAATGTTTGAATTCATGTAATTAGCTGATTGAAGAGTCTGTGAATACATCTTGAATCGAGCATGTGCAGAAAGTGTGAATTGAGGTGTTGACATTCCATGCTATTGTGAAGTGTCTAGAACTTGCCTGGTGTGTGTACAAAACGAAATGAAGGAGGTGTATTGTAGGAAAGGATGTAGGCATTTCTTTGTTTTAACCGAGAGTTTCTATTTTTTTTTCCTTGTCATACCCCCCTTTCTGTGATTGTATACCCTAGTCAGCCCTTTGAGCCTTTAGCCGATTGTTTCTTTCTTTTGACCAAAAAGTGTAAACCGAGCTTAGTTTCTTCTTTTCATTAGCCGTAAAGTCTATACAAAACTCTTAAGCGCTTAAGAAGAGAAAATCATTTTCCCAAAGTGTCAAAGAGTGAGAATGGTGAAAAGAAAAAGAAAAGCAGAGTGAGGAAAGAAAAAGAAAAGGTTGAAGGTGCACTTGTATAAATAAACGATAATGAAGGTGCATGAATAATCTTTGTTGTTGTGTCAAGTGTGCTTAATGAAATGGGACATACTAAAGAAAATCATCAAGAATGGGATGATGAAAAAAAAGAAGAGAAACAATGTCCATGAGTTGATGGGATGTGTTGAAAAGGCGCTTAAGGATGCTAGTGGCTATTATTGGCTAATCCAATATTTACTAGTTCCATAGCTTCCATTACAACCCATTAAAGTCCTACGTGATCTTACATCGCATTTCTTTATATAGTGGAGTAATACACTAAGGGCAAGCTTATGGGTCATGACATGATGCATGTGAATTCTTTTGGGAGAGAGAGTGAAATTGTGTGTATATGCCCCTGCTTGAATGTTTGTGTGTCATATGAGCAAAAAGGGGAAGATTCTCTTGAGTTGTGAGGGCACATGCTTGATGAAAGATTCATTTTCGTGTCGGATATCTTGATCAGCTGATTTGCATGAGTTTGCCGATATCGAGAGTCGATTCTTAAAGTCTAGGAGGTCTTAAGGTATTGAAGGTCATTGCATTGATAAGACCATGCATGTTTTCTTGATGATTTGCTGTATTGAATAATCGGTATGACCGTAGCTTAAATTGTCGTACCAAAGTAGCGAGGTTGGGATGTAAATTGCATGAATTGTATGTTTGTTGTTCGAGGATGAACAAGGATTTAAGTGTGGGGTAAGTGATCTTGGGCAGATTTATATGCCCAAGTGATACTCAAAAGTATCATTTTCGCCTTGTTTATCTATCAATGTGTATACATTCTCATGTAATTGGTAATAAAATGTGAATTTATACTAACCAACATGATTAGCATTGTTTTGCAGGTAAAATGTGATTCAAGAAGCTAAAATGCATGTTGAATGATATCGGAGTTGGACTTGGATGCGAGCAAGGGGAAAGGCATTGGACAACATGAATTAAAGGGGCTCCGTGATGGAGCCGTGTCACGCTGCCATCGCGGAGGCATTCTGCCTGGATGGGGAAAATTCACCCAAATTCCAGTGGAGGTCCGCGTTTGCTCTGTGGCACGGAGCCAGTGCTCCGTGATGCACGCCGTGCCACGTTGAGCCTGAATTCCTAGACCCCCAGTTCCAGTGAGGGTCCGCGTTCATGGCGTGTCACGGAGGCAGTGCTCCGCGATGCACTCCGTGACACGTTGCTCGTTATTCCGGGAAAAATTCCCAGCAGTATAAATAGAACACTTAAGTTCATTTTTCAGAATTCTGACTTGGTGGAGCAAGGATGTGGGTTACAGGCAGTTGAGGGACGAAAAGTTCAGGGTTTTTTCTCTCTTTCTTTCTTCTTTAATTCAATTGCTTGTATGATTAACACTCATTTTATGATGATTAATCCACAAATGAGTGGCTAATTTCTCTCCTTGCTGAGGTTATGAACAATTGTGATGAAATTTGATTATTGATTCTATGGTTTTTCATCTTTTCTTCCATGTTGTTCTATTAATTCTTGTTTTTACTGCATTGGTGTGTGGCCTACATTAATGTACATCAAAAAAGTCCGGTTTCACTCAAAAGAGCACGAAATTGGAAAGTTGTGAATTAATAGGATATGTTCTTTACTTGGTTTGGGAAAATTGAGTCTTGATTTGCTTTCAGGATAGAAATATACCTGAAAGTCGTATTGGTCAATTTAGGAACCGGAATTGTATGGATAGGACATGAATTGCATTTGATCACAGAAATGTAGACGGATGGTTCATGATTCTTAAGTGAGGTTAAATACGAGAGTTTTAATCTCTTGGCAAATGTTCTTGGCTAGCAACAGGAAGAAAAGATTAACCAATTTATGATGATAATCAATTTCATTACATGTTCGTTTAACCTCAGCATGCTCTCATTCATAGTTCAGATTCAAAGTAGATAATTGTTCTTAGTTTTAGTATAAAATTCATAAAACAAACTATCAACCTTTTGGTTACACTGTTGTCTGCATTTTTAGAAATAAAATATAGTACACTTGAGCAATTTGCACTTCATCCAAGTCTCTGTGGGATCGATACTTGGCTTGCTAAAGCTACTTACAACTTGTTCGACCACGTGCACTTGCGTGTCGGTTTATAACCCCAACAAACACCCGAACAGGTAACGGGGATGCACCAGCCCCACCAACTCCAGTAGGCCCCCTCAGTGGACATGTGGTAGATGTGGAGCTCGGGGTTTCCTTTAGAGTGTTAATACGGGTCTTGACCACTCAGCTTAACCACTAGGTAGTTGCACCTATGAATTCCACTAGAGATACCGCAATCACTAGGGTTCGATACTTCACCAAGAAGAGTCTGCTAGAGATCCACGGTTTGAAGGCAGGTGGCAGGTTTAAGGAAAGAGAAAGGGAGGACAAGAGGGCCAGAACTGGAAATTTGAGTTTTGTCAACAACGGTCAGGTGGTGGGAATCACCCACAGCTCTAACAGAGAGCATTGGCTCCAGCACCTTTGTCAATCTGTGTCCCATTACCTGGAGTCGAAGGGAAGCAAAGGGCCAGAAAGTCTGACCCTAAGGTTCGGGAGAGAAGATCCAGGGTGCAGGAGATTTCATACCTGAGTTGCAAGAGATGTGGTAAAAACCACTTAGAAAAGTGCTCGACAGGTTCAAATGCTTGCTTTTGGTTTGGCAAGCTCGGTCATAAGCTTAGAGATTACCCAGCAGTCAAGCAGGGGGAAGGTAGAGCCCCAGCCATCTCTTTGGTACCTTCGACAGCTCATCCACCTCAACGGGGTGCATCAGCTGGTGCAGGTAGAGGACAACACCAGGATTGGGAGAGCTCACCAGAAACAGTCATAGGTATTTCATAAGCCTTTCATGTTGATCCTCGCCCGTTGTTACACTCAGGATTCACAGTATAAGGTATAAGGTCCCTTTTTTTGCATCCTAGTATGGATTTGTCCAGAGATGGTAGGAAATTCTTATAGGTATAAATCATTCAGGGATAACCCTAGGGGTGAATGGAAAGTCAGGAATTAGTGAGGTAACCCAGCCTTAAGAAAATATCCAAGAGCCTTAGAATGATGGTCTTAAGCTAAGGAGGAGATGATAAGTTGAAGAGTCAAGTCAAGTATTGAGTGCTCTAGAAGGGAAGAACTAGGTATAGTAGCTTTGGGATGTCAATCCTTCCTATTCATATATTTCCTTTATGTTTCAGCCAATGCTACATTCTACTCATGCTTATATTCGGACTCCTGGAATTATAGATAACCGCTTCAGATAGCAATTTCGGTCTTACTCCCTGAATCCATAAGTGTTTGCTTCAAGTCATAAAACTCATTGTGTATGTAAACTCATATCTCTCAACATGCTCATCTCTATAAACTCAGTCATTAGAATTTGCCATAGCGGATCATAAGATCGTGCTATATCAGGTATATGCCCAACTTATATTTCTTGAATGATTTGTGCTAATGATTTCCTTACTCTAAGCCCTATGAATGTTCCCAATGATGGAAATGATTGTTACAATATGTACATTTAGGATAACTCTCTATTCCTGCAATAGGTGACAGGTATGTAGAAGTTCATAAAGCGCAATTATTAGCCAATCATAGAAGATAAGGGAATTCTTGAATAACGTTAGCTATAAGGAGCCATGGGATAACCATAAGTGATAGGCTTGAATAAGGTAGTGATATATACGTAAACAATAGTATGGTGTGACTAGTGACTCTTGATTAGAGCTCGAACTTGTGTGACTTTCTTATCAAGGAGGTAAGTAATGTTCTTGGTGGATAACTCTAGGTTGTTGGAGGAGTCGTCAAGTTAGGCTTGAACGTAGTTGAGGTATGCCATTGGACATAAGGTTGGGTAGGAGTAGGTAATGGAGTGGTAGAAGATGGTAAGGGAGTGGTGGAGGTGGAGCAGCACATTTTATGAAAAGTCCTTAGTGATATCGGGGAAGAGGAGTCATGACAGACTCCACTTGTTTGGCCATGGTGATAGAAAGGAGTAGAAAAAGACTTTATTCCTTGATTCAAGGGCCATAAGCTATTTTCCATGTTACCGAACCTCCCAATACGGGAAAGAATGTGCATCACATCAAATAAGATGAATTCCCCGATGGGCACCCGAGTCTCCTCATTGACCATCTACCTATGGAATACACAAAAAGAAAGCAAGAAAACTCATTAAGTTAGTGAAAGGAATTCACACACGCTCAATGAAAGCTCACCTTAGATGCCTCACAATTGTCACGACCAAAGATTGTAGCTTGTGTAATTTGTTGAGTGTCAAGTGGCCAAGATCAACTTGAGGTCTAGAATGGATTCTTGTTGACTCAATGAAGAAAGGATATCACGACCCGTGTCTATACCCTAGATGAGACATGGCACTTGGAGTCACAAGTAACCCCAAGCCAACCCGTAGTCTATCATAACAATGGTAAGTTGAGTAAACATAAGCGTAAGCTTTATCTGGGTGCCGAGTCCTTTCTGAAATGACTTCCAGAAATGTGAGGTGAACTGTGTACCTCTATCTGAAATGATGGACAAGGGCACCCCATGTAGTCTGACTAACTCTCGGATATATAGCCTAGCATAATCCTCAGTTGCGTCTGTAGTTTTAACTGGGAGGAAATGTGCTGACTTGGTCATCTGATCTACTATCACCCAAATTGAGTCATGCTGCTGACGAGTATGAGGTAGACCTATAATAAAGGCTGTATTCACTTCTTCCCACTTCCATTTGGGTATGTTGATATCTCGAGTCATACCCCCAGGTCTCTGATGTTTCACCTTGACTGCTGGCAGTTCGGGCACTTAGCCACAAATTCTGCAATGTCTCTTTTC
This sequence comes from Datura wrightii, assembly GCA_035772735.1. Taxonomy (NCBI): domain Eukaryota; kingdom Viridiplantae; phylum Streptophyta; class Magnoliopsida; order Solanales; family Solanaceae; genus Datura; species Datura wrightii. The sequence goes on from JASDFA010000008.1 coordinate 100,115,900, forward strand.
ATTATATTCCACCAGTAGATATCCCATAGATCACGGTACATCTTAGTGGCACCTGGGTGAATAGAATATCTGGAACTGTGTGCTTCTGCCAGTATCTGTTGTCTCAGGTCACTTATATCCGGTACACATAGTCTACCCTGATAATGAAGCACACCTTCTCCCCTTTTGAAGAAAGCCTCCAGTTCTTTTCTGAGAACTGCTTCTTTTAGCTTTAGCAGTATGGCATCTTCATCCTGCCTTGACTTAACTTCGACAACTAACGAGGAATCTGACCCACTCTACAGTACTACTCCGCCCTCAGCTGAATCAACCAATTGAACTCCCAACTGAGCTAACCTGTGAATATCTTTTGATAGTTCTTTTCTGCCCTCTTCAACATGAGAAACGCTCCCCATGGACATCCTGCTTAGCGCATCAGCCACCATATTGGTCTTGCACGGATGGTATAGCACACTCATGTCATAATCCTTCAATAGCTCCAACTACCTTCTCTGACAAAGATTCAAGTCTTTCTGACCGAACACATACTGAAGACTCTTATGGCCGGTGAAAACATCCATGTGAACCGCATAAAGATAATGCCTCCATATCTTTAGAGCAAACACCACCGCTGCCTATTTAAGTTCATGAGTCGAGTAGCTCTTTTCATGAACCTTCAGTTGTCTATAGACGTAAGCTATCACCTTACCCCACTATATCAGAACGCAATCGAATCCAACTCAGGAAGCGTCAGAATATACTACGAACCCATCTGTTCCTTCTGGTAAGGTTAAAACTGGAGTGGTAGTGAGTTGAGTCTTCAACTCCTGGAAACTCTTTTCACACGCATCTGACCACTAAAACTTCACCTTTTTCTGAGTCAACTTAGTCAGAGGAGATGAAATAGAGGAAAATCCTTCTACAAAACATCGGTAATAACCGGCTAGACCCAAGAAACGTCTGATATCGGTTGGGGAAGTAAATCTTGACCTATCTTTCACCACTGCTATCTTTTGAGGATCTACCCGAATACCCTCACCTAAGACCACCAGACCAAGGAAAGTCATAGACTTCAACCAGAATTCACATTTGCTAAATTTAGCAAAGAACGGGTGGTCTCTGAGCATTTTAGCATTATCCTCAGATGGTTAGCATGTTCTTCCTTGTTTCTAGAGTATACCAGAATTTCATTAATGAATGCAATGACGAACATGTCTAGATACTACTTGAAAACCCTGTTCATCAGGTCCATGAAAGCTGTGGGGGCATTACTTAGTCCAAAGGACATAATCACAAATTCATAGTGACCATAGAGAGTTTTGAAGGCTATTTTCGGTATGTCACATTCTTTGACTCTAAGCTGATGATACCCCGACCTGAGATCTACCTTGGAAAAACAACTGGCTCTTTGAAGCTAATTGAACAAGTAATCAATCCTGGGTTGGGGATACCTATTCTTTTCTCTAACTCTATTCTGTTGGCGGTAGTTGATACACATTCTGAGAGTACCGTCTTTCTTTCGTATGAATAACACTAAAGCACCCCATGGAGGAGATGTTGGGCCTAATGAAAACCTTATCAATAAGGTCCTTTAGCTGCTCCTTCAACTCCTTAAGCTCAACTATATCCATTCTATAAGGAGGAATGGAGATGAGTTGAGTGTCTGGAAGAAGGTCTATGCCGAAGTCTATCTCCCGCTCAGGAGGGACTCCGGGAAAATCTTTGGGTAACACGTCAGGGAACTCGCTGACAACTGGAACTAACTGGATAGTTGGGGTCTCAAAGATGGAATCTTTGACACGAACTAGGTAATAAATGCATCCTTTAGTAATGAGCTTCCCTTCCTTAAGGTGGGAAATAAACTAACCCCTAGGAGCTGAACTACTGCCCATCCATTCTAAAGTTGGCTCATTTGGAAACTGAAATCTGATGAATCTAGTTTTGCAGTCGACTGAGGAATAACCGGAGTGTAGCCAATCCATGCCAAGAATGGGATCGAAATTGACAATGTCTAATTCTACTAGATCAGTTGGAATAACGATACACAATACTGAGACTGGGCAGTTTCTATACATCCGGGTAACTCTAACTGACTCACCAACTGGGGTAGAGACTGAGATTCGTTCCGAGAGGACTTCTGGACTGATTTCAAACTGGACGGCTACATAGAGAGTCATGAATGATAGTGTGGCTCCTAGATGTAGTAGGGCATACATAGCTAGATGAAAGAGACATAATATACCCATGACCACGTTAGGTGAGCTCTCTAATCTTAACGAGAGGACAAATCATATAAACGATTTTGGTACTGACTGCCATCCATATCTAAAGTGTTACCCTACTAAGATGGATGGCTTGCTGGGGCGCTGAAGTGGTGTACTGTGATCTCCCCCGTCCTGCGGATGGGCACTCCCTTAGACGGTGACCTAGCTGTCCACACCTAAGGAAACTCTCTTTGCCCTAGAGGTCAATATCCTTTATGAGCATTACGGTCCTGCACTCTTTAAGTACCAGGTTTGATACCCCGTTGACTAGTTTAAGCATACAAGCACTTGGCTCGACGACCATCTCTAGAGAATATCTTGACAACCGCGTGAACTCTAATGCATATTCCTCCACGGTCTTGTTGCCCTGCTTCAAGTTCATAAACTCTACGACCTTAGCCTCCCTCAACTCCCGAGGGAAGAATCTGTCTAAGAATGTTGTGGTGAAATATTCCCACTCCACTTGTTTCGATCTTGCTGGTCTCCTTCCTTCCACTAATCGTACCAAATCTGTGCCACCCCTTTTAACTAGTAGGCGACCAGATCGGCACTCTCTATGGAACTAACACCCATAATCCGAGTGATCTTCTGCACCTCATCGACAAACTCCTATGCGTCCTCTCCCACCTTGGATCCATGAAAGGCTAGAGGGTTTATTCGGATGAAGTCCCGAACCCTGGTAACTGTTGTGGGCCCATTTGTGTTAATCAAAACCATTGCTAGTTCACTTGGTTTGTCACTGTCTGAGCCAGCAGCTGGATTACCGCCCGAAATTCTGCTGAGGAGCATTATCGTCTTGAGGGGCTGCTGGAGCTGGTGGGGCAGATCAGTTAGCGTTGCTAGCCCTTCTTCCATTTTCTTTTCTTGGAGGCATAGTTTCACTGAAATGAAATAAAGGAAAAGTTAGGAGAACGTTTCTGGAATTGAACTTCAATGCACGACAAGGAGTATGAACAAAAGGGAGTTTTCCTAATAATGTCTCATAGCCTCCCCATCATAGGTGTGGCGCGCTTCACACTTATGAAAAGGACTCTACTTAACGCGACTTTCATACATCCTAGGATACTCTAGTGCTCTGATACCAAGTTTGTCCTGACTCGAGTCTATACCCTAGACGAGACACAATACATGGAGTCACAAGTAGTCCCAAGCCAACCCATGGTCTATCATAACACTGGTAAGTTGAGTAAACATAAGTGGAAGCTTTAAATAAATGAGATTATCTAAGAAAACTAATTTGACAAAAGTCCATACATTTGAAAAAAATACTAAATATATAAGTCTATGTTTGAAAGACATCTACCAATGATGAGTTGCTGGGACAAGCCCCCAGCTAACTCTAAAGTCTAATCGAAAGAAAATAACTAAAAAACAAATATCGTCCTCGAAAGATGAGGACTCACCGAAAGCTGTTGCTGATATCATCTGAGAAAAATCTACTGATGGTCCTGGGGCTGAGAACCTGCGCCAATATCATGATACGATATATCATAGAAGGTATGCGTCAGTACTTTGAATGTACTAAGTAAGGGAGAGATATAATGAACATGAAAGAGCGAGTAACTAAACTGAGATGACATGAAATGACCGACTGAACAACTGAAATATAACTGGTATGGTTAATAATGACCCTGGCTGGTGGTCATAAACATGTCCTGAATTTGAAATACTGAGCTAAGCTAAACTGAACTACACAAACTAGTGGAAGAGTCTATAACTGACATATAACCACGTGAACTAGATGTGGAGTTTGATGTATACCCCCCATCGATAGGGCCCAATATACCTTGCCAGGGTATAAAGGAATGAACTAGGTGATCATAAATATGGGGCCATGTGGCCAATAAAATAACCTACGGCGGCAACATTGTTCTGGGAACCTGAGTGCGCTAGAACCCCTATCCGCTCGGTGCTAAGTCCTACTCCCACTGGGTAGTCCTAATCTGACTACTAAGCTAGTAGCTTAAAACTAGGGTCCAAGACTAAATCAGGGATATTTATCTAAAAGTACCCTGAGAGTCTTATCGAATTGAATTCTATAATTGGTGTTCTAAGACCGGCAAGAGCTGCTTATTTGGAAGTGTCATAGCTGTCTGAAGAACAAACCTAAGCTGAAGCTGGTGGTTCTAAGACTAGTCAGAGTTGCTTATCTGGAAGCTTCATAACCGTCTAAAAAACAAACTGATATATGATAATTGATAACTGATATCTGGGAGGCATTATTGACACCTCAAGAAAAGACTATAGTCAAACTGATTAGCTGACATTTCTGAGAATAGTGAGAATGCTAATATTCCGACTGAAACTAGACTAGCATGCAACTGACTGAGATTTCAATTGATATTAATAATATGGGAATCTAAGCACTAACCGAATCAAGAAACATGAATAACTAATCAACTATGTAACACTCTAATTACTGTATTCAAAAGCTAGGGTTAAAACCATCTTTACAAGAACAAATATCAACATGATCACTAGGTAGTGAAAATATAGTAACAATTAACATGAACAATATCCTATACGATATAGATGGAATCTGGCTGAAAATTTATTAACATTCGAAAACTCAGGGCCTAGAACTGATAAGAAAATTTGAATGGATTTCGGGGAACAAGGGAAGGACAATTCCCTTGCTAAATTCTCACATACCTAGTGAAGGATTCCTGAGAACATCCTTGAGAAATTCTGAGAAGAAGAAGTCGAAACCCTTGCCCTGCTCTGTGCTTTCTGACTGAGATTCTACATTCTGACTTCTAAGGGAATGAAGTATAAACATCGATTAACCCTCTAAATCCCCTGAATATAACCCAAAACGACGTAGTTCAGGTATTAAAAAGGTGAGAAGTTACTAAAATAACCATGGGAGAAGATCTAAAAACTGCCCGACAGAGACCAATAGGTCACATAACGAGTCGTTGGTGATACCACGACTCATTGGGACCAGTTGTTGGTCCTGGGCCTGGATTTTTGCCTTACTGGAACTTGGCAATGAGGGGGACCATGACTTGTTGGATGAACCAACGGGTCGTTGTACCTCTCGTGGCTACTGGCAAGAATTTGAGTAAAAACACTGGAGCCCCTCTCTAACGGGTGACACTACGACTCATTGGTTGAGACAATGAGTCATTGAAACCTCTGGTCTTGGCTACTTGAAATCCTGGAGAAATTTTAGGATTTGACACCATGGGTGGACATAATGATTCGTCGTGTGATGCAATGAGTCGTTGTTTCTACTCATTGTCACTGGAAGAGATCATCAACAATACCCTGGAGCTGCAACTAATGAACCACCTCACGAGTCGTTACATCAAACGAAAATTCACTGTTTGACTCATGGGTTCCTGGAAAGGGTCAACTGATTCCTGAGCTGGGAAGGTAACGAGTGACAGGATGACTCGTTGCCTCATGTAACGGGCCATTCTATGCCTCGTTAGTTCTTGGAGTACAACTGGAAGGGCTGACCATGACCCAGACAATGGGTCGTTACTGCTGACAACAACTCGTTGTCTCGGTCGTTCTAATAAAACATTTTTGGTTTTCCCTTGATTTTTCATGAAAGGTCTGAGTTTATTCTAGAAAAGTTTTTGGGTGTTATAAAGGCTCAAGCTAACATGAAGGAATCAAGACAGTTCAATGAAAATAAAGAAAAATAATATAGAAGAAGAAGCAGAAAAGATCGGATTAAAATAAACTAAGTAAGAAAAAGTAGGTGAACTACTTAATATTAGTAATTTTTGGGAATAAAAAAGGTAAAAAAAAAATATGAAGAAATACTTTAAAATATTAATTAATTGTGTTAATTAGATGTTAATTAGTGTAGAAATCGAAAGAAAAATGAGTTTGGAAGAAGAACCGTGTAGTTTGGACACTTAGAAAAATTTTGGGGTCCAAAAAGTCTTTGGCCAAAACCTGCTCTCTGAAACTGTGCTGAATGCGCCTCACACGCTTCTGGGGAAGGGAATGCAACTGTGTGTTACGCTGGCTACTGGGTGTCACACGCGGGGCGCTGCGTTGACGCTTGCGTGGCGCTGATTGACACCAGCTGCTGATGTGGCGTCCACGTGGAATTTTATTTAATTTTTTTATTTTTGGCAAATCAGAATTTTTTTAAACTAGTAATTTCAACAATAGGACCCACAAACACCTTTACACCAAATTAAAGGGAAGAAATGGATTAAAAGTACCTTTGGGTCTTCTTCTTCACTTTGAAGATATGAAGATCTTCAAGAACACCAAGAACATGAAGAACAAAACCCATGATCAAAACTTCTTCAAATCATTTCAAAACTTAGGATTTTCCTCCCCTTGATATAAAGAACTGTTCGGGTTGTTCTGCTCGTTGGTAATTTATATTAAAAACCGACACACAAGTGCACGTGGTCAAACAAGTAATAAAGTGGCTAAGTAGCCAAGTATCGATCCAAGGAGGCTCAAGATACGTAAAATTGCCTAGTTTACTATATTCCTATTTCACTTCTAATTATGCTAACAACAATGTAACCAAGAGTTACTTTGAGTTTTTGTTTGTAAACTATATATACTACAATTAATAACAACTATTTACTAGTGAATTTAGACAATGGATATGAACATGCCAAGGTTAAGAACAAGTAATGAACTTGATAATCATGATAATTTGGTTAATCTCTTCTTCATGTTGCTAGCCAAGAACATTTGCCTAGAAATTAAAACTCTCGTATTTAATTTCACTTTAGAATCATAAACCATCCGTCTACATTTCTGTGATCAAATGCAATTTATGACCTAGCACTACAATTCCGGTTCCTAAATTGACTAATACGGCTTTCAAGTATATTTCTATCAGGAAAGCACATCAAAACCCAATTTTCCCAAATCAAGTTAAGAACAATACCCTATTAATTCACAACTTTCCAATTTCTTGCTCTTTCGAGTGAAATTGGACTTTTTAGATGTACATTAATGTTGGCCAAGCACTAATGCAGTAAGAACAAGAATTAATAGAACAACATTAAAGAAGAAGAAGAAAACCATATCATTTACAATCAAAATTCATTACACATGTTCAAAACCTCAGCAAGGAAGAGAATTAGCCACTCATTCTTGGATTGATCATCCTAAAATGAGTGTAAATCATACGCACAATTGATAGAAAGAAGAAAGGAAGAGAAGAAATCCCTTAGCTTTTTCGTTCTTCAACTGCTACTAACCCACGTTCCTGCTCTCCACTTCTGAACTCAGTCTAAAAACTAAAAACTAATTAAAATAAACCTAAATGTGCTATTTATACTAGTGGGAAATTTTTCCCAGAATAACAAGCAGCGTGTCACGGAGGCCAACGCGGAGCACTGCCTCCGTGACACGGCGTGGACGCGGACCTTCACTGGAATTTCCAGGGTCCGGTAAATTAACCTCAACGTGGCACGGAGGCCATCGCGGAGGCCTATCTCCGTGCCATGGAGCTGACGCGAAGGCACACTGGAATTTGCCATTTTAATTCCTGTTCAGGCAGTGTGCTACCGCGATGGTAGCGTGGCACGGCTCCATCGCGGAGCCCCTATAAAATGTGCATTCCAAGGTCTTTTCCACGCTCGCATCCAAGTCCAACTCCGACATAGTTCCAACATGCATTTTAGCTCCTAAAAATCACATTTACCTGCAAAACAAATGCTAATCATGTTGGTTAGTATAAATTCGCATTTTATTACTAATTACATGATATTATATACACATTGCACAACAAACAAGGTAAAAATGATACATTTGAGTATCACTTGGGCATATAAATCTGCCCAAGATCACTTACCCCACACTTAAATCTTTGTTCGTCCTCGAACAACACATACACAAATCATGCAAATTACATCCCAACCTTCGTCACTATGGTGCAACAATTTACGCTACGGTCATACCGATTATTCAATTTTAGCAAATCATCAAGAAAACATGCTTGGTCGTACAATACAATGACCTTTAATACATCAAGGCTTCCTAGACTTTTAAGAATTGATTCTTCATATCGGCAAACTCATGCAAATCAGCTAATCAAGAAATCCGACACGAAAATCAATCTTTCATCAAGCATGTGCCCTCACAACTCGAGAGAAACTTCCCCTTTTTTGTTCATGCAGCACACAAACATGCAAGTAGAGGCATATAAAAATTAATTTCACTCTCTCTCCCAAAAGAATTCACATGCATCATGTCATGACCCATAGGCTTTCCCTTAATGTATTACTCCACTAATATAAAGAAATGCAATATAGGATCACGTAGGACTTTAATGGGTTGTAACGGCGCTATGGATCTAGTATATATATATTGTATTAGCCAATAATAGTCGCTAGCATCCTTAAGCGCCTTTTCAACACATTCCCATCGACTCATGGACATTGTTCCTCTCTTTTCTCTTTTTCTCCCATTCATGCTGGTTTACTTTCGTACAGCCCATTTCATCAAACACACTTGACACCAAACAGAGGGTTTTCATGTACCCTCACTATCATTTAATTACAACAAGTGCCTCTTCAACATCATCTTTTCTTTCCTCACTTTGCTTTTCTTTTTCTTTTCACTCTTTTCACTCTTTAACACTCTGGGAAACATTTTCTTTGCTTTGTGAGAGCTTAAGAGCTTCTTATAGACTTTAAGGCTAATGAAAAGAAGGAATAAAGCTTAGTTTATACAATTTTGGACAAAAGAAAGAAATCGGCTAAAGGCTCAACGGGCTGACTAGGGTATACAACATATAAAAAGGTAGAATTTGACAAGAAAAAAATGGAAACTATCAGTTAAAACAAAGAAATACCTACATCCTTTCCAACACTACACCTCCTTCATTTCGTTTTGTATACACACCAGGCAAGTTCTAGACAATTCACAATGACATGGAATAGCAAAACCTCACTTAACACTTCATGCACATGCTCGAATCAAGATGCATTCACAGACTCTTTAATTAGTCAATTACATGAATTCAAGATTAAGCCTCAATCATACTGGACCAAATTCTATAGCCTAGGTAACTCAACGTATTTACAGAATTGCATGCTTTCAAACGAATCACTTTCACATTTCGAACATCAATTACAACACGCAACGAAATTTTAGCAACCATAAGCAACTACAGTTAATTGATGCAATCCACCAAAGAAAAACTAAAAACAATTAAAAATCCTACTCCTACCGACTCCATTTCCCTTAAGACGGTCGTCATCCATCCATCATAGGGAACGGTCACTAACTATGACATCGGTTCAATGGGACTATTCTCGGTAAAAGAACCGAAAACAAACTCCGAGAAACCCAAAAATAAAAATCAAAAAAATTTTGCAACACATCGATCATTTCGATAGAAAGAAAATATTTACAAGTGCAAAATATTTTCGCAAAAATTTTGAAAAATATCGATCATGTCGATAGAGAAAAAAAAATTTACAAAATTTACAAAATATTTACACTAGCAACCATAACTTTCAAAAACACACATCATCAGCCACAAAACAAATATATACACATACGTCACAAATCAGTTCGCCACAGGGAAAACACAAACATACATAAACATCAAGGAAAAATATACAGCAGTTTAGAGCCTATGTCCCAGCACCTAACTACTCCCCACCCCACACTTAAATCGAACACTGTCCCCAGTGTTCACAAAAATACAAAGCACAAAATTTTGGGTGGTGGAATCTCCCTGCTCAGTCGAAAAATTCGACTTCCTCATCCGGTGCTGCGGCCTCGTCGCCCATATCTGAATCAGCTCCATCGTCGTCATCGGACTCCACATCAGAGTCCTCACGACGTGTCTCCTCATCAGTAGGGACATCGTCATCTGTCGGCTCCACAAAGGCTGGCCCCACCTTACATAAGGCTCTGGCGTTCTCACCAAAGGGGTAGTCCAGCTCCAACTGCCATAATTCTTCCTCGGTGGCTGGTCTCCCACCAATCCATAGCTGCAGCATCTGCATGCTGAACATACGGGCCATGTACTGATAGTCACGAGCATGTCGCTCGCCCAAAGTCAATACAGGTCCGTGTGTAGTGTCGGGGGCCTTAGTCTTTGTCACGTCGAGGGCCCTCCGCTCCAACTGCGGAATATAATCCAAGGCTTCTTCCTCAATGTCGAGGCCTCAGAGGAAGGTGGTGATGAGTCCGCCAAACTCGTATCTGTGGCCCTGGTGCAGTCTGGCTCTCTTCATGGCAGATATTATGACTGCCCCCACATTAATCTCGAGCCCTTTCATAAGGGCATACACCAAGCAGACACGGTCCCAGGTCACATCTGTCATATGGACTCCCGGGATCAAGCACGAACATACAATCTTCAGTCAGATTCTGGCCTCCCTATTCATCTGCGAATAAGGCAGAGTCTGGTGGTAACCCCTCTCCTTATGTCTACTCCATCGGGCTGTGGATCGAGCCCCACACAACGTACATCTGATGTTGGCGTACGGTGGGGTGATGTTTAGCTGGCGGAGAACGTGGGCGTCTGTGTCCCGCGCTCCAACGATGGCATTTAGCTGCTGGGGTTCCAGAGTGACAATCTGCCCTCTGATTTTTATAGTGTGGCTTCTGATGGCCGGGTTCCAGTTTGCATAAAATTCCCGGACCAAGTGAAGGTTGCATTCCTTGGGCTCCTGAAAAATAAAGCTGAGCCCAGCTGCCTCGATTCTCTGTACAATGCGAGGGAACTCCTGTGCAAGTGGTTCCCGAGCAATATGTTCCTCGGGGAAGTACTTGTTTTCTTTGTGTTTCGCATACCATTTCTTCCCTTCATCGGTGACCCATCTTGTTCCGTATTGGCGGCGTTGGCCGCGCGGAACAGCGGGTGCAGCTGGGACTGCGGTGCCCAGTCTCATCCGTTTCCTACCTGTGCCTGAGGTAGAAGCACCCTTGCCTTTATCTTGTCTGCTAGCCATTGTACCTGTCAATTTACACAAACAAGCACAACGTTAAGCTAAAAACTTGTTAACTTCGGCTAAGGTCGGGTTACAAAACATTTACCCCACACTTAGGCCTTAGCTTCGTCTACAAAATTACGGCAAAGAATAACTCTATTCACAACCCCAAACACAAACAACTATACACATATTGCTTAGTGCGTTCGCAACAAAATTTCGACAGCATAACGGTTAGCGTACTACTCAGACTTCATACAGCTAATCTCAATCCTACTATCGCCAACAATTCACACATCGCACAAGCAACAAAAACAACAACAAAAATAAAAACAACTATAAAAACATTTTATATACAAGCTAATCTAAACAATCTAACCAATTCACACATTTTATGCATTTTCCCACAAAAATTCGAGAATTAGCCGTCTTGGAACATTTACACAATATTTACCACGACTTCTCTCAAATAATAAACACACCCCGACGTCGAATTCATCAAACTATCAAGTTGCCCAAGTCAACTTCAACAACCCAAGCCCTATAATACAATTTGACAATCAAATTTGAATTATTCACATAATCGACAAGTTCAAACGCTAACTACAACAATCCGAACATAATCAATCACAAATAATCCACATTCATGTTTAATTTCTCCCTAGGGTGATATATCTCACCTTACATGCCTAAATTTGACAAAAATCGCCAAAAAATTGAGATAGACGATGAAAACATACCTTAGAATTGAAGAACCGAAGAAACTTTTCGTTTTCCTTGCCTAGGAACGTGGCACAGTGCTTGGGGAGGGGGAAACGGGTGTTTGGTCGCGGAGGGAAGAGGGAATGGGAAAAAATGGGCGAAAATCGGGGGTTAATTTATAGAAAACACGCGGGTCACCCGGCAACCCGGTGTGACCCGACACTGAATAAGGGACAACGTGTCACGGAGGGTAACGCGGAGCCCCTCCTCCGTGACACGGAGCCAACGCGTTGGCTTACTGGATTTTGAAAAATCCGGATTTTGCCTTCAACGTGTCACGGAGGCCAACGCGGAGCACTGCCTCCGTGACACGGCGCCAACGCGCCAGTGCACTGTTTCTTCAATAAATTTAATTTTTCATACCTCGCCTCATTTTCTCGATTCCATGTATATTTCCTCCGTTATACCTGAAAATCACCTCACTAAACAAAAATTGGTTAAATTAATAGATTTCCCTAACTAAAATAAAAAATACTAACTAAAATGAAAATCTAACCCTAATCAAGAAAAGAAAAAGAAAAATAAAACTTGGAAATAGAAAAGAAAAACAAAAATAAAGATAAAAATTAACTACACTGTGCAAAAGAAAAAATAAAATATTTTTCTCACGGGTTGCCTCCCGTGCAGCTCCTGGTTTACCGTCGCGGCTTGACGTCCTTTATGCTCATTTGTCTACTAGGGAGATGGACGATTTGTCCCGATCATGGTCATCCCCCCTGTAGTGCTTGCATCTCTGCCCATTTACCAAGAACGTAGCACTCCTATCTTCTTGCCATAGTTCTACCGCCCCGTGAGGGCTCATTCTCACCACTTCAAACGGTCCAGACCATTTAGACCTCAGCTTACCAGGAAACAATTTCAATCTTGAATTAAAAAGCAAAACTTTCTGTCCTGGTTCAAAAATGCGATGCACCACATGCTTGTCGTGCCATCTTTTGGTTCTTTCCTTGTAGTACTTCGCACTCTCATAGGCATGCCAGCGAAATTCATCAAGTTCGCTGAGTTGCATCAGTCTCTTTTTACCCGCTAGCTCTAAGTCCATATTTAGCTTTCTGACAGCCCAGAAAACTCGATGCTCAAGTTCAACCGGGAGATGACATGCTTTGCCATAGACCAATCGGTATGGTGACGTTCCAATCGGTGTCTTATAAGCAGTTCGGTAGGCCCACAACGCGTCATCAAGTTTACCAGACCAATCATTCCGTTGTGTGTTCACCGTTTTCTGGAGAATCTGTTTTACCTCCCTATTTGACACCTCTACTTGCCCACTAGTTTGTGGGTGGTATGTTGTGGCCACTTTATGGCGCACCCCATACTTAGCCAGTAATTTCTTGAAGCTTGCATTGACAAAATGAGCCCCTCCGTCACTGATAATTGCTCGAGGTGTCCCAAACCTTGTGAGAATGTGTTTCTTCACAAACTTCGTTACTACCTTGTTATCATTCCTGGGGCGAGCTATCGCTTCCACCCATTTTGATACATAATCTACAGCCACCAAGATGTAACGATTTCCAAATGACGGTGGGAATGGACCCACGAAATCAATGCCCCATACATCAAAAGGCTCAACTTCCAGTATGTTCTGCAAAGGCATCTCTTGTCTTCTGCCAATTGTTCCTGTCTGCTGACATCTATCACACATTTTGACATACTCCATAGAATCTCTGAACAGGGTCGGCCAAAAGAAACCTGACTGAAGAACCTTGTGTGCTGTTCTCTCACCTCCGTGATGCCCTCCATACAACGAAGAATGGCAGCCCCTTAACACCTCTGCTATCTGACTCTCTGGAATGCATCTTCTCATCACCTGGTCTGGTCCCTGCTTGAACAAATATGGCTCATCCCATACATAATATCGGCTGTCATGCCTCAATTTTCTTCTTTGCTGGTCTGTTGCTTCAGGTGGGTAAACTCCGCTCACTAGCAAGTTGACTATGTCAGCATACCAGGGAACTTCAGCTTCTCCCACTGCCAAGAGTTGCTCATCTGGGAAGTCCTCATTAATGTCATCACTTTCCATCACATGCGACCGACTTTCCAGTCGTGATAGGTGATCTGCTACCTGATTTTCACTCCCCTTTCTGTCTCTAATCTCAAGGTCAAATTCCTGTAGCAATAAGATCCATCTGATCAATCTGGGCTTAGCATCTTTTTTGTTGAATAGGTATCGAATAGCTGCATGATCAGTGTACACCACCACTTTCGAACCCACCACATAAGACCGGAACTTGTCAAATGCAAACACCAGAGCTAGCATTTCCTTTTTTGTGACTGTGTAATTGCACTGAGCCGTATTTAGTGTCTTGCTTGCATAATAAATAGAATGAAAAATTCTATTCTTCCTTTGTCCCAATACAGCTCCCACAGCCACATCACCGGCATCACACATCAGCTCAAATGGTTGTTCCCAATCAGGAGAGGTAAGTATGGGTGCTTCTATCAATTTCTGCTTCAACTTTTCAAATGCTACAACACACTCATCATTCAATTCAAACTTGACCTCCTTTTCTAGCAGCCTGCATAGAGGTCTAGAAATGTTGGAAAAGTTTTTAATGAACCGTCTGTAGAATCCTGCATGTCCCAGAAAACTGCGTACACCTTTCACTGATACTGGTGGTGGCAATTTCTCAATAACCTCAATTTTAGCACGATCGACTTCCAACCCCTTTTTAGACACTTTGTGGCCCAGGAAAATCCCCTCCTTCACTAAGAAGTGGCATTTCTCCCAGTTTAACACAAGGTTGGATTCTTCACATCGAGCCAGCACCCTGTCAAGATTCTGCAAACAAGTAGCAAACGAATTACCGAAAACAGAAAAATCATCCATAAATACCTCTACAAAATCTTCAACCATGTCATGGAAAATAGCCATCATGCATCTCTGGAATGTGGCGGGTGCGTTGCATAACCCAAACGGCATCTGCCTGAAAGCATATGTCCCATAAGGACAGGTGAAAGTCGTCTTCTCTTGATCCTCAGGAGCGATGGCTATTTGGTTATAGCCGGAGTACCCATCAAGGAAGCAATAATACTCCTGCCCTGCCAATTTGTCAAGTATTTGGTCAATAAAAGGAATGGGGTAATGGTCTTTCCTCGTGGCTTCATTTAGTTTTCTGTAGTCCATACAAATTCGCCAGCCTGTGACGGTTCGTGTAGGGATTAACTCATTTTTCTCATTAGTGATTACAGTCATCCCCCCTTTCTTAGGAACACATTGAACGGGACTGACCCACTCACTGTCTGAAATTGGGTAGACTACACCTGCATCAAGCCACTTGATTATTTCCTTCCTTACCACATCTTTCATTGCTGGATTAAGTCTCCTCTACGACTGAACAATTGGCTTGACTCCTGTCTCCATGAATATCCTGTGTGTGCAGAAAGCTGGATTTATACCCTGAATGTCAGACATTTGCCAACCCATTGCTTTCTTCCTCTTCCTTAAGACCCCCAAAGCTGCCTTTTCCTGTTCCTCTGTCAAGTCTGCAGAGATAATAACTGGTAACGTCTCTCCCTCCCCCAAAAAGATATATTTTAAATGGGGAGGCAATTCTTTCAGCTCCAATTTCGGTGCCTCCTCAACAGACGGTTTCGGCAACGGCTCTAGTGATCTCATCAATGACTGAAATTCCTGTCTCCTCAGATGATTAGGTGCTCCATCCAACAATTGAACCATTCCACAAGCTTCTCTATCCCCAAAGTGATCAGAATGTGTCAACGCTCTTTCCAATGGGTCTTGAGATTCAACAACCTGCCTACTTTCTCCATGTTCAACCACACTGATTTCCGAAAGCTCCTCATGTATAGCCGGCAGCTTCATGGCTTTTAACACATCAAATACCTCTACCTTGTCATGTGCTTGCATTGTAAGTTTACCCGCAGCTACATCAATTAATGCTTTTCCGGTTGCCAAAAAGGGTCGTCCCAAAATAAATGGGACCTCAGCATCTGGTTCAAAGTCCAGAACAATGAAATCGACCGAAAAAATGAGGGAGCATACTTGCACTAACACATCCTCAACATTGCCATCCGACTTAGCTAAAGACCTATCTGCTAGCTGCAAGATTACTGTTGTAGGTCTAGGACTCCCTAGACCTAACTTTCTGAATACCGAAGAAGGCATCAGATTTATGCTTGCCCCCAAGTCGCATAATCCACGAGCTCGGATACTTTGCCCAATAGTAAGCTGGATAGTGAAACTTCCAGGGTCTTTCAATTTTGTGGGCAACCTATTCTGAATACGGGAAGTGCATTCCTCCGTTAAAGCTACCGTGGCATACTCAGTCAAACGACTTTTGTTAGCCACGATGTCTTTAATATATTTCGCATATTTTGGCACTCCCTGCAAGACATCAACAAGAGGTAAGTTAACATGTACCTGTTTAAGTACCTCCATGAATTTCTGGAAACACGCCTCCTCCTTGTGTTTCTTAAGTCGTTGAGGGAACGGGGGTGGAGGCCTTGCTGGTTTAGCTTCTTTATTCTTCCCCTTATCTGAGCCTTGCTCTCCCTCAACATCTGCTGCTCCTGACTTTTGAGGTGGTCTTTCCGGTTCCACCTCCTTCAACTGTAAACCACTCCTCGTGGTCACCGCATTTACCTGCTTTGGATTAGGATCCGTGTCGCTAGGTAGTCCTCCTCTGGGTCTAGTATTTTGGGCACTAGCAAACTGCCCAGACTGATATTCAAGAGCCTTGGTCGCCAACTGATTGTTCTTCACTTCGGCTGCCAATTTAACATAGTCAGCCTGCAATTGTGCCTGATTAGCGATCATGGTTTTGAACATCTCCTCAATAGTCGGTGATGGTGGTGGAGGAGGGGCATTGTGATTTCTGAATTGAGCTTGATAATTTTGTTGCCCTCCTTGGTTTCTGTGCATTCCCTGCCCTGAACTTTGGCCTTGTTGATTGTTGCTACCCCACGAAAAATTCGGATGGTTCCTCCAATTTGGGTTGTAGCCACTACCAAACTGCTGTTGATTTCTCTGTGCATTGCCCACAAAATTAACAGAATCAGGATTTGCACCACAGCATTCAGCTGAATGCTCACTACTACCACACACTTCACACCACATCTGTTGGAAGGCTGGTTCAAATTTATATTGCTGAAGTGAGTGTTTAACTGATTTTGCAAAGCAGCTATCTGTGCAGCGATAGCTGTGAATCCATCCACTTCAAGCACTCCCGCTGCTTTCCTTGCTCCACCTCTTGAAGAATCTGCATTCCATTCTGGATTTCCTTGTGAAATTCGGTTGAGCAAAGTGTACAGCTCCTCATAGGTCTTTTCCAGCGCTTGCCCTCCAGCTGCTGAATCTAACAGAATTTTAGTGTGGGGTTCCAAACCCTCAATGAATGTGTGTACCAACACCTCATTGGACTGATGATGATGTGGACAGTCCCGCAACATGGATTTAAATCTTTCCCAGGCTTGATATAGATTTTCCCCTTCCCTCTGTTTAAAACTTAGAATTTGACTTCTAAGTCTGGCTATTTTACCAGAAGGGAAAAATCTGATCAAAAACTTCCGCGCAAGATCATCCCACGTTGATATAGAATTGGGTGGTTCAGCTTTTAACCACCTCTTGGCTTCACCAAGTAAGGAAAATGGAAATAAGGTGAGCCGAACATAATCAGGTGACACTCCAGCGGGTATATAAGTGTCACTTATCTCCAAAAAGTTCTGGAGATGTTGTTGTGGATCTTCATGAGGGAGTCCGGTAAATTGCCCGCTTGTGTGCAAAAGTTGCACCATATTCTGCTTTAATTCAAACCTCCCTCCAGGCTCTGGTTTGCGGATGCTAGAATGGACATTATTGGCGTGTGGGATTGCCACCTTGCGAACCGGCCTTGCTGCTGCTTCATCGGGCACTAAAACTGCCCGCACAACTGGTGGATTTTGTTGCTCCATCATAGACTGTTTAAGCAACTGCAGCTTCTTTCGTAGAGCTTCTCTACGTTGACTATGAAATTCACGTTCAGGCTCTAAGTAAGATTCCACCAGCTCTTTGTCCCTTGCCAGTGTTCACAGAAACAAAATCTGCAAAATACAGGCTAAGACCAAGTTGTTAACACTTAAGAAAATAAAAATACAAATACAGTAAATTTACACTAAATAAAATTTTACAAATCGCCTAGCCTCCCCGGCAACGGCGCCAAAAACTTGTTCGGGCTGTTCTGCTCGTTGGTAATTTATATTAAAAACCGACACGCAAGTGCACGTGGTCAAACAAGTAATAAAGTGGCTAAGTAGCCAAGTATCGATCCAAGGAGGCTCAAGATACGTAAAATTGCCTAGTTTACTATATTCCTATTTCACTTCTAATTATGCTAACAACAATGTAACCAAGAGTTACTTTGAGTTTTTGTTTCTAAACTATATATACTACAATTACTAACAACTATTTACTAGTGAATTTAGACAATGGATATGAACATGCCAAGGTTAAGAACAAGTAATGAACTTGATAATCATGATAATTTGGTTAATCTCTTCTTCATGTTGCTAGCCAAGAACATTTGCCTAGAAATTAAAACTCTCGTATTTAATTTCACTTTAGAATCATAAACCATCCGTCTACATTTCTGTGATCAAATGCAATTTATGACCTAGCACTACAATTCCGGTTCCTAAATTGACTAATACGGCTTTCAAGTATATTTCTATCAGGAAAGCACATCAAAACCCAATTTTCCCAAATCAAGTTAAGAACAATACCCTATTAATTCACAACTTTCCAATTTCTTGCTCTTTCGAGTGAAATTGGACTTTTTAGATGTACATTAATGTTGGCCAAGCACTAATGCAGTAAGAACAAGAATTAATAGAACAACATTAAAGAAGAAGAAGAAAACCATATCATTTACAATCAAAATTCATTACACATGTTCAAAACCTCAGCAAGGAAGAGACTTAGCCACTCATTCTTGGATTGATCATCCTAAAATGAGTGTAAATCATACGTACAATTGATACAAAGAAGAAAGGAAGAGAAGAAATCCCTTAGCTTTTTCATTCTTCAACTGCTACTAACCCACGTTCCTGCTCTCCACTTCTGAACTCAGTCTAAAAACTAAAAACTAATTAAAATAAACCTAAGTGTGCTATTTATACTAGTGGGAAATTTTTCCCGGAATAACAAGCAGCGTGTCACGGAGGCCAACGCGGAGCACTACCTCCGTGACACGGCGTGGACGCGGACCTTCACTGGAATTTCCAGGGTCCGGTAAATTAACCTCAACGTGGCACGGAGGCCATCGCGGAGGCCTATCTCCGTGCCACGGAGCTGACGCGAAGGCACACTGGAATTTGCCATTTTAATTCCTGTTCAGGCAGTGTGCTACCGCGATGGTAGCGTGGCACGGCTCCATCGCGGAGCCCCTATAAAATGTGCATTCCAAGGTCTTTTCCACGCTCGCATCCAAGTCCAACTCCGACATAGTTCCAACATGCATTTTAGCTCCTAAAAATCACATTTACCTGCAAAACAAATGCTAATCATGTTGGTTAGTATAAATTCGCATTTTATTACTAATTACATGATATTATATACACATTGCACAACAAACAAGGTAAAAATGATACGTTTGAGTATCACTTGGGCATATAAATCTGCCCAAGATCAAGAACAACCCCCAACCAAAATTAAGCCACAAAGCAACCTCAATCAACAAGACCCAGATGTAATTTTCTTCAAGTCTCCAAGATCCAAGGTCTTAAATGGGAGAGTGACATCAAATTTCAAGAAGAACCTAAAATCCAGATATAAAAAAACTAGAGAATAAGAATCTAGTGTCGAAAACAGCAAATTAAACAAAAAAGAAATTACGGATTTTTTTGAATTTTGAGGTATTTCAATTTTTTTAATTTAATACATAAATTCCAAGATTAGTATTGTAAGAACAACCCTAATTTTATCTCTAGATACCAAATAATACAAGAAATTAAAGAAAGATAGATAACTAGACATAAAGTGATTGGAATTAGCAACCCTTATGGAAAGGCACAAGGACCTCCAACTCTCAAATCAAGAAACAACTAGATCTTAAGAAGACCTCAAGGGAGATGATTCCCTTGCAACCCTCCTCTCTACACAATTAATAATCTAAAGCTAAACAAAAGCTTAACAATCTACTACACTCAAAATATTCTTTGTTAAAAGTCATGAAAAATCTACCATAAAAATTAAAAGAACTCCTATTTATACTAAGTAAGGAAAAGGAGAGACTATTACAAAATGAGCAAGGGCCTTGTTTGGATGGTCCTCCTTTTTCCTTGAAAATCAAGATTCAATTTCACTTCTAGCCACTTTCTTCACTCCGTTGTCCATCTATTTCTTCTTCTTCCCAAACTATGATCCAAATATGGAATCCTTTGGACGTCTCCCACATGCACTCAAGTGCCTCCTTTTTTATGAAGAGGTCTTGTAGATCTTGAAGCTCCCTATCTTGTCTCCTTGTGAATGATCTTGATGGAACATGGATTGCATCACAAGAAATAGTCTCTTCTTCTGGGCCTCCAAAAAAAATTGGCTAAATCTCAAAGGAATCACCATGACACGGTAAATCCATCGCGATGGTCAGTGCATCGGGTGAAACATAGATTTACTCAAGAAATTTTCCTAAATCAAGGATGTTACACCCCATAAGTTTCTAGCACTTAGTTGGCCTATTCGCATGTTGGTTGAGAATTTTATAATACCATACGTATGAGGAAAGTGCCCGAGGAAAGGCCGAACGAGTGCAAAGTCGGATTTTTGCAAGAGGAGGCCGAACCGCACTGCCAAGAGGGGAAACGTGGCACAGAGGCACCTCCTCCGCGATAGCCAACGTGGCACAGAGCTAGATTGACGCGATGGCCAGCGTGCCACGTTGCCATGGTTTGGGCTCCAATTCTATAAAGGCCTCACTCTTTATTTTCATATCATTTCATCAAGTACACGACCAGAAAACACAGGGAACGAAGGGTTCTTATAAATTTCTGTCCGATTACGCCATCAAATGCTGTCCAAAGTTAAATTAACTTTGGGTATCAAAGTATAAGGATGCAGGGAGCATTTCTACGAAGTTGTTTCCCGAAATTCTCCCGGCGAATCGTCGTCCCGCCGAGCCAAAGTGATTGGAATTGCTCCAAACTAGTGTTGATATACTCCCAGGCTTAAAGTGAGTATTTCTCCCTTCTAGACTTCCGAGAAATTATGAGTTTTCGATCGTTCTTTGATAAGTCGAAGAATAGTCAGTATATAGACTTAAAGTATTGTTTCTTCTAGTATAAGTAATGAAGTTAGTTCTATTCTTTCGTGGATATGATTACAGTTGGAAGGAACAGCTGAATACTAGCCGAACCTCGCCAGTTAATCGGTAAACCGACAGTCGAGGTATGTAAAGGCAGTCTCTTTCGGCAAGTTAGCTTCTCCAGTATAGTAAAATAGCGTAAATCTCAATAAAGTATTTTAGAAATATTGTATCACGTTCAGTATGAAGCTCAGTAAGGCATGTCAGAAATTATTATTATATTCAGTATGTATCACATGTAGTTATTGATATACATACAGGAATATTATATATATTGCGAGTGACTGCTAATAGGGATTACAGTTACATAGATTCTAGTTATCTGCTAGGAAGTATATACAGATCGTACTGCAGGACCCCTTCGCTAAAAGGCAACAGGTTAAATGTGGTTCACGTATGATGCTATAGAAATTCTTTTAGTTCTCAGTTTATTGTGATGGTAGAATTATATGTTGTTGCCAGACCTAGACTTCAGAGCTCGTAAGAGTTAGTGGTCTGAATCAGATGGTTAGATGGTATGGGCGCAGTGAGGCGGTCTAACGACCAGTTGGCGCCTGTATTGGCAGGAAAGCATCCCTAGAGGCCAGTAACGTTATCGCACGTTCCAAAACCAGAAATAGAGACAGAATAAGAATATTCCAGAGTTAGCAACACTAGAGTTCTCCAATGTGTTGAGTGATCGTACATTGTCCTTTCAGCCTTATTGGTGATTGCCAGTCTTAGTCGACCTAACAGTTATCATGTAGGACACCCAGCAAGCCAGCCCAGTCGTCCCAGTTAGATAAACCCGTGGGTACCCCAAGGAGGGGTCCACATCAGTAGCCAGTAACGGGTTAGTACCCTAGTCGTTTCTCGTAAGGTATTCAGGTACATAGTCCCAGGAGAGGACCAGTCCTTATAGAATTAGCCATAAGACTGAGAATTTCCCAGAATAGCAATATAGATCCGAAAGGATTCAGACAAGGCCTAAGGAGTCAGAAGTACTCTGCTAGTACAGTGTTTACCTAGTTAAGGAGATCGATAAGCTCCCTATGGAGACCAGAGACTGATCGCCTAGAAGGAAGTTCGACCAAGCCTAGCTCTATAGTTGTTTAATTAGAAGAATAAGGTGGTTAGCTTTCCGTAACCCCACAGTTATGCTTGAGCTACAGATGTCTGAGTAGGACATTTAGAGCATTGTTAGACTATTTCAGGCCTCACTCTATTCAGCCCAGATTATTAGAGATCATGATCACTATCAGGATCCACTGATCAAATACATGCACATAGTGTGCAGACAGTCATACAGATTATGCCAGAAGTGAGTAGCATCAGTATGCGACCCAGAAGGCCAGATACGCTCTCGCTATACAGATAGATTTATTTGTCAGTTTCTCCAGCATAGTAATCCAGGATGACTCTCACTAGAGCGTGCCTGAGATTATATTATTATGATATTCATTGTGTATTATATGTAGTTATTGCTATCATTTTAGACTTGATTGTATTGTTTTGGGAAGGATTACCCGTATAGCTTCCGTGAATGCCCCAGGGTTAATGGCCTTATTGAGTCATCCGCTAGAGGGAAAGGATACGTCGCTCTACGGAGTGGCATGCCGTCCGCCGGGGACAAAGATTGGATGCCAGTTTCCCATATTTTGTCGTGGTTGGCCTTTATACACCCCCATCGAGCGCTTGCTCCTGGGGTGTTGATTTTAGGAGTCCTTCGGACTCAGGTACATCTATAGTCAGGGGCCTAGTGGGGCCAAGTTGCATACCCAGGGGACCAGCAGGACGCTTATAGTTACTAGGTGATATGGTATGACCTGGGTAGGGGTAAATAGATTGTGATGATTACACCTTCCATCTTATGGGGGCCAGGTAAGGTTTATGTTATGTTATGCTGTTTTAGTTATTGACAGATAGCTAGTAGAACATCATGTTATCAGGTATGACTCCTACTCTTCTCAGTATAGTTAAGGTTAGTCCTGATTCCACTATTTCAGATAGTTCCAGTCCATTCCCTATTACTTCAATTACTGTCAGCTTTCTTACTTACTTTTAGTTATTTTCAATTATTGCTTTACATAACTTAGTACTAATGGTACTGACGCCCGTTTAGGGTGCTGCATTACTTGCCTGCAGGTACACATAGACAAGGAGCAGATCCCTCATAGTTTCAGTCAGCGGTATAGAGCCTTCGGCTCCTTTCATCCAGAGCATGAGTGATAGAACTTTACTTTCTTTTTGTTTGTACAGTATGGGTAGGATGGGGCCCTGTACCGACCATCTTATTACTCCTAGAGGCTTGCAGATTGTATTATATTCCCTGTGGTTAGAAGTATCAGCCGTGTGGGGCCTTGTTAAGCTGTTAGTTGGTGACCTTGTCGGTCACAGATCAATTTAGTACCTGATTTCGTTTCTCAGCTACTAGATATTATGGTGGCCTTGTCGGCCTGCATAGGACTCTTTGTATTCAGTTGTTACTGGTCAGCTGTTTAGCTCTCCAGGTAGCTATAGGCCTTGCCGGTCGGGGGCTGTATTTACAGTCGCTGTATATCCTATCGTTTTCTTGATATCAAAGTTAGAGCCAGCCTTGCATCAGAAGTGCTTAGGCTCAGCTAGTTCAGCAGTCCAGGTCCTAGTAGGGAACTAGGTGTCAGTCATGCTTCCCAAGGTGGGGCGTGACATACATGGTATCAGAGAAAATCGTATCCCAGGGAGTCTGGAAGCCGTGCTAAGTGAAGTCTTGTCTATGGATGTGTTGTGCACCACATACTATAGGCAAGAGGCTGCAAGGCATGATAAGATGGTTACCCTTCCTTCTTATTCAGTCGTGCTCTAGAACGGTACAGTCTAGGGTTAATTCCCTCAGCTTATTATACTCTTTTGTTTACAGAGAAAATATCGGATCAGTGACATCCTGCCACAGGCAGAAGATTGGATGCAGCAGCAGAAGGAGGTATCATTAAGACGCCACAATGGAGAGATAGTTAGCCTAAGTACGGGAGCAGACGTCCTTGATTTTCCTGATATTCTCCCAAGGTACCGGGAACCTCATACTGTAATACATCTACTAGCACCTCCACAGTTCATTTTTATAACCTCAAAGTAGGAAGTCAGGAGTATAGCATATATACGAGTTGATTTATCTACTAGATATATAAGATCTGATCAAGATGACAGATAATATCAGGTTACCTGATGGATGTGAGAAAGAGAGGGAAATGTAGGATCCCCACCTCCATCCTTTCGAATAATTGTACAGTTCCATATTCCCGTTTCATCACAGTAAGAAAAGGCTATATCTACCTCTTAGTTTTATTTCCAGTATAACATAGGACATAAGAATTGAGGAGATGTTTTCCGGAGTAAATAGTAAGCAAAGATTGGATTTGTTGACTCCAGAAAGTGTTAGGAAAGCGTAGGGAGCCCCAATGACTATGTAAGTGGTGCAGACCGTCACAGTAATAAGTCAGAAGAGCGAGTAAGACTACCAGTTTACTCGAAGTGTGTGTAAGAAATCCATCAGTGATAAACTCCCAATAATAGTCAAGTTTTAAGTCAGAAAAAGGCTGAATCCGCTGTAGCATGCTAATGACGGCAAGATATGCCTGCAAGATAATGGTTATGATCTTAGTTGTGATATCAAAAGACAGGGGGGTCATATGAATAAAATGGTTCCGACTGCAAGCCAGAAGAAGTATAGGCCGAGACTTGACCAGTAACCTTATTGACAATGTAAGGTAGGTACAAGGACCCCAGAGCTCGGACTAAGGAAGATAGGGGAAAAGTAGGAATACCAGACTTTGGGGGGAAATTAGAATCACCTCCAAGTCGATAGAACATCGTATATTGAGGACTAAGCCTCGGGATAAAAGTTAAGAGACAGTAAGATTATAGCCTAGAATGTTGCGGTGAGCCCACCTAAGGGGGAGGTAAGAGAGTTCCAACACGGAGACTCTAATTTACTGCATCTTGGAAATTAGGCCCAGCGGACAGTTACGGTCCTTCAATATAATAACAAGCAAGGTCATAAGGTCTGGATGTTAACCTCACGTTCCAAGGGTGATGGAACTGCAGCTAGAAGATCATAGCTAAGGTACATGTGTTCGTTGCCCCAGAATTTAACGAAAAGGGTAATGAGATGGTATGAGAGGATAGGAGATATCATTAAATCATAGAAGCAGATCCCCAGTGACAGACCAAAAAAGTGAAATAGCAGGAACCGAGTTATCCAGTATAAGAAATGATCGTGTCTGCAAGGGAGTGGAGAGTAATTAATATGAATACAGTCATAGGGTTATCTCACACCAAGTGTAGCCTGACCTTATTTAAGTCAGTATAATAAGACCAATGAGGTCAATTAGGGCCTCGCCAGAGGAAATTATGTTGCCATTAAGACTTATGTCAGGTTAAATACCACAGAAGTAGATGGGGTGCACGGAGCCTCAGTGTTTGATAAAACTCTGACAGAGGAGCGCAATCTACGACTAAATTTTAAGCAGGGATGCTGGAACGGACGGTGAAAAGATTGGCTAAGAAAGGCAATCTCAGCCTAAGGTTTATTGGGTCTTATCAGATTCGCCGAAGCATAGGCCAGGTGGCATATAAATTGGATTTACCTCCAGAGTTAGAATCTGTTCACCTAATTTTTCACGTATCAATGCTGAGAAAGTGGATAGGAGATCACTCCCGAATTGTCCCAGTTCAAGATGTTCAGGTCACAGAAGCTTTAGCATATGAAGAAGTTCCAGTAGCCATACTAGACCGGCATATCCGTAGATTAAGAACTAAATATGTTGCTTCTGTCAAGGTAATATGGCATAATAAGAACCGAGAGAAGATGTCTTGGGAAGCAGAAGATTATATGAAAACCAGATATCCTCAGTTATTCCATACCTAGTCCGATTATATAGCCAGAGGTATGTTGTTATTGTGTTTCATGAGTTGCTTTATATTCATGTATATGTGAGGTAGTTGACCTCAGTTTATTATGGAATGAATGCTATAGTATTATGTGGAGTACCTGTGTTGGACTTTTCTTCGTTTTAGGATTTTCGGACAGTCCATATTACAGGGGAGACTCTGCCGAAATTTTTCTAGAATAAGTAATGGAAAGTTAAGATTCTTGCAAGTAGAAGATAACATTCGAGGACGAATGTTCTTAAGGGGGGAGGATGTTACACCCCGTAAGTTTCTAGCACTTAGTTGGCCTATTCGCATGTTGGTTGAGAATTTTAGAATGCCATACGTGCGAGGAAAGGGCTCGGGGAAAGGCCGAACGCCAAGTTGGATTTTCGCAAGAGGAGGCGGAATCGTGCTGCCCAGAGGGGCAACATGGCACGGAGGCACCTCCTCCGTGATGGACAACGTGGCACGGAGCTAGATTGGTGTGATGGCCAGCGTGCCACGTTACCATGGTTGAGGCTCCAAGTATATAAAGGCCTCACTCTTCATTTTCATATCATTTCATCAAGTACACGACCAGAAAACAGAGGGAACGAAGGGTTCTTATAAATTTCCGTCCGGTTACGCCATCAAACGCTGTCCAAAGTTAAATTAACTTTGGGTATCAAAGTACAAGGCTGCAGGAGAATTTCTACGGAGTTAGTTTCATGAAATTCGCACGGCGAATCATCGTCCCGCCGAGCCAAGGTGATTGGAATTGCTCCAAACTAGTGTTAATATACTCCCAGGCTTAAAGTGAGTATTTCTCCCTTCTAGACTTCCGAGAAATTACGAGTTTTCGATTGTTCTTCGATAAGTCGAAGAATAGTCAGTATATAGACTTAAAGTATTGTTTCTTCTAGTATAAGTAATGCAGTTAGTTCTATTCTTTCGTGGATATGATTACAGATGGAAGGAACAACTGAATACCAGCTGAACCTCACCAATTAATCAGTAAACCGACAGTCGAGGTATGTAAAGGCAGTCTCTTTCGGCAAGTTAGCTTCTCCTGTATAGTAAAACAATGTAAATCTCAATAAAGTATTTTAGAAATATTGTATCACGTTCAGTATGAAGCTCAGTAAGGCATGTCAGAAATTATTATTATATTTAGTATGTATCACATGTAGTTATTGATATACATACAGGAATATTATATATATTGCGAGTGACTACTAATAGGGATTATAGTTACACAGATTCTAGTTAGCTGCTAGGAAGTGTATACAAATCGTACTGCAGGACCCCTTCGCTAAAAGGCAACAGGTTAAATGTGGTTCACGTATGATGCTATAGAAACTCTTTTAGTTCTCAGTTTATTGTGATGGCAG
This sequence comes from Datura wrightii, assembly GCA_035772735.1. Classification (NCBI taxonomy): domain Eukaryota; kingdom Viridiplantae; phylum Streptophyta; class Magnoliopsida; order Solanales; family Solanaceae; genus Datura; species Datura wrightii. Next base: position 100,143,340 of record JASDFA010000008.1, read on the forward strand.
AATTATATGTTGTTGCCAGACCTAGACTTCAGAGCTCGTAAGAGTTAGTAGTCTGAATCAGATGGTTAGACAGTATGGGCGCAGTGAGGCGGTTTAACGACTAGTTGGCGCCTGTATTGGCAGGAAAGCATCCCTAGAGGCCAGTAACGTTATTGAACATTCCAGAACTAGAAATAGAGACAGAATAAGAATATTCCAGAGTTAGCAAAACCAGAGTTCTCCAGTGTGTTGAGTGATCGTACATCGACCTTTTAGCCTTATCAGTGATGTCCAGTCTTAGTGGACATAACAGTTATCATGTTGGACACCCAGAAAGCTAGCCCATTCGTCCCAGTTAGATAAACCCGTGGGTACCCTAAGGAAAGGGCCACATCAGTATCCAGTGAAGAGTTAGTACCTTATTCGGTTCTCGTAAGGTATTCAGGTACAGAGTCCCAGAAGAGGACCAGTCCTTATAGAATTGGCCATAAGACTGAGAATTTCCCAAAATTGCAATATAGTTCCGAGAGGATTTATACAAGGCCTAAGGAGTCAGTAGTACTCTGCTAGTACAGTGTTCACCTAATTAAGGAGATCGGTAAGCTCCCTATGGAGACCAGGGACCGATCGCCTAGAAGGAAGTTTGACCAAGCCAAACTCTATAGTTGTTTAATTAGAAGAATAAGGTAATTAGCTTTCCGTAACCCCACAGTTATGCTTGAGCTACAGATTTTCGAGTAGGACATTCAGAGCATTGTTAGACTACTTTAGGCCTCACTCTATTCAACCCGGATTATTAGAGATCATGATCACTATCAGGATCCTCTGATCAAATACATGCACATGGTGTGCAGACAGTCATACAGATTATGCCAGAAGCGAGTAGCATCAGTATGAGGCAAAGAAGGCCAGATACGCTCTCACTATACAGATAGATTTATTTGTCAATTTCTCCAGCATAGTAATCTGGGATGACTCTCATTAGAGTGTGCCAGAGATTATATTATTATCATATTCAGTGTGTATTATATGTAGTTATTGCTATCAGTTGAAACTTGATTGTATTGTTTTGGGTTGGATTACTCATATAGCTTCCGTGACCGCCCCAGGGTTAATGGCCTTATTGAGTCATCCGCTAGAGGGAAAGGATACGTCGCTCTACGGAGTGGCATGCTGTCCGCCAGGGACGAAGATGGGATGCCAGTTTCCCCATATTTTGTCTTTGTTGGCCTTTATACACCCCTGTCGAGCACTTACGCTTGGGGTGTTATTTTAGGAGTCCTCTGGACTCAGGTACAACTATAGTGAGGGGCCCAGCAGGCCCAAGTTGCATACCTAGGGGACCGGCAGGACACTTATAGCTACTAGGTGATATGGTATGACTTGGGTAGGGGTAAATAGATTGTGATGATTACACCTTTCGGTTTATGAGGGCCAGATAAGGTTTATGTTATGTTATGTTGTTTTAGTTATTGACAGATAGCTAATAGAACATCATGTTATCTAGTATGACTCCTACTCTTCTCAGTATAGTTAAGGTTAGTCCTTATTCCACTATTTCAGATAGTTCCAGTCCATTCCCTATTACTTTAGTTACTGTCAGCTTTCTTACTTACTTTTAGTTATTTTCAGTTATTGCTTTACATACTTAGTACCAATGGTACTGACGCCCATTTGCGGCGCTGCATTACTTGCCTGCAGGTACACATAGACGAGGAGCAGATCCCTCATATTTCTGGTCAGCCGTACAGAGCCTTCATCTCCTTTTCATCCGGAGCTAGAGTGATAGAACTTTACTTTCTTTTTGTTTGTATAGTATGGGTAGGCCGGGTCCCTGTCCCGACCATCTTATTACTCCTAGAGGCTTGCAGATTGTATTATATTCCCTGTGGTTAGAAGTATCGATCGTGTGGGGCCTTGTTCAACTGTTAGTTGGTGACCTTGTCGATCACAGATCAGTTTAGTACCTAATTTCGTTTCTCAGCTATAACTATATATCATGGTGGCCTTTTCGGCCTGTATAGGACTCCTTGTATTCAGTTGTTTCTGGTCAGTTGTTTACCTTTGTAGGTGGCTATAGGCCTTGCCGGCCGGGGGCTGTATTTACAGCCGCTATATAGCCCATCGTTTTCTTGATTTCAAAGTTAGACCCAGCCTTGCACTAGAAGTGCTTAGGCTCAGCTAGTTTAGCAGTCCAGTTCCTAGTAGGGCACCAGGTGCTAGTCATGACTCCAAAGGTGGGACGTAACAAAGGACAGGGGAGATGTGATAGCGATGCGGTGCCCAAAGTGGTAAAATCCCCCGTGATTGCCAGCATGTTGTGGTCGCATATGAGACGGATATACCTAATCGTCTTACTTGGTTAATGCATTAAAAATTTATAATCATTTTTGTCATATTCCTAATCATCAAGAGATAGGTGCGGTAGCGAGGGCATAGATTAGTGGGCTAAGATCTCAATAAAGCCTAGTCAAAATAATTTCTATTAACCAATAACTCCATAGAAAATCAAAGTCAAGTCAAGTGAATACACAATATGAATGTTAGCAAAGCCATAGCCATGAAATATCATTTCCAATTGTATTAAATACCAAAGTCCCAACAATTGATAGTGATAATTATTAGAAAGTGTGACAAATGTAAAAACTATGCCCAAGTGGTACATCAACCGACAAAAATTCTATATCTTGGCACGTCCCCAGGTCCTTCAGAATGTGAGGGATGGACATGGTTGGCTCATTTCCACTAGTTCTAGGACAGGTAAAATTTCTTTTGATTATGACTAACTATTTTTCTAAGTGGATTGAATTAGTAGATTGAGATATATGACCTGTTTAGTTATATTTCGTACTTCTAATGATATAGTTGTCAAATTCTTGCTCAGTCGGCCTATGATGCCAGCTAAGTACATTTGCTATCGTACTCATTTCTACTCTTGATTCATATTTTAAAGTAGATCCTAGTACTATCAGGCCTTGTTGATTCTGTATCTGAGGCTATACATTCTAATAACTTTGGTGAGCTACTTAGTGTTCAAAGTGATGTCAGGTTTCTTCTATCCTTATTATCCCATCTTTTTTTTTATTTCAAATAGTTTTGCAGTTGTAAAAAGTTATTTCGAAACATAGAAGCTCTTGTACTGGTAACACTAGATCTTGGGTGTATTTTGTTAGTTCCGTATTTCTATTAACATACAAAAACTTGACTATAAGCTATTACTTTTGCTGTTTCTACTACTTTTGAACGTGAATTTTCATATTTGTTTAGTTTGAGGGGTTGGCTTATAGGGTAGGTGTTACACCTCATAAATTCTTGACATGTAGATGGCCTACTCGCATGTTGGTTAAGAGTTTTAGAATGCCATACATGCTAGAAAAAGGGCCGGGGAAAGACCGTACGAGCGTCGCATCGAACCATCGCAGGAGGAGGCCGGGCAGACCCCCTCCGCGATGGCAGCGTGCCACGGAGGAAGCCCCTCCGTGATGGCCAACGTGCCTCAGAGGGGGGTGTCCAGGCCCAAGTATATAAGCCCCACTTCATTTTTTTATTTTCATTTTCCACTTTTAACTTTCAGAAAACGACCAGAGAGAAGAGGGAGACGAGGGTTCGATATAAATTCCGTCTGATTACACCGTCAAACGCAGTCCAAACTCAAATTAACTATGGATACCGAAGTATAAAGCTGCAGAAAACATTCCTGCGGAGTTAGTTTCGCAAAATTCGGCCGGCGAATCATCGTCACGCTGAGATAAGGTAAGTGGAATTGCTCCAAATTAGTGTCAATATACTTCTATCCCTAAAGTGAGTATTTCTCCCTTCTGAACTTCTGAGAAATAGCGAGTTTTCGGCTGTTTTTCGATAAGTCAAAGTTTGGGCTCTATATATATATTCATAGTAGTATTTTCTTCTGGAATATTGATGAATTTAGTTCTAATTGCTATAAATATGAACGTAGTTGGAAGAAATAGCGGAAAATTAGCCGAGTTACGCCGGATACTCAGAAAGTAACGGATAAGGTATGTAAAGCCAGTTTCTTCGGCAAGCTAGTAGTTTCGGTATAGTCAAATAGTTCAAGTGCCAGTAGAATGTTTCAGAATCCACATATTATGTTTAGTATAAATTTTAGTACGATGTTAGAAAACTCATGTTATGCGTAGCATGAAACTTACTAGCACGATATCAATTCTAGTAGGAAATTTCAGAAACAGTACAGCATGTCCAGTATATAATTTAGTGAGGTATGTCAGGACATTATCGTGTTCAGCCGAAACTTAGTAAAGCAATATAAGTTCCCGTAAAATATTTAAGAAATAGAATAGTAGCTTAAAATGAATTTTATAAAGCATGTTAGAAATAGTAAGTCATGTTTACCATGAAACTTAGTTACACAACATGATTCTCAGCAGAAATATTATATCTTGTTTAAGTATCAGATTCAGCACAGTATGAGAGAAATTATGTATATACCATTATCAGTTTCAACATGTATTGTATATATACACATTACTATCATTAGTTTCAGCGTGTACCGTATGCAGTTAGTATTATCAGTTGATACTTGACTGTATTGTTTGGGGTTGGATTACCTAGTATTCATGACCGCCCCAGGGTTAATAGCTGTATCGACTCATCCTCCAGAGGGAGAGGATACGTCACTCTACGAAGTGGTATGCCGTCCCCTAGGGGACGAAGATGGGATGCCAGTTTCCCCATATTTTGCCTTGGTCGGCTTTTATATACCCCCTTCGAGCGGGTACACCCGGGGTGTTGATTTAGGAGTCCTCCAGACTTAAGTACAGTTATACTGAGGGGCTCAGCAGGCCCAAGTGCATACCCGGGGGACCGACAGGGTGCTTATAGTTACTATGGGAGATGGGATGACCGGGGTAGGGGTATAGATTGCGTGTTGGTTGTACCTTCCGACTTATGGGGGCCAGGTAAGGTTTATGTGTGCTATGTTATGTATGTTATGCTATATTATGCAATGTTATGTTAGTTATGAATACATCGACAGTAGAATGCTACGTTACCAGGTACGACTTCTACTCCGTTCAGCTTAGTTGAAGACAGTCTTAAGCTCATACTTTCAGTCAGTTACAGACTACTTCTTTCTATTTCAGTTCTATCAGTTATATTGCTTGTCTTCAGTTATTTTTCCAGTTGTTGCTTTGCATACTCAGTACCAGTGGTACTGATGCCCGTTTGGGGCGCTGCATTACTTGCCTGCAGGTACTGATAGATGAGGAGTCGATCCCCCGTGATTCCAGCCAGTGCACAGAGTCATCAGCTCCAGTCATTCGGAGCTAGACAGCTAGAGGTTTATTCCTTTTCTTTGTTGTACAGTATGGGTAGGCTGGGGCCTTGTCCCGACCATCTTATCAGTATTCTTAGAGGATGCAGATTGTACATTCCCTGTGGTTAGCTGTACCGGTCGTGTGAGGCCGTGTGTATATTTTAGTTTGTTTATGATGGTCGTGTGGGACCCTATTCAGTTGGTAGTGGTGACCTTGCCGGTCACATAGCAGTTTAGCACTTGTTTTCTTGATTCAGAAATAACTAGATAGCATGGTGTTCTTGTCGACCCGGATAGGTTCCCTATTAATTCAGTTGTTCTGGGTAGCTGTTGTTTGCTTACAGGTGGCTATAGGCCTTGCCGATCGGAGGCTGTATTTATAGCCGTTATATAGCCCGTCGTTTTCTTGAATCCAAAGGTAGAGCCAGCCTGGCACCAGAAGTCCTTAGGCTCACCTGACCCAGCAGTCCATGTCCTAGTAGGGCACAAGGTGCCAGTCATGCCTCCCAAGGTAGGGCGTGAAAATTCGAGGCTGTATTTACAGCCGTTATATAGCCCATCGTTTTCTTAAATCCAGAGGTAGAGCCAGCCTGACACCAGAAGTGCTTAGGCTCAGCTAACCCAACAGTCCAGGTCTTAGTAGGGCACCAGGTGCCAGTCATGCCTCCCAAGGCGGGGTGTGACAAACATGCTATCAAAGTAGGTCGTATCCCAGGGAGTCTGCAACCCGTGCTAAGTAGCGTCTTGCCTATGGATGTGTTGTGCACCACATACTATAGGCAGGAGGCTGCAAGGCATAATAGGATGGTTGCTCTTTATTCTTATTTAGTCGTGTTGTAGAGCGGTACAGTATAGGGTTGAGTCCCTAGAGCTTACTATATTCTTTGGTTACAGATAAAATGTCAGACCAGCAACATCCTATCACAGGTCGGAGATTGGACACTGTAGTAGGGGAAGGCATCAGCAGGATGCCTCGCCCTCGTTTAGAAAAAGCCCGATCAGAGGGAAATACGGAGGCATCATCCCAACCTTTTTAGCAGTCTCCACCACATCAGGAGCCACTTGGGCGACACTACCTCCAGCAGTCCCTATATTGATACCTTCCGACCAGGAGGTCAGGAGTGCGGTTGTCATGTTAGCACAAATGATGGCTGCTCAGGGTTAGCCGATGTTGTCTACAGTTGCAGAGTCGTCAGGAGGGCCTGGTAGTTCGAGGGTCCGGGAATTTTTGGCTCTGAATCCCCCAAAGTTTATAGGTACAGACCGGACAGAGGACCCTCAGGATTTTCTAGACAAGATGCAAAGAATTTTCAGGTTATGCATGCCACACCTACAGAATCGGTTGAATTGGCAGCATTCTGGTTACGGGATATCGCTGTGTTGTGGTATGAAAGCTGGGAAAGGTACCGAGGGAGAGATGTTTCTCCTCCGACCTTGTCCACCTTCTCAGGAGCTTTTCTGGATCATTATTTACCATGGGAGATTCGACAGGCCCGGGTGGATCAGTTTTTACATTTAGAGCAGGGGGCCATGAGTGTTCGGGAATATGCCTTGCGGTTTGATTCTTTGGCCCGATATGCACCAGCCTTTGTTGATACCATGGCATCCAGAGTACACCGCTTCATCATGGGGTTAAATCCAAAATATGTTGAGACTTGTATTACAGCTACTCTGTGGGAGGACATGGATATTGCCCGAGTTCAGGCATTTGCCCAGAATATTGAGGGCATCAGACAACGACTGTGGGAGATCAAGAGGACCAGTCAGGAACAACGCCATAGGGATAGGCCAGTTGAGTTACAGAGGTAGACTCGGGGAGGACCTAGGCCACGATTGTTAGATAGGCCGCCCAGACCCCCGCCTCCACTACAGCCGCAAAGGGGCAGATTTAGCCGCAGGGGGCAGTCAGAGACCGACAGAGGCTTGCAGACTATAGATTCACAACTACAGAGGAGGGCGTAGCAGAGTAGGTATACCCTACCACTTTTCCCTATATGCAGTCGACGCCATACCGCGGCATGCAGGTATGGCTCCACCAGATGTTATATTTGTGGCCAAGAGGGTCATCTGGTGAGAGATTGTCCAGCCAGAGGTCAGGAGGACTGGGATAGACAGGACAGGGCATCCGCAAGGTCACGAGCTTCAGTATCCTCAACAGGGTGCAACCCCTCAGTTTCAGCAAGCAGAGGCCAGGGCAGATCAGGGGCCTCTACTGTAGGTGCGGGTCCAAGCCGCACATATGCCTTACCAGGGAGGCAGGATTCAGAAGCGTCACCTAATGTTGTGACAGGTATGATGAAGATGCTCATACCCTACTTATGTATTGATTGATCCAGGATCTACTTTGACCTATGTTACTCCATTTGTGGCTCGAAAGTTTAGTGTTGCACCAGAGTTACTTCAGCAACCCTTTTCAGTATCCCCACACCCGTCGGTGACTCCATTATAGCCAGAAGGGTCTATCGAGGGTGTACAGTAGAGGTTGCTGATTGTCAGACCACAGTTGATCTGGTAGAATTAGAGATGGTTGATTTCGATGCCATTATGGGTATGAATTGGTTGGCTTCGTGCTATGCAAATGTAGAATGCTGGACCAAGACAGTCCGATTCCACTTTCCAGGGGAGGCAGTATGAGAGTGGAAGGGTAGTACAATTACGCCAAAAGGTAGGTTTATTTCCTATCTTCAGGCGAGGAAGTTGATAGCTAAGGGTTGCATTTACCATATTATCAGAGTTCAGTATGTTCGAGTAGAGCCTCCGACTATCCAGTCCGTTCCAGTGGTGACTGAATTCCTAGATGTATTTCCAGATGAGTTACACGATATTCCCCCAGAAAGGGAAATAGATTTTGTAATTGATTTTCTACAGGAACTCATCCCATATCAATTCCTCCGTATCGTATGGCTCCTGCCGAACTCATAGAATTAAATGAAGAGTTGAAAGATCTGTTAGATAAGGGCTTTATTAGGCTAAGTACTTCACCTTGGGGTGCGTCAGTTCTATTTTTGAGGAAGAAGGATGGCTCACTCCGCATGTGTATAGACTACCGACAATTGAATAAGGTTACAGTCAAGAATAAGTATCTGCTTCCTAGAATAGATGATTTGTTTGATCAGTTACAGGGGGCCAGATATTTCTCCAACATTTACTTACAGTTCAGATACCATCAGGTTTGAGTTCGTGAAAGGGACATTCCAAAGACTACCTTCAGGACCAATACGGCCATTTTGAATTACTATTCAGGTCCTTTGGGCTGACGAATGCCCCAGCAATATTTATGGACCTAATGAACAACATCTTCTGACCATACCTGGACCTGTTCGTGATAGTATTTATTGACGATATCCTGGTGTATTCTCGCTCAGAGACAGATCACCAGGCTCATTTACGGACAGTGCTCCAGATTCTCAGGGACCGTCAGCTGTACGCCAAGTTTTCTAAATGTGAATTCTGGCTAAACTCAGTAGCTTTCTTGGGGCATATTGTGTCGGATGCTAGTATACAGGTAGACACGCAGAAAATAGAAGCAGTAAAAACATGACCCAGACCTACCACTCCGACCAAAGTCTGCAGTTTTCTGGGATTAGCAGGGTACCACAGAAGATTTGTTAAGGGATTCTCCACCATAGCGGCACCTCTGACTAAGCTGACGCAAAAAGCAGCAAAGTTTCAGTGGATGGAGGCATGTGAGTAGAGTTTCCAGGAATTGAAAGATAGGTTGACCTCCGCCCCAGTGTTAGCATTTCCAGAAGGTACAGAGGGTTATGCAGTTTATTGTTATGCTTCAGGTATCGGGTTAGGATGTGTGTTGATGCAGCATGATAAAGTGATTGCTTATGCTTCCAGGTAGCTGAGGAAACACGAAAATAATTATCCTACCCATGACCTGGAACTAGCAGCAGTGATCCACGCCCTAAAGATATGGAGACATTACTTGTATGGCATTCATGTGGATATTTTCACCAACCATAAGAGCCTGCAGTATATCTTCACCCAGAGAGAGTTGAACTTATGGCAGCATCGCTGGTTGGAGTTGTTGAAAGATTATGATGTAAATATTTTGCATCACCCAGGCAGAGCCAACGTAGTAGCAGATGCCCTTAGCCGTAAGTCTATGGGGAGTTTGGCATACTTGCAGCCCGAGCAGTGGGAATTGGCCCAAGAAATACACCAGTTAGCCAGTATAGACGTTCGTATAGCAGAAATAGAGGACAACAGAGTGGTAATTTAGAACACCACAGTGTCGTCATTAGTTGTGGAGGTAAAGGAACGACAGTATGAAGATCCTGACTTGGTTCAGCTTAAGGATAGAGTTCAACAAGGAAAAGCACCGGATTTTTAGGTAACTAAGGATGAAGTATTGCAATGTAAAGGCCGCCTTTGTGTTCCAGATATTTCACGGCTTTGCCAGCAGATTATGAGTGAGGCACATTACGCCCGCTACTCTCTCCACCCAGGCGTGACGAAAATGTACCACGATATTAAAGAAATCTACTGGTGGCCAGGTATGAAGAGGGAAATAGCAAAATTCGTAGCCCAGTGTCCTAACTACCAGCAAGTAAAAACGGAATACCAAAAAGCAGGTAGATTAACTCAAGATATAGTTGTGCCTCTTTGGAAGTGGGAAGTAGTAAATATGGATTTTGTAGCAGGATTACCGCGTACCAGACATAGAAATGACTCGATTTGGGTAATTGTTGATAGAATGACAAAATCAACCCACTTTCTGCCAGTAAGGGCTACTTTCTCTGCTGAAGATTATGCTGAGTTGTATATCAAAGAAATAGTCAGACTGCACGATCTTCCAGTATCCATCATCTCTGACAGAGGGGCGCAATTTACAGCTAAATTTTGGCAATCATTTCAGAGAGGCTTGGGAACACAGATTAATCTGAGCACGACATTTCACCCTCAGACAGATGGGCAGGCAGAACGCACTATTCAGACACTTGAGGATATTTTGCGAGCATGTGTGTTGTACTTTGGAGGTAGCTGGGATGAGCATTTACCACTTATTGAGTTTTCTTATAATAATAGTTACCACTCAGCTATACAAATGGCACCCTATGAGGCTTTGTATGGGCAAAAATGCAGATCGCCATTTGGCTGGTTTGAAGTAGGAAAGTCAGCGCTGATTGGGTCGGATATTATTCATCAGTCAGAAGAAAAGGTAAAGCTTATCATAGAAAGCCTACTGACTACTCAAAGCCTCCAAAAATCGGATACTGATGTACGGCGCAGAAACCTGGAATTTAATGTGAATGACTGGGTGTTTTTGAAAGTTTCTCCTATGAAAGGGGTGATGAGATTCGGCAAGAAAGGTAAGCTTAGCCCGAGATTTGTTGGGCCTTATCAGATCCGCCGAAGAATAGGCCAAGTGGCATACGAGTTGAACTTGCCTCCAGAATTAGAGTCTATTCATCCAGTTTTCCACGTGTCCATGTTGAGAAAGTATATAGGAGACCCCTCCAGAGTTGTCCCAGTTCAGGGTGTCCAGGTTACGGAGGAGCTTGCTTATGAAGAGGTTCCAGTAGCCATACTGGACAGGTAGATTCACAGGTTAGGAACTAAGGATATTGCTTCTGTAAAAGTATTATGGCGTAACAGGAACTGAGAGAAAATGACTTGGGAAGCAGAGGAAGATATGAAAGTCAGATATCCTCAGTTATTTCAGACCTAGTCAGCCAGAGGTATGTTGTTATTACTGTTGCTTTATATTCACGTGCAAAAGTGAGATGTTGACTTCAGTTTGATGAAATGAATGTTATAGCATTATGTGAAGTGTTTGTATTGGACATTTCTAAGTTTTAGGGTTTTTGAGATAGTCCATGTTACAGAGGAAACTCTGCCGAAATTTTTCTAGAAATAAATCAAGTTGAAATTCTTGTAAGTAGAAGTTTACATTTGAGGACGAATGTTCTTAAGGGGGGGGGGAGGATGTTACACCCCATAAATTCTTGACATGTAGATGGCCTACTCGCATGTTGGTTAAGAGTTTTAGAATGTCATACATGCTAGAAAAAGGCCCGGGGAAAGACCGAATGAGTGTCGCATCGAACCATCGCAGGAGGAGGTCGGGCAGACCCCCTCCGCGATGGCAGCGTGCCACGGAGGAAGCCCCTTCGCGATGGCCAACGTGCCTCGGAGGGGGGTGTCCAGGCCCAAGTATATAAGCCCCACTTCATTTTTTTATTTTCATTTTCCCCTTTTAACTTTCAGAAAACGACCAGAGAGAAGAGGGAGACGAGGGTTCGATATAAATTCCTTCTGATTACGCCGTCAAACGCAGTCCAAACTCAAATTAACTATGGATACCGAAGTATAAAGCTGCAGAAAACATTCCTGCGGAGTTAGTTTCGCAAAATTCGGCTGGCGAATCATCGTCACGCTGAGATAAGGTAAGTGGAATTGCTCCAAATTAGTGTCAATATACTTCTATCCCTAAAGTGAGTATTTCTCCCTTCTGAACTTATGAGAAATAGCGAGTTTTCGGCTGTTTTTCGATAAGTCAAAGTTTGGGCTCTATATATATATTCATAGTAGTATTTTCTTCTGGAATATTGATGAATTTAGTTCTAATTGCTATAAATATGAACGTAGTTGGAAGAAATAGCGGAAAATTAGCCGAGTTACGCCGGATACTCAGAAAGTTAACGGATAAGGTATGTAAAGCCAGTTTCTTCGGCAAGCTAGTAGTTTCGATTTGGTCAAATAGTTCAAGTGCTAGTAGAATGTTTCAGAATCCACATATTATGTTTAGTATGAATTTTAGTATGATGTTAGAAAACTCATGTTATGCGTAGCATGAAACTTACTAGCACGATATCAATTCTAGTAGAAAATTTCAGAAACAGTACAGCATGTCCAGTATGTAATTTAGTGAGGTATGTCAGGACATTATCGTGTTCAGCCGAAACTTAGTAAAGCAATATAAGTTCCCGTAAAATATTTAAGAAATAGAATAGTAGCTTAAAATGAATTTTAGAAAGCATGTTAGAAATAGTAAGTCATGTTTACCATGAAACTTAGTTACACAACATGATTCTCAGCAGAAATATTATATCTTGTTTCAGTATCAGATTCAGTACAGTATGAGAGAAATTATGTATATACCATTATCAGTTTCAACATGTATTGTATATATACACATTACTATCATTAGTTTCAGCGTGTACCGTATGCAGTTAGTATTATCAGTTGATACTTCACTGTATTGTTTGGGGTTGGATTACCTAGTATTCATTACCGCCCCAGGGTTAATAGCTGTATCGATTCATCCTCCAGAGGGAGAGGATACGTCACTCTACGGAGTGGTATGCCGTCCCCTAGGGGACGAAGATGGGATGCCAGTTTCCCCATATTTTGCCTTGGTCGGCTTTTATACACACCCGTTGAGCGGGTACGCCCGGGGTGTTTATTTAGGAGTCCTCCAGACTTAGGTACAGTTATAGTCAGGGGCTCAGCGGGCCCAAGTTCATACCCAGGGGACCGACAGGGTGCTTATAGTTACTATGGGAGATGGGATGACCGGGGTAGAGGTATAGATTGCATGTTGGTTGTACCTTCCGGCTTATGGGGGCCAGGTAAGGTTTATGTGTGCTATGTTATGTATGTTATGCTATATTATGCCATGTTACGTTAGTAATGAATAGATCGATAGTAGAATGCTATGTTACCAGGTGCGAACCCTACTCCTTTCAGCTTAGCTGAGGACAGTCTTAAGCTCATACTTTCAGTCTGTTACAGACTACTTCTTTCTATTTCAGTTCTATCAGTTATATTATTTGTCTTCAGTTATTTTCCCAGTTGTTGCTTTGCATACTTAGTACCAGCGGTACTGACGCCCGTTTGGGCGCTGCATTACTTGCCTGCAGGTACTCATAGATGAGGAGCTGATCTCCCGTGATTCCAGCTAGCGCACAGAGTCATCAGCTCTCGTCATTCGAAGCTAGACAACTAGAGGTTTATTCCTTTTCTTTGTTGTACAGTATGGGTAGGTCGGGGCCCTGTTCCGACCATCTTATCAGTATTTTTGGAGGCTTGCAGATTGTACATTCCCTGTGGTTAGCTGTACCAGTCGTGTGAGGCCGTGTGTATGTTTTAGTTTGTTTATGATGGGCGTGTGGGGCCTTATTCAGTTGGTAGTGGTGATCTTGCCAGTCACGTAGCAGTTTAGCACTTGTTTTCTTGATTCAGAAATAACTAGACAACATGGTGGCCTTGTCGGCCCGCATAGGTTCCCTATTAATTTAGTTGTTCTGGGTAACTATTGTTTACTTACAGGTGGCTATAGGCCTAGCTGGCCAGAGGCTGTATTTACAGCCGTTATATAGCCCGTCGTTTTCTTGAATCCACAGGTAGAGCCAGACTGGCACCAGAAGTGCTTAGGCTTAGCTGACCCAGCAGTCCAGGTCCTAGTAGGGCACCGGGTGCCAGTCCTGCCTCCTAAGGCGGGGCAAGACAGTAGGTTCCATCATGAACTTAAAATTTTGGATTATGATAATTACTTAATAAGTGCAACTATGTCTCCCTTGATGTTAGAAGGAGTGTGAGGATGGGGATGATGTTAGAAAGTGCCTATCACTAGCTTTACAAGTTCAGTTGGAGTTCAAATGCCAACTGATAATGAAAATAATGAGGAAATCTAGGTGAATGTTACTCCATCAACTGGGTGAGCCTACGAGAACTCAAGATGATACAAGAAATTAAAAAAAGATAGATAACTAGACATAAAGTAATTGGAATTAGCAACCCTTGTGAAAAGGCACAAGGACCTCCAACTCTCAAATCAAGAAACACCTAGTTCTTAAGAAGACCTCAAGGGAGATGATTCCCTTGCAACCCTCCTCTCTACGCAATCAACAATCTAAAGCTAAACAAAAGCTTACTAATCTACTACACTCGAAATATTCTTTGTTCAAAGTCATGAAAAATCTACCATGAAAATTGAAAGAACTCTTATTTATACTAGGTAAGGAAAAGGAGAGACTATTACGAATATAGCTTTAATGAGTAAAGGCCTTGTTTGGATGGTCCTCCTTTTTCCTTGAAAGTTAATATTAGCCAATTTCACTTCTAGCCACACTCATCACTCCTTTGGACATCTTGTATTCCTTCTTCTTCCCAAGCTACGATCCAAACATGGAATCCTTTGGACGTCTCCCATATGCGCTCAAGTGCTTCCTTTTTCATGAAGAGGCCTTGTAGATCTTGAAGCTCCCTATCTTGGCTCCTTGTGAACGGTCTTGAAGGAACATGATTGCATCATTCTCCCCTTCAATTGAAAATGATTTGTCCTCAAATTCACGGGGTCATCATTACGCATCACCATAGGGGAAAGGTCACACATATTGAATGTGTTGTGCACATGGTAATCTAGATGGAGATCCACCTTGTAAGAATTATCATTCAACATTTCAAGCACTTCAAATGAACCATCTCCTCTAGGCATGAGCTTGGTCTTTCTTTTGTTGGAAAACCTTTCCTCGCAAAAATGGACCCAAACCCAATCACCCAATTCAAAGACAACTCTATTGCAGCCCTTGTTGGCTTTCTTGGCCATCTCCTGATTTTTCTTCTCAAGTTGGAGACACACCTTCTCATGCACGGCTTTCATGGCCTCGACTCTTTTGTTTCCATCTAAACTCGACACAATTTCTTGAGATAAAAGGGTTAGATCAAGGGAAATACGAGGGTTAAAACTATAAGCAACCTCAAATAGAGACATGCCAATAATACTATGAATCACACAATTATAAGCAAATTCAACTAGAGGCAATTGATCTTCCCAAGATCTGACTTTACCTTTAACCATGGCCTGAAGCATAGAACCTATAATCCTATTCACAACCTCAGTTTTTCCATTCCTTCCAAAAGCGGCTAAGGAACTTTGGGTCCCCATCACTCACTATGGTTTTAGGAACGCCATGCAATTTAACCACATGTTCAACAAACAAGGATGCAACATGAGAAGCTTCATCACATTTATGACATGCAATAAAATGAGTCATCTTTGAAAATTGGTCAAAACTATAAAAATGCTATCCTTACCCCTTCTAGTCCTCGACAATCCCAACAAAGTCTATAGAAACATCAAGCCACGACCTTTGGGGTGTGGAAAGAGGGGTATACCAACCATGGGGAAGTAGTCTAGATTTAGCACTACGACATTCAACACATTGACCACAAAGTTTAGCAACATCACTATGAATCTTAGGACAATAAAATTGTTCTTCAAGAATTCCCAAGGTTTTATCAAAGCTAAAATGGCCCATCAAACCCACATCATGTGCATTTCTCATAAGTAATTTCCTCCAAGAGCTCGTTAGAACACATAAATGTTTGTTTTTGAACAAGTAACCATCAAATCTAGAAAAAGAGGTTGGAGGTTTATCCTTAAGCCCATGGTCCTTTCCCGTTCTTCACAATCTTTGATGATTTTAGAAAATCTGGGGTCCTTGTTATATAAATGACTTTAAGCTTTCAAAACCCATCAATTTTGAAGTCAAAGTAGTAACCAAAATATGCTTCCTAGACAAGGCATCCACATCCACATTATCCTTCCCTTTTTTGTATTGGATTACATAAGGAAAAGTTTCAAGGAATTCAACCCATTTGGTATGCCTCTTGTTCAACTTTCCTTAGGCCTTAAGACATTTTAAGGAATCATGACCGGTCCTGATGACAAACTCTTTAGGCCACAAGTAATATTGCCAATTACCCAAAGCTCGAATCAATGCATAAAGCTCAAGATCATAGGTGGAATAATTAAATGTCGCACCTTTGAGCTTCTCACTAAAATAAGTAATGAGTTTCAAATATTGCATCAAAATGGCACCAATGCCCACTTTACTAGCATTACATTCAATTTCAAGAGTCTTATCAAAGTTGGGAAATTGCAACAATGGTGCGGAGCTAAGAATATGTTTCAAGGTTTCAAAGGATCTTGCTTAATCCTCATCCACAATGAAAGGCACATCCTAGATTACCTTGGTCAAGGGAGCAGTTATGGTACTAAAACCCTTAACAAACTTCCTTAAGAAACTAGCCAATCCATGAAAACTACGAACATCACCAACGAATGTAGGAGTTGGCCAACTTCTAACAGCGTCAATTTTGGATTCATCAACCTCAATGCCCCTTTAACTCATAACAAAACCCAAGAAAACAACTTTATCATCACCAAAAGAGCATTTATCAACATTAGCATAAAGTTTTTCACGTCTAAGCACATCAAAGACACATCTCAAATGATCAACATATTCATCCATGGTCTTGCTATACACCAACACATCATCAAAATATACAACCACAAATCTACCAATAAAAGGCCTCATCACATGATTCATTAGGTGCATGAAAGTACTAGGAGCGTTAGTGAGACCAAAAGGCAGCACCAACCATTTATATAGACCAAATTTGGTCTTGAATACCATTTTCCATTCAACCCGGGTTTTATCCGAATTTGATGGTAACCTCTCTTAAGATCAATCTTGGATAATATGCAAGAACCATTCAACTCATCTAACATGTCATCAAGTCTAGGAATGTGATGGAGATACTTTACTGTGAGTTTGTTGACAGTGCGGCAATCGACGCACATCCTCCATGTGCCATCTTTCTTTAGCACCAAGATCACGGTAACCGCGCAAAGGCTCATGCTTTCTCTCAGAACCCTTTTTCAAGGAGTTCATCCACTTGCTTTTGAAGTTCTTTGGTTTCCACTAGATTGGATCAATAAGATGGTTTGTTTGGCAATTCTGACCCAAGGATGAAGTCAATTTGATGTTCAATACCCCTCAAGGGAGGCAATCCCTTTGGGAGGTCCAATAGAAACACATCATCATAATCCTACAAAAGAAAAGAATAGGACTAGACAAAGAAGGGGTTAGTCCCTATACATGAGAAGGACCAGAGGTTGCCTCTCTGCTAACTCCTTCCTAACCTCTTTGATACTTGTCAAGAGAGCCACCTTCGCTTTCTCCATAGGGATTACCTCTCTTTCACTCTCATGTACGGCACCAACTCTGCTACTACCCACAACACCCTTGCATTTCTCCTTCAGCTCCTTCATTTTGAGGTACATGTCACTCACTTGCAACAGAGTCAAAAGGTAGAGAACATGTTTGCGCCCCTCGTGTACAAAGGAATGTCAATTGGTCCATCACAATGAGTAGCTCTATCATATTGCCAAGGTAGCCCAAGTAGCAAATGGCATGCTTCCATAAGCACCACATCACAAAGAATCTCATCTTGGTATGTACCAATCTTGAATTTGTTCACAACTTGGTGATGGACCCTCAATTCCCCATTCTCACTCAACCATTGAGGTTTGTATGGAGAAGAGTGTTTGGTGGTGGGAAGGTGAAGAAAGTCTACCAAAGAAGAACTTTTCACATTGGTACAACTACCACCATCAACAACCAAGGAGCACTCATTCCCTTTAATGAGACATTTAGAATGGAATAGATTTTCCCTTTGACTAGGGTCATCTATAGCCTTACTTATCATGGCACGATGCACTACATAATTTGGAATGGTGAGCTCTCCTTCTTGAGGCATATCATTGACTACCAAGACCCGCTTAGCTAGTCCACAAGGAACACCAACATCATCACCATCCCCATACTCCTCATCAACTACTCCACTTCTGGTTCATCAATGTCAACCCTCTCAACAACATCAACATTATCATAACAATAAAGACCATTGGCCAACACAACAAATGCCCTATGATTGGGGCACTCACTCATCTTATGACCAAAACCTGACATTTGTGATGTTCAAGAGGGAGAGAAGTATTACCTCCTTCTTTTAGAGGAAGAATGGTAGTAGGCCTCTCCAATTGATTGCTTTTGACAAAGGTCTTCTTGACATCTTGCATGGCACACTTGTCCTTTTGCCAATTGGAATAAGAAGTGCCACAAACATTGTTGTAGTTCCAAGTACCTTTGAAACCCATTGATTTGTCAAACTTCTTCTCTTAGAGCCCCATCTCTATCTCAATAGCCGCCTCAAGAGTTTCATCAATATCACGATAGTGATGGATCCTAATGCAGGAAGTAATCTCGTTTCTCAAGTCGGCTCTAAATCGAGTCATAGAAAGGATCTTTATTAAAATAAATCCACATCTTCAAGAGTTGGAACTCATCATAGTATTACTCTATACTTTTGGTGTCTTGTTGTAAAGTGTAGATCTTCTTTAGTTGCTCTTAGAAGTACCTCTCGGAAACATACTTCCGCCTAAAAATTGCTTTCAACTCTTTCCAAGGTTGGGTGGGAGACAACCATGAATCCTTCGTGTCTTAACTTGAGTTTCCCACCATGTGAAAGTAAAGCCCTCAATTTGAGCAATGGCATTGGACGCCTTCCGGATATCGGACATCTCATTTTTCAAGAAGATCCTATCGCGTTGCATCACCCAATCAAGAAAGACATTCGGGTTGCATTCACCTTTGAAGGAAGGATGAGTCACTTTGATGGAGTTGAGACTCATGTCCCGACCTCCATTATTTCCATTGTAATGATGAACCCCATAAGGATCCTCAACATAGAACTCATAATGGTAGTGCCTACCATGTTGACCATCTCTTCTATAATTACCCCCATTTCTACCTATGTGATGGATAGGACCATGTCGACCTTCTCTTCCACGGTGAGGACCTTGAAAGTTCATGTGTGGCCCTCTCATATTTGTGTGTAATCATTGGGAATATCATCAAACTCCTATTGGAACTCCTCATGACACCACCCAAAGGTTGGGCATTGCGGATTGGACGGACATTTCTAATTGGAAGGTGGGAATTTGGTGGAGGAAAAAGTATATGTGGGTGTGGTGGAGGAACATGTGGTGGTGGTGGAGGAACATCGAGTTATGGTGGAGGAACATATGGTTGAGTTGGAGTAGGTAATGGAGTAGTAGAAGATGGTAAGGGAGTGGTAGAGGTGGAGTAGCACATTCTATGAAAAGTCCTTGGTGATATCGGGGAAGAGGAGTCATGACAGACTCCACTTATTTGGCCATGGTGATAGAAATGAGTAGAAAAAGAGTCTTTATTCCTTGATTCAAAGGCCATCAAGCGATTTTCCATGTTATTGAACCTCCAATCCATGGGTGAAAGCATGTGCATCACATAAAGTAAGATGGATTTGTTGGTGGGTGATCGAGACTCCTAATCTTGATTGGGCATTGTACCTATGGAAGACACAAAAACCTAGCAAGAGAACTCATTAAATTAGAGAAAAGAATTCACACTCGCTCAAGGAAAGCTCACCTTAGATGCCTCACAATTTTCATGGCCAAATATTGTAACTTGGGTAATTCGTTGAGTGTCAAGTGGCCAAGCTCAACTTGAGGTCTAGAATGTATTCTTGTTGACTCAATGAAGAAAGGCTCAAGATAATGTGAGGGAATCAAGAAAGTTCAATAAGAATAAAGAAAAAAAAATGTAGAAGAAGAAGCACGAAAAAATCGGACAAAAAAAAACTAAGTAATAAAAAGTAGGTGAAGTACTTAATGTTCGTAGTTTTAGGGAATTAAAGAGATGAAATAAGATGAAGAACTAATTAAACAATTAACTAAATGTGTTCATTAGGGTAGAAATTGAAAGAAAAATGAGTTTGAAAGAAGAACCGTGAAGCTTGGACACTTAGAAAAATTTTGGGGTCCAAACAGTCCGAACACTTAGAAAATTTTTGGATAAAAGCCAAAAACCTTCTCTTTGAAACTATGTTGCACGCGCCTCACGTGCGGCTGGGGAAGGGAATGCAGCTGTGTACTGCGCTGGCTACTGAGTGTCACTTACTTGGCGCTATGTTGAGAATGCGTGGTGCTGTGTTGGCGCTGGCTGGTACTAGCTGCTGACATGGCGTCCACGTGAAATTTTAGAAAAAAAAATATTTTTGGCAAATCAGATTTTTTTAAACTAGTAATATCCAAAAAAAGGACCCACTAACACCTTTACACCAAATTAAAGGGATGAAATGGATTAAAAGTACCTTTGGGTCTTCTTCTTCAACTTAAAGATATGAAGACCTTCAAGAATACAAAGAACGTGAAAAACAGAACCCTTGACCAAAACTTCTTCAAAGCACTTCAAAATTTAGGATTTTCCTCCCCTTGGTGTAGAGAACAAACCCAAATTAAAATTAAGTCACAAAGAAACCTCAATCAACAAGACTCAAATGCAATTTTCTTCAAGTCTCCAAGCTCCAAGGTGTTCAATGGGAGAGTGACATCCAAAACTCAAATTTCAAGAAGAACAAAAAATCCAGACATAAAAACACTAGGGAACAAGAATAAAGTGTCAAAAACAATAAATTAAACAAAAAAGTTACGGATTTTTTTGAATTTTGAGGAATTTCAATTTTTTAATTTAATACCTAAATTCCAAAATTAGTATTGTAAGAACAATACTAATTCTAGCTCCAGATACCAAATGATACAAGAAATTAAAGAAAGATAGATAACTAGATATAAAGTGATTGGAATTAGCAGCCCTTGTGAAAAGGCACAAGGACCTCCAACTCTCAAATCAAAAAACACCTAGTTCATAAAAGACTTCAAGGGAGATGATTTTCTTGAAACCCTCCTCTCTACACAATTAACAATCTAAAGCTAAACAAAAGCTTAGCAATCTGCTACACTCAAAATATTTTATATTCAATGTCGTGAAAAATCTACCATGAAAATTAAAAGAACTCCTATCTATACTAAGTAAGGAAAAGGAGAGACTATTATAAATGTACTCTTAATAAATAAGGGCCTAGTTTGTATAGTCTTCCTTTATTCTTGAAAGTCAAGATTAGCAAATTTCACTTCTAGCCACTTTCTTCACTCCTTTGACTATATTGAGTTTCTTCTTCTTACCAAGCTACTATCTAAACATGGAATCCTTTGGATGTCTCCCACATGCACTCAAGTGCCTCCTTTTTTGTTGGGTTCTTTGAAATTTTGATGATTGACAACATGTTGATGAAACAGGTGAGTAAAGTTAGTCCAATGAAGGGTTGAGCATAATACTTAAGAAGCTGGAATATCAAGAAGTAAAGGCGCGTGAATTAAGGAGTTGATAAGATATATTCAAAAAAATCAGCAAAATGAACAGGTGGATAAGTTAGGAGAGTTGGAGTTTGATTACAATACAATCAAATGCAAGAGGTTAACTTGAATGAAGACTCCCACACGAGACAAAACTTGAAGGCGGGCAAAGGTTTTGCCGTAAAGAGATTGGAAGGAAGAAGAACTCTTTGGAGACGTGTGTATATAAAGGAGTATTATATCTCAGAAGAAACACACACTTACAAAGAGAGAGAAAAGCATACTGCAAGTGAGTGAGATTCTTGTGACAATCTAAGTGTGAAGAGATAGACAAACTTGTACTAGTAAAGTGTCAAGCTAGAATTAGCTATCTTGTACTAGGAGTTTGTTATCGAGTTGTAATTGGGGTATTCTTAATTCAGTGAGTTATAAACTGAATTAAGAAGATTTGGTCTTCAAGTAGTATTACTAGGAAGACATTGAGGTTTTTGTTACTGAGTAGGAGATTGAACAGTTAGGAATTAGAGTTTATAATTCCTTAGATTACAAGGGTTGTAATCGGCTGTTGAAGAGGCTCTTGGAGTTAGCGAAGTTGAAGAAAATCCTGTGGAGTACAAGTCGTGGTTTTTCATCTTTTGAGTTGGGTGTTTTTCACACTAAATACTTTGTCTTATTTACTTACTGTTTTCATTCACTCACGTGGAACACGTCTGATGACTTATTTCATTCATAGGCAAACAGTTAAGGCTAAGACAAATTCTTAGGTTGTGCATTGTATCATTTTTCATGAAGATGCCTTGTAGATCTTGAAGCTCCCTAGCTTGGCTCCTTGCGAACGATCTTGAAGGAACATGAATTGCATCACAAGAAATAGTCTCTTCTTCTAGGCCTCCAAAAAAATTGGCTAAGTCTCAAAGGAATCACCAACATGCGGTAAAATCCATCACGATGGTCAGTGCACCGGGTGAAACATAGGTGGACTCAAGAAATTTTACTAAATCAAGGACTAGGGAGATGTCATCGTGAATGAGGTGCCCAAAGTGGTGAAATCCACCGTGATGGATACCGTGTTGCAGTGGCATATGAGACGGATGATAAAAATGGCTAATGCAAGAGACATCATAATAGTGTGTCGCGATGACCAATGCGATAGAAGTTATCATGCTAGCTAGCAATTGTGTAATTAAAGATGGCCCAATGTCCATTTCTAGCAGTCTAAATTTGACTGGGAGAGTTTATCTGAAGGTTTCTCCAACTTTATAAATAAACCCTAAGATCATTTTTGAAAGGGTTCAAACGTATTTTTCAAGGATTAGCACTTGGAGCATATAGAGCCACAAAATCTTTTGGTTTGTTATTTCTATTCAGACGTTTATATGCATAATAACTTTCTTTTGAATTTTTCTATAAATAGGAGCGAATAATTCCCTTGTTCTTGTCACCCACCAAAACTGGGGTAGGGTGCAACTAGCACTCGATTCATGATTGATCGAGAAGCCGGCTATATAGCATTTATAAATGTAACACTAAGGCTGACCAAGCCACTTGTCACAACCAACCAAGATAATTACTGGACCTTTAATGCCTTGACAATAATAAATATGCAACCTGGAAAGCCAACAAGGCTACAATAAAGATAACGACTACACAACAAATACTACTATACAAACTAGTCCACATCAGCCTCTAAAGAGTAAACAAACTAAAATGCACGGGACAAGGCCCTGGCCTACCCATTCTGTACACAAAACTCAAAAGAGTAAAAACTAGGACATGGCTCCTAGAATGAAGGAGCATACCACTATTCCGATGAAATCTGACTCCTACTGTGTCTGATGATATGAGCCTCAACCTATACCTGCAGCACGATTGTAGGAAGGGTCCCAAGATGAAGGGACGTCGATACGAATAAAATGTACTAGTATGTAAGGCTAACAACTATAAACATGTAAGATAAAAATGATAATTGGGCTAGAAATAAGGAATAGCAACAACCCGGAATCCAGAAAACAAAAACCCGACAATAACTCATTATTGAAGTGTAAATGAAACCATCTAATGCACAACAAAGACTATAATTGAAATTCCAGCGGCCAGACGATCATAAAATCTATATACAATTCATCAAGCCAGTGTACCACACCGGGTAAAAATAAAAATGCCTCCAGTCGATGTACCACATCGGGGTAAAATCTGTCCAGCCGGTGTACCACAAAACGTAAAATAACAATACCTCCAGTAGGTGTACCACACCAGAATAAGATCAATAAATCTTAAGCAAAATCATAAATGGAGCCGATATGGCTTATATTGGGCCAACTTAATACGTATAACATAGAAATGATGAATACTAAATATGTGGCGTGCATAGGCCTCCTTCGTAATACATAACTGCAGGTGAGCACATATAACATGTAAAGCTAGAAAATAGCACTTAAATGCATGTATTCAAAACTTGTATAAATCATAGGGAACTGCAGATGATCTAAGAGTTTCAACAAAATTTATAGATCGTGTTCAAGGGACATTAGAGCTCAAAGACTCGCTAGCTTGTCGTTCGGCTAAAGGGAAAGGGATTATGAAATCTCCCCTTGGCTTAGCATATTTCATAACATACACATAAGATAAAGGACATCCATAACCAGGTAATCCTAATTCATTAAGATTGTTTACCCTTAATAGCTTGCGGCGTCTTTACTTAGCTTAAAATCGTTTACGCGTCATCATCTTGGATCTTTGACCAATTTCGGTTAGAAACCAAACCTTTAAGCACATTTAACATCACACACACACACACACACACACACACATATATATATATATATATGTATGTATGTATATATAACACAGTAAGGACCAGATAACAATGCCCACAATGAGGGGTCTGCAACTCAATGTACAACTACAACAACAATCAACACAATATCACACTTTAAATGCCCCACTTTGGCTAGGAATAATATTTAACATTTAAACTCAATAAAACATGAAACTTTAAAGTTTAAATGAATCTTAACGTACTACCTCAAAACTTCTAAAGAGGTTGATGGCTCAATCAATTCACAATGCACGAATCGTGCTTAAAAGAACAGTAGAAGGGGCGCCTTACATACCTTTCTCCGATAAACTTTTCTTTAGCCAATTTCCTATTTCAATGATCAGGCTTAAACCTCCTTAATCCATTGGACTTATAGGCCAACAATAAGCTTAATCTGTATTACAAAATGCAACCCAAAATAACTAACCAAAGGCAGTCACAATAGCAGCAACAACACACAGCAACATCAACCACATTTAGCCATTTTCTCAACTAGTTTTCACTAACTTTTGAGGGATAAAAAAGAGGAAATTTTACCTTAGTTTTTATGTAATTCTTCCCCTAAATAGTAAGTCTAATTCCATCAAAATAAACAGCCAAAATGCCTAAGGAAAACGGGAAAAACTCAGATCACAAACAGTCCATCAGCAGCTCACATAGCTGCCAATATCCATATTTTCTCTTTGGAATTTGAGAAGTTTAAAAGGGGGAAAATCCTTAACTTTCCTCCTGGTTTCCACATCCTACTCAAATATGGATATATAGGCAGTCCAAAAAGATTTTTAAACACAGAAAAACCCCTACAAAACCTTGCCAAAACGAGCTCCAAAACAGCCCCTAGCACACTTGGCAAAGTAATCTCAACTTATCTTGTGATTTGCTTGGACTTTGTTTGATGTTCCTCCTTGGTTTTCTTTGTCCTAGCTGATGGAATTGAGAGAGAAAAGGAATCCTTAGCAATCTGGTAGATTTAGATTTAGATGAAAATCTTTTCTACAAGTGAAAAATCATATCTTAAGTAAATAGGGAGGTGGAGGCGCTAGGGCGTCATGCCCGCATCACCGCTCAGGGTGCTTTGGTAAAATGTTCATAACCTCTTATTCCAAACTCCGATTGACAATAGGTTTAATGTTCTGAAAACTAGACTCAAATAACTTTAATTTGATAGGTCGTGGAGCTTCTAATTCATTATATATTGGGAGATATGGTCATTCAAATTTGGCCCTTACTTATGAACTTCACATACTCTTTGGTTTTCTGTTCATATACATTTCCCTTGTCATCTACAACCAATATAAAACCCATACTTCCTTTAACCTATCATACAAACATCAAATAATCACTAAAAAAAATTTTGGAGTGTAATATTCCCCCCCCCCCCAGGAACATTCGTCCCCGAATGGAAATTAATTTCACTTAATATGCTTCAAAATAGATGCTCAGTAACTTAGGTATCAAACATTTACCTCAATATCACGTCGACATCGTGAATAGGTGAGGATATTTCTTCTTCATTTCCTCCTCAACCTCCCAAGTCACTTCCTTGATGTTATTACTTCACCACAATACTTTTAACTAAGGCGACTTCTTTTGTCCGAAGCTTCTTGACTTGCCAGTCAAGTATAACAACTGGGACCTTGGTGTACGTCATCTCCTTAGAAATCCGGACATCATCGATAGGCATAACCTGGGTTGGGTCTCCTATACACTTTTGAAACATTGATACATGAAATACTGGGTGGACTGCACTGGCTCTGGTGGCAACTCCAACTCATAGGCCATTTTGCCTATCCTGCGATAACTTTGTAGGGCCCAATATATCTAGGGCTTAGCTTGCCCTTTCGGCCAAATCGCATGACACCTTCATAGGCGAAACTTTCAGGAAGACCCAATCATCAACAACGAACTCCAGCGCTCAACAACGTACATCCATATAAGACTTCTGCCTGCTCTGGGCCATTTGAAGTTGATCTCTAATAAGTTTCACCTTGTCAATAGTTTGTTGCACTAAGTCTGGCCCCAATAACTCTGCCTCATTGAGTTCAAACCAGCCTACTAGTGACTTGCACTTTCTCCCATATAAAGCTTCATATAGGCCATCTGAATACTTGCATGGTAGCTGTTATTATAGGTGAACTCAATCAAGGAAACATGATCATCCTAGCTTTCGCCAAAATCTAGAACACGGGAACGCAACATATCTTCAAGCGTCTGAATGGTGCGTTCAACCTATTCGTCTGTCTGAGGATGAAATACGGTACTGAGGCTTACCTGAGTGCCCAGGCCTTTCTGGAAAAACTTCCAAAAGATTACTTTGAACTGAGCACCTCTATCAGAAATAATGGACAAGGGGACGCCATGTAGGCAAACTATCTCTGTATATAAAGCCTAGCATAATCCTCTGTAGCATATGTAGTGCTAACTGGCAAGAGGTGATCTGATTTAGTCAATCTATCAACTATTACCCAGATAGAATCATGCTTATTGCTCGTTTGAGGAAATCCTATAATAAAATCCATATTAATCACCTACCATTTCCATGCTGGAATTTCTATATCCTGCATCAGACCTCCAAGCCTATGGTGCTCAATCTTCACCTGCTGGCAATTAGGACACTGAGTCAAAAGACCTGTGGTGTCCTTTTTCATGCCATTCCACCAATACAGCTACCTCATGTCACAATACATCTTTGTGGCACATGGGCGTACTAAATATCAAGAATAATAAGTTTCATTCATAATTTGTTCCCGTAGCTCACCCACATTAGGTACACATAGATGACCCTGGTATAAGAACTCCATAGGGTCCACAATCAAATAGAATTTGCTTCTATTGTGGTATACTGTCTCTCAGTAAGACTAACTCTGCATCATCATATTGTCATTGCTTAACTTCCGCTACCAAAGACGATTCTGCTGTGTTTTTTACTATAACACCCACATCTTCGGCATCCAGTGATTGAATCTGTAAGTCAGCCAACTATTGTAGAGTCTTCGTCACTTCAATCCTTTCAACCTGAATATCACTCAAGCTACCCATAGACTTGCGACTTAGCTTATCAGCTACAATATTTGCCTTGCCCGGATGATACAGAAGGCTGACATCATAATCGTTTAGCAATTCTAACCACCTTCGATGGCATAAATTCAACTCCTTCTACTGAAACAAATAATGGAGGCTTTTAAGATCAGTGAAGATATCAACATGTACCCTATATAAGTAGTGGCGCCAAATCTTCAATGCAAATACCACTGCGGCCAACTCAAGATCATGGGTAGGATAATTTTGCTTGTGCTTCCTCAACTATCTAGAGGCATAAGCAATGACCTTGTCGTGTTGCATCAGAACACAACCTAGCCCAACTCTCTAAGCATCATAATAGATGACATAACCCTCGACACCCTTTAGAAGGGTCAGGACAGGTGCTGAAGTCAGCCTATCCTTCAACTCCTGAAAACTTCGCTCACATGCCTCTGTCCACTAAAACTTAGCTACTTTATGAGTCAACTTTGTCAATGGCGTACAGATAGTAGAGAAACCTTCCACAAATCGGCGATAATAACCTGCTAACCCCAGAAAGCTGTGAACCTCTGTAGGATTCAAGGGTCTTGGCCAACTCTTTACTGCCTCTATCTTCTAACTATCCACTCTTATACCTTCAACTGTAATTACATTACCAAGAAAAGCTATAGATGTGAGTCATAACTCAGATTTAGAAAATTTAGCATATAACCTGTGCTCCTGGAGAGATTGTAATGCTGCTCTCAAATGATCTACATGTTTTTCCTCGTATTGCGAGTAAATTAGAATATCATCAATGAAGATGATCACAAATACATCAAGAAAAGTCCTAAACACCCGATTCATCAGGTCCATAAAAGTTGTTGGGGCATTAGTAAGCTCAAATTACATCACTAAGAACTCATAATGTCCATATATGGTTCTGAAGGCAGTCTTAGGGATATCAACTTCCCTAACCCATAACAGATGGTACCCGGATCTCAAATCAATCTTTGAGAAACATCTAGCACCTTGTAACTGATCAAACAGGTCATCAATCCGAGGGAGTGGGTACTTGTTCTTAATCGTAACCTTATTCAGCTGCATGTAGTTAATACACATTCTTAGTGACCCATCTTTCTTTCGCACAAAGAGCACTGGTGCACCCCAAGGCGATACATTAGGTTGAATGAATCCTTTCTCGAGAAGATCTCTCAAATTATCCTTCAATTCCCTTAGCTCTGTTGGAGTCATTCTATAAGGAGGGATTGATATAGGCTGAGTACGTAGAAGTAGATTAATAGAAAAATCTATCTCCCTTTCAGGAGGAATTCTAGGAAAATCCTCTAGAAAGACCTCGGGGAACTTATTTACAATAGGAATTGACCGGAGACTCGTAGTCTCACATTCCAAGTTTCTTACCTGAACCAAGTGAGAATACAACCTTTGGATATCAACTTCTGAGCTTTAAGGTATGAAATAAACTTACCTTTAGGTGTAGCTGCAGTACCTTGCCATTCCCGGACTAGCTCACCGGGAAAATGGAATCTAACAACCTTAGCTCTGCAATCAACATTAGCATAACATGCCTCCAACCAATCCATACCCATAATGACATCAAAATAAACCATTTCAAGCTCAACAATATCAGCTAAGGTTGATCTGTCACATACCAATACTACAAAATTTCAGTAAACTCGTCTAACTAACACAAATTCTCCAAGTGGTGTATAAATAGAAAATGGTATAAAAAATAACTCAGGGGCTGTCTCAAACTGACTCGCAACCAACAGTGTAACATAATAGAGTGTAGAACCAGGATCAAGTAATACATATACTGCACGAGAATAAATAATCAAAGTACCTGTAACAACATCAAGTGAGGCCTCTTGGTCCTGTCGACCGTCCAAAGCATAAAATCGATTCTGGGTTGCCCGAGAACTAGAAGTATCTCTCTCTCTAGCTCTGCCACAGCCTGCTGCCAGCTAAGGATTAGGTCTGTGAGGTCGAACGGAGGATGATGAAGAAACCATTGATCGTGCTTGTTACGCCTCGACCCTATCTGAATAATCCCTCATAAAGTGCACTAGCTGCCCAGAATGATAATATACATTCTTCCCCTGATGACACTGACCTGAATGAGATTTCCCACACTAAGGACAAGGTGGGAATGGTGTTCGCCTCTGCCCCGCCCCCTCTTGTCATTGAGAGCTAGATGGAGCTCGGCCTTAGTATCTTCTCTTTCCCTAAAACTGAGGTGGGGCACCCCCTACAGGCCTAATTGACTGCCTGGATGATTGATCCCCTAAGTCACCCTGCAGCCCTCTGTAAGGACCCACAGTCCTAGCTCTCTTTCGTTGCTCTTGCTGTCTCTGAGTATCCCGTAATTGATTAACCAAATCCTCCGCCCTCTAGGCAAAAACCTGAATTCGTGAAATGTCCATGCGCTTCTGGGTAGATACCCCCAAACAATCTCGAGCTATATAAAGCCCCAACCCTAACACGAACCAATGAATCTATTCTCCATCGTCTGAACCATGTGCGAAGAAAACATGGAAAGAAAATTAAACTGAAGACAATAATCGCACACAGTCATACTTCCCTGCTCTAAGTGCAAAAACTACTCAGCTCAAGCCTGTCAAAGCTCCCGTGGTAGATAGTGGTGCATAAAGTACTCATAGAACTCTTCCCACTAAGCTGGTGGTGCATCATCTCCTATGGAATGAGCCCAAGACTCATACCACAATATAGCCACATCACGTAGTCTGAAGGCCGCCAACTCTACTTCCTCAATCGCTATAGCTCGCATCACCTTCAACACCCTATAAGTCTGATCAATAAAGTCCTGAGGATCCTCGCTTGGGTCTGATCTAGTGAATATGGGAGAGCTCAAACTCAAGAACTTATGTGCCCTGGAACTCTCAGTTGCCTAGCCTCTATGTATCTCTATCGCCTTCAATCGCCGCTCTTGACCTGCGTCTATATGAGCCATTAGTTGAACAGCTCCCTCAAGACCCTGTCCTTCCTGAACAACTGGATGTACCACAGGCATGGGAGGGTTTGCCATCTACTACCCTCAGGTTCTATTGGTGCGATAAGAGTTGGAGGTATATCTACCATTGCTCTAACTAGTGCGGGAGGAACAATAATACCTGGGGCAGGAAACTCACTTTTAGCCTCTAACCTATCTCCCTGATCCATTAGAGGGCGACTAGTACCCTCCCCAATGGTTGTGCCAATCAACCTTGTAGTCATCTTCCTTGTCACAAGCATACTTGGAAATAATAACACAATTTAGATATCACAGTACTTATGACCTCGACCTATAACACGAACTATTAGTAAAAGACGTGAAACAACTCCTAAATGTCTTGTAGCCTCCCAATTATAAGTATGTTACACAACATACCCTTAAGCAAGACTCTACTAGACACGACTTTATGGACTTCCTAGGACATCACCTAGCTCTGATACCAAGTTTGTCACGCCCAAAAACTGGGGTAGGGCGCAACTGGCACTCGATTCATGATTGATCGAGAAGCCAACTATATAACATCTATAAATGTAACACTAAGGCTGACCAAGCCACCTGTCACAACCAACCAAGATAAATACTGGACCTATAACGCCTTGACAATAATAAATATGCAACCTGAAAAGCCGACAAGGCTATAATAAAGCTAAGCAAAGCAATGGAAAGCCAACACGACTACACAACCAACACTACTATACAAACTAGTCCACATCAGCTTCTCCAGAGTAAACAAACTAAAATGCACGGGACAGGGCCCCGCCCTACCCATGTTGTACACAAAACTCAAAATAGTCAAAACTAGGACATGGCTCCTGGAAGAGAGGAGCATACAACTATTTCACTGAAATCTGGCTCCTACAGCATCCAATGATCTGAGCCTCGACCTGTACCTGCAGCATGACTACAGGAAGGGTCCCAAGATGAAGGGATATTTGTACGAATAAAATGTAATGGTAGGTAAGGCTGAAAACTGTAAACATGTAAGATAAAAATGATAACTGGGCCAAAAATAAGGAATAGTAACAACCTGAAATCCTACAAACAAAAACCTGACAATAACTCATTATTGAAGTGTAAATGCAACCATCTAATGCATAAAAAAAGACTATAATTGAAATGTCAGTGGCCAGCCGATCATAAAATCTATATACAATTCATCCAACCAGTGTACCACACCGGGGTAAAAATAAAAATGCCTCCAGTCGGTGTACCACACCAGGGTAAAATCCGTCCAGCCAGTGTACCACACCGGGATAAAATAACAAAACCTCAAGTAGGTGTACCACACCGGAATAAGATCAATAAATCTTAAGAAAAATCATAAATGGAGTCGATATGGCTTATACTGGACCAACTTAATACGTATAGCATAGAAATGACGAATACTAAATATGTGGCGTGCATACGCCTCCTTCGTAATATATAACTGCAGGTGAGCACATATAACATGTAAAGCTTGAAAATAACACTTAAATGCATGTATTCAAAACTTGTATAAATCATAAGGAACTACAGATGACCTAAGAGTTTCAACAAAATTTATAGATCGTGTTCAAGGGACATTAGAGCTAAGAGACTAGCTAGCTTGTCGTTTGGTTTAAGGGAAAGGGATTATGAAATCTCCCCTTGGCCTGGCATATTTTATAACATACACATAAGATAAAGGAAAACCATAACCAGTAAATCCTAATTCAATAAGCTCATTTACTCTTAATAGCTTGCGAAGCCTTTACTTAGCTTAAAATTATTTACACGTCATTATCTTGGATCTTTCACCAATTTCGGTTAGCAACCAAGCCTTTAAACACATTTAACATCACACGCACACACAAACACAGATATATATATATATATATATATATATATATATATATAGTAAGGACCAGCTAACAATGCCTACACTGAGGGGTCTCCAACTCGATGTATAACTACGACAACAATCAACACAATATCACACTTTAAATGCCCCACTTCGGCTTGGAAAATCTTTAACATTTAACTTCAATAAAACATGAAACTTTAAAGCTTAAATTAAGCTTAAAATGCTGCCTCAAAACTTTTAAAGATGTTGCTGGCTCATTCAATTCACAACGCACGAATCGTACTTAAAAGAACGATAGACGGGGCGCCTTACATACCTTTCTCCGATAAACTTTTCTTTAGTCGATCTTCTATTTCAATGATCAGCCTTCAACCTCCTTAATCCAGTGGTTTTATAGTCTAACAGCAAGCTTAATTTGTAGAAAAAAATTCATCCCAAAATAACTAACTAAAGGCAGTCACATAGCAACAACAACACACGGAAACATCAACCACATTTAGCCATTTTCTCAACTAGTTTTCACTAACTTTTGAGGGAGAAACAAGTGGAAATTTTACATTAGTTTGGCTGTAGTTCTACCCCTCAATATGAATTATAATTCCAGTAAAATAAACAGACAAAAATCCTAAGGAAAACGAGCAAAACGTAGCTCACAAATAGTCCATCGGCAGCTCACTTAGCTGCCAATTTCCAGATTTTCGCTTTGCAATTTGAGAGGTTTAAGGAGAAATCCTTACCTTTCTTCCTGGTTTCAACACCTACTCAAGTATGGATATATAGGCAGTCCAAAAATATTTTGAAACGCAGTGAAACCCCTTTAAAACCTTGCCAAAACGAGCTCCAAAACAACTCCTAACACACTTGGCAAAGTGATCTCAACTTATCTTGTGATTTTCTTGGACTTTGTTTGATGTTCCTCCTTGATTTTCTTTGTCCTAGCTTCTGGAATTGAGAGAGAAATGGAGTCCTTAGAAAGCTCGATTTAGATTTAGATGAAAATATTTTCTAAAAGTGAAAAATAGATATTAAGTAAATAAGGCAGTGGAGGCGCTAGGGCGTCATGCCTGCATCACTGCTCGGGGTGCTTTGATAAAATATTCATAACTTCTTACTCTGAACTCCAATTGATAAGAGGTTTGATGTTTGGAAAAATACACTCAAAGACCTTTAATTTGATAGGTCGTGGGACTTCTCATTCATTATATATTGACAGATATGGTCATTTAATTTGACCCTTACTTACGAACTTCTACTCTTTGGTTTTCCGTTCATATACATTTCACTTGTCATCTACGACCAATATAAAACCCATACTTCCTTTAACCTAGTATACAGACATCAAATAATCACCAAAAAAAATTTGGGGTGTAATAGTTCTAGGGTTATGGTAGATGCATTATTGTTGTTGTATGATATTGATTTGATTTGTTATGATATTTATAATCAAGATAAGACTTATATGGTTATTTATCTAATCTTGAGTGTAATTTTTTATTGCTTCGTGACCAATAGATCACATATGTGAACCCTAGATTGGACTCGAGAGTGGATGTTTAGGGAATGCAATAAGGTTAAGTAGAGCATGATCTCTACCTCGTATAGGAGACTGATTTGTGGCTAGGATAGAGATATACCTAATCGTCTTACTTGGTTAATGCATGAAAAATTTATAATCATTTTTGTCACATTCCTAATCATCAAGATATAGGTTCATGACCGAGGGCATAGATTAGAGGGCTACGAGCTCAATAAAGCCTAGTCAAAATAATTTTTGTTAATCAAAATCAAAGTACTTGAATACACAATATGAATGTCAGCAAAGCCATAGCCCTGAAATATCATTTCCTATTGTATTAAATACTGACATCCCGACAATGTAAAGTGATAATTATTAGAATAGTTACTTAGTTTAATTTCTGCAGTAGATTATAATAAGCAAAATCAACTTGTAGTGAAAATACTTGCTTAATTCATTTATAATAGTTGAACCTAATGAATCGTGAAACAAGTCTCTGTGGGTATGATAGCCAACTCTTGAGTCACTATATTACTTGGTAATTATGAACACATAATTTTTGACCAAACATAAGATTTTTACCCCTTTTAGTGTTTAAGTGTTTCGTTTAGGTCTAAATTAAATATATATTTTTTATTTTATTTTTTGTAAGTCTTACTTTTAAGAATTGAAAAATACAAAAATAGAGTCGTCTTTTAAGATAAGTTTTGTGTTTATTTTTAAAAGTTCTTTTAACAAAAAATATATGTTTTCTTTGGATTTAAATTTTTATAAATAAGCTAGTGATTTTAGTAAATTTTTAATTACATTTTATTTATGTTTTCATATTAATCCATCTATTTAACTCTTACATTTTTGTTAATATAAATTAGTTAGTTAATATTTTTATATTATATTTTATAATCTTTAAAAGATAAAAAAATTAAAAAAAATTATCTTTAAAAAAATCTTCCTAAATAAACCCTAACCTTCAATACCCCCTAACTCCCCCAATTACTCACCTCTTTTTTCCCCTCACCCTTAAATCTCTGAATCAAAAATACATTTCACTTCCTCACATCCTTCATCTTCAACGCACACACAATAACAAACAGAAAAAGAGAAAGAAGATAGATAGATAGAGAGAGAGAGAGAGAAAACAAAAGAAAAAGAAAACTAAAAGAAATGGAGAGAAAACACAAAAATAGAAAGAGAAGAGAAACAGAATAGAGAAGGAGAAAAGGAATAGAGAGCAAGTTTCTTTCAATTTATTTCATGCCTTTATTGTGAATTACACTTCAACAAAGCTACTTGAAATGGATTGAATGTAAGTTCGGATTATTTGGGGTCTTACATCTCAATGAGTTCACCAATTTCATTTAATTTTTTATATAGTTTATTTTAGGTGTATTTAATAGTCTTTATGGATTTTCTAAAAGCATATATGTTTCTTTAACTTGAGACGACCTTTTTTTTTGGGTCGTAAACATGAATGGAGTATTTTGGGCATAGCTATGCTCTTTAAGAGCCATTGCAACAGTAATAAATGTGAAGGAGCTGGATGAATCACGAATTAATTCATGACTCATTGCGAAAAGAAAAATGGAAGCGTGAAAAAAGGGGCAACAAATAAGTCTCCAATTTACAGGAGACAAGTAAGTACTTAAAATATTATACGAACTTAAGTATGCTTAAACATGTGTTTCAATAATGAATGCGTTACACTTTCTTTTCTTGAGATGCCTAAAAATAAAAATCAGGAATGCAGTTACGTATCTCGGACAATTTATTTTAATAATTAAAAGCTTCTAGTCAAATCAAAAATATGTAAACAGAGCTTAGTAGGTGTAATGCACACAAACAAATAAAGAGGTTATGCTTCCAAGTCGTTGTATGTCAAGACTAAGAATGCAGTTGTGCATCTTGATTGAGACTATTAAAAATTCAATAACAAATAAGTGAATCATATGCCAAAAAAAAGTATGCCAAATGCAAAAGTATTCAATAACTAATTTTCATCAAGTATAAGTTGATAAAGCAACCATATTTGAACCATGGGATTGGAGGTGTCTAATACCTTTCTCTCGGTCAGCAGAATTTCCTTCCCTGGATTTCTAGTTCACATACTATTATTATAGAGTCAAATTTCTTTTGATTAGGGATTCAAATTAAAGGTGACTTGGAACACCAAAACTCAATTATAAGCAACGCTCTATAAAATAAATAATGTCTTTTGAAAGCATCACTTTAATTGAAAAAAATCTCTTTTAAAGTCGGGGGTAAAAATAGGGGTGTGACAGTGACCACGTCACTTGCGTGTGCATTTGTATGCAAATAGTACGAGCTAAAGATATCTAGTTGAGATAAATTTAATGTTTAATATGATATAATTGCCATTACTTCGGAATTGTTGGCCTATGATACCTATTGAGTACACGTGCATTATATACTCATACTACACTTGTTACACACTTTTTGGTGTAAACTGTATTTGAGCACGAGGGGGGGCATCTAATTTATTCAATCCGAGGCTTACTACTAAAGTTTCTTGGTGAGCTGTCTGGCTAATCTACTCCTTCTATCATTTATTTTCATGTATTT
This sequence comes from Datura wrightii, assembly GCA_035772735.1. NCBI lineage: Eukaryota > Viridiplantae > Streptophyta > Magnoliopsida > Solanales > Solanaceae > Datura > Datura wrightii. The sequence goes on from JASDFA010000008.1 coordinate 100,179,421, forward strand.
TCATTTTCAGACAATGTATTAGTTGTTTAATAGTTGTATTATACTCGTAGTTTCTCTTGAACGCATACATACACTGGTCTTGGGTTATATTTTTTAAATTTTCCACATATGGTTTCTATTAAAGATTTATTATGGTTTTAAACTTGTTAATGTTTTACTTCTTCTTTGTCATGACCCAAACATAGGCCCAGATCGAGACACGGGAAAAAGAAGCCTGACAAGCTCCAAGTCGACCCATGGCATGAACATGACATCTAAACTCAACAATAATCAAGCGGAAGTCTAACATATATAATATAGTGGAAGTCTGAAAATATCATAACATCTGAATACATAACACAAGGCTGAGACTGAATACATGCTATGTCTGATAAGCCTCTAGTGCTGACGAGTTGATGGGACAAGATCCCAGCTAAGTTGATGGGACAAGATCCCAACCAACTCACTATAATCTGAAACTGAAAATATGAACAACAAATGATCAAGGGCCCTCGGAAGATGAGGATTCACCAACTGAGACAGGGAAATGCTAATACTGAGAGTCTGGCTAATGGCGGGACTGAGCCTGAATATCCGAACCTATATCATGAAACGATACAACATAGAGTATGCGGTCAGTACGTGAAATGTACTGACTATATAAGACAAGTAAAATCGTTAAGTAAAATCAGTGATCATGGACAACATAAAATAGTTCATCATAAGAGTCTGAGAGTAAGTCTTGCATGCTATTATCTGAAAACATGATACATACATAAATAAGTATCATAACTGAATTGAATGGCCCAAATCTTAAAACTGATCGTATAAGTAAAACAGAACATTTGGGTTAAACATGCTGAAAACATAATATCATGACTGATGAACATGCATAACTGAAATTATGAGGAATAATGGGAGACTCTTCTTATCACCGACATTACCATGATAGAACTTACATAATCCCGACTATCACACTTAAGTGAGAAGAGCCGTCCAAAGCCTTGCCAAGGCTAAGGACGCTGCCATGATATCAATATCAAGTTGAAGGCTCCTTGGGGACAGGGGAAGCTCACAAGGGAGGTCCCAATAATCTGAACATACCTACGTTGGCACGTAATTCTAAGGCATAGGGTTGACTGACCCTTAGCCCACTCAGTGCTCTACTCCCAAAAATATGCATATGCTCTCCATCATTTTTTAACAAAGCTGAATCATCGTCTAGTGACGAAGCTGACTCACAACATACATGCATAAATCTAAAATCATAGCATGAGGAGCCTTGGGCTCAAACCATACAACAAGCTGAAAATAGTGGAAGTCTGGACTCCAAATCCATGTGGTAAGCTAACAACATGAAATTTAGATAAATCATGACACATACTTAATCATATGGGCTCGCCCAATATTTAAAAATGCTTGGAATAGACTTGATCATTCGAAAACATGAACATGGACATTGATAAATCGAAATCATACTTTCATCATATACATCTCATCATGCTAGCATACATATATTATAGATCTCAACTTTCATGAATTTCCATGGATGGGCATCATAATTTATAAAAGTTTGAAAACATAATTTGTAATTTGAAACTTTGTAAAATATGCTCATTAATCATAATTCAGCATTAGAAACATGCATATATCATACCCATGATTGATACTTAGAGAATTCGCATGTTGGGTTAAAACCCGATGGATTCATCAACTAGATTTTTCATGAAATTGAAGAGGGATTGTGCATGAGTATGGATGAATACACCCATTCATAACCCTACGTACGTGTAGAAATCTGATTCCACAACTCTCTTGAAAACCCAAAGGACATTGGGGGAAGAACTTGATGAATCTAAGCTTGATCTCCCTAAGGAGCTTCTAAAGTTCCATGCATGGAAGAGAATATGCTATAATGCTCTTAACCCTATTAAAACATATTTTTCTAAGATTAAAATGACGTAGTATAGGCCTTAGGAACTTAGGAATTACAGAAAAGCCATTAATAAATTTGCAGAAAAATACTCACTGCCAGTCCCAACGAGGGACTAGACGAATCGTCCCCTGTACCACTACTCGTCGTCTACTATTCATGATTAGCACTGGTAATTTATCTCTAAGGTCACCATGAGGGATACCATAACTCATGATGTACTCCACGACTCGTGGTGACCAAATTGTGGCATGCACTGTCCAAACTTCCAACCTCCTGACCATGGCTATCATAATGAATCGTGGTGCAGACTACGACTCGTGGTAACACTCGTGGTCACCCCCAAATCTCAAAATTCAACCAATTCCTCCCTCCTCCTCATGAGTCACTTAATGACTCGCGATGCACCTCATGGGTCACTGGATGACTCGTCCTGTGACCTGGTGCGAAAAATCTTATTTTCTCTATTTCAACTCTCAAGTATGATCTTAGAGTTTTCGGGGTATTATAAAATCTCCCCCTTGGGAACATTCATCCTCAAATTTGGGAAATCATACTTAAAAATTGAGAAATGCAATCATCATACTCAAATACTGAACATTTAAGCTAAAAACTGACGGAGTGGCTGACTCTGAGCTGAACTACATGACTGAACTGAATGCCTGAATCATACATACATACATTCACATGAAAGAAACTAGGGCACATGAACTGAACATGAAAATGAATAGAGTACTAGGAAGCAAACTGATACCTCGAGCTGAAACTGCGCCGGAAGGGAATAGATGTGGGTTTTTAGCCATCATATCTGCTTCGGCTTCCCACGTAGCTCCTTCACCATGATGATTCCTCCACAAAATCGGATTGAGGCTACTTCTTTGTTTCTTAGCTTTTGAACATGACGATTAAGTATTTCCACTGGAACCTCCTCATAGCTAAGGATATCCTTCACACCTATACTCTCCACCCGAAGAACCAAAGACGGGTCACCCAAGCACTTCTTTAAGAGTGATACATGGAAGACTGGATGGACTGAAGCTAATTCTGAGGGCAACTCTAACTCATATGCTACCTTGCCAACCTGTTTCACAATCCGGTACAGGCCAACATAGCGGGTACTAAGTTTTCCTTTCTTTCTAAACCTCATCACTCCCTTCATGGGAGATACCTTTTGAAACACCCAATCATCAACTTCAAACTCTAGCTCCCTCCTCCTCACATCCGCATAAGACTTTTGGCGACTTTAAGCTATTTTCAACATGTCCCTTATAAGATGAACTTTCTCCATAACCTCATGGACTGAATCTTGACCTATCAATGTAGCTTCACCGACTTCGAACCAACAAATAGGTGAACTACATCTCCACCCATAGAGAGCCTCAAACAGGGCCATCTTGTTGTTATATAAAAGTTCAATGAGAGGCAAATGATCGTCCCAACTACCCTTGAAATCAATCGCACAAGCTCTCAACATATCATCAAGGTTCTGAATGGTCCGCTCCGCCTGACCATCTATTTGCGAGTGAAATGTCGTGCTAAGCTTGACTTGAGTACCAAGCCCCTTCTGAAAGAATCTCCAAAACTGGAAGGTAAACTGAGTGCCTCTATCTGATATGATGGACAAGGGCACTCCATGCTACCGAACTAATTCCCCAATGTATAACATAGCATAATCCTTTGCTGAATTGGTAGTTTTGACCGGTGGAAAATGAGCTACTTTAGTCAATTTGTCTACAACCACCCAAATAGAGTCATATTGTTGATGAGTATGAGGCAACCCTGTAATGAAGTCCATATGGATTTCCTCCCACTTTCAAGTAGGGATGCTAATGTATTGGAGCACACCTCCAGGTCTTTGATGCTCAACCTTCACCTGTTGACAATTCCGACATTTAGTCGCAAACTCTGCTATGTACTTCTTCATGTAATTCCACCAATAGAATTTCCATAGGTCACGGTATATTTTGGTGGCATCTGGATATATAGAATATCTGGAACCATGAGCCTCATGCAACATCCGATCCCTCAGGTTATCAACACTCGGTACACACAAATGACCCTGATATTGTAGCATACCATCTCCCCCTTAGGAGAAGACCTCCATTTTCTGATTCTGAACGGGTTCCTTTAATTTTACCAAAATCGAATCCTCGTCTTGTCTAGCTTTGACCTCGGTCACCAAGGAAGATTCTGACCTATTCCAAACAACGACACCTCCATCTGTCGAGTCAACAAGACGGACTCCTAGCTGTGAAAGCCAATGTACATCCTTTACTAATTCTTTCATTTCCTCATCTACATGTGACACACACTCCATAGAAAGACTGAGAAGAGCATCTACCACTACATTAGCTTTGGCCGGATGATAAAGGACACTCATATCATAATCCTTCAAAAGCTCCAACCACCTTCTCTGACATAGATTCAAATCCTTTGGGGTAAACACATACTATAGGCTTTTGTGGTCCGTAAACACATCCACATGGACCCTGTACAGCTAGTGTCTCCAAATCTTCAAGGCAAATACTACCGCCGCGAACTTGAGATTGTGAGTCGAATAGTTCTTTTCATGGACTTTCAGCTGCCTGGAAGCATAATCTATAACTTTACTGTGTTGCATTAGTACACAACCCAGGTCGATCCTTGAAGCATCACAATATACCAAAAATCCATTGGTACCCTCAAGTAGGGTCAACAATGGTGCTGAGGTGAGGCAAGTTTTCAACTCTCGGAAACTCTTCTCACAAGCCTCTGACCATTGAAACTTCACTCCTTTCTAGGTAAATTTAGTCAACGGGACTGGAAAGGATGAAAACCCTTCAACAAACCTCCAATAGTAACCAGCTAAACTCAAGAAACTCCTGACATCTGAAGGACTAACTGGTCTAGACCAATTCTTCACTGCTTCTATCTTTTGAGAGCCACATGTACGCCCTCACTTGACACCACATGACCCAAAAATGCCACTGAGTTCAACAAAAACTCACATTTACTAAATTTAGCATACAACTAGCGATCCTTAAGAGTCTGTAGCACCACCCTCAAATGAGCGGCATGCTCCTCTTCGACAATCACGAACATATCCAAGTATGGATTGAACTCCTTGTTCATCAAATCCATAAGAGCCGCAGGAGAATTTTTTGTCCAAAAGACAACTATAAACTGATAGTGACCATATCAAGTCCTAAAGGTGGTCTTTGGAATGTCACCCTCTCGAACCCTGAACTAATGGTATCCAAATTTGAGGTCTATCTTTGAAAAAGCACTTGGCACCCTGAAGCTGGTCAAATAAATCATCAATCTTGGGGAGAGAATACCTATTATTGATGGTAACTTTATTCAATTGCCAATAATCAATGCACATCCGAAGGGAACCATCCTTCTTTCGGATAAATAGAACTAGTGCACCCCACGGACATTTTCTTGGTCTAATGAAACCCTTGTCTAAGAGATACTTCAACTGCTCCTACAACTCCTTTAACTCTACTGGGGCCATTCTATAGGGAGGAATAGATATAGGCTTTATATCAGGAAGAAAGTTCAATACCAAAATTGATCTCCCGCTCGGGAGGAATTCTCGGTAAATCATCTGGAAATACTTTTGGGTATTCACGTTACTATAGGAACTGACTGGATAGTGAGGTTTCAGACATATCATCCTTAACCCTAACTAGATGGTACACACAACCTTTAGAAATCATTTTTCTGGACTTAAGGTAGGAAATGAAGTGACCTACAGGCACAGCTGAACTACCATTCCATACTAGGACTGGCTCGCTCAAAAATCTGAACTCTACTGCGCGGGTTCTACAATTTACTGAGGCATAACATGCATGTAGCCAATCCATGCCGAAGATAACATCAAAATCGGTCATGGCTAACTCTACTAAATCTGCTGAAGTGATTTTATGAAGGACTGTTGATAAGGCAATTTCTATATACCCGATGAGCTATAAATGAATCACTAACTGGAGTAGAGACTACTAACGACATAGGGCGTCACAAAAGATAAAGTAGCCCCTGGTCTAACAATTCTTATACATCAAGGTGGAATACTCGTAACATACTAGTGAATACATCTGGGGAGACCTCCTACTCCTGGCGAGATGCTAGGGCATAGAATCTATTCTGGCTTTGACCACCATCCGCACTAGTAGATGCCCTTTGCTGAGTTGGGCACGCTGGTGGAGCTGTTGAACTGGAGGCTAGGCCTCGGCTCTTATCATGGTCCTGTCTCGCTACTAGGAAATCTCTAAGCATATGTTCAGGCTTCCCACACCCGAAACAAGCCCCTGAACCTGCTAAGCACTGACCCGTGTGTCTCCGGCCATACTTGCCACACTCTGGAATGCTGGATTCTACGGGTTTGCTACCCTGACCTCTAGAGCCTGTTGCTCGTCCCCTCTGTTCGCGCATGTATCTAGAAGGCACACTCATAGTTGATGGTGCTAGGGCTGAAGATCTCTGGTGGGATTGCTGATGGTGCCCACCAGGTCTCTACTAGGAGAATCTAAAGCTATCAGTCCTGGCCCTCTTGGCCTCTCTCCTGCTCACTCACCTATACCACCTCCATTTGCTGGGTGTAAAGAACTATCCATGGAAAGTCAATGTCCTGATGAAGCATCGCGGTTCGGCAATCTTTGACCAAGTAGTCTGCTATCCCATACACGAATCGAATCACTCGGGCTCTCTGATCTGTCACTATCTCAGGTGTATACTTGGAAGGTGAGTGAACTTATGCATACTCTTGAACTATCATTTTACCCTGCTTCAGGTTCACAAACTCAGCTACTTTAATCTCCCACATCTCACCAGGGAAGAACTGATCCAGAAATGCGGTATGGAACTCCTCCCAACCAATAGGGCCTGCTCTAACTTTCCTACTATCCTTCCATTTCATGAACCAAATATGTGCAACCCCTTTCAACTGATATGAGGCTAGATCGGCGCACTCCTCCCCAATCACCCCTATAATATTGGTGATCTTCAGAACTTTCTCAATAAACTCATGTGGATCCTTGTCCCCTTTGATCCAAGAAACTCCAGAGGGTTAATCCTTAGAAAATCTCTGACTCTTTGTCCTGCCGCATTCACATTCTAAGGGACATGCACTACCGCTTGTTGGTTGACTTGGGCGGTCAAAGCCTGAGTTAGCATCTAAATGGCTGCTCTGAACTCTGCATAGGCAATCTGCTCGGGTACATGCTCCTTGGGGGCTAGTGGGACTTGTTGATGCTCATCCCCATTGCCATCCTCGTGGACATTTCCGTTCCCATTTGTTCTTCCATTAACTCGGCAAGGGGCATGATTCTGCAAACGCAAATAGAATGAGTTAGAAGGATACAGACATTTCATCACATGACTTAGATCATGAAAGAAGGGAACATTTCCTAAAATATTTCTTAGCCTCTTCGTCATAAGTGTGGCGCGCTTCACACCCATGAAAAAGACTCTACTTAATGCGGCATTTAGACACCTTAGGACACTTCAAAAAATGCTCTGTTACCAAGTTTGTCACAACCCGAACATAGGTTCGGATCAAGACATGAGAAAAAGAACCCCGAGAGGCTCTAACTCAACCCAAGGCATGAACATGACATCTAAACTCAACACAATCAAGCGGAAGTCTAACATATATAATATAGTGGAAGTCTGAAAATATCATAACATCTGAATACATAACGCAAGGCTGCGACTGAATACATGCTATGTCTGATAAGCCTCTACTGCTGACGAGTTGATGGGACAAGATCCTAACTAACTCACTATAATCTAAAACTGAAAATATGAACAACAACTGATCAAGGGCCCTCGAAAGATGAGGACTCAGCAACTGAGATCGGGAAATGCTAATACTGAGGGTCTGGCTAATGGCGGGACTGAGCCTGAATATTCAAACCTGTATTATGAAATGATACAACATAGAGTATGCGGTCAGTACGTGAAATGTACCGACTATGTAAGACAAGTAAAATTGTTAAGTAAGTAAAATCAGTGATCATGCACAACATAAAATAGTTCATCATAAGAGTTTGAGAGTAAGGCTTGCATGCAATTATCTAAAAACATGATACATACATAACAGAGTATCATAACTAAATTGAATGACCCAAAGCTTAAAACTGATAGTCATAAGTAAAAAAGAATATTTGGGTCAAACATGCTGAAAACATAATATCATTACTGATGAACATGCATAACTGAAATCATGAGGAATAATGGGAGACTCTTCTTATCACCGACATTACCACGATAAAACTTACATAGTCCCGACTATCACACTTAAGTGAGAAAAGTCATCCAAAGCCTTGCCAAGGCTAAGGACGCTACCATGATATCAATATCAAACTGAAGGCTCCTTGGGGACAGGGGAAGCTCACAAGGGAGGTCCCAATAATCTAAAAATACCTATGTTGGCATGTAATTCTAAGGCATAGGGTTGACTGACCCTTAGCCCACTCAGTGCTCTATTCCCAAAAATATGCATATGCTCTCCATCATTTTTTAACAAAGTTGAACCATAGTCTAGTGACGAAGCTGACTCACAACATACATGCATAAATATCAAATCATAACATGAGGAGCCCTGGGCTCAAACCATACAACAAGTTGAAAATAGTGGGAGTCTAGACTCCAAATCCATGTGGTAAGCTAATAACATGAAATTTAGATAAATCAGTACACATACTTGATAATATGGGCTCGCGCAATACTTAAACATGTTTGACATAGACTTGATTATTCTAAAACATGAACATGGACATGGATAAGTCAAAATCATACTTTCATCATATACATCTCATCATGCTTGAATACATATAGCATAGATCTAAACTTTCATGAACTTCCCTCAATGGGTATCATAATTCATAAAAGCTTGTGAAAGTATAATTTGTAATTGGAAATGTTGTAAAATATGACCATTAATCGTGATTCAATATTAGAAACATGCATAGATCATACTCGTGATTGATACTTAGAGAATTCACATGTTGGGTTAAAACCCCATGGATTCATCAACTAGAATTTTCATGAAATTGAAGAGGTATTAGGCATGGGTGTGGATGAATACACCCATTAATAATCCTACATACCTGTAGAAATCTGATTTCACAACTCTTTTGAGAACCCAAAGGAAGTTTGGAGAAGAACTTGATGATCTAAGCTTGATCACCCTAAGGAGCTTTTAGACTTGCGTGCATGGAAGAGAATAGGCTTAGAATGAACTTACCCCTCTTAAAACATATTTTTATAAGCTTAAAGTGAAGTAGTATAGACCTTAGGAACTTAAGAATTATGGAAAAGTCATTAATAAATTCGCAGAGAAATACTCACTGCCAATCCTAACGAGGGACTGGAAGAATCATCCCCTGTACCACGATTTGTGTTCTGCTACTCGTGATCAGCATGGGAAATTTATCTCTGAGGGTTACCCCGAGTGATATCATGACTCTTGGTGTACCCCACGACTCGTGGTGACCAAATCGTGGCATGTACTGTCCAAACTTCCAACCTCTTGACCACAGCTATGATAACGAATCATGATGTTGACCATGACTCGTGGTCACACCAGTGGTCACCCCAAAATATCAAAATTCAATCAAGTCTTCCCACCTCCCCACGAGTCACTTAACGACTCATAGTGCTCCTTACTGGTCACTGGATGACTCGTCCTGTGACCTGGTGCAAAAAACCCTATTTTGTCTATTTCGACTTTCGAGTCTGATCTTAAGATTTTTGGGGTATTACATTCTTCGTGTCTTTTCTTTCAAATCAGTTGGATGGTGGTTTCTCTTACCTACCAGGAGAAGAGTGTAGGTATCATCATGACCTTGGTAGATTTTGGGGTCATTACAAAACATTGACTAAATGTGAAATAAGGATGTTTTCCCAACATTACAGTCCTAAGGATCTTGTATTTTTTTCAAGACCTCTAGCAAAGTTGAGAACCTTGCTATCTTTATCCAGTGACTTATGTATTGCCATGAAACTATCACAAATTTTCTTAAATTCTTTCATATAATCATCTATGGATTTGGTTTCTAGTTTCACAGTTTGAAGTTTTTATTTTAATTGAAACTCCTTATTTTGTAAATAGGTGTCCTCAAGGCAAGATCACACTTGTTTTATGGTAGAGAAGCCCAGGATGAGGAACATAAACTATTTTGCCTTTATTCAAAGAGTCATGTTGGTGGATGAAGAAGAAGAGTAGTTAAAGCTATTAGAGAAAAGTTAATTATGGAACTACTAATTAGAATTAGTTATTAGTTAGTTAGAGATTCTTATTTTTTTCCTTCTCTACATGTTGACTATATATACTTATATCAAGCAATAGTATTAAATACAAGAAAACTAAGAAGAAGATCAATGAGATTATTATTCTCTCCATTCATTCTCTTTATCATTTTCTATATTTCTTGCTTCAAATAATCACATGGTATAAGATCTTTCTAGCTAGATCATCCAATTTAGAAATAGTTTATTGATTTGAATAAGTCTGTTTAATTTCTTGGAAGTGTTTTAATCAATTTTCGCGGACTAAAGATGTATAGATTCTTCAATTCTTGAAGACTTCCAGGTCTTGAAAGATGGGAACTAATGAAGATCATGTGAACAATAATCTAGCTCGAAATGGAATCAATGGTGTCAATAATGGAATAAAATCCACCGGAACATCTCAGAAGATCTATAATGGTTGAATTCCAAATACTTAATTTATAGGGGATGACTATAATCATCCTCTATTCTTAAGCCCTTCTGATATTAGTGGTATCAGTGTGATTGGCATTCAACTAACTAGTGTTGAGAACTACATATTATGGATTCGATAAATGAGAATCCCACTTCTTTGGAAGAAACAAAATTGGGGTGATTAATGGTTCCTGTAAAAAGAAAAGGTTCACAAAAGAGTTATGAAATTATGGTGTAGAGCTGATGCAATCATTATTTCTTGGATGATGTTCCAAAAGTCTTCTTGGTGGTGTTGTGTTTGCCACAAGTGTACATGAAATGTGGGATGATCTAAAATAAAGGTTTAATCAAGAGGATGAATCAAGATCATTCAATCTCCACAAAGAAATTGTAACTCTTCAGCAAGGTTCAAATTCTATCTTAGTATACTATACTAAACTTAAAAATCTTTGGGATGAGTTTGAGGCCTTGGTACCTAGACCCTCTGATTGTGAAAGATCAAAAGACTTTGTATCACATCTTCATAAATATAAATTTTCCAATTTCTTATGGGGCTCAATGAATCATATCAACAAGATAGAATCCAGATTTTGTTGCTAAATCCCTTACCAAGTATGAACCAATCCTAATATATGGTTGTTGGTGATGAAAGTCAAAAAGCAGTGGCTTTTAGTAACAATAATCTTGGAATGAATTTCACTTCTCCAAACAATCTTGAGTTCATAGTTATGTATTCAAAGGCTCGTACTAGTTAGAAGCATAAAAAGAATTTGAATCTAATATGTGATTTTTGCAAATGCAAAGGGCATATCAAGGAATTTTGCTACACGCTGGTGGAATATTCACCTGGCATTAATTCAAAGATAAAAGGAATATGGAAAAGGTAGGTGTTACTTATAGTGTTTAGAATGATAGTGCACCTAGGAATCATAAACAATAACAACTTACATTCAACTATGGGATGAATACAAATTTGACAATGAATGGATCAGGAGGACAGGATCTCAGAAACTTGAGAGTTGGACTAATCATTTGCAAGGATGCACTTTCACCAAAGACTAGTATGAGCAAATTCTACAAATGTTGAATCAAGTTTCAGCCTCTACTAATGCTAGAGAATCTTCTGGATCTAATGCCAATATGACAAGTAAAGCTCTATTAATATCATAAAATAGTGAGGTTTGTATTATAGGTACTAGAGCCACCAATCAATATGGTGTCTAATATTGAAATTTTGTCTAAAGATTCTCTAATGCAAACAAAAAGACCTAAGAAGGTGTATTCGCAAAACGGTGATATTTCACAGGTTACTCACAGAGGATCTAGTTTAATTTCACCTAGAAGTGTGCTCACAAGTGTGTTTCATGTGTCGCAGTTTAAATACAACTTCCTGTCTGTCAGCAAAGTTACTATTGAGTTAGGATGCTCAGTCATTTTCTTCACTCAATTTTGTGTATTCCAAAATTCAGTAGAAGGGTCAAGGATATTGGTAAAAAGGAGGGAGGGTTATATCTGCTACTAAAATTACTAACAACGGGAGAAGAAGTAAAATCATCATCATTGTTGTGAAGGAAAAGATGCAACCATAAGTAAAGAATGAAGAAGTTGATGGGGGACTATGGAATAAGAGACTTGGTCATGTGTCAATTGGAGTAATGATCAAGCTGTTGAATATAAATAAACAAGAAATTAAAAATAAATTGGACAATTGTATAGTATGTCCACATGCAAAACAGACAAGATTAGCTTTTTCTACTAATAGTATAAAAATAGTGCGTTGTTTTAATTTGATTCATGTAGATCTATGGGTCCTTATAAGATACCTACTTTTGATGGGAATAAGTACTTTGTTACTATTGTGGATGACTTTACTAGAATAACAGGTGTTTCTGTGGAAAAACAAGTTTGATGTGTGTGTATATCTACAACAGTTTCATCAATTTGTCTAAACTCAATTTGGTAAAACAGTAAAAGACTAAGATTATATAATGATACTGAGTTTGTGAATTCTATTTGTGATACATTGTCCAAATAAATACGAATTTTACATAAGTGATTTTGTTCTTACACTTCTCAGCAGAATGGAGTAGCTACGAGAAAACACAGACACATTTTAGAAATCACAAGAGCTCTAAGATTGCAAGTTATGAATCCTATAAGATTTTGGGTATTGTGTATGTTAGCTATTAGGTATCTCATTAATAGAATTTCAAGTCCAGTAATTGATAATCATTCTCCATATGAGATTATTGTTACACCCCAAAATTTTTTTTGATGATTATTTGATGGTTATATGTCATATTAAGAGAATTATGGGTTGTATGTTTTTCGTAGGTGAGGAGGGAAACATGTGCAAAGGGAAAAGCGAAGAGTATGTGAAGTTTGTAAAAAAAGATCAATTTAAATGGATATATATCCAAATATATAATGATTCAGAAGTCCCATAATATATCAAATGAAAGGTTTTTTATTCTGGTTTACAGTGAAAAAAATCGCTCATCAATCAGAGATCGGAGTAAACAATTATGCTCGTTTGAAGACAGCACTGTCGGCTGGAAAAGCGCCCATGCGCGCGGGCGCCGAGACAGGAAGGCAGCAGGAGCGCGCGCAAGGGCACGTCGCACAGTCGCTACATGTGGCATTGCCCTGCCCACCTATATGAAGTAATTTTGAGCTAAAAAGCTCATTTCTACTCCGTTTCACCTCATTTTATTTTTTAAAATTCTTAGAATTAAAATCCCTATCACATGGTGAAAAGATATCCTAGGTAAGAAACTTCACTCTTGTCTCTTTTTGGGCTTTGGGAAGAGATCCTTGGAAGAAAGTCATGGCTTGTTGTTGTCTTATTGTTGATTGTGGTGTTGCTGCATTTTTAGCTGGTTCTAGGGAGAGGAAAGAGTAGGAGTCTACACCTACTTTAGCTAATAACATCTCCAAGAAAGGGTAAGTAATTCCCTTTTTGATTTCTTTGAGTTTATGAAGTTATAACTTGGAGAATGTCATAGTATTTTGTTGTTGTTTCTTTGTGTGTTCTTGTGGAAAGTTGCTGCCCAATTTTTTTAGAACTTTGGTGAAGTGAAGTATCTGCTTGTTGTGTTTATAAAATGGACTTGGAAGGAGCCTTAAGGAGTAAGCTTGAAAAGAAGATTTTCGGCAAAATTAGAGTCGATGTGCCAAGGTATGTAAAGGCGTCCCTTTCCTTATTTTTCAATCATGAAACTAAGTCATTAAAAGGATCAATATTCCAATGTTTTAAAAATCATATTGAGGCATGTATGATTCTATCCAAAGGGTTTGAAGTACTTGGCATAAAGCTTGAACCGTTAAGAATGGTTGAAGCGAACAAATGTGAAGCGAAAGACGTAATTTTTATATGATTGTTGTCGTAGTTGTAAATCGAGTTTGAATTCCCCTTCACATGGGAACCGTGAGCTAGTCCTTTGCAGTATATTGTATATGTGATATTGAATATATGTTAAGATCTGGTCACTTAGCAAAATTGGTAAGAAATGCTAAGACGACAACATGTGATCGAACTTAAGCTAAGAAGATGATGCTAGGCTGATTGAGGGTAAACGAGCTTATTAAAATGATGTTTTCATAATATGGTTATTCCCTCCTATATGTTTATGTTTTAAAGTTCTTAAGGTAAAAAGGAGATTTTATGTTTCCCCTCCTTAAAGCTAAGCAAGCGTCGCGCAACGAATAAGCTAAGTCGATAGATGTTAACGAGGAAAGCGTGGCTAAGTTTTTAATTGTTTTGTGAAATTATAAAGAGGGAAGATAAGAGTAAATGTTAGACCTTTTAAGGTAATATGTGAGTAATATGATCTCTACCCATAATTTCTTTCTAGAACCTTTGAACAACGTTAAAATATAAGCAAGACGAAGTTTAGCAGATAAAGTTGTCAATTAGGTAAAGAAGTAAGTGCGTATAAGAATTGATGGAATAGTGAACACGAGGGTAAAGACTTGAGTGTAGAGTGAATAATGTTTGGCAAAGAAGTTCGGATGAATAAAGAAAGTAGAGCTAAATGTTGTTAAATTAGATGATACAGGTTACGATTGTGAACAAGTTAGGCAAACAGCTAGGACTACTAACCCTGCTCTAAAGACATTTAGTAAAAGAGTTATAAATAAAGTTGTTTCTGTTCAGTATGTGTTAATTTGATGAATGGCCAGTAAAGTATTAACTTCTTATGAAATGATTAGAATCGAATTGTTTTTTCTTGAGATAGTAACTCAAGTTAAAGAGAAGTTTTTTGTTATGTTTTCAAATGATTATGTTAAATTATCCATTCTATGTGTTGAAATTATTTTTCAAGTTTGAAAAGGGTAATCCTAGGAGATTCTAAGCCACTTATAATTATGTAAGCTTTTTTAAGCTCCATAGATAATTGCACATTTGTGTATGTCAATCTAGAATTGTCTGAATTATAGTTATAAGTCCTTATTTGCCTATAAGGCAACACTTAGAGAGTTGCTCAAGAGTTCCCAAGTTACAGAGCTCCAAGTCTCAAATCCTTAAGTTATGTCTTCACGTCCCTATGTTATGTTGAAATGTGATATGCTAATCTAAGAAGTTTCCAGGAAATCATATTTCGAGAATCATGTTAATGTCTCAGTCAAGTATTTGAAGCTGCATACAAGTCATTATAAGAATTTCTGATAAGAAGTCTAAATGTATATGATTTTCATGTTATAACATACAGTTGAATTCTTTCAGTTATATTCAAATCATACATCCATATGTTTAGCTCTTGTTGAGTTATCATTTGAATTTCCTAAATTCAGAGGAGAGATTCTCCCATATACCAATGTTCGTAATGTCTAAGTAAGTATAAGCACATGCTATGATACTAATCAGTGGCTTCTTTCATGATTATGATTGAGATATTTTTATTTTATCCTGGTATGGTACACCGGCTGGAGATATTTTTATTTTACCCCTGTATGGTACACCGGCTGGAGATATTTTTATTTTACCATGGTATGGTACACCGGCAGGAGATATTTTAATTTACCTCGGTATGGTATACCGGCTGGAGATATTTTTATTTTACCCTGGTGTGGTACACCGGCTGGAGATATTTTATTTTACCCTGGTGTGTACATCAGTTGGAGGCATTTTTACATGAATTTTATGATCGACTGGCTGCCGACATTACATTATAACTTTGCTTGTGCATTACTTGGTTGCATTTGCACTACAGTATTGAGTTATTGTCAAGTTTCAGTTTCCAAGATTTCAGATTGTTACTATTCCTTATTTCTGGCGCAGTTATCAGTGCTATATTATATGTTTACAGTTTTCAACCTTACATACCAGTATATTTCATTCGTACTGACGCTCCTTCACTCGGGGACCTGCGCTCGTGCCGCAGGTGTAGGTAGAGGCTGGGATTGCCAGTTACAGTAGCGGTTCATGAGATCAGCGTATGTATTGCTATGCTCCTTTCTTCCTGAAGCTAGGGCTTAGTTATTTCAGCTTGAGTTTATAGTTACAGGTAGGTCGGAGCTCCGTTCTGACCATCAGTTCAATTTACTCATTAGAGGCTTTGTGGACTTAGTATGTGTAGTATTATTCAGTTTGTGGCCTTGTCGGCTTTTCGTTGCTTAGTTTTAGCATACTCATGCCCTTATTAGCATTTCAGTTATTTATTTGCGGTAGTTGAGACCTTATGGGTCCAGATTTTACTCCAGTTGATTGTGAAAGGTGGCCTGGAAAGCCTAGGCGTTACAGTTACAGATGTTATATAGTTGGCTTCCCGGTCAGTTAGGTATCGGGGCCCAGTTGCGCCCTCCCCCAATTTTGGGGTGTGACAACTTTATGGAAAGAAACCATCCTTGGATCATCTCAAAGTTCTGGGATGTCTTGTATTTGCAAAATTTTACACAACAAGACAAAATGATTCCCGGAGAAAGGGCTACAGTAGCTAGGCTGGTTGCAAAAGGTTATAATCAAAAGGAAGGAGTAGATTATTTAAAAAAACCCTTTTCACTAGTTGTAAACTGCCACAGTAAGAACAATTTTAGCAGCAACTACTTCAAGACAATGGCATATACATCAAATGGATGTATACAATGCATTTTTACAAGGATATTGTCTAATAATATGTATATGTCTCTACCACAAGGCATTACCGACCACGGGGAGAAGGTGAGTAGGTTGGTCAAGTCCTAGTATGGACTCAAATAGGCCCCAAGGCAATAAAATACAAAGATTACTAAAGACTTACTCAAGCTCAAATTCAAGTAGAATCAACTAGATTACTCATTGTTTGTCAGAAATTCTGTTGGAGGAATATTCATTATACTGGTCTATTTCGATGACTTGCTAATTACCGGAAGTTCCATGAAGCTGATTGAGTTTGCTAGGATACTTAATATTTTATCTTTATATTGAGTTTTCTAGGTCCAAAATGAGAATTATTATGCATCAAAGAAAGTATGCCTTTGTGCTTGTTTTACAAATTGGTCTGTCATTTGCTAAACCAACTGGAATTCCAATAGATATCAATGTCAAATGACTTTAACATAGGTTGAAGAGGTATACCTAAAGAACCAGACTGATGAGGATCCTCCAATAAATCAAGCAATATATCAAAGATCGATAGGAAAACTGTTGTATCTCACTATGACTAGGCCAAATATAGCATTTGGAGTACAAAACTTGAGCCAATTTCTACAACTGCCTAAAGAAATTACTCATGAAAGCTACCTCAAGATTGTGAAATATGTAAAGAAACAGTCTGGATAAGGAATCTTTTTATCCAGCAGCACAAACATACTTGTACCAGCCTATTCTGATGCAGACTGGGCTGCTTGTCCAATCACTGGGAAGTCTTTCACAGTGTTCTTGATCAAGATAGGAGAATTACTTGTCTCATGAAAATAAAAAAAGCAAACAACTATATCCAAGAGATCATAAAAATGAGAACACAGAATCTTGGCAATAACTGGCTCAAAAATAGTCTGGCTAACAAGAATCTCGAAGGAAGTAGACGCAAAATTCAAACTTCCTATTGAGGTATACAATGATAGCAAAGTAGCAATTAAGTTACCTACTAACCCTATATACCATGAAAGGATAGAACACATAGAGATCGGTTGTCACTTTACGAGAGAAAAACTACAATAAGGACTTATTATGATCAATTACATCCTTGCGCAACCAACCAGCAGATATTCTTCTAAAGCCATAAATCGAGCTCAACATGAGTATCTACTATCCAAGATAAGCATTTTGGACATCTTCTTACCACCTAGCTTGAGGGGGAATATTGGTGGATGAAGAAAAAGAGTAGTTAAAGTTGTTGGAGAAAAGTTAGTTATGGAACTAATAACTACAATTAGTAATTAGTTACTTAGAGATTCTGTTTTTTGCCTTCTCTACATATTGGCTATATATACTCATTTCAAAGAGTTGTATTATGCCAAAAAAAAAACACTAAGAAGAAAAATCAATGAAATCATTATACTCTCCATTCATTCACTCTATCATTTTCTATATTTATTACTAAAAATAATAACAAGTCAATTCCTAACTAAGTTATCATGTTCTTCGCAATTAGCGAATTTGGGGTTAGGTTGAGGCTCTTCTTTCTATTTGTTATGGTTTCACATGGGGGATCTTCTTCGAAAATATCAACAATCATCAATGCTTGCATGAGTTGAAGAATTTGTGTCCTCCAAATAAGGTAGCACGGTATTTTCAACTTCATAGCGCAAATAGAAATAAGTTGATGGAGAGAAGAGGGTGAAAGGACTAATGTAGTGTTTGAAGATAAAGACATGGTTACTATGAACGAGAAAGATCTTTTAGGATTATTTTAATTCGAGTCTAAAGCCTTGATACCATGAAGAAAACTATATTTAGATCATTGTTTAACAAGTTAAGCTCTTTCTCATAGAGAATTACCCAACATGGAGTACTTATATATACATGTCAAGGAGGAGTCCTATTGCTAGCACATAATTCTAGTCTTTGTATATGTAATTGTGTTTACTCTATCTTTTCTAAACTAATATTATCTCTAACAATTACATATTCAATACACTTCAACATAGGCATTACAAATATCATCAGAACACAGCTTGCACTTAACCACATGACCAAGCCTAACTAGATTGTCTTATAAAATTAAAGTTAAAATGACATAAGGAAAAGATTAAGGGGAGAAAGATATAAAGATACAATAGTTCATAGTGAGAACTGAATTCTAGCTTGTAAAACTTGTATATTAGAGATTTAGAAGTGTGCCCTTTTTCCCTATTCTATCTACCAAGGGTTGATTTAACAAATATTTCTTTTTAGGTCACAATTTATATTCTATTTTTATTTTAAAGTTGTGCAAATATATCTTTGAAAAATTATTTTTTCGGACAATGTTAGACCTCGATCTAGTATTTACTCAATAACTACTCAATTTTACAAATAAAATATGAGATTGTCGTTTAATGTTTGTAATAATTTATAGAAGTTTAGATCAAAAATATTCTAACAATTGTTTCTCAAAGAAATTTTCAGTTTGCTCAAAAGGAATCTTTCGACCAAAATCTAAATGATCATAAGTTGCAAGAAAAAATAAAAGATGACCATTTACTAAATAATTATCTCAAAAAGCACCAACCTAAAAAATTCCGTCTACTCAACCTCCTCACTTCCCACAAAAAAATTAGAAGAATTAACCAAATGGAAAATAAAAATATTGCATCATAAGCCGACATTTGCTCTGTATTTTATCAAAATGAATCTTCAAATTTTTAGCTAGCTTAGTCTACTCCTCACTTTTTGTCTCTAATACTGTCTGAAAAATTTGTACAAAATTAATATATCAACAAACAAAAAACTAATGATATATATTTCAAAGTAAAATATGAATAAAAATTGCATACCCAAATTCAAATTCAACTCTGTAAGGCATAAGAAAGGATCTGCCGATTGATCATTCGCTGCATAACTTGGATCATGGAGATGGTTACGAATTAGTCTGCACCACTAATTTTGCATTTCAATGCGTTAAAATAAAGAATATTCTAAGCACCCACATATCCACTTCCTCAATTTTTGAGATAGACTAGTAAAAAAACAACAACATCTAAAATGGAACAGATAAAGTATTATGATTATGTTCTCTGTAAATCTCTTATCATACTGGTACTTGATAGAGCATTTGGGTATTGACGATTACTCTCCATGGATTCTCTCTCAATGAGTTCTCTCTGCATTCATATCATAAAATAATATAAAATAATAGAAGTATATTATTATACGTTTTTGAACAATTACACAAATAAATATTTTCACATTATGATAATCATTTTAAAAAAGAAATTACTAGCATAAATTAATTTTAAAATCTTGATATATAAATTTGGGATTTGACATATACTCCTGAAAGCGAAAAGGATTCACACATTAGTTTTGGTATTCTTCCTCTCCTGTAGCTTGCTTTCAATTATTTAACATAAAAATATAAGTTTTCCAATAATACTAACAAATCTTTTACAGTACTTTCATCACTCCAATTTATTTGGTATAATTTGATTCAACAGAAAAAAATGGGGAACTAAAGGAAAAAAAATTAAAGTTTGTGGATTTTTGGACATGTTTTAGTACTTGTATAACTATAATAACTTTTGATACTTGTCATTTTAAATATGTCATAATATTTCTTTTATTGAAGCTTCTCATTAAATATAAAATCAAAAGTTTAAAGTTAATTATTTTGAAATATAAATATATTTCCTTTATTTGGATGAACTAATAAAAAATAGTATCAAATAAATTAACACAATGAAAATAATATTAACGATAAAAAGAAAACTAAAAATATTGGACCATCACAGTAACGACTCCTCCTATCGTCATGGGATGGTTAGGGCCTTAACACCCTTTAGAGTTCCCATAGTAGAAGTGAGTTAATAAACACTCAAAAATGAGGTGGTCTAAAAACTGAAATGTGATTAGACTTGATTGAATTTTCATGTGTTGTATTCTGTTAGGGGATGATCTAGTGAACTAGACCTCCATAGGCAATTCTAAGACTACGAGGGGGGAAATAAGTCAAACACCCCCTCTAGCCTAAGTGTTGGTGGGAAGGTGCTGAGTAAATGTTATTGAGATTTTGAAGTTGGGGAATGGTCTGCATGCAAGAAATGGACGCTACTGATTATAGGGGACTGTTGCAGTAAGACTGTCACCACGGCTGGAGTCCTACTGCAACGGACCAGGACAAATATCATCAGATCCACTGTGACAGCGTCTTGGGCACTATAGCGGGTTTGCTGCAATGAAAGTCTGACCATTGAAGTGGACAAATGGAATTAGTAAGTGGGTTTTAAATGAGATTTCAGGGGTTTACCCCATTATTTCAAAACACGATCGGTGAGAACTAAGAAAAAGCCCCCAAGTGTAGAGCAGTTTCCTTTCTCAAAGGTAAGAATCTTAGTCAATTCTCCTTACTTTGATGCCTTAACCTCGTAGATTCTAAAGGGGACCTATAATGGTGGAAATTCTAGGTTGAAAAATTCTAGAACTATGAGAGTAGGGAAAATTGGTAGGGTGTTGAAGGTTGTTGATTCCTAGGTTAGTGAGCAAGTAATTATTACCTCCTAGGGTGAATGTGATGGTGCTAGTTTATCATTACTAAACTTGGAGACCTAGAGTTTGGTATAAGTGGGAAATTTAATGTTAAAACTAC
Source organism: Datura wrightii (assembly GCA_035772735.1). NCBI lineage: Eukaryota > Viridiplantae > Streptophyta > Magnoliopsida > Solanales > Solanaceae > Datura > Datura wrightii. The sequence goes on from JASDFA010000008.1 coordinate 100,200,730, forward strand.
TTGAAAGAGGGTTTCAAAAATAGAAACCCCATGAACCGGGGTTGAATGATCATGGTAGGATTAGATTGGGATGATTTACTCGTGAGTAATGATTAGAACCCTATCAAACAGATAGAATGAGGGAGAGGTTGAACTTCCAAAACCTTTGTTTCCCGATATAGACTATTGATTCTCCATTAATCTTTTGTTCTAGATTTTGCACGTTCGAGTGCAGAGGAAAGAAAAGGCTCCAGCGGAGTAACTTCAGATTCCCACATTTCAATCAAGGTAGGTTATGATTTAGAAGGAGTTAGACTTTGGATAATGTCTTGTATTATATGGAATGACTATGTGTGAATTTGGTCTCCAAATATTGCTTGTTGTCATAATCTTTTGTTGAATTCTATATTGAATGATTTTCCATGATTAGTTATTAATGTGATGTGGAAATTTGATGCTGAGAGTTATTTCTATTCATTCTATTGTCTGAACATAATCCCTGAGTTCTTAGAATATTTGAGTTAAGGTAGGGAAATTGTCACGACCCAAATTAGGATCATGATTGGCGCTAAGGGATAGAACCCCAAAGCAAGCCGTAACAGAAATTTTACAAAAAATCGAATAGAGTTTCCTCTGTTTTTGAGCCTATACAATTTTTTACCTAGCTAAAAAATCCACAAGAAATCCAATAATATCACCAACATTCTATTCGAAATGTCACAATACCAAAATTCATCTCCAAATACGATAATAAGTCTAATACTACTCACAAGTCTATCATAACAGAAGGATATTCATGTCACTAATGAAATAACTATGGAGCGACTCTAAGAGTTCAAAGAAAAATACCATAACAATTAAATAAGTCCATGCCAGAGAGAATAATTGCGAGGCTCACCAAAAATTTGTCAACTTGAACTCTTTAGGTAACAAATTCCTCACCAACGTCACCTTCTGACTCTGAAAAAAATATAGCGGGGAGTGAGTCGCTAGCTCAGTGAGTAATAACACTTAACCACAATCATTTTTAACGGGGACAAGTTAAAAACATACTAGTAAGACAATAAGAAAATATCATGAAATAAAATGTCTTTTGACAGAAGGCAACAATAATCGCTCATGTTTGTTTCATGTAAGCATAAATCAATTAACCATTTACTAATAAAATCGTAAATACTATCATATCAAATCTGATGTGTTGGGAGGTTTCCAAGGATGAATCATGTAATCGGTGTGGCTCCCTACCTTGAGAGATAGCCAATAACTATATGCTAGTTCTACCTTCCCACTAGCGAGGGCTGTAACGGTAATTAGTAAATACAAGGTGCACCAGGTCTAACAAACCCGTCGGTAGCTACAGGATCCATCAAGGTCTACTCCCATTTATACTTTTATTTGTAAATCATAAATACTCATATGAAAGCATTCTCACACTCGTATAGGGAACTTAAGTTCTTATAAAATCATGTATTTTCTTTTCGGTAAGGATAATCATCTCAAGTAACAGTAAAACATGTTTAGAAATTGTGAGAACATCTAAAATAACAGTAAACATATCAAATAAATATTTCCGTACCATATCAAGTAAAATACTTGTTCCACATGCAATTTCAAAGCATTCGGTAACATATTACTTGTAAAATCATGACAAATCATGCAGATCGTGAAAACACAAATTGCGATAAGGTTACTACTCACTGTACTTGTGTTGAAGTATCAACTCGTTGCCTCAAGAACACAGTATGACCTCATTCGATCAATCTATATCCATTTCATATCAATCTCATGTTAGTTTTCTCATTTAGGTTAATTCATAGCCTTTGAATCGGATATTCCGATGAAAGCGGATTCTCTTTCCGTCCCTCGTCATCGAGAGGTACTAATTGAAAATATCCAATCCTCAGAATTTCAATTTTAACCATCAATACCTAATTAAAATTACTAATGCAATGAGTAATTTAATTTTTCAAAATCTACAAAATTTTAGCTAATTAATATAATTTATTTCGTACAATTCGTACCCAAATTTCTCTAAATTTATGCTTTAAGCAAACTAAAATAACTTTCATGTCCATTCTATTTTCTTTGGGGTATGCCAAAATATAATACTTTACCATCCAATCTTCTAATGTACTCACTCAATTCATGAGAATTTAATAGATTCTTCCATTTTTTCTAACCCTTGATTCTTAAACTCTCAACCCCAAATTCGATAGTCATGGGTTATATGAATTAAATCTATAAATTAAGTTGAGAGATTTACCTTTTTCTTCTCCTTCTCTCTAGAACTATTTATCCATCGTTTTGAATTACCTCCTCTTCATGCTCCCTTTATGGATAATTAGTGCTCACTCTCTCACGTTGTTTTTTTCCTCTACTTCAGCCTCTTTCAGTAGAAGCCCTTGCTTCTTTTTTCTTTCTTTTGTTTATTGTTTCAGCTGAAGGCTGCTTTAGCCCTCATGCTCTCTTTTAAATATTCTGTTCTATGTAATTGGGCCTTGTCCCACAGATGCCCTTTCCCTCTTTTTTAACTAAATAAATTTGTTTTTTAAATGGGTATTACATTCTTCCCACTTTAAGATATTCGGTCCCTGAATTTAACACAAGTACATACATGTAGCCTGGAACAAGTGAGGGTACTTGACTCGCATATCATTTTCTGACTTTCAAGTAGCTCCTTCAACTAGATGGTTCCTCCATAAGACTTTCATAGATAAAATTTTCTTTGACCGCAACTTCCTTACCTGCCTTTCCACAATAGCCACTAGATCCTCCTATGTCAACTTTTCATCAAGCTGTATAGCCTGTACCTCAAGCATACGAGAGGAATCTGATATGCATTTTCTTAACATAGAGACATGGAATAATGGATGGATAAAAGATATCTCATGAGGAAGTTCCAAACGACATGCTACTTCTCCTACCCGGTCAAGTATCTCATATGGTCCTATAAAACTGGGGCTCAATTTTCCCTTTTTCCCGAATCGCATCACATCTTTCATAGGGGAGACTCGCAAGAAAACCTTATCCCCAACTGTGAATACTAAATCTCTCCTTCTCTTGTCCGCATAAGACTTTTGTCTATTTTGAGCTGTGAGCACGCTATGTCTAATTAATTGTACCTTGTCAATAGCTTCTTGCACCAAGTCTGGTCCCAACATATTTGCCTCTCCAACTTTGAACCATCCGATAGGAGAAGGACATCATCTACCGTACAAAGCTTCATATAGGGCCATCTGAATGCTTGACTAAAAGTTGTTGTTGTAGGAAAACTCAGCTAAAGGTAGATAAGAATCCCAACTACCACCAAAATCAAGAATACAAGCTCTCAACATATCCTCCAAGATTTGTATAGTCCGTTCAGACTGCCCGTCTGTTTGCGGATGAAATGCAGTACTAAGATCTACTCGTGCACCCAATTCTTCTTGGAAGGATTTCCAAAAGCGTGAAGTGAATTGTGATCCACTATCAGAGATGATGGATACTGGAACTCCGTGGAGTGGAACGATTTCATTCATAAATATTTGTGCGTATTTCACTCCACCATATGTAGTTTTTACCGAGAGGAATTGTGTTGATTTTGTTAGTCGGTCTACAATTACCCATACAGAGTCATAACCTCTAAGGGTTTGTGGTAGCCCAATCAAAAAATCCATAGTTACTCTTTCCTATTTCCACTCTGGAATTTCGATCTATTGTAGTAGTCCTGCGGGTCGCTAATGTTCAGCTTTAACCTGTTGACAAGTCAAACAACTAGAAACAAAGTTAGAAACATCTTTCTTCATACCTTCCCACCAGTAAAACTGTTTTAGGTCAAGATACATCTTAGTGGAACCAGGGTGTATGGTGTATCTAAAGTTGTAAGCTTCTTCAAGGATAATTCGTCTCAACCTATCTACGTCTGGTACACATAACCGATTACCTAGTCGCAGAACATCATCACATTCAACAATCATCTTTTTATTTTTACCAATTATGACCTCATCTCTGTATTAGCATAATTTCCCATCCTCATATTGAGTGGCCTTTATGTGCTCTGCTAGTGAAGATTTTTCTTGCACACAAGCAATGTATCTGAATTTTTCACCCGAAATATGTCACATGTGCCTTCGAGTTTATGCATCTCCTTCGCTAACAATCTCTTTTTAGGAGCTATTTGTGCCAAACTGCCCATAGATTTTATACTCAATGCATTTCTATCCACTGACGATGTTGAAGATTTAGATCTCTCTGTTGGAAAATGTACTTCAAGCTCTTATGATCAACATAAATCTCACAAGTTACGCCATATAAGAAATGCCTCCAAATCCTAAGAGCAAATACTACTGCAGCCCTCTCTAAATCATGTGTGGGATTGTTTTTCTCATGCTTCTTCAACTTTCTTGAAGCATAGGCTATAACACGACCACCTTGCATGAGAGCACATCCTAATCCCACTCTCGAAACATCATAGAAAATTGTGAATCCTTCAAAACCTGATGGTAAGGCTAATATCGGTGCAGTGGTCAAACATATTTTGAGTTTATGAAAACTCTGCTCACATTCTTCTATCCACTGGAATTTCACATTTTTCTATGTTAACTTGGCCAATGGGGTTGCTATTTTGGAGAAATCTTGCACAAAGCGCCTGTAGTAACTTTCCAAACATAAAAAAGCTATGAATTTCTGTAGGTGAAGTAGGTCTAGGCCATTTCTGTACTGCTTCTGTCTTTTTAGGATCCACCATGATTCCATCTTTGGATACAACATGCCCCAGAAATGCTACTGATTCTAGCCAAAATTCGCACTTTGAGAACTTGGCATATAGTTTATGTTCTCGTAATGACTGCAACATAGTCTTCAGATGATTCTCATGTTCTTTCTAGCTACGAGAATATATGAGGATCTCATCAATAAATACTATCACAAACTTGTCTAGTAATAGCTTGAACACCCTATTCATTAAGTCCATGAATGCAGCTGGAGCATTTGTCAATCCGAAAGGCATCACTAGGAACTCCTAGTGTCCGTACCTAGTCCTGAATGTTGTCTTGGAAATATCTTCTTCTCTTATCCTAAGTTGATGATAGCCAGTCCGAAGATTAATCTTCAAGAAGTGGACAGCTCCCTACAACTGATCAAACAGGTCATCTATACGAGGTAAAGGATACTTGTTATGTATTGTTACCTTGTTTAGTTTCCTGTAGTCGATGCACATTCTTAGAGACCCATCTTTCTTCTTTACGAACAGTACTGGTGCACCCCATGGTGATACACTCGGTCTAATAAAATTCTTATCTAGCAAGTCCTGCAATTGTTGTTTTATCTCCCTCAGCTCCATCGGTGCCATACGATATGGAGGTATAGATATTGGTAGTGTCTCAGGTTTTAAATCAATACAGAAATGTATCTCTCACACTGGAGGTAACTCTGGAAAATCCTCAAGAAATACATCATAAAATTCTTTTACCAATGGTACCTTCTTTTTCACGACTCGAGAGTAGACCCGGATCGTAGAAACGAGACAAGGAACCCCGAAAGGCTTCAAGTCGACCCATGGCATAATCATCACATACACTTAACATAAGAAACATCTAGCATCATGAACAAGCAGAAGAAATGACAACAAAATAATATAAGCCATAATGACACTTTAATAACATTTAAATACAACACTGAATCTATCTAACAAGTTTGAAAACCTTCTACCAAATTGATGAGTTGCTGGGACAAGCCCCATGCTAACTCCCAAATTCTAAAAACTGAAACATAATAAAAACAAGAATATAAATCATGTCCTCGGAAGATGAGGACTAACCACTAATAGCTGGAAGAAGGAGAAGCGTACCAAACCACGCGGCTGAACCAGGAGACCTGAATCTATATCATGAAATGATATAGCACAAGAAGCGTGTGATCAGTACTTGAAATGTACTGAGTATACAAAAAGCATAACTAAACTAACTCATAATATGTATACAAGAAGGAAGTAATGTAAAACATATGAATAGCAATATAATTGAAATTAGATACAACAGCCTTATATGAGATTCACATTTTCATATCATTATAACAACATTATAAGGGCATGCATTGTTATAGATCAATTGATGCACAAAAGCAGTAATCAAAAATGATATAGAGATGCAATGCCGTGACTAATATCATGAGGGTCCATGACTGTTTCAGGGGGAGTCCCTGACTGTCGAAGGGAGCATCCCTAACTATCAAAGGGAAACATTATCATCTAAAGAGAATCCCTGACTGTCGAAGGGAGAGAAAGCTCTGATATAGAGAGTAACTGGCGGACTAGAGAAGACATACTCCACTAACGACTAAGAGAAGACATACTCCACTAACGACTAAAAGAAGAAATACTCCACTAACGACTAAGAGAAGACATACTCCACTAACTATTAAGAGAAGACATACTCCACTAATGACTAAGCTAATCTAATTTACTACAGCTAATCAGAGACAAGAACACTCACCACTTTCATCATGCAATACTCATCTTTAACAAGATTAGAATTATATTATAATAGGCATAGGCTCAACAAGTTGACATATTAGTCACAGGCCGTAACATCACGATTTACGTCGTCACAGAGCCAATTCATCATTAGCTCTAACCTCTCACCCCAAACGAGCATGCTATAAATTTGTACTAGCATTATTCTATCCTGGCATTTCAATTCCAAACTCACCTCATTAAATAGATAATATAAGATCATACATGGTTTATGAAATTCAACTCATACTCTATCTAGATGCATGACTTCGTTTATTTAGGTCTACAAACATTCCACATACTTGTCATAATCACTCCTTTTATGAACTCTTTAGCCACGGGTGCTTTAGATTCTAAGATTTTATGAAAATAATTTTAGTAAGAAAACAATATAGAATCCACCCAAGCTTTATAGTTCAACAATATAGATGCAATCTAGTCATGCCCAATCAATTCAATCGAAAACATGGTGATTATAGCATAATTTACTTCCAATTACTCAAGCCCACAACTCCTACTAAACCCAACATGGTCATCAATATCATAATAAATTCATTGGGGTTAATCATATAATATTTCCACATTTCCATCATGATCATGAATTTGTAAGATAATCAGGAGAGAAATAAACAATTCTCATTCAATACTCGAATCAATTTGGGAAGAACATACTACACACATACATACTCAACCCATATTTAATAATTCAAGATAACCCATCAATAAATAATCCAATTAAATTCATAATGGAAGTAGGCATTAGCATTTAAGAGAAATAAAGAAGAATTTACCCTTTTTACAAACCCTATATCATGCTTCTCTAGATTTATCGTATTCGGGTATTTAAAAAAAATATTTTTGGGACACAAGGATGGAAAAGTATCCTTGTTGAAAGACCCGCATACCTGGTAGACAAAAATCCCAATTGATTTACACCTTGAAGCCTTGAAGAAATCCCTTGAATCTTGAAAGAATGGAGGTAGAAGGGTTTGGGGGAGTGTTTTTGAGAGAATGAAAGATTAGGTCTAGAAAATCCCTTAAAACGTCCCCAAACTTTCCCTAAACAACATCACTTAAGAACTGAGAGCATAGGATTTTACCTAAACACCTCTGAGAAAATTTAAAAATCTGGCCGAACTGGAACCCACGACTCACCTGACGAGTCGTTGTTACACCAAACGACTCGTTAGGTGCACTCATCAAGTAAACTGGAAATTCCTTTAAAACCAAAGCTTCTCCCTCCTAAAGACTAACTTGACGAGTCGTTACCACCCTAAACGACTCATCACATCCATCTGTTATGAACACTGTCTAAGGCTTCCCCATCCTCCACCCGACGACCAACATGACGAGTCTTTGCCAGGCTAGACGACTTGTCAGGTCATCCATTGCCACCGCCTCCCTGCCTCCCATACCACGACAATACACGATGACTCGTGGTATCCTACCATGAGTCGTTAAGTACCCCATTCTGAGATATTCTTGCCAGTTTTCTACACTTTTCTAATTAAACTCCCGGGTCTTAATCTTAGGCCCTTTTCCAAGGTATTACAATATCTCCCCCTTGGGAACATTGGTCCTCGATTGTTGGTTGAACATGCTGAAAAGATCGAGATGAAGTGGATACCCAACTAGTCAATTAATCATAGCTAAGCACCAACGAAGTATCTGACTCCGGACCAACCCTAATCACCAAATCTGAAAATTCACATCTAGAATACGCACCATGACTTAAGGAAAACTAAAGAACTTGAAACCAGCATAGAACTAGAGAAAACACCAAAAAGAATTCTTCCCCCTTCTTTGGTCCGGCACGAAACTGATATAGACTAAACTTTCGTTCTCAAATCACTTCTCAATACTAAGTTTTATTCACAATATCTAATCTAACTGAGAGTAAGGATTTCATAAGCACGAGTTATTCCCGATGTCAAAACTGAGCACATACATGAGATAGCCTGGTTCTACTAAACCTACTAAGCAACTTTTATAGACTAAGTTCGAGCTAACTACACCGGAAAATATGAATTAGCATACATAACTGATTCATAACATGAAAATGAGCAATAAGGACTCACAGGGAAAAACTAGCTTCACTGACCGAAACAGTTACCTCTAAACCCCGGGAATCTGCACATAAGAATACACATAACTCTAATCGAGATACAAGGGAGGTTATCTAAACTTCGAAGAGATCGATATACTGTATCTTCTAGAGCTGGAACTCTTTCTGAGCACTCTCAAGATCAAACTTATTTCACATATTGACTATCTCCCCCTTAGCTTAAAGTCATCATCCTAAGACTTTCGAATCTTTCTTCAAGTCAAGCTAAGCTACGAATTCTTAACTCCTCCTTCATTTCTAACCTTCACCGTGAGCCTTACACTAACAGTTATTCACATCACACACCAACATTCTTTTCTCATCATCACAACTGAACTTCTTATTCACTATAGAGATTGCATCACATAAAGAATGACACAAGATTCATAACATACCTGCGGCCACTACCGGCACCTTGCCCTTATCCTGATGGGCTGAAATAACATAGGAGCGGTTTTGACAATGCCCGCCACCTGGATGAGAGGATGCACCCTGTTGAAATGGGCGTGCTATTGGAGCTGCTAAAGAAGTGGCCGAGAATCTACTTTCGCCTCACTTAGCCGCTGCACAATCTCAGTGCTTATGACCCACCTTGTTGCACCAAAAACAAATATCTGAGCCGGCCATGCATACTCCCAAGTGGTGCTTTCCACACTCACACACAATGGGTACATAATCTCCCTTACTCTGGGCTTATACGGAGTACTGGCTGTCAATGGTGTTGGGGCTGCTGATCTTTGATAGTGGTGTGAGTGATACCCGGTACCCGACCTCTGATTGGAGAACTCTAAGTCTCAAATCCTGGCCCTCTTAGCCTCTCTCTCTTTTTCTTTCACTAGTTCTGCTTCCATCTGTTGAGCAAATATCATCAAGCATGGGAAGTCTATGTCCCGATGCAACATGGCAGTCCTGCATTCTTTGACCAAGGAGTCTGACACTCCATTCACAAATTTTCTTACTTGGGCCCGCTGGTCGGCTACCATTTTCGGTGCATACTTAGATAGCCGAGTGAACTCCAATGCATACTCTTGGACAATCATGTCATTTTGTTTCAAGTTAATGAACTCTGCTACCTTTGCCTCCCTCAATTCAAGAGGGAAAAACCTATCCAAGAACGTGACCATAAATTCATCCCAACCTATGGGACCCGCTTCGATTCCCCGACTGTCTCTCACTGACAATACCAAATGTAAGCAACTCCATTTAATTGGTAGGAGGCTAAATCTACGCTCTCATTCCCCGTCACTCCCATGATGTGAGTAATCTTTTGTATCTCCTCCAAAAACTCATATGGGTTCTCATCCACCTTTGACCCTAAGAATTCGGGTGGGTTCATTCAAAGAAAATCTCTTATCCTTATCGCTGCTTCGTTTCCATTCTGAGGAGCTCGGGCCACCGCCTGCTGGTTAATCGCGGTCAGGGCCTGCGCCAACATTTGAAAGGATGCTCGAAACTCAGCATGAGTAACATGATCATTCATTGGGTCTGCCTGGGCTAATGGTACCTATTGGCGACCGTTGCCACATCTTTTCCCATTCGCTCGTCTAGGAGGCATTATCTGCGAGCGCGTAAAGCATGAGTTAGGGGAGGAACTGTTTAGAGCTTCATACTCTACGCACAATAAGGACTATGAAGAAAAGGGAACATTCCTAAAATTTCTCATAGCCTCTTCGTCATAAGTGTGGCGCGCTTCACCTCCATGAAGAAGACTCTACGTAACGTGGCTTTCAAACACTCTAGGATACCTTAAACCTTTGCTCTGATATCAAGTTTTTCATGACCCAAGAGTAGAAATGGATCATAGACACGGGTCAAGGAACCCTAAAAGGCTCCAAGTCAACCCATGGCATAATCATCGCATACACTTAACATAGAAATATCTAGCATCATGAACAAGCGGAAGAAATGACAAGAAAATGATATAAGCCATAACGACACTTTAATAACATTTAATACAACGCTGAATCTGTCTAACAAGACTGAAAGCCTTCTACGAAATTGATAAGTTGCTAGGACAAGCCCCCAGCTAACTCCGAAAGCCTAAAAACTGAAACATAATAAAAACAAGAATATAAATCACGTCCTCGGAAGATAAGGACTCACCACTAATAGCTGGAAGAAGGAGAAGCATATCTAACCACGTGGATGAATCGGGAGACTTGAATCTATATCATGAAATGATATAGCACAATAAGCGTGCGATCAGTACTTGAAATGTACTGAGTATGCAAGAACGGTAACTAAACTAACTCATAATATGTATACAAGAAGGAAATAATGTAAAACATATGAATAGCAATTGTCACACCCCGCCTTAGGGGGTATGACTGGCACCTGGTGCCCTACTAGGACCTGAACTGCTGGACTGCTAAGCCTGGGCACATCTGGCGCCTGGCTGGCTCTAACTCACATTTCTGGAAACAAAGGGCTATATAACGGTTGTAAACACAGCCCCCGGCCCATTGGCCTATAGCCTCCTGTACCTGTACTAACAGCTGACCAGAAACATGTCAATATAGGGAAACCTATGCGGGCCGACAAGGACACCATGTTGTCTAGTTATCTATAACTTAACCATGAAGTACTGGATAGCTACGTGACCGGCAAGGTCACCACTACTGTCGAACTATGGCCCCACACGGCTAACATAAAGGAAACACAAGTTCTAACAGCTATACAACTGCACGGCCTCACACGACCGGCTCATCTGACCACACGGAAATATATACAGACTGCAAGCCTCTAAGAATAACAATAGAAATGATCGGGATAGGGCCACGACCTACCCGTACTATACAACAAAAGAAAATGAAATACACCTCTGGAATTCAGTTTCCGGATTACAGGAGCTGAATACTCGATCGCTGACAGGAATCACGTGATATCGCTTGCTCATCTATGAGTACCTGCAGGCAAGTAATGCAGCGCCCCACCGGGTGTCAGTACCGCTAGTACTGAGTATGTAAAGCAATAACTGAAAGAAATATCTGAAAATAATAATATAACTGATGAAACTGAAGTAGAAAGAAATAGATTAACTGTCTGATAATGTAAGTCATACCTTCTCTCAATTATACTGGAAGGAGTAGGAGTCATACCTGGAGACGTATCGTTCTACTGCTGATCTACTCGTATCTAACGTAACATGGCATAACATAACATAGCACACATAAACCTTACTCGGCCCCCATAAACCGGGAGGTACAACCAGCACAGAATCTATACCCCTACCCCAGTCATCCCATCTCCTATAAACCCTGTAAGCATCCTGCCGGTCCCCTAGGTATGCACTTGGGCGCGCTGAGCCCCTGACTATAACTGCATCTGAGTCTGGAGGACTCCTGAATCAACACCCGGGCGTATCCGCTCGACAGGGGTGTGTAAGGGCTGATCAAGGCACAAATATGGGGAAAACTGGCATCCCATCTTCGTCCCCTGTGGGATGGCATGCCACTCTGTAGAGCGACGTATCCTCGTCCTCTGGCGGACGAGTCGATACAGCTATCAACCCTGGGGTGGTCATGGATGCTAGGTATTCCAACCCCAAACAATACAACAGTCTCAACTAGTAATACTATCTGCATGTCCCACATACTGAAGCTAATAGTGGTAAAGTATTTGTATATACTATATGCTGAGCTAGTGACAGTAATATGTACGTACTTAACACATGCTGGGGCTGGTAATAGTATATATGTATAAATATAGTCTTCTGCCAGACTACACTGGATCTAATGCTGAACATGATATAGCCTTTCTGCTGAAACTATGTTGTATACTGAGTTTCTATAGTAACATGATTTACTAGTTCTAATATGCTTTCTAGCTTCACTTTAACTTATCGTTCTATTTCTGAGATGTCTTACAGATATTACATTGCTTTACTGGGTTTCAAATGAATACAATGATATCCTAACATTCTGTGTCACATCACATACTGAGCATGCTGTGCAGTTCCTAACACTTATATTAAAATCTATATCGTGCTAGCAAGTCTCGCGCTGATCATAACATGATGTTTCTAATATCGTACCAACATTCGTAACAAACATCATACATGGCTTCTGAATATTCTACTGGCCTTTAAATTACTATACTGTACCAAGATTACTAACTTGCCGAGGAAACTAGCTTTACATACCTTATCCTCGAACTATCCGGCTGTCGGACGAGGCTCGGCCGGTACTTCAACTATTTTCTCCCAACTGCATTCATAAATATGTCAATCAATACTAAATACAGCTTTATTTTAAAGAGCAACGTCACTTTCGATATAGTTTATAGCCTAAACTTAGGCTTATCGAAAGACGGTCGAAAACTCGCTATTTTTCAGAGGTCCAGAAGGGAGAAATATTCACTTCACAGCTAGGAACACATAGACACTAGTTTAGAGCAATTCCACTTACCGTAGCTCGGTAGCTCGACGATTCGTCGGCCGTATTTCACGAAACTAAATCAGTAGGAATGCTCTCTGCTGCTAAATACCTCGGTATTTGAGGTTAATTTGAGTTTGGACAACGTTTGGCAGCGTAATCGGACAAAAATTATATTATCTTCTTCGTTCTATTTCCTTTCTTTGATGGTTTACTCTGTTTTCTGGAAATTTCATAAGTTTATAATGAATTAAAACTGAATTGGGGCTTTATATACTTGGGCCTGGACAAGGCCAACGTGTCACGGAGCCAACGCGGAGGCTTCACCTCCGTGACACGCTGCCATCGCGGAGGGGCTCTGCCTCGGCTCCTTCCGCGATGGTTTGACAGGTTTCTCGTCCGATCTTTTCCCGGGCCTTTCTCTAGCACGTATGGCCTTCAAATATGCTTAACCAACGTGTGAATAGGTCATCTAGGTGCCGGGAATCCTACGGGGTATAACATTCTCCCCCCCTTAAGAACATTCGTCCTCGAATGTATACTGCTATCTAGAGGACTACTTAACTTACTTATTTAGAAAAATTTCGCCAGAGTCTCCCTTGTAATATGGACTATAGGAAAAACCTAAAATGCAGAAAAGTCCAACACAGGTACTGCACGCAATATTTTAAGATCCACTGGATAACTAAGTATCAATCTTTCTCATTCACACACATACAACTACAAGGTACTGCATAAGTGATAATACGGACATACCTGTCGCCTGACTAGGCCTGAAATAGGTGAGGGTATCTGGCTTTCATATCTTCTTCAGCTTCTCACGTCATTTCCTCACGGTTCTGGTTACGCCACAATACTTTGATAGACGCAACATCTTTAGTCCTCAACCTGCGAATCTGTCTGTCTAAGATAGCTACGGGAATCTCTTCATATGCTAACTCTTCTGTGACCTGGACATCCTGAACTGGAACTACCGTAGAAGGGTCCCCTACGAACTTCCTTAACATAGAGACATGGAATACTGGGTGAACAGATGCTAACTCCGGAGGCAAGTTCAATTCGTATGCAACTCAGCCTATTCTTCGTCGAATCTGATATGGCCCAATGAACCTCGGGCTAAGCTTGTCTTTCTTGCCGAATCTCATTACCCCTTTCATCAGAGACACTTTCAGATATACCCAGTCATTTACAGCAAATTCTAGATTTCTGCGCCGCATATCTGCATAAGACTTCTCGCGGCTCTGAGCAGTCAGTAAACGTTCTCGGATAAGCTTTATCTTTTCCTCTGACTGCCGAACAATGTCTGGGCCAACCAATGCTGATTCCCCCACTTCAAACCAGCCCACCGGTGATCTACATTTTCGCCCGTATAATGCCTCAAAAGGCGCCATCTGGATAGCTGAATGATAACTGTTATTATAAGCAAATTCAATCAACGAAAGATGTTCATCCCAATTACCCCCAAAATCTAATACACACGCTCGCAACATATCTTCGAGCATTTGGATAGTCCGCTCAGCCTGCCCATCTGTCTGAGGGTGGAATGCTGTGCTCAAATTAATCTGTGTTCCCAAACCCCTCTGAAACGACTGCTAGAATCTAGCTGTAAACTGTGCTCCTCTATCTGAAATGATGGACACCGGCACTCCATGTAATCTAACTATTTCTTTGATATATAATTCGGCATAATCCTCAGCCGAGAAGGTAGCCTTCACTGGCAGGAAATGAGCTGATTTTGTCAGCCTGTCAACTATTACCCAAATGGAATCATTTCTGCGTCTGGTACGGGGTAACCCTGTTACAAAATCCATGTTTATCATTTCCCATTTCCACGTGGGCACCGTTATATCTTGCGTCAAACCGCCCGGCTTCTGGTGCTCCGCTTTCACCTGCTGACAATTAGAACATCTAGATACAAATTCAACGATCTCAGCTTTCATACCTGGCCACCAGTAGATGTCTCTGATGTCGTGGTACATCTTCGTCGCTCCTGGATGAAGAGAATAGCGAGCGTAATGTACCTCATGCATGATCCGCCCGCGAAGCCCTGAAACATTCGGGACACAGAGGCGGCCCTGACAGCGTAGCACATCATCCTCAGTTATCTGAAAATCTGACTCCTTACCTCTCTGAATTCTATCTCTGAGCTGGACTAAATCAGAGTCCTCGTACTGTCGTTCTTTTACCTCTGTAACTAATGATGACACAGTAGAATTCTGAATTACTGCTCTATTATTTTCTGTTTCCATTACTCGAACGGCTAAACCAGCTAACTGATGAATTTCTTTGGCTAACTTCCATTTCTCAGGTCGAAAATACGCCAAACTCCCCATTGACTTACGGCTCAGGGCATCTGCTACAACATTAGCTTTTCCCGGGTGATACAGAATATTCACATCATAATCTTTTAACAACTCCAACCAGCGGCGTTGCCGTAGATTCAACTCCCTCTGAGTGAAGATGTACTGTAGGCTCTTATGATCTGTGTAAATATCAACATGGACGCCGTACAGGTAATGCCTCCACATCTTTAAGGCGTGGATTACTGCGGCTAGTTCCAGGTCGTGGGTAGGGTAATTCTTTTCGTGTTTCCTCAGCTGTCTGGAAGCATATGCAATTACTCTACCATGCTGCATCAACACACAACCTAACCCGACACCTGACGCATCGCAATAGACTAAATAACCTTCTGTGCCTTCCGGCAATGCTAATACTGAGGCGGAGGTTAATCTGTCTTTCAGTTCCTGGAAGCTCTGCTCGCATGCCTCTGTCCATTGAAACTTTGCTGCTTTCTGTGTCAATTTGGTTAGAGGTGCCGCAATGGTCGAGAACCCTTCAACGAACCTCCTGTACTATCCTGCCAACCCCAGAAAGCTACGAACTTCAGTCGGAGTGGTAGGCCTAAGCCATGACTTAACTGCTTCTATTTTCTGCTTGTCTACCTGTATACCAGCATCCGACACGATATTCCCTAAAAAGGCCACTGAGTTAAGCCAGAATTCACACTTAGAAAATTTAGCATACAGTTGACGGTCCCTGAGAATCTGGAGCACTATCCGCAAATGAGTCCGGTGAACTGCTTCAGAGTGAGAATACACCAGAATGTCATCAATGAATACTATCACGAACAAGTCCAGGAAAGGTCAGAAAATACTGTTCATCAGGTCCATGAAGACTGTCGGGGCATTCGTTAACCCGAAGGACATGACTAGAAATTCAAAATGTCCGTATCGGGTCCTGAACGCTGTCTTAGGAATATCTCTCTCACGTACTCGGACCTGGTGATATCCGGACCGCAAGTCAATCTTAGAAAAGTATCTGGCTCCCTGCAACTGATCAAATAAGTCATCAATTCTGGGAAGCGGGTACTTGTTCTTTACTGTAACTTTGTTTAATTGCCGATAATCTATGCACATTCGGAGCGAGCCATCTTTCTTCCTCACAAATAAAACTGGCGCACCCCACGGTGAAGTACTCGGCCTGATGAAACCTTTATCCAATAAATCTTTCAACTGCTCTTTTAATTCTCTGAGTTCTGCAGGAGCCATACGATAGGGAGGAATTGATATCGGCTGAGTGCCTGGTAACAAGTCAATAGAAAAGTCTATTTCCCTTTCTGGGGGAATACCAGGTAACTCATCAGGAAACACATCAGGGAATTCATTCACCACTGGAACAGACTGGAGTGTCGGAGATTCTGTTTGGACATCCTGAACTCTGACCATATGGTAAATACATCCCTTAGATATCAACTTTCTCACCTGAAGGTAGGAAATAAACCTACCTTTTGGCGTAGCGGTGCTGCCCTTCCACTCCCGCACTGCTTCTTCTGGGAAGTGGAATCGGACCGTCTTGGTCCAACATTCAACGTTGGTAAAACACGGTACTAACCAGTCCATACCCATTATGGCATCGAAGTCCATCATTTATAACTCGACCAGATCTACTGTGGTCTGACGGTCAGCAACCTCTACTGTACACCCGCGGTAGATTCGGCTAGCTGTGATAGAGTCACCGACGGGCGTGGATACTAAAAAGGGCTGCTGCAATAATTCTGGTGTAATACTAAACTTTCGTGCCACAAATGGAGTAATGTAGGACAAAGTAGACCCTGGATCAATCAACACATAAGCAGGGTGTGAGCAGATAGTTAGCATACCTGTCACAACATCAGGTGACGCTTCTGAATCTTGCCTCCCTGGTAAGGGATATGTGCGGCTTGGACCTGCACCTGTACTGGAGGCCTCTGATCTGCCCCGACCCCTGCCTGCTGAAACTGAGGGCGTGCGCCCAGTCGAGGATGCTGTGGCTCGTGACCCTGCAGATGCCCTATCTTGTCTATCTCGGTCCTCTCGGCCTCTGGCTGGGCAATCTTTCATCAAATGGCCTTCTTGGACACAATTATAACATGCGGTGGAGCCATATCTTCATGCTCCAGGATGGCGTCGACTGCATATAGGGCAAAGTGGTGGGGTATATCTACTCTGCTCCGCCCTCCTCTGTAATGGTGAATCTGCCATCTGCGAGCCTCTACTAGTCTCTGACTGCCCCCTGCGGCTGAATCTACCCCCCTGCGACTGTGGCGGAGGCGGGGGCCTTGGCGGCCTGTCTAACAATCGTGGCCTGGGTCCTCCCCGGGCCTCCCTCTGTAACTCAACTGGCCTGTCCTGACGACGCTGCTCCTGATTAACCCTTCTAATCTCCCGATGTCGCTATCTGAGGCCCTCAATATTCTGGGCAAATGCCTCAACTCGAGCAATGTCCATGTCCTCTCGCAGTGTGGCCGTAATACAAGTCTCAACATATTCTGGATTCAACCCCATGATAAAACGGTGTACTCTGGATGCCATGGTATCAACAAAGGCCAGTGCATATCGAGCCAAAGAATCAAACCGCAAGGAGTATTCCCGAACACTCATGGCCCCCTTCTCCAGATGCAGGAACTGGTCTACCCGAGCCTGTCGAATCTCCCGCGGCAAATAGTGATCCAGAAAATCTGCTGAAAAGCTGGACCAGGTGGGAGGGGAAACATCTCTCCCTTGGGACCTTTCCCAGCTTTCATACCATAACACGGCGATGTCCCGTAACCGAAATGCTGCCAACTCAACTGATTCTGTAGGCGTGGCATGCATAACCCTGAAGATTCTCTGCATTTGATCCAGAAAATCCTGAGGGTCCTCTGTCCGTTCCGTACCTGTAAAATGTGGGGGATTCAAAGCTAAAAACTCTCGGACCCTCGAACTACCGGGCCCTCCTGATAACTCCGCAACTGTAGACGGCATTGGCTGACGCTGAGCAGCCATCATCTGTGCTAACATAACTACAGCACTCCTAACCTCCTGGTCGGAAGGTGTCGGTATAGGGACTGCTGGAGGTAGTGTCGCCCCAAGTGGCTCCTGACGTGGTGGAGACTGCTGAGAAGGCTGGGACGATGCCTCTGTAGTGCGCTCTGATCGGGCTGTTTCTAAACAAGGGTGAGGCATCCTGCTGGTGCCTTCCCCTACTGCAATATCTAAGCTCCGACCCGTGATAAGATGTCGCTGGTTTGACATTATCTGTAACCAAAGAATATAGTAAGCTTTTAGGGACTCAACCCTATATTGTACCGCTCTACAGCACGACTGAATAAGAATAAAAGACAACCATCCTATCATGCCTTGCAGCCTCCTACCCATAGTATGTGGTGCACAACACATCCATGGACAGGACTCTACTTAGCACGGCTTGCAGACCCCCTGGGATACGACCTGCTCTGATACCAAGTTTGTCACACCCCGCCTTGGGGGGTATGACTGGCACCTGGTGCCCTACTAGGACCTGAACTGCTGGACTGCTAAGCCTGGGCACATCTGGCGCCTGGCTGGCTCTAACTCACATTTCTGGAAACAAAGGGCTATATAACGGCTGTAAACACAGCTCCCGGCCCATTGGCCTATCGCCTCCTGTACCTGTACTAACAGCTGACCAGAAACATGTCAATATAGGGAAACCTATGCGGGCCGACAAGGCCACCATGCTGTCTAGTTATCTATAACTTAACCATGAAGTACTGGATAGCTACGTGACCGGCAAGGTCACCACTACTGTCGAACTATGGCCCCACACGGCTAACATAAAGGAAACACAAGTTCTAACAGCTATACAACTGCACGGCCTCACACGACCGGCTCATCTGACCACACGGAAATATATACAGACTGCAAGCCTCTAAGAATAACAACAGAAATGATCGGGACAGGGCCCCGACCTACCCATACTATACAACAAAAGAAAATGAAATACACCTCTGGAATTCAGTCTCCGAATTACAGGAGCTGAATACTCGATCGCTGACAGGAATCACATAGTATCGCCTGCTCGTCTATGAGTACCTGCAGGCAAGTAATGCAGTGCCCCACCGGGCGTCAGTACCGCTGGTACTGAGTATGTAAAGCAATAACTGAAAGAAATATCTGAAAACAATAATATAACTGATGAAACTGAAGTAGAAAGAAATAGATTAACTGTCTGATAATGTAAGTCATACCTTCTCTCAATTATACTGGAAGGAGTAGGAGTCATACCTGGAGACGTATCATTCTACTTTTGATCTACTCGTATCTAACGTAACATGGCATAACATAACATAGCACACACAAACCTTACCCGGCCCCCATAAGCCGGGAGGTACAACCAACACAGAATCTATACCCCTACCCCGGTCATCCCATCTCCTATAAACCCTGTAAGCATCCTGCCGGTCCCCTGGGTATGCACTTGGGCTCGCTGAGTAACTGCATCTGAGTCCGGAGGACTCCTGAATCAACACCCGGGCGTATCCGCTCGACAGGGGTGTGTAAGGGCCGATCAAGGCACAAATATGGGGAAAATTGGCATCCCATCTTCGTCCCCTGTGGGACGGCATGCCACTCCGTAGAGCGACGTATCCTCATCCTCTGGCGGACGAGTCGATACAGCTATCAACCCTGGGGCGGTCATGGATGCTAGGTAGTCCAACTCCAAACAATACAACAGTCTCAACTAGTAATACTATCTGCATGTCCCACATACTGAAGCTAATAGTGGTAAAGTATTTGTATATACTATATGCTGAGCTAGTGACAGTAATATGTACGTACTTAACACATGCTGAGGCTGGTAATAGTATATATGTATAAATATAGTCTTCTGCCAGACTACACTGGATCTAATGCTGAACATGATATAGTCTTTCTGCTGAAACTATGTTGTATACTGAGTTTCTATAGTAACATGATTTACTAGTTCTAATATGCTTTCTAGCTTCACTTTAACTTATCGTTCTATTTTTGAGATGTCTTACAGATATTACATTTCTTTACTGGGTTTCAACTGAATACAATGATATCCTAACATTCTGTGTCACATCACATACTGAGCATGCTGTGCAGTTCCTAACACTTATATTAAAATCTATATCGTGCTAGCAAGTCTCGCGCTGATCATAACATGATATTTCAAATATCGTACCAACATTCGTAACAAACATCATACATGGCTTCTGAATATTCTACTGGCCTTTAAATTACTATACTGTACCAAGATTACTAACTTGCCGAGGAAACTAGCTTTACATACCTTATCCTCGAACTATCCGGCTGTCGGACGAGGCTCGGCCGGTACTTCAACTATTTTCTCCCAACTGCATTCATAAATATGTCAATCAATACTAAATACAGCTTTATTTTAAAGAGCAACGTCACTTTCGATATAGTTTATAGCCTAAACTTAGGCTTATCGAAAGACGGTTGAAAACTCGCTATTTTTCAGAGGTCCAGAAGGGAGAAATATTCACTTCATAGCTAGGAACACATAGACACTAGTTTAGAGCAATTCCACTTACCGTAGCTCGGTAGCTCGACGATTCGTCGGCCGTATTTCACGAAACTAAATCAGTAGGAATGCTCTCTGCTGCTAAATACCTCGGTATCTGAGGTTAATTTGAGTTTGGACAACATTTGGCAGCGTAATCGGACGAAAATTATATTATCTTCTTCGTTCTATTTCCTTTCTCTGATGGTTTACTCTGTTTTCTGGAAATTTCATAAGTTTATAATGAATTAAAACCGAAGTGGGGCTTTATATACTTGGGCCTGGACAAGGCCAACGCGGAGGCTTCACCTCCGTGACACGCTGCCATCGCGGAGGGGCTCTGCCTCGGCTCCTTCCGCGATGGTTCGACAGGTTTCTCGTTTGATCTTTTCCCGGGCCTTTCTCTAGCACGTATGGCCTTCAAATATGCTTAACCAACGTGCGAATAGGTCATCTAGGTGCCGGGAATCCTACGGGGTATAACAGCAATATAATTGAAATGAGATACAACAGCCTTATATGAGATTCACATTTTCATATCATCATAACAACATTATAAGGACATGCATTGTTATAGATCAATTGATGCACAAAAGCAGTAATCAAAAACGACACGGAGATGAAATGCCGTGACTGATATCATGAGCGTCCCCGACTGTTTAGGGGGAGTCTTTGACTGTCGAAGGGAGCATCCCTAAGTATCAAAGGGAAACATTCTCAGCTAAAGAGAATCCCTAACTGTCTAAGGGAGAGAAAGCTCTGATATAGAGAGTCACTGGCAGACTAGAGAAGAAGACATATTCCACTAACGACTAGGATAAGACATACTCCACTAACGACTAAAAGAAGACATACTCCACAAACGACTAAGAGAAGACATCTCCACTAATGACTAAGAGAAGACATACTCCACTGACGACTAAGCTAGTCTAATTTTCTACCGCTAATCAGAGACTAGAACACTCACCACTTTCATTATGCAATACTCATCTTTAACAGGATTAGAATTATATTATAATAGGCACAGACTCAACAAGTTGACATACTAGTCATAGGCCGTAACATCATGATTTACATCATCACAGAGCCAATTCATCATTATCTCTAACCTCTCACCCCAAACGAGCATGCTATAAATTCGTACTAGCATTATTCTATCCTGGCATTTCAAGTCCGAGCTCACCTCATTCAATAGATAATATAAGATCATACATGGTTTATAAAATTCAACTCATACTCTATCGAGATGCATGACTTCATTTATTTAGGTCTACAAACATTCCACACACTTGTCATAATCACTCCTTTTATGAACTCTTTAGCCACGGGCGTTTTAGATTCTAATATTTCATAAAAACAAATTTAGTGAGGAAACAATATAGAATCCGCCCAAGGTTCATACTTCAACAGTATAGATGCAATCTAGTCATGCCCAATTGATTCAATCGAAAACATGGCGAAAATAGCATAATTTACTTCCAATTACTCAAGTCCACAACTCCTATTCAACCCAACATGGTCATCAATATCATAATCAAGTCATTGGGGTTAATCATACAATATTTCCACACTTCCATCATGATCATGAATATCTACGATAATCAAGGGAGAAAATAAACAATTCCCATTCAATACTCGAATCAATTTAGGAAGAACATACTACACACATACATACTCAATCCATATTTCATAATTCAAGATAACCCATCAATAAATAATTCAATTAAATTCATAATGGCAGTAGGTATTAGCATTTAAGAGAAATAAAGAAGAATTTACCCTTTTTACAAATCTTATATCATGTTTTTCTAGATTTATCAGATTTGGGTATTTAATAAAATTACTTTTGGGATACAAGGATGGAAGAGTATCCTTGTTGAAATACCTGCATACCTGGTAGATGAAGATTCCACTTGATTTGCACCTTGATGCCTTGAATAAATCCCCTAAATCTTGAAAGAAGGGAGGTAGAAGGGTTTGGGAGATTGTTTTTGAGAGAATGAAAGAT
Source organism: Datura wrightii (assembly GCA_035772735.1). Lineage (NCBI taxonomy): Eukaryota > Viridiplantae > Streptophyta > Magnoliopsida > Solanales > Solanaceae > Datura > Datura wrightii. Next base: position 100,223,514 of record JASDFA010000008.1, read on the forward strand.
TAGGTCTACAAAAGCCCTTAAAAATGTCCCCAAAATTTCCCTAAACAACATCACTTAAGAACTGAGAGCATAGGATTTTACCCAAACACCGCTGACAAAACTTAAAAATCTAGCCGAACTGGAACCTAGGACTCACCTAACGAGTCGTTGTTACACCAAATGACTCGTTAGGTGCACTCGTCAAGTACACTAGAAATTCCTTTAAAACCAAAGCCTCTCCCTCCTAACGACTGACTTGACGAGTCGTTACCACCCTAAACGACTTGTCACATCCATCCATCATGTACACTGCCTAAGGATTCCCCAGTCTCCACCCAACGACCAACCTGACGAGTCATTGCCATGCCAGACGACTCATCAGGTCGTCCGTTGCCACTGCCTCCCTGACTCCCATACCACGACAGCATACGACGACTCGTGGTATCCTACCATGAGTCATTTAGTCCCCCGTTTTGAGATATTCTTGCCAGTTTTCTGCACTTTTCCAATTAAACTCTCGGGTCTTAATCTTAGGCCCCTTTATGGGGTATTACATTCTCCAAGGTAAGTGTTTCCACTCTAGTGTCTCTTATCATAGCTAAGAGACCCATGCAACTTTTCTTTTGTAATTGTTGGGCCTTCATAAGAGATAAAATCTTACCAACCTGTGGATCTTGACCCCCTTTTAATACAAAAGTAGGTTCATTAGGTATCTCAAACTTTACTATTTTTGCATGGCAGTTAACTATAGCATAGAAAGAGATTACTAATCCATGCCCATCAACACATCAAAGTCAATCATATCAAGTACTATCAGGTCAGCTAGAGTATATCTACCCCCTACTCGAATCTGACATTCTCGATACACATATTCAACTAACAGAGAATCTACCATAGGAGTAGCAACAAGAAAAGGGTAATTTAAGATCTCTGGCTATCTATCAAACCTCAAATCAAAGTAAGAAGACATATAGGAGTGTCTAAATCCTGGATCAATCAAAGCAATTGCATCAAATGAATAAACTGAAAAAATACTTGTAACCACTGTATTTGAGACCTGAACATCTTTTCTAGTAAGTGCAAAAACTCTCTCCTCGCCTCTACCAGCATTTCCATGTCCCTGATTTCCAGTAGCACGATCTCCAGCACCTCGACCTCTATTTCCTGTACCCGAAGTGTTACGAGTAGCCTAAGCAGGTGCAGCTAACTGGACAGAAGCCTGGCTGGAATTCTTTGAAGGTTGGGGGAAGTCCCTTAGGTGATGTCCCAATTGGACACAACGAGAACACCCTCCAATCAACACACGTCACTGGCCCAAATGTGCTTATGCCTAACAGGTTGGAGTAGTGGCATACATCTGCCAGAACTACAATGCTCAGATGATGATGACAGACCCTTATTACCCTATCTATGATGTGGTCTGTATGTGGACTGTGATACCATATCTATCCCTATCGTGCACCCTGTTGTTGCTGTCCTTGATCTCCTACTCTGCGATTTGTACTAAATCTGCCACTGAAAGATCCCTCTGTCTTGGCGTTCTTACGTACATCATTGGATGCACGTTCCTCACATCCTTTATTTTTCTATCTTTATAGCAAGATCAATTGCATCTGAGTATGTTAAAGTCTTCATCTGTGGAGCTACTGCACTATATAGACAACCAACCAACCCATTCACAAACCTCTGAACCCGAGCTACTTCATCAGCCACTAAGCAAGGAGCATATCTAGCCAGCTTACTCAATTTGGTGTTATATGTTGACACATCCAAATCTAGAGTCTGGACCAATCTCTCTAACTCCCTGGCATATTTCTACCTTATACTGTTAGGAAGAAAGTGATCCATTAACAATTTGGTGAACTCATCCCATGTCGATGGTGCTACTCCTGCATGCCTTCCTATCAGTATGGTTTCATACCATGTATTATCCATGTCATCTAGTTTGTATGTTGCAACCTCCACGGCCCTCTCACTGGAACACCCTAGTGCTCGTAATTCCTTGAGTGTCCCATCCAAGAAACTCTAAGGGTCAGCTGAACTATCAGAACTTGTGAATCGTGCTGACTTTAACTTCAGGAATTCTTGCAAAGATACCTCTTTTATTCCCAAAAGTATAAGCCAGTGGGGTTGCCTGAGATGGTGCCTAGGTCTGAGCTGGTGTAGTGTTTTGTTGTCCAATCCTCTTTTTCCTATCCATTCTGTCAACCAAGCTCTCTATGGCTCTCTGCATGGAGATAAGTGCCTCTATAGTAAAACCCTCATGTGATAGTGGAGGTGGACTAGCACTCCTTTCAAGAGTAGCCTCTCTTTTAACTCTCATGGTGGTACTATGACCCCTTGTTGTCGTACTATGACCCCAGCCTCGCCCTTTTCTACGAGCTCCACCTCTTCCCCTAGCGATGGAATTAGGTGCTGTAATTTCTCCAGCTCTCTCAAGGTATTTTCTGCACCCGGGTGCAAACTCGGAGGCATTATCCCAGAAGAAATAGGAAACCTAACAAATGTGTTATCGATATCACTATTTCGCAATGACTTGACAGGGTTCATCCCAAAAGCTGTTAGAAGTTTGCAGAAGCTTCAAGGGTTTCTTATACAAAGTAACATGATAAGTGGGACCATTCCAGATGAAATTTTCTATTTGCAAAATATTGGAAACCTAATTGTAGGTCAAAATAAAATATCAGGTCCCTTGCCATCCTGTTTGGGGAATGTTACTAGTTTGAGAAATCTAGTTCTAGCTTCAAACAAATTGAACTCCAGCTTACCTGAGAGCTTATGGATCCTTCAAGATCTATTGGTACTTGATGCAGCATCAAATTCATTTTCTGGTGTTCTATCTCCCCAAATTGGAAACTTGAAGGCTGCCATAGACATTGATTTGTCGTACAATGACTTTTCAGGCATGATTCCAAGCACTATGGGAGGTCTACAAAAGTTAGTTGACTTATCTCTATCACATAACAGAATTGATGGCCCCATTCCTGAGTGTTTTGGGAAAATGTTAACCTTGGAATTCTTGGATTTGAGCTACAACAATCTGACTGGAAAAATAACAAAGTCCTTAGAAGCTCTTGTGTACCTCAAATACCTTAAATACCTTAATGTTTCCTTCAATAAACTCAGCGGAGAAATTCCAAATGGTGGTCCTTTTGCAAACTTCACCAGTCAGTCATTTGTGTCTAATAATGCATTATGTGGTGCATCAAGGCTCCAAGTGCCGCCTTGCCAAGGCAAATCTTCTCAGAGGATGAGGAGAAAAAGAGTGCTTCACTTGTTTCTGTATAGTCTTTTTGGAATAGCATCAGTAATTGTTGCATCAGCTGTTCGATTTATGATTTTAAGAAGAAGAAAAAGAAATGAACCATCAGGATCAACTGAGCTATCATCCATGAGGTCCCATGAAAGATTTTCATATTATGAACTTCAACAAGAAACAAACGAGTTCAGCGAGGGAAATTTTCTTGGTGCTAGGAGTTTTAGCAAGGTCTACAAAGGGGTAAAGGATGGGACGATATTCACAGTAAAGGTATTCAAACTAGAACTTAAAGGTGCATTCAAGAGATTTGACACAGAATGTAATATCTTACGCAACCTTCGCCACCGGAACCTGATAAAAGTCATAACTTCTTGTTCCAGCCCTAAATTCAAGGCCTTAATATTGGAGTACATGCCAAATTGCACCCTCGACAAATGGTTACACTCTCCTGACTTTTTTCTGGACATGTTGCAGAGGTTGGCCATAATGATCGATGTAGCGTCTGCTTTAGACTATCTCCATAACAGTTATTTGGAGCCAGTGGTGCATTGTGATTTGAAGCCTAGAAACATTTTGCTAGATCACAACATGGTTGGCCATTTAAGTGATTTTGGGATTACAAAATTGTTAGGTACAGAGGATAGTTTTAGACAAACTAAGACTATTAGGACCATTGGATACATTGCTCCAGGTACTAAAAGTTCTTCTCTTGCCTTTATCATTCTAGCATAATGCATGATTCATCTGGCGAACTAGCATGAAATACTTTGAACTGATGATTTCTCAGAGTATGGACAAGATGGACTTGTATCAACAAGTTGTGACGTGTACAGCTTTGGTATTGTGGTGATGGAAGCATTCACAAGGAGGAGGCCTAGTGATGAAATTTTTACTGGGGATTTGAGCCTAAAACATTGGATAAACAACTCACTTCCTACTGGAGTTGCACAAATAGCTGACGCAGATTTGATAAGGCCAAAGGGAGAACCCCTAAATACAAAGATTCAATGCTTTGTTTCTGTCATGGAACTAGCTTTAAGCTGCACTTCAGTGTCACCAGAGGCAAGAATCAGCATGATTGAAGCTCTCTTGGCACTCAAGAACATAAGACATCAATTGGTCACAAGCTCAACATTGAAGTAAGGATTTGAAGCCAGAAAATTTATTCAGGAAAATTTGGAGAAGGCTAGGCAAATAAGGGTACAATAAAGATAATAGGAAGCAACCCTTCGTTGATGTCAAATAGGCCTATTTTGTATACTTCCATCGTGGGCAAATTGTTTTCCTAAACTATTTTTGCCTCTATTTAACAAGTTGATTAGCTTTGAAAGCAGGAGTAAAGAAAGTTATGGTGAACGAAGCATGTAGAATGCAGATTGCAAAATGGAAATCTAACTCTAGCAATTAGAAGAATATTTCACAGGGGCTTAGTCCTAATTTTCATTTATAAATAAACAACAGTTTGGTAAAAGCTATTCTTAATATCATCTACCATCATGTCATCTACAAGTTATCATGGAATTTCCTGTCAAACCTTGTGTACTATTGATCCTTTTCTTGTCACTGTTGTTATTGCACTGTATCCTTGAATGTCTAAAAGCATCCAGCATCTGAAACTTACTTTAAGGGACACCAAATTATTCTTTCCTACCTAATGCATAGCCCACATGTTCTGCAGATATTTTCTTTCACTTGACTTTTTTCTCTTCCACCATATCTTGTTTTAGCTTTAACAATGACAATAACAATAACGCGATAACTTTCCGAAACATACATTAGGGGAAAAGAAAAGAAATTACATAAAGCGCTTATACTTAAAGACAGGCATAATTTAACTTGAAAAACCAACTTTGTACAAGAAGAACAGATATCCTTCTAGCTAGTCAACCATGATTGTCCTAATCCATGGAATTAGGACCAAGCATCTTCTCCTGAGAGGATTCCAAACCCACTGAACAAGAAACTTTCTCCCTTTCACTCCATGTAGATCGAAACCATTCCCCCAAGAATCCTTATAAACTTTGCCAACATATCCACCATCAGCACCAGTCCCATAAACACCCAAGCACAAATCAGCAATCTCAGTAGGTGAAATAGGATTATCCCCAGCATACCAAGCATTCACAAGAGGGTTACTTGAGACCTCCGCAAGATCATGAGCTATCACACTGATCATTCCATCAACCCCCGGATCGCCATTTAGAGCCCCCATTAAGTTGTTTCCTCCATTTATTGTGTTTGGGAGTGGCTTCCCTGAATTCTTAGGCCAAGCAAAAGGATAAGCACAGAAACCAGGGCACTGCTTCCCACTATAACCAACCCAAGCATAAGGGACTGTCACTCCAAGAATTGATGGGAATGTGAAGTAATGGAAACCACATACAGCCCTACAGAAATCTTGAACTTGAACATCATAAGATGTTAACACTAAGTAAACTCCAGTCCTATAATTCAAAAGGTAGAGATTCAGGTTGTGATCTCATGACTGCATTCTTGATCACATACTGCATGGATAATCTCAGGTGGTTAGCCTGCTCTTCCTTATTTCTGGAGTATACCAGAATGTCATCGATAAATATAATGACGAACATATCCAGATACTGCTTGAAGACTCCGTTCATAAAGTCCATGAAGGCTACAGGGGTATTTTTTATCCTGAAGGACATCACCACAAAGTCGTAGTGACCATACCGAGTTCTGAATACTGTTTTTAGTATGTCACACTCTCTAACCCTTAGCTGATGGTACCCCGACCTGAGATCTATCTTCAAACAGGTCGTCAATTCTGGGTAGGGGATACATGTTCTTGACTGTGACTTTGTTCAGCTAACGGTAATTTATGCACATTCTGAGGATACCATCTTTCTTATGCACGAATAGTAATGGAGCACCCCAGCGAGAGATGTTGGGTTTGATAAAACCCTAGTCAAGAAGATCTTTTAGCTGCTCCTTCAACTCCTTAAGCTCAACTGGAGCCATTACGTAAGGAGGGATGGAGATGGGCTGAGTATCTGGGAGATGGTCTATTCCGAAGTTTATTTCCCTCTCAAGAGAACTCCAGGAAGATCCTCAGGAAATACATCCGGGAACTCAGTGACCACTGGAACTGACTGAATAGTTGGGGTCTTAGAGTTGGAATCTTTGACCCGAACTAGATGATAAATACATCCCTTGGAACTGAGCTTCTAGGCCTTAAAGTAGGAAATAAACCGACCCTTAGGTGCTAAACTACTGCCTGTCCATTCTAACACTGGTTCATTTGGAAACTGAAACCTGATAACTCTAGTTCTGTAGTCGACTGAGGCATAACCAGAGTGTAACCAATTCATATCGAGGATAAGTTAAAAATCGACCATGTATAACTCTACGAGATCAGCTGGAATGACTTTATTCAGGATTGAGATGGGCAGTTTCTATACACCCGGCTGGCTTAACTGACTCGCCAATAGGGGTGGAGACTAAGAATAGTTCTGAGAGGACCTCTAGACTAATATTAAACTGGAATGCTACATAGGGAGTCACAAATTAAAGGGTGGATCCTGGATCTAGGAGGGAATACACGTCTAAATGAAAGGGGCATAACATACCCGTGACTACATCAGGTGAGCTCTCCTGATCCTGACGGGAAGACAATGCATAAAAACGGTTTTGGCGCTGACCACCATATGTACCTGATGTGTTGGCCTGCTGACCTGGTCGGCCTGCTGGAGCTGATGATGTGGTGGATTGGGCTCTTCCCCGTCCTACTAATGAGCAATCTTTAAGCTAATGATCAAGTTGTCCACAACCAAAACAGCCCTCTCGACCCTAAAGACACTCTCCAGGGTGGTTCTTGTCGCACTTGGGGCAAGCTGGATATTTGTTCCCGGCACTGTAGCTTTGAGACTGAGAGCCAAATGCTCCACCCCTCCGATCTTGGAGGGACTAGAAGGTTGGGGCGCTGGCTGAGCTCGGTGCTGGGGCTCTACTGCTGGTGTTGTTGCTGTTGTAGTGGGCAAGAACTACCGCTAGACCTCTGATGGTCATAATCTGACTGGCCAGTTCTTTCCCATTTATTCTTTCGCTCCATGTCCTTCAGTTTTTCGGCCTCAATCTGTTGGGCATAAACAATCAGGCTGGAGAGGTCCATATCCCTAATCAGCATTGCTGTCCTGCACTCCTTGAGGACCAGGTTTGACACTCCGTTCACAAAATTTAGCATGCGAGCCCTTGGCTCGGCCACCATCTCTGGAGCGTATTTCGACAACCTGGTAAACTCCAGAGCATATTCCTCCAATGTTCTATTCCCCTACTTCAAGTTCATAAACTCCGCTACCCTGGCTTCTCTGAGCTCCCTCAGGAAAAATCTATTTAGGAAGGTTGTGTTAAACTCCTCCCACTCCACTGGTCCTGCTCTCGTGGGCCACCCCTCTCTCCACTATTCATACCAAACCTAGGCTACCCCTATTAGCTGGTAGGCAGCTAGGTTAGCACTCTAAGAGGAACTGACACCCATAATGCGGGTAATATTTTTTATCTCATCCACGAAATCTTGAGGGTCCTCCGCCACCTTGGATCCCTAAAATGATGGGGGATTCATGCGGGTGAAGTCCCGCACCCTAGCAACTGTTGCGGACGCGCTTGTGTTAACTAGAACCACCTGTCGAGTCACCTGATTAGTGATTGTTTGAGCGAGCAGCTGGATAGCCGCCCTGAATTCTGCAGTGGACATTGTGTCATCTTGAGGGGCTGCTGGGGCTGGTGGGGAAGGTCTCTTGGTGTTGCCGTCCCTTCTTCCATTACCGTGTCTAGGAGGCATAATTCATTGAAAAAAAAAACAGAGCACGAGTTAGAAGTAGACTTCTGGAATTGAGCTTTAACGTACTACAAAGAGTATGAACAAGAGAGAGTTTTCCTAATAACATCTCGCAGTCTCCTCGTCATAAGTGTGGCGTACTTCACACCCATGAAAAGGACTCTACTCGATGCGGCCTTCAGACATTCCTAGGATACTCTAAACCTAGTGCTCTGATACCAAGTTTGTCACACCCCGAGTCTACACCCTGGACGAAATACGGTACTTGTGAGTCACAAGTAACCCTAAGTCAACCCCTGGTCTATTATACACTGGTATTCTGAGTAAAACGTACATAGCGGAAGCTTTGAAATAATAACATAAAACATTTATGAAAGTAAGTCCAAATCATAAAGTGTAAGACATCAGAATAATACTGATAGTCTGAAAACCACATCTGTGTTTGAAAGCCATCTAACGGAGGAGTTGCTGGGAAAAGCCCCCAGCTAACTCTAAGTCTAATTGAAATTAATAAATGAAAACTGAAAGAATGAAATAACATCCTCGAAAGATGAGGATTCACACTTCTGCTGCTAAGGAGGGTCTGAATGGGGGTGACTAACGGCGCTGATTCTAAGAACCTGCGGCTGTATCGTGAAACGATACAGCATAAAAGTATGTGTCAGTAATTTGAATGTACTAACTAAGAAGGAGAAAACATAATTGAATATAAAAGACTGAACTGAAAAATGACAAGTAATGACCGACTAATATACCGAGCTGAATAACTGTAATAAACTAATGTGGTCAAGATGACCCTGTCTAATGGTCAGAGACATGTCTTAACTTTGAAAGCTCTGAGTTTGAAATACTGTACCGAACTAATCTAAACTGATAGAGCTGAAACTAAACTGAACTGCTTATTCTGAGACTAGATTGAGCTGACTAGTTGGAGAGTCTACAGTTGACATGTAACCGCATGAGCTAAATATGGAGTCCGATATATACGCCCTATCAGTAGGACCCAATATACCATGCCAAGGTATAGAGGCATGAACTGGGTGATCACAAAAGCATGGGGCCAATATGGCAAATAAATAATGTAACCAACGTTGTACTGGGAACATGGGTGCGCTGGAACCCCAGTCCGCTCGGTGCTAAGTCCTGCTCCCACTGGAATATCTAAACTTAATATCAAGCTGATAGCTTAAAAATGGGGTCCAAGACTAGTTAGGGATATATAACTGAAAGTACCCTGAGAGTCTTATCAGACCAAATTTTGAAACTTGGTTCTAGACTGGTCAGAGCTGCTTATCTAGAAGCGTCGTAACCGTCTAAGAACAAATTGAAATCTGACTGGGGTCCTAAGGCTAGTCAGAGTTATCTGTCTAAGTGTCATGACTGCCTAGTTGACCAATAAACTGAGTTCTAGATATGATTCTGATAACTGGAAGGTGATACTGACACCTCGAAAATTTCTATAGTCAAACTGATCAGCTGACATTATTCTGGTCAACCAGAGGTTACTAAAAATCTAACTGAGACTAGGCTGACATTTCTAAATATATGAACTTTCTGAATGAAATTATTTAACATATATTTGATTGAGTTTCTAACACATACAAATATTAGAGAATACCCTTAACTCTGAAAAATTCAAGCAATTTCGAGAATTCAATATTTACGCACGATTCTAGTTTTTATTTTCTTAGGGATAAAATTCACATTCAATGGAACAGGCATTATTTTAGTTAAAAATGGAGGAAAACATCTAAAATTATCATAGAATAATATTCCTCAAGAAATAAACAAGGTCTGATAGCAATATCTCCACAATCGAAAATTCGGGGCTAGAACTAATAGTGAACCGAGGAAGAGTTTTAGGGGACACAAGGGAAGAACAATCCCCTTGTTGAATTCCCACATACTTGACTAAAATTCCATAGAAAAGTGAGTTTGAACTGCTGCAATGGTTGAGGAACCCTAGACCTTGTTTGAGAGCTTCTAAGTGAGAAATTGCGTAGTTTTTTTTAGAATTGTAGTGGGAATGAGGGGAAGGCCAGTTAACCCCTCTAAATTCCCTTTACAATATCCAAAACGACTTAGTTTAGGATCTAGGAGGCTAGGAATTTACCGAAACGCCCTTAGGAAAATCACAGGGAATAACTGTCAGGTGGTCCCAACGAGGGACCTAACGACTCGTTGCCCAGGGCCATGATCCGTGAAGTACACTAGTCAGCTGGTCACCTGGGGTCATCACGGGCAACCCAATGACTCGTTAGTGGTGACCATGACTCGTGGTCACCACCTGTTAGGTACACTGCTTCCAAGCTGATCATTTCCTCTCTAGTTCACCATGACTCGTGGGATCTCCTGTCTAGTACACTGCCTCCCTCTTATTTTCCTTTCTTACTTACCACCCCACGGCTGACCTAAGGAGTCGTGTGGACTGACCACGACTAGTGGTCTCGTCCATGGGGTACCTTTCTCCCAACTTTCAAACTTCATCTCCTATCCTCCCCACGAGTCACATCATGACTCGTGGGAACCTTCAATGGGTCACTTAACAACCCATTCTGTGAATGGTGCCATATTTTCCAATTTTCTGTAAATTTTCTACTTTTAAGTCCCGGGTCTAATCTTTGAGTTTTCAGGGCATTACATAGGTACATTATCGAGTATGAAGAAGGTGTGGTAACACTCAAAGATAAGATCGTTCAAGAGTGGAGACAAAGGAAAGTTGGGGAGCCCATGGTCAAAAATAAGTTCAAGCCCAAGTGTAGTGATACTTACAAAGAGTGGTTGAAAAAAGAATCTCGCTGGAACTCTCGTACCCGGTCCAAATGAGCCTTTCCAAATTGTTGATAAGGAATACGAGCATCAGATTTGACTCCACAGGCCTCAAGACAAGTATCAGGAGAGTGAGATATCTCACCGTAGACAACATAGGGAGGATACTTTGACCATTCACTATTTGAGAGAAGAGTTGAAGTGGGCTAGGAAAGAGTTGGGGATGCCAGGCATTTTTTGATTGAGTTGGATGATCGCATGAATCAACAGGTCACTGATATAGAGAAGATGAAGCAAGGATTAGTTAGGTGGGAGTCACTTGATCATTGACAGGTACTTCATGTGGCATGAAGTGGACAAGGATAAGAAAGCAAAGACCGACGAAGGACCTTCGGGATGTTAGACATATCTATTGATATACCCTGTGTGGGATTGCTTATTTTGCATTTTTTCTTTTCTTGAAAATGTATTCCCATTTACTATTTTGGTTGTAAAGACTTCTGACTCTTATGTTTGTTATTAATAAAAGCATATTTTGGAGATAATGGACTAACTTAAAGGCATCTATATCCTTCAATTTGTTAGGCCTACCCTGGCATAAAAGTGTCACCCAACATTTAGGACATATGAACTTTTATGTGCTTTTTACATGTTATTGTGTGCTATAACTGCCTTATGTGCTTATATGTGTTGCTTAAATCAAAGATGAATTGACCTACTCCTATTTTTCAATGCCCTTAGTCAAAAATATAAACTCACTACACAAAAAGGTTGACCAAAATACTCTGTGTCTCCCAAGTTTCTCAGAAAACCCTAAAAACCATTCAAAAAACCTCTAAAATACTATCCCTATCTTCAAGAAACTTTATTCCCCTATTATGAAAAAATGTTGGAAAACTCATCAGCAAAAAGGGTTAAAAAAAGCAATAACTGAGATATCAAGAGGATCAAGATTCAACACAAGTCAACTTTTTCTATCAATGTCACCTTTTCCAAAACTCAATGAGTAAATTTCTGTCCATTAAATTTCTCTTCGCTCAAATCACGCGTGAGCTAGTTTACCTTTGATAAAGTGACACTTGTTTATTTATTTTTTTGTTTGATATCTTGTATTAAGTATTATGAACAAAATCTAACATATTTGCCTTTTGAGTTATTTTTTATTTATTAGGTAATAAATAAGAAACTGATGTGTGTTGTGAAAGCTAGCAGAACATCCTTACTACACCAGATCCAAAGCAAATAAGAATTCCTTCCCCAACAGTAACTTATCAAAAGAGAACAGAAAAATGACTGGTAACACCACCAAAGAGACTGGTTTAACGGATATAGCCATTAGGGATCCCATAGTAATTTATCAAAATGAATTGATTGTGCAGCTAGCGCAACAGGTAGTGGAGATACGAGAAGAAATGAAACAGACTCAGAAATTAGCTATATTAGCCATCGCAACAAGCACACCCGCTCCTGTTAAAATAAGACCTCCACCTTCTTTCCCTTCTCTAAGCTCTCTATTACCCAATTACTTCCATACCCATACCACCGCACCCATCCCTTCAATGTCCAAATCACCCACCATCGATTTAAGTATCTAAAATCCACTAAATGCTAGCAGCTCATATCAAACCCCATCTCCACATGCCCAATATTCTGTTTCAAATATCAATCATCCACAAAATATACCACCCACATACTAGAATCCCCCACTCACTATCCAAAATCCACCTGCTGACTAGATATTGCCACCAACTACCATTTTCCACAACCCTACACTACCTGAGCCTTACCCCAATCTTATAGAAAACCCTGAACTTGAATATTATGAGGAAACTAAGAGGGAGTGGAGAGTTAAAAAAATATAAGAGTAAGCAGAATATCAAGAAAATGAAGGAAGAAATAGCAAAGGAAATTAAGAATTTCACTATTCACCAGATACCGTTGGTTAGAACTATGAAGATTTGTGCATTCACCCAGACTTAGACTTACCCAAAGGTTATAAGGTGCCGAAGTTACGACACCTTTAACGGAGTAGGGAAACCCCTTGAATCATTTGAGGGGTTATTATGATAGTTGGTAGGAGTTGGCAAAAATGAGGCATTACTAATGAGGCTCTTCAGCCTCAGTCTAAGTGGAGAAGCTTTGGAATTGTTCACCTCATAAGAGTTAATACAATGGCTTAGCTGAAGAGCTTTAGGCAAAGACTTTGTTGAATGGTTTGCCTATAATATATAAGTGGTCCTAGATAGATAATCCCTTGAAAAAATCAAGTAGAAATCTACATAATGTTATCGTGAGTACGCATACCGATGGAAAAAGGAGGCAGCAAGAGTCAGGCCTCCTATGTATAAAATAGAGATCATAGAGGTATTCATGCGTATACAAGAACCAAAGTACTATGACTGAATGATACTCGCGGTTAGGGCTAAGTTTGCTGAGTTAGTGAAAATTAGAAAAACGATTTAGGACAGTCTTAAGACCAAGAAGATCCCCGGGGTTTTTACATAGACCGGGTCTTTGGATTCCTAAGGAAGAAAAGGAAAGATATATCTTATGTGTCCTTTAGCCCAAGCACAAGATTAATAAAGTCATTTGGGTTCCACTACAGAAAAATCTCACCACTAAAAACTTACCTCCTAACTCCAAAAATCCTTGCCCTATCTTCTATTCTCAACCCCATTACCAAACTCCATCCCCGAATTACCAAATTCCCAACAAAATTACCAAAATGCTCAGCCAAATTACCAAGTTCCTCCCAAAACTACCCAAGTTACCAACCAAACATCCAAACTCCAAATCCACAAAACTACCACCAAGTACCTCTACCTACTCACCAAAACAACTATAATCTTCCTCGTCCAAACTTTAAAAAGAAACCTCCTTGAAATTTCACACCATTAGCCGAAAGTCGAACCCAACTCTTTGAAAGATTGAAAGTGGTCGGGTTAATCCAACCCATTTAATCCGGACCCATCAATACCAATTCAAGATTCTTCAAAGCTGATCAACATTGTGTATACCATTTCGGAGCTGTTGGGCATGCCACTGAGGATTGCATAAATTTAAATTATAAAATTTAAGACTTGATTGATCAAAAGATCATCACCCTTTAGACAGATGCACCGAATGTCAATAGAAATCGTCTACCAAACCATGGAGGAGTGACTATTAATATGATAGAGACCAATGAAGAGTGGCTTGCAAGTAAATCCATAATACAAGCGAGTCCATAAAAAATAGGGAAGGCTGTGGATACCTTAAGTATGAGTGAGAAACCCAAGTTCGTGGTAATGATAGCACCACACCAAGCTTTTTCTCTAGTCCCTACCAAAAAGGAGTTCATTGTAGAGGTTATCGTTGCATATGGAATGACCCATTCAAGCAGATGTTACCCTCTGAAAGAATTGGACAATGACTCGTATAAAAAGGATTATCAAAAAAGGCCAATCACTGAGGGAGAGGTCAAAGAATTCTGTAGAAGAATGTAGCCGAAAGAGTACTCAATTATAAAATACCTGGAGAAGACTCTGGTATAAATCTCTATATGGGCGTTACTGATGAGTTCTCAGTATCATAGGCAGGCATTATTAAGAGTTCTTAATAAAGTATATGCCCACAAGAACAAGTAATAGGAACCTGACATCTATGATAGGCAAGTGTATAAGAGGTCATTGCATATACTTCGGTGAAGATGAATTATCATTTGAAGGGGTTATGCACAACAAAGCCCTGCATGTCACGGTCAAATGTCGTGACAAGATCATCAATAGAGTTCTGATAGATGATAGTTCTGGACTAAACATTTGTCCTTTGTCCATATTTACTCAGTTGGATTATGATTTCGGCAAGATCCGCCAAAACTAGATTAATGTTAGGACATTTGATGGAGGCCGAAGAGACACTATTGGGGAAGTCAATTTGTGTATCCAATTGGGACCTACAAAATTTTAGGTAGAATTTCAGGTTATGGACATCACTACTAGCTACAACTTTCTCGTGGAAAGGTCATGGATCCACATGGCTATAGTTGTTTCATCTATTCTTCACCGGTTAATAAAGTTCGTGTGGGAAAACCATGAGGAGGTTATTTACGGAGAAGTAAGCCAGTTGAACCATCCAAATGGCTATGTGCCAATCACTGAGGATGTGCCAAGTGGTATAGACTTCCACTTTATTGAGATTGTGAATGCTACGGGAGAAGACGTGGCCCCACAAACACTAACTCCTCTTATTTACAAGATGTTGATTATGCTCAAACTCACACTTCCTGACGAAGTATGAAGCGGAAGTTGTCAATAAAAAATCCAACAAAGGTTGGGGTCGATCCCACAGAAAATATGGAAAGATATAGAAGAACGCTAATATTTAAGCTTTTAAGTCAATTATCTCCTAAAAGGGGGACTTTGTAAAAGTAAAAAGTAATATTGCTGGGAAATTGAATGTTGATTCCAAATTAATGCAACTAACTAGGATAAGTGTTTCTTATGGATTCGTAACTACTTCGTGTTTTACACTTGTAATATATCCTAATACTTTACTTGTAGAACTGATAACAATGGCTCATCCAAATAACTGGTTCGTTCTTATTGAATGACTATACTCAATTATCGGGCTAGGTCTCATGAGCGATTTTAATTTAACCGTTATCAATTTGTCCCAAATTTAACTATCTTGCGACCATAGCTCAAGTTAATACAATGATCATAAAGACCAAGGCTTTATTGTAATTCTCTTTTCCTAATCTCTACCTCTCTAGGCTCAAGCGAGTAGAGAATTTAGGCAAGTCCTGAAGTTGCGCACCGCTAAGAAATGTTTAAAGATGAAGAGAATACAATACAAGCGTTTAGTATTGGTGTAGAATCACGTCGTGCAAATTCTAGTTCATTGATTCACCATGGTTCCTACAACCGTAGTTGTAGAGGTTTTAGCCTCTCATAATTATAAGTAAATTCATAGCATTCATAGACAAAAGCATAAATTAATACTTACAACAATGATAGGAAGAAACTCACTTGATTATTGCAAAAATAAGAAAGAACAATTCAACAAGTATCTCAATGTATTTCTAACTCTCAATTTTAAGTTGTAAGTTCTCTAAAAGTTCATTCTCCATTACATAAAAATAAAAGGGTATTTATAATAGTAGATTTATACCTTTCTTGTTCCTTTATAAATTTGATTTGGGACTTGTAGCTCCTTTTCCTAGTTGAAGTAGGAATCACTGATTGGCCGCTGGACATACTTGGTGCATCGTGCATGGCATAGCGCAAGCAAAGGTGCCACGTTGCGTGGCTGGTTGTGTAGGTAGGCAGGCACCTCGTGCCTCTCATCACGCATCAGTGATGGCACCTCGCGCCTCTCCTCACGCAGCAGGGCCTATGCGCCGCACTGCTGGTCGGGCAGGTGTGGCAGTGTAGTGCCAAATACCATGATTTTGCTTTGTTTATTCCAACTTCTTCACCTTCGTTCCAAAAGCCTCAAATACAGTCAAATATATCATTTTTAGTCCTGAAAACATCTAATCATATGCGTTAGCTCTTTTTACGAATATATATCATAAACACATGCAAAAATGCACATGATTTGTTCTCAAAACATAGTAAAATATGAGCAAAATACGGCTAAGAAGTGCATAAATATGCCCTTCATCATATGCTTTCCACGACTATTCTAAGAAATAGTTTCGAACCCGAATACGACCTAGGAAAGAACTCAAATGGAATCATTGAACCTATTCACATCCCAAAAAAGTTGTTCAAATATGGTTTGGTTTATGTCCTGACTGAGGGAGATGAAGAAAGGACCGAGAAGAAGAAGCTTAACTAAGAGCCACCAAGTCATTTCCCCATTTGTACCAGTATTTCCCTATTCATGTGGAGACTACAATAGGGTCTATTTCTTAGTTCAAGATCCCTCTTACTAACTGGAATCAAAGAATTAGTAGATCTGTTCCGCCCAAAATGGGAATGGGCTAGGGTTATGAACTTATAATCTGATGATCGAGTCGATTCCATGATTATAAGTTCATTCCATACTGGACCAGGCCGGAATAGGGTTATATACATTCTCATTATGAGAAGGGGTCATTCGGGCCTATCTAAATAGATACTAGGTAGTACCCAGCCCCCAAGAGAGTTTATAAACAAATACAGCTCTTTGGTCTCATCCTCGATACTGAGATATACCATAAGAGCAATAAGTTGATTCAAAAGCTCGCTAGTAATCCCTTGTCCTAAATAATGGTCTTGGGGAAGGAATTGGAAATCTCTTTAAAGATTGTGATATGGTCTTAGAAGAATTTACTGATACGTCAAAGATTCGAAAGGCTAAGCTTAGAGAAAAATTTCAAAATTGTACATCCACTCTGCTCATGGCTCCCCAGTCATCTTGGTAGAGAAAAACAAAAATTTAGTTTTTCAAAAAAATTGGTGATAGTCCATATGAGGCCTGAGACCCACCTTTTATGTTTTATGTTCCTCAGTAGTGTTTTTACTTTTCCAAAAGGCATGGATCCTGCTTTTATGGGTCATAGACAAAGTTTGTCAGTATTTTCAAATTCAATGAAAAGCCTTTCTCTATTTCCAAAAATTGTTTATGGTTTATCTATTTTCTTTATCTAACATGTATTCCCTGAATTGGCTCATTTGTTATTTTAGTAATAATAATTTAAAATCAGCCAATGTTATGACATGTCACAATTACAATGAACAAGTCAAATCTAATAGTAATGAGATCTAGGAATATGATGAAGAATCCATGACGCCGGAACATATTAAAGAGGGCTGATAACACTCAAATCACACCTCCTTATGAAGTATGAAGTGGACGTTGTCAATAAAGAACCCAACAAATGTTGGGGTCGATCCCCCAGAGAATATGGAAGGATGTAGAAGAACACTAGTGCTTATGCTTTTTAGTTAATTATTTCCTAAGAGTGGTGAATTTGTAAAAGTAATAAATAAAAATGTTGAGAAATTATTTGTTGTTTCCAAATTAATGCAACTAAATAGGATAAGTTTTCTCCATGACTTCATAACCACAAGGTATCTTATACTAGTGATCTATTCCGGTGCTTAGCATGAGATATCGGTAAGTTAATTTCACCTAAATGGTTGGTACCCTATTTAGATGATTATCACCACACAACTTGGTCCGTCTACGGGTGTATGTTTTACTAACCCTTACCCTTGATATCGGATTAGTTATTCCTAGACAAGGTCAAGCTATTAGATGAGGGATTGATAGCCTCAAATCTCCGTTGTTAATTCCTTTTACCATTCACTACCTTCTTGGTCCGCTAAGTAAGAATAAGGCAATTTCTAATGTTTACAACCGTTAAAATCAATTAAAACGAAGGAAGAAATAACGCATGCATAAACTCCGTTCAAGAATCACTAAGTATTTTACCTGTGTGTTAATTTGTCATGGTTCCCACAACCCTAGTTGTGGTGGTTTTAGCCTACCATCTTTATCTCATGGTATTCATATACAAAAGCATAAATTTACTTACAACAATTATAGGAATAAACTCACTGGATTATTGCAACAATAAAGAAGAACAATTCACCAATTGTCTCAAAGCTTTTTTGAAATAGAACGTCTAAGTCCAAGACTTGTCTTCTTAAATCGTGTTTTTAGACTTATGTCTTGACATCTCTGTTAAAAAGAAATAAAAGGGTATTTATAATAGTAGATTTATGCCTTCTTTTGTCACACCCCTCTTTGGGGGGTATGACTGGCACCTGGTGCCCTACTAGGACCTGAACTGCTAGACTACTAAGCCTGAGCACATCTGGTGTCTGGCTGGCTCTAACTCAGATTCAGGGAAACAACGGCTATATAACGGCTGTAAATACAGCCTCCGGCCGACTAGGCCTATAGCCACCTGTACCTGTACTAACAGCTAACCAGAGACATATCAATATAGGGGAGCCTATGCGGGCCGACAAGGCCACCATGCTATCTAGTCTCAACAATGAAATATTGGAAAGTTACGTGACCGGCAAGGTCACCACTACTGTCAAGCTATGGGCCCACACGGCCAACATGAAAGAAACAGAAGTACTAACAGCTATACAACTGCACGGCCTCACACGACCGGCTCATCTGACCACAGGGAAATATATACAGACTGCAAGCCTCTAAGAATACTGATAAGATGGTCGGGACAGGGCCCCGACCTACCCATGTTGTACAACAAAAGAAAAGGAATAAACCTCTAGCTATCTAGCTCCGGATGATTGGAGCTGATGACCCTGTGGGCTAGCTGGAATCACAAGGTATCGGCCCCTCGTCTATGAGTACCTGCAGGCAAGTAATGCAGCGCCCCACTGGGCGTCAGTACCACTGGTACTGAGTATGTAAAACAATAACTGAAAGAAATATCTGAAAACAACAACACAACTGATGGAACTGAAATAGGAAGGAATAGATTAACTGACTGAAAATGTAAAGCTATGCCTACTCTTAGCTTATACTGGAAGGAGTAGGAGTCATACCTGGAGATGTATCCTTCTACTGTCGATCTACTCGTATCTAGTGTAACATGGCATAACACAACATAACACAACATAGCACACACAAACCTTACCCGGCCCCCATAAGCCGGTAGGTACAACCAACAAGCAATCTATACCCCTACCCCGGTCGTCCCATCTCTTATAATAACCATAAGCATCCTGCCGGTCCCCTGGGTATGCACTTGGGCTTGCTGAGCCCCTGACTATAACTGTACCCGATTCCGGAGGACTCCTGAATCAACACCCGGGTGTATCCGCTCGACGGGGGTGTATAAGGGCCGACCAAGGCACAATATAGGGAAAACTGGCATCCTATCTTCGTCCCCTGTGGGACGGCATGCCACTCCGTAGAGCGACGTATCCTCGTCCTCTGGCGGACGAGTCGATACAGCTATTAACCTTGGGGTGGTCATGGATGCTAGGTAATCCGACCCCAAGACAATACAATGGTCTCAACTAGTAATACTATCTGCATATCCCACATACTAAAGCTAATGATAATAAAGTATTTGTACATACTGTATGCTGAACTAGTGATAGTGATATGTACGTATTTAATACATGTTGGGACTGATAATAGTATATATATAAATATAATCTTCTGTCATACTGTACTGTGTCTAATGCTGAACAAGATGTAGTTTTTCTGCTGGGAACCATGTTGTATAACTGAGTTTCCTATAATAACATGATTTACTATTCCTATCATGCTTTCTAGACTTCATTTTAACCTATCATTCTACTTCTGAGATACCTTACAAGTATTTACATTGCTTTACTAGGTTTCAACTGAGTACGATAATATCTTAACATTCTTTACTAAATCACATACTGGGCATGTAGTACGGTTCCTAATACTCGTATTAGAATTTATATCGTGCTAGAAAGTTTCACGCTATTCATAACATGATGCTTCCAATATCGTACCAACATTCAAAATAACATAACACACAACTTCTGAACATTCTACTGGCCTGGCCTTTAAACTACTTTACTATACCGAGACTACTAACTTGCCGAGGAAACTAGCTTTACATACCTTCACTTCTGATTTCCCGACTAACCGGCGTGGCTTGGTCAGTATTTCAGCTATTCCTCCCAACTGCATTTATATATATATCAATCAGTACTAAATACAACTCTATTCTGAAGGACGACATCACTTTCGATATAATTATAGCCTAAACTTAGGCTTATCGAAAGACAGTCGAAAACTCGCTATTTTTCAGAAGTCCAGAAAGGAGAAATATTCACTTCACAGCTAGGAACACATAGACATTAGTTTGGAGCAATTCCACTTACCTTAGTCCGGTAGCTCGACGATTCGTCGGCCGTATTTCGCGAAACTAAATCCGTAGGAATGCTCTCTGCTGCTAAATACCTCGGTATCTGAGGTTAATTTAGGTTTGGACTATGTTTGGCAGCGTAATCGAACGAAATTATATTACCCTCTTCGTTCTTTTCTCTCCTCTGGTTTTTCCTCTCTGTTTCACTGGAAATTTATAAGAATAAATGATTTAAAACTGAAGTGGGGCTTTATATACTTGGGCCTGGACAAGGCCAACGTGTCACGGAGCCAACGCGGAGACTCCACCTCCGTGACACGTTGCCATCGCGGAGGGGCTCTGCCTTGGCTCCTTCCGCGATGGTTCGACAGGTTTCTCGTCCAATTTTTTTCTCGGGCCTTTCTTTAGCACGTATGGCCTTCAAATATGCTTAACCAACGCACGAATAGGCCATCTAGGTGCCGGGAATCCTACGGGGTATAACATCTTTGTTCCTTCATGAATTTGGTTTGGGATTTGTAGCTCCTTTTCCTAGTTGAAGTGGGATTTGACTTTTGATGGCCATTCGACAAGCTTGCCACGTCGTGCATCGTGCAAGAAGGGTTGTGCGTCACGCACTGCATCACACAAGAAGAGTTGCGCGTCGCGCATGCCATCGTGCAGTTTATGTGTTGTTTCGCGCAATAGTGTTGTGTAGTGCGATATGCCTTGATCTTTACATTATTCATTCCAACTTCCTCATCTTTATTCCATAAGCCTCAAACATACCCAAAACCATCACTTTTACCCCTGAAAACATCTTATCACGTGGGTTAGCCATTTTCACAAATATATAACATAAACACATGAAAACACACATAATTTGTTTGCAAAACATAGTAAAGTATGGGCAAAATTACGTCTATGAAGTGCATAAATATGCCCTTCATCAAGGACTTAAAATAGTTTGAGGATAAGGAAAAGTCCAACCTTAATGAGACCGAGGTAGTGAATTTGGGAGATGACGACCATGTCAAAGAAACCAGAATCAGCGTTCACTTGACAAAGTTGCAGAAAAGAGAGTTGATTAACTTGCTTAAAGAATACATAGGTATATTTGCTTGGTCTTATGACGACATGCCGTGGCTAAGCATAGACATTGGCTCCCATAAGTTTCCAATTGATTCAGGGTTTAGTCTTGTGAAATAAAAGACTCAAAAGTTCAAGCCAGACTTAAGTGTAAGAATCAAAGAGGAGTTTACAAAGCCAATTCAAGATAAAGTTATAGAGGTAACAAAGTATCTGACATGGCTAGCTAACATTGTCCTGGTACCGAAGAAGGATGGAAAGATCAAAATCTGTGTCGACTACAGAGATATTAATAAAGCTAGTTCCAAAGACAAAATCCACATCCTCATTGAAAATTGTACCAAGCATGTGATGTAGTCATTCATGGATTTTTTTGCGGGATATCATCAGATCTTGATATATGAAGAACATGCAGAGAAAATGGCTTTCATCACACCTTGGGGTGTTTATCAATATAGGGTGATGTCGTTTGGTCTCAAGAATTCCAAAGCCACTTATATGAGAACCATGACCACTATCTTTCATGATATAATCCGCAAGGAGATTGAAGTATAAATGAACGATGTCATTATCAAATTTTGTGAGAGTTCGAATCACTTAGCTCACTTGAAGAAGTTCTTCGATCGGCTCCATAGGTACAAGCTAAAGTTAAACCCTGCCAAATGTGCTCTTAGAGTGCCAGTCGGCAAGTTATTAGGTTTCATAGTCAGTAAAAGAGGAATTGAGCTTGCCCATTCCAAAGTCAAGGCAATTCTAGAGTTACCTCCTCCAAATACCAAGAAAAACTTGATGAGCTTCTTGGGAAAATTGAATTACATCATCCGATTCATAGCTCAATCAACGATTATCTGTGAACCCAATTTTAAGTTGTTGAAGAAAGACGCACCAACAAAGTGGACCAAAGAGTGTCAGAAATCCTTTGACACTATCAAATATTATTTATCTAATCCGCAAGTGTTAGTTCCTCCAAGCGAAGGAAGTTCATTGTTGCTTTATCTATTAGTCTTAGACAATACGTTCAGATGCATTCTGGGACAACATGATGAAATCAGGAAGGAGCGAGCAATTTATTATCTGAGCAAAAAATTCACTTTGTACGAGGCTTGTTACACTCTATTGGAAAGAACCTATTGTGCTCTGACTTGGATTGCCCAAAGTGGGTGGAAGTCGCCTCCTACAAAGCTATGATGAAGAAAGTAGTAACTAATTTTGTCAAGAACAACCTGATATGCTGATTCGGTATACCCAAGTCAATCATCATAGAAAATGGAGCAATTTTGAATAGCCATTTGATGAAAGAGATATGTGAGAAATTCAAGATTACTCACCGTAATTTAACCGCTTACAGCCCTCAAATGAATGGAGTCGTAGAAGTTGCCAACAAGAACATCAAGAAGATCTTGAGGAAGATGGTTGATAATCATAGATCTTGGCATGAGATGTTGTCTTATGCTCTGTTAGGATATCGAACAACCGTCAGAACTTCAACTGGGGCAACTCCCTATTTGCTAGTATATGGAACATAAGCAGTGATACCTGCTGAGGTTGAGATACCTTCATTAAGGATCATTCAAGAAGCTGAATTAAGTAATGCTGAATGGGTTCGTGCCAGACTAGAACAACTTAAGTTGTTTGATAAGAAGAGAATAAGCGCAGTATGTCATGGTCAACTATATAAATAGAGGATGATTCACGCTTTCAACAAAAGAGTAAGAAATCAAACTTTTGAAGTAGGCCAATTGGTGTTGAAACGCATTTTTCCCCATCAAAATGAGTATAAAAGAAAATTTGCATCAAATTGGCAAGGTCCTTATGCGGTTTGCAAAGTTCTCTCAGTAGGTGCTTTCATTATGGCGGAAATGGATGTCTAAGAGTGCTGAAAGCTATAAATTCAAATGTTGTCAAGAGTAACTACATCTGAAGACTGGTGTTTTCTTTTCTTTGTTTTCTTGTAATCGCGTATTTTCTTGCAAGCTCTTTAATATTTTATACTAGTTTAAAAGGTGTTTCTTGTAATGTGAACTACGTAATGACCTGAATTCCCAAGATGGGATACGTAGGTGGCCAATATCGACTTTGGTCACATCATTAGAAAAATCCAACTTGTTTCCTTGTGATCGGAACTATGTTGGACCTGATTCTTGCCTCAATAGGATACATAGGCGCCATACCGGCTCAGTCATATTCCCATAAATTTTTAATTTCCAGTATAATAGAAACTGGAGCAGAATTTTTGAGAGGATCTCAAAAATTTCACAAGACTGAATATTCTCAAGAAGACAAATTTGAAGATTAGTTCAAGATATGCAACTGTGGCAAAATTTTTGAGAAGGAACTAAAAAATTCTACGAGTACCCCATTCTACTATCAACAAGTATTCACTTGCTTCTAAGCCATAACTTAGGCAGAAATTTTGAGAAAAAGCTCAAAATTTCATCAAATGTAGATAAGAAATCTAAGAAGACCTCATTCTCCAGCTGCGATAGAGCTTCAGAAAATCTCCAATTGCCAACAAGTCGCCTTCCATATCAAGTTCCAAAACAAAGAATGTCCGTTCATTTTGTGCATATCATGACAGTCGATTGGCAGAGATTTTTTTAAAATTATTTTCCTCAAAATTACTTTTTAAAATCTTTGCTATCTTTCTTAAAATATTTTTAATTTTATCTTTTTTCTATCATAACTCGGAGAGTCGAGTAAATTCCTGAAGCCACCAAGACAAGGAGAAAGGAGACTAGAAGAAGTCAACATAGATTAGTTTCACAAAAACTAATAATTTTTTTGTGGATGCGGGTTGTCATAAAGTTCCCAGGAGAGCATTATTTATCAACTAACTTAATCTTTCCAAAAGAAAAATACACTGAGCTAATATTGAATAAATTGGCATAAAAGTCCCTCTTGACCAAAGGAGTATCAAGAGACACTATATTGTCCCCCGAGCAAAGAAGGGTGCCTGCCAGCGGAGGATGACATCTAAATCAAGGGTATTTATCTACATTAAAGACCAATAAAGAACGACGCTCGTAGTCAAAAGGCTATTGTATTTTCAGTTTGTCGAGAGGGTCATCACATATTCATAAGCCAAGAGGGCCATCATATATATACATATATATATATACATATATATATATATATATATATATATATATAGTTGCAAAGAGGGGCATCATACATTCAAAGTCGAGAGGACCATCATACATTCAAGCGCTGAAGCGGCATCAAATTTTATAACATCAAATACGGGAAGAGGCCGATGTTTAATATATTTATTTATAATGTCGAATATCAGAGACCGACATTCATCATTCATATTTATCACGTCGAATGTCAGAGGAGGCCGGCGTTCATCATATTTATTTATCACATCAAATACCAGAGGCGACCGACGTTCAACATATTTATAACATCAGATATTGGAGATCGACATTCATTATATTTATTTATCACATCGAATACCGAAGGAGACCGACATTTATCATATTCATTTATAACGTCAAATATCGTAGGAGGTCGATGTTCATTTCATTTATTTATCATATCGAATATCGAAGGAGGACAGCATTCATCATATCTATTAATCACGTAGAATACCGGAGGAGGCCGACATTCATCATATTTATTTATCATGTTGAATACCAGAGGAGGCCGACGTTCAACATACTTATTTATAATATCGAATGCCCATGGAGACTGGCATTCATCATATTTCTTTATCACATTAAATACATGTGGAGACCGACGTTCATCATATTAATTTACAAACATCGAATACAGACGGAGATCGACATTCATTATTTATTTTTAACGTCGAATGCCGGAAGAGGTTGATGTTCATCACATTTATTTATAATATTGAATACCAGGGGAGGCCGGTGTTCGTCATTATACATTTATTACATCGAACATCGAAGGAGACCACGTTTATCACATGCATTTATAACGTCGAATACCGACGGAGGTTGGCATTCATCATTATTTATTTATGATATTCAGTGAAGAGTGACATCAGCTACTGAAAAGGATATTAATATTCATACCATTTGAAGAGGATGGAAAACACAATATATCCAAAGTGCATCATATAATTTCACTTGTACAAAATTATTAAATATTATTGCACAGGAGGATCCAAGTGCATGCGGAGCAACATGAAACTATTTCATAGAAGCGAACTCGGGCATAATCCTGAAAAGAAATATCAAACTCTTTGTATACGAGTTGAGAATTGACTTTCACCATATTCAAACCACACTCCTGTGAGAAGGCATGTGGGTTATTCCTTATGTTTTGCTTTTTCGGTTTCGCATCTAGGATAATCTCTGAACTCATACTGGAGCACTTTCCTTATTTTGCAAATCCGGATGACAATGCAACTAGAGTTGTAAAAATTATGTCCGTTTAAGTTCGTACTTATAGGTGTGAAGCGAGTCATATTCATGATTGAGAGGTTGCAAGCCTTTTTTCTATACTCAATTTATTTTGTCATTCATTTTAAGCTACAAGGGTTACCTCAGCATAAGAGATACTTTTTCAACCAATTAAGTCGAACTACAAGCAGCCTGGTTCCATTTTGGAGGATATGTAGGTGAGTTTAATGTTGAAATCTTGGATGTATTCCAAAAATTTCCTACTCATCACATTCCCAAGTTTCTCAGTCTCTGCAAAACTCGACATTGAGATAAGCTTTTGAAAGCTTCAAATCATGCATAAAATAAAGTGTTCTAAACTATATGTATCCTGAATTCTTATGCAACCTGAGATATGTAGAAAACCTGATATAGGAGTTCGGCCAAAATTTTTTAAAATCATGCTTTTTCGAAGACAAATTTGGTGGTCGAACAAAATTGAATTGTCAATTTTCTTTGCTCAGACCTTCTTTTCATCATCTCTGGCCAAAGAAAGGGGCAGTTGTTGACATCCAATTTTGGCCTTTCATATTTTGATTAATTATTCAAGTTTCTAAAAATACAAACAGAATAAAATATTCATTTTCACATAATCAAAAATATTTTCTTAAATGTTTTGGTTAGCATTTTACCATTTCATTTGGCAAAATATTCCTAACATCTATACTATATATTTTTTCTTTATATTAAACAATAAACATATGTATTAAACAATAAATATTGGGTATACTTATTTTAACAGTTTAAAAATTACTTTTTACTGAGAACAAGAGTTATATTAACTGCGTATGTCATTTTGTAAATCGCAAGTCACTTACAACTCGAGTTTAACGATTTATTCATTATTTAAAAAAGAAGATTATTATCATTTTATTGGATTAAATTCAAGAAACTTGCTAAATTAATTGAAAAATAATTTATCTCAATTTAATCTCAAACTAGTTTTTCTTTAAAGAGCGATTGATTTTAATAAATTTAGCTATTTTAATTTTTACTACCCTCTTAATATGTGTGCGCGTGTGTGCGCACGCTTTGTATTATTATTTTATTTTACATAATTTAACCTCAGTCGTTCACTCAAGATGATCGAACAACCCAAAATAAGTCAAAAAGGGGAAACACCTTTTAGACCTAAACCTTAGTCCCCTTACTTTCTCTCTCCCACGCTCCCCTGCAGACCTCTTCTCCAACATTTCTTCCCAAACCCACGCCACTCACTAGAACTCTCTCTCTCTCTCTCTTCTCTCTCTCTCTCTCTCTCTGTGACCATAGTCATCTCCTTACCTTTCACAACGGTCCACAGACAGACTTTCTCTCCCTTATCCTCTTCCCCGACCAAGCTGCAGACCCCGTCTCATCCCTCGAAATTTGCCAAAAACCTCACCTTCTCCCCTGCTAGCTTGTGGAAGTGGAGAAGGGTCTCCATCCCTTCAAATCCGGTAAGTATTGTCTTTGTTTTCCCTGTATGTTTTTTTAAAAATAATCAATTTGGAATTCGAGTTCTAGCTTTTGAATTCTATTTATCTCACCATTAGGGACAGGGGTTCATGGTTTAGAATCTGGAAAAGAAAAAAGAAAAGAAAGAAAAGAGAAACAAGTATTTTCTCTCTAGTTTTCTAATTTCACCAAAAAAATCTAGAACAAAATTGTGTTGTTATAAAAGTTTTTGGATAACCAGGGCTCAGCCTAACCTTGTTCTTTTCTATTGATTACGAGTCAAAATGTGGTAAAGACGATCCTCGTCAACTTGTTGGTTTCTGAATTCGCTGCTCCAAAAAAAGTAATCTTCTTTCCATGTCGGTATCATTTTTTTCCTCTGTTCTTTATGTTCTTGTTGTTGCTGACTAGTTAATACTGCATTAGTTTACATATTAGTTTATGTTGAATTAGTTTACATATTAGTTTATGTTGTCTACTTTCAATTCCTTTTATGTTATTTTTTAATCTAGAGTAGTGATAATTGGTTGTTTAGCTTATTGTGCTATTTTATATTTTTACTTAGTTTATACTCGTGTGAATTAAGCTTGGGTTTTCAATTTGGTCTTGGAATTGGAAAATATCTACTCACTTCTTAATTTTACATGAACTCTTGTTATATTCATATTATAATTCCCAAATATATTCTCTTTTGAAAATGGAGTTCAAGGATGTTATTCTAGTAAGCAATCTCATTTTTTTTGGTGTGTGTTAGCAGTTTACAATATATTATTTTCCTTTGCTATTTAGTTCGGTAATTACAAGATTTGCTTTCCCATATTCCTTTAGTTCTATAAATTTTTGTTCATCCCTTTATGTATTTAGCCATCGACTCAATTTTTTTAGGATCTTGTATTTGATATGCTATGTCGATAGTTTTACACCCAGTATTTTATTTACATAGTTGAGCTCATGTGTAAAACCACTGTTACTTCCTATTTCGAGCATGAGTTAGTAAATAGCATGAGTTAGTGATAATAGTATAAGTCCAAGTTTATTTAGATGTTTATAAGCCTTGCTTACTACTAAGATAGTGAGTAAGGAGATGAATTGATCCAAAATTCAATTGAGCTCTAGAAGAGGCTTTGAGAGACAACTCAGTCTTTTTAAGGTGCTTTTGGATCCAATGATCTTCATCATCTTTAAAATACTCATATAGAATGTTATAGCTATGAAAATGTCATACCTTGTGTCATATGTTCATAAATGTTAAATCATGATTAATATGGAGAATTGTGTTTGTAATAATTTCATCTTTTAGTATAAACTTAGGAAAACCTGATTTGGCATTTTGTAACCTATCATTCCCTCTTGCAAATCTTTGGTATTTGAACTTTCTTTTAGAACTATAAAATTTGATATAAATTTTTATTCTCCTCTCTCTTTGTAATTGCCAAAATCTGCCCGTATAGCCCCATATTTAGATGAGTATTTTCTTTCTTGGCACTGTTTTTGTGTTGGTTCTTGTTTCTTTATATTCATGTTTAAAGATTAAGTATTTTAGCCTTCTATGTGCTAATGTCTCTCCCTCTTACCGTTCTGTCGAACTCATTATACATGGTTTAAGATCATGTCTCTTTTCCTTAGTTTGGCAAAGTACTAAATTACCATTTTCATTTATTTGAATAGTTAATGAGAACACAACTAGTCCACGTAGCATTCAGTTCTTTAATTATGGACAAAATATATGGATAGCAATTTGGGCATGAATAAGAGAGCAATGAATCGATTATGTATTATGTTCTTTCCCTCTCCTTATCTTTTTTATATAATTATATGGATTTAGCTTTATCTCCATAAGAAGTATTCCAAATATTAAAAGTTTGTTGTTTGCATTGGTTTGATTTAAAAATCTTCCTAAGGAAAGGAAACTCAAATTTAGTTTTAGATGGAGAAGTGTGCACCCTATAATGTTATATCATTCATGTGTCCGCCATGCTTTAGTAAGTAAATTAAGTGTTGAACAATGGTAGATATTATAGGATAGGATTTTATCCCGAAAATTTAATCCTCTCTCTTTATTGCTTTTTTGTGGATCTGCTCTAAGTCTTCAAAAAACAAATTAGAATTCTTATTCTCATACTTGTCCATTGGGTCTCGG
This sequence comes from Datura wrightii, assembly GCA_035772735.1. Classification (NCBI taxonomy): domain Eukaryota; kingdom Viridiplantae; phylum Streptophyta; class Magnoliopsida; order Solanales; family Solanaceae; genus Datura; species Datura wrightii. The sequence continues at coordinate 100,253,169 of JASDFA010000008.1, forward strand.
ATTTAGTTCTTGCCTTTGATTCTCTTTCTTTATTTCTTTCACATTCCAGAGCAGTCTCTTTAGTTTCGAGTTAGCATTTTATTCTCTTTACCTTATTATGAAATCATGTGATCATATGTTAACGAGTAATCTCTCTTTATTAAGGCATGATACGTGTTTGTTCTTTGCGCCCCCATCCCGGAATATAGCTGAAGTTTGTAGAGTTAGAAATTTTTTCATTCTTAACTAGTTCATATCATGTTAAATGAAAAGAAAGGGGAGGTTGTGGTAGGATTTATTACTCGCTCAAGTATTAGAATCTGCTCTTAAATATGATTTGAAGTTCTCCAAACTGGCAGTTTTTTTAATGTGTAATTCGCTTATGGGTTTAATTTTACAATGTTGGTCGGCCATGCTCTGAATTAATATTGTTGTCCTAAATCTAAATGAGTTATGTGATTGAGAGCCCCTTAGTCTTCATCAATTGGGTTTATTCTTTTTTTACTCATTCTTTCATTGTCTTAGAAGTTGCTGAAACTATAATATAGTTATTGTATTTGAGGTTTATCCGAGTCTAATTGAGATTTTATTTTACTTTCTATTTAAACAAATCTTCTATTCTGACAATAATATAGTCCCCCTAAGTTGATATATCCTCTTAAGATTCATAGTCATCATATCTAAACCATGTTATATGATGTTAGCCATTTGTGTAGGGGTGTGCAAATTAACGATTAAACCAATAATTGAGTTATTGGATTAATGGTTTGGGTTATTGGTTTAACGATTTGATTATCGATTTACTATTCTAAGTTATTGGGTTATTGGTTCGGTTATCGATTTGACCACTTTTTTTAACGGGTTAACCGAAAATCCGATAATAATTTATTAAATTATAACTTTAGCCTTCAATATATGAAGTATCCAAACAAGAAGATGAAATGAGTGTCAATGAAAAGTGAAGGGGATGGTGTTTTAATTTAAATTGGAATTGATTATTTTAGTTGAGCTAGTTCTATATGTTTTTTCTCTTTTCACCAACTTTTTTCTAGCTAAACATACTTATGACTTATGAGATTTTTCATGTGAGATCTTATCAGTTAACTCGAAAACCGAACTGATAACGATCAATAACCGATAAATCGATATCTTAATGGTTCTTTAACGATTTAGCATATCTACAAATTGATAACCGATAAGTAAAACCGATAACTTTCAAAACTGAACCGAACCGATTGATACGCAGCTCTATATTTATATGTGTAATTGGAGTTATTTCTGAAATTTAGTTAAGTTATGCCCTTAATAAGAACCCTATATTAATTAAAAACGTCAATTAAGGACTGCTGAAAATTATACCCATTAAGTCCTCATTTAAATAGAATATCCTTATTTGCGGAATCTATCGGGTTTTGCTCCGTCTTTAATTCGTGACATATAATTTAATATGACAAATCAATATATATTTTTGTGGTTGTTGATATATCAAAAATGTATTCCTTTCTTTGGCTAACCTTTTGAGGTAACACTATTTTCCCGAGAGAGATGTTTACTTTTTTCTCTATTATTATATTTTTTATTAGTACGTCCAATTACATAAGCTTAACATCTCGTTGATGCTGAATAAGAAAAAGAATTTTTTCTATCCATGATGTCGGTGGTGATTTAGTTAGAACATCAATTGTTGATTTTTATACTATTATACTTATTGTCGTTTTTTTTTGGAAAGCTTTCTTGCATTTTATTATTTTATTTTGGACTAGGCTATTAACAAATGGTCAAGATTCCATGTTTCTCTGCTTTATGGGTGTAATTAGTTGATGTCCAATTAACTGTTTAATACTTCTTTACCCTCCCCCCCGCCCCCCCCCCAATTTTTTTTCCTTTTCTTTTTTTGCATGTGACATCTAAATGAGTCTGATGGACTCTTTTCTATCCTCTGCATGTTCTTTGTTGGGCTAGAAGCACGACACATGATTCTCGTTGAGTCGGCCTTTTAGTCGAAACCTAAAAAAAGAATTTTTTTTTTGGAAGGCTTTAAAACCTTTTATCAATCAGCAGCAGTGGATCACAAAAGCGTCAATAGCAGTCCAAAAGAGCGGAATTTGGGGGCTTAATTTAATTTTCTCCTTATTAGTTGTTTATGCACTATTTATTTGCTCAAATAATCATACCAACATTTGGTATGTTTTGCTACTCAAATCTTAGTTGAATCTCGAAGCAGAATGTGATAATCACAAACTTTAAAACGCTAAAGTTTTTTTTTTTACAGAGGCTGTGACATTTTAACCAATTGCGAGAAATCAAAGTCAAACAAAATCCGTTTTATGTGTTGAAGTCGAAAATGGGGCTTAAGGCCCAAGAGTATTTTTCAAATAATAAATAGATTCAGTTTGCAAATCTGATCATTTAAGTAGGATTTGAGCTAGATTTAACCCCTTTTAGGGTCTAGTGTTTGAGTTAGAATTTGAAATAATGTACTAATTCAAAGTCCAATAAGGTGTGAGTTTACAAATGATTTTTAGCTGAAATTGTAAATTTAATTCATAAGTTAAATTGGCGGTGTTATTTAAATACTATTTAAAATACGTCAGTATCAAATTTTATTTTTTCCGACAAATAAGTTATCCTTTTTTAGCCACAAATAAGTTTAATTTGTTGGTGAATTGCATTTGTGAATTTTTTTAAAGTGCCTAATACTTTTTTAATAAAATATTTGAAACTTTACCCATTTCTCTGATATTAAACAAGGATTTTCGAAAATACCTTTTATGATTTTCTAATTTCCATAATAAATTTTTCATAAAATTGTCAAGTTATGGAACAGTTTTGAACACGAGTTTAAGATCGGATCGTAACATGAGGATATTATTATCTGAATAGTTTTATACTTTTTTTTGGATCAGTCATATATAGGCGAATTGACCAAATCAGTTTAATATATTATGAGTCTTTTTGAAATTTCTCTATGTTATCGTTGTGTAAGATTTCTTTGTTAGTTTTTACATGACGCCCTGTTACTTCAATCTCAAAAAGTAGTATCAGAGCCATTGATTTGGTGAAGCGAGATTGAAGATAGATTCAAGTTACGCTTAGTTTAAGCTGCACAAATTTGACGATAATGAAGTTCTTCTGTAGAAAAAAAAAAGAATCAAATATTACATGCGGAGATAAGTTTCAATCATATTTCAATAATCTTGTTGGTATATCTTTAAAAATTAAAAAAAAAATTATATTTTTAACCTTATAAAGGGCTCACTTGTAAGTTGTAACCCTGCTAAGAGCTTATGTTTACCCTACATGAGGCTCATTTTTAACCTGCAAGGGCTCTAATACTTTGTAACCCACAAGGGCTTCAATACTTTTAACCTCCAAATGATCCATTTTAAACATGTCAAGCAGCAGTGATGGGGATTATGTGAAGAAGGAAGATGAAGATTGTTTTGCTAGAAAATTCAGGTCCAGAGGAAATTTATTAGGATTTTTTCCTGATTTTCTTACTATACTTGAATTATACTTTTTTCTTGAAGGAAAGACAAAATATTACCATAATAGGTTTTTTTTTTTTAAAGAAAAATAAAAAAAATTCTTCCAAATTTGTTTAACCTCTTTCTTGGAAGAAAAAAGTTTTGGACCTCTATAAACAGAAGATTCTTCTTCTCATACCTCAACACAGTAACATCTACAATATAGTCATTTAAATAGTCGTGTTTAGAAAGAGATTATTTTCTAAATAGTTTTATATTTTTGTATGTCAGTCATATATAGGTCAATTGACCAAACCAATTTAATATATTATGAGTTTTTTTATAATTTATGTTTGTTATGGTTGTTGAAGATTTCTTTGTAAGTTTTCGCGTAACGACCTGTCATTTCAATTCTAAAAGAGGGCACATATTTAGAAATGTTGTGGAACTTTGACGGAGTGATGCGGTCTCATTAATTTATACACTAGCAGTTGTGCCAAAATTAATTTCAAAGCAAAGGCTCACCAGGACACAATATTTTATTCGATAAGTTACTTTTATTCTCATTTTATTGATTATGAATATTGTAACACTTTTACAACAATCATAACATATTCGAATTCCAGCAGTCCATAACCACAGTTCAATTAATTCGACTTCGTTCCTAGGCATTTGTTAATTGTTATTTGTATGAAAAAGGAGAATATAATGCAACTTTATGTCATCTCCGGTCAAAGTTTTTCACTAAGAGAAGTTCACTGCCTGTAATATAATCAGATATGCATTTGCTGAGCATATGGAAACAGATTTGGTCAGCATAAAAATGCAATTTTAGTTAAAATGAGCTGAAAATGGTCTAGAATTTCCTTGTTTTGGAAAATAAAAATGATTGGACGTCGCATAGAGAAAAGACAATTGGCAATCAATTCATGCTAGGAGGAAACGTTGCATTAGTATTCCTAAAAAGACTTGTGGGGATAAGAAAATCCCCAAGTTGTAAAGGAATAGTATTGGTGTTTGAAAACTTTAACAGATCAATTAATTGATTATCTGATTTTTTTAATTTTATTGATGAGAATTTGATTCTCCATCCTATAATCCCCTCTCCTATTTTCTGTCCTCCCGCCCCTAAAAAAAAAGTACTGCTAGTGCTCCACCAAGCTATGTATAATGTAAGGAAACAAATGGCCTATCTATAAATTTGGTAATTTCGAAAATCATCAATACTTTAAAAAAAAAAAAAAGGAGGAGGGGAGGGGGGGCTTAACTTGTTTACATTCGCAACTAAAAAGATTTTACAATTTTTTGTCACTCAACCATAATAACTACATAATCATTTACAAAAAATAAGAATTTATTAACTGAAATCAATATTAAAAAAATAAAAAATAGCGATGGAAATTCGTAGCTAAACAGCAAAATTCGTGGCTAGTTTGATTAGTTATGAGCAATATAGCTATGAATTAGCGAAAAACTTACAGCCAATTTAGCTTTTTTATATAGTGAAAATAAGATGTTCACACTTTCAGTATTTATAAATTAAATTCATAAATAAATAATTGAGGAGTGGCCAAAAGATATGAAAATGATGCATCAGAAAAATTCATTCTGGACCTTGTGCAGTAAGGAATGGTCTCTCCAAGTCCAATCAGAAAGACTGTAAGATGAGGCTAAACTGCACTCTGCAAACATAGCAAAATTAACCAACCATTATCACACATTCATATCCCCCATTCCGGATGAGATAAGATTCACCAGCTTCCGACACGTGGCACCTCCATTCTGGTCTCTTAACTTTAAAAAAAAAAAAAAAAGACACTTAGCTCCAATTTGCAATCTTTCATGTGGCCATTAAACTTTGTAATATCAACAGCCACAAAATCCAATGGTCACCCTTCATCTAAGATGAGGTTTGCTTGTTTTCTATCCGTTGGATTGGGAGTATGCGGTAACCTTATCATTATATAAAGGAGGGGGAGGCACAGTGGGATGAACATATCTTTCAAAAAAGTAGTAAATAATAATATAATTAACGCGATGGCTTCCTCAGTTATCTCCTCGGCAGCCGTTGCTCCCCGCAGCAATGTTGCTCAAGCTAGCATGGTTCCACCCTTCACCGGCCTCAAATCCGCCGCGTCTTTCCCAGTTACCAGGAAAACCAACCTTGACATTACTTCCCTTGCTAGCAACGGTGGAAGAGTCCAATGCATGCAGGTTAATTATCACTGTAATTTAACTGGCTATAACACGTTAATTATAATTCTTTAATACTTAATTTTGAATTGTTTATGTGGAGTACTGTAGGTGTGGCCACCAATTAACAAGAAGAAGTACGAGACTCTCTCATACCTTCCTGATTTGTCCGACGAGCAATTGCTTAGGGAAATTGAGTACCTTTTGAAAAGTGGATGGGTTCCTTGCTTGGAATTCGAGACTGAGGTTAACATCTCTTTTTAAACTAAATATTTTATTTACATAGTCAATTTAATTATGAGAGCTAAATTCATTTGTTAAGTGATTTATTTCGTTGAACGGGAGAAATATGTTATGTTAATTAATTAATTAATGTTTGTTTTCTGTTTTTTTTTTGGAATGTGTGCAGCACGGATTTGTGTACCGTGAGCACCACCACTCGCCAGGATACTACGATGGCAGGTACTGGACCATGTGGAAGCTGCCCATGTTCGGGTGCACTGATGCTACCCAGGTGTTGGCTGAGGTTCAGGAGGCCAAGAAGGCTTACCCACAAGCCTGGATCCGTATTATCGGATTCGACAACGTGCGTCAAGTGCAGTGCATCAGTTTCATTGCCTACAAGCCAGAAGGCTACTAAATTTCACCTTAGGGCCAACATATAATACCCCTATCGAGATGTTTGTTTGATTTGTACCTAGTCTTTTTTTCTTTTACCCCCCTCTAAAACTACTGTTTTTTGCTTTGCTTCTCTTACTTCCTCTTGTACCGGTGTATTTTCCTCGATTCCCACCAAGTTATGAGAATTTAATAATGATGAATCGGTGCTTATATGTGTAATTAGTTTTGGTTTTAATTTTCATATGTTTTTGTGTGGTGTGTATGAGTTTTATCCCAATAATATCTCCCAAATTGTCCAACTAAAAATCTCTTTAAATATGAAAATGACGCACTAACTACTCCATCCTTTTATACTAGCTACTTTAGCAAGACGAGTAACGACCACATGTGACATTATCTTGATATATTTAACTTCTTGGTCACATATGTAGTAGAAATTGTACATAAAGGGATTGGGTTGAAAATGTTTATGTTGTTTAACTAACTATATATTGTGAATTGGGATAATGTGCAGTAGAAGAAATTGCTAAAGCTAAAGAGGGAAAAGAAATAAAACACTTTTATGTTGGTCCTTCATGTTTGTTTTCCTAAGAGAGACAGTTTCTAGTGTGGCATGAACCATCACAAAGTGTCACAAAACTATTTGTGTTTGTTGAAATTTGTTTTTTCAGAATATATTAGATGCGTTTCCCCGATTGAAATGGAAAGTGTTGCATCTTTATTGAGACGTCGAATCAATAACCAATAAGAGTGGAGAGACATTGTTGGAATTGATTTTAATGATATTTGATGATAATTTAAAATATGCTTGAAATATTAAATTAATTGAAAGTGGTAGAATATTACATGGTACTTTATTGAACATGTGCTACTAATTGGGGTGTAGATTTCTAGTACCTTGATTAAATTACAGGAAAAGGAACAAACAGCTAAAAGTCTACAAGTATTCTATAAGGAAAGAATTTCATTCATCTAAGGAAAGAATCAAAGGGTGAGCTGAAAATGAAAGAGAATATTTGGATTCCTAGAAGGAGTTAACAAGATCTCTCAAATAAGGAAAAGGAGTACAAAGTTTCCTTCTCCTAGTTGACAACAAATTGGTGCATTCGGGTACTATAAAAAGGAGGCCACCACGTTCGGTTTGAGGTATTCACTCATGAAATACTCTTCAACAAAATCCATCATTCTTGGGCGTTCAAGTTGAAGAGAGCTGACCGGTGCTAGAGACTGTCCCCTAGTTCTGTTCTGTTGTAGTCTAGGTCTAGGAGTAAGCTTGTGGTGAATCTGTGAACTTATTTTAGTTTCAATTGTGTTTTCATTATCTTGTAATTGTGTCAAAGTTCATCTTGTTAAACTAAGGGTAGTTTATACAGGCTAGGAACTTTGTAAGGGCTTAATAATAGGTCCTTGAATTGCGGGGGGTTGCAATCCGAATTTGGCTCAGCGTCTAGTGAAGTTAAGTTGAAATCCTACTAGGGAGTAGGTCGTGATTTTTACACCCATTCGAGCCTGGGTGGTTTTCCATGTAAAAATTCTTGTCTTTTGCTTTACTTTCCGCACTTTATTATTTTCTGCTTGAATTAAGTTATTGCTCAAAGGAACAGAGTTTAAGTCTGTTTCCATCATAAAAAATAATTCAAGAAGAATTTTAAGTTGGCAAAATAAGTGTTAGACCCGATTCAACCCCCCCCCCCCCAGGTCTAATTTTGAAATCATTGCAATAATAATTGGTATCAGAGCAGGTTGCTCATTCATAGATTAACCCCTTAGAGAAAGATCCGTAAAAATGACTTCCGAAATAACTCTGCCTGAGGGACAATCTAGCACTCCATCTCCTCTCTTTAATGGCCAGCATTAAAGTCTCTGAAAAAATCAAATGGAAATTTATTTGAAAGTTGAAGACTATCAGCTCTGGTGAATCACCCTGAAAGGACCTCTTGTTCCTACCAAAGTAAAATCTGATGGAACAAAGGTGCCAAAGACCGAAGATGAATTTGATGCTAATGATTTCAAAATGATGGAGAAGAATGTAAAGGCTATAAAAATACTCTACTTTGGACTGGCATTGATGGATACAACCGTATCTCTAGATGCTCCAGTGCAAAGGAGATATGGAACTCTCTTACTCTGGCTCATGAAGGTACGAATTAGGTAAACAATCCAGAATTGACATGCTTAGAAGGAAGTATGAACTCTTTGCCATAGGTGAAAATGAGTCGGTCAAGGATATGTTTACACGATTCACGCACATCACAAACGAGCTCAAATCTCTTGGGAAGGAATTTACAACTGAAGAAAACATTAGAAAATTCTGAGAATCATGCCTACCTTTTGGGAACCTAAAGTTACTGCCATCGAAGAAGCAAAACAAATGAGCACAATTCAAATGGATGAGCTCATTAGAAATTTGCAAACATATGAACTTAAAAAGAGTGACAAAGTGGCTAAGGAACCCAAGAAGGAACACAGTCTCAGCCTAAAAGCTGAATTAGAATCTGATGACGAAGAGATGAAAATGTTTGTTCGAAGGTTCACAAAGTTCTTTAAAAAGGAAAAATCAGAGAAGAGGGAGTCATGCAATAAAAACAAGTCATCTGAGAAGGGACAATTCCAAGGATGCTTCAAGTGTGGCAAGATGGATCACATGATAAAAGACTTTGCCCTCCTGAAAGAAGAACAAAGAAGAAACTCAAAGAAACAACAGGAATTGGCATCAAAGGCTTTCAAAAAGGCCATGAAAGCTACTTGGAGAGAAACTTCTGATGAGGAATCAGAAGGAGAAGATGGTAAAATGTCCCTCATGGCTAAAAGTGACACAGACTCAGACAGCGACTCCTCCGAGGTAAGTCTCTCTGACCTAAAAACTCAAGTTCACAATCTATCTAAAAGAAAAGTGACTATATTGCTACTTTTCTTGATGGATGAATGTCAGCAAATGAGTGTTGAAAAGGATGAAATATTAAAAAATTTCTCTAGTTTGAAATCTGAAAACAAAGTTTTAAAAAAGGAGAAAATTGAATCAGAAAATGCTATCAAAACACTCAATGTTGAAATTAGTAAGTTAGAGGAAACTGCCTTTGTTCAAAAAATTAAAAACAGTAAGTTGAAGGAAACAGTATCGTCTCTAAAGGCTGAATTAAATACCATCAAGGATAAGAAAGCATCAAGCAGTGAAATAAGCAACAATGATCAAGGTTTATATGAAGCCGAAATTATTTCCTTGAAAAAGGAACTATGCAAAGAGAAAAAGAAAAATTTTGAGCTTCAAGTAACCTTGAATCAAGCTAATAATGACCTTGCTCTGATGAAAAAATGGAACAAATCTTCTAAAGCTTTGACCTGGCTAAATGAACATTATAACAGAGCTTGAAGTACTTTTGTCTATAAGAACAAACCTGTTAAATGGGATCAAAAAAGAAAATATGTTGGTTTGGCAGAATATAAACTATGAAGCTTTTGTGGACATACCGACCATGTTAGGTATGAATGTTTAGCAGGATAAAAGCTCTTGAGAAAAATGAAAATATTGTTAGATGGATTAGAAAAGATTTGATTTCTCAAATTTTTAAAAGAAAGGGAACCAAACTGGTGTGGATTCCCAAATCTAACCCTTGATTGCGAGTGCAGGCTGAAGTGAGAAGGAACAAAAAAAATGGTATGTTGACAGTAGTTGTTCCAGGCACATGACAGGTAACAAAAGCTTTTTCTCTCACTAACAGCCTTCAATGGAAGTACTGTGTCCTTTGGTGAAGGAAAGAAAAGCACAGTTGTGGGAATAGGTAAGATTGATTTGCAAGAAAATGAAGATGAACAACATGAAATCGGCCTTGTTCCAACTTTAACCAAACAGGTAAATACTCCAGCTCTAAATGAAGAAACGCTTTTGGAAATAGACTCTTTGAACGTTTCCTCAGAACCAAGGCAGGAATTGGAAAATTCAGAGGGAACAAACTCTAAGACATTGGTAAGTTCAAAAGAAGGAACAGGGGAAGGAACATCATCTGACCCTATTCCTGAAGCACAAAATGAAAACCTACAAGAATTGATTTTGAGGCCTTGGAAGCACCAAATTTCTCATCCCCTTGATCAAATAATTACTAATCTGAATAAGGAAATTCAAACCAGGGCCTCCATGAGAAATTTTTGTGCTCATTCAGCTTTCTTATCTTATATTGAGCCTAACAATTAGCGTGAAGCTTTGAAGGACCCAGATTGGATAATGTCTATGCAAGAGGAGCTCAACTAGTTCGAAAGAAGCAAGGTGTGACACCTGGAACCACCACCGATGGGACGTACCATAATTGAAACAAAGTGGGTATTCCAAAATAAACTTGATGAATAGGAACAGTCACTAGGAACAAAGCCCGTCTGATGGTCCAAGGCTATAACCAAGAAGAAGACATCAATTATGAAGAAATCTTTGCACCAGTCGCAAGGATGGAGGCAATAAGAATGGTAATTTTCTTTATTGCTCTTATATCTATGCAATTTTGTAAAACTGAGAATCAAATTGCTAATATTTTCACTAAAGCTCTTGGTAGATAATAATTTGAGAGAATTAGGATGGATCTTGGATTAATCAAGATTAACTCAATATCTTGTTCATAATCTTCCTTCATTGACAAAAAAAAAGGCTTTTCCCGACGATGGATGGATGACGACCGTCTTGAGGGATTTTTTTCGTCATGGTGTGTTTGTATACCTTCTCACAGTCAAACTTGTATAAATGAATTTCCGCTTAATCATTGTTTTTGACCATGTTTTGGCTTCAGGATATTTGGGAACACAGGTGGCATTCCAAGAAACAATGTTAGGTACAGTCCCTCTCAGTACTTGCACTTACTAGCACACAGTCTCTATTTTCTCCTTTTCCACTCTTTTCCCGCCTAAACATCACACCATCTCCCACCTCATCGCTGACGTCACCAAACTTTTTCCCTACTTATACCTTTTCGGCTTCCACCAAAACCCCTTGAAAACCATACCCGACTGTCAATTTTCTTTCACATCTCCCTATATCCCAACTACCCGTCATCTTTTTCATAAATGTCTACCTTTCCCTCACATGTAGCACTAAGTACAACACGCATACCACCCGTGTCTACTCTTCTAGATACACCTCCATCTCCACCCCATATTTTTGATATCACACCTCTAGCTAGCCTCCCTCCTCCGAATAAGGGAGAAATAGGGTTGTTTATAGCGTCGTCAACTGCTGGTTCCTTTGACTCCTCCATGGAAACTGCTCACTCCTCTCTCTCCCTTGAGTATGAATCGGCGAGTGGTCCTAGTTCTCCACAAAAATAGGTCGATTTACCCTCTCTAATTGCTGATATTCGGGGATGGTATATTTTTCCAGATTCGGCACCTGTATCCCCTTCTCCAAATCGGTCCTCCCGGAGTCCTACCAACTCTAATCCAGAAAATGTGATCGTGATAACTGGTTCTTCTCTGGAATCTGACAGTGCGATGATTTAGTTCCTTTGGCAGATCTCCAAAAAGGCGCTCAGAAGCGGGTGTGCTCGAGTAAGGGCCATATCTCTGCGTCCAAGGTACCTTGTGTTTCTGGCCCTATTTCTTGCACACGAGCTCACCAACCTGACTTTGCCGGTCCCTCAACCTTCTCTCTGTCCTCCCCTATTTCCAAGACTCGATCTAGAGTAAAACCCTTCTTGGAAAGAAAGTTGCTGAAAGGGAAAATGTTGTTTCCCTCCTCTACTGATTCTTGCTTAACTACCTTGTGGTCCAAAATTAAAGCCCAAGTTTGGACTTCGTTGTTTACTAATGAGAATGCTATTGTTGCTAAGCCTCAAGTGATTAATTTTTTCGAACACTTCTCCATTTCTAGGGGGCATATTACCAGTAGAGTGGGTTCTATTCTTGTTGTGTTCAATGCTCATACTCTGGCTTCTAAGTTGGGTATTGCTAATAAGGGTTTTGCTACTTGTCAGAAAAATAAATGGCCCGATCTTCCTCCACCATTGAACTCTCTGAACATTGTTTGAAAATTTTCAGGCGATCCATCTCGCACTTCTGTTTCCAAGGTCTACAAAAAGTCTATGTCTGACTATCATCGTTACTTGTTTGCCTTTGTTATCAAGAACTTGATCCCACACAAGGAACAGAGGGATGCTGCATCTTATCTTGATTTGACATAATGGAGTTGCTTGATCGAGAAATGTCCATAAACTTTCCTGAATTGATTATTGCCTATCTGACCAAAGTTGTCACAGATGTTCAGCAAAACCATGCTCTGTCTTATCATTTTTTGTTGACCAAGGTGTTTGGAAAGTTGGGTGTGCGTTTTACTTCGCTGGGATACTATTCTCTTTATGATGCTCTAGATTATTTTGAAACTCGAGGTTCTCATTCAGATGATAGGAAGGGTGAGTCTGCTGATGGTGCTGGTACTTCTCAATCTTAGGAAGATGGTGAGGTTGAGAAATTGCGTTTGTAGAATGCCCGCTTGCGCTTGGAAATCGAGCAGCTTAAAGCACAATTGGTGAAGAATGAGGAAACTGTTCTGGCTCGTCATAATGATCTTATGTCCTCATTTGGAGTATGTCCCCTCTCACTATGTCGTCTCCCTCTGTTAATACCCCAACCCCACCTAGTGTTCCTTAATCGTTTGTTGGTTCTCTCATAATTGGTGTGTGTTAGTTTGTTTTGTTCTATGTTTGGGACTGTGCATAGTTATTTTGTTTGTTGCTAATGTTTTACTCTTGTCCTATTGCCTTAATCTAGGATGATCTTCTTCAATGGTTAGGATGTGCTTTGCTCATTTTATGCTTCTTTAATTTGTGTTGTTTATTTCTTCCCTTTTCCTTTTCACTGATGCAAAAAGGGGGAAGGTTATGCTTGATTGTTGGTTTCTGCTTAATTATTGATTAACTGAAAAGAGCATACAGTTATTAAAACATATTTTATTTGTCATCATTAAAAAGGGAGAATTTGTTGGAATTGGTTTTATTGATATTTGATGATAATTTAAAATATGCTTGAAATATTAAATTAACTGAAAGTGGTCGAATATTACATGGTACTTTATTGAACATGTGCTACTAATTGGGTTGTATATTTCTAGTGCCTTAATCAAATTTTAAGAAAAGGAACAAAGAGCTAAAAGTCTACAAGGATTCTACAAGGAAAGAATATCATTCCTCTAAGGAAAGAATCAAAGGGTGAGCTGAAAAGGAAAGAGAACATTTGGAGTCCTAGAAGGAGACAACAAGATCTCTCAAATAAGGAAAAAGAGTCCAAAGTTTCCTTCTCCTAGTTGAAGACAAATTGGTGTATTCGGGTACTATAAAAAGGAGGACACCACGTTCAATTTGGGGTATTCACTCACGAAATACTCTTCAGCAAAATCCATTATTCTTGGGCGTTCAAGTTGAAGAGAGCTGACCAGTGCTAGAGATTGTCCACTAGTTCTGTTTTGTTGCAGTCTAGGTCTAGGAGTCAGCTTGTGGTGAATCTATGAACTTGTTTTAGTTTCAATTGTGTTTTCATTCTCTTGTAATTGTGTTAAAATTCATCTTATTAAACTAAGGGTAGTTTATACAGGCTAGGAACTTCGTAATGGGTCTAGTAGTAGGTCCTTGGATTGCGTGGAGTTGCAATTCAAATTTGGCTCAGTGTCTAGTGAAATTAAGTTGAAATCCTACTAGGGAGTAGGTCTTGGTTTTTATACCCACTCGAGTCTGGGTGGTTTTCCACGTAAAAATTCTTGTATCTTGCTTTACTTTCCGCACTTTATTATTTTCTGCTTGAATTAGGTTACTGCTCAAAGGAACATAGTTCAAGTTTGTTCCCATCACAAAAGTAATTCAAGAAGAATTTTAATTTAGCAAAATAAGTGTTTGACCCAATTCACTCCCCCTCCCCCCAGGTCTAATTCTGAAGTCAATGCAATAATAGACTTTTTTTTTGCCTCACAAAACTGATGCAAATTATGCAAGTTCCCTTTTTTGTTTCACAATTTGTAAATCCAAATCTCACACTTTTGGTCCAATCAATTTGTGAAGCAAAAACAAAAACAAAAATAAGTTTCTTATAAGTTTGTACTCATGTTGTCTCAATTTATGTGATACATTTTCTTTAATCAGTTATAAAAAAGATGATACATTTTCATATTTAGTAACAATTTACTTTATCTGTTTACTTTTATTTGACCATTATATATACTAAAAATAAATGTCCACTTTTACTTGTCCAATTTGAAAAATCAAGACACAATCTATCACTTAATTTTTAATTTATCCTTATAGCTATTTTCTAATGAAGTATTAAATATATTATATTCAAATAGAGAAATAATAAAACTATCATTTTATTTATTGCTCTTTAAATAATGTGTCAAGTCAATAGTGGATAAGTAAAGATGGATGGAAGGAGTGACTTTAAAATATACATTTCACCTTTAGTGAGATGTTTTTTATAGCCACACAAATATTCTTAACTTATTTTAGATTAAAAATTTTAAAAATCTCTTTTTTAAAAAAATTATATCAAATTAAATTACATCATATAAATTAAGATAAAAAATATATATATAAGTTAATGCGAGGCCTGAAATAAAAATCTTCGCAAGTGTAACCAACCATCTAGGCTTATCATGATCAGTTGGGCCCTGGATGTTTACACCTATGGCCATGCTCAACAACGGACCGACCAATTATTGAATTTTGTTGTTTTTCTTTTTTCTTTTTTTTCTTTTTTTCGGTAATATCTTTTCCTTTTGTGGCTGTTACAGAAGATGATTTTTTTAGTATATTTACATTTTCAGACTAATAAAATAATTATAAGTAAATTTTATAAATAAATTTTTTGGTAATTTGGTGATAATAATAGCGGATATGTTATCGCTTATTAATTTATATTGATAATGTAAAAATAATTATATTTGCCATATGTATAACTTAGGTTTTTTTTTGGCAGTTATATTTTAGTTTTGAGTAAAGTCCAAATTTAAGAAAGTGTCACCAAGAGTTCAAATAAGGTCATTCGCAAGAATGTCCATTTATACCGTTTACTTTTTATTTTTTAAATTTGTGATTTTTAATTTTGATATTTTAATATTTTAAATAATAAAAAATTAATAAAAATACTTTTAACATTAAAAAAAATTGGTTGGCATAAATTTATATTTTTATATCAGAATAACATAAGTTATGTCTTACAACCTCATAACAAGTTATTCCGCTTAATTCCTATAGAACTTATGCCGATAGAGGCATAAGTTCAATTCAGAACCCACAAGTTATGCCTTACAAGACATCACTTAGATCCTGTTTGGATTGGCTTATTTTAAGTGCTTTTAAGCCAAAATAACTTTTAAACAGTTTTATAGTGTTTGGATAAATTTAAAAAATCTTTTTGAGCACTTATTTTTAAGGTAAAAAAATAAAAATAAGTCAAAAACCATAAATTAGAAATTCTAGCTTATGGCTTTTGACTTATAAGCCATAAGTAAAAATCTATCCAAACATGCTCTTAGTTCCTACAAAAGTTATTTCGTAAGAGACATAATTGTTGTTGTCCTGTGTTCAAATATGCAAAGCAAAGAAAATGAATAATATCCAAGTCCACAGAATTTACTGTGTCTCCTTAAGAAATTTAATCCCCTCACTCTACTCGGGGTTTTGGATTACTTTCTCCCAAGATAAAAAGAATATATGTGTTAATGGTGTAGCAGTACCTCAAACACCAATAACTTCGTCGATCTCTAAGAGCAGTAACAAATCACACAATAGACTCAATTTTGTTTGTTTGAAAATATGCAGAATTTTCAAAAATTTTTAATGCAAAATTGAAGGCAAAAAGTCTTTGTTTATAGCCAAAAATCTGAAGTGAAGGGGTGTGAAGACACCTGTTCAGATGGTGTCTGTTCGAAATAGCTACCATTGGGAAAGAAACTTTTCAACTTTCTCTTCCCTCCAATTTATTTCTCTCCATTTCCCAATTCACACCCAACACTTAACTCCAATAATCTCCCACATGAATAGGGAATGGCTATATAAAAAATTTTAATGCATGAAAAACTGTGTGATTTGTAAGTAAGAACTAATTGCATCTGGATAAGTAGGTTTTCCCTTAAACGTACCGTAGTGAACATATATCGGATATACTCGGTCAATCGGTATATTTGATATTTTTGAACCATGGAGCTTTGATGTATACCTAGACAACATAAGTCACACAATCAATCCATTAACAATCTTAGGTTCTCATTGTTTTGTTCGTTTCAGCCATGAACATTGTCTGGTTTCATAAGTGCGTAGAAAATTGGCCTTACAGAGTTCTCCTTAAAGCGGCTTACACTTCACACTTATATAGGTGATTCCTAAATGTGTTATCCCATAGATACACCATTTGACATACCTTGTGCCAAACTTAGAAATCATTAAAAAGCCTTTAATGCTTTATCCTTGTTAATGAATATTGTCTCATCACGAGAATGGACCAAAAGTTATTTTGACAATATTGAACCGTTATCAATGACTTTATTTGATCTCCTTGAACCTAGATCTTGGGATCTCCAGTCTTCTAGGTAGAGTTACCGCCACGATGACTTGTCCTCGGCCATAGTCCCATTCCCTTCGATGATCTTTCAACCGCCTCTCTAGTTAGGCCTTTTGTAAGTGGATCTGACACATTATCTCTTGACTTTACATAGTCAATTGTGATAATTCCACTAGAGAGTAATTGTCTAATGGTGTTATGTCTCCGTCGTATGTGATGATACTTTCCATTATACATTACACTTTCATCCCCTCAGATTGCTGCTTAGCTATCCATATGTATACATATTGGTTCCATTGATTTGGGCCAGAATGGAATGTCCTCTAGGAAATTCCTGAGCCATTCATCTTCTTCACCAGCCTTCTCTAAAGCTATGAATTCAGACTCCATAGAGTGAGCAATACATGTTTGTTTGGATGACTTCTAAGACACTGCTCCTCCACCAATGGTAAACACATATTCACTTGTGGATTTGGTTTCAGTTGATCCGGTGATCCAATTTGCATCACAATATCCTTTAACAACCGCTGGATACTTGTTATAATGTAAAGAAAGGTTTTGAGTATGTTTTAAATACCTCAAAACTCGTTTCATAGCCATCCAATGACTTTGATTAGGATTACTTGTATATCGACTAAGTTTACTTATAGCATAAGTTATATCTGATCGTGTACAGCTCATGATGTACATCAGACTTCCCAATACTCTTACATAGTCCAATTAGGACTTACTTTCACCTTTGTTCTTAGAAAGAGAAAGATTTACATCAATTGGTGTTTTTGCAATTTTGAAATCCAAATTCTTAAATTTTTCAAGTATTGTTCGGATATAATGAGACTGAGACAATGCTAGACTTTCACGAGTTTTAAGGATCTTAATCCCCAATATCAAGTCAGCAACTCCTAGATCTTTCATCTCAAACTTATTAGCAAGAATATGCTTGGTAGCATTTATGTTAGCAATGTCGTTACTCACTATCAACATGACATCCACATATAGGCAAATAATGACGACTTGATTTTGAGTGTTATTAATATAAACACATTTATCACACTTGTTAATCTTGAAACCATTTGACAATATGGTCTGGTCAAATTTTGCATGCCATTGTTTGGGCGCTTGTTTTAGTCCGTATAAGGACATTACAAGTCGACACACCTTCTTTTCATTTTCAGGAATTACAAACCCTTCAGGTTGTTCCATGTACATTTCTTCCTCCAAATCTATATTTAAGAAGGTTGTTTTCACATTCATTTGATGGATTTCAAGACCGTATACGACGGTTAATGCTATTAACACCCGAATGGATGTAATTCTAGTTACTGGTGAGTAATCAAGACCTTATTTTTGTCTAAACCCTTTGACTACAAGTCTTGCTTTGTATTTGTCAATAGTGTCATCATCTTTAACTTTCTTTTTGAAAATCCATTTACAACCTAATGGTTTGCTCCCTGGAGAAAGGTCAACCAATTCCCATGTATGGTTATTAATTATGGATTCAATTTCACTATTGACTATGTAATACCCCGGAAATCCTTGAGATTAGACCCCGGAGTTAGATGAAGCACAATAGAAAAATTAGCAGAAACTTGCCTCAGAACAAGTCAGGGAATGACTCGTTAGGAGACATAACGGGTCGTGGTCTGACCCATGAGGATTTATAAGGAAAGGATGGCAAGCCCGGTGGCCACGGACGACCTGATGAGTCGTCATGCTTGGTAATGACTCGTTAGGTTGGTTGTTAGATGGAGGATAGAGACCCTGAGTTAAGCCTTAAGAAGTGTAATTGATGGAAGGATGTGACGAGTCGTTAGGTTAGGCAACGACTCCTCATGTTAATCGTGAGATGAGGAAGCTAAAGTTTTGAAGTGTATCTTCCAATGCACCTGACGAGTGGGCCTAACGAGTCATTGGAGCAAGTAACGACTCGTTATGTTGGCTGTGGTTTGGAGGATACTGAATCTGTGTAAGTTATCAAGTTTACCTAACAGGCGTGACAACGAGTCTTTTGAGGTGAAAACAACTCGTCACGTGAGTCGTGGCGATAGTTCAGGCAGTTTTTGCAGTTTTCCCCAGGGGCATTTTTGTAAACTCCTATGCTTCTAATTCCGCAGTGACATTGTTTTGGGTACCAGGAGGGGCGGTTTTAAGGGGAATATCAAGCCTAACCCTCATTCAATCCGAAATACTCACAAATCATTCTTCCTCTTCTCTTCCAAAATTCAAGAACACCTAGGGTTTCTTCCACGACTTCAAGATTCAAGTTCTAGAGGGATATTTCGTCAAGTCAGGTATGTGGGACTTCAATAAGGATTCCCGTTCGTCCTTGTGTCCCAAGATTTACGTAAAACCCTAGTCATTTAATTCTAACAAAAATTTGTGTCTTGAGGTTTCAATCTAGCATGATTTCTCATATGTTTCATAAATTTTTAGACCCCCATAATAAGTAGCAATGTATATTATGAAATCATTATTAAATTCATGATTTTGACATAAGAAACGGTAATAGCATGTTTTCTAGAATTTTCGTATGCATTAGTATTATTTTCAAGCTAGGGTTCTTATGAAGTATGCACATGTTTATTTTACCATGATTTTTTTCTATACATGTTTAAAGAATGATCTGAATCCCTGAGATTGTATGGATATAGAACCCATGATTTACATCGTGTTCTTGGCTCATGATTCCATGATTAAGAAAATGTATGTCTATAATTTTCCTAGACTCTCAGGCTTCCGATTAGCTGAAAGTTAGTCGTGGTCCTTATCATAGATTAGGTGGAACTTGCATGACTTGGATCCCAACAGAAATGTTATGTTTTTATGTGAAGTTTCGGGTGACTGATGATTGATTGATATAGATCCTTGAGTAGGAGTTAATGTCCTGGTATATTCAATCTCAAAGTCTCAATCCACGCTCAAAACACGTAGAGGCCTTCAAAAAGGTTCGTTATCAGTGTTGGGATTTTTCTTCCACGTTGTTAATGTCAGTAATTTTTCATAATTAGATTATGCTAGTCTAGTTTCAGTCAAATACTAGCCTACTCAGAAATTTTAGAAATGTCAGCTGATCAGTTTGACTCCAGTTTATTTTCGAGGTGTCAGCGGTGCCTCCCAGTTTTTAGACTCAGATTCAGATTCAGATTTCAGATAATTGGTCCATTAGGCGGTCATGATATTCAGTCATAGCTCTGACCAGCCCTAGGACCCCAGTTCAGTTATCAATTTGTTCTCTAGACGGTTATGACGCTTCCAGATAAGCAGCTCTAACCAGTCTTAGAACTCAGTTTCCAAATCTGGTCCTATAAGATGGTCAGGGAAACTCTCTGACAATATCCCTGGGTCAGTATAGTCTTGGAACCCAGTATCTAGCTATTCGCTTGTCAATAGAAACAGTAATAGGATTATCCAGTGGGAGTAGGACTTGGCACCGAAAGGGCTGGGGTTCTAGCGCACCCAGGTTCTATAACTATGTTGCCACCGTAGGTTTTATTTACTTGGCCCAACGGCCCCTTTTTGATAGTGATTTTCACAGTCCATGCCTTTAGACCCTGACAAGGTATATTGGATCTACTGACGGGGTGTGTACATCGGACTCCACGTCTAGCTCACATGATTATATATCGGTTATAGCCTCTCCCTCTAGTCAGTCCAGTCCAGTTCCAAAATAAGAATCTCAGTTCAGTTTCAGCTCTAGTAGTTCAATGTAATTTAGTACAGTATCTCAGACTCAGTGTCTTAGACTTAGAGCATGTCATTGACCATCAGGCAGGGTCACTTCGACCATTTCAGCTTACTTCAGCTTACTCAATTTCAACATTTTCCGTTGGTCATTGCCTGTCATTATAGCTCAGTTAGGCATTTCTTTATGAAATTACAGTTAGTTATGTATTACTCTATGTCATTGCAGTCCAGTTATGTATTACTTCTTATTACTACAGTTTAGTTGTTTATTACTTTAAGTTATATTTTTTCCCACTTACTCAGTACATTCGAAGTAATAATGCATACTTTCTATGCTGTATCGTATTATGATACAGCTGCAGGTTCTCAGTCTCAGTACAGTTAGTAGACGTACTCCCAGTGTTACTATCTGGTGAGTCCTCATCTTTCGAGGACGATGTTGATTTCTGCAGTTTCTTTCGTTCAGTTATACCTTAGAGTTAGCTGAGGGGCTTGTCCCAGCAGCTCATCAGATCTAGATGGTTTTCAGTTGTAGACTTGATTTTAGATTTTTAGATATAACTCTCTATTTTTAGTTTTTAATTTTTCATAAATACCATATTTTTATTATCTCAAATTTTTGTTGTGCATGTTTACTCAGAATACCATTGTATAATAGACCAAGGGTTGACTTGGGGTCACTTGTGACTTCAAGTACCGTATTACGTCTAGGGTGTAGGCTCGGGGCGTGACAGACTACCTCTTCTGATATTGAGCTTCCGAAGAAGTTATAGCTTCTTGAAAAGTTGAGGCTCATTTTCCAACAAAAATGTTAGAAAATCTGGTCCAAAGGAAGTAGAAGTACTTTGACATTTGCTACGTCTTGCATTTTTCTTATTAGGAACACTTTTCTTTGTCTCTTCCCAAGGTCGTTTAGATCCTTCGCTAGATGACTCACAATTCTGGTTATACGGATATATATTTTCAAAGAATTCAGCATTGCCTGATTCTACTATCGTATTAATATAAATGTCAGGATCTTCTGATTTATGAACCAAAAATCGATGTGGTTTACTATTTGTAGCATATCCTATGAAAACACAATCTTCGGTTTTAGGTCTTATCTTAACCCTTTTGGGTTTAGGAACTTGTACCTTAGCTAAACACCCCACACTTTCATGTATTCAAGGTTAGGCTTTCTTCCTTTCCATTTTCCATATGGAATGGATTGTGTTTTGCTATGGGGCAATCGATTGAGTATTCTGCTAGCCGTAAGAATAGCTTCCCCCCACAAGTTTAAATCAGAACTTATCAACAGAGCATTCATCACCTCTTTTAATGTTCTATTTTTGTTTATGCAATTTCATTAGATTGTGGCAAGTAAGGGGCAGTTGTTTGATGAATAATGTCACATTCCAAATATATTTCTTCAAAAGAAGATTCATATTCGCCGCCCTTATCACTCCTTATCATTTTGATCTTTTTGTTAAGTTGTGTTTCAACTTCACTTTTATATTGCCTGAATGCTTCAATTATTTCATGTTTACTTTTGAGTAAGTAAACATAGCAGTACCGCGTACTATCATCAATAAAAGTTATGAAATACTTCTTTCCACCACGAAATGGTATTGACTTCATGTCACAAATGTCTGTGTGAATTAAGTCTAAGGGACTTGAATTCTTTTCAACTAACTTATAAGGATGTTAACATACTTAGATTCAACACAGATTTGATATTTTGATTCATTGCATTCAAACTTTGTTAATAATTTCAAAATAATCATTTTACGCAAGGTTTTATAAATTGACATGTCCCAAACAGGAATGCCATAAATCATTTGACTCAATCAAATAAGAAAAAGTTGTAATTTTATTGCTTTCAACAACAATTATATTCAGTTTTAAAAGCCCTCAGTTAGGTAACCTTTTCCTACATACACATCATTCTTACTTATTACAGTATTATTTAAAACAAGAACACACTTAAATCCGTTTTTGATGAAAAGACCTGCAAAAACTAAGTTCTTCCTCATTTCTGGAACATGACAGACATTATTGAGAGTCACCACCTTGAAGGATGTCATTTTCAGAAGTATTAGCCTTCAATCTAGGCTATTGAAGAGTTTCCCATTTACATGATCTCGTTGGGTCTAGCAGGGGCATAGGAAGCAAATGCTTTTCTGACAGCACAAACATGTCGAGTGGTTCCAGAGTCAAGCCACCAATCCATGGGGCTTCCCACTAGGTTGCATTCAGACACTATAGTGCATAATTCATCAATCTCCATGGTTCTTTCAACTATATTAGCTTGTCCCTTTTGCTTTCCTTTCTTTGGAGCATGACATTCAACAGCCTCGTGTCCAATCTTTCCATAGTTATGGAAATTTCCTTTGAATTTCCACTTGCTAGAAAAATTCTTTGCTCCAGAAGGCTTCTTCCTCTTTTTGGGATTAGATGGAGTAGTCTCAACAATATTTGCCCCCATAATTATTGAGTTTCCTCTTACCTTCCTTTCAGCAGCTTTTTTATCTTCTTCGATTCTCAATCGAATGATAAGATCTTCAAGATTCATCTCCTTGCACTTGTGAAAGTCCATCCATGAAAGAGGTAGCTTTTCATTCATGGCTGCAACTTGAAAAGCTTCATTGATGATCAAACTTTCAATGAATAACTCATTATTAGCATCATAATTAATACTTTTGATAAAAGCATTAGTATGAATTATACCTTCAGCAAGGAGATCGTGAATTATCACGTGCAGCTCTTGGACTTGTATGATAACAGGTTTGTTGTCTATCATTTTGTAGTCCAGAAACTTGGTTGCAACAAATTTCTTTAAACCGACATCTTCCGTTTTGTACTTCTTCTCAGCGCATCCCAGAGTTCTTTAGAAGTCTCCATATTGTTGTATATATTATCCAGATCATCCTCCAATCCGCTCAGGATATAGTTCTTGCATAAAAAATCTGAGTGCTTCCAAGACTCAATCACCAGGAACCGTTCATTTTTTAGAGTTGATTCCGATAGAACCAGTTTATCCTCCTTAATGAACTTCTACAGACACAATGTGGTCAGATAGAAGAACATCTTCTGCTGCCGGCATTTGAAGTCAATGCCAGAAAATTTTCAGGGATTTTCGGCCGAAGTCGGTGCTTGCACAGCAAGGGTGGAGGAGATTCCATTGCTTGTAGAGGCAAGCATGGGGTCAGTTGTTCCTGTCGTATCTGTTAAACAATAACAACAAGAGTTAGCAATCGATGAAGATTCTATTTCTTCAAATTGAAAAACTTTTGACAGAATTAAACTGAGTAATTGGTGGAATTTCTATATCTTCAAACCAAATTATCAATAATCATATTTGCTTGTCGAAGTTTTTAAATCTTCAAACCAGCAATCACAGTGAGTAAAAAATCACAAGGATTTTAAATCCAATGGGAGTAGAAAATCCAAAGATTTTAATCTCCAACAATGAAGTAGAAAACCAAAAAGGTTTTAGTCTCCAAAATCAGAAAATAGATGAACACAAGAATAATAAATTAAATTTCTTAAGCTCGTTGTTGTCCTGTGTTCAAATATGCAAAGCAAAGAAAATGAATAATATCCGAGTCTAAAGAAGTGTGTCCTTAAGGAATTTAATCACCTCACTGTACTCGAGGTTTTGGATTACTTCCTCCCAGGATAAAACGGATATAGTTGTTAATGGTGTAACAGTACCTTAAACACTAATAACTTCGTCAAACTCTAAGAGCAGTAACAAATCACATAAAACAGACTCGATTCTGTTTGTTTGAAAATATGTAGAATTTTTGAAAAAATTCTCTATTCAAAAATGAAGGCAAATGTCACACCCTACCTTGGGGGGTATGACGGGCACCTGGTGCCTGCTAGACTCTGGGCTGCTAAATAGTCCATCCTGAGCACATCTGGTGCTTTGGCTGACTCTGGCTCTATTTTAAGAAACAAACCGGCTATATAGCGGTTGTAAATACAGCCCCCGGTCGATTAGGCCTATAGCCACCTGCATTGTATCATCAGCTAACCAGAACCATTCACATGCAGGGAAACTTATGCGGGCCGACAAGGCCACCATGTTGTCTACTTATCTCTAACTCAGTATAACAAACGCGGAACAACTAAGTGACCGGCAAGGTCACCACTACTGACTGGCTAAGGCCTCACACGGCCAACATAGACAACTAAACATACGCACGGCACAACTAACCACAGGGAAATATATACAGACTGCAAGCCTCTAGGAAGTAATAATAGAATGGTCGGGACAGGGCCCCGACCTACCCAAACTGTAATCAAAAAGAAAGTAGGAACAACCTCTGACTATCTAGCTCCGGAGGATAGGAGCTGATAACTCTGCTGACTGGATCACGAGGGATAGACTCCTCGTCTATGTGTACCTGCAGGAAAGCAATGCAGAGCCCCCACGGGCGTCAGTACCACAGGTACTGAGCATGTAAAGCAAACTGAAATATACAACTGAAATGGGTAACAACAATAACATGACATATAAGCAGGAAGTAGCTGAGTCTACCTGGCTGAGGATATCTGGGGAGAGTTTACCTATTCTGTAATTAAACTGAGCTTACCTGACGACGTGTCGTTCTACTGCCTACCAGTATCCAATAGCACATATAGATATACATATAAATACACACAATACCTGACCGAACCCCATAAGCCGGAAGGTACCAACCAACACACAATATATTTACCCCTGCCCGGGTCTAAACCAACCAAAAATAAGTCACTCCACTCATCTGATAACAGTGAGCTCCTCCTACCGGCCCCCTTAGGTACGTAGCTCAGGCCTTGACCTCTGATAATAAACTGTGTCTAAGTCCGAAGACTCTTGCCTCTGGGCGCAAGCGCTCACAGGGTAATCTGCTGCTGTAGTTGTAACTGAAACTGCCCCAAGGTGCAAGCACGCAACAGGGTAATTTTATAAAAAATCTGTATCTGAAACTGCCCCCGTCCACAAGCGCACACAAAGTAATCTGCCCCTGTAAATCGGGTAATCTGGCTCTGCGCAGAGCGAACTGAACTGCCCCTGCAGGCAGGGTAATCTGGACCGTATTATTATGGTAGTCAGCCATCATCGTCCTCTAGGAGGACGGCATCGCCCAACTGGTGGCGGTATCTGAATCTGGTATCGACACAGCTATAACCCTGGGGCGGTGGGGATGCTAAAGGGTTCCCACATGCCACAACAAGTCTCAACATGCAAAACACATACATAGCAAGCATGCTTTAAAAGAAAAATACTAATCGTATTCTCTTCTTTTATTTCAAGGCCAGTCCGGATTAAACAACTGATACTATATTTTGTTTACACTGTTTCTAATTGCTGGGCTAACTGCTACCTGGCCTTTATCTGTTTATCTGATTATTGATATCCGTGATTGAAGCTATATCAGTTTCTAGAGTTATATTTGTTTCTGGAGCCGTATCTGTATCTAGAGCTATATCGGTGTCTGGAGCTATTTCTGTATCTGGTTACTGATCTGGTTATATTTGGATATAACTCAATAACATAAAACATGCCATCTATAACTGGATATAGCTCAATAATATAAAATGTGCCATCTACTACTGGATACAATCTCAACAAGTGTAATACATATTATCTATAACCCTGCTAATTCATTATATTGCTTTTACAACTCCCATTCTGGGTACTACGTAAGAACATGCTGAGCTATTAGTGGATATCATATTACTATCTGAAATCATCTGACTACCCATTATTCTGACTATCACATAATACGTAATGATATACTAGCATGCTTGCTGGAAATCGTACTAAAATTGTTCCTATACGCTGGGTATCTGTTAATAGACTTTATTCTGTTTATTTTCTAGATTGTACTTCCTGGCTTGCCGAAAGAATAGCTTTACATACCTTAACCTCGGTTTATCTGACTAACGGACGAAGCTCAGTCAGTATTTCAGCTATTTCTCCCAACTGCATTTACATATATGTCAATTAGAACTAAATACACCAATATTCTGAAAGAAAACGTTACTTTCGATATATTTATAGTGTAAACTTTGGCTTATCAAAAGACGATCAAAAACTTGCTATTTCTCGAAAGTCTAGAAGGGAGAAATACTCACGTTAGGGATAGGAGTATATTGACACTAGTTTGGAGCAATTCCACTTACCTTAGTTCAGTAGCACGACGATTCGCCAGTCGAATTTCGCGAAACTAATTCCGTAGGAATGCTCCTTACTGCTTAATACCTCGGTATCTGGAGTTAATTTGAGTTTGGACCGCGTTTGACGGCGTAATCAGGCGAATATTATCAAGAAACCTTCGCTCCCTCTATTTTCTCTCGGCTTCTTTGGAAATTTTACGAATTATAACTTTAAAAACCGAAGTGAGGGGTTTATATACTTGGGGCTAGACAGGGCCAATGTGTCACGGAGCCATCGCGGAGGCTCCACCTTCGTGACATGTTGCCATCATGGAGGGGCTCTGCCCCGGCTCCTCCCGCGATGGTTCGACAAGGTTCTCGTCCGGTCTTTTCCCGGGCCTTTTTCTAGCATGTATGACTTTCAAATACTCTTAACCAACACGCGAATAGGCCATCTATGTGTTGGGGATTTTACGGGTATAACATTCTCCCCCCCTAAAGAACATTCCTCCTCGAATGTGAACTTCTATCTAGAGGACTTCTCAACTTGTTTCTAGAAAAATTTCGGCAGAGTTTCCCCTGTATTATGGACTATCTCAAAATTCCTGAAAAGCAGAAAAGCCCAATACAGGTACTCCACACGATATAATAATATTCATATATAACTGTCTGTAATCAATCGCCTACTTTCATATATGAAATATAAACATTCATAAGGAAAAACAGTTCTAACATACCTCCCGTTTGTCTATGCCTGAAATAAGTGGGGATATCTAGCTTTCATGTCCTCCTCGGCTTCCCAGGTCATCTCTTCTCGGTTCCTGATATGCCACAATACTTCGACAGATGCAATGTCTTTAATTCTCAATCTACGAATCTGTCTGTCTAAGATAGCTACTGGAACCTCTTCATATGCTAACTCTTCTGTGACCTAGACATCCTGAACTGGAACAACTGTGGAAGGGTCTCCTACGAACTTCCTCAACATAGATACATGGAATACTGGGTGAACAAACTCTAATTTTGGGGGCAAGTTCAGTTCGTATGCTACTCGGCCTATTCTCCGCCGAATCTGATATAGCCCAATGAATCTCAGGCTAAGCTTGCCTTTCTTGTCAAATCTCATCACCCCTTTCATCGGAGACACTTTCAAATATACCCAGTCATCTACTGCAAATTCTAGATTTCTGCGCTGCATATCTGCATAAGACTTCTAGCGGCTCTGAGCAGTCAGTAGGCGTCCTCTGATAAGCTTCACCGCCTCTTTTGACTGATGAATAACATCCGGCCCAATCAGCGCTGCCTCCCCCACTTCAAACCAGCCAACGGGTGACCTACATTTCCGCCCGTATAATGTTGCAAAGGGCGCCATCTGGATAGCTGAATATTAACTGTTGTTATAGGCAAATTCAATCAATGGCAGATGCTCATCCCAGCTACCCCCAAAATCTAGTAAACACGCTCGGAGCATATCTTCAAGCGTCTGGATAGTTCGTTCTGCTTGCTCGTCTGTCTGAGGATGAAAGACTGTACTTAAGTTAATCTATGTCCCCAAGCCTCTCTGGAACGACTGCCAGAATCTCGCTGTAAATTGTGCTCCTCTATTTGAGATAATAGACATCGGAACACCGTGCAATCTGACTATCTCCCTGATATAAAGTTCAGCATAATCCTCAGCAGAGAATGTAGTTCGTACTGGCAGGAAATGGGCTAATTTTGTTAACCTATCAACAATTACCCAAATAGAATCATTTCTGCGTCTGGTATGGGGTAACCCTGTTACAAAATCCATATTTATCGCTTCCCATTTCCACAAAGGCACAGTTATATCCTGCGTCAGACCGCCCGGTTTCTGGTGTTCTGCTTTCACCTGCTGGCAGTTAGGACATTTAGATACAAATTCAGCTATCTCAGCTTTCATACCTGGCCACCAGTAGATGTCTCTGATGTCGTGGTACATTTTCATCGCTCCTGGATGGAGGGAACAGCGAGCGTAATGTACCTCATGCATGATCTGCTGGCGAAGCCCTGAAACATTCGGGACACATAAGCGACCCTTACAACGTAGCACTTCATCCTCAGTCACTTGGAAATCTGGCTTCTTACCTTTCTGGACTCTATCTCTGAGTTGGACTAAGTCAGGGTCCTCATACTGCCGTTCTTTTACCTTTGTAACTAACGATGACACCGCAGAGTTCTGGATAACCGCTCTGTTATTTTCTGTTTCTACTACTCGAACAGCTAAACCAGCTAGCTGATGAATTTCCTTGGCTAACTCCCGTTTCTCGAGTCGCAAATACGCTAAACTCCCCATTGAGTTACGGCTGAGGGCATCGGCTACTACATTAGCTCTCCCTGGGTGGTAGAGAATATTTACGTCATAATCTTTCAGCAATTCTAACCAGCGACGCTGCCGCAGATTTAACTCCCTCTGTGTGAAAATGTACTGCAGGCTTTTATGATCTGTAAAAATGTCTACATGAACGCCATACAGATAATGCCTCCAAATTTTTAGAGCGTGAATCACTGCGGCCAGTTCCAGGTCATGGGTCGGATAGTTCTTTTCGTGCTTCCTTAGCTGTCTGGAAGCATAAGCAATTACCTTTCCATTCTGAATCATCACACAACCCAGTCCAATGCCTGAAGCGTCGCAATACACCGCATACCCATCTATTCCCTCTGGCAATGCTAGTATTGGGGCGGAGGTCAATCTGTCTTTCAATTCTTGAAAACTTGCTCACATTCCTCCGTCCACTGAAATTTCGCTGCTTTCTGTGTCAGCTTTGTCAGAGGTGCTGCTATAGTGGAGAATCCTTCAACAAATCTCCGGTAATACCCTGCTAAACCCAGGAAACTGCGGACCTCGGTCGGAGTGGTAGGTCTGGGCCATGTCTTGATTGCCTCTATTTTCTGTGTGTCCACCTGTATACCAGCATCCGACACGATATGCCCCAAAAAGGCAACTGAGTTCAGCCAGAACTCACACTTGAAAAACTTGGCATACAGCTGACGATCTCTAAGAATCTGAAGTACTGTTCGTAAATGGTTCTGGTGATCTGTCACTGAACGAGAATATACCAGAATATCATCAATAAATACAATCAGGAACAGATCCAAATACGGTTTGAATATACTGTTCATCAGGTCCATAAACACTGCGGAGCATTCGTCAGCCCAAAAGACATGACTAGAAATTCAAAGTGACCATACCTGGTCCTGAAAGCAGTCTTTAGAATGTCCCTCTCACGAACCCGGACCTGGTGGTATCCGAACCTCAGATCTATCTTAGAGAAACATCTGGCCCCCTGCAACTGGTCAAACAAATCATCTATTCTAGGGAGCGGGTATTTTTTTTAACCGTTACCTTATTCAGTTGTCGGTAGTCTATACACATACGGAGTGAGCCATCTTTCTTTCTTACAAACAGGTTTAGCCCTGATAAAGCCTTTGTCGAGCAAATCTTTTAACTGCTCTTTCAACTCTCTAAGCTCAGCTGGTGCCATGCGATACGGGGGAATGGATATAGGTTGAGTCTCCGGCAACAAGTCAATTGCAAAATCTATCTCCCTTTCGGGAGGGATACCAGGCAACTCATCTGGAAATACGTCAGGGAATTCATTGACCACTGGAACAGATTGAAGAGTTGGAGGTTCCACCCAAACATCCTGGACTCTAACTAGGTGGTAAATACATCCCTTTGCTATTAATTTTCTCGCCTGAAGGTAGGAAATTAACCTACCTTTTGGCGTAGTTGTGCTCCCTTTCCATTCTCGCACTGCTTCCCCCAGAAAGTGAAATCGGACCGTCTTGGTCCAGCATTCTAAGTTGGCATAGCATGGAACTAACCAGTCCATACCCATAATGGCATCGAAGTTGACCATCTGAAGTTCTATTAAGTCTACTGTGGTCTGGCAATCAGCAACCTCTACCGTACACCCTCGGTAAACTCTTTTAGCTATAATCGAGTCACTGACCGGTGTAAACACTGAAAAGGGCTGCTGAAGCAATTCTGGTTCGATACCCAACTTCTGGGACACAAATGGTGTAATATATGACAAGGTAGACCCTGGATCAATCAATACATAAACAGGGTATGAGCAGATGATCAATAAACCTGTGACCACGTCGGGAGATGCCTCTGAATCCTGCCTCCCTGGTAATGCATAGGTACGGCTAGGGCCTACACCTGAGCCAGAGGCTCCTGATCTACCTCGACCCCTATTTGCTGAACCTGAGGGTCTGCGCCCTGCTGAGGCTGCTGGAGCTCGTGGCCTCGCTGATGCTCTATCCAAATTATCCCGGCTACCCTGTCCTCTGGCCGGACAATCTCTCACTAAATGCCCTTCCTGTTCGCAGTAATAGCACCCTGAGAAGCCTTGTCTGTAGGCTCCAGAATGGGGTCGGTGGCATATAGGACAAAGGGTAGGCGCAAATCTACTCTGTTCTGCCCTCTACTGCTGAGGTGATGCTACTGTCCGTAAACTGCTACCGGACTCTAACTGACTCCGGCGAACAAATCTACCTCTCTGCTGCTGTACCGGAGGTAAAGATCTGGGTGGCCTATCTGAAAACTTTGTTCTCGGCCCCCTAGGGATTTCCCCCTAAATCTCAGCGGGTCTGTCTGTACGGCGCTGCTCTAAAGTCGCCTGCCTATCGCCCCGCTGTCGCTGTCTCAGGCCCTCAATTGTCTGTGCGAAGGCCTGTACCCTGGCTATGTCCATGTCCTCTCTCAAAGTAGCCGTCATACACGTCTCTATGTAATCTGAATTCAGGCCCATAATAAAGCAATGGACTCTGGACGACATGGTGTCCACAAATGCTGGAGCATAGAGGGCTAAGGAGTCGATCTGTAAGGAATACTCACGGACGCTCCTGGCCCCCTGCTCTAAGTGTAAGAACTGGTCCATCCGGGCCTGTCTGACCTCCCGGGGTAAGTAGTGGTCCAGGAAGGCCTCCGAGAAGCTGGACCAGGTCGGAGGGGCAACATCTCTCCCTCGAGACCTTTCCCAACTCTCATACCATAATACAGCTATGTCCCGCAACCGAAACACTGCCAGCTCAATTGATTCTGTAGGGGTCACATGCATAACCCGGAAAATTCTCTGCATCTGATCTAGGAAATCCTGGGGATCCTCTGCTTGATCTGACCCAGTGAACTGTGGGGGACCCAATTCCAAGAATTCTCTAACCCTGGAACTACCTGGCCCACCTAGAGATTCTGCTGCTGCAGGCGGTACTGGCTGACGCTGAGTAGCTAGCATCTGGGTTAACATAACCACCGCACTACGTAGCTCCTGATCAGATGAAGTGGGTGCAGGAGCTGTGGGAGGCGGTGCTGCCTCAAATGGCGCCTGGTGAGGCGAAGACTGCTGGGAGGGTCGAGATGACACCTTCGTATCGCTCTCAGACCGGGTTGAATCTGGCTGTAAGTGAGGCATCCTACTGGTGCCTTCGTCCGCCGCTGTATCCAATCTCCTACATGTAGCAGGGTGCCACTGATCTGCCATAATATCTGTAGACAAAGAGGGCGGTAAGTTTCAAAAGAACCAACCCTATACTGTACTGTGCTATGGCATGACTGAGTATGAAAGAAGGGTAACCATCCTATTATGCCTCGCAAACTCCTGCCTATAGTATGTGGTGCACAACACATCCATAGACAAGACTCTACTTAGCACGGCTTGCAGACTCTCTGGGACACGAACTGCTCTGATACCAAGTTTGTCATACCCCACCTTGGGGGTATGACGGGCACCTGGTGCCTGCTAGACTCTGGGCTGCTAAACGGTCCAGCCTGAGCATATCGGGTGCTTTGGCTGACTCTGACTCTATTTCAAGAAACAAACCGGCTATATAGCGGTTGTAAATACAGCCCCCGGCCGATTAGGCCTATAGCCACCTGCATTGTATCATCAGCTAACCAGAACCATTCACATGCAGGGAAACTTATGCGGGCCGACAAGGCCACCATGCTATCTAGTTATCTCTAACTCAGTATAACAAACGCGGAACAACTACGTGACCGGCAAGGTCACCACTACTGACTGTCTAAGGCCTCACACGGCCAACATAGACAACTAAACATACGCACGACCCCACATAACCGGCACAACTAACCACAAAAAAATATATACAGACTGCAAGCCTCTAGGAAGTAATAATAGAATGGTCGGGACAGGGCCCCGACCTACCCAAACTGTAATCAAAAAGAAAATAGGAACAACCTCTGACTATCTAGCCCTGGAGGATAGGAGCTGATAACTCTGCTGACTGGATTACGAGGGATTGACTCCTCGTCTATGTGTACCTGCAGGCAAGCAATGCAGCGCCCCCACGGGCGTCAGTACCACAAGTACTGAGCATGTAAAGCAAACTGAAATATACAACTGAAATGGGTAACAACAATAACATGACAGATAAGCAGGAAGTAGCTGAGTCTACCTGGCTAAGGATATCTAGGGAGAGTTTACCTATTCTGTAATTAAACTGAGCGTACCTGACGAGGTGTCGTTCTACTGCCTACCAGTATCTAATAGCACATATAGATATACATATAAATACACATAATACCTGACCGACCCCCATAAGCCAGAAGGTGCCAACCAACACACAATCTATTTACCCCTACCCGGGTCTAAACCAACCAAAAATAAGTCACTCCACTCATCTGATAACAGTGAGCTCCTCCTACCGGCCCCCTTGGGTACGTAGCTCAGGCCTTAGCCTCTGACAATAAACTGTGTCTGAGTCCGAAGACTCCTGCCTCTGGGCGCAAGCACTCACGGGGTAATCTGCTGTTGTAGCTGTAACTGAAACTGCACCTGGGTGCAAGCACGCAATAGGGTAATTTTATAAAAAATCTGTATCTGAAACTGCCCCCGGCCACAAGCGCACACAGAGTAATCTGCCCCTGTAAACAGGGTAATATGGCTCTGCGCAGAGCGAACTGAACTGCCCCTGCAGGCACTGCAGGCAGCGTAATCTAGACCGTATTATTATGGTGGTCAGCCATCATCGTCCTCTAGGCGGACGGCATCACCCAGCTGGTGGCGGTATCTGAATCTGGTATCGACACAGCTATAACCCTGGGACGGTGGGGATGCTAAAGGGTGCCCACATGCCACAACAAGTCTCAACATGCAAAACACATACACAACAAGCATGCTTTAAAAGAAAAATATTAATCGTATTCTCTTCTTTTATTTCAAGGCCAGTCCGGATTAAACAACTGATACTATATTTTGTTTACACTGTTTCTAATTGCTTGGCTAACTGCTACCTGGCCTTTATCTATTTATCTGATTATTGATATCCGTGATCTAAAGCTATATCAGTTTCTAGAGCTATATTTGTTTCTGGAGTCGTATCTGTATCTAGAGCTATATCGGTGTCTGGAGCTATTTCTGTATTTGGTTACTGATCTGGTTATATTTGGATATAACTCAATAACATAAAACATGCCATTTATAACTGGATATAGCTCAATAATATAAAATGTGCCATCTACTACTGGATACAATCTCAACAAGTGTAATACATATTATCTATAACCCTGCTAATTCATTATATTGCTTTTACAACTCTCATTCTGGGTACTACGTAAGAACATGTTGAGCTATTAGTGGATATCACATCACTATCTGAAATCATCTGACTACCCATTATTCTGACTATCGCATAATACGTAATGATATACTAGCATGCTTGCTGAAAATCGTACTAAAATCGTTCCTATACACTGGGTATCTGTTAATAGACTTTATTTTGTTTATTTTCTAGACTGTACTTCCTGGTTTGCCGAAAGAATAGCTTTACATACCTTAACCTCGGTTTATCTGACTAACGGACGAAGCTCAGTCAGTATTCCAGCTATTTCTCCCAACTGCATTTACATATATGTCAATTAGAACTAAATACACCAATATTCTGAAAGAAAACGTCACTTTCGATATATTTATAGCCTAAACTTTGGCTTATCGAAAGACGATCAAAAACTTGCTATTTCTCGAAAGTCCAGAAGGGAGAAATACTAACGTTAGGGATAGGAGTATATTGACACTAGTTTGGAGCAATTTCACTTACCTTAGTTTAGTAGCACGACGATTCGCCGGTCGAACTTCGCGAAACTAATTCCGTAGGAATGCTCCTTACTGCTTAATACCTCGGTATCTGGAGTTAATTTGAGTTTGGACCGCGTTTGACGGCGTAATCGGGTGAATATTATCAAGAAACCTTCGCTCCCTCTGTTTTCTCTCGGCTTCTCTGGAAATTTTATGAATTATAACTTTAAAAACCGAAGTGAGGGGTTTATATACTTGGGGCTAGACAGGGCCAACGTGTCACGGAGGCTCCACCTCCGTGATATGTTGCCATCGCGGAGGGGCTTTGCCCCGGCTCCTCCCGCGATGGTTCGACAAGTTTCTCGTCCGGTCTTTTTTCGGGTCTTTTTCTAGCATGTATGGCTTTCAAATACTCTTAACCAATACGCGAATAGGCCATCTATGTGTTGGGGATTTTACGGGGTATAACAGCAAAAGGCCTTTATTTATATCCAAAGATCTGAAGTGAAGAGATGTGAAGACACCTGTTCAGATGGTGTCTGTTCAGAATGACTACCATTGGGAAAGAAACTTTTCAACTTTCTCTTCGCTCTAATTTATTTCTCTCCATTTCCCAATTCACACCCAACACTTAACTCCAACAATAACTTATTCTTATAAGATAAAAGTTCTCTAAACTTATTACGAGCAAATTAGATACATAACTTATTCTGGATAAACAAAATTTCTATAAAACTTATGTTGGATAAGATAAAAGTTCTCTAAATTT
This sequence comes from Datura wrightii, assembly GCA_035772735.1. Taxonomy (NCBI): domain Eukaryota; kingdom Viridiplantae; phylum Streptophyta; class Magnoliopsida; order Solanales; family Solanaceae; genus Datura; species Datura wrightii. The sequence continues at coordinate 100,288,592 of JASDFA010000008.1, forward strand.
ATGCTTTACGAAATTAGGTCATAGTTAAGAGTACTTTGAATTTATTAGATTTTTAATACCTAGAAAAATATAATTTCTTGTTTCGCAGAGAAATATCTAAAAGAAAACCCATAAATTTTCATTAAATGAATAGCAAGGACAAAAATTAAAGACCATGATTATATTAAAGGAAAAAATTAAATTACCCGAAATAGGGACAATCCATATGCAAAAACTTATTCTCAAAATAGGTAGAGCTCGTTGGTATTGATAGGAAGTAGTTGTGAAGCACTTTAAGTGGTGACAGTGGTGTTATAAATAGGCAGTTATATCTGGGAGTGTCAAATTGGAGGATTGTATTGAATTTGAGTTAGTTAAAATAGGTTGAATTAATAAATGGACGAATTAGTAACTAGACCAAAAGTTATTTGGACTAAAATAAGTTGGGCTGAAATGAACCAAAAAACAAGTCATAACCCAACCCCCTCACTTCTTACTATCTTCAATTTTCTTGTGCTATAAATGTATTTTGTATCATAGTAGTTGTCTATTTCTTTGGAGAAAAGTTGAGTTAGTAACTCTGAGGTCAAGTTAGTTTTTCCTTATAAATAAAAGAATTTTCATTCATTGCAGTTTATCCCTCAAGAGAAATAAAAAATCTTCTCTCTCCCCTCTTTCTCTATAATACTCTTGATCTTCTTATTTTATTATTTTATTATTTTATAATATGCTAACAAGACGAAACTAACAAATTTAAAAGGAGCAATCACATGCATTCGCTCTTGTTAAGCACAAAGGTTTTATTACTGGACCCTACGGCCTATGGACTCATCAGAATAATAATTTGAGCTTTGATTTCTTTTGAGCTTATCAAGGTGAGTAATTCCTTATGATATTTGTCTTTTGCTACTAATAATACAATTATGTTGGGTTCGTTGAACATGAGGGAATCCAAATAATTTTGGACTATATATGTTCCAAATTTATTTTTGAAACATAATACTATTAAAAGGGACTATGATGTTAATCTCTTAATGGAAGTTTGCAAGATATATAGTCATCTGAGGTGTCAATATTTCCTATGTCTCATCGTAGCTAAATTTATTTATACCTACGATCATTAGAAGTGGTTAAATTTTATAGTGCTTCATAACTTTTAAAGCAGTAACAATTTTGAAATTTAGTATATTCTGAAAGATACGTTAGGAAAAAAAATTCTATTATATGCATGCCTCCATTTATCCTAATAGTGGCAAAACTGAGATTTACTCCCGAAATAGTAAACTTGAATTTGTAGCCCTCGATATATCAGGCAAAAACTATCTGTCTTGGGTACTTAATATTGAAATTTATCTTGATGTGATGAGTCTGGCAGACACCATTAAAGACAAAAATCAACCGTTAAATTAAGATCGGTGTTAAGGCAATGATATTCCTCCACCCCTTGATGAGGACTTGAAATTGAAATATCTCATATTCCGTGGTCAACGAATTTTTCATTGGTTGCGTACATATGGCATGCCCAAAAAAGAGAGATTTTGCCATACCTTATAAGAAAATTATTAAAGGCAAAAGTAAAGAAAGAAAGTAGTCCTTCTTATAATGATTTTGACCATGACAATAATAATATAATTTTCTCCATGAAGAGATAATTCACAATATGGATAGTGTCATAAAATATTTAGTAGCACAAAATTAATTGGGATCTCCAGAAGAGCTAATATATTACTAACTGGAGGAATGAGATTATTGATTATATTAATTTTGTAATAAGTCTCAAATGAAACTTATTATGTTTTAAAGGTATTGGTCAAAAATAAAGTATATTGAGACTATAAATTATGAAAAGATTTAATATCTTCATATTCCTACAATTGAAACGGGTTATAAATATTTACATTAAAAGTTACCCGCATTTTCCTCTTGTTTGTAGTACAACAGTATGGACATGATGACGAAATCACATGAGAAAGGAAACTAGAAGTTTACTAAAATAAAAATCAACTGGGATAATCGTTGGTCATCCCGATTCAAATGTGATGCAAAATAATTGAGAATTCACGTAGTTTACGTTGAAGAAATAAAAGATTCTTCAAGAATTCTCTTGTGTTGTTTGTTCTCGTGATAAACTGATCAATTATACCAGCTAAGGCTGGAATTATATTCTCTGAATTTTTTAAACTTATAAAAAGGTAAATATGGGTCCGCTCACTTGCCATGTGGACTGTTTACTATTGTATTTATTTAATAGATGCATCTATGATATGGTCATGTGTGCATTTGATATCAACTTGTAATTTAATTTTTTCAATGTCTTTTACTCAAATTATTAAATTAAGAGCATAATTTCGATTATAAAATTATGTTAATAACGTTGGTTTATATCTAAGTTGATGTAGCAGAAATTATATGCCTCCACTTATAGCTAAACCATTTGTTATAAGAATAAAACTCTCAAATAAAATTTGGTGTGAGATGTATTTATTTGATATGTAGCTACATTTGTAGGCATCAAGCCAATAAGGTTCCCTTATCATAGTTGGTTCAGGGTCAGGAACCAAATAATTCTCATCTAAAAATTTAAAAATTGTGGTATATGATTCAATTGCTCCACCATAATACACAATATGGTCCTCAAATAAGGTTGAGGTTAAATGTTAGTTTTTCTAACATTAGAGAAAAAGTGATTGGCTACTGAAAATTATGCGTGAGATGAATTATCTAGATCCTTGGAAAAAGATGTGAACTAAAAGTTCAAAAGATAATTCACTTGCAAAATGTGTGTATTTTGTAACACCCCGTATAGTTTAAGTAATAAATTCGTACTTCGAAGTAGGAAAAAGAATACTTAATAAGCTAAGAAGAAATTGTTATGATGCATTTGCCTCACTCTGTGATTGTATAATAAGATTTGGCATTGATCAAGTTTTAGAACAAAAGTCAGCAAAAGTTAATGCAAATTTTTTTCTAAAAATCTCTGAGTTTTGGGTTGAATATCTTAGAGATTTTCTCCCTATATATAAGAAACTAGGGGGCCTAAGACCTATCAAATTAAAGTTCTATGAGTCTAGTTTTCAGAGCATTAAATCATTTGTCAATACAACTTTGTAACAGAGAGATATACGCGTTTTCGCGAGACTGTGCAAGCAGACACGTCATAGCAAGCCAAGTTGGTGGAGGACTATATAAAGTCTTCTTGGTCGGTGGTTATATCCCAAAGTCATTTTCAGAAGTGTGAACATGGTGGAAACTCTCTGGTCTACACATTCTTGATGATTTTGAGTCATAAATCCATAGTTCAATCTTGAATCTAAGGCTCGAAGTTGTAATCCTCTTTCTAGTTCGCAGTGCTCTTGCCGTGTTGATCTTGTTGTGGCTATTTCATGTGTACCAGCTGGGTAAGCACTTTTTTTCATTGATTTCTATCTTGGTATTCTAGTTATGAACTTGTAAGTATAGTTATAACTTTGGGTTGAATTTTCTATAATTATATCCATAGAAATCTCATCGTTTATGTCGTGTTTGCGTTGTCTTCTTGTTGGATTCTTATAGTTCCATTTTTTGTGGTGTTGAGAACTGCCTATAGGCAGTATTTCATGGTATTGAAGGTTGCTTAAGGAAGTGTTTTCTTGGTATGGATTGCAAGGGTTTTGTCTAATTTTGATTCGGCGTCGCGAAGGTATGTTAATGCTTTCCATTTTCCTCTTTTGGCATGAGTTTTGTCGTAATCGGCTCTTGTAGTTGTCGTGCGAGTTGGCTGTTAGTAGCTTGATATTTGTATTGATTACTTGCTTCTTGGGGGTTTGGAATGGTGTCCTTTCCCTCACATGTTGAGGCCGTGAAACTGGGCCTTAGCTTATCCAGTTGTGGGGTGATGATAGGATGTTGGGAAGTGTTGTTTGTAGTTTTTTTGAAGTGTTAGTTGTGACCCTATTTGGTCGAATTGGGAGATAACTTGTACTTATGGTTGTAGTGACTTATATTATTTAGGTGTCCTCTAGTTTGCATATCAAGCTTGGGAATAAAGTTGATAAGTTATCATCCTTCGATCGTTCAGTAATACTTTGAGAATGATAAGATGTATAGAACTTAAGGATGAACCCTAAGGTGGTGGTAGTCGGATTGAGATGTTGTACCTTGTCCAAATATATGGCTTGTGTGTAAACATTGATTATATATGTACTTGGCTTAACTGTTGCCTCGTGGCTTGTGGATACCCGAAAAATAAGAATTATTTCAGCTAGGGGTTGGGCTCGAGGTTTAAATCGGTCTATAGATTTGATGGTTCCTCTATAGTACTGAGGTGATACATGACTGGAGAGTTATTCCGGCATATCTGAGCCTTCCTGGGATCGCGATAGTTCTCCCAGTTAGATTGTGCTCCACTGACTACGCACAGCTGAGAGTTATTTCGGCAATGCTTGATTTATATTGTTATTAATTTGTGTGCTTGTGTTGTATTGTTGTCTTGTATTATCTTTTTCTAATAGTTGTGGATGCTACTACTTGTGACTTTATGATAACTGAGGTCGTTAATAGGCCTAGATTTGGCTTAGGTAAGACATTTGATTAGGCTCTGGTGGTACAGAAGGTCGCAAGCTAGTTATATCAGCTAGATGTCGATTGATTGTTTGTTTATTCACTTATCTTATTATGTTGGACTTGCCGAGCTTATGAGGGTCAAATAGGTTCTGTTGTTTTACTTGATTTGTGACTTCTATTCTGTTAATAGCTTTTGATTTTCCTGTTGATCTGACATCTGAATCTTGTTGTCATTTCCGCCTTAAATACTCGGTAAATTTTCGTACTAATTCCCTAGTTAGGTACGTTGCATTCATGCTTGCAGGTGTTGATCAGCAGATAGATCATGCTCTTGATTGCCGAGTGGAGTTTCAGCTGAGTTGGTAAAGCTTCAGGTCTTCCAGAGTTGCCAGATGTTTGTATCATGGGTACTTCAGGGTCCTATCCCAGATAAATGTTTATTGTTATATTCATAGAGGCTTGTGGATCTTTGTGGTGGTCATAGTTCCATTATTAACTAGGTGGGCTTTGTTGTATAGATTGTTTTTCATGATGTGGCTTTGACGGCCTATTGTATTTATTTTTGGTTGGCCAGGTGAGCCAGCTTTTGTTGTTATTGCATTTACTATGGTCTTATAGTTGTTGTGATGCCGAACCTCGTTTGTTCTGGACTATTATAGTTAGTTTATAGCTAGGTGTGCTCTATCAGGTGCGGCACGGGGTGCCAGTCATGCCTCTCCAGGTTTGAAGATTGAGAGACTTGGTATCAGAGCCAGGTTTGTGTACTAGGGAGTCTATGAGTTGTGCCTATAGTCTTATTTATGTGTGCATTGCACAATTTACTTATAAGCAGGAGGCTACAAGGTATTTAGGATTGTAACCCTTCTTTTTGGGTCAAAATCGTGCGAGATGTCAGTTGTCTTCAGAGTCGGGTCTAGACTCATGTTTGCTGACTTGTGCAAGGAATGCTTACAACCTGATGGATTATGGTTGGCCAGCGGCTTGGCCTATCGGCTAGTAAGATCCTTTACTTTGATTTTGCTTATAGTTGTGTCTTTCGTCTTGGTGTGGTGCAAAGTTGTGTCCTCTGTAGTTGTTGATCATGTGAACTAATATCGTGCTATGATAGAATTTAGAAGTGAATCATGTGTTTTGTCCAACACTTAAGGATGGATGTTTCCAAGGGAGGAAGGATGTAATTACACCCCGTATAGTTTAAGTAATAAATTAGTACTTCGATGTAGGACTAAGAGTACTTAATATGCTAATAAGGAAGTGTTATGATGTTCATTGTATGGTCGTATGTTAAGATTTGACGTCGATCAAGTTGTAGAATAAAAGTCGGCAAAAGTTATTGCAAATTTCTTTTTGAAAATTTTCTGAAATTTGGATCAGATGTCTCAGAGATTTTCTGCCAATCTATAAGGAAATAGTAGGCCTACGACCTATCACATTAAAGGTCTATGAGTCTAGTTTTTAACTTATTAAATTATTTTCCAATATGACTTCGGAATAGAGAGATATTCACGTTTTGACGAGACAGTGCAAGAAGACACGTCATAGCAGGCCAAGTTGGTAGAGGCCTATATAAAATCTCCTTGGTTGGTGGTCATATCCCAAATTCATTTCCATAACTGTGAATATGGTGGAAACACTCTCCTCTACATATTCTTGATGATCATGATGATTTTGAGCCATAAATCCATGGTTCAATCTTGAATTTAAGGCTCGGAAGTTGTAATCCTCCATCTAGTTCACATTGCTCTCGTCATGTAGATCTTACTGTGTCTATTTCGTGTGTACCATCTGGGTAAGCACTTTTTTCCTTGATTTCTATCTTGGTATTCTGGTTATGAACTTGTAAAGTATCATTAGAGCTTTGGGTTTAAGTTTCTATAATTTATCCATAGAAATCTCGTTGTCTATGTTTTGTTTGTGTTGTCTTCTTGTTGGGTTCTTGGAGCTGCATTTTTTGTGGTGTTGAGAACTAATCATAGGTAGTATTTTGTGGTGTTGAAGGCTTATTAAGAAAGTGTTTTCTGTGTATCGATTGCAGGTGTTTTGGCTAATTTTGATTCGGCATCGTAGAGGTATGTTAAGGCTTTTCATTTCCCTTTTTTGGCATGAGTTTTTGTCGTAATCGGCCCTTGTTGTTATCGTGCAAGTTGGATGTTAGAAGCTTGATATTTGTATTGGTTACTTGTTGTTTGAGGGTTGAGAATGATGTCCTTTCCCTTACATGTTGAGGCCATGAAATTGGGCATTATTTTAGTCGGTTGTCAGGCAATGATAGAACATTGGAATGTGTTGTTTGCAGTTGCGTTGAAGTGTTAGTTGTGACCCTATTTGGTTGAATTGGCTGACTTGCTGGACTTATGATTGTAGTGAATTATATTATTTGGGTGTCCTCTAATTTTCATATTAAGCTTGGAAATAGAGTTGATAAGTTATGATCCTTCGATCGTTCAGTAATACTTTGAGAAAGATAAGATGTATAGGACTTAAAGATGAATTCTATGGTGGTGGTAGTCGGATTGGGATGTTGTAACCTGTCAAAATGTGTGATTTGTGTGTAAACGTTGGTTGTATATGTACTTGGCTTGATTGTATGATTTGATTGTTGTCTTGTGGCTTGTGGATATCTGACGCACGAGAGTTGTTCTTGCTAGAGGTTGAGCTTGATGTTTAGCTCGGTCTATGGAGTTGATGGTTCCTCTATAGTACTAAGGTGAGACATGTCTCAAGAGTTGTTTCGGCATGTCTGAGCCTTTCTGGGATCGCGATAGTTCTCCCAGTTAAATTGTGCTTCACTGACTACGTGCAACTGAGAGTTGTTCCAGCAGTGCTTGATTGATATTGTTATTACTATGCGTGCTTGTATTGTATTGTTGCGTTGTATTATCTTTGTCTAATAGTTGTGGATGCTACTTGTGAGTTGATGATAACTGAGGTCATTGAGAGACCTAGATTTGGCTTAGGTAAGACATTTGATTAGGCTCCGGTGGTACAGAAGGTCGCAGGTGAGTTGTATCAGCTAGATGCCAAATGATTGTTTGTTTATTCACTTATCATATTATGTTGGACTTGCCAGGCTTATGGGGACCAGGTAAGTTGTGTTGTTTTTCTTTGATGACTTCTATTATGTTGATATCTTTTGGTTTTCCTATTGATCTAACATCTGAATCTTGTTGTCGTTTCCGCCTCAGAACTTGGTACATTTTTGTACTGACGCCCTAGATGGGTGCGCTGCATTCATTCCTGCAGGTGCTGATCGGTAGGTAGATCGAGCTCTTGATCGCTACGTGGAGTTCCATCTGAATCGGTAAAGCTTCAAATCCTTTCATAGTTGCCAGATGTTTGTATTATGGGTAGTTCGAGACCCTATCTCGGATAATTGACTATTGTTGTATTCATTAAGGAAAGGACATTTATGGTGGTCGTAGTGTCATTATAAGTTAGGTGGGCCTTGTTGTATAGATTGCTTTCCATTTTGTGGCCTTAACGGTCTATTTTTATTTATTTTTGGTTGGTCAGGTGAGCCAACTTCATTCTTATTGTGTTTATTCTAATTTTATAATTGTTGTGATGCCAAACCTCGTTGGTTCTGGCCAGTTGAAGTTAATTTTGTGGAAGGGTGTGCTCGATCAGGTGCGGCACAGGGTGCCAATCATGTCTCTTCAGATTTGGGGCGTGACATAATTGCTGACCCTATTTTATAATTTAGCTGCAAAAGTGATCTTGGGCAGATTTATATGCCCAAGTGATACTCAAAAGTACCATTTTCGCCTTGTTTATCTAGCAATGTGTATACATTCTCATGTAATTGGTAATAAAATGTGAATTTATACTAACCAACATGATTAGCATTGTTTTGCAGGTAAAATGTGATTTCAAGAAGCTAAAATGCATGTTGAATGATATCGGAGTTGGACTTGGATGCGAGCAAGGAACAAGGCATTGGACAGCATGAAATAAAGGGGCTCCGCGATGGAGCCGTGTCACGCTGCCATCATGGAGGCCTTCTGCCTGGATGGGGAAAATTCGACCAAATTCCAGAGAGGGTCCACGTTTGCTCCGTGGCACGGTGGCCTGGCTCCGCGATGCACGCCGTGCCACGTTGAGCATTAATTCCCGGACCCCCAGTTTCAGTGAGGGTCCGCGTTCGTAGCGTGTCATGGAGGCAGTGCTCCGTGATGCACTCCGTGACACGTTGCTCGTTATTCCGGAAAAAATTCCCAGCAGTATAAATAGAACACTTAGGTTCATTTTTTAATATTTTGACTTGGTGGAGCAAGGACGTGGGTTAAGGCAGTTGAGGGACGAAAATTTCAGGATTTTTTCTCTCTTTCTTTCTTCTTTAATTCAATTGCTTGTATGATTAACACTCATTTTAAGATGATTAATCCACAAATGAGTGGCTAATTCCTCTCCTTGCTGAGGTTATGAACAATTGTGATGAAATTTGATTATTGATTCTTTGGTTTTTCATCTTTTCGTCCATGTTGTTCTATTAATTCTTGTTCTTACTGCATTAATGTGTGGCCTACGTTAATGTACATCTAAAAAGTCCGGTTTCACTCGAGAGAGCAAGAAATTGGAAAGTTGTGAATTAATAGGATATGTTCTTTACTTGGTTTGGAAAAATTGAGTCTTGATTTGCTTTCAGGATAGAAATATACCTAAAAGCGTATTAGTCAATTTAGGAACCGGAATTGTATGGCTAGGACATGAATTGCATTTGATCACAGAAATGTAGACGGATGGTTCATGATTCTTAAGTGAGGTTAAATACGAGAGTTTTAATCTCTTGGCAAATGTTCTTGACTAGTAACAGGAGGAAAAGATTAACCAATTTATGATGATAATCAATTTCATTACATGTTCGTTTAACATCAGCATGCTCTCATTCATAGTTCAGATTAAAAGTAGATAATTGTTCTTAGTTTTAGTATAAAATTTATAAAACAAACTATCAACTTTTTGGTTACACTGTTGTCTGCATTTTTAGAAGTAAAATATAGTACACTTGAGCAAATTGCACTTCATCCAAGTCTCTGTGGGATCGATACTTGGCTTACTAAAGCCACTTACTACTTGTTAGACCACGTGCACTTCCGTGTCGTTTTATATACCCACAATCACGCGAACAAGTTTTTGGCGCCGTTGCCGGGGACTTGGCAATTGGTGAATTTGTTTTAAGTGTTAATTTACTGTATTTTTATTTTCTTAAGTGTTGACAACTTGGTCTTAGCCTGTATTTTGCCGACTTAATTGTTGTTGAACACTGGCAAGAGACAAGGAGCTGGTGGAATTGTATATAGAGCCAGAACGAATATTTCACAGTAAACGAAGAGAAGCTCTACAAAGAAAGCTGCAGTTGCTCAGACAGACGATCATGGAGCAACAACAGAATCCACCGGTAGTACGGGCAGTGTTAATGCCCGAAGAAGCAGCAGCACGGCCGGTTCGCGAGGTGGCAATCCCACATGCCAATAATGTTACATCGAGTATCCGCAAACCTGAGGCGGGAGGGAGATTTAACTTAAACAAAATATGGTGCAGTTGTTGCACACTAGCGGGCAATTTACCGGTCTCCCTCATGAAGATCCACAGCAGCATCTCCAAAATTTTTGGAGATAAGTGACACTTACATACCCGCTGGAGTGTCATCAGACTATGTCCGGCTTACATTGTTCCCATTCTCATTAGTGGGAGAAGCCAAGAGGTGGTTGAAAGCTGAGCCACCGAATTCTATTTCTACGTGGGATGATCTTGCACGGAAGTTCTTGATAAGATTTTTTCCCTCTGGTAAAATAGCAAGACTTAGAAGTCAAATTCTAAGTTTCAAACAGAGGGAGGGAGAAAATTTATATCAGGCCTGGTAGAGATTTAAATCCATGTTGCGGGATTGTCCTCATCATCATCAGTCCAATGATGTGCTGGTGCACACATTTATAGAGGGTTTGGAACCCCACACCAAAATATTGCTAGACTCAGCAGCTGGAGGGCAAGCGCTGGAGAAGACTTATGAGGAGCTGTATACCTTGTTGAACCGGATTTCACAGGGCAATCCAGAATGGAATGCTGATTCATCAAGAGGTGGGACAAGGAAAGCAGCAGGAGTGCTTGAAGTGGATGGGTTCACAGCTATCGCTGCACAGATAGCTGCATTTCAAAATCAACTTAACACCCACTTCAGCAACATGACATTGAACCAGCCTCAAGCCCCAGTTAATGCAGTACAGCAGATGTGGTGTGAAGTGTGTGGAAGCAGTGAGCACTCAGCTGAGTGTTGTGGAGCCAATCCTGACTCGGTAAACTTTATGGGTAATGCACAAAGGAACAATCACCAACAGTATGGTAGTAGCTACAATTCCAATTGGAAGAATCATCCTAATTTCTCATGGGTAGCAACAACCATCAGGGCCAAAGTTCGGGTCAGGGTGTGCAAAGGAACCAAGGAGGGCAGCAGAACTACCAAGCTCAATTCAGAAACAACAATGCACCTCCTCCACCACCATCACCCAGCATTGAGGAGATGTTCAAGACCATGATAGCTAACCAAGCTCAATTGCAGGCTGACTATGTGAAATTGGCAGCCGAAGTGAAAAACAACCAGTTAGCTACCAAGGCACTTGAATATCAATTTGGGCAATTTGCTAGTGCCCAAAATACAAGGCCTAGAGGAGGACTGCCCAGCAACACGGATCCCAATCCCAAGCAGGTAAATGCAGTGACCACAAGGAGTGGTTTGCAGCTGAAAGAGGTGGAACCAGAAAGACCACCTCAACAGTCAGGAGCAGCAGAAGTTGAGAGGGAGCACAGTTCCGAAAGGGGGAAGACTAAAGAAGCTGAATCAGAAAGACCTCCACCCCCGTTCCCTCAACGACTAAAGAAACACAAGGAGGAGGCGTGTTTCAAGAAATTCATGGAGGTGCTGAAACAGGTACATATTAACTTACCTCTTGTTGATGTCTTGCAGGGAGTGTCAAAATATGCTAAGTACATAAAGGACATTGTGGCCAACAAAAGTCGATTGACTGAGTATGCTACGGTGGCTCTAACGGAGGAGTGCACTTCCCGGATTCAAAATAGACTGCCCACAAAGCTAAAAGACCCTGGGAGTTTTACTATCCAGATTACTATTGGGCAGAGCATCCGAGCTCATGGATTGTGTGATTTGGGAGCGAGCATAAATTTGATGCCGTCTTCGGTATTCAGAAAGTTGGGTCTGGGGAGTCCTAGACCCACAACGGTAATCTTGCAGTTGGCGGATCGATCCTTAGCCAGACCGGATGGCATTGTTAAGGACGTTCTGGTGCAAGTTGGCTCCCTAATTTTCCCGGTAGATTTTGTCGTGCTGGATTTTGAACCAGACGCGGAAGTCCCATTTATTTTGGGACGTCCCTTCTTGGCAACCGGGAAAGCACTAATCGACGTAGCTGCGGGGCAGCTAACAATGCGAGCACATGACAAGGTAGAGGTGTTCGATGTGTACAAGGCACCCAAGCTCCCGACGGTGCATGAAGAACTCTCGGTGATCAATGTGATTGATCAAGGTGAGGATAAGCAGACGAAGGATTCCCGAGAGTTAATGGGAAAACCACCGGAAAGGTGTAAGCACTACTGGGGGGAGGACGGCGATCGAGAGAAATCGTCCATCACCCTAGCGGACAATTGAGCTTAAACGACGTCGAGCCGCGACGGTAAACCAGGCGCTGCACGGGAGGCAACCCGTGAAAATTTTTTTTTTCTTTTCTTTTTGTAAAGTGTAAATAGATTTTTCTTTTATTTTTTTTCTTTTTCTTGATTTACAACAAAAATTTTCGTTTTAGTTTTTGTTTTATTTGTATTTAGAGTGAAACCTATAATTCTAACCAATTTTGTATAGTGAGATGAATTTCAGGTCAAACGGAGAAAAATACGCACAGAATCGCGAAGGAAAAGTTGAGGTATGAAAAATTAATAAAAAGTGGAAAACAGTGAGCTGGGGCGATAGCTCCGTGTCACGGAGGAGGACCTCCGCGTTACCCTCCGTGACACGTTGAGGTATAACCCGGAAATTTTAAAAATTTTCAGAATAGTCTCGCGATGGCTCCGTGTCACGGAGGCAGTACACCGCGATGCACTCCGTGACACGTTGCTGTGTATATTGCAACGGGTCACACCGGGTCGCCGGGTGACCCGCGCGATTTTCTTACTTTTTAACCCCGAAACCCTTCCCTTTTCCCTCATTTTCTAATCCCTCCGCGACCAAACCCCCCAAAACCCATCCCCCATCAACGTGACACGGAGTAAGGCAAGAAATTCACCGAGTTTTCTTCGATTCTTCAAAGTCAAGGTATGTTTTTTGATTCCCTCTCAAATTCTAGTCGATTTTCTTCGATTTTGAGCATGGGAGGTGAGCTAAATTGCCCTACGTAATAATTAATCATGAATTCGAGTTAATTATTGTTGATGAATGTTCGGAATGTCGTTATGATTACTTGAACTCGTCGATTGCATAACTTATTCGAATTTGATTGATAATCTCAATTCTAAGGCTTGTTTGTTGAATTTGAAGTCGAAAGTGTGTTGAAATCGTGAATTTTATGCCGGGATGTACATGTTGAATGAGATGAGTCGAGGTACAAATTGTTAGGATGTTAATAGAACGACGAATTCTCGGGTTTGGGAAATGTTGAAATTGTAAGAATTTGGTTGGTTGTATAGGTTCATGTAGATAAATTTTTGTTGTTGTTTTTGTTTCTTTGTTTTTCTTTGCTAAGTGTGATGGTTAAGATGTTAGCAATGGTAGTGATTGTGATTAGCTGTATGAAGTCTGAGTAGTACGCAGAAGTTTTACCGTCGAATTTTTCAAACGCACTAAGCATGATTGTATAGTTGTCTATTGTGTGTAAATAAAGATAATCTTGCCGTAGTGTTGTAACTGTAGCTAAGAACTAAGTGTGGGGTAACCTAGCGTAACCCGACCTTAGCCGAAGTTAATATCCGTGAGCTTAACATTGATCTTGTTTACTTGGGTTGACAGGTAAAATGGCAAGCCGGCAAGATAAAGGAAAAGGCGCGTCAACTTCAAGCGCCGGAAGGAAACAAATCAGACTGGGCACAGCAGTCCCAGCTGCACCAGCAGTTCCACGCGGCCAGCGCCGCCAGTACGGAACAAGATGGGTGACCGATGAGGGAAAAAAGTGGTACACCAAGCACAAAGAAAGCAAATATTTCCCCGAGGAGCATATAGCATGGGAACCATTGGCACAGGAGTTCCCTAGAATGGTCCACCGGATCGAGGCAGCTGGGCTCAAGTTCATCTTTGAAGAGCCCAAGGAATGCAATCTGCACTTGGTTCGGGAGTTCTATGCCAATTGGAACCCGACGATCAGGAGTCACACCATCAAGATCAGAGGGCAAATAGTCACCTTGGAGCCCCACCACCTCAATGCCATCATAGGAGCGCGGGACACAGACGCCCACGTACTCCGATAGCTGAACATTACCCCACCATATATGGACATCAGACGCACATTGTGTGGGACCCGATCGACAACTAGATGGAGCAGACACAAAGAGAGGGGCTACCATCAGACTTTGCCCTATTCACAGATGAACAAGGAAGCCCGAATCTGGCTGAAGATAGTCTGCTCATGCCTCATCCCGGGGGTACATATGACTGATGTAACCCGGGATCGTGTTTGCCTGGTGTACGCCCTGATGAAAGGGTTGGAGATCAATGTAGGGGCGGTTATTATATCCGCCATGAAGAGAGCCCGGTTGCACCAGGGGCACAGGTATGGCTTGGTGGACTACTCACCACCTTTCTCAGGGGCCTAGATGTCGAGGAGGAGGCCCTTGACTATATCCCGCAGTTGGAGCGGCGGGCCTTAGACGTTACTAAAACTAAGGCTCCCGACACCACCCACAGGCCAGTGCTTACACTTGCCGAGCGACACGCTCGTGATGACCAGTATATGGCTCGGATGTATGGGATGCAGATTCTCCAGCTAAGGATAGGTGGGAGGCCGGCGACAAAGGATGAACTATGGCAGCTCGAGCTAGACTACCCTTTTGGCGAAAACGCCAGGGCTCTATGCCGAGTGGGGCCAGCATTTATAGAGCCCACAGATGATGATGTCCCCACAGACGAGAGGAGACACGTCGGGAGGACTCCTATGTGGAGTCCGATGATGACGACGGAGGCGACTCGGATATGGGAGATGAAGCAGCAGCACCCGACGAAGAAGTGGAATACTTTGACTGATCAGGGAGTTCCACCACCCGAATTTGTGTTATTTGAATTTTTGTGAACATTGGGGACAGTGTTCAGACTAAGTGTGGGGTGGGAGTAGTTAGGTGCTGGGCTGGGCTGTTTTGTATGTATGCTCTCTTCTGTTATCGTGTATGTTGTTTGTCCCTGTGAGTGTGAATTTTCAAGTTGTTTCGTATTTGTAAGTATTTGTTAAATTGATGTGTGTTGCTGAATGTTGCTAGCTGATTCTGATTCTGTACATATTTTTGTTATCGAAATGATCGATATTTTTAAAAAATTTTAAAATATTTTGTAAATTTTAAAATATTTTGTAAATAATTTTTCTATCGAAATGATCGATATTTTCGACATTTTTCTAATTTTGGGTTTCTCGGCGTTTGTTTTTGGTTCTTTTATCGAGAATAGTCTCATTGAACCGATGTCTTAAGTAGTGACCGTTCCCTATGATGGATGGATGACGACCGTCTTAAGGGAAATGTAGTCGTTAGGAGTAGTTTTTTCAATTATTTTTCAGTTTTTTCTTTGGTGGATTGCATCCCAGAACCTGTAGTTACTCTATGGTTGCGAAATTCTGGTTGCGTGTTGTGCATGATATTCAAAATGCAAAGGTGACTCGTATGAAAGCATGCAAATTTGTAAATATGTTGAGATACCTAGGCTGTAGAGTTCGATTCAGTGTGATTGAGGCTTAATGTTTGAATTCCTGTAATTAGCTGATTGAAGAGTCTGTGAATACATCTTGAATCGAGCATGTGCAAAAAGTGTGAAGTGAGGTATTGATATTCCATGCTATTGTGAAGTGTCTAGAACTTGCCTGGTGTGTGTACAAAGCGAAATGAAGGAGGTGTATTGTAGGAAAGGATGTAGGCATTTCTTTGTTTTAACCGAGAGTTTCTAATTTTTTTCCTTGTCATACCCCCCTTTCTGTGATTGTATACCCTAGTCAGCCCATTGAGCCTTTAGCCGATTATTTCTTTCTTTTGTCCAAAAAGTGTAAACCGAGCTTAATTCCTTCTTTTCATTAGCCGTAAAGTCTATACAAAACTCTTAAGCGCTTAAGAAAAGAAAATCATTTTCCCAAAGTGTCAAAGAGTGAGAATGGTGAAAAAAAAAAAGAAAAGCAGAGTGAGGGAAGAAGAGAAAAGGTTGAAGGTGCACTTGCTATAAATAAACGATAATGAAGGTGCGTCTTTGTTGTTGTGTCAAGTGTGCTTAATCCAATGGGCCATACTAAAGAAAACCTTCAAGAATGGGATGATGAAAAAAAAAAGGGGGAAACAATGTCCATGAGTTGATGGGATGTGTTGAAAAGGCGCTTAAGGATGCTAGTGGCTATTATTGGCTAATCCAATATTTACTAGTTCCGTAGCTTCCATTACAACCCATTAAAGTCCTACGTGATCTTACATCACACTTCTTTATATTAGTGGAGTAATACACTAAGGGCAGGCTTATGGGTCATGACATGATGCATGTGAATTCTTTTGGGAGAGAGAGTGACATTGTGTGTACATGCCCCTGCGTGAATGTTTGTGAGTCATATGAGCAAAAAGGGGAAGATTCTCTTGAGTTGTGAGGGCACATGCTTGGTGAAAGATTAATTTTCGTGTCGGATATCTTGATCAGCTGATTTGCATGAGTTTGCCGATATCGAGAGTCAATTCTTAAAGTCTAGGAGGTCTTAATGTATTGAAGGTCATTGCATTGATAAGACCATGCATGTTTTCTTGATGATTTGCTGTATTGAATAATCGGTATAACCGTAGCTTAAATTGTCAAACCAAAGTAGCGAGGTTGGGATGTAAATTGCATGAATTGTATGTTTGTTGTCGAGGACGAACAAGGATTTAAGTGTGGGGTAAGTGATCTTGGGCAGATTTATATGCCCAAGTGATACTCAAAAGTACCATTTTCGCCTTGTTTATCTAGCAATGTGTATACATTCTCATGTAATTGGTAATAAAATGTGAATCTATACTAACCAACATGATTAGCATTGTTTTGCAGGTAAAATGTGATTTCGGAAAGCTAAAATGCATGTTGGATGATATCGGAGTTGGACTTGGATGCGAGCAAGGAGCAAGGCATTGGACAGCATGAAATAAAGGGGCTCCGCGATGGAGCCGTGTCACGCTGCCATCGCGGAGGCCTTCTGCCTGGATGGGGAAAATTTGACCAAATTCCAGAGAGGGTCCGCGTTTGCTCCGTGGCACGGTGGCCTGGCTCCGCGATGCACGCCGTGCCACGTTGAGCTTTAATTCCCGGACCCCCAGTTCCAGTGAGGGTCCGCATTCATAGCGTGTCACGGAGGCAGTGCTCCGCGATGCACTCCGTGACACGTTGCTCGTTATTCCGGAAAAAATTCCCAGCAGTATAAATAGAACACTTAGGTTCATTTTTTAATATTTTGACTTGGTGGAGCAAGGATGTGGGTTACAGGCAGTTGAGGGACGAAAATTTCAGGGTTTTTTCTCTCTTTCTTTCTTCTTTAATTCAATTGCTTGTATGATTAACACTCATTTTAAGATGATTAATCCACAAATGAGTGGCTAATTCCTCTCCTTGCTGAGGTTATGAACAATTGTGATGAAATTTGATTATTGATTCTTTGGTTTTTCATCTTTTCGTCCATGTTGTTCTATTAATTCTTGTTCTTACTGCATTAATGTGTGGCCTACGTTAATGTACATCTAAAAAGTCCGGTTTCACTCGAGAGAGCAAGAAATTGGAAAGTTGTGAATTAATAGGATATGTTCTTTACTTGGTTTGGAAAAATTGAGTCTTGATTTGCTTTCAGGATAGAAATATACCTAAAAGCGTATTAGTCAATTTAGGAACCGAAATTGTATGGCTAGGACATGAATTGCATTTGATCACAAAAATGTAGACGGATGGTTCATGATTCTTAAGTGAGGTTAAATACGAGAGTTTTAATCTCTTGGCAAATGTTCTTGACTAGCAACAGGAGGAAAAGATTAACCAATTTATGATGATAATCAATTTCATTACATGTTCGTTTAACCTCAGCATGCTCTCATTCATAGTTCAGATTCAAAGTAGATAAATGTTCTTAGTTTTAGTATAAAATTTATAAAACAAACTATCAACTTTTTGGTTACACTGTTGTCTGCATTTTTAGAAGTAAAATATAGTACACTTGAGCAAATTGCACTTCATCCAAGTCTCTGTGGGATCGATACTTGGCTTACTAAAGCCACTTACTACTTGTTCGACCACGTGCACTTGCGTGTCGTTTTATATACCCACAATCACGCGAACAAAAAGCTCCAACGAAAATTAGAGTCCTTGAAGAAAAATATATGACAAGCTTGAAAATGATGAAAAATGAAGAGATCTTGATAAGTTATGTCATAATGGAACCAATATCAAAATGATTGTTGACGTATCTTTGATATAATGTAGCATTCAATATTATAAATGATGACGAGAATTTTGAATTCAAATATATCAAAAAGTGTGGACAAATGAATTTTTAACCTAATAAAAAATATGTAATTCAAGTATACTTTATTTCACTTGAAAAAAATAAAAATTTGATCTTAGAGTCCAAAAACCTCAAAGTATAATGTTATTGGGGTATAAATGAATTCTTCTGAGACAAGTAAAATAAAATAAAATTATAAAATAGTACAACTTGTGCTTTGTTTCATAAAAAAATTTTCGCAAATCATGAAATTGTTATACGTTCTGGTCTTCGTTTAGAAACAGGAAGATTGGCTTTTTGACTGGTAGACGGAAAATCTAAAAAGAAAAGTAGGACTGTTATGTTTGGATGTATAAAAGTGTAGATTATTTGCAAGTCTTGGACTGTAATTGGATGTGAAACAGACAAAAAGAGATACAAGATACCAAATTACGTTATCCCAAGAATGCCCACGGAACTCATTTACTGAATGAAGTTGCATTCTGAGCATACATCAAAGGGGAAAACCAGTAACCCTAGATCCACCAACTTGGGATGCTATTTGTAACAATATGAAAGTTCAACTACAGACTGATTGAATAAAAGCCATTTTCTCTCAAAGGGAAGTAACAAAATCATCGAAGAGCCAAATTGAGAGTGTCAATGACCTCTTGAAAGAACAAATCCTCCGAGATCCATGACTACCAACATTGCAAAAGATCCAAAGGTATAGCAACTATCATATTCCTGTCTAGTGCTGCCATCACGAGGAAAAATCCTATTGACATCTGATGCAATGAGAGATACAACAAAACTGACGGAAGAACCTACAGCAATTAAACAAAAAGAGTTGTCTTACCTCTACCAAACACGGTGAAAAGCTAATACAGAATCTAAAACAAGAAATGAATAGAACCAATCGTCAACAAAAATAAAAAGATACCTAGTTATTTGCGGATCAAAGCCAACCACATAGTATGTAGCTGCAACCCAAATAATGGACTCCAAAGGTGATGCAGGAATACTCAAAATCCAAGATGGAATATTATATATCCAACAGGGGTAGAAGTGCAAATCTCTCTGCTTGTAAAGAACAGGAAGCTTGGCTATCAGCATAGGCACCTCCAGGAAACCATTGAAAATAACCATAAGAATTGCAAAGTAGAGAGCACCGAGGTAAACAAGTCCATCTTCAAGCGTATTATGACGCATTGTTGAACGGAAGAACACACTAATCGTTATCAAGATAATCAGAAAGAGCTGCAAAATAGAAAACAATATGTCTATCTCAACAACTAATAGTAAAACTCTCAAAATGGATCTAATGGAGCAACATGTATTGAGATTTTCTGTTGCAAAGAAACTCTCACAAATCATGACCTGTGTGACTTTGAAAACGAGCACAACTGAGTTACGCTTTAATAATAACATCTGCCAGTCAAAACTGATCTTGAGAAGCTCAGACTTTTTCATACCATAATTACTAGAGGACAGAGTTGTTGGATGATTGTCACGTTTGTCGAATGGAATAGCCAGTTCCTGTGCCAATGCACTACCAACATGAAAGGATTGAAAGCCTTCGGCAAACTTTGTCACCGATACATAGTCCTACTGGCTATTGAAAAACCAATACTGCACTATCAATATGGCATCAGTCCAATGCTTGAACTCATAAAATTCCTCTTGAAGAAAATCAGCATCATTTTTCATGGAGGGGCACTTGAAACCCATAAATTCAAAGAACTCAAGTGCACTTTCACGGGGACCCTGATAAATGATTTGGCCCTCACCTAAAAGAATTATATCATCAAACAGACAGTAAGTTTAAGGGTCAGGTTGCAATAAAGAAATCAAGGTAGTCCCATCAAATACACGAGTCGTGTGCTTAAAGTACTTGATGATTTGATAGGTAGTTGAACTATCAAATCCAGAGAGTACCCTTGATGCACCCATTAGCAACTCACCTGCATACATGTCTCACAACTTCAATAATCCAAGCAATGCCTTTTCTACTTTTTTAGATAAGTTCAAACAAACAGATGCCAGCTAGCATAAATGAAGGCAAGTACCAGTAGTGAGGCACTTCTTCTGTCCCCCTCAGATCCCTTTGATCATTTCATCTCCTACTAATGTGTCCGCGCAAATATCCAATCCTAAAATCTTTGCAGATATTTCAGAAGGATATAAAAGAAATATCCAAACAATATTCACAAAGTAAAATGAAGTTTATAAAGCTATTACTCCTATCTTTTATCTAGCATAAGATGTCATTGAAGTATAGTACCAGAAGATAAAACAACATTGATTTCAAGATATTGGACCATAGTTTTTTCTGTTAATCAGTTATCTCTACTCAAAGGGGAGCTTTGGAGTAACTTGGTAAAGTTACTGCCATGTGACCAGGAGATCACGGGTTCAAGTCGTGAAAACAGCCTCTGGCAAAAATGCAAGGTAAGCTTGCGCACAATAGACCCTTGTGGTCCGACCCTTCCCCAAACCCCGCGCATAGGGGGAACTTTAGTGCCCCGGGCCACCCTTAATCAATTATCTTTGTGTATCTTTCACATAGAGCATGTCCAGTGAAATGTCATGCATTCATTAGAAAAATGCAATGTTCATAGTAGCATTGCGACATGTAAAACTAACGATGAATGTAGAAAAACAATGAATTTAACAAAGTCTCACTGCTAACATACCTTTAGATTGTAATCTACAACTATACTTGTCTGTTCTCCCAATGCTACTGCCTAGTATAAAACAATTACATCAACATGAGATAAAGCGGTTTCTCTACACGTATAACCTGGAAAAGCAAACTTTTTACTCAGATATTATACCCTAATAAAAATATCTATATATTGCCACAGCAAAAGCAATGTCTTCCACAGGTCTCTAAGGGACAGCACCACCAAAAGAAAGAAACCTATGTTCCAAACAATTCAAAAAGTTGGAAGTGTCAGATTTGACCTGTATATTAAGGAACTAAAACCCAAATGTCTTACCATCCAGTCCACTTCTCAATCCAAATCTTGGGTGTTTTATTAGAATTTTGGTTGAATTAGTCACTCATGTATGTTTCAGAAAACATAAGTTTCTATAACATCCAACCCTCCATTTTTTGATTTTTATATAAGGTTCGGCGACATCTACATTAACACGAAGAAAAGAGAAGAAACAATTAAAAAAAGCAAATTTTGAGAGAGAAAATGTAGAGAAAAAGGCTCACACCAGAAGTACTCCGAGGATAATGCCATTTTTCGTCATCGTCGCTCACCTTCTCTCTCCGTCCAATCGAAGCTCATCGAAAAGAATCAGGCAGAACAGAGCATTAGCCACCGGAAAACTCATCGGAAAAGAATCAGCTGAGCCATTTTTCATCATTGTTGCCTACCGTATCTCTCCGTTCAGACGCAGCTCATCAGGAAAAAATAAGCTGAGCTATTCCGGTCAGCCGTAAGGATACCAAATCTGGATTTGAAGAAAAATTTCATCATCGTCGGCCACCATCTCTCTCCGGCCAGACGCAGCTCATCAGGAAAGAATTAGTTGAGCTACCCCGGTCAGTCACAAGGATACCGAATCTGGAGAAGAAAAATTCTATCTGAATTTGTTGGAGAGGAACACCAACGGTGGAAAGAATATGGGGTATGTGATAGAAAATGACATTAATTAAAGGTGGTAAGAACATCAGTGGTGTATGTATTAAATAAATAAATTTAAAAAATAATTTTTAAATGAAATTTTTTTTTTAAAAATCAGGTAAAAGAAAAATATGAATGGAGCTTAATGAGGCATGCCACGTCAGCATGCCTCTAAGTCTCCCTTATATATATATATATATATATATATATATATATATATATATATATTGTATTATGGTGAACGTCTATGTCTTTGGAGAAAAGTTAGGGTTAGTAACTCTGTGACCAAGTTAATTTTCCCTATAAATAAAAAAGTTCTCATTCATTGTAGTTCATTCCTTAAGAGAAATAAGAAGTATTCTCTTTCTCTCTTTCTTTGCAATATTCTTGTTCTTCTTGTTTTATTATTTTATAATAAGTACTTAATAATTTTTTTTCATTATGACTACATATAACATATCAAATAGAAAAATATCTTTTTAAAAAAATTTTGACAAGATTTTTATGGGTTAATTTGGGCTACATATCAAGCCAATTTTTAGACGAGCTGAATCACGTTAGGTCAATATGGACCTGATCAATAAATAGGAGGGCTGGATGGATCATATTTTTATACGCTAATTTTGTCACCCCTAATCACATGTTCGAATAGAAGAATTTGTTCGACCATTTTAAAAAGGTGCTTATTCAGAGAAACACTTTTATCAAAATAACTTTTTAGAAAATGCTTTTAGAGAAGTAATTTTTATTTGCCCAATTCATTTAAAAGATGTGTTTTTTGCTATTTCATGTTTGATCGGTCTTTTCAAAAATACTTTTGTATGTTAATTTACTAAAGAAGACAATATTAAAGTTTATGTACAATTAATACTATTTAAGGAGAGACGTGATTTTAAATAATTTATAAAATAATTTAATTAAAATTTTATTTTGTTTACTCAAAAATTAAAATATAAACTGAAAATATACAATAAGATTTTTATTAATATAAATATGGCTAACCTGAAAAAAAGAGAGGAGAAGATGATTATATCTATGATTGAGAGATGGATGGATTAAGCTAACGAGAGTTGCCTAGTAAACATAAACATTTGTAGAGATAACTTTGTGTTGAAAAAGAGTAATTTTGTGCTTTTATTTTTCTGTAACTCTCCCCAACATTTGAATTAACTATTTCTACTATTATTTAAAAGCATTTTATTATTTTTGGCCAAATATATTAAATCTTCAAAAAGAAAATATTTGGTCAAATATACTAAAAGTGCTGAAATTGAAAATAAGCAATTGATATATTTGGCAAAAGATGTTGATTAAGTAAAAATTATCTCACAAAAATATCCTTAAAGTTATTTATGAAAATTATAAACTAAAAATATCTTTACAATGCAAAGAAACTATAGAAATAGAATGGGTAGAGATTTAGGAGTTCTGTTTTGAAAATAATATTTTGTGATTATTAAATTACCACAACCCAAATTTGGAGAGACGTGATGGATATTCGATGTTTTACTTATGTTAGAGTTATGATTTTAATGATGTAATTAATATTTGCAAGAAAAATCAATGAACAATTCAAGTATATAAGCAAAAAGATCTATTCAAGAGGGAAATTGATTGCGTCTAAGCATGATCGATTCTTCTAAACAAAATACGCAACCTCAATTAGAATAATGACACAACTACTAACGCATATATAGAAACAAGTATAAATCAAGGGATTAGGATGGAAGGAAGCAATTACAGAACCATGATACAACTGTTGCGCATATATGAAAACAAGTATAAATCAAGATGAATAGAATGGAAGCTAGCAATGCAGCCAAGCTACTGGATAGAGTTTTTAAAAGTTGTTCCCTTATTCTTGGAAAGAGATCAATTTTTCTTTTTCAAGGATCAAATCCTTTGGGTTTTCTTCTCTGATGAAAAAATCACCACCAGTTCTCTCTGAGCATTATTTAAGCAGGTTTCTATTAAGCTGGTAGGCAGAAATTGGTCAACACATTTCTTAGTACCTTTCTTCTGCTCTTAACAAGCATTGTAATTTCATTCAAGTTATTGTGTACTCAAAAGAGAGAAGTGTCACGACTCGAGTCTATATCCTGGAAGCGACAAAGTACTTAGGACCACAAGTGGCACAAGCTAACCCATGGTACTAGCATGACACTAGACATATATACTAAAATCACATAGCAGAAGCTAAATTGACACATAAACACTTAACTGAATGAGTCTGGACATCAAAATAAATGTTTTTAATCTAAAAATAATATAAGAACTGGTGAAGCTGTAAGTCTATTTCTGTCTGAAAAGCCTCTAAGACTAATGAGCTGAAGGGATAGGTCTCCAACTAGCTCTAAATACTAAAACTGAAATAATAATAAAAATAATGTAACTAAACCTTCCGCCTCCGATAATGAGGACTCACCAACAGTAAAGTTGATCTTGTACTAAAACATTTCTAACTGCGGGGCTGAGTTTGAGCATTTGAACCTATATCATGAGACGATATAGCACAAGAAGTATGTGGTCAGTACTTTGAATGTAATGAGTATGTAAGATATGTAAAACATGAGGGAAGTAGGAAAACTATGTTGGAAACTAAATTCATGCTGCATAAGTAAAACATATTGAGAGAACATTAGTTGTTGTACAATGACCCAAGAATAAAATATGTATATAGATCTAAACATATATGCAAGTCATAAAGTAAGTTCATATACTAAAACTATGGGCCATATACAAATACTGTAAAAATATATATTTGTGAGAAGTTCTCATAACCGATATAAGCCATGTGAGCAACATGGAGCCCAATTTGTAACTCTGATTAGGAGGGTGTTCATATCTTGCTAAGGGTAAGAACCATGACTAGCATGAATTCACTCATGAGCCCATAAGAACCATGACTAGCATGAATTCACTCATGAGCTCATTCGAGCAAAGGGAGACGCTCTTAATTGGTGAGGAACCCTTATCCTACGGTGGCACGTAGTTTGGAACTTAGATTTTCTTAATCCGCATTTGCTCGGTGGTAAGTACTATTCCCAAAACTATACAAATATGCTAATAATCATAACTGAGGTCTGAAAGATTTGCATAGACTGGTTAAAATCATGTTGTTTATTAAAATGTCTTAAATACTAAACTAGTCTTGCAAACTGTACTAATTTTGAAGTCATAAAAATCATAATATCGTGACTCATTATGCAAATATGCTCAATTTGGATAAATCATGTTACGTTTTGAGTATAGAGATAAATGGGCATTTTCCTAAAAATGCAACTCATACATAGCCGAAAAATTCATGTAGAAATCATGAGGGAAACATAATAGGTGAAAATTCATAACTTTTTCCTACATAGATTTTTAACCCTAAAATCATGAATTTATATAATTGTAGTTGAAGACATAATTTAAAACTTGAATTTTGGTCATAAGTGAGAAAGAAATCCCTTACTGATAATTTCATATACCTGAACTGATGTATTCTTGCTTATTACGTGGGAATCCAAGGATTGGAGAAGAACCCTTGTTTTTCTTGAGAATCTGGGAGAATCCTGTTCCTCTGAGTCTTTTGATGTTATGTGCAGGAATGGGAGGCTAGTCGACTAAGGACCTTTAAATTCCCCATAAGAAGACCCTAAAATGACATAGTATAGGATTAAAATATAGAAAGTTATAAAAATACCCCTGGAGAAACTATTTTGAAATTATGAAATTTAGTTTCTACTGATCGTACCACGAGTTGTACTATCAACCCATGACTCATGGATCGGACTCATGGCTACTGGAAAAAATTGAACACTTGTAGAAACTCACACCATGGACCATCAGTACGGCTTATGGTTTGATACCACGAGTCATACCTTGACTCGTGGAGTCAGGGTTTTGAATAGGTACTTCACTGTATTAGGGACCGCGACGCATACCTACGAGACACACTAGCATACCGCAACTCGTGGCCTGAATTGTGGTTTCTTGAAGAGTCACTAATGGGGTAACCATGAGTGCCACCCACGACTCGTGATCCAATCCCAACCTACGAGTCGTGGTTTGGACTCATGATCCCTAGAAGAAAAATGCAAGGCTACTGGATCTTGTCATGACTCGTACCTACTGTTGTACTTGCATACCACGACTCATGGTTTGAGTCGTGGTAACTAGAAACTTAATGATATCCACTGGATTGCTTATCATGAGTTTTCTCACGACTCGTGGTGTGAGTCGTAATGAGATAAAAAATTAACTTTCTGCTAGTTTTCTATTTTATGTCTAGGATCTAATCTTAGGAACTTTTAGGGTGTTACATTGTCTCCCCCTTAGAATCATTCCTCCTTGAATAAAGACTAAAACTAAACTAATAGGGAAAGAGCTACTAACTCCAGAATTGATTTTTGAGATCTGAATTACTGACATAATAACTGACTTAACTGAGAGTAAAAATTAACTAAATTCATGGGACATGCATGCATACTAAGAATTTTAAGGACAACTGATGGGACATGAAACTGATAAGAATACTACTAGAGAAAACTGTTACCTCAAGATAGTTTTGAACCCGGAAATAAAAGAGGAAGGTACTTGGCCACCATAACTGCTTCGGTTTCCCAAATAGCTCCCTCAACCAACTGATTCCTCCATAAAAATTTCACGGAACCGACTTTCTTGTTTCTCAACTTACAAACTTGACGGTCAAGAATCTCAACTGAAACCTCTTCGTAAGAGAGACTATATTTCACACCAACACTTTCTAAAGGTACAACTAAAGCTGGATCGCCAATGCACTTCTTCAACAAGGACACATGCAAGACCGGATGCATAGATGCTAACTCTATAGGCAATTCTAACTCATAGGCCACATTGCCAATGCACCTTAGAATCCTGTAAGGGCCAACATACCGGGAACTAAGTTTTCCATTCTTACCAAATCTCATCACCCCTTTTATGGGTGAAACCTTCAAAAACACCCAATCATCAATTGCAAGCTCAAGCTACCTCCTTCTCATATCTGCATAAAATTTATGACGACTCTGAGCAGTTCTCAACCTCTCTCTAATTATCTATCAGTAGATTAGGAACACTATCACGAGTCTCACCGGACATTAAAAGGTGCACGGACCTGAAGAACTGCATGGGAACATAGTTTTGGCCCTTATTAGCCTCTTAAATCATGGGGTAAGAATAGGACTTCTTTTTCCTTAGGCTACATGAATGACAGCCTTTAAGCTTAGAAACACATTTTTAACTATACCAACCTCCCTGAATGCCACACTTATCATTTACCACTTATAATTCTCACCTATCCTCATGTTAATACTAAAATCTAAGTCTAACAGCAGGCTTCCACCATGTTCAAGCCTAACTCGACTAAATCTTGTGCTTCCAGAGTTATCCCCCAAGAATACTACTTCTTCTTCTTCTTATCATGAAAATCACACAACCTCAAGCTCTAATTGAGGAGTCACTATTCACACAATGCAATGATACACATGTATATCATCACAATATTCAAGCCTATCACTATAATCATCTTATGGCTCATCTGTAGCTTACATTATCTAAGAATTCTCCATCCTTCCTAGCATATCTAATACTACAACTTCATGAACTTCTAACAAAGAGACACACCAAAAATTTCATCTAACTACTACACGTGACCAATTCTTACCTCGCATTTTATCCACACTTATAATCCAAGATGGAACTAGTAAACTATAATTGTCATCAAAGAAGTATCTATTTTCTCCCATCCTTCCCTTATCTAGCTTCTTTTAATACTATCTATCAAGTTGATAACCAAAATAATAGAGTATGAGCATTAAGAACACAAGGGATACAACTCAATCATGACATATACTTAGCGTGACTTTGTCACTCAAGGTGATGTCTAAGGAATTAAGTGAAAAGGGCACGAGTACTTCACATACTAGGCTCATAAGGCATGAATAAAAGGGTTATTCTGAGCATACACACTATAACCACCATTACCATTAGGGGTGAACGTACATAGAGGTTAGATTAAGGAAATCATAAGCACAAATTATTCAAGAAATCTAATATGAGCATATAAATGATGTAGCATGATTCTATTATCCGTTAAGGCGTATCTTGAGGATTGAATTCATATAACTGAGCATACCGTGAGACTAAGTTTATATATATAATGAGTCTCATAACATAAAGTTGGGATTTATGGAATTATAGAGAAAGACTGGGATCACTGTCTGAAGCGGTTGCTTCTCATTCTAGGAATTTGAGCATGGAAATAGGTTTGCATAGAGTACTTGGACCTTAGACGTGGTCATGGCATAAAATATATATAATATGAGTAGAGTGTCATGTTGACTGATGTACAAGAATATACCTGAATAAGAGTGGATCGACATCTTATAGTTACTGTTCTGGGATTTATCACAATTGGAATCTCAAGGCTTGTCTTGGTTTTTTAAATTATCATCTCCCCCTTAGCTTAAAGGTCAATGTTCGAAGTTTTTGGACCTCTTCTCTAAACTAGGTTGTAATCAAATAACTCTTGTGGGGTCGGGGTATCACTATACATATGGATGCCAAACTCTCCCTCGACGACTACATTTTTAGGTACTAAAATTTATGTTAGGATTTCTTTCTAAGGTAACTCCTAACTTCCCCTTTGCCTCTAAGTCTATGATTGGAGGATTCATACTCTTTCTGCCTTATCGACTTCATACATCGAATCCTCTATCCACCTAGTAAAAAGGTTAAAGCTTATATCGAGATGTTCAAAATCATACACCTTATTTAAAATTCTCTAGCTTCGACTCGTTGGGAACACAATATATTACATACCTATCATTTTTCACACTGCTCAACTCAAGAATACTAAACTAGGCACACATAGAACTTTAGGAGCTTAAAATCTAGTGTAACTACATTCTACCTCGGCGTACATCTTTCTTTCTAACATTCAAGGCTCTAGTTCACCTAATGACTTAGCCTTCAATCACCTATACTTATCATTTTTCTAACACATTGACATGTCCTCGTGATCTTCTACTCCAATTCAGATATGCTCTAAGTCATCTTTACTAATAACTCTTCCTATAAATATTACCATGGAATCTACACAAAACTTATTACTCTTCGGTTCACACCAAGGGACTTATCATCCCATTACTTACCTTATAGATACATGACTATGTTTATATGCTTCCCTCAATCACTATCCCCACTTTTGGCTTGCACACTTTTAGCTTTCTAGTTCTAGCTCTAGGTTCATTCTACTACTCATGGCTCACACAACCCAAATCACGCATCTCAAGGGTGACAATACTAAACAAGTACTTAGAGACACACTTTCCCACTAAGGGTGTCATTCGCATCAAAGTTTTAGAAGGGAGTTTTGCGAGCACATCTTACGGTAGGCTCAATGCACGATTCATGAGAACAAGAATACGTTCTTGCGATGCATTAGACTTAACTGCAATAATGGGTTCCTCTTAAACCCTTGTGCAGTCCCTTAACTTTCTATTGGCTCTACTTGAGAGCACCTCTCTAATAGGTATCTGAGTTTTGCTGCTTCTATCACCTCGAAGATTAGGCATAGTCAACGAAATTGAAACAATGCATGAATCTGTATAAGTTTCTTATGGCATAGCTTTATTGCACGATAATGAACATGAAAGAAGGGAAGTTTTCCTAAGAATGTTTCGCAGCCTTTTCCTCATAAGTATGGTGCGCTTCACACCCATGAAAAAGACTCTATCAAACGTGGCTCTCAGACATTCTAGGACACTTTAACCCTGATGCTCTGATACCAAGTTTATCACAACCCGAGTCTATACCTTGGAAGAGACATGGTACTTAGAATCACAAGTGGCCCCAAGCTAACCCATGATACTAATATGACACTAAAAATATATATTGAAATCACTGAGCGGAAGCTAAACTAATATATAAACATTTAACTGAATGAGTCTGAAAATAAAAATAAATACTTTTAATCTGAACACAATATAAGAACTGACCAAGTTGAATGTCTATATTTGTCTGAAAAGTCTCTAAGACTGACGAGCTGAAAGGACAGATCCCCAACTAACTCTAAATACTGAAACTAAAATAATAATAATAAATAATGTAACTAAACCTTCATCCTCGGATGATAAGGACTTACCAATGTTAAAGCTAATCTGGTGCTAAAACATATCTAACTGTCAGGCTGAGTTTAAGCACCTGAATTTATATCATGAGACGATATAACACAAGAAGCATGTGGTTAGTACTTTGGATGTACTGAGTATGTAAAATATGTAAAACATGAGTGAAGTAGGGAAACTATGCTGGAAACTAAAATCAAGCTGCATAAGTAAAACTTCTGGTGAGAACATGAGTTGTTGTACAATGACCCAAGAGTAAAACATATATATAGAGCTAAACATATCTGCAAGTTATAAAGTAAGTTCATATACTAAAACCATGGGCCATGTACAAAAACTGTAAAAATATATGTATCTGCGGGAGGTTCTCATAACTGACATACGTCATGAGAGCAATATGGAGTCCAACCTATAACCCTAATTGAGCGGGTGTTCATACCTTTCCAAGGGTAAGAACCATGACTGGCGTGAGTTCAGTCATGAGCCTATTCGGGCGAAGGGAGACACTTTTAACTGGCGAGGACTCCTTATCTTATAGCGGAACGTAGATTGGGATTTGAGTTAAATCTGAACTTGTATCCGCTCAGTGATAAGTACTACTCCTAAAACTATACATATATTCTCACAATCATAACTGAGATTTGAAAGGTTTGTATAGACTAGTTAAAATCATATTTATTGAAATGTCTGAAATATTGAACTAGTCTTGCAAGTTGTACTAATTCTAAAGTCATAAAAATCATAATTTCATGACTCATTCTATAAATATGCTCAATTTGGGAAAATCATGCTAAATTTTGAGTATAGAGATAAATGGAGGTTTTTCTAAAAATGCAACTCATATATAGCTGAAAAATTCATGTAGAAATCAAGAGGGAAACATAATAGGTGAAAATTCATAACTTTTGCATAAATAGATTTTTAACTCTAAAATCATAAATTTATATAATCATAGTTGAAGACATAATTTAAAACTTGATTTTTAGCCATAAGGGAGAAAGGAATCCCTTATTGATAATCCCACATACCTGGACTGATGTATTCTTGATTATGACACGAGAATCCAAGGATTGGATAAGAACCCTACTTTCTCTTGAGAGTCTAGGAGCATACTATTCCTCTGAGTCTTTTGATGTTATACGCAGGAATGGGAGGTTAATCGACTAAGGAACTTTAATTTCCCACTAAGAAGACCTCAAAATGACGTAGTATAGGATTAAAATATAGGAAGTTATGAAAATTCTCCTAGAGAACCGTTATGAAATTCTAGAATTTAATTTTCCACATATCGTACCATGAGTTGTACTATCAACCCACGACTCGTAGATTGGACTCGTGGCTTTTG
This sequence comes from Datura wrightii, assembly GCA_035772735.1. NCBI lineage: Eukaryota > Viridiplantae > Streptophyta > Magnoliopsida > Solanales > Solanaceae > Datura > Datura wrightii. The sequence goes on from JASDFA010000008.1 coordinate 100,319,901, forward strand.
GGACAACTTGAACACTTGCAGAAACTCATACCACGGACCATCAGTACAGCTCGTGGTTTGATACCACAAGTCATACCTTGACTCGTGGTGACTGTGTTTTGACCGGGTACTTCACTGTATTTGGGACCATGACTCGTACCTACAAGTCGTACTAGCATACCACGCTCGTGGTTTGAGTTGTGGTTTCCTGGAGAGTCACTGATGGGGTAACCATAAGTGCCACCCATGACTCGTGATTTCAACCTATGAGTCATGGTTTGGATTCATGATTCTTGGGAGGAAAATGCAAGGCTATTGGATCTTGTCACGACTCGTACCTACAAGTCGTACTTGCATATCATGACTCATTGTATGAGTCGTGGTAACTGGAACTTGATGATATTCACTAGACTGCTTACCACGAGTCTTCTCACGACTCGTGGTTTCACACTCGTGGTGTGAGTCATATTGAGGAAAAAAAATCAACTTTCTGCTGGTTTTCTATTTTATGTCTAGGATCTTATCTTAGGAAATTTTGGGGTGTTAGAGAAAATTAGTGTTGGTGAAGCTTTGTATCTTAAAGAGTGGAAAAGGATTATATGTAGACAAAAGAGCTACAATACTCAAACAACTATAACTGTTACACTTCAAGAAACTTTAGAGAACACCATTGCAATACCAAGGGACTGAATTAAGATCCATTTTGAGTCCCAACCAGTATAAAAATATCTGATGTCAATTACTTTCTTAATTATCTATCTATTTACTTCCTTACTAGCAGTCAACTCATATACTTATTTGGAAAGAAAGAAAGTTTTAAATTCACCTCTCCTTCTTTCAATTTCAATTAGTATCGGAGCAAGATGTCACATGCTCTTTGCTTATCAACAAGAGAAAAAAAATCATATCTAATCGCGTCACAGTTAAAAACTTTACTGCAAGAAGGAACATTTCACACAAGACCTCCTTATTTCAATAGTAAGCATTTCTGACACTGAAAAATCAGAATGGAAACATACATCAATTTGTATGATGTGAAAGTTCGGAGGGTGATCAAACTTGGGTTCCTATATCTACCACCATTAAACTTCTAGCAAAACTATTTTTTTAAAAAATAATAAAAGTTGCTAGTCAATAAGTTTAAATTTAAAGAATGACAAAATATATGTTTGTAATTATTAAAAAAGACAGGTATAATTTATTACTTTCTCGGTTCACTTTTTTTACTCGTTCAATTTAGATTTTGCAAACCCTTTAAAAATTATTGATTGACATAAATGTTTTACCATAATAACTATATTAATTGATGTTTAGTTTTAGGTCTTGAGAAATGATTTGAAAAATGAGTAATTAATTTAAAAGGTAAAACAGAAAAAATAAAAATATCTTTCTCTTAATATATTAAAAAAGACAAGTAAAAATAAAAATATATTTTTAATATAACAGACAAATAAAAGTAAATGGAGGGAGTAATAATATTAAAATTGATAATTTTGATCCATTGACTGTTCTTTTTACATAAAGGGTGTGTTCATATGGAGGAAAAGAATTTCCTTTTCCTATTTTTTTTTTCATGTTCGATTGGTTAAAATTTTGAAAAATATTTTTCCTCAACTCTTGAAAATGAGAAAAATAACTTTCCTTATAAGAGTAAGGAAAACAAGTCGCATTGAGCTCATTTGGTTTAGCTGATAAGTATTAAGTGCTAATAAATATTTTTAAGTACTGAAGCTAATTTAATAAATGAGCAGTAACGTGTTTGGATAAAAGTGTTGAAACTAATAATAAGCAGTTGAAGTGTTTGGCAAAAAAATGCTACTAATAAGCATTTTTCTGATAATATAATTTAAATATCCTTCAAGTTATTTATATTAACAACAACGTGATTTTTATATGATTTTATATTTCAATTTAATTTAAATATAAAATAATTTATGTCTCATTTATTTTTAATACAAAATTGATTAGATAATATTACTTATATAAATATATATTATTTTAATACAAAGTACAATATAGTCACAGGATGTAATATAATAAATAATAATTTGATTAATATTTTTAATAAACATATTTACATAGTACACAAAATTTGTATAGAAAAAATAAATACTTAACGATATTTTTATCTCTAATTAAATTAAAATATCCTACTATCATAAATATTCTAACTAATCATATCGCAAACTGTGATCCAAATGTTAAAGGTTGCATGTTTTCTATTTTTTTTAAATTTTCATATTTTGTGTTTATCAATGTTATTATTTCTTTTTCAGTTTAATTAACTCTTGAAATCAATAATAAATATCTTAGAACAGAGTTTCATGCTTTACAAAATTCACAAATCAAAGATATTGATGTCAAGTAGAAAAAATATTTCATGTCTAGTTGTGGAACTTGAAGAACTACTAAAAGATATTATAGAGAAATTTGTCACCCAAATAATGTCATAAACAACTGCATAATTGTTGTTACCATTGAAGAGGTGGAGAAAATTTTAGATTTGAAAAAATAGACGTGAAAGTGAAATCATGGAGAATGTTAGAAATTTTATTTTAAGAAAAGGTATTTTGAGGATTACATAAAAATATAGAGATAAAATTGTAAAAGATCTGATCAAACCAAAAGTGTTGTGGCTGTAAAATCATAAGTTGGGAGTGACCAACTTATGGCTTATGACTTATTTCGACTTATAAGCACTTGGCTTAGAGGGTGTTTGGCAGCTTTTAAGCACTTTTAAACTTTTTGTAGTGTCTGATTTTACCAAAAAGTGCTTAAAAAGTTGAAAAGTGTTTTAAAAAAGTTAAAAGCCAAAAGTTGGTAAATATCAACTTTTTATTTTTTGGCTTATAAGTCATTTAAGTTTGACCAAATTATTTACTCTTTTATCCCCATAATATTTTTCTAATTTCAATAATACCTTCACTCAAATCTTTGATAAATTTTTTTTTTTTTTGTGCATATTAGAAAAAAATAACTAAAAATCTGAAAGAAAAAAAAGAGAAAAAAAATTGAGGTAGTATTAATTCATTTAAATTATTATATTCAATTTTACAAATAAAAAATAGAACTATACTCCTAATAAAAAGTAAAAGGGAGATTTGCCTAATTTTATTCAAATTATATATTGTAAAAATTAAACATAACTTAAATAATTAGTTTATATTAAAAATAAATAAATAAAATATAAATTAATTTAAATTTTAATTATTTTAAAAATAAAAATATCATAGTAATTTACTTTTTACAGTGTTAACAACTTTAAGGGCATTTCAATCATTTGATCCAAAATAAGTGCTTAACAACTGCTTATTTATAAAATAAGTTTTAACACTTAAAAAGTGTTTTAAGCACTTATGTTTAAAAGTAATTTTTTTCAGTTAAACCAAACGGGCTCTTATAAGCGCTATTGGTGTTTACCAAACACGATAAATAAGTTAAAAAGTAATTGTAAACTAGTTTGACCAGCTTATAAGTTTAGCTAAACACCTTCATAGTCTTCTCTCAACCCTCACAGGCACCCACCCTGCCCTCACCCCGCTCTCCAACCCCCAATTCGTGCGCCTCCCCCCGCCCCTCCTAATCAAAGGCATATATTAGAGTATTTTGTATGCCTTTGACATAAAAGGCTAAACAAAAGTTGGGGAAATTGATTATTTTACTCCTTTTTCTTCTTTGATTTGAGAGATTTTTATGGACATCTTATATGATTCTTTGGGTAATATTTTTGATCAGGTTACTGAGATGGAAAAAAAAGGCGGCCGAGATGGAAAATAATATTCTCAATGACACTTAGGAGACTAATAGAACTTATCTAAATCATACCAATACTCTCCTAATTAACGCTTACAAGAAGGAAGAAGCCTACTGGAGGCGGAAATCAGGCACTCGATTGTTTGTAGAGGGTGAAGTCAACTCCAAATTATTTCACTCTATTGTTTAGAGGCAGGAAAAAGAGGCTTTCTCTTAAAAAGATGAGAAAAGATGATGGAAGCTGGATTGAAGGGGATGATGACATTGCTAGTGAGGCAGTGTCCTTTTTTAAAAAACAATTCTCTTAAGAGAACTACTCTAATGTTTTTCTCCAGCCTTAAGTGTATTCCTAAAGTGATCAATGATGCAGATAATGAACATCTTGTGGCCAATCCATCTGTGGATGAACTTAATGATGTTGGTTTCTCCATGAGTTGCTATAGTCCTCCTGGTCCAGATGTAATCTATGGAAAATTTTATTACAGTTGTTGGGATATCATTAAAAATGATCTACTTCTAATGGTTCTTGATTTTTTTTTTGCAGGTAATCAGATTCCTAAGGCTCTCGCTCACATCTGTCTTATCTTAATTCCCAAAGTAGACAACCCCCAGTCATTTACTGAACTAAGACCAATTAGTCTCAGTAATTTCTCAGTATAAATCATATCCAAACTGGTCAATCAAAGGCTTAGCTGCTTGATGCACAAACTGATCTCCCCCAACCAAACAGGTTTCATCAAAGGAAGATAATCACTGATAATATTATGCTAACCCAAGAAATTGTCCATAACATCAACAGAACATCTACCACTGGTAATGTAATGTTAAAACTGAACATGACTAAAGCATATGAAAGAGTTTCCTGGGAATACCTCTGTAATGTTTTTAGACAGTTTGGTTTTGCTGAGAGATAGATTGATAGTGTTTGGAGGCTCATTACAAATGTGTGGTATTCTGTCAATATCAATGGTATCAGACATGGTTTTTCAATTCAACAAGAGGCATATCAAACAGGGAGACCCTCTCTCTCCCTCTCTTTTTGTTATTGGAGCAGAATTATTTACTATTATGATGGAAACTTTAAAACAATCTAATTTTATTCCGTATGATACTATCCTATTCTCTTCATGTGATCCATATGACTATTCTTGGAAAGTATGGGGCTGTCTCTGGACAATTAGTCAATAGGAACAAGTCTGGTTTCTATGTCACCTTCAAAGAGGATGATCCCAGAATCAGTGTTATAAAAGGGATTACTGGCTTTAATCATTGTCAATCTCTTATGATCTATCTTGGATGCCCCATTTATGCTGGGAGGAAAAAAATAGTCTACTTCAACACAATTGTGGCTAAAGTAGCCATAAGTCTGCAAGGATGGAAGGGTTGATTGTTATCCTACGGTGGAAAAGCAGTTCTCAAAAAATCAGTTCTTCAAGCTTTACCTCTGCACCTTCTTTTTGCAGTCCATCCTCCTAAGACAGCTTTAGAACAAATGGAGAAGATTATTGCCAATTTTTTTTTTGGAGAATGGATGGTGATAGGAAAAAGAAACATCAGTGTTCTTGGAATGATATGTGTTGGCCAGTGAGTGAAAGAGGTGCAGGATTCAGATCTTTGAAGGATACCTGCAATTTCTTTTCTGCAAAATTATGGTGAAAATTCAGAACTCAAAACTCTCTATTGAGATCCTTCTTAGAAGCTAAATATTGCAAGAGATATCATCCGGTTGCTAAGAAGTGGACATATATATGGACAATCACATATTTGGAAAAGGCTCATGGATAGAAAAAAGGTGGTTGAACCTGCCATTCTATAGAAAATTGGATAAGGAAAAGCTTCATTTTGGTGGGACAACTGGACTGATCTTGGCTCTATTGCCAACATAGTTCAGAACCAAAGAACCCCCAAGAAGACTATGGTTAGGGATTTCTACAATGGTAATTCCTGGAATAGTGTTAAACTCAGGAGATTTTTGCCTCAGAATATGATTAATTCTATTATTTCTATTGAGTTTAACCCCGATAGACAGGATATTCCTATCTGGACTCTTGATCTCACAAGTACGTACAATAGTAAATCTGCTTGGCACTTAGTTAGAAAGAAGAAAAGCACTACTATTGGTAGCTCTAAAAATTGGCACAGAAAAGTACCTTTTTAGGATCTCTTTCTTTTTACTAAGAGCCCTTCAGAACAAGATCCCTTCTGATGATGTAGTAAAAAGTTTTGGAATTTACCTTACCTCCATTTGCAATTGTTGTCCTACTCATAAATTGAGACCACGCAGCACCTCCTTAGTGAAAGCGAAATTGCTACACAAGTTTGCAAGTTCTGCTGCGATACCTGCGACATAGATTTGATACAGGACAACTCAGAAGGTTTACCACGAAATGGTGGACTGCTAAAGGTAAAAGTTTAGTTCATTCTTGTATCTTAAAATGCTTACCAATTGCTATTTGTTGGGAGATCTGGAAAAAAAGGTGCAAGGCAAGATGTGAAGACAAGAAGATGTCAACTGGGTTCATCATCCAACAAATCAACAAGTTAATCTTAATGATCCTTAAAGCACAATTCCCTGAACTACACATGCCCAGCTCATGGATCGAAAGATGCAACATGATGGAGCAGCTCAGACCTATGACTTACTCGCAGGCAGTATACTGGCACAAACCAAGTCCTAATTGGTTTACACTCAATGTGGATGGTTGCAGCAAAGGCAATCCAGGTTTAGCCGGAGGAGGAGGAATCATTCAAGATCATAATGGAAACATGATTCAGACTTGAGGAATCATTAGAGATCAGAATGGAAACATGATTCAGACTTTCACTGAGTACTATGGACATTGCAGCAATAATGTGGCTGAAGCAGAAGCAATTTGGACAGGAATTAATATCTGCAAAAATGCTGGCATGCCTAGGGTGTTGGTAGAATCTGATTCCCTTTTGATTATCAACATGCTTAATGGAAAATCAAAACCTGCTTGCCAGTTTAGGGAGATCATAGACAAGATTATGATAGACACAACTGTTGGTGAATTTGTGTTTAATCATATTTATAGAGAGGGAAATTCAACTGCAGACATACTTGCCAACTTGGGGGAAGACTCTAAAACTTCTTCTACCTTCGTCGAAACTAGTACCCTTCCTTCCAAAGTTAGAGCTTCAATACAGCTAGAATTTGAAGGGTTCCCAAACTTCAGATTCAGAAGTAAAAGAAACAAATTCATCATTCATGATAGCTAAATTACCTGATTCCCTTTTGGTTATATGAAAGATCTATATAGTATCCTTATATTATGCCTTTCCAAGCAGTAGATGGAGTACTCATCTTTCTAATTCTAGCTGTAGATTCAATGTACAATTATTCAGTATGGTGGTTATATCCAACCTTCACAATGTAATTGAGGCAAAGGTCCATGTCCTCCTCCGTGTAATTATGATTTTTGGTATATACAGCAGGTTAGGAATCTTGCGAAAATTTAAAATCATGTTGATTGTTCCGTGTAAGAATATTAAAAAAATAATGACAGGTGAATAATAGAAAATAAGAATATTCAACATGGAAACAGATATTTTCATAATTAAATTCCTGACTTTTAAACCTTTCCTCTCCTCTATTAAAGCATGAGACATGCCTTTGTGCTTAATAAAGCCTGCTGGCCTTTTTTGTGAAATATTATCTGTTTAATTTGTCCACTAAAACATGTCACACAAGATTACCATTTTTTATGTCTATTTATATTTCAAGAACTTTTTGTTCATGCTCGATGCTTCGTGTGAAATTTTTGTTTTAATTTTCAGCTCTCAATATAACACATGTTTGTAGTTCACGTACTTCAAAAATGATTCCTAAACTTTTGTTTTTCACATTTTCACAAAGCTACTCAAATTGGAATTCACAGTGTAAGAAAACGTTAGGACATTTTCAAGATTGACAATTTCGGTTTAAGAGAGGTAAATATTGTTGGGTTTGGGCTCCCAACTATGTGTTTTTAAATGGCCCATTTTTGGAAGAAAAGTCTTCAGCCCATTTGTCCACCTTGAGGGCTAAAAAAACCTCAGCACCATCCTTGGGACAACCAGAAAAATCATTTTCATTTTCGCACAAAAGAGAGAAGAAAGAGAGATTGCCCCTGTGCAATTCCGTGAAAAGCAGGTCCGGTGTTTGCGACGATCGGAGGTCCAAATCTTATCCGATCGAGCTGAAATTTTAGGAGGAGTCAGGGGACTCGTTAAGCTTCAATCTGAACGGTGGAGATCGAATTCCAACGGTTAGATTTTGATTTATAAGCTTCGGACCAGACTGCTGTTTTTGTTGATTTTTGTGATATTTGTTTCTCTATTTTGATTCTAGTGCCTTCGTAGTGTTGTTAAGGGCTAGATATCATTATGGTGTTGTTGGATTGTTGATTTGTACACTCTTTTGGTGCTAGTGGAGTTGGTTAGACCGAAGGGTCTCGTGGTTTTTTACTCTTTCACGTTGAAAGGGTTTTCCACGTTAAAATCGTGTGCCTCATATCGTTTGTTTTGTGTTTGGATCATCTTGTTGCTTGGTTTGTTGCTTGTTTGTGCTTCTCACAGATTCTTTCAAGAGGGGAAAGTGTTGATCTTGGGCACAACCGTATTTGTGTTCTTTCTTCCCCGACAAATATTGGAATTAAATCAAGAGTTAAAATCCTAAATTATTTAAAGTAGGTTGAAAAAATAATTCGATATCAAAAAAAATATATTTTTTAATATTTGTTATTATTATTATTATAACAGATAACTTGAATTTCTACTTCTCATATTGAATATAACCATTGAATGATTATTATCATGAGATAATATCTTCGGTTACAAACTATTATTTTGATCAAATTTAAAAAATCATTATAATTTTTTTATGACCAATATACCTCTTTATTGTCATTTATTTGGAGCTTTTAGTTTGCTCACAGCCTCACTTTTATAAGATGATTTTCTTGTACCTATTTTAGGGGAAGTTCTTTCATTTGGTGGAGAAGACATATGAGAGAATTTCTTCTCTCTTTTTTCAATTTTTTTTTTTTGCGCTAGGTTTTCTTCTTATTTAATTTTTGTTAGATTTTAGCTTCTAGTTTCATACCAGAAGAGCTTGTAGAATCCTGGGGGATACATCTACATCAGGTGAAATATCTTTAAGAACAATGTCTCTGACACGCCTCAAGCTATAAAGAATTCTCTACAGATTTCGTGACAAAGAATTTTTCGTTAGATTTTCAACAATCTTAAAGATATTTTACGCTATGTTCTTACGGAGAAAACCAATTACAGAAAAGATGAAAAAGACCGATGGATGTACACAAGTGAAAGTTTCTTGATTTCGTGAATATGGAATCTCCGTATTTAAACTTACATTCAAAATTTTATGCAATTACAAGGAAGAAAAAGTCATATCTTTCTAATAATTTTATTTGATTTGGTTATTTAACTTTTACTTTGATTCACAATTTTAATTTTTCTTAGTGTCTCAACTTGTTAAAGGCTTAGAGATGTATCCAATTTTGACAAAGAAAAATTTAAATGGTGACATATATATTTAAAATTTGTATTTGTTATTGGTTTGATGTGTCTAAAGTTGTTAATGTGAGATGAATGACAACAATCATTGTTACAAGTCTACAACCGGTATGAAAATAATTATTATTTTGCGTGTGGCAAACTAAGTCATCATACCCCTCAATGAAGAAGAAGATTCGGAGAAATGATAATCCCGCTAAGTAAAAATAAATTTGACTAATAAGCGGATGATATAATTATTATGGTCATTTCTCTAGCGAATTTTGTGATCAATATGAGAAATTGGATGTTAGACTTTGGTGTTGTTGGGAGCATTTGTGCTAACTAATATTATTGTGTTCTACACCCAAGTTGAAGGAGAAGAACTTTTATTTTTGTTGAAGATTGTAGAACTACTCAAGTTCTTAGAATGAAAGAAAAAAAATCTTCTTAAACTCACATCTAAAAAATATTGGCATTATCTGAGGTGGTGTAGGATTCTATATTCGAGCCAATTTGATTCTTGTGAAATTTTGAACAAAAGTTGGGTGAAATTTTTTACTTGAACTTGATAAGGGATTAACAAAAATTAACTTTTTTATGGGCGATGAATATAATAAAATTGATTATTTGTGTCTGATATGCTAGTATTTATATTTGCTTGATTTGATTCATATAATTTATAGCATGTTAGGCTTAGAATTTATTTAATTTATTTTATATATTAAAAAATGTAAGGTCTTATTTCTAATATTAATAGGTTTATTTTTAACTTGGAATTGCTCCGAAATATTTAATTTTTTAATATCATGAGATTTAGAAGCAAAGTAATCAATACCTTGATTTAAATAAATGAGAATAATATACTTGATCATGTTTGACTACAAGTGTGAGAAATAGAAAAGTGTGGCATTGCCGATTGTTGGGTGCTTTCGCTCTAAAAAATTTTTGTTTTAATATTAAGAAATAGTATGATCAAGTCATAGTGGTGCTACTTGAAAAAAGAATTATGAATTATCATTCATAGAATGTGAAGACGGACATTTTGATGTTAGTTGTTTTCTCCTTTTTGGGTTATTGGAAGTACTTAATTTGTTCTTTTTATTTTTATTTCATCTGAGATATATGGAGAAGTACTTTATGAATCGTAAAGAAGTTATTTTCTATTTTAAAATATTTAAAAGTGTGGGGATATTTTTTTAAAAGTATGTCATGTGATCCTAAGAAAAAAAAAAGGATTTAAATTTTTTTATTGTATATTAATAATTATTGCATATATAGATTTATGATGATCAATAGTGTGATGTGATTGAGCATAATGTTATTGTGAAAAAGAAATTGTTGAGGTTTTTGAACAATATTTTTTATTTTGAAGAATGGATAATATTTCTCACGCTTATGTTATTTACAATGACTTTGAGAATAAAGATTAGAGGGAAAAAATTGATGATGAGTTTACACTTTATTGTTGACAATATTAAGATTATTTATAGTGAGTTTTTTGCTATATTAGAGGAGTAGATGATGTTAAGGGCATATCAGTTTCAGATGAGATAAAATTCAATACTATAAAATATAAATTTATTATTTTAGAGTTGGTTGGTGATGAGGCTAAGTAGTTAAGAGACCTCATAGTGAGTATTTCAATTGGAATAAAACCAACCACTTTTGTGTTTATATATTGTGATTACCAAGTAGAAATAACTATAGTGAAAAATAATTTTTTTTCATTGGCAATTTGAGACATAATATGATAAAGCAGTTGCTGTCTAAAAAATTATTTACATAAATTATTTGTAGTCAAAAGTGAATCTGATCAATTCATAGACTAAAAGAAACATTGAGGGGAGTAAGATTGTTTGTCGGTTTGAGAAGATCAACAATGATGGTAATCCAACCTACGTGATGGGAGATCCCATGAATTAGGTTTATATGGGTAATAACAAGTCATTAGTTGATCAAATATGTACTTGAAATTATGTCCCTCATTTATATGTGAATGTAGTGAAAAATTGCAAGACAAAATGAGGCTGAATTAAATTCTTAATTCAATTCATATTCTTTATAAGTGGTGTATCGCTCTGCAGAACACACTTGATGATTGGATATATATGAGTGTGGAGTTGTGGACTTCTAAAATTTTGATAAATTTCTGGAGCACTCATGAATATCAGGACACGCGCATGGCCTCTTAGCGCAAAACTGCGATAACGACAAAGATTGTGCGAGTATAATATGATAGAATAAGAAATTGGGCTTACAAAAGAATTCTTGATTCATAGAAGTTCTAAACTTCCCAATTATTATGTAAGCTTAATCTTGTTTTATCTAGATCCGGTTCATAGTCTACAAGACATCAGATTCAACGAATTATATTCACATATAGAAACCCATCAAAACTTCTTACTTCATTCTATTCCTTGATATTCTTTTAAAGATATACGGGGGATTATTGAAAAAATAATTCGATATTTAAAAAAAATTTATTTTCTAATATCTACTATTATTATTATAACAGACAATTTGAATTCATACTTCTCAAATCGAATCTGGTCATTGAAGGGCTATTATTATGAGATAATATCTTCAGTTACAAACTGTCATTTTGACCAAATTTATGACCATTATTCTTCTTTATTGTCATTTATTTAGAGTCTTTAATTTGTTCACAACCTTACTCCTATAAGATGATTTTCTAGTACCTATTTAAAGAAAAGTTCTTTCATTTGATGGAGAAGACATATGAAGAGAATTTCTTCTCTTTTTTTGATATTTTTTTTGTGTTGGGTTTTCTTGTTTACTTAATTTTTGTTAGATTCTAACTCCTAGTTTTATATTAGAAGAGCTTGTTGAATTATGAAATATACACTCATGTCCGGGGAAATATTCTTAAGAGCAGTGTCTTTGACACGCCTCAAACCATAAAAAATTCTCTGCAGATTTCATGACAAAATATTTTTCATAAGATTCCCGACAAAATTTTTGCTAATTTCTCTAATGCATTGCATATATAGGCTTTGTGATCAAAACCCTGTGAAAATATTTTTTTAGGTTCCAATTCAAAGTCAATTTCTCTTTCTGTTGTTGAATCATTATCCAATGCGTAAGCTGCCAAATTTGAACGTTTACGCTTTCTGTAGCAAGTTATTATCATATTCTGGTTAATCTTTATTAGACTTCTTATAAAAAATATCTATTCACAATCAGTTAAAAAGAAAAACTAAAATCGAAAAGGACTTAAGAGAAATAAAAAGAAACTAGGCTTAATAAATTGACGGTGTTTTTAATTTGTTTGCGGATTTTATTTAGATATTTGGATTATAATGTCACGGCCTATCTTGGAAGGTATGACTAACACCTAGTGTCATACTGAAACCTGACTGACCTAACTGGGCATATGCACCTCTAGTGCCTGCCAGCAACAAACAGTTATATCTCAGCTGTAAACACAGTCACGGGCCGACTAGGCTGCGACATACAACCTGCAGAATACAGCTAACTCGTCAATGACAACAATCAAAGGATCTTATGCGGGCTGACGAGATCACCATGCTGTCTAAGTCATAACAAAAAGAAGACAAACAATTATATATAAACTATAGACAAGGCTGCTAACCGATAGCTAAGCTAGGCCCCACACGACCAACATACAAAATATAACATACATAGGCCCCACACAACCAACAATAATCAACAACTAGGAGCTATAGCTTGCAAGCCTCTAAGAGTAGAATAGTGGTCGGGACAGGGGCCCCACCTACCTAAAAGCTGTACAACAAAATGAGCAAACCTTTCTAACTGACAACTCCGAAGAAAAGGAGCTGACTGAGCCGCTAACCCTAGATGATTGCTAAAGAGGTCTTGAAACTCGTCTGTCCGCACCTGCAGGCAAGTATACAGCGCCCCATAAGTGGGCGTTTGTCACACCCCACCTTGGGGGGTATGACGGGCACCCGGTGCCTGCTAGACTCTGGCTCTACTTCAAGAAAAGAACCGGCTATATAGCGGCTGTAAATACAACCCCCAGCCGATTAGGCCTATAGCCACCTGCAACGCACAATAGCTAACCAGAACGATGACACTATAATCCGAAGCAACTGCTATTCACATTTGTGACCGACAAGGTCGCTAACTATAACCAAAAGAAGGCCCCACGCGGCCAACATCAACACTAAACACATATACACATGCACGGCCCCACACGACCGGCTCCACCACCACAGGGAAACATCAGACTGCAAGCCTCTAGAAAGTAATAATAGAATGGTCGGGATAGGGCCCCGACCTACCCAAACTGTAATAAAAAAGGAAATAGGAACAACCCCCGACTGTCTAGCTCCGGAGGATAGGAGCTGATAACTCTGCTGACTGGATCACGAGGGATCGACTCCTCGTATATGTGTACCTGCAGGCAAGCAATGCAGCGCCCCTACGGGCGTCAGTACCATAGGTACTGAGCATGTAAAGCAAACTGAAATATACAACTGAAATGAGTAACAACAATAACATGAAGTATAGGTAGGAAGTAGCTGAGTCTATCTGGCTGAGGATAACTGGGGAGAGTTTACCTATTCTGTAACTAAACTGGGCGTACCTGACGACGTGTCGTCCTACTGTCTATCAGTATCTAATAGCACGTATAGATATACATACAAATACACACAATACCTGACCGACTCCGATAAGCCGGAAGGTGCCAACCAACAGAACAATCTATTTACCCCTACTCGGGTCTAAACCAACCAAAAATAAGTCACTCCACTCATCTGATAACTGTGAGCTCCTCTTACCGGCCCCCTTGGGTACGTAGCTCAGGCCTTGGCCTCTGACAATGAACTGTGTCTGAGTCCGAAGACTCCTGCCTCTGGGCGCAAGTGCTCAATGGGGTAATCTGCTGTTGTATCTGTGACTGAAACTGCCCCTGGGTGTAAACACGCAACAGAGTAATTTTATAAAAATCTGTATCTGAAACTGCCCCCAGTCACAAGCGCACACAGAGTAGTCTGCCCCTGTAAACAGGGTAATCTGGCTCTGCACAGAGTAAACTGAACTGCCCCTGCAAGCAGGGTAATCTGGATCGTATTATTATGGTGGTCGGCCATCATCGTCCTCTAGGCGGACGACATCGCCCAGCTGGGGGCGATATCTGAATCTGGTATCGACACAGCTATAACCCAGGGGCGGTGGGGATGCTAAAGGATACCCACATGCCATAACAAGTCTCAACATACAAAACACATACACAGCAAGCATGCTCAAATGAAAAATACTAATCATATTTCCTTCTTTTCTTTCAAGGCCAGTCCGTATTAAACAACTGATGCTATATTCTGTTTTGCACTGTCTCTGATTGCTGGGCTAACTGCTACCTAGCCTTTGTCTGTTTATCTGATTATTGTTATCCGTGACTGAAGCTATATCAGTTTCTAGAGCCATATCTGTTTCTGGAGCTATATCTGTATCTGGAACTATATCGATGTCTAGAGCTATTTTTATATCTAATTACTGATCTGATTATATCTGGATATAACTCAATAACATAGAACATGCCATCTATAGTTGGATATAGCTCAATAACATAAGATGTGTCATCTATTACCGGATACAGTCTCAATAAATGTAATACATACTATCTGTAATCTTGCTAATTCATTATACTGCTTTTACAACTTCCATTCTGGGTATTACGTAAGAACATGCTGAGCTACTAGCTGATACCACATTACTATCTAAAATCATCTGACTATCCGTTATTCTGATTATCGCATGATACGTAATGATATACTAGCATGCTTGCTGGAAATTGTACTAAAATCGTTCCTGTACGCTGGGTATCGGTTAATAGCCTTTATTCTATTTATTTTCTAGACTGTACTTCCTGGCTTGCCGAAAGAACAGCTTTACATACCTGGTTTCTGAGTACCCAACTGACCGATGTGATTTTCGTCAGTACTTCCATTGTTTCTCCCAACTACATTCATATACATGTCAATTAAACTAAATACACCAATATTCTGAAAGAAAACGTTACTTTCGATATATTTATAGCCTAAACTTTGGCTTATCGAAAGACGGTCAAAAACTCGCTATTTCTCAAAAGTCCAGAAGGGAGAAATATTCACTTAAAGGCTGGGAGAAATATTCCACTTACCTTAGTTCGGTAGCACGACGATTCGCCGACCGAATTTCGCGAAACTAAATCCGTAGGAATGCTCCTTACTGCTTAATACCCCGGTATCTGGAGTTAATTTGAGTTTGGACCGCGTTTGACGGCGTAATCGGAAAGAAATTATCAAGAAACCTTCGCACCCTCTGTTTCTCTTCGTGTTTTGGAAATTAAATGATGAAAATGAAATTAAAAACCGAAGTTGGAGGCTTATATACTTGGTCCTGGACAGGGCCAACGTGTCACGGAGCCAATGCGGAGACTCCATCTCCGTGACACGTTGCCATTGCGGAGAGGCTCTGCCCCGGCTCCTTCCGCGATGGTTCGACAGATTTCTCATCCGGTCTTTCCCCGGGCCTTTTTCTAGCATGTATGACTTTCAAATACTCTTAACCAACACGCGAATAGACCATCTATGTGTTGGAAATTTTACGGGGTATAACAGCGTTAGTACAATATGTACCGAATATGTAAGACAGTAATAAAAGCTGAATAGAATCTGATAAAAGAACTGAAAGTAATCAATAAGAAAGATAAGAGTTTAACCAACATAGCCTCACAATTTGAAGTATAGCTAGCAAGTAAATATACAAATAAGAACCTAACCTAACTCCCATAAGCCTGAAAGGTACAATCAACCCAGAATAACCTACCTGGGCTCCCATAAGCCTTGGCAAGTACAGTTCAATCTATATACCCCTAACAAGGTCATTATGATTCTACAAGTAATTATAGCTAGCATACCTAGCCTCTGGGTTTGTACCCGAGCCCTCTGAGCTCCTATAATTGTATCTGTTCCCTTTGGGTTCTTGTAACTGCACCCTGGGCTCACAAGGCTCGGCGGAGGGTCAGTGATGCCGTTATAGCATAAAGGAAATCCATACGTGAATGGACCTCGATACGGCCTTATAGGTCTGAATGTAGTCCTTTCAGACATCACATAGCTCCTATGAGCAATCTGTAGCCCCATAGGTAATGACACAGTTAGAAACCCTGAGGTTGGTTAACGGAAGGCCATACTAGGTGGGGTCAATACCGACATGAGTACTATATTGTTGTCTCAGATCTACATGTAGCAGCTAATTACAATATACATGCTCGTAACTTACTTACAAAGAATAGGACGTATCAACTATACGACGAGATAACTTGCCGAAGAGGTTAGCCTTAACATAACTCAATTGTCGATTTCCGTTTACCCAAACAGTTCCAACCTAAAGCCGGTAATTCCTCCAAATTGCGGCCCTTACACTGAGAGAATAAAACTATTTTCAATACTAGAAAACGGCTAATAACAATATCCTTTAAGGATATTTGCTACAAATCAAACTTCGTCCAATTCAGCGCAAAACATGCGAATTCCGAAGAATTTAGAAGGTAGAAACACTTACTTATTGCTTGTAGATACTTAGGACTCAACTTGAAATGATTTCTATAACTTCTACTAGGCGGGACTCCTACGAGCTAGATTTCAAGAAATAACTCCGTAGATACGTTCCTCGTAGGGCCCGAACTTGTTATCCAAGACCAATTTTCATTTGAACGGAGTTTAGGGGCGCAGTTTTACCTTTGATCAATGAAAAATTGGGGAAGAGGGTCGCATAGTCGAGGTTCTGTTTTGGAAATGTTTTTCGAATGAAATAACATTACTCACTTAATATATATATATATATATATATAAGGCAGTGGCGGGGGGGGGGGGGGGGGAGAGGGCGCCGTCCATAGCGCCAATACACGGGTGTGATGCACCGGCCGATGCGTAGGCATGGCTGCGCAACGCGACACTCGGTGTGGCCTACCTCCCGCCCCGGCCTCCTGCTCGCTCGATCACATGCTCGCACGCTCATCCCCCGAGCCCTCTCCCGCATGCGTCGTACTTCAAAACTCTCAATATACATACACACGCGTCGGTTAAACGATAGAAACTTATGGGGTGTAGCATATAACTTGTTTTAATTGAATACCTGAACACATGATAAGTGTTCTTATTAGGTATTTTCATTTCAAATTTTGAAAAAATAAATTGCATATGTTTTCAAATGCTCATTACATAATTAAATTAACTACTAAAATATGTTATCTCCTTTAATTATAGGCATTTGATTCAATAAGCCATAAAATTTTATAAGGACTGTTCTAATTGACAGTGATACGTATAATTAAAAAAGAGATACATATTTTATATGATTAACTTAATTATCTAATAAATTTTGAATACTTTATTTTCTTAAAAAATTTAAACTAAAAATATGTAATAAAATGCTTAATTGAAATAGAAATAATTATACTATATGATAATTAGGATAAAATAATTATCTATTTTAGTCCATATTTCAATTATTACTTATTACCTCTTTATTCATTATTCTTTTTTATTACTTTTTGTTCCTGCAATTTCTTTATCTTTTTTTTTTCCTTTTTCTTTTTCCTTTTTTTTAAATTACTTCTTTCTATTGCTTCTTTTTTGCTTTCTTTCTTCTTCTTCTCCTGTCTTTCTTCACTTCTTTCTTCTTTTTCATGTCGCTTACTTTCTTTTTCATCTTTCATGATTTTTATATTCAGATATGTAGATATCTAAGTGTAAATTTAATATTTATTATTATAATTTAAATATTAATTATTAAGTGAATTAAATTAAAAAATTTAAAATTTATTATTGGAATTCTTAAGCTAACTTGAAAATTCATAAATGAATTTTGAATTGTTGAAAATTTCAATAAATTGATAATTGTGATTCGTTGGTGAGGTCATTTCAAAATTATGGTTAAAATTTGAAATCATTTAAAAAAGATTGGACTCATTTCGAGTGAAGTTTCATAGCTGAAGTTCAAAGGAGATCAAGTACAATTTTTTTATATAAGTTATGTAATTTTGTATAACTGTGTAAAAGTGTGTATAAACACCTCTTATATATTATCATACAAGATTTATATATTATGTATAATAATAATATTATATAAATATTATTGTGAAAAAAAATTATGTAAATATAATATAAAAATATAAAATATATAAACATATTTATATTAAACGGTATATTTTTACAAAAATCCCACTGAAATAAGCCCTTCCAGTTGAGGTCCATATTCGTTTGTCAACTTCAGAACAAGTTAAATAATTATACGGTAGCAGTCACGTGTACTCATCAAATTAGAAAGTACTAGAAAATATACTTACTTCATCCTTGTCAATCATTTAAAAAAAAAAAAAAAAAAAGGATATATCTCTTTAAAAAATTATTTACTTTTGAAAAGTAAAAAACATAACTTAATTTTAAAATAAACGCATTATTAGAGTTGTCACCTTTCATCCATTACCTTTTTATCAAAAAATCAATCTGGACAGCATCAATCTCAGATTCCACCACTAAACAAACAGAGGAAAAGTAAACAAAAGGAAAAGAATACAATTTGAAAAGCCCACTGGCTATTAAATTATTACAATAAATAAAATAAATTTTCTTGACTCCTGTTACAATGTCATGGCTTTGAAGCCCGGGAAGTTTTTCAGGAGGCATTCATTTGATGGTATGCCCAATTTTTTGACTTCTTTCTTCAATTTCTTTCATTGGGTATTCTCAAGATTTGTTTTTTTTTTTTCCTTCTTGTAGCATTGAAAGCCAGGAAACCCAATTCTGTGAGGAGTGAGAAGGCAGTAATGGGAAAGCCAGTTAAGTTTCAAGGTATAAGTGAGGAATTGCAGAAGATAATAGATGCAGATATGGATGAAGTGGAGGCCAGGCGTCGTGCTAGGGATGCCTTTAAGGATATTCAGTTGTCAATTGATCATTGCCTGTTTAAGGTATTGTAACTGCAGTGCTTACTGAATGACCGGAGTTCTATAATTTTTAAGTAAATTGAAAAATGTTATTGATGGCTATCATAGAAAAAGAGATTCACAGTCAGCTTCAAAGTTTGGATTTTGATTGCATCTGGCTGAATGGACTTGATAGAAGAGAATTTGTATAGTCACCCAACTAGTTTGGGATTGAGGCATAGTTATTTATCAAGAAAAACTTTTGTGATTGAGGCATAGATAGCTTACATGTCAAAATGATGTTTGCGGATTGAGATTTAGTGGACTGATTGATTGATTGATCACTTGACTGAAGGGACTGTCTTATGTTGATGTAAGTAGAAAGTGTTCCTTACTTAGGAATAAGAGATTGATTATTGGCAACAGGGTTTTGCTTGAGGTCAACTTCAAATGGATTGAACTAGTAGTTTCGAACCTAAAATCTTGCTCTATGGACTGTAATCCTGTTTAAATTTCCCCCCTTTTCTTAATAAGATTGTATAACTAGCTTGGTGGATTTCAGATAGTGCCTGTAGAGGGCTAATAACAGTTATCAATGCCCTTATACGCTTGCATATTGTGCCGGAATAATATGAAGCATCTACAAATAGATCCTCTTGAAGAGAAGGGATTTAAGTTGTTCACTGTTCATTCAACACATGAGTTCATGTTTGACCTTTAGAAGTTCAAGGGCATAACAAGACTTGCTGTTCCCTATTTCTGCCATTAGTCTGTTAAAACAGCAGTAATACATTTTACTGATTGAAAAAAAACGGCAGTGCTACATATTTTCCTAATCTAAGGCCAGAAAAAATAATGCTTTACAAACTCAAATACACAGTTAAATAAATTGCCTCAACTCAGTTTACTATCCAATGGAAATCTAGTGGTTTCTGTTCTCTTTCCTCTATCAATTCTTAAAATAATGAAAGGACAATTGTTGTTGATATATTCTGAGGAATGTATCATTTGCGTGATAAACTATTTGTTTACGTATGCGCAATCTAGTTATGACAGTTGAGACTTTATAATACTTCTTCAACTTTCTCATTTTCCTGCGACTGCGGATAGTGCTCATGAGGAACTGAGAATGCTTTTAGAAAGTGCCATGTTTCTTACTTGGTGTTTGTAATGATTTAATGATTGCTTATTTGCTTTCATACAGCTGCCACATGCTGGATTGAAGATGAAGGAGGTACACTTTTGCTCTTACCTCCTCATTTTCAGTCTTGTTGAAATTCAAGTTATTCTTGAAGCATCCTATTTCTTTGCTAAAACAAAATTATCTCTTATGTAATTACTTCTGTGTGTACTTTCTTGCAGAGCGAGATTCTGAACTTGCCTTATTTTTATCTTCTCTCTTTAAATTCTAGATGGAGCTAATATGACATCTCATAGTTACTTCAATGTCCTTTCTATGGCAGCAAGATTTTCATTGGCTGTAATGATATCTTTAACTCCTATAACTTATCTTAATAAATTTGGACTTTGTCATGAAAGAATCTTATAAAATTCCGAATTAGAATTCGACAAATTATAGTCATCTTCTTTTAATAGTAAGAGGGGTTTATTTTTTCTAAGGTTTTGGAGGACCATGCAGTATGAATATTAATTTCAGGACATCAAATGAAACGTGGTTTCCAAAAAAATGACTAATTTAAGAGAGATCAATCACTTTAAATGTAGTTATTCTGTCACGTGAATGAAATATGTATCGCTCTACAAAGTTAAAGGGGAAAGAAGGCAATAACTCTGGGAAGATCTGTTTTGGTTAAAGAGTTCTAATTTTTGTGAAACAAATTGAATGAAGGTGGCAATTATCTCAATTTTTCAAAATGGAATGAACGGGGTAGTTTGAGAAAGATGACTTAATTCACCATGAATAATGCACTATGACTGGATAGTTTCTTCCTTTTCCTAGTAGTGCCAAGCAACATGAGAAGAGTCTACTCTATAAGCATATGGTTCATTTATAGAAACCAATATTAGCATTTTGGCATAATATTCATGAATTTGTTATGTGTATTACCTTACATAATTCTGTGGAATTTGGTGGCGCAGTCATATGAGGTTAATTCTCGCGGACTGGAGATCTTCTCCAAAAGTTGGCTTCCAGAGACAAGTCCCCCAAAAGCCATGGTATACTTCTGTCATGGTTATGGTGATACATGCACATTTTTTGTTGAAGGTTTGTGGCTGGCAAACACGTTTTTATCTTAGACTAGTATTTCTTGGGAGATTGTTCCTGAAACTTATCTTCCTTTTTAGGCATTGCGAGAAAATTAGCATCTTCGGGTTATGGAGTATTTGCCATGGATTATCCTGGATTTGGTCTTTCAGAAGGTCTTCATGGCTATATACCAAGTTTTGACAAGTTAGTCGATGATGTCATTGAGCATTACTCGAAAGCGAAAGGTACAACTTGCCTCAGTGAAATTTAACATATTTTCCGTCTCATGGATTCTTTTGATGGGGTCCGAGGCTCTGGTAAAATGTGAAAACTAGAATTAATTAGTTAAAGAAAAGATATACCAACTAAAGAATAACAAAATCTGATGAATGCAAGAGCTAAGCTTTTAAGGCACAAAGAAACAGAAGACAAGGTTTCAATCAAACATTCAGTTGGAAGAAACTATCCTATTGAGCTAAGCAATGCATGAGCTTAAAATTTGTAATGTTACTTACAGTAGGCAGATCTTACACTGTGTGACTCATTCAAGATTGAAGTTTAAATGTCCCTGTTTTTATTTTCTAGCAGATAGCTCAGATGAGATGGTTTGCATCCTGATAATTAGATATGGGTTCATCTGATCCCAGTAACTCTGGTTCATACCTTGTATATGTGTTAAAAACCACTAAATAAGCATAAAAATGGATTTCGAACCCAGTAACTTAAATGGGCTTTGGTGGAATCCCCAATTTGAACCCATAGTTCAAATCCTAGATCCATCTGTATAGGAGCGTTAGCCTACTGAGTGATCCATGCACTATGATAATCCCACCTTTTCTTCTGTTTCAAATTCAGCAAAAAGAATACAAGGAGAGAGAACGAGAGAGAGAACTATTTAAAAAATGCATGTTGTGAGTTTGTTCCTTGTAGAATGAACAAAGGCCTCAAAGTTGGACAGTCTATGTAACTGTGCCACAAACTAAAAGATCATATCCTGTTACTATTCCCAAGAAAATTTGAACTCACAGATTCATTATTTATTCAATAAGTTGGAGTATAACTCACAGTGCGAAGTTCCCTCATCCTTCTTCATTTTTGTCAAGCAATGTTGATGACTAGGGCATTAAATGATGACCAGCAGAGCCCCCGTGTAATCTGCTTCCTTTTCAAAATGATATGAGAAGCTCATATCAGGAAAGTCCTTATGCAGAATTAGGCCTTCTGGTTGTTGTGACTTTGAAGAGGCTCATGAACTCCTCCTTGTTTTGATTGACTTGGTAGAAGCAGATCATAAGGATGCTCCTCCCTTTGTTATTTAATTTCAAAGACAATTACATCGTGGAAAGTCCTGATATGAAAATATGACTTTCTGGCCTTTGTGATTTTGAAAGGGTTCATGAACTCTCCATTGTTCTGATTGACTTGGTATTTAAAGCAATAAGCCATTAGAAAGGATGCCACTCTTATACCTCCTTC
Organism: Datura wrightii; assembly: GCA_035772735.1. Classification (NCBI taxonomy): domain Eukaryota; kingdom Viridiplantae; phylum Streptophyta; class Magnoliopsida; order Solanales; family Solanaceae; genus Datura; species Datura wrightii. The sequence goes on from JASDFA010000008.1 coordinate 100,342,757, forward strand.
AGTCCTTTTTATTAAGAATTTTCTTGTAAAAAGGGACTCGGAGAGGCTTTAAATGTTCTGTTCTCATGAATTTGGATAGTGAAAATGTGGTTTCCTTTCTTCACTATTGTCCAAGAGTAATTGTACATCTCATGAATGGCACTAGTAGGTTTGCAATTCAAACTGGATGGCATTGTTGCTTATGTTTTCTTAGCTGTTGAGTTTTCATTGAAGGATATATTGTTTTCATCCATGTATTCCTTCCACATTCTATGTTTAGGGTATGAAGAAGTCTGTCATGTACACCAATTATATACTCCTCCCTTGTTATTTTATATTGCTCCTACTTTGACCCAAGGTATGAATTTAAGAGTAAAATTGAAAATATAGTTAGAAATAAGAGGGCCCAAATTGGACAGTGGCGAAGTCACAGTCTCTGAAGGGGGTTCAACTGAATCCCCTTCGCCGAAAAATTGTATATGCATCTATGTGAAAAATCTTTTTTACATGCATATGTATAAATTGTTGAATCCCCTAGACACGAGATAATTTTTTTGAATCCTCTTAAGGAAAGCGAGAATTATCTAGATGAAACCTAGAAAGGAGCATAAGAGAACTCTTTGGGAACAGGGAGAACTTGTTTGGTAGTTGAATGAAACCAAATTAGTGTCAGTCATTTGAGTTTGATCTTCTTAGTATTAGCAGGGGCTTTGAACGTTGGGCATGTTGACCTTCTTGGAACTTGGTCACTGTTAGTCAAGTAGAACCATTATGATGTGCCATCTGCTGGGGCAATCGGATAGTGAAATAGAATAGATTCATCTCTCATACCAGAGAAGGTAGATATTTGGGTATGCCATACTTAGGCTGTATTAACCAAGTACTTAATTCTTATATCTCCATGTATGTATTCTACCTAATATACCTCTCTCCAAGCAAATGACGTCTCATATACATGTTGGTATCATGACATGCTCTGGGCAAGAGGTCCCAAAATCAAGTATTGGTAAATAACTTAATTACATCTTATTCTTCTTGATACATTACTGAAAGAGCAACTGACAGTTAAATGCTGGCTGCAGAAAATCCAGAGATATGTAACCTACCAAGCTTCCTATTTGGGCAATCAATGGGTGGAGCAGTAGCTCTGAAGGTGCACATGAGGCAACCTGATGCATGGAATGGCGCTGTTCTTGTCGCACCGATGTGCAAAGTAAGTCGTTGGAGATTATTGTCAATTCTTATTGATGCTTATTGTCTCGGATCCATAGTTTTGAGCGATAACTGGTATTGTCGTACAGATTGCAGATGACATGGTTCCACCATGGTTAGTTACACAAATTCTAGTGGGCATAGCAAAATTTCTTCCAAAGCAAAAACTAGTTCCACAGCAGGATCTAGCGGAGTTAGCATTCAGAGACGCGAAGAAGAGAGAACAGGTTTGTGGTCTTTGTATTCTGTAACAGCTCTTTGACATATGATGGTTTTAGGAGGAAGGATAAAAGTGATAGATACAGGATATTAGAGGTTAGTGGTGCTGGGGTCGTTTAGGAATTTATAGTCACCATTAGATATCTCACTCACTTGAAAAACGTTTTTGTGCAAGGGCATGTTAAATACCTTCCAATAGGAATAACTTGATTTATTGAACATAATAATAACACGGGGTCATTTGGTAAGGTGTATAAGAATAATGCTGAATAGAGTGTATTAGTAATGCAGACATAAGTTATGCTGAGATTATTTCTTATGTACTGTTTGGTTTGATGTATTAAAAATAACATGTATTACATAGTCTCTAAAAAAAAAATTATTTGTTTGAAAAATACTCTCCACAAATATTATGGAAAGGTTTTGAGGGACAATTGTGTCTTTAACCATGCTAATGCATGTATTAAAAACTCTTGCATTGATAATACCATGATTTGTCATGTATTAGTTATACGTAACATAATACCAGATAAAGTGTTCGTTATATATAAATTGAAAAAGTGTACCAAACAAGATATTGTAATACACAAAGCTAATGCATGCATTATTTTTTCTAATATATCCTACCAAACGACCCCTTACCGTCTTCGACATGCATGTTTCTCACGTGGTTTCATGTTATAATGAACGTTTTCTTCTGCATGCAGGCTGCTTACAATGTCATTGCTTACAAGCACAAACCCCGTCTACGAACTGCAGTGGAGTTACTGAATACCACCCAAGAGATAGAGAAACAACTAGATAAGGTGTGACATGTTTTATTTTCTGTTTGTCGTAGTATAGATTATCACCACATTTACTGTTTGTTACTGATTGAACCATGTGCCTTTGCATGCCAGTAAGTCCATAATTGGAAACTTGAAATTCTATTGTCCTCGGTGCATATCTTTGCTGTTGCTGCTTACTGTTTCTGGGCATTATAACTGTTTTTGACTTTGTTATTCATTCTTGATGGTACATTTTTTTCTGCTCTTCTAGTCCAGAAAGAGTACAAGCTCATTTAGCTTGACAAGTATTGTAAAAAAGTGTCCATAACTGTGAGTCTCTCTCACAAATTTCCTTTCTGAAAAAGATAGGGAGGCAGGAATTGGGGATAAAAAGAGAAAGCGAATACTGATGGCAGCCTTTGCTAATGCTAGATTTTCAAATATACCTCATTCGGTCACTTTTCATTGCTCTTTATCCTTGTGATGTTTGCTTAGCTTGGGTTTTTCCTGCTCCATGGAGCATTAACTGTCAACACTCCAGGGTTATATAATTTTCTCTAACCTTACTCTTCGATAGGCAAGAAATCTAAATACAAACAGTTTTACAATTTTTTAGGTCTCTCTGCCATTGCTAATATTGCATGGAGAGAATGATAGAGTGACTGATCCATCCATCAGCAAAGCATTGTACGAGAAGGCAAGCAGTTCGGACAAGAAACTGAACCTTTATAAGGATGCTTATCATTCTTTGCTTGAGGGTGAACCGGATGAGATGATACTTCGAGTTCTTGGTGACATAATTTCTTGGCTGGATGAGCATACCTCCTAGTTCTCCAATTTTTATTTTTTAATTTTTGTGCTGCCCATTGTTTTCATGGTGAGGGTGAAGTCATTTTCATCATGCACAGAAAAGAAAAGAAAATATAAGATCTGTTGCCCTTCATCACTCCTCCATTCTTTTTTTCCTTTTTTCTTTGTAAAAAACCAATATTGAAGATCTGAATGTCTTGTGTGATAAAGCAGTGCATCGCTTGCATTTAGATAGTCTGAGCTTAAGGTGTTCTTTCAAGAGTATTTGTGCATCTGCAGATGATTCTCTGTAAAGAGCAATAATAATATGCCCATAGTTATTTTCATAAGTGGAGTCTCGGGAAGACGGAGTGTGCACAACATTTTCCTATCTTGTAAAGATAAAGAAGTTGTTTCTAATAGACCTTCGACTCAAGTAACACATCGAATCAGGTACCGAAAGGAAATATAATAGATACAAAGTCATGTTAAAAATAATGAGGAAAAGAACAATAGCAATAACAGACACTATGATAACCGAAGAAAGAAAACAACATGTAATGCTATAAGATAATATCCGAGTACTAATAATAATATTGAAAGGGGAAACTAGATACCGCATGGCTACCTAGTAATCTTCTACTCTAATCTTCCCCCTCTATAACCTCTTATCTCGGTTTATGTCCTCAGTAAGCTGTAGACGAGTCATGTCCTATCTAATCATATCTCCCCAATACTTCTTCGGCCTACCGTTACATCTCCTTAGAATCATAGCCAATCTCTCACACCTCCTCATTGAGGTATGTGAGCATCTCCTTTGCGCATGTCCGAACCATCTCAATCTCATTTTTCTCATCCTGTCCACCACGAGGTCACTCCATCTTATCCCGAATATCTTTGTTCTTAATCCTATCTCTCCTGTTATGCCCATACATCCATCTCAACATCCTTATTTTCGCTACGTTCATCTTCTGGACGTGCGAGTTTTTGACCCGCCAGTACTCTGCAGCATACAACATAGTTGATCTAACAATCACTTTATAAAATTTACATTTACAGCTAGGTCGCACCTTCTTATCGCACAATACACCGAATGCTGCCTCAATTTCATGTACAGAGAACAATCAGTTATCCATATACTGATTGAAATATTGTGCTTAAAAAGTGTACAAAAAGTAAAAATTTTGTTTCTCTCTTATTTTGTGTCATCAGAATTTTCAACTCTTTGAACACTTCGTATCTCTTTTCATGTAAATGCACATGAGCTTCAAAGGAGCTATTTCACTACTACTAGAAAATTTGTACTGAAATGAGAAGATGTTCTAAACTGTTTGGAATAGCACAGTTCCTTTCCTAGTCTGCTTTCTATTTCTTTTCTTCTTCTCTTCTTTTTTTCTCCCCCTTTTCACCTGTTCTTATCTAAAGGTCAAGTGAAAAGTACTATTTGCATCAAATTATATAAATTTGAGTCTAAAAGAATATTAGTTACATATTAAGTAAGAATATATATTAATGTTGATACTATACATAGATAAAAGTTAAGTGTAACACAGTAACAAGGGCCTGTCATATGTTTACTAAGCACCATACTAAAGACAATTATTTTTCCCCTATAAACTCAAGAAAATTAAATCTGTACAAATGACTAAGGTCTTGTTTGTTTCCACATAATTGGGAGTCATATTTGCTATTAATTTATTTTATAACTACTTATTTACTCTGAATAATTGTGATTCATTAGTGTTTTATATAAAAATCTTCAAATCATTAAAATATTATTTTCTTAAGAATTCTCATGAATGTCAGATTTTACTAGCATTCTGTCATCTATCACCGTATAATCACCACCACCAGCTTCCGCCAAGCAACCATCATCACCATGTATCATCACACAACCACAACTACTATCTTTTACTGCACAAGCACCAACACCAACGGTCGTTGTGAATCACCTCTATCAGCCGCAACTATTACATAACCACCACTAATGAGCACTACACAATCAATATTGCCAACTACATTTTCACCAACTACCACCACCACATATCCATCAACATTAGCCAACACCGTTAGCTACTATTATCAGCAAACACCCTAGAACTATCAATGTAACACCCCGAGTTCTTGAGCTGAACTTCTACTCTTGTGTCATGAGGGCATTGCTCCAAACCCAAAATATTTTGGTGGTTCTTAGGCATTCGGAGGACCTATTTGTGTTTGGTGAAATGTTATGTAAGCTTAGAGTTGATTAAAAGTTGAAAGGGCCAAGTTTGAAAGTGTTAGTCATGTATGTGTAAAGTACGTCCATAGGTTGCATGTACGACTGTATCTTGGGTCTTGGATGGACTATGGTGTGAAGACGCTATTGCTTAGCGGATATTAAGATCCATGGACGTACCATGCATTGCATGTACATGACATATCTTGGCCATAGGTGGAAGATGGTGCAGGTACGGTGAATGTACGAATCGTATATCAAGTTTTCATGCAATAGTCCAATTTCAAACTAGCGTATCTCCTAAATTAAAAGAAAATAGAGGGTGTACTACCTATCAAATTAAAGCTCTTTGAGTCTAGTTTTCAGAAATTACACCGTTCATCAATTTGAATTCTGTACAAAGAGTTATGTATGTTTTAGTAAAGATTGTCGGCCAGGCACTTAGAGAAATTCTAAGAAGAAAATTTAGTGTTTAGGTCACTGTCTGGCAGTGCCTGTGGCGTTAACACTAGTATGTCAACAGAGGGGGAAAAGGTCTAGCACCTAGATCACTGTCTGATGGTGCATATGGCCCTAAATTCAAAAAAAGCTTATAAAAGATTGTTGGCATGTATGAATCCATCAAAAGTCAAGGGACCAGGTCTTTTGACTAGAAGCAACAGATAATCAGACTAACAAAACATCTATGACAGTAAAGTAAAGAACACCGGATATTTTCGTGGAAACCTCATTACCCAAGAGAATAAAATCACAGCCTACCCAAGTAGGGATTTTTCAAACTCCATGAAACAACAGAGTAAAATTTTAGATTACTACCTATTACAGCCGAGGGACTAAACTCTTAATCCCTTCCCCTTACAATAACTCTATTGTAAGCCCTTTGTAATAACTCTATTAAAAAGAAAACTATGGTTAACTCTAGCCCTCCATAAAATTGTTCAGATACAAGATAGAAACGACCTACAAAAGCTTCTTAAAAGAGGAGTAGATTTACAATGTTAAGAGCAAAAAAACAAAGACTCAACAACCTAGTATACAAGACATAACTCTTGATAAGGGATAGGTTCTTCAAACTGTTGCAGCTTTGTTTTTGTAGAGGTCTGGCGATTTGCAATGTAGAAAAAGAACAATATTTTTTGTGTTGCAAAACTTGGTTTTGCCCTTTGTCTTGTTCAACATATATCAAAGGATGAGTGAAAAATATAATCTTTAATCAACAGACAAAAGGCTAAAACCGCAGCAGCTCTGCAGTTGTGCTATAGTGGCAGCAACTTTACAATTGTGAAGGTTGACTTTGAAAATAGTGAACAACAATGTATCTAGTCCGTCATCAGATCCCTCATATCTGGTTCCATCAGGTTTGCATGTTGTGATGTTCGATATATGTGAGAGGACTTGAGAGAGATGAGCTCCTTGGACCATTGGACAAAGAGTTGGACCGCAGTAGTGAAGATTGACTTCAAGACCAAGGGACCTAGTTCTTTGAGCATCGTATCTGGTTCCTTAGTAGGTTTATTAGATTACAAAACAAGACATAGTACTTTAGTGTCTATGCTTCATCAATTTTCCTCTTTTTGATGATAACAAACTCATGAACCAGATTCTCATCTAGAAGACTATCATGTGAAGCAATTTCCCCTGTAAGCTAGCGTATCAAGTCCCTTAGCAGGTTTGTCAAATCATCAAAACAAGGCACAGTACTCAGTGTCCATGGTTCATCAATTTCTCCCTTTTTGATGATGATAAATTCATAAACTGAGTTCCCCTTGCGAACCATATTCCCATATAATCTCCGCTGATAAATGTTTTTTCCTTGAAAGACTATTCCTTTTTACACATAGCCATAGATTTTCCCCCACTTTACAGCTGTAGGTTGGCCACCCGATATGCATGAACAAAGTTCCTGTAAGAGATACAAAATGTGAACCTAGTTCCCTACCAGTTTGTTAATCATCAAAATCAAGACCATTTTACCCCTTTTTCTATGATGACAAATTAATGCCAGTAATAAACTCCTGAAAGCTTCCCCCTATCACTTGCATACATGTCTCTACAACTTGTTCCTACTAGACTTTCCCCTTTTACCAGCATCCTAAACTTCACAGCTTGTTCCTCCCATCCATAATACCCTCCCTACCAGGTCCCTTCACTAAACAAAACAAAGTTGTTCTCCATTTATCTACACCATATAATTTTTTCCTTTTGGCATCATAAAAAAGGACAAATAGTAAATCAAGTAGAGCATAAATCTCACAAGGTTAACTCATGACCACTGGAGCAACCCTAATAAGAAATAAGAGATAGCAAAGAGTAAGAGAACAGTAGACATAAAGGACAACAAGTTCATCATTCATTACTGATTTTAGCATCACAAATATTGCAAATAAAAGTACAAAAAAATAGTTTGGGATTGCCAAAAAGAAACCAAATGATAGGACAAATATAAGAAAAAGGAGACTGGGATAATAGGAAAGGGATAAACGAAGCTCAGAAGGAGGGACCAGAAAGTTTATGAAGTAGAAGAGTCATTCTTTTATAAGCAGCATCATGGGCTTGCAGCAAATTTTGAGTCAGGTCTCCATTTTTAACTTCAACTCCTCATTCTACTGACAAAGAGCTTCCACGGGACCTGGTTCCTCAATGGGTGCTATAGATGCTTGCTGCAGAGTAGCCTTCATTTGAGCAATTTTGGCATCCTTTGGGCCAGTACCTTTTCAATTTCTCCACTTCAACATTAGACTTCTTTTGGTCAGAGAGGAGATGACAGATTTAGATCCGATACTACCTTTTCGTCGGACACACTCACTCTTCTAGGGTAATTAGAGTGAACATCTGCTTTCTGCTCCCAATAAGTGATAAGAACCTTTTGAAAGCATACTATTTTTCCATGACCTAATCCCGTCAGTGGGCACCTCCAAAATCTTTATCAATATCTTTTTTAACTTCCCCTCATTTGAGATCAAGTACATTCTCAGGCTTTACTTTTGCCTCTAACAACTCTCTTTTTCAACTTTCTTTTGTTAGTCGTCTTTGCTAGTTTTCCTTCAATACTTTCTCCAAAACCTTCTTAGTTGTCCTGGTACTAGGCTATTTGACTAGGTCCCTTAACTAGGTTGACAAATTTTTGAAAGTGACTTTTCTGACCTTTCAAGAAAGAGGCTGATCATCTTCACTCAATTCATCAGGTGTTCCATTCTATTTAGAAGTCGAAGAGAGTACAACATATTCAAGATTAGGAGGGCGAGGAGGCTTCATCAGTTCTCCCAGAGTTGTTGACTTTGGACTTCCCTAGTGCCATGAAAATAAGAAGAATAAGGGATGGGGTTTTCTGAAAAAAGGTTTTGAAAAACTATCATTGGAGAAGATGAAACGATGGGGGGAGAGTGTATAGGGGTTTCATAGACAATGAAGATTGTGATAGATATGGAGGTTGAGACATGATTGAAAGAGGAAGAACCGGTAAAGGAAGCATATGAGTTTGAGAGCTTTGAGAACTGAGAGTTTTGCAGATCTAATTTTTAGAGCAAAAGAGTAAAGTGAGACGAACAGTTAGGATGAGGGTACTTAAGAGAGAGAAACAACATGTCGTGTCAAGGAAAGGAGATATTGATTGGATTTCAGATGACATGACAACATTACAGAGAGGAGGCAACAGATCTTATGTGGCATTTCTCAAATAATTCCCAAAGATACTTTCATAAGCAATAGGTGTGATACTAACCTATAAGGGGGACCAGGTTCCTCCTCTGAAATTCTGAGCTCTGTTGCTCAATTATTTGTCCCGCACTACTCTTGCCTCTCCCTTTCTTACCATGCGTGTATACATATCAACATATGAGGTTAAGTTAGACCTAATTTGATAGACACACACCTGGATACTTGTAGCTTGATCATAGCCAAGAAAAAGGGGTTCTAAGGGAAAGGAGAAGGAGATGAAGAACTGATCCAAGTTGATAGGCTCAAGCTTCAAACTATTCTTTTCCAACTGGTCCCTGCTTAAGGCTTTTGTGAAGATGTCAGTTACATGGTCCTCTGTTTGAATTTTTTTTCACATAGTGCTTAGCTTCAACAGTAGAGAGAGCAAATAATTTTATTACCAGCTCCCCATGAGATCAAGGAGGATCCAAGAAAATGAGTAATCCCAAAGGTACTTTCATTATAAAAAACTGCCTAAAAAAGAAGGGCCAATACCAACAGACATGATTGATTTTTTGAGCAAAATCGATGTTAAACTAACGCGCGTATCGCCGTCGGAATTTGACTCATCAGAATTGTGAAACTGACAGACAGGGTCAGTGAAAACCAAGGGATACCTGACCCAGTCCGTCGGTTTTAAAAATAAAAAAAAAAATTGAGAGACATGGTAGGTTTATCTGTCGGTTTTTTAGAAATATACGTATATATATATATATATATATATATGTAGCTACTTGCAATTGAACCCATGTATTTATGATGGAATTAGACAATTCTACCACTCGACTATACATGCTATTTGATGAAATCTTTTCTTCGTTTTTATTTATACTCTTTAATTGCAATTTTGCACTTTAAAAACTGACCCAATCCCTCGGTTTTTATTAAAAAATAATAAAAAATTGAGGGACTCCCTCGATTTTTTAAAAAGATATTTTAAAAAGAATTCACGAATTTTTGCGTGAAAATAATCGATGGACAACCTACCCTGTCCGTCGATTCTTTTAAAAAATAATTAAAAAAAAAATGAATTGGTTTTTCCTCAATTTTTCAGACCTACTCTATTCGTCGATTTTTGTTCCCTTGGTTTTGATTATATTCTTAGTAGTGTTTTTCCAATTCACCAAGTATCCATCATAATTAGGATCAGCATCAACATACCCAACCAAATCAAAATTATCTCCAAATGGGTAGAATATAACCGAAATCTCTTGGCAACCTTCAAGTGAGATTTCTCTAGACAGAACCGAAATCTTGCATACACACACATTCACATTGAACACAATATCAGGCCTAGTAGTCAGCAAGTATATTAGGGAACTAATGATACTTCAATACATTATTTCATTCACAGAGGGACCAGCTTCATCAACATCTACTCGAGTAGCAGTTGCCATGCAAGTATCGGTAGGTTTAACATTTCTATACCAACCCTCTTTAGTAGCTCCTTGATGTATTCTTGTTGACTGATTATGATACCCTTGGATGTCTATTTCACTTGCAATCAAAGGAAAAAGTTTAACTCGTCGATCATGCTCATTTCAAACTTGCTTCTCATGAGCTTTGCAAATTCTTCATATAAGGAGTTAATCGTGGAGCCAAAAAGATGTCAAGATACACCTGAACCATTAGTAGGTTCCTCCACCTTTATCTTTAAGAACAAAATATTATCAATCTCCCCCCTTTGAAGCCATTGCCAAGAAGAAATTTTGATAATCCTCCATATCAAGCTCTTAAAGCCTGCTTCAACCCATATAGAGCTTTATCAAGCTTAAACATATTTTCAGGATGCTCATGGTCATCAAAGCCAGACGACTTCTTTACTTACACTTCTTCCTTTAAGTAGTCATTTACAGATGTACTCCTCATATCCATTTGAAACAACTTAAATTCCAAGTGAGATGCAAAAGAAATAAGAATTATGATGACTTCCATTCTAGAAACTGGGGCAAAGGTATCATCATAATTAGTTTCCTCTTCTTGGTTATATCCTTGAACGACTAGCCATACCTTGTTTCTGGTGGTGTTTTCCTTTTCATCCAGCTTGTTTCTGAACACGAACCTAGTCCATATGGAGGTCCTATTGATAGGCTTAGGTACCAGGTCCTACACTTGGATCCTTTCAAACTGATAAAGTTCTTATATAGTTGTGATAACCTTCAAAGCCTCTTTGATGTCCTTTGGTTCTATTTGAGATAGGAAGGCTAAGTAGGAAAACATGTTTCGAGCTTTGGATCAAGTTTGAATTCCTGAGTCCAAAGGAGACATCACATTATCCAATGGATGAGGTCCCCGTGTTTTTAGTTTGACTATATTGATGAATGATCCTGACTCTATCAGTTGGTTGTACTAGGTTCCTCAACCAATCCTCCTTAAGTGGTATCTTCATGTCTGAATTGTTGAGTGTTAGCCTCAAAAACATCTATCTATTGTTCAGCTTCTAGAGGAACTGGAGTGGTACTAGGTTCAGGACCGTTCATCTGAGATTCAACATCATTATCTTGTTTGATTTAACTTCTTGGATTCATTTTCCCTTCATCACAAATAATAAGTGAATAACACAACCAACAGTAACATAACGAGCACACGCCTCCACCATCTCCCCTTAACACTCAACCACACGAATCATGTACACACATGCTAATGGGTCTTATTTATGCCCAACCAGCATGACCTGGAGGGGACTCTAGAAATCCATGTACTTTGTCGACGTGGCACCCGCTCCTACTCATATGCTCATCCAGATGCTCCCCTCGAATAAGAGCCACTCAAATATCATTATTCGCTCGCCTGAATACTCCCCTCCAGCTCGAGCCTCTCATTTTAAGATATTAAGATCTTTTCATTTATCATTCTCAAAAAGCATGCCAAGTGCATCATTGCATCGTACAGAAAGTTACAATCTACCTCTCAAAATCAACCTTCATCAATTAACTATTTATCACAGGTAATCATATTAGCATATATACAAAATTATTTAACAGGTCGTCAAAATTTCATATCACATCTTAGTCACATTCTTAAGATAAATTAACAACAATAGACTCACATATCACATAAACGTCCAAATACCAATCATATATCAACATTGCACACCATACAGACCATTATATAGGTCTATCCCTATAAAACCGTAACCTACCTCGATTTGAAAGATAGCAATTCAACTACTCCATGGGAGCCTTGCCTTTCCTCAAAGTTTTGGAATGCGTGAAATCTACAACACAAGAATAATTCGTTAATTACCCTTTAATTTAGAGCCTAAAAGATCAAACCCTCCCATTTGGGGTGATTTCAAGAGTAAAAACCCCTATTCTTCTAGGTTTTAGGCCTATAATTCCCGTGTAATCCTCGTTCCCGACATGTAATTCTAAGGAAATGATCAACACAATTCAACATCACCCAAATCACCTCACCATTCCAGCCCTAGTTTAACAACCTAGGTTCTTCCTCTACAAAACTTCCACCATTAGAGGCCTACAAAGATTCTAGGATTAAAATCACTTACTTTAGAGATAGAGAATCCAAAATCTTATCTTGGGTGAAGGGATTACTGCTCTGGAAGGTTTTTTCGTCCTGTAGACCTCCTGGTCGCGTTTTGGAAAATAATAGGATGAAAACTCCGTAATTCCCACTTAAATTCACTTTTTGATTCCCGTCGTCCACTATAGTGATTAGTTTTCTGCTACCGCGGTCATAGAGCCACTGCGGCGGTCCAAACGGTTACTCTTCAATTTTCACCAGGGTGGGACTCCGACTGCTATGACGATCTTGCTGCAGCTAGAATCCTACCGCTGTAGCGGTCCCCTCGGACCAGTAGCTCCCCAAAATGCACAGTTCTATACTTAGTTTATTTTCACAACCTCTGTTTCTCATCCTTAGTCAGATTTATGTGTTCTATGCCTTTAACTATCTCGAAACGACGTTCAGATTATTACATCAGATACCAATTAAAATACCTTTCGTCCTTGAATGGTCTATGCAAAAGTAGAAAGAGTACGTCTCAGATTCTGCGAACAACTGGGGGTTCTTGACCTGCATATCATCCTCGGTCTCCCAAGTGGCTTCCTCCACTAGATGGTTCTTCCACTGGATGGTTCTTCCACTGGACTTTTACTGTCGGAATCTCCTTGGACCTCAGCTTCTGAACCTCCCTGGCCAATATATAGGTTCCTCCTTATATGATAGATTCTCATCCAGCAACATCGAGTCTCATCCTTGATATATATGTTCCATCCCTATGGTACTTTTTTAGCATGGACACATGAAATATCGAATGCACTCCAGACAATCCTGGCAGCAATGCCAGCTCATAAGCCACTCCCCCCACACGTCGGAGTATTTCAAATGGCTCAATATACCTTGGGCTGAGTTTGACTTGCTTTCTAAACCTCATCACCCCCTTTATGAAGGACACCTTGAGCAACACTTGCTCCCCTTCCATGAACTCCATGTCCCCGACCTTCTTGTATGCGTATTGCTTCTACCTACTCTAAGCAACTACCAGACGGTCCTGGATTATACGAATTTTTTCCAAGGACTCCTTTAACAAATCCGTCCCCCAAGGTCTCACCTCAAAACATCAAACCACCCAATTGGAGATCTGCACTTTCTCCCATACAAGGCTTTAAAAGGTGCCATACTAATGCTTGAGTGGTAGTTATTGTTATAGGCGAACTCTACCAAGGGTAAGAACTTGTTCCAATGATCCCCGAAGTCTATCACACATGCCCGGAGCATGTCTTCCAATGCTTAAATAGTTCGCTCTGATTGCCCGTCTGTTTGAGGATGGAAGGCTGTGCTCAAGTCCAACCTCCTACCCAGCTCGGCCTACAAGGTCCTCCAAAAATGGGAAGTAAATTGAGTACCCCTATCCGATATAATGGAAGTAGGAACCCCATGTAACCGAATAACCTCTTTTACATACAACTTGACTAGTTTCTCTGAGTTGTAAGTCACCTAGACCGGCAAGAAATAAGCAGATTTGGTCAACCTGTCCACTATGGCCCAAATTGAGTCAAACTTCCCCAAGGTCTTGGGAAGACTGACCACAAAGTCCATACTATTCTCTTCCATTTCCACTCGGGGATAGGCATTCCCTGAAGAACTCTTTTAGGCTTTTGTGCTCGTTCTTCACCTATTGATAATTTAAACACTGAGCCACGTAGTCCATAATGTCTCACTTTATCCTACCCCACCAATAATGTTGTTTTAGATCGTGGTACATCTTCGTGACTCCAGGGTGAATGGAGTACATTGAGTTGTGAGCTTTTACCAAGAGAGTTTTAATCAGCTCACCAACACGAGGAACACACACTCGCCCTTTTATTCTCAAGACCCATTCATCATCTAACACTGCTTCCTTGGTCTCTCTCTGCAGGACTTTGTCCCTGATTTTACCCAACTTTTTATCTTCAGACTGTCTGGTTTTAATTTCCTCCAACAACAAGGACTTAGACTCTAGGTTGGCTAACACTCCACCGGTTTCGGTCAGCGACAATCTTATTAAGCTGTTTGCCAAAGTCTGGACTTCCCTACCCATCGACCCTTGAGTAGCCTCCAAGCAAGCTAGGCTGCCCATGCTCACCGTCTTTCTGCTCAATGCGTCTGCCACCACATTAGTCTTTCTTGGGTGGTATAAGATGGTGCTGTCGTAATTCTTAAGCAACTCCATCCATCTCCTCTACCTCAAATTGAGATCCTTCTGGAAGAATATATACTGTAAGTTGCGACGATCCATGAACATTTCACATCGAGCTCCATACAGATAGTACCTTTAAATTTTTAGTGCGAACACCACTGCTGTTAACTCCAAATCATACGCGGTGTAGTTCTTTTCATGCACCTTCAGATGTCTCGAGGCATATGCAATAACCTACCCTTCCTGCATCAACACAACACCCAATTCAGACCGTGAGACATCACAATACCAACAAAATCTTTAGCTTCCACGGGTAACACAAGAATAGGTGTTGTGGTTAGAAGAGTCTTGAGTTTCTGAAAGCTCGATTCACATTCTTCTGACCACTGGAAGGGCACATCCTTTTGTGTTAGTCTGGTCAATGCTGAAGCGATGGAGGTGAATCCCTTCACGAATCGACAGTAGTAACTGGCCAGCCCCACAAAACTCCATATTTTTGTCACATTAGTTGGCCTTGTCCAGTTCCTGACTGCCTCCACTTTTTGTGGATCAACTCGAATTTCCTCCTTGGAAACTACGTGCCCCAAAAAGGACATTGATTCCAACCAAAACTCGCAATTGGTGAATTTGACATACAACTTCTTCTCCTTCAGCAATCCTAGTATAATACTTAAATGATTTTTGTGCTCCTGTTTGGTCTTAAAATACACCACTATATCATAAATAAACACAATAACAAAGGAATCCAGGTAGGGTTTGAAAATACTGTTCATTAGGCTTAGGAACGCGACCAGAGCATTAGTGAGTCTGAATGACATGACCAGAAACTCATAATGTCCGTACTTGATTCGAAAGGCTGTCTTGGGGATATCTTCAGCTTGAATTATCAACTAGTGATAACTGACCTCAAATCAATCTTTGAAAATATAGCCACTCCCTATAACTGGTCAAACAGGTCATATATCCAAGGAAGAGGGTACTTATTTCTGTCACGCTCCGAGCCTACACCCTAGATGTAACACGGTACTTGAAGCCACAAGTGACCCCAAGTCAACCCCTAGTCTATCAAAAACTAGCATTCTGAGTAAACATGCACAACGAAACTAATAAATAACAGCTTTAGTAGTTAATGAAAATGTAAAGACTGAAAGTAGAGAAGTAAATAAAAAATCTGAAATACAATTCTGAAAGACAAGTCTGGTCTGAAAGCCAACTACTAAGGAGTTGTTGGAACAGGTTACCAGCTAACTCTAAGTTTAAACAAAACCATAACTGAACGAAATAAATAAACAAGGCCCTCGAACAATGAGGACTCACACACTAAGCTGCTGAAGTGGAACGCTTTGAAACTGGAGTGACTATCTGTGCTGAACCTGAGAACTTGCAGCTGTATCATGAAACGATACAACATGAAAAGCATGCGTCAGTACTTGGAATGTACTGAGTAAGTGGGAGAGACGTACTAAATATCAAGATTGAACTGAAATGACACGCCATGACCAACAAATACTGAGCTGAACTATTGATAAAATCTGGAAGGATCAAGACGACCCTGTCTGATGATCATGGACATGCCCTAAGTCTGAATCACTGAATCTGAGATACTGTACTGAACTAAGCTGCTTATTCTGATACTGGACTAGACTGACTAGTGGGAGAGTCTTTAACTGACATTTAACCACGTGAGCTAGACGTGGAGTCCGATGTATATACACCACCAGTAAGACCCAATATACCTTGTCAGGGTATAAAGACATGAACTGAGTGATCACAAAAATATATCTGGGGCCAATCAGGCCAAGAAATACTGAAACCTACACTGGCAACGTAGTTCTAGGAACCTGGGTGCATTGGAACCCCGGCCCGCTCGGTGCTAAGTTCTACTCCCACCGGAAAACTTAAACTGAACTGCTAGGCTGATAACTCGAAACTGGGGTTCAAGACTAGTAAGGGACGAATAACTGCATGTACCCTGAGAGTCTTATCGGACCAGATTCTGAAACTGGGTTCTAAGACCGGTTAGAGCTGCCTATCTAGAAGCGTCGTAACCGTCTAAGAACAACTAATAACTGAACTGGGCTCCTGGGGGCTGGTCAGAGCTATAACTAAATGTCATGACCGCCTAATGGACCAAATATCTGAAATTTGAATCTGAGTCTGAAAACTGAGAGGCACCACTGACACCTCAAAAGAAAACTGGAGTCAAATTGATCAGTTGACATTTTCTAGATAACACAGAGGTTGCTAAAATCTGACTGAAGCTAGACTAATATGGTTCTGACTGAGACTAGACTGATAGAGTTTTGTATTCTAACTAACTAAATTTCTAAGAAGCTAATAGAGAGATCATTCATGCCGTCAACACGGACAAATTCATACTAAAAAGCAAATTTCATGAATTTGGGAGTTTCATCCAACAGTGCAAAAATCATTCTCATTCATGGGATATTTACCCAACATATGCAAATAGCAAGAAAAAAAATCTAAGAATTCATCCCAAAGCATTCTTCCTTCATTAAAGAAAATTTAATGAGCAGGAACCTTTACTCAAAGATTAGGGCTCATATTCACTTCTGTAATAATACTGACAAATTGATGAGGAACTGATAAAGATTATATCAACAACAAGTATGAACACCATTCTAAGTGAAATTAACGAGAATAAACATGAATATTTCTCATACTCGAAAACTCAGGGCTTAGAATTACTAGAAGAAACTGAGGGGGATCTTGGGGGCACAAGGGAAGAACAATCCCCTTGCTAAGACCCCACATACTTGATGAAGAAGCCTAGAGGAATTACTCGAGAATTGAATTAGAAGGATCTGCCCTAGTTTGAAGCTCTGAACTACTCTAAGAGGAACTCTGCGTTCTGTTCTGGGAAGTTTAAGTGGGGAATGAGAAACAGAGCCCATTACCCCCACTAAAATGTTGGAAACTGGTGCTTAAATGACGTGGTCTAATGCTTTGGAGAATAGGAATTTACTAAATAGTCCTCAGAAATTCGCGGGAAAAAACTGCCAGGTGCTCCTAACAGGTGACCTAACAAGTCGTGGTGTCTGCAAACGACTCGTGGTCATGCCCGTAAGGTACACTGCCTGGAAACTCTAGTGGGTGACCACGAGTGACTTAACGAGTCGTGGTCACTGGACACGACTCATGGTCACCAGTCGTCGACCACACTGCCTCACCCCCTGGGAAATTAATACAAGGCTGGTTATGGGTCACTCAATAAGTCGTTCCCACTAACGATGACTCGTGGTGACCACTCGTCTAGTACATTGCCAACTTCTCAAGTTTTCGGATTCCGTCCTGACAACGAGTGACTTAACGAGTCGTGGGACCTGACCACAATTCGTGAAGTTGCCCGTTGGGAACACTAAATCATCATCTTGGCATCCTTCTCACGATTGACCTGACGAGTCGTTGGGTCCCTTAACGACCCGTCAGGTTGGTCGTTCTGCAACTTTTCTGCAATTTTTCAGATTTTCTGAATTGAGTCCTGGATATTGATTTTGAGCTTCTGGGGCATTAAATTTCGAATAATTACCTTGTTCATCTGGCAGTAGTCGATGCACATCCACATACTATCATCTTTCTTCTTTACAAACAGAATCGGGGAACCCCACGATGACATACTCCATCTAATAAATCCTTTAATGAGTGACTCCTGTAACTGCTCCTTGAGTTCTCTCAACTCAGAAGGTGCCATTCGGTATGGAGGAATAGAAATGGGTCGGGTTCTTGGTTTCAAGTTTATACAAAAATCTATATCACGGTCTGGTGCCATGCTGGGCTAATCTGCAGGGAACACCTCTAAGAACTCACAAACAATAGGGACTGACTCTATGGAAGAACCCTCTGAACTAGTGTCCCAAACATGCGCCAAATATACTGAACAACCCCACTCTATCAACTTATGGGCACGAATATAAGAAATAACATTCTTAGGAGTAGGACTACAATTTCCTTTCAACCCAACTTAGATGACCCTGGACCTGATATAGTGACGGTGTTAGCATAGCAATCCAGAATGGCGAGGTAAGGGAAAACCAACTCATTCCCAAGATTATATTAAAATCATCCATGTCTAAGATTATTAGGTCCGCCAGAGTATCAAATCCCATGAACTCAACAATACAGTCACGAACAACCCTATCCACTAACACAGAATCCTCAATAGGAGTAGACACATGGATAGGAGTTTCAAGAACATCACACACAAGGTCACGACCCAAAGAAAAATAAGTAGACACATAATAAAATGTAGAGCCCGGGTCAAACAACGTAATAGCCATGCTATCAGCCACGAAGATCATACCTGTGATAACGGTGTATGAAGTCTCTGCCTCTGGTCTACCAGAAAAAGCACATAAATGAGCCTGGTTACCAACTTGAGAACAACCCCGATTGGGCTGTGCACCCCTCTACCTGCCTGGGTGCCACCCCTACCCACCAGAGCACATCCCTTTCCCTACTGAACACCACCTCTAGGAGCTGGCTGAACACCTCATCCCAGCTATGGATGATCTGGACTGAATGCACTACCTGCTCTCCCGGTTGGGGCTGGAGCTCGAGGAGTTGGGTGAGGAATAATCTGTTCGCCCTGTCCGGACCTGGGGCACTATCTGTGGATGTGTCCATACTCACCACACTCATGGCAGACCTTCTCAATAACCGGTCTCTGAGCTGGAATAGAAGAAATAGGACAAGCCCCAAAAGCGAAACAAACCATTTGAGTACCCCCAACTGCACCTGATAGTCGCGGAGCTATCCTTGATAGACCTCCATCTGACACCTGCATGGAAGACTGGATAGGGCGCCCAGAGAAACCCTGTGGTGATGGAGCCTCAACATAATAACCACTAAAGGAGCCAACTCTCTATGGCTTATTCTCGACATTTCCAACATAATCCTCCTACCTCACCCTTTCAACCAACTTCACGTACTCTACCACCTCCTGGAAAGTCTTACCCAAAGAGACCATTTGCAGAGCTGGTACCTGGAGACCCACATTTAGGCCTTTAACAAACCTCCTGACCCTCTCCTCTTCAACGAGCAATAATGATAGAGCATATTTGGACAAAGAGTGAAATCGGGCGTCATATGCAGCAACTGATGAGCTCCCCTGCTTAATGGTAGTGAGCTCATCCCGTCTCCTATCTATCGGAGTACGGGGAACATATTTCTCTAGGAATGTGGAGTAGAATTCGGTCCACGTCAACAATGGTGACTCTGCTGGTCTGCAATCTACGAAAGTCCTCCACCTAAGCTTTGCATCACCCATCAGTTGGAAGGTGATGAACTCAATACCATACTTCTCGACCATCCAATCTTATGGAGCCTTTCGTGATAATCTATAATGAACTCATAGGCGTCCTTTGCCTCTGTATCGTAGAAGGTGGGAGGCTTCATCTTGGTGAACCTCCAAAATAAGTCATGCTCTTCTAATGTCATCATCGATCTCGCCACCAGCCTCGGAAACGCCATCGCCTTTGATATGTCATCAATCCGCAAGGCCACAACAGCTGCATGCTGAATTCCTGACTGCCCTCCTGCTGAGTTGTTGGTGCTTCCTTGATGCCCATAAAGCCACTCAGAAGGCTGAGGACCTGAGCTAAGACCTCTGAGGATGTTGGCACAGCAGGAACTTCTCCCTGCGTTAGCACCTCGACCTCAACTACCACCCGCTCCTGCACTGCTGGTGGAACGGGAGATACAGACCTCTCCCGATTGGAGCAGGAGCACGAGCCCCTCCTCTAGCCGCAACAGGTCTCCGGCCACGGCCTCTTCCCCTTCCTCTACCGTGAACTGGGCCGCCACTGCTGGCTCAAGTGTTGCGTCTCTATTACCATTTACACGTGTTCTCACCATCTGATAGGAAAAGAAAAAAAGTTGTTAGGTACCAACTTAGATCACCTGATACCAATTGAAATCAAGTAATCTCATGAAATGAAAGGAGGGAGTTTTTCTAAAGTCCTACAGCCTCTCGAAGATAAGTTACGAACGTCTCCGCTCCAATCTGCAAGACTCTACTATAGCCATCATAGTGCAATGAGATCAACGAACCTAGGGTTCTGATACCAACTTTGTCACGACCCAAATGGCCGTGATTGGCACCCACACTACCCTCCGGTGGGCGAGCCAATGAATTTCGAGACTACCCCCATAATCAAAACATTCATGAAAAGAAATCAACTATTATGAAAAAAACCAATTCAAATTATGGCACTACACGCACTAAAACCAAATAAGCAATTTTCAAGAACCTGATCATCATTGCACCATACGTCTATTTCTACAAGCTAAGGACCTAAAACTGAAAATGAAATTTTCGAAAGAAGGACATCTGCAAGAAAAGAGTGATCTGCGTCCTTATCTGCTCACCTTCTTGATCCACAAAAGCTACTGGTTCACAGGTGAGGGTGCAAAGAACTGCTGGGCTTGAACTCAGGACTCAGAAAAGAATACAGGGGTAAGGTCAGTACATGATACAGTACTGGTAGACATTATCGGCCGACCTTACATAATAACATATAAGTACAACTATAGATATATAAAAGGGTCCTCAACTTTAAGCAGAATTACAAGCCATTTTATGAACACTACTTCTACTCAGGAGTCAGTCGGCCTGCTCACTGGATTAGGCCTCTAGCTGCAACAGTCACTTGTCCGCCACAACGAAAATGGTTCTGCTGCAGCGGCACTACTTGGTCAGTAGCTCGACATGCCGCTCCCTTCTCGGTTCATCCATCACACTGTTCAATACAATCCACAGTTACATTTCACATACTCCATGAATCCATCAACAACCATAATGAACAACAATCACAATAGCTACTAAGAGTTACAAATCCTCAGTTATTCTCAGCGATAACTACTCAATAACCACATATAGTGACAAAGTCGCACTTATCATTAACGCATGTTCATTGTTATCAATTTGCATCATATCCACAATAAGTTAGCACATTCTTGCAATACGTTTCACATCCACCTCATGAACAAAAATGAAATCACAAATAATAAGCGAATAACACAACCAACAGTAACATAACGAGCACACGCCTCCACCATCTCCCCTTAACACTCAACCACGCGAATCATGTATACACATGCTAGTGGGTCTTATTTATGCCCAAACCAGCATGACCTGGAGGGGACTCTAGAAATTCATGTACTTTGTCGATGTGGCACCCGCTCCCACTTATATGCTCATCCAGATGCTCCCCTCGGACAGGAGACACTCAAATATCATTATTCGCTCGCCCGAATACTCCTCTCCAGCTCGAGCCTCTCATTTTAAGATATTAAGATCTTTTCATTTATCATTCTCATAAAGAATGCCAAGTGCATCACTGCATCATACAGAAAGTTACAATCTACCTCTCAAAATCAGTCTTCATCAATTAACAATTTATCACAGGTAACTATATTAACATATATACAAAATCATTTAACAAGTCGTCAAAATTCCATATCACATCTTAGTGACATTCTTAAGATAAACTAACAACAATAAACTCATGTATCACATAAACGTCCGAAGACCAATCATATATCAATATTGCACACCATGCAGACCATTATATAGGTCTACACCTATAAAACCTTAACCTACCTCGATTTGAAAGATAGCAATTCAACTATTCTACGGGAGCCTTGCCTTTTCTCAAAGCTTCGAAATGCGTGAAATCTACAACACAAGAGTAATTCATTAATTAACCCTTAATTTAGAGCCTAACAGATCAAACCCTTCTATTTGGGGTGATTTCGGGAGTAAAAACCCCTATTCTTATAGGTTTTAGGGCTATAATTCTCGCGTAACCCTCGTTCTCAACATGTCTAAAGGAATGATCAACACAATTCAACATCACCCAAATCACCCCACCATTCCAGTCCTAGTTCAACAACCTTGGATTTTTCCTCTACAAAACATCCACCATTAGAGGCCTACCAAGATTCTAGGATCAAAATCACTTACTTTAGAGATAGATAATCGAAAATCTTACCTTGGGTGAAGGGATTACTGCTCTGGAAGATTTTTCCATCCTCTAGACCTCCTGTTCCTGTTTTGGAAAATAATAGGGTGGAAGCCCCATAATTTTCACTTAATCCACTTTCAGATTTCCGTCGTCCGCTGTAGTAGTTACTTTTCTGCTATAGCAGACCCGCTACAGCGGTCATGGGGCCACTACGACGGTCCAAATGGTTACTCCTTATTTTTCACCACGGCGGGACTCCAACCGCTACCACGGTCTCGCTGCAACGGGAATCCCACTACTGCAGCAGTCCCCCGGATCAATAGCTCCCCAAAATGCACAGTTCTATACTTAGTTTATTTTCACAACCTCTATTTCTCATCCTTTAGCCAGATTTCTTTGTTCTATGCCCTTAACCATCTCGTAACGACGTCCACGTCGTTACAGTAGATTAGGTTTTTTTCCTTAGGTATCAGGTCCCTTTACTGCTAAGCTCACTTTAATAAACTTCAAGTTCTTTTTGAAAACATGGATTCTAGCTTGGCAAGCATCCTTAAAGTGGCTATTTCGACGGCACTGAGAATATAATCAGTTATCAGAATTTGACACATATCTACTGTGAGGATTATTCGGAGCCTTTGTTCATTGACAGCCAATGTCTTGTCTAAAGTGAACATTTTTATTTTTCACATAAGCTGGTGCTTGAAAGGACCAGGTTCGCTGGAGTGACTTCTCCATATGAGTCTTGGCTTTGTTCAGGTCCCTCTCAAGTTTTCCATTTTTATCGACCTGAGTAGTAAGATTCAACTTGACTTTATAAAGTTCATTTTTTAGTTCAAGATGGATTTTACTCCGAGCCTTCTTTCCTCTAGATTCATTGTCCGTGCAATTTTTAAGCTTATCCTTTAACATAGAGCTTTCCTAGATGCTTCCCTAAGTTTTTTTTATTTAGATTGGTGACCTTATCAACAATGGAATTCTTTTCTACTTCAGACCTATCTAGAACACTAACTAACGTGTCTTTTTCTTTAATAAGATCATGATATGCATCTATTAACATATTAGTGAGAGCTTTCAACTCCTTCTGAAAATAAGATTTGAGATTCTTCTAAAAATTTCAAGAAAGTTTTGCTCCTCATCATCCTCATCACCTGATTTGGCCATTAGTGTAGATATGGACACATGATTTGAGGGTCTATCATCTTAAGCAAACGTGGATGTATCTTCTTGATTATGTCCATCCTTATATTCACTGGAGATTTTCCCCTAGGTAGCCATAACTTGCTTTACTACCATGTCAACAATATTTCTTCTTTTGAACTTCTCGGGGACCGGGTTCCTGTTTGGTACCCTGTTAGTGTTTTTTGTATGTTGATCCTGCTTATAAATAGCACACTCTTTGATAAACTTTCCAGGCTTCCCGCACTTGTGACAACTGTTATTCCCCTTTGGATATCTGCTTGTATCTCCTTTCTTGGGAAAAATCTCACGTTTTCTTATCATCTTTTGAAATATTCGAGTGAGATAAGTCATGTCTGTTTGTCTTCACTTGACTCACTCTTTGAAGCTTTAAGAACTAGACTCTTCTCCTTTCTTGATTCCCCCATATATATATATTTATTGCTTCATTAACTTGTAGATCTTGAGGTTGCCATTGAATCTGGGTAGCTAGTGGTAGAGATTTCTTCTTCTAGGTTCGGTGGAGCAGCCATTTAGTAGATCCTTTTTAGGTGTTAAGCTTAGAAAGAACCTGCTCTGATACCAATTTTTGGCTTGTGTTAGTCCACTAGAAAACAATAGATAATTAGACCAATAAACAACTATGACAATAAAGTAAAGAATACCGGATATTTACGTGGAAACCTCTTTGCCCAAGAGAAAAAATCATGACCTACCCTAGTAGGATTTTTCCAACTCCGCTAAACAACCGAGTAATGTTTTAGATTAAAACCTAGAAGTTAAAATATTAATCCCTTTCCCTTACAATAACTCTATTGTAAGCTCTTTGTAATAATTCTATTACAAAGACAACTACGACTAACTCTAGCCCTTCATAAAATGGTTCAGATACAAGATAGAAACAACCTACAAAACCTTCTCAAAAGAGGAGTAGGTTTATAATGTTAAGACCAAAAATACAAATACTCAACAACCTAGAATACAAGACATAACTCTTGATGAAGAACAAGTTGTTGCAACATTGTCTTTAGATAGGTTTGGCGGTTTTGCAATGTAGAAGAAGACTAATATTTTTTATGTTGCAAAACTTGACTTTGCCCTTTGTCTTGTTCAACATATATCAAAGGATGAGTGAGAAATATAATATTTAACCAACGGAAAATACTGAAACCACAACAGCTCTGTAGCTCTACTATAGTGGCAACAACTTTACAGTTGTGGCAGCAACTTTGCAACTATGAAGTTTGACTGCAAGAATATGGAACAACAATGTATTGGCCCCTCGTATCTGGTTTCATCATGTATGCATCTTGTGGTTCAATTTATGTAAGATGACTTGAGAGAGATGAGCTCCTTGGACCATTAGATAAAGAGTTGAACCGCAGAAGTGAAGGTTGACTTCAAGACCAAGGGACCCGGTCCCTTAAGCATCGTGTCTAGTATCTCAGTAGGTTGGTTAGACATCAAAACAAGGCATATTACTTCAGTGTCTATGCTTTATCAATTTCTCTTTTTTTGATGATGACAAATTCACGAACCAGATTCCTACCTAGATGACTATCACATGAAGCAAGTTTCCCCTGCAAGCCAGTGCATTAGGTCTCTCAACAAGTTTCTCAAATCATCAAAATAAGGCATAGTACTTCAGTTTCTATCCTTCATCAAAGGCTTATAACCCCTCAAAACCTTCATTTTTCACTCTAACTCCTTCCTACTCTTTGAAGACATCTCAAGGACACTCTCTCCTAAGATTTCTCCTGCCATTTAGGGTAAGTAATTCACCATTGTTTTTAGGTTAAAACTCATCATCTTAACACTTGAATTAACATCTTTCTTCCATTGAATTCCTAGAATTTCAAGGTCTTCTCAAAGGCTCAAGTGAAGGATTTTGCAAGGGTTTCTTCCTAGAGGTAAGGCTACATTCTCAAGCTCTCATGCATGTCTAATTGATGATAATGTGACTAAGATTTTTGTGTTGGGATTATGGGATGGTTTGAAAGACATAAGTTCTTGTTTTGAATATTATAGAATATGAAAGAATGGTTTTAGCTATAGAATGGTTGGTTGATAGAATGTAGTTGATCTCATAGGTGATGAGGGAAGATTTTACACACCTATGGATGATTCTTCTATCATTATTAGCAAGACAAGGGGTGTGAGATGAAAAAAACACCATTAATGAAAGTAGTGGAGTTCCATGTCCACTAGTTGTTCGATAAAATGCTTAGCTGACCCTATGAATGTTCTTAATAATATTGGTTGCCTTTGACATATATTTTTATGGATTAAGTACTAAGGGCGAACAAATATTGTAGTACACTCTAAGGACAAAATTGAGGTATGTAATGTAATTTTTCGTACTTCTCAACACATATACGACTAATTTAAGCTAACGAAAGTATTAAACTCGAGATAGTGAGGTAGTATTTGAGCCTAAAGTTTAAATTGGCAAAATGTATAAGTCCACATTAAAGTAAAGGGATTAGTATTTGAAAAATAAAATAAAATAAGTGAGGTGCTTGCTTGACTTAATTAAACGTAGGTGACAAATAGGTGCATCACCTACTTAAGCTAAATGGACCAAGTTAAAAAAGACAAGTAGCAACATCACCTACTTAGATTAATTGACCAATTTGTGGCCATATTAAGGTGAAACAAAAGGAAAACGAAAAAGGAGAAGGGTGGGCAGCCCAAAATCCCAAATATGCCCCAAAGCCCTAACTAATTTAAGCCAATGAAGAGATATACATTAAAGCCAAGTAGGTACATCACTTACTTTGACCAAAATGTGGCTGAAAGAAGGAGCTAGAGAGGTGGCATAAGGGGCCCATTTAAAGGGCCAAGAGCAATTTTCTTCATTTTAAACTTCACGAAAATCTGATTTTCTCTCCAAGCTTTCTCCTCTCTTCTTTTCTCTTCAAACCGTTGCCACCCTATCCCTTAGGGTTCTGGAAGGATTTTTCTCATTTCCAACCAAGGTAAGTGAGAAAGCTTATGAGCTTAATTCTTCTATGATAGATGATGTTGGACGTATTTATGCACTTGTTTGCTATATTTTACCCATGCTTAGCCATGTTTTGAGAATAAATTTTGTGTTTTCTTTAATTTTATATGATATTATGAAAAAGAGCTTATGCACGTGATTATATTTTTTTAAGGGACTAAAGTGACAGATTTGGGCTTAATTGTCGCTAAAAAGAGCAAGTATGATAAAACGGGATCGAGAAAATAAGTATGATGGAGGTTGACATCACACAAGCATAGCAATGCTATGGCCTGCGCATCGCGAAGGCAGAGGCGGTGCAGGGAGAGGCGTGACACGCCAAGCTTCTAGCACTATGAGCAGCGAGGCATGCAGGGCCTGGTGGACAGCTAGAGATTCCAGTCCCAGATCGACTAGGAACAGAAGCTGCAAAACCTAATTTAAAGCCAAGCAGGAATAATGAAGGCTTAATCTACTACTATATATACCCCTTCTTAATATGCTTTAGGCGTCCAAGTCTAGTCCAACAATGAGAATATTCTGTCATTAAATTCTTGCACATAATCATACTTTACGAATTTGTGTAATTATTTAGTCGAATATTTATTGGAGAATTCATCAAGTTTTGTGATTCAATTTAGCTTTGGAGATTTGTTAAATAATTTTATATTATTGTAAGTATTTCATTATGATTTCTTCTACATCTTATGTTATTGTTTTCTCAAATATGAGAAGCTAAATCTCTTAAGCTAGGGTTATTGGAACCATGATGAATTAATGGAAGTAGGCAAAATAAAATAGTAATTCCAGAAAGGTGAATTGAGTGGATTATTGTTCTTTTATTTTAATATTTAATTGTCTGTATCTTCAACTTGCATAACCAAAAAGGTCAAAGTTAGAAAAAGAGAATAACAGTAGTAATTTGAGACTACCAACCCTCATCTAATTAACTCGAGCTCTAACTGAGGATAGTTAAACCAAGACTTATGGCAAGGGGAAAATATACACACCTAAAGTCCGAGGGGATTTAGGTAAAATTCATCTATGTAGGCCGAGAGATGTTAGATCTTACACAAAATTCACCAGGAAAGATCACTACTAAAATAAGCCTATTACATTATGAAATCATGGGGAACACAATTCTAGTTTTGTCTCAATAATTTGATAACAACTCAATCATAGTTTAAAATTACTTTTTCTTTTTATTTGCAACCCCCTATCGAAATATTGACTATAGGTTAATTTAATCATCATTAACATATTATTTCTTCCCTATTTCCTGTGGAATCGATCCCAACCTAGTTCGGTTACTATATTTGACAGTGACCGCTTTATACTTCATTCCAAGGTGTAATTTGGGCTTGATTAAATTTTGATGTCGTTGCTGGAAAATACAATGTTGAAATAGTTAATTGGTGTCTAAATTTTGCTTGTAATTTTTATTTCGTGATTTACATTTTTGTTTTCTTTGTGTTTGTCGCAAGTTAGCATGGAAAATCCTAGGCACAAATTAATCTCCTATCAGAGGAGATGATTGACGCGCAAATAACCGAAGTTATGCTCCTGGCAGAAGAAGCCCGACTAGCTAAAGAATCTAGGAGAGCTGAAGCTGCAAATTTTGTTGCCTCTTTGGCAGAAAGGAACCGATAAGTCCCTCTTGTCATCATGGACGTAATGTTGTACATGTGCTCTTCGAGAAGGAGTTTGAGCAAGAGAAAGTTGGTTACACAGGAGATATTGTTTCACCCCCACTTCCAGCTAATGCTAAGTTTGATGTAACTAGTATAATCATGTAGTTTCTAAGCATGAAAGGGTTATTCAATTGTTTGTCTGGCGAAGATCCAAACCAGCATATGATAAATTTCACAAGGATCTGCAATGCCTACAGATTGCCTGGGGTTTATCAAGAGGCCATTAGACTCCGACTATTTTCGATCTCACTAGCAGGGAAAGCTATTATGTGGCCGAATAAGCTTCCAGACAAGTCTATTACTATCTAGGCAGAGCTGACTGTAGCTTGCTTGGAGAGGTTTTTTCCACTTTTTTGGATGATTCAGTTAAGGGATGAAATTAATAATTTTAGACAATTACCTGGGGAAGCCTTACATAAGGCATGGTTAAGATTCAAGAAAAAATTGAAGCAGTGTCTTAATCACGGGCTTCCTAAGGAGGTCCTTTTGAAAATATTCTATCGGTCACTTAGCATCTCAAACAAAGTTGTAGTAGACGGGATAGCAAAGGAGTCCATGATGGCCCACACTTCTGCAGAAGCTAGTGAAATATGGATAAAATGACAAATACCAATAGGACATGGCACACCAGAGAATCTAAGGCCGCTATAATAAACTATTCTCGAGGGATGACAACAAAGCAGTAAAAAAAGAAAGAAGTATGGGATCAAGACATAGCCCATCTCAAGACCCAATTGGAACTGATCACCAAGTACCTAACTACACTAAATACACAAAGGGTGCATGCAGTGAATGCTCAAGATAAAAGACTCAGGTATGAGGATCACTAACCTGATGCGGAAGAGGAAGGAAATTATGTGAACTATCAGGGAAATTTCCGGGCCAACACCCAAGGGTCTAACCAAGACACTTGGAGTCAAGGACAAGGAAATTAAGGTCAGAACTACTATAGGAACAACAAATACGAGAGGTCTAGAGCTAGAGATAAGGACCAAGGTCAATGGAGGAATAGAGATGCCCCCAAGAATGATAGGAGTAGAGTTTATATTCCTCCAAGAGCAAGAGAGCCTACTGTAAACGACTCTAGAACCGCAAGGTTAGAGGATATGATGAGTCGTATGACGAAAAAGGTTGATTCCACTAAGGTAGGAGTCAAGGAGATGAGGTGTGAACTTTCAAGCTTGAGTCAGTTGGTAAACTCATATTCGACCTCCATCAAGTAATTAGAGCAGCAGGAGGGGAAAATTTTGACAGCGCTAAATTAGAGGGGAAAAGACACTTTGCCTAGTGATACCGTTCCTAGCCCTCACAATGAGGATCGTTGAATGTGACCATGACCCAAACAGGTATCTTGATGAAGTCTGAGTAATCAAGATACCTACATCGTGCCGTAACATTAAATTAAGCACTACTTGAGAGGCAAACCAAGATATTTTTATTTTTTGATTTTTATTTTTTAGATTTGACGTATTTGTTCAAGTTTGTAGGAATTAAGTCTTAAACCAAAATTATCGAGCACAAATATTGAAAACAAGATGCAAGAAAAACTAGCACTGCAGCGCACCTGGCAACTTGATGGGTAGGCACTTCAGCACATGGACCAGCGTCACAGGCAGGCCAGCCTCTGCAAGCAATTCTACGACGCGATGCCAGTCCAGTGCACCTACAATGCGATGCGCAGGGGCTATCACAGGCAAAAATAATCTCATGGGTCAACAGGTCATACCCAACCCAAGGAGTTTCTTTAAAAGCAAAAACCTAATTTTTATCCTCATTTTTTATGTAGGCAAGTCGCACACCCCTATATCTCTCAAAATTTTCTCCAAAAATTTCATTTTTCTCACAAATGCTTCCAAACTTCTTCACCTAAATCATAAAGAAGATCATTTTTCTTGAAATATCATCAACAATGGCTCCAAAAGTCAATAAAAAAAGGTGTGACTTCTTCAAGCCATGGAAATAAAAGGTCAAGGGGAACTCAAGATGCATACATGCCATTATAACCACCAATGAGTTTTTCATTAGGTTACGGAGCAAGAAGGTAAGAAGTGTTTAAAGAGCATAAAGAGTCAAAATATTCGCATGAACTTTTTGTTGATAGAACTAGCTTGGCATTTGAGTTTCTTCATATTATAGATAGATTACATACTCTTGGGTTGGACTTAGTGTTTAATGATACGGGTGAATGTAATTTGGATATGATTTTTGGCGAATTGGGATCCTAAGGAGGGGTCAAACTAAGTTAAAATAAGAGGAAAAATTATAAATTTTTTGCCTGCTATTTTGAATAGGTTACTTGGTACGTCTAATGTTGACCCACAACCATTCAAAGTCCTTCTTTTGAGATCCCCGTATAGAGAAATTAGACATACTCTCAGTGGATCGAATTTAATTATAAGGTAGGCTCGCCAGCAATAGTATGGGTAGCACGTGTCTTTCCCTTATGCAAACATGAGCAGAGAGGTGAGAATATGGCTAAAAATTATTTGTACTTGTTTGGTGCTTGAGAAGCATATGACTCATGTCACAAGAGAGAGAGTTTGTCTTGTATTTGCTTGGAGGCTAGTTAACGTTGGGATAATAATTAAGGATGTGTTGAGAAGAGAAAGGATGAAGAAAGAGAAAAAATCTAGTTTTGGGGGTCTCTTGACCTGAGTTCTGAGAGAGCAACAGATTGATGAAGAGGTGGTTTCCTATAGACCACAGTATGACGCGAAGGGCTTGATGTGACAAATACAAAGGAGTTCGAGGGCATACATGGTCCTGTGTTGTCTATGAATGAGCGTAATGCGCGCATTGATAATATTTTTGAGTCACTTGTATGACATACAAATATTGTAACTAAGGATGAGCGAAGTGATAGAGGAGCAACAACAATAACTTAATATTGACTACCCATTAGGCGAGCATTCTAGAGCTCTCTGAAGAGTTAGGCCAGGTTTTGAGGAGCCCTTTGATGATGATGATGCCACTGACGAGGAGCAGGCTAGAGTCGACTCTGATTAGAATCTATGATGATGGAGATGACTCTGAGATGGGGGGGGGGGGCCTGCTTTTGCCCCCATAGACAATGGTGATCAGAGGCTCAGGGAGTTTTTCTTTCACTGTTTTACTTATGCTTTATTGTTTTAGCACTGAGGACAATGCTACTGATTAAGTGAGAGGGTGGAAGAAGTAAACTTCACTATACCATTATGCTTTCATTGCTAAATTTATTCATCATGGACCTAAATTTTTTTGTGATTCATGACTTATCTTGCTAGCTTGAAGTATTTTTGTAATGTTTTTATTTTCGATACTTTTACGATGGATAGACCCT
This sequence comes from Datura wrightii, assembly GCA_035772735.1. Taxonomy (NCBI): domain Eukaryota; kingdom Viridiplantae; phylum Streptophyta; class Magnoliopsida; order Solanales; family Solanaceae; genus Datura; species Datura wrightii. Next base: position 100,374,432 of record JASDFA010000008.1, read on the forward strand.
TAGAATTGATTAGAGGGTCTAGATTCTTTTGAGTCATAGTCATGATTATTCCCGATGAAGGATGGATGACGACCGTCTTAAGAGAAAATTAGTCATTAGGAGAAAAAGAACTTGAAACCTTATAAAAGGTAGGTGCTTCACTTAGGGTATCATTGAGACTTTTTGAAATTCACTCAAAAATGCATGAAAAGGTAGAAACACTTAGACTTTTGGAATTTGACTTCTATGCTTGAAAAATTGGGCTTAATAATGTTATACGTTCAATATGGATATATATGTTTATGTGATCTTGATTGCCATTATTGAACCATTTGTATCCTTGTGTGTGAGATATTTTAGTATACTCCATGTTTATAATTTGATATCAAGAATTTGTCTGGTGTGTGTGCAAAATAAAATAAGGATGTTGAATTTAGAAAGTGATATAGGCATTTCTTTGGTAGCCTATTTATATTTTGATTTTTACCTACCTTGATGTAATTATCCTAGTTAGTCATTTTGAGCCTTAACCTATTCTTTTGATAGCCATATTTATAAGCTAATTCCCTTTTGTTCTATTAATCTTTATTTGATCCAATTGACTCCTAGAGCACTTTAATTAAAAAATTTTCACTAAAGGAGCACAAAATGAAGAAAAGAAGGGAAAAACTAAAGTACAAAATTAGAAGAAAAGAAAAATGTAAATGCATAACAAGGAGGGTGAAGTAGTTGAGAAAGAAAAAGAGAAAAAGTTTTGAAAGAAAAACATGAATGAATGAATCAAGAATGAAAAGAAAATATTGTGAATGAGCTTAAAGTTGAAAATTCCCTACTAGTCACCTAAGTTATAAATTAAAAATAAAAAAAAGGTACAAGGAGAAAATAGGAAGATTGAAGAATGTGCTAAAAAGTGAAAGAGTTGTGAAGTATTAAGTGCCTAGGAAGATTAGTCATTATCATGGCCAAATAGTTCCTCCCCGTCCCTTAGCCTACATTAGAACCATATGAAGTCCTAATTGATCTTAGATTTGATGTTCTACATTAGTGGAGTATTACACTAAGAGCAAGCCTGTGGGTCGTCTTTTACATACATGTTGAGTTCTCTAGAAGAGTGAGTGAGAATGTTCTAATTATGCCCACCTTCATATTGCTATATATCTTATGTGTGAAAGGGCATCTCTCTAAATAGTGAGGGATACACAATGGTAAGATTTTGGTGTATCTTAATTACTAAATTATATATGATTCATGTTGACCCAAATATATCTTGTTGAGTTAGCTCTAGAAGTTAAGTGATTTCAAACTTTGACTTTTGAATGTTGATCTTATACGCATATGGAGTGAATTGATGGAGGTTGATTGACTTGTCTAATGATCCTAAGTGTAAGTAGACCTGTTCGTAGGGTGAATTTTGTAATTGAATTTGAGAATAGAAGTAGTAGATTGTTTGAGGATAAACAATTGTTTAAGTGTGGGGTATGATGTTGGGAGTATTTACATATTTATTTGCCATATTTTGCTCATGCTTAGCTATATTTTGAGACAAATTGTGTGTGTTTTCTTTGATTTTATATGATATTTGTGAAAAAGAGCTAGTACACATGATTCGATATTTTCAAATATTAAAGTGACAAATTTGGGATTAATTGTGGCTAAAAAGAGCAAATATAGCAAAAAGTGAATCGAGAAAACAAGTATGATAAAGGTTGGATTGCACAACCATAGTAATGTTATATATGGCCTGCGCGATGCGCAGGCAGAGGCAATGCAAGGAGAGGTGCAACATGCCAAACTTCTGGTGCTATGAGTAGCCCGGCATGTAGGGCCTGGTGGACGTCCGGAGATTCCAGTGCTAGTTTGACTAGGAACAGAAGCTGCAAACCCAATTTCAATCCAAGCAGGAATAATGAACGCTTAATCTACTACTATATATACCCTTTCTTAATATGCTTTAGGCGTCCAAGTCTAGTCCAACAACAAGAATATTCTGTCACTAAATTCTTGCACAATTCATACTTTACGAATTTGTGTAATCATTTAGTCACATATTTATTAAAGAATTCATCAACTTTTTGTGATTCCATTTAGCTTTGGAGATTTGTTAAACAATTTCATATTATTGTAAGTGTTTCATTATGATTTCTTCTACATCTTATATTATTATTTTCTTAAATATGAGCGGCTAAATCTCTTAAGCTAAGCTTGTGGGAACCATGATGGATTAACAAAAGTAGGCAAAATAAAATAGTGATTCTTGAATGGTGAATTGAGTGGATTATTACCCTCTTCATTTTAATATTTAATTACATATATCTTCAACTTGCTCGACCAAAAAGGTTGAAGTTAGGAAAAGAGAATAATAGTGGTAATTTGAGGCTACCAACCCTCATCTAATTAACTTGAGCTCTAACCGAGGATAGTTAAATCAAGACTAATGAAGAGGACAAAATATACACACCTAAAGTCCGAGAGAATTTAGGGAAAATTCATCTATGTGGGTTGAGAGATGTTAGATAAACTTAATCGTCGGTCTTACATAAAATTCACCAGGATAGATCACTAATAAAATAAGCTTACTATGTTATGAAATCATGAAAAACATAATCTTAGTTTTGTCTCAATAATTTGATAAACAACTCAATCATAGTTTAAGATTGCTTTTTCTTTTTATTTGCAACCCTCCTTTTGAAATATTGATTACAGATTAAAATTTAATCATCGTTAATATATTATTTCTTTTCTATTCCCTATGGGATTGATTTCAACTTAGTTGGGTTACTATATTTGACGGCAACTGCTTTATACTGCATTGCGAGGTATAATTTGGCTGTGACTAGTAGACTAGGAGATTATGTTATTCAAGTTAAGAGATATGGTATCCCTTCTCTCCTAGTTAGCCACCCTAATTTTTCTTGGTTATTAAGAGATTTTTCTCTTCTTCTTTAGTTTAAGTGTGAAGGAAAGTCAAGCTCTTGAAGAAGTACAAGTAAAGGGAAATAAAAATCTCCACCAAGTAAGGTAAAGTTTTTGCCCATTTTTGTCCTCCTTATGTGAAAGTTTGGGTGGAGAATTCTGTGTATATTTTTTAAGAATTCATTGGACGGTGATCGAAAGTCGTAGGTTTAATATTTTCCTATTGTATTAAGGAAATGATGGAATGCTTCGGGGTTGTTTTATGTGTTTTCATTGATTGGGGAAGTAAGGTCTCCTTGTGGTTGGGGGACATGTAGTTGTGTTGAAATGAGGGAGAAGGGTGTGGCGATACACTATTTAATTAAGGCTTATATGTACATTCTGACCTACAAGTGTTTGGCTATTATTTTTGCATTGTGATTAACTGCTAATATTAGATTTATTATGTACTTATATTATAGATTAACTCCTTAAAGAAACGCTGAATCATGGTTGTCATATTTGTCGAAAGAAACAAGGTATGTAAGTTTAAAACCTCTTTCGTCACTAAGACACAAGCCCTTGTTACATGTCTCTCCTATATGAGATAATAAAATCTTAGATTACTCATATTAAGAGTGTTTATGTGTGGGATACACAATTTGTCCATATACTCCCCAAATTGTTTAGATTGCCTATCTGATCATATGCTTTAATTATTCTCATGTATCTTCCATTAGTATCACTTCTATTGTGTTACATTATCATGTCACCTCATACAACCTTACTTGTTCAATCATATCGTTTATATGGCTTCACTTGAAACGTGCACTTGTCTTCCTTTAAATCCAACCCAAATTGATTTGGTTAAGTTAGGTGTCTAAAATGAACTATATGTTAAGTAAGACTACGTGTTCAAGTGTTATATGACTAAATGGATCATTTTCTATGTATATCCCTTTGTGACCTCTACAAGCTCACGTGTTATATGACTAAATGGCTCATTTGCTACTATGATTGTGAAGTGTATAAGAAAAGAAGGTTTGTATGGCTTAAACACGTGTGGACATATACATTCCTTTGTGGCCTCGCTTGTTATCTGCCTTCATGATTCATTTGGTTAAATGTTTTACTCCAAACGAGACCCATTTGTTACTTGGCTATAAAAAGGAGAAGGGAGGCAAACATGTGCTAAAAATGATACCAGACCTACTAAGGGGAAGACGCGTATGTTCATATGTGGTCTTCAAATATATGGTCTCGTGCACCAAATCTAATCAGGATACCTTCCATGTGTTATTCCCGAGATGACATATCTGCCTTTATGATCGACCTTTCATATGTTATGCCTGACGGGGCAAACCATTATGTGTTATGGAATAGTTTTCATCCGCTAATAGCGCGCGTGGCTCACTCATTTGTTTTTGCACTTGCTCACTTAAAATTATAAAAGGCATAAGAATCTCAAGTGTAATAAAGAATAATCTTCCCAAATATATAATGAATAACTTAAGTACATTTGGTTAATGTATTAAGAATGGTAAGACATGGTTTATGATTTCATAAGAGGTTTTCAGTATTCATGTGCTTTCACTTGCTCATATTTATTATCTCATTCATTCGAACATCATTCTCTGTCATTTGTTGTTTTGTCTGTTTTATATACGAGTACATGTTGTATATGTACTTATGTCCCTACTACTAGGAGCATTGCATTTTTCAAAAATGCAAGGCTTAGACATACATGATAGCAGATATCCTCATTAGACATTCTCATCTATTCAGCTGAGTAGTTGGTGAGCGTCATTCTCCCTAGAGATAGGCTATGTCTAGTACTCTTTTGTAATACATATATATGATATATAGTATGGGTTTGTCAGCCCTGTCTCGATCATATTACAAATGTATAAGTTCAGATTCTAGTAGAGGCTTCATAGATATTATGGTGTATTCGTATGTATTTACTAGTCACTCTAAACATATGTTTTGTGGATCAGTTGACCATCTTATGCACATATAACTTTTCTTATTAGTTATGTCAGTGTATTATGTGTCTACTCATTTATAAATTATGTCATGTGATTTGATTCAGGTGTAGAGTGTATCAACAATATAAGATACTTATCTGCCTCACCCGAGCTTGGGGCATGACATGTAAGGTTATAACCTTTTCCTTCTGATATGACATGACTTTTTATATGCAAATTCCTCCTCTATGAGATTTTGAACATCTATGATCTATGGAATGTTATGAATCCTCAATATGATGAATTGTTCAAATCTATGTATCTCCCAATATATTTTCCCTCATAACATGAATATTATTCCTACCATGTTAAGGTATTGAAGCTCACAATGCCATGTAAATAGCCATATAAGTTCATGAAAAGAATAATTAGTCGTTGCATCCATTATTATTGAATTTCACTATACTTTCTTGATAAGATCTCTATGTCTTTCATATGACTATGTCTAATGCCTGAATGGTACTTTATACTTCACCAAAGATGTTTATGACTGAAAAATGCATAATATTCCCAAAATACCTAAAAGATATCAAATCTCAAAGAGTGGAAGTACTCACATGAATGATCACTTCTTGAAAAAAGATTAAGATAGTGAAATAATCGTGTCTAACACGAAGGCTCCGCCGTGGTAGATAACGACTTATAATGATATCATGACTGCGAAATTCCAGATGTGGTAGATGATATCCTAAGATAATGATATGAATGTGCCTAGCATGAAGGCCTCGAAATGCGACAGATAGTATCCCCAAATGATAAAGAAAGATAAGATATGATGATATTCCCAAAGGATTAAGAAACATATGTAAAAGAATAAGTTATGTATAATGAACCCAAAAAAGTACCTTCTGATCTTTACAATCATGTTTCTTTCTTCATATATCACTTTATGCTTGTTGTTTACCATATATTATATATATCTGTCTTATCAGACGAGTACTATTCCATAAATACTCATGCTCCTTTTGGCTAGGGGCGCTGCATTCACAATGCAGATGTAGATGCCTAGATTGGCAAATATTTGTCATTCTCAATCCATTTGCTATTGATGGACCCCTCTCTTAGGTTATAGAAGCAACATTTTGTATAAAGATCCTATTATGGCCATAGAGTTTTGGGTATATTGGGGTTCTGTTGTCATGCCCCGCCTTGGGAGGCGTGACTGGCACCTGGTGTCGTACTAGGACTTGGACTGCTGGACTAGCTGAGCCTGAGCACTTCTGGTGCCAGGCTGGCTCTAACTCTGGATTCAAGAAAATGACGGGCTATATAACGGCTGTAAATACAGCCTCCGGGCGACTAGGCCCACAGCCACCTGTAAGACAACAACAGCTAACCAGAACAATGGTAGTATAAAGGAGCCTATGCGGGCCGACAAGGCCACCATGCTGTCTAGTTACTTCTAAATCAAGAAAACAGGTGCTAAACCGCTATGTGACCGAAAAGGTCACCACTACCAACTGAATAAGGCCCCACATAGCCATTATAAACAAGCTAAAACATACACACGGCCTCACACGACCGGTATAGCTAACCACAGAGAATACACAATCTGCGAGCCTCTAAGAATACTGATAAGATGGTCGGGACAGGGCCCCGACCTACCCATACTGTACAACAAAAGAAAAGAAATAAACCTCTAGCTGTCTAGCTCCGGATGACAGGAGCTGATGACTCTATGTGCTGGATGGAATCATGAGGGATCGGCTCCTCGTCTATGAGTACCTGCAGGCAAGTAATGAAGCGCCCCCAAACGGGTGTCAGTACCACTGGTATCAAGTATGCAAAGCAAAATTGAACATAACTGAAGATAAACAGTAATACTGAATAGTTACTGAAGTGACAGAGGATAGATAAAACTGTTTGGGATAGCAGCATCTGTACTGAGCTTAACTGTACTGGAAGGAAGATAAGAACCATACCTGTCGATGCGGCGTCCTGCTAACTATTCATTTAATAAGTAACATGTATATATATATATAGCATACAAGAACCTATACCAGCCCTCATAGGCCGGAAGATGCCAATCAACATGCAATCTATATACCCCTACCCGGGTCAAACCATCCAAAAATAAATTCACTCCACTCACCTAGTAACTACGAGCACCCCACCGGCCCCCTGGGTATGCAGCTTGGGTTCTCTGGGCCCCTGACTGTAACTGTATCTGATTCCAGAGGACTCCTGTGACTGTAATCTGAAATCTGTAATTTGTGCCCTGGGCGCAAGTGCTCGACAGGGTATACTGTAATGCTGATCAGCCTGCTATGGGGAATGCTGCATCCCATCCTCGTCCTACTGCTGACGGCATGCCACTCCTTGGAGTGACGTACCCTCACCCTCTGGCGGACGAGTCGACACAGCTATTAACCCTGGGGCGGCAAGGAAGCTCTAAGGGTGCCCACATAAAACAATCAGGTCTCAACAAACAACAATAATCACATATAACATGTATAATAAATTTATTAATACTGTTCATGTTTTGATATTCTATTCTGATTCTCTGGCTGAATTAAACTGAATCTGATACTGAGTCTGAAATAATATCTCGCTGTCCAATACTAGTTTACTGACTTCTATTCTGAATATGGCATAATAATATTAAAAATACTTAATACTCGGCTTCTGGAACTTTCTTCTAGAATTTATTCTATTTTACTATACTAGGATTACTAACTTGCCGAAGAAACTGGCTTTACATACCTCAGTTGTCGGCTTCCTGGCTAACTAGCATAACTCGGTCAATATTCCGCTATTTCTTCCAACTGTATTCACATTCATAGTAATTAGAACTAAATTCATCAATATTCTGGAATAAAATACTACTTTGAATATATATATAGCCCAAACTTTGACTTATCGAAAAACAGTCGAAAACTCGCTATTTCTCGGAAGTCCAGAAGGGAGAAATGTTCATTTTAGGGCTAGGAGTATATTGAAACTAATTTGGAGCAATTCCATTTACCTTAGCTCGGTAGGACGACGATTCTCCCGCCGTATTTCACGAAACTAACTCCGCAGGAATGCTCCCGACAGCTTAATACTTCACTACCCAAGATTAATTCGAGTTTGGACTGCGTTTAATAGCGTAAACGGATGAAATTTTACTGAATCTTCTCGTTCCCTCTGTCTCTGTTCGTTTTTTGGAAATTTAAAGGGAGTAAATGATTAAAACCGAAGCGGGAGGCCCTTTTATACCTGGGCCTGAACAGGGCCTCCGTGACACGTTAGTCATTGCGGAGGCCCCCCCTCCGTGACACGCTGCCATCGCGGAGGGGTTCTGCCTGGCTCCCTCTTGCGACTCTCCGACTTGGCGCTTGTCCGGTCTTCCCCCGGGCCTTTTTCTAGCACGTATGGCATTCTAAAATTCTTAACCAACATGCGAATAGGCCATCTACATGTCAAGAATTTACGGGGTGTAACATCTGTCCTGGTATATCTTCAGTTGATAGGATCCTTTAGAGGCTTCATGGACCTACAAACATGTTTCATGCAGCATTATACGTTTTAACTTATTATTTAAATCTTTTTATACTCTCACAATTTTGGGACTCACATCTCCCCTTTGTATGAAACCAAGTCTCTTGTGAAATGTTGCATTATTTTCATATTTTTAATCTAAGATTATGTCATGATATCATATTCACGTAGAGTTGATCTATTCAGACAAATTAAGATATCGATGGCGATCTGTCCCATCATGATTTTCTGACATGTCACTGCCTGCAATTATTTCCATTAACTACTGCATCTCTATTTTTAGAGTGTGTTTCTATTAGGGTATATACCATTAATCATGCGTCAGATATGGTATATTTTAATAATTATCATGGTTAAAAGTCTAAGTGGGAGATTGTTGGGATATATACTATTTAACCATGGGTTATATACTAACCATGTGTTTAGATATATATATATATATATATATGTAGTATTTATTATGAAATAATTGTTTAATCAATTTTAATAAAAGTTTAAATAGATCATATATTAGTCGATGTGTCCTTTACTTATAAATTAGATGATTTAGTTTATAGAGTTTAGCTTATACACGGAAGATTAAATCGTCATTCTTATAAGTATAAAGTTTACATGTGTTCACAATCTAAGATGAAAATTGGACAAATTCATCGGTATGATTGTAGCATAAGATTAAATATAATTTATCTTGATTATGGGAATGGTATAATTCCAACTTCTTGTGCTAGTACATTTTATATGTATTGCCGGACCAAGTAGAGATAAGTATTTTATCTGACTTAATAAAATAAATTCTCTAGATCATTAAATGTACTTATACTCTTAATTTTGATATAATTATTATGATCAATGTAATTTGTTTGTTGTTTTGATTTATCAAAGGGTGAAACTCGATCTGTCATGAGTTAAAATATTTCCGATAGGTTGGATGATGACAAATGACATTTGTAAAATAATAATTAGTTGATGGAATCCATGTCTCAACCTTGAGATTGATGATACCCCTTTACAAATTACTTATAAGTTTTCATGTGAAAACCCTGCAAGTGGATTTAGTATCTGTCACATGAAATCAGTTAAGCGTTTGAATAAAGGATTAAATTAATCAATGAATTAAATAGTCAAAAATTTAATTTGATTGATTGGTATCTGTAATCTTAACATGGGGAGTTAAATAAGATTTAATGAATGATTTTAAAATTATACCGAGGAGTTAAATTACGCATTCTTCATGGAATAATCTTTAATTTATTATGATTGGTTAATTCATTCATTTTGCGAGTTAATACCAATTGGAAGCCTCACTAATTAAATATGTGGTCCCTACTATGACTGATTAATTAATGAACTTGGAAAGGAATAAATTATTTTTCTAGAAGTAGTAAAATCCTACAAGATTTTGGTAAAAATAAACTGGTCTTCTGGAAAGTTCTACTATTACTTGGAGAGAAAGATTCTTATACGTTTTATAAGTAGGGTTTTATACCCTAAAACGTGGTTATAAATAGGATTCTCTTCCTCCATGAAATATGATGGAGAACTTTTTACCTTTCTGAGAAGTAGTACCTGCCCACATGAGTATTTCCTACTCAGAGATTGTTGAGGCTATTGCAGAAGATCGCAGACCTGAAGAACGCATTGGACTATTTGTGCAATAGCTTCAAGAGGATTGATTCGCGGTCACGCTTTAAGAGATAAGTATCGATTTTATGTTTGATTAAAATCTGTATTTATGTGTTGTCTATATTACATGCAAGTATGATCCTGATTGTTTACTTTCACTGCGTATGTATGTATTCCAACGGTTTCATCAAAGAAGGGTTTTTGTAACAGTAACACCATTTAAAGTAAGACCTTTTAAAAATTATTTTGTGGATATATTATTTAATTATTATTTTATTTGAATTATGTAAATTTTACAATAATAAAAATTAAAAAATAAATAATTTTGATTATTTAATATTTAAATTTAAATATAATTATTTTTGTAATCAAATATGTATCTAAATTTAAAGATTTTAATCGAAAAGAACATAGAGAGTAACAAACTTCAATGAGCCCCCCCCCCCCCCCCCCCCCCCGCTCAAAAAAAAAAAAATTAGTCGGACAAGCGGCTAATGTGCATGTGCGCCTCGCGTACAATGAAACATAAACCCTAATCAGACAAGTGCTTCGACAACTTTCCGTCCAATAGAGCTGTTTGGTTGTATTTGGCAAATTCTCCCTAGCATCTGATGAGCTGGGCAATTTCTCTAGTTCTGCTTTTTTTCAAAAAAAAAAAACTATGTTATTTAAAAATCAGTAATTATATAAATTGAGATTGTATTTAAAATTTAAAAAGCACTAAAAAATCTTGTTTTATTTTTCATTTTCACTATTTTTATAGAAAAAATTATCTGAAATATTTTATTTTTATAAAAATAAACTCATTCAATTTATATTTCATGGTTAAATTATATTTCATATTTTCATTTTTAGGAAAAATGCATTTCAAACAATCAAATACTATTTACAAAATATATATCCAAACACAACTTCATATTCAACTCTAATTTTTTTTAAAAAAATTAAATAATTTGTTATAATATGGAATCTAATAATATCTATTTTGTGAAAAAAAAAATATTATTTACAAGTTTTCCCTCCCTTTGGTTTGAATATAAGTAAGAATAAAAAGTAAAAGGGGATAATTATGGGTATTGATTGAATTGAAATATTGTGATTCAAAAGCGTAGGAAGAAAAAGAAAAGGATTTTCCTCAATTTGTACCTCAGAAGTCAAAAATTTTTCATGTGATGCACATAAGCCAAAGAAGATATTTCATTACTATTATACAAAAAGTTTGTACCGAAGAAAGTTAGATCATGTTCTGGACGGTTTGGGATAAAGTTTTCTCTCCAATACTCTGCTTTCTATTTCTTTCTTTTCTCTAGTTTTTTCCTCCTTTCTACTTCCTAAGGTCAAGCACAAACTACAAGCTAAATGATATTTATTTGCATCAAATCATGTAAATTTCAACTCTAAAAAATATTAGTACCCATGAAACATATTAAGGTGAGTAAAGCTTTTGATCATAAATTTTAATATTTTTTTTTAATTTAAATTTTATAAAATTATAGTTGAAATATTTTTACAAAATAATATTTATATTTAAATATAATTTTAAAAGTGAAAAGTCTACTTTATAAATTATCTTTGACGTTTGATATATAAAATTAAAAATTTCCATCATCAAACATTAACATTTAAGATAAATTATTGTAAAAGCAAGTAAATAATTTTTATGAACAAACAAATGTTAAGAATAACACAACATGTACTCGTAATTAACTCTGAAAAAGGCGAAGAAAACAAGTGCGACAAGGCAGGGATATATGTGCATGTGCGCCTCGTGTACAATGATGAGAGACATAAACCTAAATTAGACAGAGCCAAAATGGTTCAACAGGTGTAAAGTAGCACAATCGAATGAGCAAGTGCTTTGACAACTTTCCGTCCAATAGAGATGTGTCGTTGGATTTGACAACAATTCTTTTTTTCCCCACAACATAATCATCCCATTAGAAATAAGTTTGATCTCTAAAGGGCACTTTCGTTATATATGTGCAATATAATATTATTGACACATGAATGGATGATCTCATTTTCTTTCTTTATTCGCACAAAAGTTTGTGTTGCTTATAAAGCTAAAAAGTCCTGTAAACCGGTAGCTCTCCTCCATTATTGTCCTTCCTCTTTATAAAGAATGAGGAGGCCACCTTCTTACCCAGTTCGTCTTAATCAACTATGGACTTGTCTTCTTATTACTTTTGCCATTCCCAAATCTCACTCAAGGTAATGCTCTTTAAATCTTTATATGTTTTTTACTTGACAAAAAGCTCGACAGTCTTGATTGGCCTTGTTTTTATTTTTGTTGCTCAAAGTGTGTCTAATTCAGGATCTTTTTTCTTGGTGGGAATCGGCACTTAGTTGAGTTATAGTTTTACTGTGAGAGACATCAGTTACTAGTTCTGTTCTTCACAAAACTGAAATTATTGCTTTTGGTTAAAATTTGGGGTACGGTGGGTATAATGAATGTTAACGTGTTAATTATAGTTTGTAATTGGGCAGTAGGTTAGTGTTAAAACTTTGAAGGCGACCTGAATTTGATCAGCAAGAATTAAGCACTTTTGCAGATGGCCAGTGAGGAGCAGTTAAAATACAATTTAAAGCATGTTTGGCTTAGCTGATTTTTAAAGCAGTTGATAAGCAAAAACTAATTTTAGGTGTTGGAACTGATTTTATTTGGATAGAACCGCTGGTCGTAAGATGTCGGTGTTTTTGATCAAAAAGTGTTAAATTAACTGAAAATGTCATTCTTATGAGATATACAACTTTAGAACTATCTTTACATGAATGATAGCAATGGAATGGAGACAATTAGGACTTCTTTTTATTTTCGGATGCCATTTTAGAAATTAAAAAATAATATTAGGAATAAAATGGGGCAAAATGCCAGTCAAATCAAAAGTGCTTATTAGGTGAAAAACCCATAAGTTTGGGTGACCAACTAATGGCTTTTGGCTGGTTTTGTGTAAGAAGCCCTTAACTAATAAGTGTAATTGATATTTATCAAACAAAGAGTGCTTATAAGTTGTTTGACCGGCTTATAAGCTTATCCGAACGCCCTCTTCATCCTTTAGGCGGATAATTTTAACCCGTGATTAAGTTACCACTACGGACATGTAAATGGCCTCTTTTCAAAATACAAGGGGAAGTGTGTGCATATATATGTCCACTCTTCCCTCCGCTTGCACTAGAAGAGGTATATTCTATGCACGGGGTAAGCTCTTAGGTTGATATTTGTTAGAGTGGTTAGAATCCTACGTTGGTTGAGAAACGGACTGGTGGTTTGCTTATATGGACTTGGGTAATCTTCCCCTCATGAGCTGGCTTTTGGGGTTGAGTTAGGCCAGGTGTCATATTTTTACAATATTATTGAGCAACAAGCAACCAGAAACTGGAGTTTACGCGAACTTCTTTGCTGGAAGAGATGTTGCATGCAAAGGGCACAAAGCTAGGTCTCTACTCCTTCATGAGGAAGGACACTTTATCATCGAGACCAATGTGACACGCGTAATGGTGTGAAATCCAACATCTTCATCTTCGATCTCTGTTGCAACGCATTTTCAGCGCTAAGACTTCCTCTCCACATCTTTCTATTTATTTAAGTCATTAATCTTAAATCTATTAGCATGGAGTCCGCATTCACTATTAAGCCACATAGATGTGGAGATATTTGAAGATTGAGGCATGCTAGTCTCTGAAGGCCTGGCATATTGAAGGTCTATTAGATCAATGTGAGGTGACCTAGCACACCTTTCAGATTAGGACTACAAAGAAATAAGGTCTTGCAATGCATTGAACACTAAAAAGTTGGAGGCTACAATGAATCAACTGCTTTTCGGGTAGTCATTTTTGTTTATCAATCTAGAATTTCATTTCCTGAAATTAACCATTACTTGTTGCAGATGAACTGCTGGGCACCAGCCTTGGTGTCAAAAGTCCCGCTGAATACCCAGAGAAACCAGACTGCCTCTCTTGCTCTTAGAGAAATGAAGTCTGACCTTTTAAGTCAACATATTGGTGGATTTGGAACCAAGCTTAGCAGTGGAGGGAGTTCTCTGGGAGGATCAAGAGTCATTATTCAACTAAATCTTCAAAGAAGAAGCTCTAGGGTGTCTGCTTGCTGTAATTTTCTACTTGCTTAATCAAGTTATTGCTGCCGTTGGGATTTATTGTCTCATCCATTGTCCTTTTCTTGTTTATTTGGAGAATAGAATTGTTTAAAAAGCTAATATTTTGTCGCTAATTTGAATGAATCAGAAAGTACAGAAGTTCCAATGGTGTTAGAGTAAGATATGCTATAGGTGCTTTAAGAGTAATCTTCTTCATGCAGCTGTTAATCTTCCTTGACCCTTTTGCACAGTTTAGCTTCTGATTTTTGCAGACTTTAATGCCAGCTACTAACATTGGTCAACTGTGACACTTGCAAGCTTTCAGTTAAGTTTCTATATTATTTTGCAGGGTTGCCAAGTTCAGAAGTTGCGTCTACTGCTTTTACAGTAGGAACAGCAGCAGTTCTTCCGTTTTATACCATCATGGTTGTGGCTCCTAAAGCTGAACTTGTAAGATCTCTAAAGTACTTTCAATCTGAATTCCTTAAGCGATTCCTTTTCCAGTGTACTGGAGATCAAACTTGGCACTCAAATTATGAATTCAAAAGGCCTCAAATTAAACATTTACCAGCTTCAGACAAAGTAGAACTGTTGGGGCACAACTTCAGTCCTTACCTTATGTATATGATTTCCATTCTATGCTTTGGTTTGTTATTTAATTATAACATGGTGATTTTGGTAAAGGATGCAAGTCATTGCTTTATTTCACAGAGAAGTTGTAACTGAACATAATTTCAAATGCAGACCAGAAAAGCTATGAAAAGCAGCATACCCTATATTGTGCTTGGACTTCTGTACGCATATCTGTTATACCTCTCTTGGACACCAGATACAATTCAGCTGATGTTTGCTAGTAAATACTGGCTTCCAGAGGTCGGTGCTCAATTACATAATAATTTGTAAAAATTGCATGGTTGGGATCTTAACACTTCCTTCCATTCAGCTGCCTGGTATAGCTAAGATGTTCTCCAACGAGGTGACATTAGCTTCTGCATGGATTCATCTGTTGGCCATTGATCTTTTTGCTGCAAGGTCAATCTCTAGGCGTCTATCTTTGATGGGCTATGCCCCTTTGCTTTATTTTTGGGACAATATGAGGAGGATGCTACTGTTAGACATCTAACCAGAGTATTTCACTTGAAACAGGCAGGTTTATCAGGACGGATTGCAGAATGATATCGAAACCCGCCATTCTGTGTCTCTGTGCTTGCTGTTTTGCCCTGTTGGAATTCTTACTCACTTCATCACCAAAGCTCTAACTAGTAGCCATGAAAAAAGACAGCGTAGGACTCATTAACAGATGTTTTAGTCCTGTTTATGTCTATTCGTATATGATCAGCCAGCGTGTGACTATCAGCAAAGTGTAAAGGTTTTCCTTCAATGAAAACATAACCTGTTTCTGTAACTTGTTTTTAAGATGGATGAATGTACAAGATTTCTTCCTTTAGTTCCACTCCAAACTTCTGATTTACTGCATCCTTAACTAAGCCTATAAGCTCAAGCATGTCTTGAGAAGTTGCAGAACCACAATTTATGAAAAAGTTGGCATGCTTGTTTGAGACTGTGGCTCCACCAACTCTCAACCCTTTCAACCCACTTTTCTCTATCAATTCTGCAGCAGAAACATCCATAGAAGGTGGATTCCGGAAAACTGAACCAGCGCTTCTCTGCCCCAAAGGTTGTGTCCTCCATCTTCTGCAAAGAAACCATCTTTAATGTGATTTTAAGGACTGAAAGTGGCATGATTCCAAATAAGAACATCACATTATAAAAAATTACCTAGCCAGGTATTCTTGCTGCCTTTCTCGTGCAGTTTTGGAGAACTTTAGCCGGAATGTAACTGCAGTAATGGATGCCAAGTCTTTCATTTCTTGAAATGGTGATAATCTATAGCCAAAGTTTAGCTCTCTTCTTTTCAGCATCCTAGATTCGCCTTCATTTGTGATGATCTCTATGCTATCAATAACAGCTGATGTGTCCTTTTATAATCAATGTCAAAGAAAAGAAAAAAAAATGGCTGCACTCTCAGGATCATATATTGACATAGAGTTGCACAAAATCGCCTCAATCCCAAACCATTTCATTCCGATACTAATAATTTATCTGTAGAGATACTTTGAAACTAAAGAAACTTGAACATTTCACATCTATTGTAAGGTTTTTTTAATGCTCATTTACCTGCCCATTTGCTCCGGCATTCATGTAAGCAGCTCCACCAACAGTCCCAGGAACACCAGCAGCAAATTCAAGCCCTGAAAGACCTTCATTTGCAGACCCAACTCCCAAACGATTAAATGGGTACCCACTCCCAACCCGGTATACTTCAGGTTCTATCTTCTCCAAGAACTCGATCCGATTGAGAATGACGCAACCATCAAAACCCATGTCATCGAACAGACAATTCGACCCTTTACCCAAGATCATAAATCTCATGGATTGCTCATTACAATACCTGGGCAGATCATAAACTACGTGTCATGATTCAATCTCAAACTAGTGGGATCTACTATACTGCATGGGTCATTTATTAGACAAAAACTAAACTACGAGTAAGTGGGTGAAATGTAATGGGAGTTTGGGCTGAAGAACTCAGCATTTAACAAGAGAAGAAAGAAATGGAACCTGACAGCCGAAACAAGCTGGGTTTGGCTAAAGACTTGAACAAAGTAATTACAAGGGCCTCCAATGCCCCATGTGCTGAGATCGCTGAGTAGCTTCTTCCTGCGAATAAACAGTAACCCGGTCGAGTTCTGAGCTGGTTCTTGCTTGTTGTTGAAGCTGCAGTTGCTGTTGCTCCGAACATCACAAGAATGTAACTTTCTTGGTGGTTTTGGAGGGAGTTGATACTTTGCCATATGCGACGCCATTGGAGGGGGCAGATATTTGATCTGGGGCTTTGATGGATCCTTCCGATGGGCAATGGCAGATTAAAGAGAAGAGTTTAAAGATTGGCAATTTAAAGATTTTCAGATTCACGGAAATTTCTGATGGGCGGCGCATTTGGACAACACCTCTGCACTTCTCTATGGTAAAGTCTAACAGAAACAAGAAAATCTCGCGCGCGCGTGGGTGTTTTTTTTTTTTTTTTTCTGCTCATTATTGCAGGTCCCTTAAAGTTTCTCCTGTGAGGCTGTGACAATTAAGCATTGACGACTCTTTTCTTTGTTTAAATCATAGTCAAATGTTAAACCAATTTAGATCAATTTTCCTATACAAGCTTCTGCTCTAGTTTAGCTATCAAATCTAGGATGGCTTCTCAAGAATTGAGTCAAACATGTAGTTTTCAGGATTATCAAATTTATTTTACTAGTTAATTAGTGTAATTACACGTATATAAATATGAATTACACCGAAGAATCATAGTCTATTAACTGCACCTCGTTACACTTATTTCAACACTTTCCGGAGAAAAATCTTTATGAAAACTTTGCAAGAATTGAAGAGGGAAGAATTAAAAAGAAGTTTTTTTTGGCTGTTGTTTCTTTGTCATTCACGTAGAAAACATAAAAAAATTTCCCTTTTATTTGAAGAACGCAAGATATTAGTTATGCTAACTATCGTGTCCTTTCATAATTTAATTCAAATTTTATATATATATATATATATATATATATATATATATATTTGTCATTTATTATTTATATGAATCCGACTCACATGAGTGACCCGAATCTAGTTCCTTCCCTTCCTAATTCCTAAAGTCTAAGAACCAATATAGTAGAAGCAATATTCCCCTTCTCAGTTCTCGCTGCCAGCTAATCCGTCTTATTGCAATGTAAGAATTGACATTTTTACCTAAGTACTTCTGGATCCAGTCCGTAACTATTTTTAGCCAAAATACTTGGCACAAATTCTAGAGAGGTAAAAATAGGTTTTGATACATAGAACTAATCTTTAGGTTTCTTACCCGATCTCTCCTGTCCGAGCTTGAGATATCGATAATGCATACACTGAGACAACAAAATAGCTGTGCGAATCACCTCGCGAAAATGGAAAGAATGCTGCAAGAAAACCTAGTAATATATCAATTGCTTCTGGCAGACATGCCTCATGTATTTAATAAATATACTCGAATAATTTGGGTCAATTAATTTTGTAGTCCTTTACAAATTTATTTTTATAAGCATAATACTTTGACCCAAACTTTTTATTCACTATATATTTAAATTATTTTTTACCGTAGTTAAAAGGGTCGGGGCAAATATATTCCTTAACTTTGTGATTTAGAGTTGATATATCCCTCGTTAAAAAAGTGATCTATACATATCCTCGTCATTTAACAAATAGTGAATATATATCCTTTTTGTTAACAGACTGAATTAGAAAAAAATTACAACTGATTTTCTAATTTAAAAAATGTCATATGTCTTTAAAAAATTATCTCACCTATTTTCTTTACCGCTTCAGACCCCACCTGACTAAAAAAAAATTCAATCCCTCTTTTATTTAGACCCGATCCAAACTCATTTTATAACTGAGCAGAAAAAGGGATTGAGTTTTTTTCATTTGGATTGAATTTAGAAGGGTCAAGAAAATGGGTGATTAATTTTTTAAACCACGTGGCATTTTTAGAACTGAAAAGTCAGTTTTATGATTTTTTTTTTTTATTCAGTAAATCTAGAATTTTTAACAAAAAAGTAATTATACATCATTTGTTAGATGATAAGAACATATATGCACTCTTTTTTTAAACGAACGATAAATTCGTTCCAAATCACAAAATTAAAAAATATATTTACCTCTTTTCAGTGAAAAAATATTAATTAAAAATATCAAAATTTTTCAATAAGTTATACTACTTATATCAGCTAGAAGTTAAAAAAAGATTGTGACTACATTGACAAGGAAGGGTGCTAAATCATTTGTAAATGAGTTTTAATCGATAATCGCTAATTGATTCCGAACCAACCAATATAATACTGGTTCTATTAACGATTTAATATATTTAAAAATAAATAACTTATAATTTGAATTGGTAAATATAAAAATATCTCCTAGATTTTTTGATAATTCATTTATTATCGCGTGTTATTTTTTAGCAGTTGAGATATTCACTACAAATTTATCGGCAATTTTCTTTTCTTCTTTTGTTTAATACACCATGCTTAGGCATAAAATAAATATATAATTGAAATCCAAAATAGACATATAATTGCCTACACGCAACGTGGAGTATCTGCAATTAAAAAGAATGCCTGAAACTTTTAGGAAATTTTAGTTAATGCTATCTCTACCGGGAATAGAAATGTTAATTTATAACTTGTTTGATTAAGATTTTTAAATATGTTTATTTTGAAAAATATTTTTTTTTAAAAGTGTTTTTTGTGATAATCAGGTTGTGTTTGACTAATAAATTTAAAAATCACTTTTGAGTAATAATTAGTGTTTGATCAATCTTTTGAAAAGTGTTTCTCGCAAAAGTGCTTTTGGAGAGAAACTACTCTTTTTAGCTTCTGAAAAACAGCTTATGCTACTCTCTAAAAACACTTATTTTCTCTCAAAAGTTTGGCCAAACACTTCATTTTTTAAAAATAAACATTTTTGGCCTCCCAAAAACTTGGCCAAACGGGCTATTAATTCTCTCTGTACGGGGTTTAGGCTTATGCAATATATTATAAATAAGTTACTATGCCTACAGCCTACGTCTTAAATGCAATTTCATTTCAATCTCCTTCTGGTATCCAATACCTCAACACAATGGCACTGATCTTCGTCCTGTTTACCAATTGGCAGATTAGCTATTATTTTTTCGAAAATATTTCTAAAGTTTCTGTTGTTTAATCACCACCCCAACAGAACGATGCCCTTGCCTATATCAACTCAGGCTTAGCCGGATTTGGGGATGTTGCCTATATCGACCGTCACTCCGATTGCATCGTGATAAAGGAGTGCCGATCTCTCCTGTCCGAGCTTGAGATATCAATAATGCATACTCTGAGACAAGGAAATAACTGTGCGGATCACCTCGCGAAAATGTGAAGAATGCAGCAAGAAAACCTAGTAATATATCAGTTGCTTCCAGTGGATATGGCTCATGTAGTATATCCTAGGTACCCCAAATATGTACGTTAGTGTAGTATAGCACAAAAAATAGTATGAAGTTATAAATGTTTTTAATTTTTTAAATAAATATATTGATTTTGAAATTTTTATTTTTGTTAATTATTACTGTCCGAAGATGATGTTATGATATTCATATCATTAATGAAGTCCCTTAATTATAAGTAGTCTATCACCGCTAAACATAGGAAGTGATC
Organism: Datura wrightii; assembly: GCA_035772735.1. Lineage (NCBI taxonomy): Eukaryota > Viridiplantae > Streptophyta > Magnoliopsida > Solanales > Solanaceae > Datura > Datura wrightii. The sequence goes on from JASDFA010000008.1 coordinate 100,394,784, forward strand.
ATTTTGGTAACATCTTTATTTTGTTATTTTCCTTCTATCTAGCCTTTTAATACTCCATATGATTGGAATACAAAATTATGCGAAGAAAGTGCGCGGAAACTTGAAAATACTTTTGTGGCCACTTATGAATGACTAAATTTGAAAACTGTTTTCTGTTAGAATTTGGAAATCGGGCTTGGTATATTGAAGTTGAGGTAATTAACTAGAGTTACTTCAAGTACTCGATCACCTTTGTACTTCAAATCTGCAAATAATGTAAAGAAAAAAAAAAGGGAAATTAACTTAAATAGACGCTTGCTCTAAAATATTATTTTAGTTAAATAGATGCTCGCTAATATTACACATTGGTGTATTTTAGTTGAAACACCTTGAGGACAGTGGCCTAGCCACATGAAAATCCAGGGTGGCCAGCCTAACACCATTCATCAAAAAATTATACTATGTATATAGAAAATTATGTTAAATATATCGATCAAATTTTTCTTCATATATATTTATTAAATGTTGAATACCCTCAACGGAATTTCTGGCTTCGCCACTACTTGAGGGTGGTGGGAGGCGAGATCGAGAGGTTAAAGAGAAGAGGCACAGACGCCCCATTGAAGAAGGTGTGAGAGACTAGCACTGGAACACCCAAGGAGAATGGAGGTAGGCAAACAAATATTAGGGAGAGGTGATCAGACTTGAGATAACAAGTCTTCAGCTTTTGTGAAAAAATAGATTAGTATTCATGATTCCAGCTCGATATAGTCGTTTCCTGCAGCAAAGTCGCAAAACATTAATTTCATAGTACAGAACAATTTCAATGATTCTTGGGAAATGATTTCCTCTCAGAATGACTCTTGAAATTAATAGGTAAACCAAGCTAAGAATGAAAGTTGTTGAGTTTGTCAGCAATCTTTCAAGAAGCAACAACAATAATAACATAAACAAACAAATATTAACTGTTGAGTAAGCTACCAAGTTATTATTGAAACAAATTTGCAGCAATGTAATCATATGAACTTCAGGAGGGACAATAACAGTGTGGCTTTGAGAAATGTTTAGGGAGCATACTCCTCAGCTTAATGATTTGACAGGTCTCCATGCGCTTCCAACCAAGATTATTCCCCCCTTGATATTAACACGATTCACGTCTTCTTGAGAAAGTGTAAAAATAAAATTCAGGTGTTGATGTCATTGAGCGCAAAACGCGCTAGCCTAATCAACCAAATAATAAGAAAACTTGAGAACCTTCAGAAGAAACAGAGAATACTTAGCTTAACATGAAGAGGAACAGAACAAATCACTTCTTCGGGAGAGAATTGAGATAGTGAATATATTTATACATACATACATGGATTCATATAGAAAAAGACTGGTAAACTGAATCTGCTTGTTGCTGCATTAATCCTCATTCTCATATTTTGTATGAGAATGAGTTAAAAGCTTGGTTAATTCATCTCTTATCTTCTTTAGCTGCACCACAACCTCTCTCATGTTTATCCTTTCCTCTGGTAACTCTTTCAAACATTGGAATGCCACATTTATGATCCAAATCAGCAATTGTTTGATTTGGCTTCGGTTTTCCTCACTTTTATCTCTTGTAAAGTCAATGTCACTAACAAGGTCAGCGTCCAGAATTTCCAGTACAGCATCAGGAAAGGAGAGAGATACCCATTTATGCAAGCTCAAATCTCCTCTAAACATGTCATCGGTAGGCTTTTTTCTTGTGAATGTCTCAAGCAACAAAATCCCAAAGCTATAAACATCACTGCTGGTGGAAATTTGTCCATCCAAACCATATTCTGTTGCAATAAACTCCCAGTTAAGAACTTGATAGATATATGCCAGGAAAAAATGATAAGAAATTATTTAGCCATGATTCTTACAACAATAGCTTGAGTTTTTTGGGACTCAAAATGTGTAGTTACCCATGTTATAGTACAAAATGTTGCACTGCCACAGTCATAAAAGTGGTAAGTTTCTTGACTATGTGAATTTCCCATGAGAAATCAATTGTTACAGAGGGGACGCAAATCAAAGTTATGGTAGACATAAAGAAAAAGTAACCAGCATAGGACACCTTCAGTTCAAGACATTATCATACCTGGAGCAATATAACCAATAGTTCCCAGAGTCTTGGTTTGAGCAATGTTTCCTTCTTGTGCCAACATTTTTGCAATTCCAAAATCTGCTACATGAGCAGTCAGATCCTGATCAAGAAGCACGTTAGCCGGCTTTAGATCACAGTGCACAATTGGCACTGTATAATCATGATGAAGATACTCCATGGCCAGTGCTATGTCGATCATTATATTCAGTCTTTCAACCAGTCCCAAACAATTTTCATCGGAGTATAATCTTTTGTCCAAGCTTCCATTAGGCATGTACTCCAGCACCATCGCTGTGAAATCCACATTTGAGCAAGTTGACACTATCTTGACCAAGTTCCTGTGTCTTACATTGCTCAAAATTTCACATTCTGAATCAAAGTTTCTTAAAACCCCTTGCCATTGCATATTGAAAACTTTGATTGCAAGGACAGTACTGCCAGAAAATGTACCTTTGTAGACTGTACCGGAACTTCCACTTCCTACTAGGTTAGACTCACTGAAATTTTCTGTAGCTTGGAGAAGCTCATAATAAGTGATTTTTTGATGTCCCATTCTAGGGAAGGAATCTGATCCATTGTTTCCAATCACGTGCTTTTTCCTTGACCAAAGCATCCTTGTGAAAAACAACACCACCAATATCAGAAATGTTGCAACAACAGGCACTATTGTTTTAAGGATAAGGGACTTTTTTCTTGTTCTGGTGCTGCCTTGAGCTGGACATAAGGGAATATGTAAGTCAGGTCGTCCACAAAGTTCTGGATTTCCCAAAAAGAACTGGTTACTAAGATTTGCAAATACCCCTTTATTTGGAACTTCTCCTTGCAAGTTGTTGAAAGAAACATTAATATACTTGAGGTCTCGCAATAGCTCGAGAGATTTGGGAATGATACCAGATAGAGAATTAGTAGACAAATCTAAATACTCAAGAACTATTAGGTTGCTAAGTGTGTCTGGTATGGGACCTTGGAATGCATTTCTTGACATATCAAGTGTAAATAGATTTTGAAGCGACCCTATGGAATTGGGTATTTCACCAAAAAACTTATTAAAAGAGAGGTCCATGATGTTCACTGCTTTCAGGTTTCCCACCTCAGATGGTAAGAAACCATGCAGCAGGTTTCTGGATAAGTTCAGAGCGTCAAGCTTTATTAGTCTCCAGAAACTTGAAGGTAACTTTGAGTTGAAACTGTTGGCAGCAATTGACATTTCTCTTAATTCAGTCAGATTTCCTATACATGAGGGTACTGCTCCCGACAGTCTGTTTTCTCCCAAGTGCAATAGACCTAATCTTCCTATGCTGCACAGTTCAGCTGGAAAAGGCCCTTGTAATTTATTTCCAGTAAGATAAAGCCTTTCCAGGTTTTGCAGGCCAACAAACGAGGGGGGTACATTGCCGACAAGATTATTACTTGCTAATCCCAGGAAAATTAAGCTACTTAAGTTTCCAATGTTTGTTGGCATGCTGCCTCCAATACCACAGTCTGCTGCAGCAAGGACCCTGATATTGCTTGATAAATTTCCCAGTGATTCTGGGAATATTCCATTCAAAGGATTCGATTGAAGAATCAGGTATACCAGATTCCTGCTAGTTACCAATGAATTCAAGAAATCAAGTTTTGTGGCTCCAGGCTTGTTTGCCAATAGATTGTTTTGCAGATTTAGAGTTATAAGGTCCACCAGTTTACCTAACATCATGGGAATCGGTCCAGTAAAACTATTGTTTGCAACCTCAAGGTTTTGAAGCTTTGAAGCATTGCATATTGCAGAGGGTAGATCTCCACTGAATTGGTTGTGTGAAAGGAAAATTTCCTGCAAGTTGGGTAGCCAAGTACCAAGATCATGAGGGAGATGTCCATTTAAGTAATTGTGCCTGACTTTGAGGATTTCAAGCGACGAAATATTGAATAAGCTGGATGGAATGGCACCAGAAATTCGATTATATTCAAATTCAAACCAGATCAGTTCATGCAACTTACCAAACTCACTTGGAATGTTTCCTTGCAGATCATTTTCGGTGAGATAGAGATAGGTAAGCTTTGATGAATTAGACAGAGAAACAGGGATTTTCCCAGTGATCCTGTTGCTGTCCAGAAAAAGATGTTCAAGGATAGGAAGATAATTACCCAAATCACTTGGAAGTTCTCCTGAGAAAGCATTTATGGAGAGATCTACAATTTGCAATCTTGAAATATTGAAGATTGAAGCAGGTATCGATCCAGTCAAGTTATTGCCACGAAAAGAAAGGAGCCTCAAATTGGAAAGATTGCCAATTTCATCAGGTATTTCCCCATCCAAATCATTTTCATGCAGATAAAAATACTCCAGCTTTGATAAGTTCCCTAATAAAGATGGAATCTTGCCTGTTAGATTATTGTCGTTGAGACGCAAGAATCTGAGTTGGCTTAAAAGGCCAAGTTCTTGGGGTATGCTTCCTTTGATCATGTTATCTGATAAATAAAGTTCTTGCAGTAAACGACAGCGGCTTATGTTTGGAGGAATGGTTCCATCAACAGAATTCCCAGTCACATTAAGAAGTCTCAGTTGTTGCAAGAAGCCCAATTCACTTGGCAAATTGCCATTCAAGTCATTGCTACTAAGATCAAGAACAGCAAGTTGAGTCAAGTTGGCAATTTCTGAAGCAATTCTGCCTTGAATGGTCAAATTAGGAAGTTGCAAAGCTACAACCCTTTGGCGCAAGCATGAAACTCCATACCAGCTGCAGAAGTGTGCGTCTGAGCTCCAGTTTGTGGACAAAATGTTGTGAGGTTCCAATCGAAGGCTCGATTTAAATGCCAGCAAAGAAGCATAGTCACTGATGAAGTTGGTATGTTTAGCTAAACAAGGTGGATAAAAGAAGACCAGAAATGCAAGAAACTCAATCAGAATGTTCATGATTACTGATTTGGGATTCTTAAAAAGGGTTCAATAGTTGAAACTGTGCTGATCAAACTCCAGAACAGACTAGGCTGGTGGTGGTTGAAAGAATTCCATTCCTTTCACTTGTCTTAAAATGGAAGCATATAATTTCATTGGAGCTACTCAGACCACAAAAGTCGGTTCATGAAATTAGAATTATTCAAAACTTTCCTACACGAGCGCACAGAACTAGAAAAATAAACGTTGAACCTAACTCGATGCTAAAGACTAAATTACAAGGTAGGGATTGTTGAAAACTATTTAAAGATTATATTTTCCTTGCAACCCCAGCTATAAGAATTTTCTGGTTATTTCTTTAAACTAAGCTTTAATAGTGCTTATATGCCGTGTCCACTATTACGTTTTAGTGGGAAGGCATATTGAATGTTGTATATCGTCTTCACCAACAAATTGAAAAAGTTAGAAACAAGGGAAGATTAAATTAGTAAAGTTTATGGCTGGCTATATCATAGAAAAAGACACTCAAGGCTAACAAGATAATTAATTCTCCAAATCTCTCTACAAGTTTGAGGCCCCTCAATGGCTTCTAATTCTACTAAGAATCAACATTAATTTAATTGGATGGTCAGAAATATTTCTTCAATCAATCTTTCTATTACATTCTAGATTTCGATACTTTTTTATTTTGACTTTATCTCTCTACCAAATCAAGATTGCAAATGAACACTGGGAACTCATTCATTTTGCTCCTATCTAATTGTAGTGATCTTAGGTTGTTTCACACAAGTGAACTTCACACCATTACATGATAAAAAATGTGTTTAAGCTAATTGCATGTCATTCCAAGATTTCTCAAGTGTTGAGATGCAAAAAATTTACTATGTATTATGGTCAGTTTAGTTAGGTTGGAAAGACTCATTTCAACAAGGGAAAAGGAAGGTTAAAAAATGTCCTTAAATTATATAAAATTGAATAAAAATATTGTTCTTTAATAGTTTGATTCAAAAATATATCTGTCGTCGATGTTTTGATTCAAAAATTTCATTAATAGTTTAGTTTTAAAATGTCCTTTTTTCAGTAAACATATTTTTTTTTCTTTGCAAACACATTTTTGTTAATAAAATATTATTTTTAAAAAATCCTTTTTTTTAAATTTCTTTAACAAATAAAAAAGTGAGGTGATCTTCTTCTTCTTAATCTCATTCTATCAATTAAAATAGAATAATCATGTGTACTTTTTAAATTTATAATATAGGTTACATATATATAAAAATCATAGTAACCTCGTCATTAATTTTTATCTAAATAATGATTAAACTTTTGTTTTGATAAAATAAAAAATATTTTTATTTCTTAATCTTTTTTAAATTGAAGTAGGATAAACATTTGCTTATATATTTCTTAATTTTAAAGTTAAAATGAGAAAAAATGATCAACAATAACTCTATCGAGTGATATTTTAAAGATATTTTGTGATTTAAAGCAATGTAATAAATATTCATGTTTTATAATATTATGATTGTTATATATTAACTTTAAAACCAAGAATTATATTAGTAAATGTTTATCTTTCTTTAATTCAGAAAAAATAAAAAATATTATATTAGTAAATGTTTATCTTCCTTCAATTCAGAAAAATTAAAAAATAAAGATATTTCATATTTTATAAAAATTTTAAAATCGTTATCTAAATAAAAATTAACGATGAATTATTGTGATTTTATATAAATGAAGATTAATGATATGTTACAATATTTTTATTAGAAAAATAATGTGTTTTAAAAAAAATATGTTTATTAGGAAAAGAACATTTTTGATCCAAAAGTAACAGTTAGGGTGGGCGTTCGGGCCATCGGATTGGATATGAGAATTTCGGTTTGGATATTCGATTTTCAGAATAAGAAAAGTACAATCCAAATCCAATCTAAATAAGTTCGGTTTCAGATTAATCGGTTTGGATTTTTCGGGTTTTCGGTTTTGACTTTTGAGCTTTTTAGGTAGATCATAACAAGTAACAATCCCAATCCACCTAATACTTTGCTCCTTAAAATTTATAACTTTCAACAATTAACAAGAATTGAGGTGACTCTACCGCCCATGCCGTGTATTAAACTTTAAGTACTCGTGAAATATTTTATATTTTTATATTTGATTAATAGAAATCTCAATTGATTTAATATTATGATGGGTTGCAGGTATTAATCTATTGGATCTTGAAAATTGCACCTATTAGTATTGGACACATATGGTATGAGTAATTGAGTAGGGTTAAATATAAGGTATAAAAATTTCGGATTTTCAGATATTCAAAAATCTATAATACTAAATCGAGTATCTAATCCAAAATCCATAATTTTTAAAAATGAAATCCAAAATTCAATCCGTGATCTAAAAAATCCAACCCAAAGATCTAAAAAATTCGGATTTCAGTTTGAATTTCAAATTGGCCCAAATTATGTCCACCCCTAATAACAGTAAGGATATTTTTGGTCAAACTATTAACAGATATTTTTAGATCAAACTATAAATTGAGGACATTTTTATCATATTTTTTCAAAAAATATGATATATTACATATTAAATAAAGAAATATTCGTACTTGTTGACTATGACTTTGATTTAGATGAATTAATTAGTATCTAGCCTTTAGTTCAAGCTGAGATATGTATTCTGAAAAGTTCAAACAAATACAACCATTGGAAGATTCTTCAAATAGACAACAGTTGACAGCCCAAAAGATTGAAATGATGCGATGTAGTAGGGACTGTACTGTCGGCAGTCGGCACCAATCTGTTTGGCTTACAGGAAAGTATAGATTGTCCATAGCAAAGGGAAACCATCTGAGAGAAGAGTAAAGACAGCAAAGAGTCTCTCTGCCTCCCCGGAGATTTGCGTAAACTCTACCCTCGTCAAACTCTACTCCATATGGTAAAAAGGAATAAATAAATCAAAGCTACTGCTAGTCACAAACAAGCCCTTCTCTTCTGGGCTAGGAGTGAAATGGCTTCGATCGACTCGGGGCTAAAAGCCCTAATGAAGAAAAAGAATTGTCCTAAGATTGTCTACTTAATCCGGTACTTTTTTCTTCCCCAAAAACAGGAAGGTTTGTCCGGATTTCTTACTATCTTCGGTACTGCTTTTGTTTTGAGAAGAATGAATCTCAAGTTTCATCTTTTGTGAAGTTTTTCTGCATATTATACACCTATTCAATCCAACAACTGATTCAGATACTCGACGACCAGTGCTCTATTTTGTTCTTTTCCTCCGGGGGATTGATCTTGGACTGTGAACCATTAAACTGGTATAATGAGGCAAGTATACCAATATTAATATTTATCTTATATACCTGATTTACAGAAATGGTACACACTAATCTTACAACGTTGGATCAGCCAACTTTATAGTATAGAGTAAATTAATGGACTATATTAACGTACACAACTCTCACTCCTTAAAAAACCTGCTGTTTACTCCTGTTCTATACAAGTGCAAACCAGAAGCTGTCGAAACAGTAATGCTGGTGTTTGCAGGTGCAAAAAAGACATCACCTTCACGGATAATCTCATTGGATGATGTGGACACTGTTCCCTCTCCCTCCACGACCATAAAAATGGATGGACCAGGAATAACAGGAAATTCAGCGTTTGATTCTTTGGGAAGAATACAGCGATCGACCTCAAATTCATCAAAAGGAGGAATGTACCTCATAACATGAGGATTTACTGCAGTACCCTGCAGAATTTCAGGAAAACCCTGCAACAACAACTGATTTAATTTATGCATAAACAGACACCCAATGCCACGTTAATTGCACTTGAGGCAATCTTGCTAGCCTGCCTACACGACCAATAAAAACTACTAATAGGATATACAAGGAGGTGTTCTGATGATTTTTCTCTCTCTCTCTCTCTCTTTTTTTTTTTAAATAACAGTGATATTTGGTCCAGTTCGGGTGAATCTCGACAGTTCTACCGGGTAATGTTCTGATGATTGTTGACCAATTTGCAGGAGAATTACTAGTTTAGGAATGTACGCATCAATTAAAAGGACAAGTAACTTTAACACCTTAAAACATTAGTCAGTAACTTGATGTCAGAAAAATGCAACTCTTTCCTAACCTATTTCAACCTCCAATGTTTGAGGCACACAACAAGGTTGCTGCTATATTCAAATTCCAACCATAAACTTCAAATTTGATGGCAGAAAAAGGTTCGCATTTGCCCTCATAGTATCAGAAATTTAGTTCAATTTTGCTCTCAGTTTCACTTTTGGTTCATTCATACCCTTAGGGGCCGTTTGATTACGGGATAATGGCTAAAATAATACATGAATAACTTGATTATTCATGTATTAACTTTATACATTGTTTGGTTACCAAATAGGATAAAAGCTATTCATGTATTAGTTTTATACAATGTTTGGTTGGTAGGTTTCACATGTTGTATAAAAGTTATTCGTGTATTAATGTTATACAATGTTTGGTTGTGTTTTTAGTAATTTTACATAATTAAAACTTAGATAACTTATGAGAAAATCTATGTATAATTTTACGCAAGATAGAAGATGGAATAAGTTATGTGGGTATTAGTTATACATGGATTAAAATTATAAAATTACATATTTTCCCCTATCAATTTATTTTTAATTTTTTTTTTAATTCGGCACTTTTTTTAAATATTATACTTTCTTCTATGTATATTTACCCATAATTAGTCATTATTATTTTTTTATTTGGTGTTTTTTTTGGATAATATGAATTATATATATATACAATCATCAGTTCAATTATACAATAGTTTTATACTATTTGTTTACTTATTTATTTGTAAATAATATATATTAATTTACAACAAATTAAATATTTAATAATCAATAATTCATGTATTGTAATCTCTACATAACTAAACCCAACATAACTAATACCTACATCATTAATACTTGCATAACTAATACCTACATAACTAATGCATGAATAACTAAAACCTGAATAAAATAATACATAGATTCCCACATAACTAATTCATGTATTACGAATACCTGCATAACTCTAACATGTAACCAAACGACCCCTAGTTACTGGATAAGAGCCAAAATAATACATGAATAACTTGGTTATTCGTATATTAATTTTATATATTGTTCGGTTACCAAATAAGATAAAAGTTATTCATGTATTAATTTTATACAATATTTGGTTGGTAGGTTTCAAATTTTGTATAAAAGTTATTCATGTATTAATATTATAACTTACATAAGTTATGAGGAAATCTATATATAATTTTATGCAAGGTAGAAGATGGAATAAGTTATGTGGGTATTAGTTATACATAGATTAAAATTATAAAATTACACATTTACCCCTATCTATTTACTTTTAAAATCTTTTTTAACTCAGTACTTTTTTTAAAAAAAAATTACTTTCTTCTATGTATATTTACCAAGAATTAGTTATTACTTTTTTTTTTTATTTGATGTATTTTTATTTTTTTTACTTTTTTTTGGATAACTTGAGTTGTATTTCCAACTCAAGAACTAAATCTAACTTCTCCCTTTGATTCCCTTCAGCCATCCCCTCCTTGCTTTCTTCCCATAGCAGACCCATATTGAAGTCCAACAACTTCAACTCAAATGAAATATTTAAAAAAGATGAAAACTCAATTGGAAAAAAGAAAAAGAATGAAAACGTAAAAGATGGTCTAATGATCTTATGTTGTTGGGTTTAGCAATAACAATGAAAATCAAAATTGAAAAGCTGAGAATTTTATTATATTTTGATATTTTCTTTGTTCAATCATAATAAAAATCTGCTCATAAACTCTCAGCAATGCAGGTGCTATTTTTTGTGGACATGCTAATATTATTAATCCACCTTTTTTATTTGGTGTACATTTACATTTTCATCTTCTTCTTTTAAAAAAATTCAATTATACAATAATTTTATACTATTTGTTTACTTATTTATTTGTATATAATATATATTAATTTACAACAAATTAAATATTCAATAACCAATAATTCATATATTGTAATCTCTACACAACTAAACCCTACATAACTAATACTAGCATAACTAATACCTACATAACTAATACATGAATAACTAAAACCTGCATAACTAATCCTTGCATAAAATAATACATAGATTTCCTCATAACTAATTCATGTATTACTAATACCTGATTCTAACCTGTAACCAAACGGCCCCTTATTGTTAACAAATAGTCTCATATTTTCCCTAGTTTGAAATGAGTGTACTCCACGTGTCTAAATTTTTTGAAAAAAAGTTCAAATTTACCCTTGAACTTTTGAGTATGGGTTAATTTATCCTCACGTTGGAGGTCTGTTAGGTGGCAAGAGCAAAACTAAAACTTTTTCCTGACGGCGGGGATAATACTAGACCAAAAGTCAAATGGAGGGGAAAGTTGATTAATTTAAAATAATACAGGGATAAATTTGACCATTTTTCTTTTAAGAATGACCCTAGTAGTGTCTGTGACAGTACCTGTCTGTAAGTGAGCATTGAGCATAGAGTTTTAACATCCCGGTGCTTTGGAGTTAGGCCAGCTCGTACCACGTTGTCTGATGTTGCCATGCATTCAACACAATCACCATATAAATAAGCATGAGGTTCATTTGCCCCTAAATATAAAGCTTCACCAGGATTGAGTTTCACATAATTTAACAAGAATGCAGCCAAGACACCAACATCAGCTGGATACTGCATCTCAAGTCTCAGCACCACTTGTTCTTTCTCTGTCAGCTCCCTCGCCTACAACATGAAGGATGAACTATTATTAAAAAAATAGATCAGATGTTGTATTAAAATCCATAATTCCCATCTTCAAAGTCATAAATTCTTTATACCACTGCCTGTAACCCATCCATCAAAATCTATCACAAAATTGATAAAAGGAACATTTCAACGATTGAAACATAACTAAAACCAACTCACAACCTTGTTTTTTCTGTTGTTTCTTGATATCTCTTTATTATTATTATTGTTTTAAGTTGTTCCTATACTCTACTTTTTGCCACATGCACTCCTTTCTTTCCTTGATCTTGTTTTTTCAACAGGATAAAAGGAACTCTTAGTCTTCACCACGGAGGAAGTCTAAGCTTTTATCTCCTGTTTTTATCTTTTCCTTTGTTTAATCCCCCCATTCATTCAATGAGAGTTTGGTCTATCCATCATTTAGATTCTTCAAAATGCATCATCTGAGATGCTCATGTTGCTGAATCGATATTTTAATTTGGCATCCAATTTCCTAAAAGCATCAATGAACAGAAAAGTGTCCTTTTAAAAGAAAATAGGCACAACACATAAGTTGGGATGAACTACAAAATCTGCTTTAGTTAGATAAGGGAATTTTTATGATACTCTGAAACCTCATTTCTTCTGGAATCAAACTCTTTATGAGTACGTCCGTGTGTTTAGATATGGGTAGGAAAAGGGAGTTTTAAGATGAAAAAATGTTTATTAAGGCAATGAAGAGCATTGTTTTCCTAAACCCCAAAGAATTACTCCACATGAATAAATACCATGAAGAAGTACAAAAAGGAGACTTACAACTAATGCTAGATAAAACTAACATATTTTGACTTCTATCTGATCAGGGACTACTTTGACTTTACCTGATTTTTAACGTGTAGGCGACTAATCAGCTTGGCTATCACTTCAGAAACCACATCCTTGCTTGCCGACATCAGCTCAGTGAATACTGATTGCAGCACTAATTTACCTTTCTCCTTTCCACCATACTCATTCAAGTCCAATACTTGCTCTACATGTGCAGTACCAACCACTTCGACAATCTCGGGCACAGTTTGAACAATCAACTTAAGCTCCTATAAAAATTCCGTACGTACCAGTTAAATCACAGGGAACTCATTTTTTCCTTTTTCAAAGAGTCATTGAATTCTAAGTTCATTTCTCATCTCAAACAAGGGCCGCATTCTCAAGCAAATCAACCACCTAAATATCTTACACCATTCTTCTGCAATCCGCACACACTATTATGTTTACACTACCATAAACTTGAGGTCCAGGATAAGCTTCTTTAAGCTTGCAGTCCAACAAAATATGGATGGCAAAACCAGAAGCGAATGTGACTATGCCAGTTTTTAAGCTCATACTCTTACCCAGACCACACGGTAAGAAGCCTTTCATTTCACCCCTTTAAGGAAGTGTGGGCTAGTTGGAGCTTATATCTTTCCTTTTCCAGAGATATAAATATTTTTTTCCTTTTAAAATTTTTTGCCTTCTGTTGTTGGATGAGAACAAAGTAAGCTCCAGTTATCTACTGTTCAAAGAGAAAAAACTGAAAATATTACAAACCGAAACAGATTTTAGTTAAGCAAATTCCATTTAACTCATTAAATCAGACTGTTCTATGTACATGGCAGCCGTCAGGTGGACCTTTTATCTACCACACTGAAGCACTTCTACCTCTAGAATGCAACCCAATTATTACATTAATCTAATAAAACATGTTGCTTAACTCTATTTTACGCAGATTTTAAATTTAGGGGCACCTCAAATGTTCTATAGTAGGAAACCTAACATAATTCAAAAAATTTATTAGACCTAAGAAACCACATAGATGTTGAGTACCTCAAGACTTATAAATCCACATAAGGCCTCAAATTCTGTCAACGCCAATGCCATCTCCGGTTTGTGATTGTCATCCTTATAAACATCCGGGAGCTCACTGTGCAGACGAGAGGCCAAATCCTTGTCTGGATGGGCCTGTATGGACAAAGCTTTTGCAACAGATAGTACCTACACCTCCAGACATGTTAGAATCTTATCAAATCATACTGATAGCCAAGTATAAATGGCTTCAGCTCATTCAAAACATATCAAGTTAAATTAACATAAATTGAATTGTCTTCTTATCTGATACCTTTCGAGAAGGGGAACCGTCAAATACCACATGCAATATTTGGGGTACATACTCAGGTAATTACTAAAACTTTTCTTCCAAATGATTTTTAATTGTAAACAATTACTAACTGCAGTACTTCTAATATACTTCCTAAGTATCTACATTTCATCTATTTATAAATAAATTTCTTTTTCAAAAAAAGCTTTGTTCTAGTTGAAACCGAATACTATATAATATGGCTCTTCTTTTTTTAAGGGGTAAATAATTTGGCTCAGTATCTGTCAATCTTTCGGGGGAAGGAAACAATAGCTATGTATGCATGAGTATATACCAAAGAGCATAATAAAAATCAAAACTTTCGATGATTTGAGAAGAAACTGGTTAACAATTCAAGGTTTCTACCCTAAATTAGCCCCGCAAAGCAATTTGCAGACACTCCAAACTCCCAAAATAGTAAAATTAAGTGCAATTTTTCATACAAGTCACTACAAAATAGAAATTTTGTTAAAAAAGCAATCGAAGGGAGCAAACCTTGAAGAGAAAAGGAAGGTTGGCACCCCACTTCTTCACAACCTTCTCTCCAAGAACACTAGGGTCGATTTCAATCCAATCCTTCAATGTCAACTTCTTTCTCTCCCCACCATTAGTCAATCCACTCTCAGCTACTCGAGCTCCTTCCACTACATACGAAGGCCCAGAATCGTGAGTCCCCATCCAAAATTCCGCGTAAGGCTTGTCCTGGTCAACATGGTCACCAGTATTGCACGAATACAGCCGCGCCACATGAGATTCCTTCCCGGGTCGTCCCCAATCGTAATTCTTCACGCAACCCATCAACCTCACAAGCCCTCCTCTCCCCTCCGACTCCATAGAACGGATTCAAAGTCAATTCTCTCTTTTTGTTTTTCCTCTGCGAAACGCTTAGTAGTCTCTGTTTATGCTATAGAGAGAAAGGAAAGCTTATGAAGAAGAAAAGGAAAATAGTAGCTTCAGTTCAAACAAAGAAGAAGAATTAGAAGAAGAATTATTATAAGCTGCAGAGGAGCACATGAATGTTGCTGTTCTCCAATTCAAGAAAAGAGTGAGGAGCTTCTATTTGAAGCAAATTGATACAAGGAGGGAAAGAGGAATAAGTGACGACGGATTTGGCGTTATCTCTATGCAACAAAAGCAGCTAGCTGTTTCAAATCTAAATAAAGGAAAAAGATTTCCTGTCAACCTAAATATAATTAATACTACAAACTTAGATTTTGTCAACACAGAAATAAGCAATACTAATCCTCCGTTTTCTTATTAATAATTTACTTCTCTACTAAAAATATTTATCTAATTTTAAAAAAAAATTAAAATATTTAATATTAAATAATTATTTAAATACAAAAAGTATATTGGGTAATTTGGTTACATAAATACTATACAAAAGGTTGGAAAATGATCTTAGTAACCGGCTTATTTTACATTTTTGGCAATTACGATTTGAACTTTGTAATCTCCTACTAACAATGACAACAACTTATATAACTGCGAAGAGTAGCTGGACAAGAGAAAAATGTTATCCACCGAATCTAGGACTTATGGGTACACTTACAAAAATATATTGAATATGAATTGTTTTTAAATTTAAATTTTCTGTAGTATATACATAATATTATATTAATTTTTAAAAATATTTAATTTTAAAAAAAAAAATCATATATCAATATGCCTCATAAATATCACATAAATTCGCCCCTGGTTACACGTTTTTATGGAACTGCTCTCTAATCAATTTGGAATTAAAGGATAATTAGGTAATTGACTGATTATTTGATATCTCGTTTCAAGCACATATTCCAACCCCCCCAAAAAAAAAGGAAATTGATAACTTAAAACAAGGGGCACCAGGGAAGAATATAGAAATTTTGCACAATTGCTGGAGAGTTACGCACGCCGTATGATGTCAATCGGTGGGTCGGTACAATTCGTCCTCAGTATGATCGTGTGGTCATCATCACATGCAGCCTTTCTTTTCTTTTGTTTCCACAGAGCCACCGCAATACAGAATTTTGGACCTTTACGTAATTATGTAAAATAAAATATCTGACTTCATGCATCTATTCTTCTTTTTTACTTTTTCTGTTCTTTTCATTATATAGATTGTTGATACTTATTTGATCGCAATATACAAGTTTGAATCTTAAAGGAGCGTTTGATAGAAAATCAAATATTATTTATTTTATTTTAAAAATTTTATGTAAGAATTGTATTTGCTCATATATGTTTGTAAAAATTATTTAAAATTGAATATAATTTTTAAAATATGATTTATATTTTTTTATTTTTAAAACTAACAAAATTATTCAATCTAATTTCTCCGAGACGTATAATTAAATTTGCTCTAAAAAAGTAATATCTCAAAATACGCACTCACATAATGTCATAGTCTCATAAATTAGGCCGTTCAGCACTTAAACAGCAAAAAAAGGGAGCAAATATATTAAAATGGTACATTAAAAAAATAATGCACCAAAATAACAAATTCACCGTAATTTGGGAGAACTATCAGTGACATTTATTTCTACACTTATCTCTTTCGTTTGATTCTTTTTTAGAAATCATAGTGATAGTTCGACCAAAATTGGGCGAACTGTAGAATTAAAATTCATACTTCGCCCAATTCAGAGTGAACTACCACTATAAATTTTTCTTTTTTTTTTGTAATCCAACAATAAATGTAGAAGAATTTTTTTAAACAAAATTGTACACATTTAAAAAAAAATTGCAGGCATAAAAAAATGTGGAAAAATTATAGGCGAACCAACTATATATTATTATTTTTTAAAATATTTTTCCTACAACAAAATAAAATGTTGTTGGCATAGATATTACTCCCAAGATAAGAGATTGTTGTTAACTAAGTTTTAGTAGGAAAAAAAGATAATTTTTACTATGAAGTTCACCCGTATTTATAAGTGAAAAACTTAAAAATAAATGTTTTAAAAATAATAACACATAGTTCGTTCGCGCATAATTATTCTACATTCTTTTTATGTATGCAATTTTTTTTTAACTGTATACGAATTTTTTAAAGAAGAATTCTTCTATATTTATTGTTGGACCACAAGGAACAAAAACTATAGTGGTAGTTCGCCCAAAATTGGCAAAGTGTGAATTTTAATTCCATAATTCGCTCAATTTTGGGCGAACTATCACTATAATTTTTTTTTCTAAAATCATACAGAAGGGATAAACGGAAAAATAAATGTCACTGATAGTTCGTCCAAGTTAGAGCGAATTTTTTGTTTTGGTATATTTTTTTTCATATATTGTTTTGATTATTTGCTTCTTTTTCTTTCTGTTTAGGTGCTGAAATCCATAAATTAGATTCAATATACAAGTTACTATATATTATAACATAAAAATTCATTTTATTTGAAAATTTTACAGTTGAAGGTATGTTTGGCTATTATGTTTACAAAATAGTATTTTTTGAATGAACTTTCCCAAAAAAAGCATGAAATATAATTTAAAAATAAAAAATATAATATAAATGGAATTATTTTTATAAAAATAAAAAGTTTTAGGATAAATTTGAAAAAGAAAATATAGTAAAAGTTTTGGATGTTTTCCAAATACAACTTCAAGTTATATTTGAAACTTTCATAGTCAACATAGATTTTCAAATAAAGTAAAAACAAAAAAAAAAGTTAAAAAGCTGAAAATTCTGATCAAATGGGTCCTTAATAGTTTTAAAAAAATTGCATCTTAATAGTTTCGTAATCACTGTAGTTTAGCGTGGTTAATCATGGCAATTTATTTGTATCTTTTTTTTTATTTTTTTTATAATGATGCTATTTTTAAATCTTAAATCCAAGCTATTCACGTTTATGTTGTGTCGTGACTTGTGACCGTAGGAAAAAATCAAAAATTCTAACGGATCACGCATCGCCCAGAAGATATCCAGATCTTGAAATTGAAGAACCAAAAATTACGTGAGCTGAAACAACAGCTGAAATTTTGAAAAAAGTGTCAAATTTATCTTTTTATTTTAATTTAATAATTAATTTTATTTTCTGTCATATCATAAAATTGAATATATTCCTGTTGTTATTAAACTAATCAAAATATAAATACAATATTTGTATTGTTATGAAATAATAAAGAAAGAACAAGAATATTGTAGAGAAAGAGAGAAGGAGAGAAATTCTTATTTCTCTTGATGGGATAAAATACAATGAAGGAGAACCCCTCTATTTATAGGGATAATTTCTCCTAACTTTTCTCCAAAAGATAGACTTTTTCACTATAATATAAATACATGCATCCACTACAATGCAAATACCTTTATAGACATTCACTATAATACAAATATGTTTATAACACTCCCCCTTGAATGTCTATTTGATAGATAATGTGTCTCGTTAAAACCTTACTAGAAAAAACCCAATGGGGAAAAATCTAGTGAAGGAAAAAGAGTACACATATCTAATAATACGCATTTTGGCTGCCTCATTAAAAACCTTACAAGGAAAATCCAGTGGGACAAAACCTCTTAAGGAAAAAAGAGTACAGCGCGTATTAACTCCCCCTAATGAGAACATACTTGAATCTTTGCATCCCGAGACTTTGAATGATATGCTTCAGGCATTTTAAATCCTTCAGGAATTTTCATGTATATCTCATTATCAAGTGATCCATAAAGATATGTTGTAACTACATCCATCAAATGCATTTCGAGCCTCTCATGGACAGTGAAACTAATAAGATAACGCAATGTTATTGCATCCATAACTGGTGAGTATGTCTCTTCATAGTCGACACCAGGCCTTTGTGAAAATCCTTGTGCAACAAGGCGTGCTTTGTACCTTTATACTTCATTTTTCTCATTTCTTTTTCGCACAAAGACCCGTTTATAGCCAACAGGCTTAATACCATTAGGTGTTTGAGCTATAGGTCCAAAAACTTCACACTTGACAAGTGAATTCAATTCTGATTGAATTGCTTCTTGCCATTTTGGCCAATCATTTCTTTGTCGACATTCTATGACAGATTGAGGTTCAAGATCCTCACTATCTTGCATGATTTTTGTTGCAACATTATATGCAAAGACATAATCCACCACTATTTTTGATCGATTAATTCCATCATCACTTGAATTTATGGATAGTTCCTCATTTTCTTGAGTCTCGGGCTCATTGATTTCTTCGTGGATATCAAAATTGCTCAAGTCTTGAACTTCCATATGTGGTTCTATCGTAGTGTCATCTTGACCATTTATTTTTCTTTTTCTAGGATTTTGATCCTTAGAACCCAATGGTTTACCACGCTTTAGGCGTGCTTTGGATTCATGGCTATGACACTAGTAGATGGTCCTTCAGGGACATCAATTCGAATTGGGACATTCTCTGCAGAAATATGTGATTTAGTAATTCTTTTAAAATCTGTAAATGCGTCTGACATTTGATTTGCAATTTTCTGCAGATGAATAATCTTTTGTACTTCTTGCTCACAAATAGAAGCACGTGGATCAAGATGAGACAGTGATGGATTTTTCCACAAAATTTCTCTTTTGATTTCACAATTTTCTCCCCCTAATTTTGAGAAAATTATCTCATCAAACCGACAATCTGCAAATCGAGCAGTAAACATATCTCCAGTTAATGGTTCAAGGTAACGAATAATGGAGGGCGATTCAAACCCAACATAAATTCCTAACCTTCTTTGGGGACCCATTTTTGTGCGATGTGGTGGTGCTACATGCACATATACAGCACATCCAAAAATTCTCAGATGAGAAATATTAGGTTCTTGACCCAAAATCAATTGTAACGAAGAAAAATTATGATTATTTGTCGGTCTGAGACGAACAAGTGTTGCAGCATGCAGAATCGCATGACCCCAAACAGAAGCGGGCAGCCTAGTTTTCATGAGCAATGGCCTTGCTATCAATTGCAGACGTTTAATTAGTGACTCGGCATGGTCATTTTGAGTGTGAACATGAGCTACAGGATGTTCAACTTTTATCCCAATTGATAAGCAATAATCATTAAATGCTTGGGATGAAAACTCTACAGCATTATCAAGGTGAATGGACTTAATTTGATTATCAGGAAATTGTGCCCGTAATCGTATTATTTGTGCCAATAATTTTGCAAACGCCAGGTTGCGAGATGACAATAGGCACACATGAGACCATCTAGAGGAAGCATCTATTAGGACCATGAAGTATCTAAACGACCCACTAGGTGGGTGGATAGGTCCACAGATATCCCCATGTATGCGTTCCAAGAATGCAGGGGACTCAATCTCAACCTTTGTTGGTGATGGTCTCACAATTAACTTGCCTTGATAACAAGCACTACAAGAAAATTCACCATTTGAAAGAATCTTCAAGTTCTTTAATGGATGCCCATTTAATTTTCTATAATTCGTCTCATCATTATAGATCCAGAATGTCCCAGACGATCATGCCAAAGTACAAAAGTATTGGAATTAGTAAACTTATGGTTTACTATAGAATGTGCCTCAATTGCACTAGTCTTTGTCCAATACAAGCCAAAAGAGAAAGCAGAGAACTTTTCTATAACACATGTCTGCCCAGAGACATTCTTGGTGATACCAAGATATTCAAAATTTATCTCATCCATTGTGTTGATATGATAACCATTTTCACGGATATCTTTAAAACTCAACAAATTTCTCCGAGACTTAGGAGAAAACATGATATTATTTAGGATGAGTTTAGTTCCCTTCAATCAAGTTGGTACTACCAGATATCGTAGTAACATTTATCTTGCCCATATTTAAGTGAGAAAAATATTTCTCATCTTTGAATATCGTATGTGTGGTACCAGAATCAATCAAACAAATGTCTTCATAATTGGATAACTTGCTTTGAGATTTATCCATACTAGTAAACTTCAGGTTTACCATGACATGTATTATTTATTTTAGTAAATTTCAGATTTACTACTTCGGGAGTAAATTTCAAGATTTTATTAAGTATTGTCACATTCACTTCAGGGACTAGATCTGTATTAGATCTATATTTGTAACATTTATCAAAAGTTCTCAATTTCTCATTCTTCGGGAATGGAACATGATCATCTAAATATGCCTTAACCACATAAGGTATGATAGCTTAAAACCTCTTTTAAGATATTGCTACTTAGGGAGCAAATTGAGACATGCATATATCGTAGATGATTTCTCTTACATATTTTCAACTTAGAAACAATTTTGAATGTTGATGAGCTATACTCATGAACAGACTTATAGTCTTGAGGGATCCAATCATATCGTGTCATTGGGTGTATGACCATCTTCAGGTGGTCATACCTTTCTTTTAGGCTATTCCACAAAACAAGTGGATCCTTAATCGTGAGATATTCAATTTTAAGAATTTCGTCAAGATGATGACGCAAGAATATCATAGCCTTAGCACGATCTTGATTTGATGCTTTGTTTTCACTTTTAATGGTGTCTCCAAGACCCATTGCATCCATATTTTCATAAGCTTATTATAATTACATGTGAAAATATTATCACTTCTAGTAATCACACACACACACACACACACACACACACACACACACACACACACACACATATATATATATATATATATATATATATATATATATTGTTCTGCTGGAACAAATATATTTCCACAATGTTTGTTCTTCTATTATGAGGCATGAATTGCCAAGTGAATCAATAAGTCGTTCTCAGATCCATAAACAAAATCGATGTTCTTATTAGTAAAAACATAAATATCAAGAAATACTAACCTTCATCTTTTCAAAGAAACTTTGATTTTTCTTACCTCAGATCTTTCAAAGTGAGTGCTCAAGGCAGAGACTCGTGCTGATAACATGTTATGAAATAATAAAGAAAGAACAAGAATATTGTAGAGAAGAGAGAAGGAGGGAAGTTCTTATTTCTCTTGATGAGATGAAATACAATGAAGGAGAACCCCTCTATTTATAGGAAATTTCTCCAACTTTTCTCCAAAAGATAGACTTTCACTATAATAAACACATGTATCAACTACAATGCAAATACCTTTATAGACATTCACTATAATACAAATATGTTTATAACATGTATCTCTTTTTTTTTCTTAAATAAAAAAATTAAATATCTTATCTTGAGGTACGACTGAGTAGAAGGCGTCGTGGAGTTAACACGTAATGGATGCAGAAGAACGAATGAAAAAATGCCACATCAGCAAAAAAAGGACAAAAGCAACAAGTATTCCTAGCTTCAATAATTTGTTTGTATCTGTTTTTCAATCTAATATACCATCAGAAACCACAATGGTATATTTTAGTATTCCGTACTCGAAGAATATTTTAGGATAAGAGTTTATATAATAAAAAATAATTATAATAATAATAACTAATAACAAATAATTATAAATGCAATAGTTTAAATTCAATGACAAAGTAAATCATGAAACTTAATAAAATTGTCAATGATTTTAAATCATTTTGTTTTTAAAAAAACATGTTAAACTGTTTAGGGCCAAAAATCGAGTTAGAAAGCTCATTACCATGCCAGCAAAGGGCAAATCAGTACGTAAACACATGTCAATTTCAGGACAAATAAAATTAGTCATACCAACTCAGGGGCGAACCAAAGATGGGAGAACTGTAAGTAGGATCTTATTGCTCAAAGCATTTCACTGGGGAATACTGTCCCTCTATGGTCAATCGTCCTTTAGACCGACACAGTGTTTCACCGAATATATCCCTTGGAGGTCAATCGTTCTTTGGAATGACACAGCATTTCGTTAGGATCCGTATCAGCTATTCAAATTTATTTTATTTGAATAAAATAAAATTGCAAATTTCACCCTATAAAAAATAGCATGATAGTGAAATATCCCATAGAAATGAGGAAATGGGAAAATAAGATTTTTTACTCTTTTACAATTTGAATAAAAGAAAATAATCTTTTAGATCTATTATGTATAAAAATGAACATCTTTTATGTGAAAATAAATATTTCTTGTAAAAATATCATAAAATTTTTTTTAAAAAATTATAAAGGGATAAAAAATCATTTTAAACTAGCTATTAATACACAAATCAGAAAATATATGATGGAAAAACGTGGGGTCCATAAGAGATATTTCACCACTGGAGATACACTTGATATTTAAAAAAATATATTTGACTGTTTTCTCATTAGAAATTTATTGTCAAAGATTTGAGTCTATAGGAAAAATACATGAATGATTTTCTTTTAAATGACTATAATGTCCCTAGTCGTCCACCTCTTCATTTTAAATAAAATAAAGAGAAAGAGGCCAAATTTATCCTCTCTATTTTTGAAAAATTGGCTAAATTTATCTTTCGTCATACTATTGGGTCATATTTACACCCTCCCCTCATTATGAAAGTTTTCATTTATACTCTTCATTTAACAGAAAAATCCAAATCAACATAAAGAACCTATTTTTAAAAATATAACTCATATCCTCGTCTTAACCTAATAACATCATCCGAACAATTATTCCCAAGTTCCGATAAGGAAAGCTCACTACTTTTCTGTGACAACTCTTGCATTCTCCCATAGCACATCCATCCTTCCTCAAGTTTCTCAAAACTTTCAAAACATCGATAGCTTCAGGCAGAGATTCATGCGCTTTCAACAAGAATGGCTTCACCTCCTTCAACACAAAGTAAATAAACAAAGGTTTACTGCTCAAGATCTATTTAATGGACTGAAGATAGTAAATAAATTTTATCATATCACAAAGAAGTAGTGAGAACAGTGATACTCCGTACAATTGACTCAAACTTTTGTATGGAAGAAAATGCCAATGGTACCTAGGGGTGTTCACGTGTTGTTTGGTTTGGTTATTGGTCAAAATCAAATTCAAATCAAGTTAATCAATTTTAAAATTATTAAAATTAAATTAAATCAACTAAAATATATATTTATCAGTTTGGTTGTTATCGGTTTCGGTTCGGTTTAGTTTGGTTATTCTGTTGTTCATCATACACGAAAATAAAAAAAACGAATAATAAGACTACACGATCATTGAAGAAACTACATTACTAAAATGAATAGACGAAAGAATAACCATAATTTGATATGTATATAGACCAAATATTACTTGTATACTGCATGAAAAACCAGCAAAACAACACCAATATTAAGCATAACACGGTATTTCTGTGGTTGGTTGTTTTAACCTTTTCATTATAGAAGACAACAACTCAAAATTTTATATATCTAACATAATTTTAAAGTATTAAATTATACTTTTTCAAAACAGTAACCTTCAATGCAATGTATTGATTAGTTTTGTTACTTAATTGCAAAATATGAACTCTACTTCCTCGACTCAACTTTCCAACACAAAAATAAACAAAACCCATGGAGGCAAAAACAATCATCAACCTCAATTGAACTTCTCGTCAAAGAAACATCACCACACAATCACACCGTCGTGGATCAAAGACCAAATGACCCGTTGCGTTATCTTTTTAGGTTTTGGAGAAAGTGAAGTAGCTCAACAATGGACTCAGTGTTGAAACCTTAGTTATCATTTTGTTGGGCTTGGACCCAATATGAGCCTTCTTATTTCTCTTTTCATTGTACATTTGTAGTCTTTTACTTATTAAATAAAATTTGATAAATACAATTAATAATAAAAAATAATATATATATATATATATATTTCAGTTCACTTTGGTTATTTTGAACAAATTAAAAGCAAACTAAATATTATCGATTTTTAAAAATATAAAATCAAACCAAATAAAAATTAATTTATTTAATCGATTTGGTTCGAATTTTTGGTTTGATTTGATTTTTACCCAAATCGTGAACACCCCTAATGGTACCTGGTGAGGACCATCGGCGATTTGTTCGTGCTTGTTGAGAGATTGAAGCTTCTTCTTCTGTTAACTTTTTCATTTTCTAAAATCTTTCGGAAGTTTTTGGATATTGTGTTGAGTTTGAGGAATCGAAGAAGCGAGAGTAATACATTGAAGGCGAAATCCTAAATCAGGTGTAAGAACGATTGAGGATTGGAAGCAGGTCATGAAGAAGATGTTTGAGTTAAGCTGATAAATTCCTGATTCCATGAACAATGAAAATTGATTATCTTCCATCTTTAGAATTTTGGAATTATTCTAGTTTCCAGTCTTGGGCTGGCTTGTTGATCGGGCAAATGCCGGCGGGAAGCGAGAAAGTTTATTCACGTAGGAGGGATATTTGTTTGGACAGTGCTATTAGGTTGAGACGAGTTGGGGTGGGTTAGATAAGGATATGAGTTTTATTTTTAAAAAATGGGTCATTTATGTTGATTCGGGTTTTTCCGTTAAATGAAGGATGTGAATAAAAATTTTCATAACGATGAGGCTAAATTTGACCCGATAGTATGACAAAGGATAAATTTAGCCAATTTTTAAAAGTACAGAGATAAATTTGACCTTTTTTTTATAAAACAAAATAAAAAATTTCACCCCATAAAAAAGAAAAAAAATTGCATTAGAGTGCACAAGAATGAGGAAGTAAGATTGCTTGCTCTTTTTTACAATTTAAATAGATGAAAATGACTTATTCAAATCTATTATGTATAAAAATGAATATCTATGAAGGAAAAAGGTAAATTTTACCTCTCTACTTTTATTTATTAG
This sequence comes from Datura wrightii, assembly GCA_035772735.1. Classification (NCBI taxonomy): domain Eukaryota; kingdom Viridiplantae; phylum Streptophyta; class Magnoliopsida; order Solanales; family Solanaceae; genus Datura; species Datura wrightii. The sequence continues at coordinate 100,420,278 of JASDFA010000008.1, forward strand.
CTAATTTTGTCCTTCATTATACTAATAGGTTAAATATTCCGCTGTTGTTATGAAATTTAACAAACATACTCTTATTTTTAACGATTGTCTATCATGCTTTTTAAAATCACACGTGGCCTTACATTTGGGTGAGGTAGATACCACGTGGCATGCCACCTCATCAACCAGATCTCATTATCTAGAAATTCACTATATTTTAAAATAATTTTTAATTTTTTCTTTTGAATTTTTGTGTCCAAAACTTTTCTTTTTATTTAATAATATTTTATATATTAAATCCCTAATCTAATTTAAAATTTCTTCAACATTATTCCCTCTATTTCAAAATAAATGGTGTTTTTAGCTTGGATACACCCCTTAAGAAAACTACTTGTTCCTAAAATGTAAAATGTATTTTACCCACTTAGTAACGATCCGCCCGGTCGTTATAACACCTCGACTATCTAATTGCGAGGGAATTTAAATTTTTAGAGATTTGACATAAAATTTTTCAAAAAATGAAGGGCAAAAGACGAACAAGTTCGAATGGGCTGAGTTAGTGTAGGCCCAGGCGTGTGTCCGCCGCGGCAAGATACTTCCCGCCATAGCGGAACCGCTGCATCGGTAAAGGTACTTGCTGCAGCAGGTGACACAGACAGAATTCCGCAAACCCTGTTTCATTTAGGATTTTAAAAACCTAGTCTCTAAGAAAGGCTTAATAAAAACGCCCCAAAAAACAGAAAATAGATTTTTGAATATATAAGAAGAGCTAGGAGGTAAAGATTCAACCTCCATAACTAAGAACTCCCACAAGAACTCAAGAAATCGATGCAAACATGCAGGTGGGGAATGTTTCAATGATAGCTTGGTGCCCAGGTAGACTATGGTTTACACACTTTTGTGTTAGACTTTGATTAACTAAACATATACGTTTGTGTGGTTGATATGCTTTTGATAGGTAGGATTGAAACTTAGATAAACTATCATTGATTATTTGCAATCGGTGAGATTCCAAGGAGCAACGGATTAGAAAAAGGGTAGTGATACCCCATAATGTGGAAACCCCTGCGGGAGGAGAGGGGAGATGACAACAATAATGAGTCTAGATTTAAGTGTGTATGTAGGATCGAAGCTATGGTATGTAGATTGATTTTCTGGGGTTGTTGTTACTTATATTTTTTGGTGTATTAATTTATAGGGTCATTCTTTTGGAATTGAAATTTGGAACAGTTAATCTTGTAAATCATGTTGATAAGAGGCAATAACTGAATGGTTAGTAAATTATGATTATTACAAAACGTGAGTTGAAGCCCGTGAATTAGGGTCGTTATACTTTACGTAATGACCTGAATGTGCTGCAGGGAATATTGTATTGTTTGGATTGATGTATATTGTTTGTGTTGATGGTTTCATTGTGAAAAGTTAATTGTGGAAATAAGCTGGGATGAAGACCGGTTGTAGTACTGCCAGTAATACCGCCGCAACGAGATTGTTGTGGCGGCAGTAATGTCACTGCAGCTGACCCAACCCAGTGAGTAGGCCAAGTTAGATTTTCTTGTATTGTATTAAGGTAATTGATATTATTACTATTTGGATATGAGATTGGAATCAGAATTACACATGTGATTGTACTCGTTGATATATATATATATATATATATATATATATATATATAACTCTTGTCGTGTGTGATTTATTATTTGTTGTTCTATGATGTGCGTCCCGAGATTGAGGAGCGAGTTGGTATCAAATGAACATATGACTAAGATAATGGATGATACGGAAGGTAAATCATCGATATGATGGTGAATATGAGGCCTCATGGCATCGGGAAAGTGACAATAAACTTGCGTAGTCCAAAGGATGTACATTGTGATGAGACCGGAATGAGATGAGGTATAATTACGATATATATGACAGGTATGTATGCGTGGTAGATTTTCTGAATTAAGATACATTGTATGATTTGCATGATATATGATACTTGTTTGATGATATTCTTGAGATAATTGACGTGATATACATGCATGCAGATTGAATGTATGTCGCACTTGTTGTTATGTGTTATACGAGAGGGCATGACTGTCATAAATGATAATTGTATGGATAAATTATAATACGTTAGAGATCTCGTGAGAAAATTACTGTAATGATGAATAGCTAGGTAAATTTGGCTAGAAAACACTTAATGAATGAAGGATGTGATAGGAGAATAGAAAAAGGACCGAGTTTCTGGGTTACTGTGTAGTGATTACCACTGCAGCGGACATATCATCACGGCGATGGGACCGCGACAGCGAAAACAGAGAGACAAAATGGTATGTTAACAGTGCGCCAAGATGATAGTATTAGTGATTGTATATATGAGTTTGCAGGACTTAATTGGTTATGGTAATTTATAAAAATGGTGAGTTTAGAGCAACAGAAAAGTGAGAATTAAGTTTTATTTTGTGTCGATGCTTATCAATTATTTTGTTGTTATGTGAACTAACTATAGTTGGCCGATGATGCTTATCAGTACGTGTGGTATACTGATACTACTCTTGCTACGCCTTTTTGGTGTAGGTAGTGGCAGGATGAAGTTTGTCTTGGATTGGCAGTCACTTAGCAACAACTTCTGCATGATGAAATTGTGTCTTTTATTTGTCGATACTTAGTTGTAGAACTCTTGTACCTGTTTAGACTAGATCTTGGGAAGAGTTGTGTTAGTTGGGAGGTTTTTTTATGTTTATTTTGATTGAATTGTAAAAACTGATATAAGAAAGATTTGATTTATAAATCATAGATGATTATGTTTTATTGATATGTTGTTGTTTAGGGAAAAAGAGGTTCTCATATCGAGTAGAGTCAAGTAGATGCCCGCACGACCTATATAGTTGGGTCGTGTCATTAAATGACATCAATTAATAATAAAATAATAAATATTGGTATATCTAAATTTTTTCAATAAAAAAATTATAGTCTTCTTTATAATTGAAAATTACTATGGAAGAATGAAATAATGAATTTATGATATATATATATATAACACTATTAAATTTATTTCTTTTATTATAATATGTAATTTATTTTATTTTATTTGAATATTATAAATTTCTCTTTTTATGAAGAGCTATCCATAGATATTTTATATGATCTGATCGTATTTTTTTTTTGTTTTATAGTGTATAACTTAATCAATTAAGACTATAAATTATAATATCTTATCATAATACGATGAAAAATCATCTCATAAATTAATTTTTGAGATTAAAAAAATTATATTTTAAAATTATCTTTAAACATATGAAAATTCATAATTTATAATTTATAATTTATAATTTTTAAAAAATAGTGTGGACAAATGAATACTTTTTAAATATTTATTAATATTTTTAAAATTATCTTACTATTATAATTATCTTACGCAATAGTCAAATATACAATTAAGAATTAAATAATTCTACAAAATTTTATCTGAATAAAATAAAATTAAATATTTCACCCTATAAAAAAATGGCATGATAGTGAAATATCCCACGGAAATGAGGAAATGGGGAATAAAATCTCAAAATGTTTTACAATTTGAATAGAAGAAAATGATCTTTCAGATCTATTATGTGTAAAAATAAAATTTGTAAAAATGAATATATTTTATGTGTAAAAATGAAGATCTTTTGTAAGAATATCATAAAATTTTTAAAAAAATTATAAGGGATTATAAAAACACTTTAAAGTAATTGTTAATACTCAAATCATTAAAAGAAAATTTATGATTAAAAAAAGTGGGGTCCATATGAGATGTCTCATTACTTGGGATATACTTAGCATTTAAAAAGGATGCTTGGTTGTTTTGTCATTAGAAATTTATTGTCAAGATTTGAGGCTTGATCTTCCACCTCTTCTTTTTGAATAAAATAAAATTAAAAATTCCACCCCATAAAAAAAAATTGCATGAGAGTGCACAAAAATGAAAAAATATGATCACTTGCTCTATTATAATTTGAATAGAATAAAATAACTTATTCAGATTTATTGTGTGTAGAAATAAATATATTTTATGTATAAAAATGAAGATCTCTCGTAAGAATATCATAAAATAAAATAAAGAAATTATATTTTTAAAGAGCTAGAAAATCATTAGATTAATTATTAATACACAAAGTATTTAAGAAAAGCTATGATGAAAAATGTAGGGTTCATGTGATATGTCTATCACTTGGATACACTTGATATTTAAAAAAAAAGAAAAGTGCTTCGTTGTTTTGTAATTAGAAATTTATTGTCAAGATTTGAGGTTATAGAAAGAAAAAAATCGATGAATTTTTTTTTGAAATAACTATAATTCCCTTGGTTATCCACCTCTTCATTTTGAGTAAAATAAGATCGAAAATTTCACCCACAAAAAAATTTGCATGAGAGTGCAATACCTCATCGAAATGAGTGAGGAAATAAGATCTCTTACTTTTTTACAATTTGGTTAGAAGAAAATGACTTTTTTCAGATCTGTTATATGTAAAAATAAAACTGTAAAAATGAATACTTTTTATGTGTAAAAATGAAGATCTCTTAAAAATATTATAAAATTCTTTAAAAAATTATAAAGGGTTAGAAAATCACCTTAGACTATACACAAATCATTAAAAAAAAATTTATGATGAAAAACAGTACACATGAGATGTCTCATTACTTGGGATACACTTAGTAATCATTTGCTAGAGTGTATAAGATTAATGCTGAATAAAATATATTAGTTATGCTTACATTAGTTATACTAAGGTTATTTCTTATGCAATGTTTGGTTTAGTGTGTTAAAAATAATATCTATTGAATAATTTATTAAAAAATTATTTATTTATAAAATATCCTCCACAATAAGATTGAAACCACATGAAAAATATTTTGAGGGACAATTATATCTTTAATCATGCTAATGCATGCATTAACAACTATTGCATTACTAATACCATGATTTTTAAATTTTAATATATTAGTTATATATAGCTTAATTAATATCAAATAGAGTGTATAACTAATGCTTACATTAGTTATACATAGATTGAAAAAATTTACCAAACAAGATATTAATAATAAACAAAGTTAATGATTGCATTACTTTTTCTAATGCACTCTAGCAAACGACCACTTAGCATTTAAAAAAGGATGCTTGATTGTTTTGTCATTAGAAATTTATTGTCAAGATTTGAGACCACAGGAAAAAATAGATGAATGATTTTTTAAACGACTATAATGCCCTTGGTCACCCACCTCTTCATTTTAAATAAATTAAAATTTTCACTCCATAAAAAAGAAAAATTTGCATGAGAGTGCACAAAAATAAGGAAATATGATCACTTACTCTATTACAATTTGAATAGAAGAAAATGACTTATTTAGATTTATTATGTGTAGAAATGAATATATTTTATGTATAAAAATAAAAATCTCTTGTAAAAGTATCATAAAATAAAATAAAAAAATTATATTTTTAAAGAGCTAGAAAACCATTAGATTAATTGTTAATGCGGAAAGTGCTTAAGAAAATTTATGATTAAAAATGTAGGGTCTGTATTTACAAATTCTTTGAATATGGACGTACATTAGATAACCGTTCTTGGCTATTCATGTACCAAAAGTGTGAATTTTCATTAATTCTTCTAGTTGAGAAGATCATTTGTAAACTATAAATAGAAGATCATTCTCCTATGAAAGACACACTTGAAAGAAAAAAAAACTCCTCTCCCTTTCCGACATCTCTTGCCTAATTTAACTTGTTTATATTATTTAATTTACTATTAATTTACAACATCAGCACGAATCTCTAGCCAATTGAGATCCTCTGAAATCGAGATCTTCTTTCTTAAAGTTGGTCAATCTTCTTTTCTGTTCAGGTACACATCCTTATGTTTATAATATCTCTAATAGAATTTTCGTAAGCCTTTGATCTTCAGTTTAATTGATACATACATGACCTTCTTTAGATATTATTGTGATACTTGTCTTGGTATGATAACCAATATGTTTCAAGTTTAAATTATAATGTTATCATATGTTTACTAACTCATATATAATTTTAACTTAAATTCTATGTAAATATCAGAGCATGCTAATTAGAATATTTTTATGCTTATTATTTGTGTCATAAAGAAGAATAATATTGAATATAACTTATATATAACTCTTTATTCTTACAAACCTTGGACGTTAATTTATTTTCTATAAATCGTGGAAGAATATATGTAATATTAATGAAATAGTGTCTTCACATTTTCATGCAACATATGATAGTTATAATAATTCTTTCTTTCCTGTCATCATGATTATAACTTGTGTATCACATATATAAAAGTATATTATAACATTTTTAATGAATTACTATCACATGAGTTTGTTTAATGTTTACCATAATTGATTGGTGAATTTATTTTGAACGATTATAATTTTTTATATTTCATGAGTTAACATGTTTTTTTGAATTTGTATATTTCAACATATATTTTATTCCAAATCGTTCTATCTATTATTCATTTATTTAATAATTATTATAAGTAAATAAAAATCATGAAACTAATTCAATTATTTTCTATGATAGTTTTTCTCTATGTCAAATTTATTAAAGCTTGAATTCGTGGCACTGGACATGTCTGCAAAGAACTATTTGTCATTGTTACTTGATGTTGATATTCACCTTGCCGCTAAGGGTCTTGGTGACACTATAATCGAAGGAAATGAGACATCAAGTCAGAATAAAAAGAAAACTATGATTTTCCTTCACCATCATCTTGATGAAGGGTTAAAATATGGAGAAATTCATTTGAATTATGGACTAGTTTGAAAGAACGGTATGACCACCTAAAGACCACAATATTGCCAAGAGCCCGTTATGAGTGGATGCACTTACAGTTTCAAGATTTTAAAATTGTAATTGAGTATAATTCTGTTGTATTTAGAATAACTTCCCAACTGAAATTATGTGGAGAAACTATAAATGATGAGGACATGTTGGAAAAGACACTTACTACTTTTCATGCCTCAAATACGATATTACAACAGCAATACCGTGAAAAGGATTTTCAGAAATATTCTTAGTTGATCTCATACCTTCTGATGGTTGAGCAACATAATGCCCCTTTAATGAAAAATCATGAAACCTGTCCCACTAGATCTGCTCCATTCCTAGAAGCGAATGTGGTAGCAAAAGATCAAAAGTCTGAAAACAGACTGAATAATAATTGGGATCGTATGAATGTACATGGATATGGCAATAGACGAAATAATAATCGTCGTGGCGATGATCATAATAAAAGAGAGAATAATAAGGGTTCTCAAAATAATCCTTCAAAAGGCAAAGACAATATTTGCCATCGATGTGGCATGAAAGGGCAATAGACACATAGGGTCGTACGCCTGAATATTTTGTCAAACTTTATCAATCTTCTATCAAAAGAAAGGATAACAAAGTGGAGGCTCACTCTACCTTTCAAAATGATGTTGAGGCTGCCGTATGAATAATTATGATAAAATTGAGACAAATTTTGCTAATAAAGATGATTATTATGAAGGCCTTCCTGGTAACTCATTTAGAAGCTGACTTATTTGAGGATCATCACTGAGGACTTGCTACTGGAGAATGAACCATAATAAATATTGTTTCATCAATTTCAACTAGTTTATATTTTCTTCATAAAACATATTATTCTATTACTTTCAACTTTTTCAGTATGATTCTTATAATATTTTATGTCATTACAAGTTTTCAAAATTTTTAACAAATAACTTCATGTTTTATAAAGAATATGAATACTCTCCAGTCTTCAGTTGGCCACATAAATAAAAATAAAGATATATGCCTTCAAGGATAGTGCTACAACGCACACCATATTAAAAGATAAGAGATATTTCTCTTACTTAATTATGAAGGAAGCCAATATTATAACAATATCTGATAGTACTAAATTAATTGAGGGCTCTAGGAGAGCAACCTTATTACTACCTCGAGGAACTGTATTGACTATCAATGATGCATTATATTGTAGTAGGTCTCAAAGAAACCTATTTAGTTTCAAAGATATTCGTCAAAATGGATATCATGTTGAAACCACCAATAAAAGAAAGATTGAATACCTTTATATTACTGTAATAACAGCGGAAAGAAAATATATACATGAAAAATTATCCGCATTTTCCTCCGGTCTATATTACACTAGTGTTAGTATAGTTGAATCACATGCCATAGTAAACAAGAAGTTTATGGGTCCTAATAATTTTATTATTTGGCATGACCGGTTGGGCCATCCCGGTTCAAATGATGCGCAAAATAATTGAGAATTTACATTGGGCATACATTGAAGAACCATAAGATTCTTCAATGTAAGGAATTCTCTTGTGCTGCTTGTTCTCAAGGTAAATTGGTTATTAAACCATCAACAGTAAAAGTGGGATTGAATCCCCTGCATTTCTGGAATGTATACAGGGTGACATAAATGGATCAATTCACCATTTATGTGGACCATTCAAGTATTATATGGTCTTGATAAATACATCTACAAGATGGTCACATGTGTGCTTATTATCAACTCGTAGTATGGAATTTGCGAGGTGTTGGCCTAAATAATAAGATTAAGAGCACAATTTTTAAATTATGCAATGAGGACAATTCCTCTTGATAATGCTGGTGAGTTTACATCTCATACTTTTAATGATTATTGTATGGCAACTGGGATAACAATTGAGCATCTTGTGGCGCATGTTCATACTCAGAATGGTCTACCGGAATCATTCATTAAGAGACTCCAGTTGATAGCTAGACCGTTACTTATGAAAATCAAACTTCCCCTTTCAGTATGGGGACATGCCATTTTATATGCAGCTGCGCTTGTACACATAAGACCAACAAGTTATCATAAAAACTCTCCATTACAATTGACTTTTGGTCAGGAGCCAAATATTTTCCATCTTAGAATTTTTGATTGTGCAGCATATGTTCCAATTGCTCCTCCTAAACGCACAAAGATAGGCTCCCAAATAAGGTTGGGAATATATGTTGGTCATGAATCTCCGTCTATTATCAAATATCTGGAACTAATGATGGAAGACTTGTCTACTATCAGATTTATTGATTGTCACTTTGATGAGTCAGTTTTCTCAATATTAGGGGGAGAAAATAAGAAGAAAGAAAAGGGGATAGACTAGAGTGCATTATCACTGTCTCATTTGGATCCTTGCACAAATCAGTGTGAGCAAGAGGTTCAAAAGATCATTTATTTACAAATATTGCAAATCAATTGCCAGATGCGTTTACTAACCTTCCAAGGATTACTAAATCACATATTCCAGCTGTAAATGCTTCAAGTCGAGTTGATGTCCCGCCAAAACAATCTGACTGTGCAAATGAGTCCAAAACACGCATGAAGCATATTAGACCTATCGGTTCGAAAGATAAAATTTCTCGATAAAGAAAAAGAATAAATGATCAAGCTGATCAAAGGGATGAAGTTACTCATGAAGAGTCCCGAGGCATAATAATTACTAAGACCTCGTCAGAAAAATCCCAAGTTCCTGAAAAAGATAATAATGAAGAAATATCAATAAGTTATGTTTCCACAGGAAAGAGATGAAATCGAAATGATATTGATATTGATAATACCTTTGTATATAATGTTGCTATTGAAGTTATGCAAGAAAATGAGGATCTTGAATCGAAGCATGTTGATGAATGTAGAAGGAAGAGTGATTGAACGAAATGGAAAGTTGCAATTGAAGAAGAATTAGTTTCACTTGAAAAATGTGAAATTTTTGGACCTATAGTGCCAACACCTGCAGGTGTAAAATCAGTTGGGTACAAATGGGTCTTTGTGTGAAAATGTAATGAGAAAAATAAAGTTGTTAGATATAAAGCACGATTTGTGGAACAAGATTTTTCACAAAGACCTAATGTTGATTATGGAGACATATTTTCCCGTAGTGGATGCAATCACTTTCAGATATCTGATAAGTCTGGCAGTGCATGAAAAACTTGACATGCGCTTGATGAATGTTGTCATAGCCTATTTATATGGCTCACTAGACAATAAAATTTTTATAAAGATTCCTGAAGGACTCAAAATGCTTGAAGCTATAAAAGTTCTCGAGAAACTTGTTCAATAAAGTTTCAGAAATTTTCATACGGATCAAAATAATCAGGAAGAATGTGGTACAATCGCCTTAGCGAGTATTTGCTAAAAGAAGGGTACAAAAAAGATCTTATTTACCCTTGCTTTTTTATTAGAAGATCTAGAACTGAATTTGGCATCATAACTGTTATGTTGATGATTTGAATATCATTGGAACTCTTGAAAAACTTTCAAAGGCGGCAGGATATTTGAAAAAAGAGTTTGAAATGAAAGATCTTGGGAAGATAAAATTTTGTCTTGGCCTACAGATTGATCATTTAAAGAATGAAATACTAGTTCATCAATTCATACACACCGAAGAGATACTAAAGTAGTTTTACATGGATATGGCACATCCATTAAGCACTCCGATGATTGTGAGATCACTTGATATCAATAAGGATCCATTTCGACCCCAGGAGGAAGATGAAGAACTCCTTGGTGATGAAACTCTATATCTTAGTGTCATCGGGGCACTAATGTATCTTTCTAATAATACAAGACTAGATATAGCTTTTGCAGTGAACTTATTATCAAGATTCAGTTCCTCACCAATAAAAAGACACTGGAATGGTGTTAAGTATATTTTCATATACCTTAGAGGAACTATAAATATGAAATTATTTTATTCTAATGATTCCAATTCATAAATGATCGGTTATGCAGATGCAGGTTATTAGTGTGATCCACATAAAGCTCGATCTCAAACAGGCTATCTATTTACTTGTAAATATACAATTATATCATGTTGATTAACAAAACAAACTCTAGCTACTACATCTTCAAATCATGCTGAAATAATAGTCATTCATAAAGCCAACCAAGAGTGTGTATGGTTGAGATCAATATATGACTCAACATATTCTGCAATTATGTGGTCTTTGTTTAAAAATAAAGATTCCAACAGTATTGTATGAAGATAATACTACATGCGTAGCTCAATTGAAGGGAGGATATATCAAAGGAGATCGAACAAAACACATTTCACCAAAATTTTTTTTCACACATGATCTTCAACAAAATGGTGAGATAGATGTTCAACAGATTCGTTTGAGTGATAATCTTGAAGATTTATTCACTAAGGCATTGCCAACATCAACATTTGAGAAGTGGAGATATAAAATTGGAATGCGTCGTCTCCAAGATATCAAGTAAAGTTTTCATCAGGGGGAGTAAAATATGCGTTGTACTCTTTTTTTCTTAACCAAGATTTTATCTCAATTGGGTTTTCCTGGTAAGGTTTTTAATGAGGCAGCACTCGATGCGTATTAAAGTGTATGTACTCTTTTTTCTTCACTGGAGATTTTCTCTCACCGAATTTTTTCCTAGTAAAGTTTTAACGAGACACATTATCCATGGACATCCAAGGGGGAGTATTACAAATTCTTTGAATATGGATGTACATTAGATAACCATTCTTGGCTATTCATGTACCAAAAGTATGAATTCATTAATTCTTGTAGTTGAGAAGACCATTTGTAAACTATAAAATAGGAGGTCATTCTCCTGTGAAAGACATACTTGAAAGAAAGAAAAACTCCTCTCCCTTTTCGACATCTCTTGCCTAATTTATCTTGTTTATATTATTTCATTTACTATTAATTTACAACAGGGTCCACGTGATATTTCTTATCACATGGGATACATTTGATATTTTCAAAAAAAAAGGTGCTTGGTTGTTTTGTCATTAGAAATTTATTGTCATGATTTGAGGTAATAGAAAGAAAAAAAATCAATGAATTTTTTTTGAAATGACTATAATGTCCTTGGTCATCCACCTCTTTATTTTGAGTAAAATAAGACTGAAAATTTCACCTCACAAAACAAAGGAAAACAAATTGCGTGAGAGCGCAATACCCCATCGAAATGAGGATGAGGAAATAAGATCTCTTACTCTTTTACAATTTGATTAGAAGAAAATGACTTTTTCAAATCTATTATGTATAAAAATAAAACTGTAAAAATGAATATCTTTTATGTGTAAATATATCATAAAGTTAAAAAAAAGAAAAACTATAATGGGTTAGAAAACTATTTTAGACTAAGTGTTAATATACAAAGTATTTAAGAAAAGTTATGAGGGAAAAACATGAACTCCACGTTAAATGTTTCATCTCGTGGGATACTCTTGACATTTAAAAAGGGTGCTTGATTGTTTTGCCATTAAAAATTTATTGACAAGATTTTCGGCTATAGAAAAAAAAATCGATGAATGATTTTTCTTAAATGACTGTAGTGCCCTCAATCGTCCACCTCTTTATCTTTTTATATAATAGAAAAAAATATATGTTATTTTTAAGTATTACAATATTTGTTGCAAAAATAGCACTTATTATAAGTTGTATCTGACAAAATAGCTTCTTTTAAAAAAAAATAAATATCTAAACCAACTTACGCACCTCAATTAATTTTACGAAATATTTATTACTTTTAATCAAAATATATATCTACCAGGTAATCTTACTTATTGAGACTTTCACAAATAATAACAAGAAATTTTTACAAAAATATACAATTTATAAAATATTATATTCACACAACTCATATTTTTAAATTATACCCGCATGCCCTTTCTTTCGCAATACTGCTTATACTACATGATACATATACTGTACAAAATATATAAATCTTGTATAAAAGGGTATAATAGTGTATAAGAGGTGCTTATACATACTTTTACACTATTATATAAAATTATACAACTTATATAAAAAATTGTGTTTGAGCTCCTACAAGTTTCAACTATGAAACTCTATTAGAAATGGGTTAAATCTTTTTCAAATAGCTTCAGATTTTAACCTCAACTTCACAATAATATCATCAACAAATCACCATTATCTATTTGTTAAAATTTTCAATAAATTCAAAACTCATTTGTGAATTTTCAAGCTTTTAAAAATTCTAACAATAAAATTTTAAAATTTTTCAATTTAATTTATCTGATAATTAATATTAAATTTATAATAATAAAAAATATTAAATTTATACATAATATCTATAAATATAAAAATCATATTAAAAAAAAAGAAAAAAAGAAAGAAAGAAAGAAAAAAGTGAAAGAAGGAAGCAACAGAAAAAAAAAAGGATGAAGAAGAAAGAAAGAAAGAAGAGGAGGAAAGAAAGAAAAGAAACAGTGGAAAGAAGCAAAGCAAAAAGAAAAAAAGAAAAGAACGAAGAAGCAGAAAGAAATAGCAAAAAAAAAAACTAATAAAAAAGAAGAAAAAATAAAGAAGAACTAAAGAAAAAAATTAATTAAAAAAAAAAGCTAAAAAATAATAAATTAAAATAAATAATTATTTTATCCTAATTATTATAAAGTTGTTATAAACATATTTGTGTTGTAGTGAATGTCTATAAAGGTATTTGTATTGTACTAGATATATGTGTTTATATCATTGTGAAAGTCTATCTTTTGGAGAAAAGTTAGGAGAAATTATCCCTATAAATAGAGGGGTTCTCCTTCATTGTATTTAATCCCATCAAGAGAAATAAGAACTTCTTCCCTTCCCTCTTTCTCTATAATATTCTTGTTCTTTCTTTATTATTTCATAACACATTATCAGCACGAGTCTCTGCCTTGAGCACTCACTTTGAAAGATTTGAGGTAAGAAAAATCAAAGTTTTCTTAGAAAGATGAAGGTTAGTATTTCTTGATATTTATGTATTTACTAATAACAATATCGATTTTGTATATGAACTTGAGGAACGACTTATTGATTCACTTGGCAATTCATGCCTCATAATTGTTCCAGAAGAACAATATTGTGAAAAATATATTTGTTCCAGAAGAACAATATTGTGAAAAATATATTTGTTCCAGAAGAACAATATGGTGAAAAACATACTTGTTCTAGAAGAACAATATTGCGAAAATATATTTGTTCCAGCAGAACAATATTGTGAAAATATGTAAGAGAAATCATCTATGTTATATGCATACCTCGATTTGCTCCCGAAGTAGCAATATCTTAAAAGAGGTTTTAAGCTATCATACCTTATGTGGTTAAGACATATTTTGATGATCATGTTCCATTCCTGAAGAATGAGAAATTGAGAACTTTGATAAATGTTACAAATATAGATCTAATACAGATCTAGTCCCTGAAGGGAAATCAAAGCATCAAAAATCCATATGGATGCAATGGGTCTTGGAGATACCATTAAAAGTGAAAACAAAGCATCAAAACAAGATCGTGCTAAGGCTATGATATTTTTGCGTCATTATCTTGACGAAATTCTTAAAATTGAATATCTCACGATCAAGGATACATTTGTTTTGTGGAATAGCCTAAAAGAAAGGTATGACCACCTGAAGATGGTCATCCACCCAAAGGCACTATATGATTGGATCTATCAAGACTATAAGTCTGTTCATGAGTATAGCTCATCAACATTCAAAATTGTTTCAAAGTTGAAACTATGTGGAGAAACTATTTTGATATGATTGATATGTGCTAGTATACAAAATTAATTGATAGCTCCGGAAGAGCTAATGTATTACTACCTGAAGGAATGAAATTGTTGTATTAAGTCTCAAAAGGAAACTTATAAGTTTCAATGACATTGAAAAAAAAATGAGACTATAAATTATGGGAAGATCTAATATCTTCATGCTACTACAATTGAAGCGGGTTATAAATATTTATGTAAAAGATTACCCGCCGTTTTTTTTAATTTGTAGTACATAAATATGGGTATGATGATGAAATCACATACGAAAGTAAACTAGAAGTTTACTGAAATAAGTTGGCATAACCAGTTGGCCATCCCGGTTCAAATGTGATGCAAAAATAATTGAGAATTCACGTGGCTATATGTTGAAGAAATAAAAGATTCTTCAAGAATTCTCTTGTGTTACTTGTTCTCGTGATAGAATGATCTTGATCAGCTAAGATTGGAATTATATTTCCTGAAATTTGGGAACTTATAAAATGGTGAATATGGGCCCATTCACCTACCATGTGAACCGTTTGCTAATAGATGCATCCATGGTATGGTCACATGTGTTTTGATATCAACTTACAATTGATTTTTGTAAGGTTGTTGCTCGAATTATTAAATTAAGAGCATAGTTCCAAATTATAAAATCATGTTGATAATGCTGATTCATATCTATGTTGGTTTAGCGAAAATTGTATGCCTCCAATTAAAGCTAAATCATTGGTTATGAGAATAAAACTCCCAAATAAAATTTGGTATGAGATATGTTTATTTAACATATAGCAACACTTGAATGCATCAAGCCAACAAGGTTCCCCTATCATAATTGGTTCAGGGTCAGGGACCAAATAATTCCATCTAAAATTTGAATGTGCGATATATGATTCAATTGCCCCACCATAACGCACAAAGATGGGTACCCAAATGAACCTGGGGAGTAAATGTTAGTTTTTCTAACATTAGGGGGAGAAGTGATTAGCAACTGAAAATTGAGTGTGGGATGAATTATCTAGATCCTCGGAAAAAAGAAAAAGTGAACTTAAAGTTCAAGAGATAATTCACTTGCAAAATATTGCACATCAATTGTCAGATGTATTTGCTGACTCTGTTTTATAATTCAGTTGCAAATGCTCCAATGGAAAGTCCTTGAAGGATAGAGTCTATGAGACGCCTGAAGCGTGATAGACCAAACGGTTCCAAATATAGAACTTCTTGAAGAAGTAGAGGAGCAAGTGATTAAGATGGTCATAATGATGAGGCAAGTGCTTTGAGAAAGCACCACGACATAACACTTCATAAAACCTTGGCAAAGGTTCAGGTACCTGAAAATGATGAAAAATGAAGAGATCTCAATAAGTTATGTCGCATTGGAACTGATCGTCTACGATATTTTTGATACAATATAATGCGCAATATTGTAAAAGATTGTGAGGATCTGAATACTACATCTATTAAAGCATGCTGATGTAGGAATTATTATCAAGTGAAATGATGCGTATTGGTAAGCATAAAGCTTATTGGACCTGTAGTCCAGACACTAGAAGATGTCACGCATTTAAATACTAATGAATGCTATCACTTGATAAAATTTATATGAAAATCATGAAGGATTCAAAATGCCTGAAGCATTTACAAGTTTCTTTAAACTTGTTCATAATTCTTATATGAGGAAATCCTTGGTCCTGAAGTACCATATCTTACTGTGATTGTTGCACTAATATATCTTGCTAATACTATAAGGCATAACATTCGGTTAATTTGTTAGCAAGTCTGGATCTTGTTGATTATGCTAATGCAGGGTATCTATCTGACCTACACAAAGCTCTATCTCAAACTGGCTACGTGTTCATATGTGGAGGTATTGCCATATCTTGGAGATCTATAAAGCAGTCTCTGGTAGCTGCTTCATCAAATCATGCTGATATAATAGATATTCATGAAGCAAGCCGAGAATGTGTGTGGTTGAGGTCCATGATACATCTCATTAGAGAAAAATGTGGTTTGAACTGTGACAAAGTACCCACAATTTTGTATGAAGATAATGCTGCATGCATAGCACAACTAAAGGGAGGATTCATAAAAGGAGATAGAACGAAGCACATCTCGCCAAAGTTTTTCTACACACATGAGCTCCAAAAGAATGGTGATATCAATGTGCAACAGATTCGTTCAAGTGATAATGTGGCTGATTTATTCACCAAATCTCTACCAACTGCAACTTTCAAGAAGATGGTGCACAAGATCGGGATGCAAAGATTCAAGGATGTTCTCATTAGGGGGAGTTAATACGCGTTGTACTCTTTTTCCCTTGCGAGGTTTTGTCCCACTGGGTTTTCCTTGTAAGGTTTTTAACGAGGCAGCCAAAATGCGTATTATTATATATGTGTACTCTTTTTCCTTCACTAGATTTTTTTCCCACTGGGTTTTTCTAGTAAGGTTTTAACGAGGCACATTATCTATCAAATAGACATTCAAGGGGGAGTGTTATAAACATATTTGTGTTGTAGTGAATGTCTATAAAGGTATTTGTATTGTACTAGATATATGTGTTTATATCATTGTGAAAGTCTATCTTTTGGAGAAAAGTTAGGAGAAATTATCCCTATAAATAGAGGGGTTCTCCTTCATTGTATTTAATCCCATCAAGAGAAATAAGAACTTCTTTCCTTCCCTCTTTCTCTATAATATTCTTGTTCTTTCTTTATTATTTCATAACAAAAGTATAATTTTTCCTAATAAAAAACTCATCTAATACTTTTTTGAGTGGGACGATGACGTCCCCCTTTATCTTAAATCCAAGGCCAACAATGTATTGGATCAGTATATATGTATTTTCAAAATGTCAAAAATAACATTCAATTATGAGGAATTATTATGTATATTTTTTTAAAATAAAAAATTACTTCGAGACATTCAATAACACTGTATAAAAGGGATTTCCCCCCTAATTTTAGGTTAAAGAAATAATACATCAATCATTTTTTTACGTGAAATTAAAAACCTTTTGAATCACCGTCGTATTGTTTTCAAAATTTTAAAATATCATTTCACCTATATTTGAACCTTTTTATTTTTATTTTTTTAAAAATAACTATTTGATGAAATATTTAAAAACTACTAATTAGACAACTGAATATTATAAAAATGGCAAAATCAGTCTAAGAAATTATAACCCATCCAATCTGTTTAATTTTGACATGATTATTAATTTGTTCATTTATTAATTCATCCTATTTTAGCCCATCAAAATTTAGACTGATATATAGCCCAAATTGATTTATGAAAAATCTTATCAAAATATTTTATAAAAGACATTTTATTTTAGAGTTAAGGTCCAAAAACACAGCTGAATTATATCGATTTTGCAAGTTTAGTACTTGAACTATGCGAAATTTGAGGTACCCCAACTATCACCCTCAAGTTATAGAAACACACCTGAATGCTAACTGGACCAAAATCGTGTGTTCAATCACTCCCGCACGCGTGAGTGATATTTTAGCCATTAAATATCGCCTACATAGCATTATAACAGCTACAAATTGCAGAGTAAGCATCTTTCTTTTTTTATAAAAAAAAAAAAATCACCTTTAAATACTCTTCTTCTTCTTCATCTTTTTTGCTAAATTGCATAGTTCTTTCCACTTCTTTTTCGTCCTTCTTCATTTTATTCTTAATTTTGTAATAATTCACCCCTTCTTCTTAATCAGATCTAGTTTTTCTTTTCCAAGGATATTTAAATAAATTTTTATAACAAATTGGGCTTCATTAGGCACAATTATCAATCCATCTTCTACACTTTCATTTCTTCAATTAATAATCTATTTGTCTAATTATTTCCACCCAACTGATAAAAGAATAAAGAAAACCCAATTGATAGCGAACTAATGATGTGGTTTGTATGGGAGGGGGCATTGAGGAGAGAGGGGAGAAAAAAAATGGGGGGAGAGGGGGGGTTGGGGGCGGGGAGTGGGCTCAAAATTAATACAATATTACTTGGACAGTCACCTGACATATTTTAAAAAACTAAATTGGCGCATGTATCACTTGAAAGTAATATAAATGTTCAGACGTGTTTCTATAACCTGTGGGTGATAGTTCAGGTACCTAACGCAAACTTCGCATAGTTCAGGTACTAAACTCGCAAAAGAGATATAGTTCAGGTGTGTTTTTAAACCTTAACTCTTTTTAATTAATATATCAGTAGTCATAATAAAGAATAATAATAATTTTATAAGTTACTAAAAGATTATAAAAGAAAATTAAAGCAATTAAAACTTAGATAGAGTTGGGCGCTCAACTTGTTTCAGCCCAAGTAATTTTTGGACGAATTATTTATTAATTCGTTTTATTTTGACCTACCCAAATTCAGTGTAACCTGCTCATTTACAGACGCATATGAATATGTAAGAAAAATGTTTGCAAAATTGACATACTCAAGGTGTGGTTGTTTGTGAGGACTCTAGTTTACTTACCATCATCGATCTGCATTTCTTAGGCTATAATGTTGTATATATTTAACTTACGAGTTCCGAGCATAATGGATAAAAGAATTGGTGAAAAATACCAAATAGGTAATTCCCACAACAAATATATCAGGGGGAGGGGTAAGGCGCTGGACGCCTCACGCCCCATTTTTTCTCCGTTAACTCCGTCCATTTACCTCCTCTTTTTTTTTTGTTTTTTACTTCTTCTGGGTTGTGGTAGACTCCGCTCTCCACCTTCTTTTTTTTTTAATTCTTTTTTCAATTTTTGTCCTCGCCCACTGCCCACTTTTTTTTTTCAATTCTTCATTTAGGGCGTGGCTGTTCCAGCGCCTTATTTCTCTTTTTTTTTTCATTCTTTTTCAATTCTGCCACTGTCCACTTTTTTTTTTCAATACTTCATTTAGGGCGTGGCTATTCCAGCGCCCTATTTCAATTTTTTTTTCATTTTTGTTTTAAAGCGTGGGATGCCCATCGCCCCACCTAAATTTTTTTTTCTTTTATCATTTTTGGTCATGATGTCCTGTGCCCCACCTTATTTATTTTTTTCCCTTCCAAATGCAGGTCCTGTTAGTTGCTCGGAAAGGCACGACCCAAAAGTTTTTTTTTTAGATTCTATCTCGTGAAATTTTGCAGTAAATTTGCAAAATTTTTACATTGTCCCCATTAAATCAATCAAAAATAACTTTTCACATAACGACAAAAATATATATTCCACCAAATTTTGTATTATCTTATCAAATCATGAAATTAAAAAGTTTTCTACACACATTTTTCATGACTATATTTTGTAAGTCACCTATAAATATTTTGGAACGAATACATTCTGAACTATTTGAGTTACATATTTTGTTTATGTTCATGAAATTTTTTTTATCTTATAATCTTACTTCAAATAGCTGAAATCTTTGTAAAAGTTAGTTTATATTGGGGAGGAGAAGTTGTGCATGAAGGTGGTTCGATACGATATAGTCGACGTCCTATGGCGGGTCAAAGGTTTTTGCAATCCCTTAAATATGAGCGTGTACAATGCGTATTTAGGAACAAGATGTCTATAACTGATCCTGAGGATGTAGTCATAATCACTGGCCGATATCCAATGTATTTTACTGCCAACGGGTTACCGATGTACGATGAGACACTTATTAGTGACGATGAGTCGTTGTCTTTATTTCTTCATAGTCCTGATATCTTCCGTAATCACATCAGTATAACGACTTTTGACATGTATGTTGCTGTTGAACGTAGTCCCGTCATTCCAGAAATTAATGATAATGAGTTTGATTTTGGCGATATTACATATTTGCCAAGTTTGAATACTGGTCTTTCAAGAAGTGTAATGCAAAAAGAAACAATGACAAGATTCGGTAATTGTGAGATGGGTGGACCTAGTTCTGTAGCTGCACACATGAGAAGTTTTGATTTGAGCACTGATCAACCTGCTCAGCCATGTGAAGTCAATTTTGGAAGAGACAATATTATTCAATAAGTTTCTTGTCCATCTCAATCAATTGATAGGTAAATGTAAAGATTTTGTATTTCTCGAAGTTATGTACATATGTTATATTTATTTATTATTTTCAACTTGTCATATTTATCTTTTAATATTTGCAGGTGTAATGATGCTGTTGAAATTTTGACTCAGTTGATAGAAATTGTCAACAACGACGACTTAGTCGTTGTTCAACAAGATGCATCAGATAGTGATACACATTCAGACCATGGTTTGACAGAGGATGATCATTCGTATGACAATGAAGATGTTGTGAATGTGGAGGGTGAAGGTCATGGTGATCAAAACGTCAATTATCATTCTATTGCTATTCCATATTTGGACTCCACTGAAGAAAGTGCTGAAGACTTTACTTGCATGCGAGATAGTGGTCCTGTTCGAACTGCATTTTGGGATTCTCAAAAACCTAAAGTTATCAAGTCAGGTTTGCTTTTTTCCCTCGATTTAATATTGTTAAATAACCAATTTGAATATGCTAATTCATATTTAATGCTTTATTATATATTCATTTAGGTATGTTATTTCAAGATAAGACGGAAATGAAATCTGCAGTGAGACATTATAGTATTTCCAATAAGAAGGAGTTCATTGCTGAATAATAAAAAAGTAAGAGTTGAAAGGTTATATGCAGGTTGCATTTATTTGGATGTGATTAAATGATTCGATTTAGACAGATTTTTAGTTGTATGTGGGTGGCTGGCAAAATGATTGAGAAACACACATGTCAGACGGATGACTATAAGGAGAATCATTTTAATCTGAACAACAGTATAATTGTAACAACATTGATATTGTATGTTATGGAGAATGTTGACTTGAGTATTGCTTTAGTTCGCAAAATTATCAAACAAAAGCACCAGTATACTCCCAGCTACTGGAAAGCGCAGAAAGGCAGAAAAAAAACGTTTCAAATTGTTTATAGAGATTTTGAAGGGTCTTTGAAAGCATTGCCTCGATACATGGCTGCCCTTCAAATTTCGAATCCAGAGACTGTTGTAGAGTGGGAGTACGATTCTACAACACTTCAGGGCGAACACATATTCAAATTTCTTTTTTGGGCCTTTAAACCAAGTAGCGATGGTTTCAAATATTATAGGCCGGTCATATCAATAGACGACACTGATCTTTATGGTCTTTACGAATTAAAATTATTAATCGCTGTTGGGATCGATGCTAATAACAATATTTTTCCACTTGCATATGCTGTTGTCACCCGTGAAAGTTATGAGTCATGGTCATGATTTTTGAAATTATTGTGGAGACATGTTGTTTGTGATAGACAAGGAATCTTGCAATGTATCCAATCTTATGATTTGTTGAGTCCACCTGCCACATATCATAGATTTTGCATCTGACATTTGAAAAGCAATTTTAACAAAAAGTTCCTAATTGCCAATTGGAGAACCTAATGTGGATGGCTTCCACTGAACATCAGAAAAAGAAGTTCAAACGTAGGATGCAACAAATTAAAACAATGTGCTCGGAAGCGCATAAATGGTTAAATGATCATGAGCTTGATAAATGGACATTATATAAGGATGATGATCGTAGATGAGGTGCTACAACAATTAATGTATCGGAGTCATACAATGATTTGTTAAAGAAAGCTCGCGGTCTTCCGGTGACTGCGATGATTCGATTGATGTTTAAAACTCTTGTCAATCGTTTTGTTGAGAGAAACAACCTTGCTTTCGCGTTGGTAGAAAATCAAAAATCCTGGTCGCTTGCAGTTGAAACATTTTTTCTAGATAATTGGAGAAGATCTCAGTTGCATACTGACATGATGACTTATAATACCGGAGATTGTATTTTTGAGATTAGGACTTTTGAGCAAAATGGCAAAGGTGGGAATATCCAAAATGTTAACGCTGAAGGAAAGAAATGTACTTGTGGAAAATGAAAAAACTACCATATTCCATATTCACATGCTATTAAATTTTGTGGCATTCGGGGCATCGAACCTAAAGCATATGTTAGCAAGTACTATAGTACGAGGTACTACAAAAAAACGTATAGCGGAAAGTTTTTCTCTCTAGGTGATGAGGTGTACTATCCACCAACCCCGTTTAATTTAGTTGCAAACACAAAGTATATGCGATCAACAGGGGTACAGAGGCGTAGTCGAATTAGAAATGACATGGATATATATTGCTCCCGCTCGCATGATTAGAAAGTGTGACATCTGTAGAGAAACAGGTCACACAAAAACACAATGTCCTAGACGACCTCGAGATTAATATATTTGTATTTAATGTATTTAATGTTTTATGTATTAAAATAAAGTTAAAAAATCATCTTTTCTTTTTCTCAAATTATAATTTTTTATTATTTTTGCCATTTTTTATATATTAATCTATTTAATAAATTATTTTATCTTTCTTCAATTCAAAAAATAAAAATATATTGAAATCAAACAGATTAAACTTATGTCTAATCAAATAAATTCATACATCGCACACATTTTAATTTCATCATATGATTAAATAACCCTACAACTTCAATTTTTAACATAACCGGAACACAACTTTTCAATGGTCACACGATATTTGCAACACAGAGAACAAACCATTACCAGGTTTTAAATTCTGAAAATCTTTAATATGCTACACCAACTTGAACAACTACAACTAGGAACACAACTAATTTTTCAGTTTAGCTCTATACTGATTAAAAGTTTTAACTAAAAGTACATCTCTTCTTTTTTTATTTGCTTCAAAGTGTAGTATCAATATCATTATCTGCTTTAGGTTTATATGGAAAGAAATCCTACAGATAATCATAGAGACAATGAACGAAATATAAATGTGAAGTATGTATTGGTCGCGGGAGGTCACACGACCGACCTATATTTTCCTTTTCTGTCTCGTCCCATCAATCACACCACCGAGTTGAATTTTTCTTCCGTCTTGTTCCATCAGTATTTTTATTTGAATATTTTTTTTTGCGTATCGTCCCATCAATATTTTTTATTAGTCACGTAGAGTACTTGTACTGTCCCATCTATAAATTTTTCGTACCATCTCATCCGTGAATCTTTAAATAAAGTAGTTGAATTTTTAGTAGGTGAAAGTTTAAATGAGTTGGTGGTTTGAGTAGTGAATTTATTTGCAAGATTTGACAAGTCTTCAAATTTATTTCACAGGTAAGGGACTTGACAAATAGTGACATAGAAAAGTGTAAAATATTAGAATGGGAAATTGGAATATGGGGAACGATGAATGGGGCATTGGAGGTAGGAAATGGGGCGTGGGTTGGGCAGCGACCCTATTTAAATGGGACGTTTAGTGTTTTTCACTCACACTTATTTTCTTTCTTTTTGTTTTAGAACATAGCAGAAAAAAATTATCCTACTAGTTTGAGATATATTATTGATTACATTATTGTGAATTTTAAATTGAGGTAGTTTATAATTTTAATATGTGAAATTTATTTCTATGAAATTTTAAGGGTAGATTATTTAATTTTAATATTGTTATTTTGTACGCAGTTATGGAATTCCGACACATATTCGTACATCCTGGTCCAGAGGTCTATGATGTTTTGACTTTACAAGTAAAACATCATTCAGAGGCTATATGGAATGGAACGCTGCATGGAGAGGATGCGTGTTTGCAACGCTGCATGGAGAGGATGCGTGTTTGCACGCAAGACGTACAGATATTAAATTTTGGCAACATTTGAGGCATAATCCGTTACATCCACGCATTCTCAATTATTTTGAAATGTGTGGATTTAAGGGAGTTATTGACGTTGGTTTCGTTCCATATGATTTTACAATGATTTCGGCTTTAATTGAAAGGTGGCGTCCAGAGACTCATACTTTTCATATACGCACTGGTGATGCCACCATTACGCTTCAAGATGTTGAAGTAATGTTTGGCTTGGTTGTAGATGGAGATCCACTATTACAAAATAGTGTAAGAGCGATATCTCTTATAGGATGGCAGGAAATCATCCACGAGCTTACCCGTTAGCAAATTACTATAGATCGTTTTGCCGGTGTGACCCGAATATTTGTCTCTAAATTAGTACAATATATTAATCAGCTTGATGATATTAATGATAATTCGGATGAGGATGAGGTCCAAAAAAAGATTTAGACTATATTTATTGTAGTTGTGTAGTGAGACTATTTTTCTTGATAAGTCCGGGTGTAAATTATATTTAGATTATTTGATTGACATGCGTGACTTGAACGCAATGTCCACTCAAGCTTGGGGAGCAGCAACATTGTCATATTTGTATAATGCTTTATGTCGTGCATCAATGACTTCAGCCAGCGATGTATGTGAATGTTTATGTTTGTTGCAGGTATAATTTTTTTTTTTAATTTTAATTATATTTATTTTTGAGATAAAGTTCTTAAACAGATATATCAATAAATAGGTATTGGCATGGGAGCGTACTATTCTACTACAGCCTTCACCTTGCCCCGTTAAAGAAAATTTGGTCGTGCTTGAAACTCATAACGCGCTTGCACGTAAGTGGACGAGGCATAGGACCCACCAAAATGAGGCGCGAAACATACTTGCAATTATTAGAGATGTTTTAGATAATTTAAATATGTGGCAGGTATGTGAGTATTGTACTAAGTTATATGTTATATTTAATTTTGAATTATTAACTCTATTTTTTTTCTTACTTTGTTTGGAGCCATACACTGAAGATATCATAAATGCACTGTCGGGGTGGTGTCGTTGTGGTCGACCCGTCTGGATGTCATGTGTTCCACTTATTTATAAATTTATCGGGAATGACATATGATAGATCGCGTGGTCAGACAATTCGTGGTGTGCAGCATATACCTGGACTGTGTACTATGTTTGACCATTTTCATTTTGAACGTGATAAGTGTTATTGTGTAACAGAAGAAATTCAATAATATTTTGATGCCACATTTATTGAATGGCAAAATCGCCGACTTCGTATATTTCAATCTAATTTTACTACCATAGAACATGAATACTTTGCATGATATCATCGTCACTCCCACATGTTTATTGGTAATCCAAAACATATTGTTGAAAGAGGATATCCGGCGAGCAGACATGAGGCTTTGGTGCGTTATTATTTTTTTTACTTTGTATGTGTGATTTTAATATTTATTTTTATATGTAGTTAATATCTAGTTTCATTGTAGGCTAGAGGACATGAAAGACAACACCGTGTGGCTACGACAGTTCTAAATGATTTAAATAGTTCAAATGCAAAGAGAGTGGATCCAAATTTCTATTGGGTCCATGAATGCTGTATTTTCGGGTACGCGATTGAGTGTTGCACCAGATTACATACCGCCCAATGAGTACATGGACCCTCCCGTAGTACAGCATCGCCGTCGAGAACGACAAGCTGTCCCAAGAGATAGGGAGTGTCATGCTAAAAGGGCGGGTGGTGGACGAGGAGGTAGACGCCAAGCTGATCATCACCTAGTTGATGAGGAAAATATTTTTGCTGGAGCTGAAGAAAATGCAACCGGCGTTGATGATTTTGGCTCATCCATGGCAACTCTTGAGGTGCCTTACTACCCAACATTTGATTTTGCTGTAACATCAATGGAAGCTCAATCTGTTGGGTATGTGACTCCCCCAGCTGCGGTCTTAGGCTTTGCTCAATTTAGCGGGTCTCAGTACCAAGAGCTTGGTAATGCATCAAACTTTGCTCCATTTGGAATGCCTAACTTTCCAAGACATAACTCTCCGTTTGCTCCTCCCCCAAGCTTCACAGATGTAAGTAAAATTGCCATAAATTATAGTTAATAATTACTACACGTTAATTTTAATAAATATATATGTCATTATAGGTTTCGTCATCCCACATTCATCCTGCATATTCTCAATCCACTAATATAGAAGCAGCACCAATTCCTTTTCGAAAATCAACTAGACCATGTAAACCAACTAATTGCGGCACCGGTTCTCATTATGAAATCTCGCAATCTTCCGAAGAGGATTAAAATGTATAATTATATATATATATATTTTCAATTTTTCATCATCTCACGTTATAATTTATTAATCTATAAATTATATTTATGTGAACTATATAATTTATAAGGAAAAAAAATAAGGTGGGCCAGGACGTCAAAAGAAAGAAAAAAATTTTAGGTGGGGCACGGGGCATCCCACGCTTTAAAATAAAAATGAAAAAAAAATTTAAAAATAGAGCGTTGGAACAACCACACGCTAAATGAAAATTGAAAAAGAAAAAGTGGGCAGTGGACAGGATTGAAAAAGAATGAAAAAAAAGAGAAATAGGGCGCCGGAACAACCACGACCTAAATGAAAAATTGGAGAAAAAAAAGTGGGCAGTGGGCATGGATAAAAATTGAAAAAGAATGAAAAAAAAAAGGTGGAGTGCGGAGTCTACCACGACCCAGAAGAAGTGAAAAAAAAAGAGGCCAAGGAGGTAAACGGATGGGATTAACGGAGGAAAAATAAGGCGTGAGGTATCCATTGATATTTTTCACCAAATTTTTACCTACTAGGCTCGGAAGTCTTTAACTTACCCTGCACCTTAGATATTACAAAAGAGCAAACAAGTAGTTTAATCAAAGATTTTTATACTTCCACTTGTAATATGCTTATGATATAAAGAATGATCAATAGATTATAGCTGCAAAATACATTATTTTAGGTGGTAAAATTTGCAATTCTATAATATCATTCAGTTTTAGATATATATCACTTGTTTCTCTACATCGAACAGTTAATATCCAATCCTACACTTAAAAAATCTAATAGTTAATATATGAACAAAGTTGTCCTTATCCTCATTCCATTCTCTCCTGCTATTTATAAGAAATTTTGGGACGTATATTATTGTATGGTAAATTCAAACATAATGGTCTTAATAGCAAGTTATGTTTGATATGGGATACATCTTCTTAATTGAAGCTATGCATGCCCAATGGGCTTTAATCAAGACTGAATATGTGAATGAAGTATAGCATGATAGGATAACATTATGACTATCGAAGGCTGTGATGAGATTGAATATAAGAAATTCTTCAATTTTAATAAAATATCTCGTGTTTTTTCTTAAATAAGTCCTATATACGCGGTACAAATATGAATAATCGAGCAAACCGATTACCAAATTTTGAATAGTTAAAAGAGAGAGGACAGTATCACAATCTTAACTGCCTCTTTTCTATCGATCCATCGGTAGCAGCACATGCCCACAGTAATATGAAGAGAAAACAAAACATAAGCATTCACACAATATTTTCTCAAAATAAATGGCAGGGAAGAGGCAAGAAGAGATAAAGGTGATCATATTCACTTTATTAATATATCAATACATGTAGAGAAAAGTACATTGTTTTATTTTAATAATATAATTAAACTCCATTAATTAATGAAGAGAAACATGAAATGGAGTAGCTAGCTAGTGATCAGAATTTTATACCATAGGATCATGGGTTGGGGTGGAAGCAGGAGCTAATAGAGGAATTTGAGGGATAATGAGGGCAACATCCAAAGAATTTTCAAACACCATTGGAACATTAATAGGAACTTGAGGGGCTTCACTAGGAGGATTATTTGTTGATAAAAGCAGTCGACTTTCTGAAAAATTTATTGAGTTTGATATAAACAGGATCAAACTTAGCACATATATCACTTTGAATATCATCCACTTGGCTGAAGACATTTTTTTTTTCTAAATAAAAACAAGTTTGCTCATGTTTATGTTAATTTTTTTTCTTAGTTTATAGTCTATTTATATAGGAACCAATGTTAATGGCTACTTAAGAAAATTAGGTACACATTCATCAATGTGAGAATAATATGTCTATTAGTCTTGGTGTTATTTAATATCTTGTTTGATAGTGCTCCCGCGTGTGTATAATTAGTACATACCAATCCATTGTATTAACAATATTAGAGTTATTAATACATGCATAAGCATAGTTAAACAAAAAATTACTCTTGAATACACCAAATCAAACAACAACAACAACATACTCTAATCACACAAATAGAGTTTGAAAAGGGTAATGTATACGTAACCTTACTCTTATAGAATAAAATAACGATTTTTGATACACCAAATCATTCTACACGAAGATGATAGCTATTCATATAGAGTTCTCCTTAATCTATTGGCTATATATATAGCAATTATTTTCCCTATGAGAATTAAGCTGTTTTTATTTGAATTTTCGTGATCCTACTTAAGCTAGTTCATAGAAAACTTGCCTAAACCTTTGAGGACCTGACTTCTTTTTCTGGTTACTTCCTCAAATTTCATTTTGTGTAGCACTATTTAATTAAATATTAAATTATAAAAGAAAAAAAATGCTTTTGATACTTACAATTTACATATATTATCATCATATTCTTGTGGATATAAAAGTATGTTACTAAAAATAAAATTTAAAATTATATTTTAAAAATATAAAAATAAATCTTTATGTTTTTAATAAATTAAAGAGGAAAGAATAAAAAAATGCTATATATATCTCCTTCTTTTTTAATAATTATCTAGTATATTTCTATGCTATATTCTCAATTTAAACCAATCATTTCATTTAAATAATACTAAATTTAAACTGAACCTTAATACTCTCTTTTCGATAATTGACACGCAGAAACTTTTTCTTTTTTATTGATAAATAGAATATATTTATTAAATATTAAAATAAAAGACTTCATAAATAAATTTATCAAACACAAAGTACCTCTCTTTAATCATATTTTTTTTAATTTTTTTTTAAAAATATTTTTTAAAATAAGCAAATTTAAAAGTTGGGCTACCGCCGATAAAATCCTACATAAGCACATGTTGGATTATGAAAGCCTATAACTATCATATAAAGACGTGTTCGAAAATTAGGTAATGAACTGCCAATTAAATTTTCGGTGGCCCATGTAGTCCAATATTAATAGTTATATAGCAATGTGCAAATTAAAGACAACACACAAACGCAAAAAAGAAAAAAGAAAAAAAAAGAAGGAAAAAGAGCAAAAAAGAAAATAGAAATAAAAATAAAATGATAGATGTGGCAAATTTTCAAAAGTATTTAGTCCAAACATAAAATATTTATTTCATGTTATTTAATACATAATATTATACCAGAGAAAAATATTATACATAATATGTCAATCTTGTATAAGATATATAATAGTATATAAAAGACGCTTATACAAAAATATGGATTAAATCAGGTGTATATTATATAATACTAGATAAGTTACCGTGTTTCGCATGGTGGTGAACTGCCTCACTAAACTTACGCATGATCATTCACATTTTTCTGTTTTTCTTTTTTCATACTGTACATCATTAAAATTTAATTTATTTATTATTTTTTTCGGTTATTTGTATAATAAATCACAATTATTATAATGTAATTTCAAAAATTCTATTCATACTGATATCCGTTATGATGTAATTACGTTGAAAGCATTTTATCATTTTATGGATCGTGTATGCCAAAGAGCTTCATAAATGTCGTTAGGCATTATATACGGGTGCGCCAATCGTCTGAGAGTCCGATCAACATAGTTGTAATTTTTTTTAGAAAAAATTCAAAATCTTCTACCCAATTATATATCATGTAGATATAAGTTTGTATTGACGTCGCTACACTTTATGTATACCTATTTGAATATCAGCTGTTAAACATTATTTGATCCATAGCATACACACTGTTATTTATCATTTTGGACTATATTCTAATACTTTTAAGTCTTTAATTATGAAGAAAGAAGATCTTGAGACAAGCTAAAGCACAATAACAATGTTTGCAACAAATTTTTGAAGTGCTGAAAATTAACTGTAATAAAAAATAAATAAAAGAAAAATAATTTTATTTGATGAATTTTGTAAGTACAATTCTGTTGTTCTCTTGATTCTATTCTCTTAAGCTTTTCTGTGATTCGAGGGCCATTAGTAGCGTATCTCTCGAATTGCAGGATGATTTGAACCTCCTAGAAATGTGTATGATCTCCAGGAATGTCGGACAGTACTGAAACATCTCCAGACAGAACTCGGTTGACCACTTCTTAGAAGAACTGTGTAGTCGAAGCAAGCTTATGCTTGCAGAAATGCTTGCTGAATCTTGCTGACCCCTTCCCTTTTCCCTTTGTTGAATCCCAACCCTCCTATTTTTAGTTATAGAAGGTAGGCAATCCAAGTGTAAATGAAATCTTTCGTCTGATTCTGATCGTTTTGGTAAGTCATCAAGCTTATCACATATGTCATGTAATAAACTTGCTTTTGATTAATTTTTGAATTTAGCTTGAATTGCCACATCATTTGAACACGTGGCATCATCTTGTTGGTCTTGAATTTAGTTGTGATGTCATATCATTTGACACGTGACATGATTTTGAGACTCAAGATAAAAGATGAATCCTGGACTTGAATTTAATAAAATAGACTTATTTTTATTTATAAAGTCCAAATTAATTATTCAACAAAATAATTCAGAATTTAATTCAAATATTTTATGGATTTAATCCAATAAAATTACAGGTCTACAAACAGCTTTTCTAGTCATTTATCAAAGGCCGTGTTTTCACCATATTCTAGTCGATATCTCAGTGTGGTCATCTATGATAAAGTGTAATTGCTCCTACCTGGTAGACAAAATATTATGTTAATGATTGATGATGTGTTTTTTTTTTTTTTTTAATTATTATTATTTTTTATCTTAGACTGAGTATTTGTAGCGACAATTTCATTTGATAGTATAGCTAATGCTTGCGGTTATTGGAAGGAGCTTAAGTCATTAGATAATGCAATAATATAATTATACATCGGTAAATAATATTTTTCATTATAAGTGGGTGAAGAATTTATTTCAATAAAATACTACATTTAAATCTTTGAAGTGTACCTAAAAGTGCAACATAGTTTAAAGTTTAAAGATATCACGGTAGAGATACAAATATGAATTCAAACCCAGATTTAGAACCAAAAAGAAATATGGATACCTTTTTTTCTAACCACACAAATAAATGCTTTACATTTATCAATTTTTTTAAAAGGGAAAAGCTGGTAGAGGTGTGGATACTGAATAAAAGGCTGATTTTATTTGATTAATGCAATAAAATTGGAATGTAAGTTCATTCCTTAATATCTGTTCACCGTTTTTGTACTCAATTAACCCATATTCTTTCAATTTATTACAACAATTATAATGTAAGTAATAATACTATGTTCATAGTGATATCTATTATGAAGTAACTAAAGTATCATCTCTCTACAGCTCTTGGACTTAAATTCCGGAATACTTCTTGATAAATAATGTTTTAAATAAATGCAGGGTCTTCTGTGTCCTTGTCAACTTTTGGTATTGCTAATCCTTCTCTTATTTACCCGTGAGACAGCTACATATAATTGGCCATGGGTGGATATCTGTTTTAGAAGATACAATCAACCTTGTTAAAAGATTGTTCTTGACTTTTATTTATTGTCCTAACGTAACACTTAACAGGAAGATAGCCTTTAACACTATTGCAATCCGGTAGTTTATAGATATTTCCAGAAATTAAGTTGTGATTAAAAAATAGAAATTGAAAGAGCCACTTACAGACACAAATTAGATACCTTTGGTGAATCTTGATATCACAGATTTTGAAATGACTGTTACTGGAACGTAATATCATTTGCTGGGCTATTTATTTCCTTTATTTATAATTTGTGAAAGTGAAAAGAAAGAATTACACTATTTCGCTTAAAGTAAATATATAAGAACTATATCGATTAAAAGTGGAAACAAAGAGTTACAAAATTTAAATAGGGCAAAATATAGACATTAAGGAGAACAGTGGAGACTTACCAACAAGAAAGTTTTCCTTTTAAGAAGTAAGCAACCAACAAAATATTTTATTGGATTTTTTTATTCATGGTTAATAAGTGATTTCAGGCAAAATTATTTTGGGAAGCCCTGTTCTTATTCTTTTTATAAATTGATTATGCAGTTTTTGCTAACTTTAATTTGTTAATTCATAACTTAAGAAACAGACATCGTGAGAATGTGAGGAGAAACAAACGGAGTTCAAAACCTGAACAGTAAAGAAAAATAGAAGATATATTAAAATGGTATATGAAAAATTTATTGCATCAAAAGAGCAAATCGCTTATATTTAAATAAATAAAATAAATTTATGATAGTTCGTTTAAAATTGGGCGAACTATTCTATATCTTTTTTATTTACGTTTTTTTGTTTTTAGTTCTATACACTCATAAATTTTTTGAAAAAAAATTGGCACAACTAATTCGCCCACTTTTGGGCGAAGTTCCTATTGTTTTTTTTTTTCTTTGAAGTTTTGTATATTCACATTGAAAAAAAATTCAAATGTAAAATTCGCTCATTTCTAAGCGAAGTGCCCTTTTTTTTTATAATTTCTGGGCGAAGTGCCCCTTTTGTTTTTAAAATAAAATTTTTAAAAAAAATTTGTGGAGTTGAAAGAAGTAGAAAATTTTCCTTTTCAAATTTTAAAAAAAAAATTATAAGTGGCGAACTGTTAATTCTATAGTTCGCCCACTTTTGGCAAAGTACTAATATTTTCATTTTTTTTAATGCTTACTTTCACTTTCTTATACAAAATTCATAACAGTGCAATAATTCATATTCATAAAAAAAAAAAAGAAATTACAGAATAGTATTATATTTTCACTTATATATATGAGTGAATTTCACTCGTAAAAATATATCTTCTTCTCTACGCGAATAAGAAACATCTTTTCATTGATAATTATACTGTGTTCAGACTAAGCAGCTTTTGACTTCTTTTAGAATTTATTAATTCCCATATCCTATAAACTCTGACCCTTACAATCCAGTTATCTCTATTGTATCTAACTCTGAAAGAAGAAAATATATATATATGCCACATTTATTAATAGTTTAAAGACGGGAGATTAACATATGAGTCTAACCAGATTGCTGAAAGATATTGGCTGTAACAAACGCTGCAAGCCTGTTTTATACAGGGTTGTGGTTCAAAAACTGGCGTTGGTTTATTGAAAGTCATAACATGTTCGGAAAGTCGTAAGGATATTTTTTTTGGAAATAAAAGGTCTTATCGAGACACTTAACTGAATGAAATCAATTACTATCTATATATATGGGCTTTTCAAAGTAGGTTTATTTGGGTTTTAATAGGCGGTTGATATTTTGCCATTTCATTTATATGAAAATAATTATTACGGATTAAAGATATTGTTGGGTGCTAAATAGAGTAAATTAGAAGAATGAAAGGGATTGATAAAATTGGGGTTAAAAGATAAATTCAATTGTTGGTTATGTTGTCACATATTTTGGCTACGATCATCTTTATATGTAATATTTTTTTAATTGAAAATATATCACTTTTTCGGTCAAACAATTAAAAAAATATATTATTAAAAATTCAAATATATTATGGCAAAATAGTTGTTCGTGTTTTAAATTTTTTTTTCCCAAAAATAAAGGAAAAACGAAATTTTAACAATAAAAACCGTTGTACATTTCATTCATTAATATGCTGAAATTTTATGTCAACGTAGTTGATGTAGAAGATATAAATATTTTTTTTCAAATAATGAAAAAAGAGTAATTTAAAACAAAGAGTGGAATGTAGCAGCTAACTTTTTTCAATAGCAAATATGAATGACTCATCCTAATATTGTAACATATTTAGTTCTAATGTAAACTGATTTTAGTTGAAATGTAAGATGATTGCATATAACGTATGTAGGAAAGGTAGATACACAACGAACTTATAGCAGAAAGCTAACCATCTAAAATTTATTTTCATTAGAAATGAATAAATGGGAGAGCATCTAGCAATGAAAATCGTTAGATAGATGGGCGAGGAGGGTCATAGAATTATTTTATAATGGGTTATTGAATATTTACACTCATCAATATTTACTTTTGGGGGTGTAGTAAAGCCTATCAGTGGGACGAGGCATGAGGAATGTATTGATTTATTTTATTTTGTGGTGGTCTATTTTTCTTATTAGAAATTAGTTGTTTTTGGTTATTTAGGAGCGACTGGAAAAATTCTTTTATATATAAATTGAGTACAGAGACATTTTGACATGGCATTATTCAATATCAAATAATGAATGTATTTGAAGTACCGAATAATATTGGCTTATATTTGTTGAAGAGAAATCATGTAATTTAAAGAAAACTGTATCTAAAAAAAAAGTGTCAATATTTTATCTACTTTCTTCTATTAAAAGTAGGCAAAGAGTAGAATGTTGCTAGAGTTGTCTCTTGCACGAAAGAGCAGATTTGATCAGTTTCCTTTGTCCTCCGTCACCTCCATAATACAGTTAAATAGGTTTATGAAAAAGTTGCATGCAAGAAACATTATGAAACAAATGGTATTTAATACTGTTTATACAACAAAATATAATATTTATAGATAAACTAACATATTCATAGTATTATGTGAATGACGGGTATAGCAATAATATTTATAGATAAATTAATATATTTACAGTGATTATGTGAATGGTGGGTATAGCAATACTTCGGTATAAATTTCTTGTTCCTGTTTTTTTCTTTAGATATACAATTCACATTTGAGACATTTTCATTACATTAAAGCTCTAGTATAATTACTGAATTAAAGGAGAAATGCAAGTGTAAATGCGATAAAAAATAAAGTAGTATAATCAGTAAATTCATCATAAAAATTTACCCGGTCAATTTGTGTTGGGATTTGTTCTACATGATCTATTTTTTAACCATCTAGGAAATTCTATTCATGTAAAGATAAGGTATGTTATGTAAATGTAAGCATGTGGTGGTACAAAATGATGACCGTAAACAAGGTAAGACAGAAACACCTCATAATGCAGTGTAGTCATGTGTTATTTTTTATTTTTATTGACAATAGAAAAGTGAGGAGGCTGATTGTAAGAAAAAAGTAAAAATAGTTGCGGCAAATGCAAAACAAAGGGCATGTGAAGGGTAAAGAACTATACCTGAGCGATATTTGGGCTAGTAGTGGATGAAAAGAAGATAAAAAATAGCAATATAGATATTGTAGAGTATTTTGAATAATTTCATAAGCAGCATATCTAGACAAGTTGAAAGTATCGTGTGCGGTGGGAGGAAGAGGTTTTGTATCCATCGTCAGAATTCTATCTGAAAAAAAATATAAGGTGTAATAAGTAAATATAAGCATGTAAGTATATACATAAGACAAGTAGTTTAATGTAATATGAAGTTTTCTAATTGTTTGAAGAGTTTTTAGTATTTAAAAAGGATTAAGTAATTTTTTGAATAAAGTAGTAGTTGTAAATTTTAAAAGCACAACTAAAGGCATAATACAATGTAAATTCTAAACGTATTGAAGTGAAGATTACAAATATGAATAGATATATAAAAATACAACAACAAAAGAAAGAACAACAGAGCTTCAAATTTTTCGAAGAGCTTTTTCTATTTATAGTTTTATAGCAGAGATGTGGAGGAGTGCAAAATGAACACCTATTCATTGGTTTTTTAAAAAAAAAAAAAGTGAAAAGCGGTAAGATGTTTAGTTACATAGTTAGGGGCATTGTGTTCTCTTTCAAGAAAAGTCAGTAATCAAAGTGTTAAGGCGGAGAGAAGGTATATAGCAGACATATAATTGTACAACAAAGAAAAAGAAGGAACCATATTTGTCCCCTCAGTTGTAAAGTTCAATGTGGTCTGT
The DNA here is from genome assembly GCA_035772735.1 of Datura wrightii. Lineage (NCBI taxonomy): Eukaryota > Viridiplantae > Streptophyta > Magnoliopsida > Solanales > Solanaceae > Datura > Datura wrightii. Next base: position 100,456,472 of record JASDFA010000008.1, read on the forward strand.
GTTTTTTTTTTTTTTTAAAAAAAGTGAAGAGTGGTAAGATGAATAGGTAGATAGTTATGGACATAGTTTCTTTAAGAAAAATCAATAGTCAAAGTGTAAATGTTGAGAGACGGCAGAGAGCAATGTCTTTTGGGTAGTAGGGGAGGAAAAGAGGTGTTGCCAATTGAAGAGCGTAATTGAAGTTGTAATACAATGAATGTCTAAGCATATCATAATGGAGATTATTGTGTGCGTCAGGAGAAAGAAGTTTTGTATCCATCAGATAAATTTTATATGATAAAATATAAGATGCAGTGTGAAAATACAAGCATGTAAATGTACATATGAGACAGGTAGTTTAGTGTAGTATAAACTTTACGATTATTTGAAGAGCTTAAAGGTAAAGCAATTTTTCAAATAAAGTACTAGTTGCTAAATTTTAAAAAGTGCAAGTGTAGGGATAATATAGTGTAAAGTGTAAATGTATCATAGGGATGGTTTTTTAAATAAAAAATCAATAGTCATAGTGTAAAGTGAACAATAATCTAAAAATCAACATATCTGGAAAGGTTGAAGATATTGTGTGTGTCGATAGGAAGTTGTTTTGTATTCATCATGGGAATTCTGTATGAAAAAATATAAGGTGCAATAAGTAAACATAAGCATGTTAGTGTATGTATAAGGCTTGTAGTATAATGTGTATTTATAAGTGCAATTGAAGAAAATTTCAAGAACAAAATATGTATTAAAAACCGAATAGTTTCATCTATGATTTTTCTTTTTGCTTGGCAATGCAAGAGTGAAGAAGCTGATAGTAAAAACAAATAATAATAATAATAATAAAAAGCAGGTGCAGAATAAAAGGTATGAGAAGAGTAAAGAACCATAGTTGAGCGTTTTTGGGGGGTTGTGTGGCTTGTGTTTTATCGAAGGCGTTGAACAGGAAGAGGGGATAAGAAATGTGGGTGGCAGGAACTGATGGAGATCAGCGATAAAATATTTTATTAATCGTACCTATTTAGAAAGGGGCGAGTGGTGAGCGCTTTATTATTTGGCTGGAAAAGGAATATTACTGGAAAGAAGAATTAATTGGCAAAATTTTGAAACTACAAAATCTGATTTATGGGTGAGCCACGTCATCGCGATTCTTTTTTTTATATAAATATATAAATTTAAAACTATGCAAAAATGAGATTTTAAAAATCAAAATAAGAAAGTATGAAATTTTAATTTCTATACAGTACTACACTTTAAATTTATCACATTAATTGAGGGGCAACTAATACACAAATACGACACCTAATAATTTTTTGTTAAAGATTAATAGATTTAGTAATTGTAACCCAAAAAAAATTGTAGAGAATAGCCAAATTTCATTTTTGGTAATACTGTATGATTTTTGAAATCGCAATAAAATTTAAATTTTGTTATGAAATAATAAAGAAAGAACATGAATATTGTAGAGAAAGAGAGAAGGAGAGAAGTTCTTATTTCTCTTGATGAGATGAAATATAATGAAGGAGAACCCCTCTATTTATAGGGATAATTTCTCCTAACTTTTTTCCAAAAGATAATATAAACACATGTATCCACTACAACGCAAATACCTTTATAGACATTCACTATAATACAAATATGTTTATAACACTCCCCCTTGAATGCCTATTTGATAGATAATGTGCCTCGTTAAAACCTTACTAGAAAAATCCCAGTGGAAAAAAATCTAGTGAAGGAAAAAGAGTACACATATCTAATAATACGCATTTTGGCTGCCTCATTAAAAACCTTACAAGAAAAACCCAGTGGGACAAAACCTCGTAAGGAAAAAAGAGTACATCGCGTATTAACTCCCCCTAATGAGAACATCCTTGAATCTTTGCATCCCGATCTTCTGCACCATCTTCTTGAAAGTTGCAGTTGGTAGAGATTTGGTGAATAAATCAGCCACATTGTCACTTGAACGAATCTGTTGCACATTGATATCGCCATTCTTTTGGAGCTCATGTGTGTAGAAAAACTTTGGCGAGATGTGCTTCGCTCTATCTCCTTTTATGAATCCTCCCTTTAGTTGTGCTATGCATGCAGCATTATCTTCATATAAAATTGTGGGTACTTTGTCACAATTCAAATCACATTTTTCTCTAATGAGATGTATCATGGACCTCAACCACACACATTCTCGGTTTGCTTCATGAATAACTATTATCTCAGCATGATTTGATGAAGTAGCTATGAGAGACTGCTTTGTAGATCTCCAAGACATGACAGTACCTGCACATATGAACACGTAGCCCGTTTGAGATCGAGCTTTGTGTGGGTCAGATAAATACCCTACATCGGCATAACCAACAAGATCGGGACTGCAATTGTTAGAATAAAATAATCTCATATCGGTAGTCCCTTTTAGATACCGCATTATGTGTTTGATCCAATTCCAATGTCTCCTAGTAGGATCAGACTATATCTTCAGGACCAAGAATTTCCTTGTTCTTTTAAATCCTTCAAGGATTTTCATATATCCTTCAGTCTCTCTAGACATGAAAATAATTTCATTATGTGCATATCAAGTTTTTCATATATTGCCAGACTTATGAGGAACCTCAAAATAATTTCATCCACAACGAGAGAACCTCTCCATATAATAATGTCAGGATTTATGAAAAATCTTTATGCCATAAGAATCCATTTATATCTACTGGCATTATATTTGAATTGCGTATTTTTAATTGGCCAATTATTTATCTTTCCATACTTTTTGACAGATTTGATTTCAAGATCCTCGTCAATATTTATAATATTGAGCGCTATATTATATCAAAGGTATCGTCGATGATCATTATGATATCAGTTCCAATGCGACATAACTTATTGAGATCTCTTTATTTTTCATCATTTTCAGGTACCTGAACCTTTGCCAAGGTTTTATGAAGTGTTATGTCATGGTGCTTTCTTAAAGCACTTGCCTCATCATTATGACCATCTTAATCATTTGCTCCTCTCCTTTTTCAAGGAGTTCTATATTTGGAACCGTTTGGTCTATCACGCTTCAGGCGTCTTATAGACCCTGTCCTTCAAAGACCTTTCGTTGGAGCATTTGCAACTGAATTATAAAATAGAGTTAACAAATATATCTGGCAATTGATTTGCAATATTTTGCAAGTGAATTATCTATTGAACTTTAAGTCCACTTTTTTTTTCCCGAGGATCTAGATAATTCAACCCACACTCAATTTTCAGCTGCTAATCACTTCTCCTCCTAATGTTAGAAAAACTAACATTTACCTCCCAAGCTCATTTGGGAACCCATCTTTGTGCGTTGTGGTGGAGTAATTGAATCATATATCACACTTTCAAATTTTTAGATGGAATCATTTGGTTCTTGATCCTGAACCAATTGTGATAGGGGAACCTTGTTGGCTTGATGCATTCAAGTGTTGCTATATGTTAAATAAACATCTCTCATACCAAATTTTATTTGAGAGTTTTATTCTCATAACCAATAATTTAGCTATAATTGGAGGCATATAATTTTTGCTAAACCAACATAGATATGAATCAACATTATCAACATGATTTTATAATTTGAAACTATGCTCTTAATTTGATAATTCGAGCAACAACCTTACAAAAATCAATTGTAAGTTGATATCAAAACACATGTGACCATTTCATAGATGCATCTATTAGCAAACGGTTCACATGGTAGGTGAATGGACCCATATTCACCCTTTTATAAGTTTCAAAATTTCAGGGAATATAATTCCAATCTTAGCTGATCAAGATCATTCTATCACGGAGAACAAGCAACACAAGAGAATTCTTGAAGAATCTTTTATTTCTTCAACATGTAGCCACGTGAATTCTTAATTATTTTTGCATCACATTTGAACCGGGATGACCAACCAGTTATGCCAACTTATTTCAGTAAACTTCTAGTTTACTTTCGTATGTGATTTTTTCATCATACTCATATTTATGTACTACAAATTAAAAAAAACGGTGGGTAATCTTTTACATAAATATTTATAACCCGCTTCAATTATAGTAGCATGATGATATTAGATCTTCACATAATTTATAGTCTCAATTTTTTTTCAATGTCCTTGAAACTTATAAGTTTCCTTTTGAGACTTACTATAATAATTTCATTCCTTCAAGTAGTAATACATTAGCTCTTCCGGAACTCTCAATTAATTTTGTGTACTACCACATATTCAATCATATCAACATCATTAATAGTTTCTCAACATAGTTTCAACTTTGAAACAATTTTGAATGTTGATGAGCTATACTCATGAACATACTTATAGTCTTGATGGATCCAATCATATCGTGCATTTGGGTGGATGACCATCTTCAGGTGGTCATACCTTTCTTTTAGGCTATTCCACAAAATAAGTGGATCCTTAATCATGAGATATTCAATTTTAAAAATTTCGTCAATATGATGACGCAAGAATATCATAGCCTTAGCACGATCTTGATTTGTAGCACGATCTTGATTTGATGCTTTGTTTTTATTTTTAATGGTGTCTCCAAGACCCACCCATGAAATGTAGTTCTTGCCCGAACTTTGAAGGTCAGCGAAATCAAGTTTCGTAAGGTTAGCCATATTAAAAGAAAGAAAAAAAATACCTCGGCCTTCAAATTTTGAGACTGTAGAGTCGTAGAGCAACAATATCACCAAAGGAATATCATCCCTGTGGTTAAGTAATACATCTTTTGAAAAAGAAATTTTAATTTTTCTTACCTTAGATCTTTCAAAGTGAGTGCTCAAGGCAGAGACTCATGCAGATAATGTGTTATGAAACAATAAAGAAAGAACAAGAATATTGTAGAGAAAGAGAGAAGGAGAGAAGTTCTTATTTCTCTTGATGTGATGAAATATAATGAAGGAGAACCCCTTTATTTATAGGGATAATTTCTCCTGACTTTTCTCCAAAAGATAGACTTTCCCTATAATATAAACACATGTATCCACTACAATACAAATATGTTTATAACAAATTTGAACTTTTTAAATAGATATTTTGAGTGGATGTTGCTAGGATGTGCAAAAACACTTGGACAAAGCCATATATAAAATTGAAAAATTACATATTTAAATAAATTTTATTATCTATTTACGATGTATAACAATATTTTTAAAAAATTATAAAAATTAATAAAATAATTATAAAAATAGCGAGTTATCTTATGTATCAATTTTTCTATCTTCTCTCTCCAATCCACTACCCGTATTTCTCTTTAATTCAATGCCTGTCTTTTTCTCTTTCAGAATTTTCAATATTTCTGCTAATTTTTCCTCCCACACGCAATCTCTCTGACAATCTGGATATAGAAAATTGTAGATCTATGGAGAAAGCAAAAAAGGACTCAATTTTTTTTGGAAAGAAGATGTAGAGAACTGTAGATCTGAATTATTGTCCTTATTTTCATTCTCCATGGATAAATCGACATTGTCGAAGAAATCAAAGCTCTGAATTTTATTAGCAATCTACTATTGTTGGAGAAATTGAAGCTCCCACTTTGATTAGCAATCTTTCTGATGGAGAAGCCTCTATTTCACCATTACCGAGAAAATCGAAGCAGAAGATTCTACTAGCAATCTATTATTGCTAGACTTCTCAAGTTTTTTTCTTTGTGTATCAATGACAGAATTGATACACTGCAATTTTTTTTAAACTTTTATCTTTTTATATCAATGGCGAATTAATACAGTATGTATCAGTTATTACCAGACTGATACATATTGATACGTAGTATATTTATCTTTTATTTTGATCTCAAGATGTTTTTGATACAGACTGTATCAATTAGATATATAATGTACGAGAATGATCATTCAATAATAGAATGACAAAGACAATCTTCATCTTGTATCATAGTTATCACATTTTATGATACAAACTTTATTTTCATATTAATGATACAATACTAAAATGTATCAATAGATAATAGATTGATAAATAATGATATAGATAATGTTCATCTTGTATCTGAGTTATCATATTCTATGATACAGTCTCTTCTCCGTTTTTATGGATACAACCAACGACTTAAACAATATTGTTTTCATATTAATGATACAATGCTAAAATGTATCAATCGATAATAGACTGATAAAATATGATATAAACAATGCTCATCTTGTATCTAAGTTATCACATTCTACGATACATACTTTGTTTTCATATTATGGTACAATATATCAGTATCAGATAAAACTACTTGGATATTATTTTCAGATGACTGGAACATTCATACAATCAAAGAAATTAAAATATTTTTCAAATCTGGAATGATGATACCACAAATAAAATGAAAAAATTCCCAAAATATATGATTTTAGATCTATAAATCACGCGGATGTGGATTTACTTCAATACACAAAATTCATTGATAGTGTGATTCACAGCTATTAAATACGCAGTTTCTATTTAAAAGTAATAAATTGCGCAGATTATGGAGAAATAAATACAATCATAATAGTTATAGTTGATTGTATAAAAAAAACACTATTTATTGTAATTTCAGTTAATTATATTATTTTTTATAATTATTTTACTACTAACACTACTTATGAAAATATCTCTACAGAGAAGATTGGAGGTAATTTAAATTAGTTTGGAGTTAAATTTTAAATTTTAAATTGAATTAATAAACATCACCTCGACAAAGTATTTTCATGGATATACACTAATATACGTTCTTTCGTCGAACACACATTTTTATAGATATTCTTTGATATACAGAAAATATATAGAGATACATAAATATATGGACGGGTCATCGTCAATATCTAGTTTTTAATTTAAAATTAGCTTAAATCTTCTTCAAAGAACTCCAAAATAAACAACAGTTATACAAATCGAAAAATTAAATCACACTTCATTTATCTTTAATAATATTTTTAGGTCCTTCTTCAACCTCCAATTTTAAAGTGCATGTCAACATAACGAGAAACCTTAGTATTAGAGTGTCGCAATTCTCGTTTCAATATATTATAGTTTGTTGTTGTAACTATGTGGAATCGGGGATTCAAGATTTCAGATTTAGTGTGTGTTCGGTACAAAGAAAAATGTTATCCTTTAAACATAAAAAATAAGTTATTTTTTTTCATTTTCTTGTATTTGTTATGTAAGTAAAAAATTATTATCCTAAAATAATTTATATATATGTAAAATAGAGTTGTCAATACGGGCCGGCCCAACCCATCCGGGTTAACCCACACAGGCTCTGGAGTTTGACGGACCAGGCCTGGATGGCCCATCATTTTGATGGGCTAAAAACAACAAGCCCACCCCATTAATATGTGGACTGCGGACCTTGTCGGACCCTCACTTTTTAAAAAAAATATTTTTAAAATAATTTATTAATTTAAATTGTAATTTAAAAATATTAACATAAATATTTACAAGACAATATTTCATGGTGTTACTACTTGCTAGTCAAGTAATAAATTCACAAACAAAAATAATCGTAATAGTATTTATTAAATTTGGCTTCAACTAAATATCTGATTTTATGACTTCAATTTGAAACAACTGTTATTCAATACAAATATCTTGGGTACAACCCTACAAGAACGCGATATTGACGGACATAAAGCTTTTGCGAAATGAAATAACTTTTGATAGGATATACTTCGAATCAAATAGAGATATTAATATGAAAACTAAATGATTAATGAGTTTTTGGACTTTGTAATATTAATATATGATGGTTTAGGTATATTTTGACTCCTCTGGTTATTTTTAGTACTCTATTTTATTTATATTTTTTATTAAGCACAAGGGCTGCCCCAACCCACTTTGCTTAAGTCTCACAAGTCAGTGGCTTTATCTGGACTGGAGTAAAAGTCTCGTTCTTAAATGGGTTTCAAAAATCGTAGTCCAATTCTTTTAAATCACAGGCTGGGCTGGACCGACCCAATGGACCTAGCCCATATTGATGGCTCTGATGTAAAACAAAATTATAAGAGTGAGATAGGGGTAGACTGGATGTTGTGGGGGGGGGGGGGTTAAGCTGTGTAAGGGCTGCCTTATAACTCTATCTATTTTTTAAGTATACGACTTTCTTCTTGCGGGGTCAGGGTGGGTGGGGTTGGGGTGGGAATGGGTGGATAGTTATGAGTGTGGGGAGAAAATAACGTGTCTTGTTTTTCTAAAAAAATAGTTTTCATAATTTTTAACCAATCGAACATGAAAAAATAAAAAAAGTATTTTTCCATGTACCAAACCCATCCTTAGTTGTATTTTATTTTTTTAAAGCTCTATACTATAATCGATGGAAAATTCAAAAGAAATTTGCTTAAATAATATCGGTATAATGTTTATAGATTCTTTTTTCCCTATTAAGTGTGTGTAAAATATGCAAAGATAGTGTGTCAAAACAAAATGGTAAGGCAAATAATTTAGTGTAGGGTGTGTTTGGTAATGATGTAGTGAAAATACATTTCAGGAAATAATATTTATAAATTAAGTCATTTTTTTGATATTTGGTTGCCATAAAATATTTTTTTTAGCTAAAATTTTTTTTTTTAAAAAAGATGGGAAATGATTCTGCTCACTTTTGAATGTAAGTTATTTTCTTTTACAATTAGCATATTAAAGTAGAAAATTATATAATATAGCATAATTAAAATAATATTTATAAATTATAGCAACAGTTTCAAATAATTACAATATCTAGCTATATTTTAATTTATTAGTTATTTATCTTTTTTAACCGTGTATTTGATCTTTTTTATCATTATCCACCATAAATACACCGTGATATACACCGTCAATCAATCAATCATCTCCCTCTAATCCAATCTCTCTCAAAGATCTCGAAAACCATCTTCAACCTACATTCTACACGATTTAAGATATTTCAAAAATCAAATCAAATCTGAGTTTGATCGTGTAACTTAATAAAAATTAATTTTTGATAAGTTTTGTTCTTGAGGAAGAGGACGAGATCAGTAGAAGTTGTGGGAGGGTAATAATGGTGGATGTTGTTGATTGAATTTCGCCATGTTTTGGAGACAACCTTCACTCGAACAAGACATTTTAAGGGAATTCTAGAGAAAATTGATTCAACCATATCCTTTGATAAATTTCCAAGTTCTATCATTTCATCTTCTTCTTCTTTTATCTCCATAACAACAACCATTACCAATCCTCCCTCTTTTCTCTATAATCTTCTCTGTTTTTTGTCTTCTTTTTCTATAGTCAACAGTTAAATTACATATGTAATTATGATACAACAAATACAATGCATTCTTCTATGGCAGATCAGACACCATTTTTTCTTTTTCTCTCTCCTTTCTATTTTTTGTGTTATTTTTTTTATATTTTCTGTATCACAAATATGAATAATACAATTGATACAAGAGAGAATGAATACACGTGATACAATAATGAATTAATATAGGCTAAATTAGAGGGAATAGACACAACCTAAATGCACGTGTATACATACACAAATACATATATACGATCCAAGTTGTCGTGATTGGCACCCACATTGTCCCCTCTGGTGGGCGAACCAACGAATCCCTAACTAATTACTCAATCTCCACCACAATATATGTAAATCACAACAAAACGATAAGTAACGGAAGTTTCTAATTAAATGAAAGGAAAAGAAGCATCAAACTGTCTAAAACATTTCCAGAACCTGAAAATCATTGTACTAGTGGACATCTACATAACAAAATCTAGAGAGGAGTAACTAATAAAATCCAAAACAAGAAAATATGTCTGGACAAAAGACATCTCCATCGGTGGAACCATGCAACACCATTGAGTCCGCTCACCTTCATATGTTGTGCTGCTGCTCTAAAGATGGGGTTGAAATGAACTCCCTGGATCGAGGTCTGCACTCAGAAAAGAAATGCATTAGTAACATCAGTACAACACAATGTATTGGTAGGTATCATAAGCCAACCTTAAATAATAACACATATACAGTGAAATAATAACATGCAGTTACCCAGAACACAAATTCATTAAATAATACTTATTCAAGAATCAATCAGTGTAAGGTATTCGGCTGGCCTGCTCATTGGATTGGGCCTCGCTGCAACGGTACTGTATTAGCAATAACTTGACTTAATTGAACCCATACAGTTCTGTTTTAACCCTTTTCAACATTTAATTCATTATATTCATATAAGTTATACATAGCTGTAAGCCTAAGAATGAATGTACCATAACCACATGAGATATACAATGAACTACTCCCCACAAATTCCGCAACTCATCACGAACTCTTATGTGACTTTACAATTAATGTCAAATCCTCATAAACACATCAACATTGCTAACACATAAACTATACAACAAGGAATTCAGTTACATTCAAGTTCTCACATTTCTGAACCAATCTTTATTTTTTGAATTCTATCATGTATTGTAACAATTGATGATGTGTCGGGCACATGCCTTTGTCACATCACCATAATCACTCAAAACTAAACATCATTATACATATATGTCAGAGGGTCTTATTTCTGCTCTTTCAGTCATGATCTGCAGGGGACTCTAGAAATTCATGTACTTACTAGCGTGGTACCCACTTCCATTCATCTGCTCATCCAGATGCTCCCCTTGAACACGAGCCACTCAATCATAATAGCTCACCTGGATGCTCCTCTCGGGCACGAGCCGCTCATCTCATGATAAAATATATTATCCACGTCCATTATCATAACTTGGTACTTTGCCACAAACTCAATTTACTTGACCTTTAGAAGGCCTCATCTTACCTCGCTCAACTTGAATATCTAAATAATTCATCAATCACTTTCATGACAAACGAAAGAATATGCACAACATCTCAAACATTCCATTCCACATCACATAAGTAACAACATCAAATAAGATTCATTCAACAATTGAATTCAATAGGGGAATCATTACAACAAATAATGTCCGGGGATCAATACAACACATTATCATTCTACACACACACATGTCATTATACAAAGTCTAACTCCTTCTAAATCATAACTACCTCGATTGGAGGATTCAAATGTCAATTAATCCGTGGGAGCCTTGCCTTTCCTTAACGCATTAGAACGTTCAAAATCTACAACAAAAATTACAGAGTAATCTATTATTTACTCTTCAAATAAGGGTGTGGGATATTTAAGATTCCCAATTCTACCTAGTAACACAGTTTCCATTGCTACCCACTAAGGAATTTATTCCGTTCTATTCACATAACAATTATTCCTATCTCGAGTCATGGAATTACTACTCTTCAACCCCTCATTTTACTAAGGCTAATAGTCTTACTTTATCGAATTGTGGGTCTCCATTACCCCACCCTTATGCACATGCATTCATAATTCCCTAAGATGTGCTCATTACTCTCTTCCAGACCTAGGGACAACACCCTCTAGTTCTTCATTAGTCAACCCTAATTTCACCATCTAGGGTTCTTCAACTTGAAATTTCACCATTAGAGGTCCCCCTCTTCAATTTAACGGGGTTAGGGAATTAAAAGTAGAGGGAATAAACCAAAATTCTTACCTTGGGGAAGGAGAATCTCTATGCCCTTGAAAAATCTCTCTTAGCTTCTTAACATTTCGTGTTTAGAATAATGGGGTAAACCCCTGAAATTTTACTTAAACCCACTTTCTGACTCCCATCGTCTGCTGCAATAGTCACGTTTTTGCTGCAGCGGATCCGCTATAGCTCTTAGAACACTGTAGCAGCGGATTCAACGGTTACTATCCTGATCCGTTATGGTGGGCCTCCGACTGTGGTGACGGTCTCGCCGCAACACTTTTCCTTGCACTGTAGTGGTCTCTTGGTAACCAGTAGCTCTTATTCCCTGTACACAGGTCATTCCTCACGCTCAAATTTATAACTAACACTCACCCAACACCTTACCACCAACAATCTAAGCAAAAGAGGGTGTTCCAAACTTATTTTCCCTGATAATGATGGACAGATCATTATATCAGATGCTAATTAAAATACAGTTTGTCCCCGAACAACATACAAAAATGAGAAAAAAGACATACCAGATTCTATAAATAACTGGGGGTATATGTCCCGCATGTTGACCTTGGTCTCCCATGTGGCTTCCTTTATGGGATGATTCTTCTACTGGACCTTACTGTTGTTATCTCATTCGACCTCAACTTGCAAACTTCCCTATCTAATATAGCCACCAGCTCCCCTCATAAGAAAGGTTATCGTCAAGCAGCACTAAATCCCACCGGATTATGTAAGACCCATCCCCTTGGTATTTCTTCAACATGGAGACATGAAATGTTGGATGTACTCCTAACAGCCCTGGCAGCAAAGTCAACTCATTAGCTATCTCCCTCATACACTAAAGAACCTCGAACGACCCCATATACCTTGGGCTAAGGTTTCCCCATTTTTCATACCTCATCACTCCCTTGATGGGAGAAACCTTGAGCAAAAATTGCTCTCCCACCATGAACTCCATATCCTCACATTTTTTGTGCATATTGTTTCTGCCTGCTTTGAGCAACCACCAGCCACTTCTGAATCACCCTAACCTTCTCCAAGGACTCTTTGAGCGAGTCAGTACCCCAATGTCTCACCTCGAACGCATTGAACCAACCGATTAAAGATCTGCATTTTCTCCCATATAGATCTTCGAGTGGCCCCATGCCAATGACCGAGTGGTAAGATATTATTGTAATAAAATTCTGCCAGAGGTAAAAACTTATCCTAATATCTAATAAAATCAATAACATTGGCTCGGAGCGTGTCTTCTAACACCTGAATTGTCCTCTCCGACTATCCATCTGTCTACGAATGGAAGGTTGTTCTCAAGACTAACCTGGTATCTAGTTCAGCCTACAAGGTCCTCCAAAAGTGGGAGGTTAACTGTGTACCCCTGTCTGAGACGATCAAAACTAGCACCCCATGCAATTGAATCACCTCTTTCACATATAGTTTGGCTAGTCTCTCTGCATTTTAAGTCATTTGAGTAGGTAAGAAATGGGAAGACTTAGTCATTCTGTCAACAATAACCCAAATGGAGTCAAACTTCCCCAACATCTTCGGAAATCCAACCACGAAGTCCATCTCTATTCGCTTCTACTTCCACTCTGGGATGGGCATCCTCTAAAGTACTCCCCCAGGCTTCTGATGCTCATATTTTACTTGCTGATAGTTTAGGCACTGAGCGACATACTCAACAATGTTCCTCTTCATTTTGCCCCACTAATAATATCATTTTAGGTCATGATATATTTTAGTAACCCAGGATGGATAGAGTACCTCAAGTTATATGTTTCTGATAGGATAGTTTTGATCAGCTCCCCAACACGGAGAATACATACACGCCCCTTATCCTTAAAGTCCCATCGTCATCTATTGTCACCTCTTTTGCTTTCCTTCATAAGACCTGGTCCCAAATCTAACTCAGCCTTGCATCGTCAAACTTTCTGGATTTCACCTCCTCTAGTAGGATGACTTGGACTCCACACTAGCTAATATGCCCTCCTGTCTATACCAACATGAGTCTCACCAGGCTATTCACCAGTGTCTGAACTTCTCTAGCAATCAAGTGTCGGTTAGTTTCCAAACAAGCCAGACTTCCTGTGCTTACTGCTTTTTGGCTCACGGCATCTGCTACTATATTTGCCTTCCCTAGGTGATACAGAATCGTAACATCGTAGTCCTTAAGGAGTTCCATCTATTTCCGCTGCCTCAGATTAAGATCCTTCTGGGAGAACACATACTGCAAGCTTCGATGGCTTGTGAATACCTCACAACGGGCCCCAAACAAGTAATGCCTCAAGCTTTTTAGGGCGACTACCACCACTGCCAACTCAAGGTCATATGTATAGTAGTTCTTCTCATGCACCTTCAGCTGTCTCGAAGTATAAGCAATGACCTATCGTTCTTGCATTAACACAACACCCAACTCAGATCGTGAGGCATCACAATAGACTACAAAAATCTTTATCTTCTACTAGTAGTTCCAAAAAAGGTGCCGTGGTTAGCAAGGCCTTGAGCTTTTGAATACTCTCTTCAAATTTCTTGGACCACTAGAAAGGTTCGTCCTTTGGGTCAACATTGTCAACATTGATTCAATGATTGCAAATTCCTTCAAAAATTCGCTGTAATAGCTGGACCACCCTAGAAAAATCCAAACCTCTGTCATTGTAGTAGGCTTAAACCAATTTCAGATCGCTTCCACCTCCTATGGATCCACCTTAATACTTCCCTTGGAGACTACGTGCCTAAAAAATGACACCGACTCCAGCCAAAATTCACATTTAGTGAACTTTGCGTATAGTTTTTTTTCCTTCAATAGCCCCTACACAATCCTCAGATAATTCTCATGTTCCTGCTTAGTCTTGAAATACACCAAAATATCATCAATAAAAATGATCACAAAGGAATCTAGATAGGGTTTGAAGATACTGTTCATCAAGCTCATGAATACTGCTGGAGCATTGATTAGTCCAAATAATATGATTAGGAATTCATAATGCCTATACCTGGTCCGAAAAACGGTCTTTGGAATATCCTTAACACGAATCTTCAGATGATGATTGCCTGATATCAAGTCAATCTTTGAGAACACTACCACCCCTTGTAACTGATCAAATAGGTTTCCTATTAGGGGAAAAGTGTATTTATTCTGAATGGTGTCACGCCCCAACACTGGGGTAGGGCGCAACTGGCACTCGATTCATGATCGATAGAGAAGCTGGCTATATATCATCTATAAATGTAACACTAAAGCTGACCAAACCACCTGTTGCAACCAACTAATATAAATACTGGGCCAATAATGCCTTGACAATTATAAATAGGCAACCTGAAAAGCCGACAAGGCTATAATAAAGCTAAGAAAAGCAATAAAAAACCAATACGACTACACAACCCACACTACTATACAAACTAGTCCACATCAACCTCTATAGAGTAAACAAACTAAAATACACGGGACAGGGCCCCAACTTACCCATGTTGTACACAAAATTGAAAAATAGTCCAAACTAGGACATGACTCTTGGAAGAGAGGAGCATACCGCTATTCTGCAGAAATCTGGCTGCTACTACGTCCGATGATCTGAGCCTCAACCTGTACTTTCAACACGATTGCAAGAAGAGTCCCAAGATGAAGGGACGTTAGTACGAATAAAATGTAATGGTATGTAAGGCTTAAAACTGTAAACATGTAAGATAAAAATGATAAATGGGCCATAAATAAGGAGTAGTGACAACCCGAAATCCTGAAAACAAAAACCTGACAATAACTCATTATTGAAGTGTAAATGCAACCATCTAATGCACAACAAAGACTATAACTGAAATGCCAGCAGACAGTCGATCATAAAATCTATATACAATTCGTCCAGCCAGTGTACCACACCGGGATAAAAATAAAAATGCCTCCACCCGGTGTACCATACCGGAGTAAAATCCGTCCAGCCGATGTACCACACCGGGGTAAAATAACAACACCTCCAGTCGATGTACCACAACGGGGTAAAATCAATAAATCTCATACAAAATCATAAATGGAGCCGATATGTCTTATAGTGGACCAACTCAATACGTACAACATAGAAATGAGGAATACTAAACATGTGGCCTGCATAAGCCTCCTTTGCAATGCATAATTGGAACTCAGTACATATAACATGTAAAGCTAAAAATAAAACTTTAATGCATGTATTCAGAACTTGTATAAGTCATAAGGAACTGCGTATGATCTAAGAGTTTCAACAAAATTTATAGATTGTGTTCAAGGGACATTAGAGCTCAGAAACTCACTAGCTTGATGTTCGGCTTAAGGGAAAGGGATTATGAAATCTCCCCTTGGACTAACATATTTCATAACATACACATAAGATAAAGTACAACCATAAGTAGGTAATCCTAATTCAATAAGCTCGTTTACCCTTAATAGCTTGCGACGTCTTTACGTGGCTTAAAATCGTTTACACGTCCTCATCTTGGCTCTTTCACCAATTTCAGTTAGAAATTAGACCTTTTAACACATTTAACATCACATAAATATACACATGACATACAGTAAGGACCAACTAACAATTCTCACACTGAGGAGTCTCCAACTCAATGTACAACTACGACAACAATCAACACAAGATCACACTTTAGATGTCTCACTTCAGCTAGGCATAATCTTAACATTTATCCTCAATAAAACATGGAACTTTAAACCTTAAATGAAGCTTAACATACTGTCTCAAGACCTTTAAAGAGGTTGCTGGCTCATTCGATTCACAACACATGAATCTTGCTTAAAAGAACGATAAACAGGGTGCCTTACATACCTTTCTCCGATGAACTTTTCTCTAGCCGATTTCCTATTTCAATGATCAGCCTTCAACCTCCTTAATATAGTGGTTTTATAGGCCAACGAGAATATTAATCTATAAAAAAAATGCAGCAAAAATAACTAACCAAAGGCAGTCACAATAGTAACAACAACACACAGCAATATCAACAACATTTAGCCATTTTCTCAACTAGTTTTCACTAACTTTTGAGGGAGAAAAAAAAGGAAATTTTACCTTATTTTTTCTGTAATTATTACCCTCAATATGAAGTATAATTCCAGAAAAAGAAACAGCCAAAACACCTAAGAAAAATGAGTAAAACTCAGCTCACAAACAGTCCATCGGCAGCTCACTTAGCTGCCAATTTTCATATTTTCTCTTTGCAATTTGAGAGGTTTAAAAGTGGCGAAATCCTTACCATTTCTCATGATTTAAACATCTACTCAAAGATATATATATAAGTGGTCCAAATAGATTTTGAAATGCAGAAAAAGTCCTTCAAAACCTTACCAAAATGAGCTCCAAAACAGCCCCTAACACACTTGGCAAAGTAATCTCAACTTATTTTGTGATTTTCTTGAACTTTGCTTGATGTTCCTCCTTGATTTTCTTTTTCCTAGCTGCTGGAATTGAGAGAAAAATGGAATTCTTAGCAAGCTGGTCGATTTACATTTAGCTGAAAATGTTTTCTAAAAGTGAAAAAATCAGATTTTAAGTAAATAGAGCGGTGCAGGCGCTAGGACGTCATGCCCGCGTTACCGCTCGCGATGCTTCGGTAAAATGCCCATAACTTCTTGCTCCGAACTCCGATTGACAAAGGTTTGATGTTCTGAAACTAGACTCAAGGATCTTTAATTTGATAGGTCGTGGGGCTTCTACTTCATTATATATTGAGAGATATGGTAATTTAAAATTAACCATTATTTATGAACTTCACATACTCTTTGATTTTCTGATCATACTCATTTCCCTTGTCATCTACGACCAATATACAACCCATACTTTTCTTAACCTAGCATAAAAACATCAAACAATCACCAAAAATTTTCTGGGGTTTTATATTCTGCCCCCTTAAGAACATTCTTCCCCGAATGGAAATTAATTTCACTTAATATGCTTCAAAATAGATACTCAGTAACTTAAGTATCAAACAAATACCTTAACATCACATCGACATCGTAAATAGGTGAGGAAATTTATTCTTCATTTCCTCCTCAGCCTCCCAAGTCACTTCCTCGATGTTATTACTTCTCCATAATACTTTAATTGAGGCGACTTCTTTGGTTCGAAGTTTCCTGACTTGCGTGTCAAGAATAGCAACTGGGACCTCGATGTAGGTCATCTCCTCAGAAATCTGGACATCATCTATAGGCATAACACGGGTTGGGTCTCCTATACACTTCCGCAACATCGATGCATGAAAAACTAGGTAGAATGCCGCTAACTCTAGTGGCATCTCCAACTCATAGGCCACTTTGCCTATCCTATGGATAACTCTGTATGGCCCAACATATCTAGGACTCAGCTTGCCTTTTCGGCCAAATAGCATGACGCCTTTCATAGGATACACTTTCAGGAAGACCCAATCATTAACAACAAACTCCAGCGCTCGACGGTGTACATCTACATAAGACTTCTGCCTGCTTTGAGCTGTCTGAAGTCGATCTCTAATAAGTTTCACCTTATCAATAGCTTGCTGCATTAAGTCTGACTCTAATAACTCTGCCTCACTGAGTTCAAACCAGCCCACTGGTGACCCGTATGTTCGCCCATATAAAGCTTCATATGGGGTCATCTAAATACTTTCCTGGCAGCTATTATTATAGGCTAACTCAATCAAGCAAACATGATCATCCCAGCTTCCGCCAAAATCTAAAACACAGGCACGCAACATATCTTCAAGCATTTAAATGGTGCGTTCAGCCTGTCTGTCTTTCTGAGGATGAAATACAGCACTGAGGCTTACCTGAGTGCCCAGGCCTTTCTGGAAAGACTTCCAGAAGTTTGCTGTGAACTGAGCACCTCTGTCAGAAATGGACAAGGGGACACCATGTAGGCAAACTATCTTTCGTATATAAAGCCTAGCATAATCCTATGCAGCATATGTGGTCTTAACTGGCAAGAAGTGAGCTAATTTAGTTAATCTATCAACTATTACCCAGATAGAATCATGCTTCCTTCTCGTTCGAGGAAATCCTGTAATAAAATCCATATTAATCACCTCCCACTTCCAGGATGGAGTTTCTATATCCTACACCAGACCTCCAGGCCTCTGGTGCTCAACCTTCACCTGCTGGCAATGGGACACTGAGTCACAAGATCGGTAATGTCCTTTTTCATGTCGTTCCACCAATATAGCTGCCTCAGGTCACGATGCATCTTTGTGGCACCTGGGTGTACTGAATATCGAGAATAATGAGCTTCATTCATAATTTGTTCCCGTAGTTCACCCACATTAGGTACACATAGACGAACCTTGTATCTAAGAACTTCATCAGGTCCACAATCAAATTGGCTCTACTTCTGTTGTGGTATACAGTCTCTCAGTAAGACTAACTCTGCATCATCATATTGTCGTTGCTTAAATTCCACTACCAAGGACGATTCTACTATATTTTTGACAATAACACCCCCATCTTCGGCATCCAGTAACCGAATCTGTAAGTCAGCCAACTACTATAGAGCCTTCGTCATTTCAATCCTATCAACCTGAATATGACTCAAGCTACCACAGACTTGTGAGTTAGCGCATCAGCTACAATATTTGCCTTGTCCGGATGGTACGTAATGCTAACATCATAATCTTTCAGCAATTCTAACCACCTTCTCTGTCGTAAATTCAACTCCTTATACTGAAACAAATACTGGAGGCTCTTATGATCTATGAAGATATCAACATGTACCCCGCATAAGTAGTGGCGCCAAATCTTCAATGCAAATACTACTGCGGCCAACTCAAGATCATGGGTAGAATAATTTTGCTCGTGCTTCCTCAATTGTTTAGAGGCATAAGCAATGACCTTGTCGTGTTGCATCATAAAACAACCTAGCCCAACTCTCGAAGCATCACAATAGACCACATAACCCTCGACACCCTCTGGAAGAGTCAGGACAGGTGCTGAAGTCATCCTATCCTTCAATTCCCGAAAACTTCGGTCACATGCCTCTGTCCACTGAAACTTAGCTGCTTTATGAGTCAATTTTATCAATGGTGCAGCGATAGTAGAGAAACCTTCCATAAATCGGCAATAATAACCTGCTAACCCTAGAAGATGCGAACCTCTATAGGATTCAAGGGTTTGGGCCAAGTCTTTACTGCCTCTATCTTCTGACTATCTACTCTTATACCTTCAGCTGTAATTACATGACCAAGGGAAGCCACAGATGTTAGCCAAAACTCACATTTAGAAAATTTAACAAATAACCTGTGCTCCTGTAGAGTCTGTAATACTGCTCTCAAATGACCTGCATGATAGGCCTCGGATTGCCAGTAAATTAGAATATCATCAATGAAGATGATCACAAATACATCAAGAAAAGGCATAAACACCCGATTCATCAGGCCCATAAAAGCTGCTGGGGCATTAGTAAGCCCAAATGACATCACTAAGAACTCATAATGGCTATATCTAGTCTTGAAGGAAATCTCAGGGATATCAATTTCCCTAACCCATAGCTGATGGTATCCGGATCTCAAATCAATCTTTGAGAAGCATCTGGCACCCTGTAATTGATCAAACAGGTCATCAATCTTGAAAAGTGGGTACTTATTCTTAATCATAACCTTATTTAGCTGCCTATAGTCGATACACATTCTTAATGACCCGTCTTTCTTTTTCACAAAGAGCACTGGTGGACTCCAGGGCGATACACTAGGTCGAATAAATCCCTTCTCGAGTAGATCTCTCAACTTCTCCTTTAATTCCCTTAGCTCTGCTGGAGCCATTCGGTAAGGAGGGATTAATATAGGCTGAGTACCTAGAAGTAGATCAATAGCAAAATCTATCTCCCTTTCAGGAGGAATTCCAGGCAAATCCTCTGGGAGGACCTCAGGGAACTCATTTATAATAGGAATTGACTGGAAAGTCGTAGGCTCACATTCCAAGTTTCTTACCCAAACCATGTGAGAAATACAACCTCTGGATATCACTTCTGAGCCTTAAGGTATGAAATAGACTTACTTTAGGCATAGCGACATTACCTTGCCATTCTCGGACTGGCTCACCGAGAAAATTGAATCTGACAACCTTAGCTCTGCAATCAACATTAGCATAACATGCCGCCAACCAATCCATACACAAAATGACATCAAAATCAACCATTTCAAGATCAACTAGATCATCTAAGGTTGATCTATCACATATCAATACTCTGCAATTTCGGTAAACTCGTCTAGCTAACACAGATTCGCCAATTG
Source organism: Datura wrightii (assembly GCA_035772735.1). Lineage (NCBI taxonomy): Eukaryota > Viridiplantae > Streptophyta > Magnoliopsida > Solanales > Solanaceae > Datura > Datura wrightii. The sequence continues at coordinate 100,477,171 of JASDFA010000008.1, forward strand.
GCGTAGAAACAACAAATGGAATAGATAATAACTCAGGGACTGTCTCAAACTGACTCGCAACCAATGGTGTGACATAAGAGAGTGTAGAACAAGGATTAAGTAAGACATATACTATACGAGAATAAATAATCAAAGTACCTGTAACAATATCAAGTGAGGCCTCCTGGTCCTGTCGACCGCCCAAAGCATAAAATTGATTCTTGGTTGCCCCAGAACTAGAAGCCTCTCTCCCTCTTCCTCTGCCACGTCCTGTTGCTAGTTGAGGATCAGGTTTGGGAGGTCGAACGGAGGATGACGAAGAAATCGCTGATCGCGCCTGATCTGCCTCGACCCTATCTGAACAATCCCTCGTAAAGTGCCCTGGCTGCCCACAACGATAACATACATTTTTCCCCTGACGACACTGACCTGAATGAGATTTCCCACACTAGGGACAAGGCGGCAATAGTTGTCTCTTCTTCCCCTCCCCCTGCTATCATCGAGAGCTAGATGGAGCTGGGCCTTGGTCTCTTCTCTGTTCATGAAACTGAGGTGGGGAACTCCCTACAAGCCTAACTGACTGCCTGGATGACTGATCCCCTGGGTCACCCTGCAGCCCTCTGTAAGGACCCACAGTCCTAGATCTCTTTCGTTGCTCCTGCTGTCTCCGAGTATCCGTAATTGATGAACCAAATCCTTCGCCCTCTAGGCGAATGCCTGAATTCGTGAAATGCCCATGTGCTCCTGACTAGATACCCCAAAACAATCTCGAGCTATATGAAGCCCTAACCCTAACATGAACCGATGAACTCTATCCTCCATCATTTGAACCATGTGAGGAGAATACCTGGAAAGAGAATTAAATCAAAGACAATACTCACACACACTCATACTTCCTTTCTCTAAGTGCAAAAACTGCTCAGCTCAGCTTGTCGAAGCTCCCGAGGTAGATAGTGGTGCATAAAGGCCTCGGAGAACTCTTCCTACTCAACTAGTGGTGCATCGGCTCCTTTGGATTGAGCCCAAGCCTCATACCACAATATGGCCACATCACGTAGTCTAAAGGCCGCCAACTCTGCTTCCTCAGTCACTGTAGCTCGCATCACCTTTAACACCCTAAAAGTCTGATCGTTAAAGTCCTGAGGATCCTCGCTCGGGTCTGATACGGTGAATATAGAAGGGCTCAAACTCAAGAACTCGCGGGCCCTGGAACTCTCAGTTGTCTGGCCTCTATGTCTCTCCATCGCCTCCAATCATCACTCTTGACCTACGGCTATACGAGCCATCAGCTGAACAGCTCCCTCAAGACCCTGTCCTTCTGGAACAGTTGGAGGTACCACAAGCGTGGGAGGGTGTGCCACTTTACTACCCTTAAGTACTGCTGGTGAAGGAGGAGCTGGAGGTCTATCTGCCATTGCTCTGGCCGGTGCGGGAGGAAATGTAATACTTGGTCAGGAGACTCACTCTAAGCCTCTGACCTATCTCTCTGATCCACTGGAGGGCGACGAGTACCCTCCCCAAAAGCTGTGCCAATCAACCTCGTAGTCATCTTCCTTGTCACAGGCATACTCTAAAACAATAACACGATTAGATATCACAACACTTATGAGCTCGACCTATAGCACGAACTATTAGTAAAAGAAGTGAAACAATTCCTAAATGTCCTGTAGCCTCCTGATTATAAGTATGGTGCACAACATATACATAAGCAAGACTCTACTAGACATGACTTTGTGTACTCCCTAGGACACGACTTCGCTCTGATACCAAGTCTGTCAAGCCACAAAACTGGGGTAGGGCGCAACTGGCACTTGATTCATGATCGATCGAGAAGCCGACTATATAGCATCTACAAATTTAACACTAAGGCTGACCAAGACACCTATCTCAACCAACCAAGATAAATACTGGGCCAATAATGCCTTGACAATTATAAATATGCAACCTGAAAAGCCGACAAGGCTACAATAAAGCTAAGCAAAGCAATGAAAAACCAATATGACTACATAACCCACACTACTATAAAAACTAGTCCACATCAGCCTCTACAGAGTAAACAAACTAAAATGCACGGGAAAGGGCCTCGACTTACCCATGCTGTACACAAAATTGAAAATAGTCCAAACTAGGACATGGCTCCTGGAAGAGAGGAGCATATCACTATTTTGCTGAAATCTGGCTCCCACTACGTCCGATGATCTGGGCCTAGGCCTGTACCTCCAGCACGATTGCAAGAAGGGTCCCAAGATGAAGGGACATTGGTACGAATAAAATGTACTGGTATATAAGGCTGAAAATTGTAAACATGTAAGCCAAAAATGATAACAAGGCTAGAATAAGGAGTAGTAACAACCCGGAATCTTCAAAACAGAAACCTAACAATAACTCATTATTGAAGTGTAAATGCAACCATCTAATGCACAATAAAGACAATAACCGAAATGCCAGCAGACAGTCGATCATAAAATCTATATACAATTCGTCCAGCCAGTGTATCATGCTGGGATAAAAATAAAAATACCTCCAGCTGGTGTACCATACCGGGGTAAAATCCATCTAGCCGGTGTACCACAATGGGGTAAAATCAATAAATCTTAGACAAAATCATAAATGGAGCCAATATGGCTTATACTGGAACAGCTCAATACGTACAACATAGAAATGACGAATACTAAACATGTGGCTTGCATAAGCCTCCTTCGTAATGAATAACTGGAACTGAGTACATGTAAAGCTAGAAATAAAACTTAAATGCATGTATTCAAAACTTTTATAAGTCATAAGGAACTGCTGATGACCTAAGAGTTTCAGCAAAATTTATAGATCGTGTTCAAGGGACATTAGAGCTCAGAAACTCGCTAGCTTGTCATTCGGCTTATTGAAAAGGGATTATGAAATCTCTCCTTGGCCTGACATATTTCATAACATACACATAAGATAAAGGACAACCATAACCAGGTAATCCTAATTTGATAAGCTCGTTTACCCTTAATAGCTTGCGACGTCTTTACGTGACTTAAAGTCATCTAGACGTCCTCATCTTGGCTCTTTCACCAATTTCAGTTAGCAACCAGACCTTTAAACACATTTAATATCACATATATATACACATGAAATACAGTAAGGACCAGCTAACAATTCCCACGCTGAGGAATCTCCAACTCAATGTACAACTAAGACAACAATCAACACAATATCACACTTTAGATGTCTCACTTCGGCTAGACATAATCTTAACATTTATCCTCAATAAATCATGGAACTTTAAAGCTTAAATGAATCTTAACATACTGCCTCAAGACTTTTAAAGAGGTTGCTCGCTTATTCGATTCACAACACACGAATCGTGCTTAAAAGAACGATAGACGGGGTGCCTTACATTCCTTTCTCCGATGAACTTTTCTCTAGCCGATTTTCTATTTCAACGATCAGCATTCAACCTTCTTAATCCAGTGGTATTATAGGCCAATGACAAGATTAATCTATAGCACCAAAATTCATCCAAATTATCTAACCAAAGGCAGTCACAATAGTATCAACAAAACACGGCAACATTAACAACATTTAGCCATTTTCTCAACTAGTTTTCACTAACTTTTGAGGGAGAAACAAGAGAAAATTTTATCTTAGTTTTTATGTAATTATTCCCCTCAATATGAAGTATAATTCCAGAAAACTAAATAGCCAAAACGCCTAAGGAAAACGAGCAAAACTCAGCTCACAAACAGTCCATTAGCAGCTCACTTAGCTGCCAATTTCCAGATTTTTGCTTTGCAATTTGAGAGGTTTAAAAGGGGTGAAATCCTTACCTTTATCCTGATTTCAACACCTACTCAAATATGGATATATATACAGTCCAAATAGATTTTAAATTGCAGAAAAAATCCTTCAAAACCTTGCCAAAACGAGCTCCAAAATAGCCCCTAACACACTTGGCAAAGTAATCTCAACTTATCTTGTGATTTTCTTGAACTTTGCTTGATGTTCCTCCTTGATTTTCTTTGTCCTAGCTGCTGGAATTGATAGAGAAATGGAATCCTTAGCAAGTTGGTTGATTTAGATTTAGCTGAAAATATTTTCTACAAGTGAAAAATCAGATTTTAAGTAAATAGGGCAGTGAAGGCGCTAGGGCATTATGCCCGCATCACCGCTCGCGATGCTTTGGTGAAATGCCCATAACTTCTTACTCCAAACTCCGATTGATAAGCGTTTTGATGTTCTAAAACTAGACTCAAAGACCTTTAATTTGATAGATCGTGAAACTTCTAATTAATTATATATTGGAAGATATGATTGTTTAAAGTTGGCCCTTACTTATGAACTTTACATACTCTTTGGTTTTCTGATCGCACACATTTCCCTTGTTATCTACGACCAATATACAACCCGTACTTTCCTTAACCTAGCATAAAAATATCAAATAATCACCAAAAATTTTCTAGGGTGTTATAAATGGTTACCTTATTTAGATGACGTTAATAAATGCACATCCGCATGCTACCATCCTTCTTTTTCACAAACAACATCGGGGTACCCCACGGGGAGATATTTGGCCAGATAAATCCTCTACTAAGTAACTCTTGCAACTGCTCCTTAAGTTTCCTCAGCTCAGCTGGTTCCATCCTGTACGGCAGTATGGAAATGGGTTGGCTCCCTGGCTCTAAATCTATGCAGAAGTCAAGATCGCGGTCCAACGGCATGCCAGGCAAATCCGCAGGAAATACCTCTAGAAACTCATAAATTATGGGGACCGACCCTATGTACAGACCCTCTGTACTGGTATCCTGAATATGGGCTAGATATGTGAAACACCCCCGCCCTATCAGTTTTTGAGCATGGAGATAAGAGATAAGCTTTGTAGGAGCAAGGCTACAATTCTCTTTCCACTCCAACCTAGACGACCTTGGTATCGCTATGGTGACTAACTTAGCATGGCAATCCAGAATGGCATGGTAACCAACTTATCTCCAAAATAACATCGAAGTTCACCATATCTAAGATAACTAGGTATACCCACGTATCACAACCTATAAAGTCCACCGAACAAGCACGACAAACCCTATTCATAACCACAGAATCCCCCACAGGAGTAGACGCATGAATCAGAATACCAAGAACATCACAAGAAAGGTCCAATCCTTAGCAAAATAAGTAGACACATAGGAAAAGGTAGAACAAGGATCAGATAAAGCCATATCCATTTTATCACATATAAGAATCATACATGTGATAATGGCGTCTGAACCTCTTCTTCGGGTCGATTGAAAAATGCATAAAAGTGAGCCTGATTATCTGCCTGAGACCCGCCCCTATTGGGCTATGTAACCCTCTGCCGAACTTAACACCACCCTTTTTTGTGACAACACCTTCTCTACCAAGATGGGTTCCCCCTCTAACCATTGGCTGACTTCCCCGCCCAAGCTGTGGGTGATCCCTGCTGAACGCACTACCTTTTCTTTCAGTAGGGGTCGGAGGTTGAGGATTTAGGTGTGGAACAATTTTTCTGCCCTGGCCAAACTTGGGACACTATATGAGGATATGGCCATACTCCCACACTCATGACACACCTTATCAATCACTGGCTTCTGAGTCATCGGAAGAAATAGGATGAGACCCAAAATCTGTGCGAACTATCTGAATGCTCTAAATTGCACCTAAAGGTCGCTGAATGGTCCATAGCGGACCCCCAATTGAAACCTACATAGTCGACTGAACAGGGCACCCTTAGTGCCCCTGGGAATCGGAGTCCTAGCAAAGGAACCACTGAAAGCAACCACCTTCTAAGACTTCTTCTCAATGTTCCTCGCATAACCATCTTGACTCACTCCCTCCATATTCTTCACAAATTCTACCACTTCCTGGAAGTTCTTATCCATCGAGACCATCTGGAGTTCTAACAACTAAAGGCCTACATTCATGCCCTTAAAAAATCGCCTGATTCTCTCCTCCTCAGTAGATAATAAGGGCAGGGCATACCTAGAAATTGAGAGAAATTGAGCCTTATAGGCTGCAACTGAAGAGGTCCCCTACTCGATGGTGGTAAGCTTGTCTCGCCTCCTATCTCGCAGGGTATGAGGCATATAATTCTCCAGAAAGGTAGAGTAGAATTGATTCTAGGTCTGTGGTAGTGACCCCACCGGTTAGCACTTAACAAATGCTCTCCACCAGAGCTTAGCATCTCCCATCAACTTAAAGGTGAAAAATTCCACCACATACTTCTCCACTGCCCCCATTTTATGGAGCCTTTTGTGTTAGTCGATAATGAACTCATAGGCTTCCTTATCTTAAGTGTCGTAGAAGGCGGGAGGCTTCATCTTCATAAACCTCCAGAACAAGTCATGCTACTCCCCAATCATCACCGGTCCAGCCATTGAACTCAGAAACATCATTGCCTCAAAAATATAATCTATATGGGGAGCCACAACAGTTGCATGTTGTATCCCCAACTTCTACCCTAATGGAGTTGCTGGTGGTGCTACATTACCCACGAAGCCACTTAGAAAACTTAGGACCTGAGCCAAGACCTTAATGGATGCCAGAGCGGCTATAGCCTCTTCCTGTATCGGCACTTCTCTCTTCACTGCCACTCTTTTCTGAACCGCTGGAGGCACTGGAGATGCTGACCTTTTTTGAGCAAGAGTAGGAGTGCGGATCCCTCCTTTGGAAGCAACAAGCCTTCGATCGTGACATTCGACCATGTCCTCTACCATGAACTACGACTACTAATGATAGATCAAGTGCTTCTTCTCTGATTCTATCTTCACATGTTCTTACCATCTGTGAGAGAAAGAAAGGAAGAATTGTCAGATACCAATTTGGTTCATTAGATACTAATTGGAATAAAGTAATATCACGAAAAGGAAATGAAGAATTAAGGGAGTTACCCTAAAGTCCTGTAGCCTCTTGAAGATAAGTAAAGGACGTCTCCGAACTGATCTACGAGACTCTACTAGGCTCGTCCTCGTCCAATGAGATCAACGAACCTAGGGATCTGATAATAAATTTTTCCTGACCCAAGTGTCCATGATTGACACCCACACTATCCCCTCTAGTGGGAAAATGAATGAATCCCCATCTAATTATTCAATCTCCACAACAAATATATGTAAATCACAACAAAATGATAAGTAACAGAAGCTTTTAATTAAATGAAAGGAAAATAAACATTAAATTGTCTAAAACATTCCAAGAACCTAAAAGTCATAGTACGAGTGGAAATCTACCTACATAATCTAGAGACGAGTAACTAATAAAATCCAAGACAAAAATATTGTTTGGATAAAAGACATCTCCATCAAAGGAACCATGCAACACCTCCAAGTCCGCTCACCTTCAAATATCGTGTTGCTTCTCTAAAGATGGGGTTGAGATGAACTCTCTCAATCAAGGTATACACTCAGAAAAGAAGTGCAGGAGTAGTATCGGTATGATGCAATGTACTAGTAGGCATCATCAGCTGACCTTAAATAATAACACATATATAGTGAAATAACAACATGCAGTTACCTAGAACACAAATTCATTAAATAGTACTCATTCAAGAATTAGTGTAGTTGTGTTCATCTGACCTATGCACTAGATTGGGCCTCGCTGCAGCTATTACTTGACCACTGCAATAGTCTCACCACAGCTGTAAAGAGTACCGCTGCAGCGGTACTGCCTTGGTAGTAACTCGACTTAACTAAACCCCTATAGTTCTCTTTAACCCTTTTCAACATTCAACTCATTACATTTATAAGTTATACGTAGCCATAGTCCAACAATCAATATACCATAACCATATGGGATATATAATGGACTACTCCCAACAGATTTCTCAACTCATCACGAACTCTTACATGACTTATAATTAATGTCAAATCCTCATAAACACATTAGCATTGCTAGCGCATAAACTATACAACAACTAATTCACTTTCATTCAAGTTCTCAGGTTTCCAAACCAATCTTTATTCTATGAATTCTATCACGTACCATAATAATTGATAATGCACCGAGAACACGCTTCCATCACATCACCATAATCACTCAAACTCAGCATCATTGTACACACATGCCAGAAAGTCTTGTTTCTATCCTTCCAGTCATGACCTGCACGAGACTCTAGAAATTCATGTAATGTACCAGCGTAAGTACCCATTCTCACTTATCTGCTCATCTGGATGCTCCCCTTGGACATGAAAAACTCAATCATAATCGCTCGCATGGATGCTCGCCTCAGGCATGAGCCACTCGTCTCAGGTTAAAATATGTTATCCACTTCCATTCTCATAACTTGGTGCTTTATCACTAAGTCAATTTACTTGACCTTTAGAAGGACTCATCTTACCTCCCTTAACTTGAATATCTATACAATTCATCAATCACTTTCATGACAAACGTAAGAACATGCACAACATCTTAAACATCCCATTCCATATCACATAAGAACAACATCATATCATATCCATTCAACTATTGAATTCAACAGGGGAATCATTACAACAAATAATGTTGGGGAACCAATACAACACATTATCATTCCACACACACACACATCATTATACAAAGTCTATCTTTCTAAATCATAACCTACCTCTATTAGAGGATTCAAATGTCTATAACTTCGCTAGAGCCTTGCATTTCCTCAACACCTTAGAACATTCAAAATCTACGACAATAATTACAGAGTAATCTATTATTTACTTTTTAAATAAGGGTCTGGGATATTTAAGCTCCCTAATTCTACCCCATAACATTGTCTCCATTGCTATCCACTAAGGAATTCATTCGGTTCTATTCACATAACAATCATTTCTATCCCGAGTAATGGAGTTTCTACTCCTCAACCCTTCATTAGGATTTTACTAGGTCTAATAGTCTTACTTTATCGAATTGTGGGTCTCTATTACCCTACCCTAATGCATATATGTCACAATCCAGACATAGGCCCGAATCGAGATGCGGGACAAGAAATCTTGAGAGGCTCCAAGTCGACCCATGGCATGATCATAGCATAAAAGTAACTAGACAATAACTAATAGAATCATAACTAAGCGGAAGCTAACAAATACATAAAATAAAATCTAATAAAACTCTGATCCATTAACTGAATCTGATTACACAAGTCTGAAAGCCTCTACGACACTGATGAGTTGCTGGGACAAGCCCCCAGCTAACTCCTAAAGTTTGAAACTGAAGCATAAATGAAAATAGAAAAACATAGATAGCATCCTCGAGAGATGAGGACTCATCATGGTCCCGAATCATCGTTTACATCATACATTCTACTTTCATTGAGCATTGATAGGATAAGATCATACTTTAAACATGTCCACAACATTAAAATCTCGAATTTATATTATATAGCATATATTCTAGATTCATGAAGGCTCCATAGACTCAACCCATACCCCAAACATTTACATCGATATCATAGTGAAAACATGCACATACTTCATATTGGTAAAAGTGACGTGTTGTGAGTTTACACCACTTTTGATGCTTAAACTTAAGAAATTAGCATGAACTTAGGTGTGTTTATGGATACAAGGCACAATTTCTTTGATTACAAGACAAATAAGTATTGGAGAAAGAATGTGCAAAAGAATCCTGAAAAGTGCGGAAAATGAGCTAAAGTCACAGTCTCAATACAAGTCGTATGATGATGGTATGAACCGTACTGAGAACCGTGAAAAGTTTCAGATGGCTGAATTGGGGAGAGTGCAACCTAAGACTCTCAGTACGAGCCATACAACATTGGTACGAGCTGTAACGTGGAGTCACAGAAATACTCAGAAGAATTGCACAAAGGCAAACTCCTGATATGGATAGACAATATAAGTCGTGGTGGAGAGGTACGAGTCGTACTATCACACTCGTGACAAACATCAGAAAAATTCAGAGTTCTTAGAGTTAAGTCATGGAAGCAACTCACGACTCGTAGGAAGCATGTACAATTTGTACTAAGGCCCAACACTTAGCCAAATTTCAGCAAGCCAAGGACTTACGGATAGCATATACGACCTGTACAGTCCTACTGCAGGTCGTAGGATAAGTCATGGCTCAGGAGGCACCAGTTATGGAAAATCACCCTGTTAGCTTAGAAAAAAGATTCTTATGTCTGTATAGTACCTTTTATGTTTTATTTTTAGTAGAGAATATAGGAAGTAGTTAGAGAAGGTTACATAATGAGAAAAAACATAGAATTGAGTTGATTAACTTGTGATCAACCTTTTCTTGATTACTTTCTTGATCTTTATGAATTGTTCTTGAGTTATTTCAGATATAACCAAAGAAGCTTTTCTCTCATCTATGATTGTAAGTATTAAATTATGTGTTTAATTATGAATGCTTATCACAACCTTGCAACTATGAGAGGCTAAAACCTCCATAGCTAGGGTTATGGGAACCATGATGGAGTAACAAGCTAGGGATACACAAAAGTGATTCAAAACCGATGCAAAACACTTGTATTGTATTCTCTTCATGCTTAAACGTTTATTAACAATGTACAACATTAGGACTTGCCCGAATTTTTACTTGCTTGAGCCTAGAGAGGTAGAGATTAGGAAAACAGAACTACAACAAAGCCTTGATCTTGATGATCATTGTATGAACTTGAGTTGTGGTTGCAAGATAGTTAAATTTGAAATAAATTGATAACAGTTACATTGAAATCGCTCATGGGACCTAACTCGGTGATTGAGTATAACCATCCAATAGGGACGAATCAGTCGTTTGGATGAACCTTCGTTATCAGTTCTACAAGTAAGCATTGATATTGATCACTTGTGTATACCCGAAGTAGTTATGAACCTGATAACACTCAAACCACACTTCCTACTAAAGTACGAAGTAGACATTGTTAATAAAGAAACCAACTGGAGGTTGGGGTCGAACGCATAGGGAATATGAAAGATCTAGACTAATGCCGATAAGTGAACTTGTTGGTTAGTTACTCCAATTTGAGGGTTTTAATAAAAATAATAATTAAAACAATGATTGCAATTTTGATGTAAAATCAAGAGTTAAGACTAACTAGGATTTGTATTTCTCATGGGTTCGTAACTGCTTCGGATATACATACGTGATCAATACCAACGCTTACTTGTAGCACTAATAACTAGGGTTCATCCAAACGATTGGTTCATCCCTACTGGGTGACTACACTCAATCACCAGGTAAGGTCTCATGAGCGGTTCCAAACTATCCGTTATTAATAAGTTCCTAATTTAACTATCCTGCGATCACAACTCAAGTTGATATAATGATCATCAAGATCAAGGCTTTGTTGTAATTCTCTTTTTCTAATCTCTATCTCTCTAGGCTCAAGCATGTAAAGAATTCGGGCAAGTCCTAACGTTGTATACCGTTAAGAAATGTTTAAGCATGAATAGAATACAATACAAGCATTTTGCATTGATTTTGAATCACTTTTATGCAACCCTAGCTCATTAATCTACCATGGTTCCCACAACCCTAGCTATGGAGGTTTTAGCCTCTCATAATTGCAAGGTTATGATATACATTCATAATTAAATATATAAATCAATACTTACAATTATAGATGATAGAAAAACTTCTTTGATTATATCTGAAATACTCAAGAACAATTTATAAAGATCAAGAAGAATTCAAGAAAAGGTTGATCACAAGCCAATCAACTTAATTTTATATTTTTCCTCACTTTCTAACCTTCTCTCAACGTTGTTTGGATGTTCTCTAACGTTCTCCCCTCAAAATAAAACATAACAAGTATTTATACAGACATAAGAATCCTTTTCGTAAGCTAATAGGGTAAATTTCCATAACTGGTGTCGCATGAGCCACGACAGATCCTACGACCCGTAGCAAGATTGTACGGGTAGTACCTGCTATCCGTATGTCCTTGCCTTGCTAAAATTCAGCTAAGTGTTGGGCCTTGGTACGACCAGTACATGCTTCCTATGTGTTTTACTGTTCTTCTGTAGCTTGACTCTGAGAATTCTCAAATTTTTTGAAGTTTGTCATGAGTGTGATGGTACGACTCGTACCTTGCTGCCACAATTCGTACTGTCTATCCGTATAAGGAGTCAGCCTCTTGTGAAATTCTTCTGAATATTTTCATGACTCAGTGCTATGACTCATACCAGCATTGTACAACTCGTGTTGAGAGTCGTAGGATGCACTCTTCACAATTCAGCCATCTGAAATTTTTCATGATCTTCAGTAAGGCTCGTACAATCAACCTACAGCTCATACTGAGACTGTGACTTTATCCCATTTTCTGCACTTTCAGGCTACCTTTTGCACATTCTTGCTCCAACACTTATTTGTCCCGTAATCAAAGAAAAAGTGTCTTATATCCATATAAACACACCTAAGTTCATGCTATTTTCTTAGTTTTGAGCGTTGAAAGTGTTGTAAACTTACAGCACATCAATACCCTCAACTTAAGACTTTTTCATATCCTCAAGCAAAGAAAATAAAAAAAAAACTAAACATGACACTCAACTAGAAAATAAAACTAGAATACTACAACCAATACCAAACAAAATTTGCACTATACATTCAACGACTTTTAACCCTTCTTCCATGAACCAATATCAACAAAAGAAGTTCCCACTCACATATATAGTAAAAATATGGCATGGGACTGAACAAGAGAGACTCTCACCCTCACAAAGAAGTTTCAAGTACTGTGTATCAGATACCATAGGCTTGCCCTTATTTTCTCTGCTTCGGTCTATCAGATGGTCAGATTAGAATCACTATAGGACTTGTTGTGGCTTGTAATGTAGGGTTTAGTGCTAGACATGATAAATGTGAGATATTTTCAAGTGACTAACCCTTCCTTGGTACTACATACATTGGCTTCACCGTTTATCTATTTCAACCTCTTTTGTTTTTATTCCTTTTCCTCCCTTTTCACCTACTTTGTATACATTCGTATAGGTGTGGTGTATTTTCAACCTTTTCAAGCATTTTTTTTTCAAGATTTTCAACTTTTTCATCTTTTTTTTTTCATTTGTCACACCACACCTCATTTTTCACCTTTTCTCTTTTCTTTCCCTTTTCCTCGTTCCCACTATTTATGCAACCCTACTCTAGCCACCCTCAACTTAGGCATTTTGCCTATGTAGAGGTTCACAATGTCCAAGGACCAGGGCCAAAATAGGTTTATTATAAAAAATGGGTATGGCTCATCGGTTAGTCAAAGAAAAAGGGTCTATTAAAGCCTCAAAATTGGGATCAAGGGAATCATATGATTTTGGTAGGATCATTTAGGATAAAATTAAGCTTAGCAAAACAGCCTATGATCATATCCTAACCAACCATCCTTAGCCTATGCAAAGACCAATTTGGTAAGTTCTAGATCCTCAAAACAGTACTGAACTAACTATCAAACCTCACTCACTCATGGAACATGACTTATATTCACTTCACTTGTATGGTTTACACATAACTTAACAAAACTACTCATGTTAATACACTAAATGACATCAAAGGATCCACAGAAATCATGCATGCAGTCATAAGTAGATAGCTAATGCATCAAAAATTTTAAATAGGGTCAATTTTTTAAAAATTCAAAACTAGTGCATTTTTATTGACTGAGTACTCCTGAGTTATTTTCTAATTGAAAAAAAATCACAAAATAAGAAAATAAAATTCTAAACATGCTGGTTCTAGTAGATAGCATGCCCGTGGTAAAAGAAATACGATAAGAAAAACCCTCGGACGAATCCAAAAATTCCAAAAATCACAAATACACCCCCTCCCCTTTTTGAAAATTGTGCTTCGTCCCCGAAGTATGAACTACAAGAATAAAAGGAATAGAACATATCTGTGGTGCTCTAGGCTTTACCATTCATGTGTTGTCTTTCATGCAACACCTGATTTAACGTCGCGGCATGACGCAGGCGGCCCGATTACTCAGAATTCGCTAAGCCACCACTTGAGTTGCCTTCCAAGAAGTGCTTGATTTAACGTTGCGGCACGACGCAAGTCTCTTGACTACTCAGAATTTTTCAAGTGACTTAGATTCATCCTCTAGTGCTGAGACTACACTGAATTCCTTCAGTTGCTACATTGACCGACAAATATTGAAGGTGACCTCTTCTTTGTTCAATTTGAACTTCAATTGGCCCGCCTCCACATCTACTAAGGCTCTCCCAATTGCAAGGAATGGTCGCCCTAAAATGATGGGGACCTCATAATCAACCTCGCAATCCAAAATCAAGAAGTCTGCTGGGAATATGAATCTGTCGACTATAACAAGCACAACAAACAGGATCCCCACTGGCTTCTTCACAATTATGTCGGCTATCAGTAGCCACATAGTAGTCGGTGTGGGGGATCCTAAACCCAATTGCTTGAACACTGCCAAGGGCACCAGGTTGATGTTATCTCCCAGAGTGCCCTTGCAAACTCGACATTGCCAATGGTGCAAGGTCTAGTGAAAACACCTGGATCTTCCTTCTTTTAAGCCAGAATCCGTGTAGCTATGGCACTACAGTGATGTACACTATCTAATGGCTCATAGCTTACGGACCTCTTCTTTGTCACCAAGTCATTCATGAACTTAGCATATCCCGACATTTGGTCCAATGGCTCAACCAATGATATGTTCACAGATAATTGTTTAAGCATTGATAGGAATTTCTCAAACTTAGCATTTTCTGCCTTCTTCTTCATTCTTTGTGGGAACAGTGGCAGCATGGATAGCTTTGTACATTTGAGTTGCTCCTTGATCAATGTTAGGTTCTTTATTACCTATTAGGGCCTCTGGCAACTCTGCATTCTCAACGCCCTCCATCTTAGCACTCTTCTCCTTCTCCTCATTTAGGCTCTCTTTCTTCTGTTCAACTACAACCGGGAAAGGGGGGCCAACTGTGGTCTTACCACTCCTAGTTATCACTGCCATGCAGTGGCCATCATTCTTTGGGTTTTGGACGGTGTAGCTAGATAGTGTACCCTTTTTTCTAGGGTTCAGTAATGTTGACAGTTGCCCAAGCTGTTGTTCAATCTGCTTGATGGCTGTTGCATGAGATTCCACTTTCTGACCCATGCTTGAAATATCACCACAAATTTCCTTCAATTGATCATCAGTGTACCTCACCTTTTTTAGCATCTCAACCATCATGCTTTCTAGATTTGATTGCCCAGCCTCTCCCTCTCTACATTAGGAGGCACATATATTCCAACTAGGTCATTGTGATAGTCGTCATTCCTTCTCTATTCTCCTTCACGCTCACGACCTTGACTCCTATCTCTGTACCCGTTTTGGTTGTAGTTATCTCTGTATTGGTTTCGACCTTGGTTTCCAGAACCTTGGCGGCAATTTTCTTGTCCATACACTTGGGCGTTGGCTCGAAAACCCGCCACCTGGCTGTCTAGAAAATTTGCCTCCTCTGAATCAGAGTGATCTACCCCCGGCTCCAGTCCTTATTTTCCCACTGCATTTACTTTTTTGGCTCCAGCTCCCATAATGTGCTTTGTAAGAAAATCCAACGATGTGCGCATATGAGCCAACTCCTGGTCGCATTCTTCTTCTTTCCTACGTTGGTCTGCAGTCAAACCAACATCATATGTACTGGCCGCTGCATCTTCCTCCCTGGTATGTCATGCCCTGTTTGTTTTAATCACCCTGTCAAGGATATTAGCAGCTTGCTCCCAGGTGTGACTTATCAATGCGTTGCCACAACTTTTGTGCTATTATTTAAAGACCTGTAAAAAAATTCCAACAAACTGTCATCTGGAATCTTATGGTTTGGGAACTTTGTCAACTTCTTCTTAAACCTCAACCAGATTTCATGAAGTGCCTCAGTTTTGAGCTGTCAGAAATTGTAAATCTCATCCTTAAGCTGCAACATCCTGGATGGGGGAAAGAATCTCTCCAAGAAGGCTTGCTTGAGTTCCCTCTAGTTGGTTATGGAGTCGTTAGGAAATGCTGATAACCATAAAGTGGCTTCCCCTAACAGACAAAAGGGGAATAGTCTGATCCTGATGGCATCTTGGCTAACTCCAGGCAACCTGTATGCCTTGCGTATTCCAATGAAGTTCATCAGGTGCAAGTTGGTCTCATCCGCTGCGTAACCGCTGAACACCCCTTTCATGTTTAACTGTTGAATCATGGTGCTTGTGATGTCAAATTTGGCCCCAACAGGCAGTGGTGGTGGTACAATTGCTCCAGTTGACCCAACTTCATCAATTTCTGTATCCTCATCATCGTAGAACTGAGAGGCAAATCTATGACCTCTGTTGCCCCTTCCATGTCGTTTGACATTAACAACCTCATCTCTGGCATCCTCCGCATCCTGAAGTACAGCTTGCCGAGCTAGCTCAGCTTGCCTAGCTTTTTCAGCTATACGGGCATCTCTCTGTTCCTAATTTTCCATTTTGTGCAGTGTTTGTTCATTTTCGGGGTTCAATAGAATCAGGAAATTTCCACTTCTCCGAGCGCTTGGCATCCACGAAAAACAACCTGTGGGTATCACAAACAAAAAGAAAACGTAACTAAGGAAATAACTACTAAAAGTCAAATACAAGCAATTAATCTAGTCTTAGCCGTATTCCCCAGCAACGGTGCTACTTTTTGATAACTCTCAAGTCATACCTCCTACTGAATTATGAAGCGGATGTTGTCAATAAAGAACCCAACTAGAGGTTGGGGTCGAACCCACAGGGAATATGGAAGATCTAAACTAATACCGGTAAGTGAACTTGTTGGTTAGTTACTCCAATTCGGGGGTTTCAATAAAAATAATAATTAATTGCAATTTTGATGTAAAATCAAGATTTAAGACTAACTAGGGTTTGTGTTACCCATGGGTTCATAACTGCTTCGGGTATACACACGTGATCAATACCAATGCTTACTTGTAGAACTGATAACTAAGGTTCATCCAAACGACTAGTTTGTCCCCATTGGATGACTATACTCAATCACTGGGTAAGGTCTCATGAGCTGTTCCGAACTATCCGTTATCAATAAGTTCCAAATTTAACTATCCTGCGACCACAACTCAAGTTAATACAATGCTCATCAAGATCAAGGCTTTGTTGTAATTATTTTTTCCTAATCTCTACCTCTCTAGGCTCAAGCAAGTAAAGAATTCGGGCAAGTCTTAACTTTGTACACCATTAAAAAAACGTTTAAGCATGAAGAGAATAAAATACAAGCGTTTTGTATTGGTTTTGAATCACTTTTGTGCAATCCTAGCTCATTAATCCACCATGCTTCCCACAATCCTAGCTATGGAGGTTTTAGCCTCTCATAATTGCAAGGTTGTGATATGCATTCATAATAAAACACATAAATCAATACTTACAGTTGTAGATGAGAGAAAATCTTCTTTGATTATATCTGAAATACTCAAGAACAATTCACAAAGATCAAGAAAAAATCAAGAAAAGATTGATCACAAGCCAATCAACTCATTTCTATATTTTTCCTCACTTTCTAAACTTCTCTCAACCTTGTCTGGATGTTCTCTAACATTCTCACCTCAAAATAAAATATAAAAAGTATTTATAAAGACATAAGAATCCTTTTCCTATGCTAATAGGGTAAATTTGCATAACTGGTGTCGCCTGAGCCATGAAAGATCCTACAATCCGTAGTAGGATTGTACGGGTCGTACCTGCTATCCGTATGTCCTTGGCTTGCTGAAATTTGGCTAAGTCTTGGGCCTTGGTACGACTTGTACATGCTTCCTACGAGTCGTACTGTTCTTCTATGGCTTGACACTGAGAATTCTCAATTTGTTTGAAGTTTGTCACGAGTGTGATGGTACGACTCGTACCTTGCCACCACAACTCGTACTGTCTATCCGTATAAGGAGTCGGCCTCTTGTGCAATTCTTTTGAATATTTTCATGACTCAGTGCTATGACTCGTACTGAGAGTCGTAGGATGCACTCTTCATAATTCAGCCATCTGAAACTTTTCACGATCTTCAGTACGTCTCGTACTGAGACTGTGAGTTTAGCCCATTTTCTGCACTTTCAGTCTACCTTTTGCACTTTCTTTCTCCAACACTTATTTGTCCTATAATTAAAGAAAAAGTGTCTTATATCTATATAAACACACCTAAGTTCATGCTATTTTCTTAGTTTTGAGCATCGAAAGTGCTGTAAACTCACAGCACATCAAAACCCATGGGGAACACAAACCCTAGTTATTCTTCAATCTTGATTTACATCATAATTTTAATTGTTGTTTTAATTATTACTTTTTTCTTGAAACCCCCAAATTGGAGTAACTAACCAACAAATTCACTTTCTGGCATTAATCTAGATCTTCCATATTCCCTGTGGGTTCGACCCCAACCTCTTTGTCGGGTTCTTTATTGACAATGTCCGCTTCATACTTCAACAGGAGGTGTGAGTTTGACCACTATCAAAAAGTGGCGCCATTGTCGGGGAATACGACTAAGACTAGATTAAATCCTTGTATTTGAATTTAGTAGTTATTTCTTGAATTATGTTTTCTTTTTGTTTGTAATACCCACGGGTTGTTGCCCAGTGAATGCCAAGCACTTGGTTTAGTGGAAATCCCCTGATTCCGTTGAACCCCGAACTTGAACGAACACTGTGCAGAATGAAAAACCAGGAAGAAAGAGATGCCAGTATAGCTAAAGAAGCTAGGAAAGCGAAGCTAGCCTAGCAAGCTGCACTTCAGGATGTGGAGGATGCCAGAGACGAGGTTGTAAACGCTGGTTGACATGGGCAGGGTAATAGAGGTCATAGATTTGCCCCTCAGTTCTTCGATGATGGGGATCCAGACATTGATGATGTTGGATCAACTGGAGCAATTGTACCACCACCACTGTTGGTCGGGGACAAATTTGACATCACGAGCACCATGATTCAACTGTTAAACATGAAAGGGGTGTTCAGTGGTCACGCAGTGGATGATGCCAACCTACAGCTGATGAACTTCGTTGGAATATGCAAGGCATACAGTTTCCTAGAGTTTGCCAAGATTCCATGAGACCAGACTTTTCCCTTTTTCTCTGTCAAGGAAAGCCACCTTATGGTTGTCGGAGTTGCCCAACGACTCCATAACCAACTGGAGGGAACTCAAGAAAGCCTTCTTGGAAAGATTCTTTCCCCCCTCCAGAATGTTGCAGCTCAAGGATGAGATTTATAATTTCTGACAACTTAAAACCGAGGCACTTCATGAAACCTGGTTGAGGTTCAAGAAGAAGTTGACAAAGTGCCCAAACCATAAAATTCTAGATGACAGTTTGTTGGAAATTTTCTACAGGTCTTCAAACAATAGCACAAAAACTGTAGCAGACATAGTGGCGGGAGGAGCATTGATGAGTCACACCTAGGAACAAGCGGCCACTATTCTTGATAGGATGACTAAAACAAATAGGGCATGACATACCCGGGAGGTAGATGCAGTGGCCGGCACATATGTTGTTGGTTTGCCTACATACCAATGTAAGAAAGAAGAAGAACACGAATAGGAGTTGGCTCATACGTACAGATCGTTGGATTTGCTTACAAAGCATATTATAGGAGCTGGAGCTAAAAAGGTGAATATAGTGGGGACACAAGGATTTTAGCCGATGGTAGACCACTCTGATTCCGAGGAGGAGGAAAATTTCCTGGACAGCCAGGTGGCGGGTTTTCGAGCCAATGGCCAAGCGTCTGGAAAAGACAATTGGTGCCAAGGTTGTGGAAACCAAGGTCGAAACCAACACAAAGATAACTACAATTGGAATGAGTACAGAGACAAAAGCTGAGGTCATGAGTGCGAAGGAGATTGGAAAAGGAATGACGCTATCGCAACTACCGAGCTGGAGTATATGTGCCTCCCAATGCACGAGAGGGGGAGGCTGGATAGTCAAAGCTAGAGAGCATGATGGTTGAAATGCTAAAAAAGGTGAGTTCCACTGATGATCAGTTAAAGGAAATCCATGGTGATATATCGAGCATGGATCAGAGAGTGGAGTTCCATGCAATAGCTATCAAGAAAATTGTACAACAGCTAGGGCAACTGTTGGCATCACTGAACCCTAGACAGAATGGTACACTACCTAGCAACACCATCTAGAACCTAAAGAATGATGGCCATTGCATGGCGGTGATGACTAGGAGTGGTAAGACCACAATTGATCCCCCTCGACCCGTTGTAGTTGAAGAGAAGAAAGAGAGCCTAGTTGAAGATGATGATAATGATGCTGAGATAGAAAGTCTGAGAATGTTGAGTTGCCTGAGGCCCCAATTGGTGAAAAAGGGGTTTGAAGATGAACAAGGTGCAACACAAATTTACAAGGCTATCCCGAGACCACCGCCACCATTCCCCCAAAGAATGACGAAGAAGGCGTAAAATGGTAAGTTCTGAAAATTTCTGTCAATGCTCAAACAATTATCTGTGAACATACCATTGGTTGAGGCGTTGAAGAAAATGCCAGGATATACTAAGTTTATGAAGGACCTGCTGAAAAAGAAGAGGTTCGTGATTTATGAGCCTGTAGATAAGGTACATCACTTTAGTGCCATAGCTACATGAGTCCTGGCCCAGAAGAAGGAAGATCCGGGTGCTTTCACTATACCTTGCACTATTGGCAATGTCGAGTTCACAAGAGCACTATGTGATTTGGGAGCAAGCATCAATCTGATGCCATTGGCTGTGTTCAAGCAGTTGGGCTTGGGAGCCCCCACACCGACTACAATGCAGCTACTGATGGCTGACAGAACTGTGAAAAAGCCAGTGGGGATCCTTTTTGATGTGCTTGTAAAAGTTGACAGATCCATATTTCCAGCAGACTTCATGATCCTGGATTGCGAGGTCGATTATGAGGTTCCCACCATTTTGGGGTGACCATTCCTTGCTACTAGGAGGGCCTTAGTGTATATGAAGGCTGACCAACTAAAGTTCAGACTGAATAAAGAAGAGGTCACTTTCAACATTTGCCGGTCAATACAACAACCGAAGGAGTATAGTGTAGTCTCAGCAATAGATGATTAATCTGAGTTCCTTGATGAAGTCTGAGTGGTCAAGAGACTTGCGTCATGCCGCGATGTTAAATCAGGCGCTGCATAGGAGGCAACCCATAAATGGTGAAGTCTGAGTAGCCACAGGTATATTTTCTTCGCTTTGTTCTAGGAGTTTATGATTCGGGGACGAAGAAAAATTTTCAAAAAAGGGGAGGGGGTGTACTTGTATTTTTTTGAATTTTTGTATTCATCCAAGGATTTTTCTTGCCATGTTTTTTCTCCCGGCCATGCTATCTAGTAGAACCGGTATGTTTGAGATTTTATTTTCTTATTTTTGTGATTTTTGTTTAATTAGAAAGTAGCTTAGGAGTACTTAGCCAATGAAAGTGCACTAGTTTTGAATTTCTTGAAAAATTGACCCTGTTTAGAAAATTTTGATGCATTAGCTGTGTAGTTGTGATTGCATGCATGATCTCTGTGAATCTTTTGATGTCATTTAGTGTATTAGCATGACTAGTCTTTTTAGGTCATGTATAAACCAGACAGATAAAGTGAATATAATTCATGTTCCATGAGTGAGTGAGGTTTGATACTTAGTTCAGTACTGTATTGAAAATCTAGAACTTGCTTGATTGGTCCTTACATAGGTCAAAAGTGGATGATTAGGATATGATCATAGGCCATTTTTGTTAAGCTCACTTTTAGCCTGAATGGCCCTACCAAAATTATATGATTTCCTTAATCCCAATTTTTAGCCATTAATAGACCATTTTTCTTTGATTAGTCGATGACCGTACCTATTTTTTATAATGAACCTATTTTGGCCCTGTTCCTTCCTTGGACATTGTGAAACTCAACATAAGAAAAATGCCCAAGTTGAGGGTGGCTAGAGTAGGGGTGCATGAATGGTAACAAGGAAAAGGGAGAGAAAAGAGAAAAGGTGAAAAATGAGGTGTGATGTGACAAATAAAAAACAAAAGAAAAAAGATGAAAATTTTCAAAAAGAAAAATAATGCTTGAAAAGGTTGAAAGCACACCACACTCATACAGATACATACAAAAGAGGTGAAAAAGGGAGGAAAAGTAAGGAAGAGAAAAAAATGGTGAAATAGGTGAATGGTGGAGCCAATGTATGTAATGCCAAGGAAGAGTTAATCACTTAAAAATATTTCATATTTATCATGTCCAGCCCTAAAGGCTACATTACAAGCCGCATCAAGTCCTATAGTGATTCTAATCTGACCATCTGATAGACTGAACCAGAGAAAATAAGGGCAAGCCTATGGTATCCGATACACAGTACTTGAAATTTTTTGTGAGAGTGAGAGTCTCGCTTGTTCAGTCCCATGCCATATATGTTACTATATTTGTGAGTGGGGACTTCATTTGTTGTGAGGGTACATGGGTTATGTTTACTTTTACCAGTGGTCTGTGTGGAAAGCATCGGTGATGATTTGATTTCTTGTTGATAGCTAGTGACATGTCTCGATCCCTGCTTATCATATTTTGTGGTTGCTTGTAGTACATAGCTGATATTGGTTCATGGAAGAAGGGTCAAAATTCATTGAATTTATAGTGCAAATTTTGTTTGAGATTGGCTGTAGTATCCTAGGTTTATTTTCTAGTTGAGCGTCAGTTTAGTTTTTTTTCTTTGCCTGAGGACATTCAAAAGTTTTAAGTTGAGGGTGTTGATGTGCTGTGAGTTTACAACACTTTCGACGCTCAAAACTAAGAAATTAGCATGAATTTAGATGTGTTTATATGGATATAAGGCACTTTTTCTTTGATTACAGGACAAATAAGTGTTGGAGCAAGAATGTGCAAAAGAAGTCTGAAAAGTGCAAAAAATGAGCTAAAGTCATAGTCTCAGTATGAGCCATATGATGATGGTACGAGATGTACTAAGAACCATGAAAAGTTTCAAGTGGCTGAATTGGGGAGAGTGCAACCTATGACTCTAAGTACGAACCGTACAACACTGGTACGAGCCGTAACTTGGAGTCGTGAAAATACTCAGAAGAATTGCACAAAGGCAGACTCCTGATATGGATAGACAGTATGAGTCATATAGAAAGGTACGAGTCGTATCATCACACTCGTGACAAACTTCAAAAAAATTCAGAGTTTTTAGAGTCAAACCATAGAAACAACTCATGACTCGTAGGAAGCATGGATGAGTCGTACCAAGGACCAACACTTAGCCAAATTTCAGCAAGCTAAGGACTAACGGATAGCAGGTACGATCCGTACAATCCTGCTGCGAGTCGTAGGATTAGCGTAGCTCAGGCGGCACCAGTTATGGAAAATCACCCTATTAGCTTAGGAAAAGGATTCTTATGTCTGTATAAATACCTTTTATGTTTTATTTTCAGTAGAGAACGTTGGAAGTAGTTAGAGAAGGTTAGAGAATGAGGAAAAACATAGAATTGAGTTGATTGACTTGTGATCAACCTTTTCTTGATTTCTTTCTTGATCTTTGTGAATTGTTCTTGAGTTATTTCTGATATAATCATAGAAGTTTTTCTCTCATCTACAATTGCAAATATTAAATTATGTTAAATTATGAATGCATATCACAACCTTGCAACTATGAGAGTCTAAAACCTCCATAGATAGAATTGTGGGAACCATGGTGGAGTAACGAGCTAGGGATACACAAAAGTGATTCAAAACCAATGCAAAACACTTGTATTGTATTCTCTTCATGCTTAAATGTTTATTAATGGTGTACAACGTTAGGACTTGCCTGAATTCTTTACTTACTTGAGCCTAGAGAGGTAGAGATTAGGAAAAGAGAACTACAACAAAGCTTTGATCTTGATCATTGTATTAACTTGATCTATGGTCGCAAGGTAGTTAAATTTGAAACAAATTGATAACAGTTACATTGAAATCGCTCATGATACCTAACCCGGTGATTGAGTATAGTCATCCAGTAGGGACGAACCAGTCGTTTGGATAAACCCTAATTATCAATTCTACAAGTAAGCATTGATATTAATTGCGTGTGTATACCCAAAGCAATTATGAACCCATAGGAAACACAAACGCTTGTTATTCTTCAATCTTGATTTACATCATAATTTTGATTGTTGTTTTAATTATTATTTTTTTCTTGAAACCCCCAAAGTACAGTGACTAACCAACAAGTTCACTTACCGGCATTAATCTAGATCTTCCATATTCCCTGTAGGTTCGACCCCAACCTCTTTGTTGGGTTCTTTATTGACAACGTCTGCTTCATACTTCAGCAGGAGGTGTGAGTTTGAACGTTATCACAAATCCCATAAGTTCTAGTCGTGTTTCAACACATATAATACAAAATATGTTCTAATATTGCAAGGACTCATATGGTCTACATATACTTTAAACATGGATACAAGTTCATGATAAGAACATGTGAACAATTGATGAAATCCCATGTGAAATTCTAGACTAACTCGTGGTGAAAATCCCACATTCATGTTATGCGCATATCATACTCATATTTCAAGAAGATGCAAGTACTTCATAAGAATACACTACTATTAACCATGATGGTTCTTAGAATTTAGGAAAAATATTTGAGAATTCATGCGTAAATTGAAACCCTAGAATATGCTTTTCTAGAATCAAAGGATTTAGGTTTTTAGTGAAGAATTTGGGGCACAAGGATGAAAGGATGTCCTTGTTGAAAACCCACATACTTGAATAGAAGAAATCCCCACTTGAACTTAACCCTTGAAGCCTTTGAAGAACCCTAGTTGAATCCTTGAGTCTTTGAGAGATGAAGAGGAAGAAACTCACGGATGGTTTTTGGAAGAATGGGGGCTTAGCCTTGTGAAAACCCCTTTAATTCGACCCTTAAAATACCCAAAACGACATCATTTAGAAACTGAAAGCATAGGACTTTATCAAAATACCCCGGGACTAAGCTTGAAAACTTGCCCATCAGTGACCACAACCCTCACCACAAGTCATTGGTCTTCACCACGGCTCGTGGTGAGCATTTGTTACCACTGGTGAAATAATTCCTCAACCAACGACCAACAGGACGAGTCATTACCTCATCCAACGACTCGCCATCACCTTCCGTCGTCACCACTAGTCCAACCTTCGATTTTCTTCCAATGACCGACACGACGGGTCGTTGCTCCATCTAATGGCTCATTGTCTCCGTCCGTCGTCACTGAACCAGAACCTTGAACTCCAACTAACAACTCTTCATGATGATCCATTACAGCAACCAACGGGTCATCACCTGGCTCGTCACCTCTGGGAGTCCTGGTCTACCTTCTCAGCATGGTTCCATCCAACGGGTCATTGTTTCCCACAACGACTCGTTCCGTCCTCCCGTGGTGTCAAACATACTTAGCATTTCTCTTAAAACTCTTCCAACGACTCACTTAACGGACTGTTAGAGCATCCCAACGAGTCTTTCTAAGAGATTTCCTTGCTGCTTTTCCGCTGAACTCCATCTAACTCTGGGGTATGATCTTAGAAACTTTTAGGGTGTTACAACATGCATTCACAATTCTACGAGGTGCTCATTACTCCCATCTAGACCTGGGGACTAACACCCTCCATTTCTTTATTAATCAGCTTTAGTTTCACCATTCTAGGGTTTTTCAACTAGGAATTTCACTATTAAAGGTCCCCTCTTGATTCAATGGGGTTAGGAAATCAAAAGTAATGGGAATAAACTGAAAATTTTACCTTGGGGAAGGAGAATTGCTCTGCCCTTGGATATCGCCCTTAGCTTCTTAATTGTTCGTGCTTTGAATAATTGGGTAAACCCCTAAAATCCCACTTAAAATCGACATACTGACTCCTATCGTCTACTTCTGTGGTAACATTTCCGCTGCAGCGGATCCGCTATAGCTCTCTAGACACCGCCACAACGGATCCAATGGTTACTATCCTAGTCCATTATGGAGGGTCTTCAATCGTGGTGATGGTCTTGCTTCAGCAGCTTTTTCCACGCTAAAGTGTTCCCCCAGTAATCAGTAGCTCTTATTACCTATACACAGGCCATTCCTCAAACTCAAATATTTAACTAACACTCACCCAACACCTTACCACCAACAACCTAAGCAAAAGAGGGTGTTCCATACTTAATTTCCCCCTTAATAACGGAGGGGTCATTACAACATATATATATATATATATATATCATTGATACAATTAAAATAACATGTCATAAAGTAACTCATACAAATACCATTATTGTGTATCAGTGTATATATTGACTCAATGCATAATATGTATCAAATTTTAATTTTCATAATTTTTTTTTTAAATATACATACTAGTATGAAAATACAAATATAAATATGAATCACAACTATTTTTCAAAGTCTAATTATATATCGAATATTGATAATTAATGATAGCTTGATTAAAGATAAGTACAAATATAGATATTAATTTCATTTATTTTCAGAGCCAATATTGTTACACTCCATAAGTTTCTAATATTTAGACGGCCCATTCGTACGTTGGTTAAGAGCTTTAGAGTGCAATACGTGCGAGGAAGGGGTCGGGGGAAAGGTCAAATGAGCATGGAGTCGGGACCGCACGGGAGGAGGCCGGGCCAGCTGCCCAAAGGGGCAGCGTGGCACGGACTATGCCCTCCGCGATGGGCTCCGTGATATGGCCCTAGATTGGCGCGATGGGGTCCGTGCCACGAACCCCTGTCCACTGCCTCAAGTGTATATACGCCCCTCCCTTTAATTTTAAGTTATATTCCAAAATATAACGGGTAGAAGAGAGAAACCATGAGGAAGACAAGTAAAATTCCTCTGTTTACATTGCAAAACACTTTTTGAATTCAAATTAACTTCGGGTATTGAAGTTTAAGGCTGCAGGGAGCATTTCTACGGAATTATTTTCACGAAATTCGCCCAGTGAAACGTAACCCTACCGAGCTAAAGTTGTTAGAATTGCTTCAAAATAGTGTCAATACAATCATAGGCTTAAAATAAGCATTTCTTCCTTCTGGAATTTTGAGAAATTACGAGTTTTCGATCGTATTCCTTTAAGTTAAAATATAGTTAATATTTGTATATAAAGTTATCGTTTTTATTGAATTTAGTATTGAAACTAGTCATTTTACCCCAGTAATACGATTGCAGTTGATAAGAACAGTTGAATACGAACTGATACTCGCCAGTTAATCAGTAATCGGCGAACGAGCTAAGTTAAGGCAGTTTCCTTCGGCAAGTTTGTTTCTTTAGCATGATAGCTCAGTTTAAATCCCAGTAAGAGTACCAGAAGCATGTCTATTATGATTAGTTGTTGTTACTAGCGGAAACCCGTATTCCATGTTTAGTGGGGATGGATTATGCCTGTATAGCCTTCACGACCGGCCTCAGGGTTATTAGCTGTGTCGACGCATGCCAGGAGCGAGATGACGTCGCTCTACGGAGCGGTATGCCATCCACCAGGTATGAAGATGGGGTCCTAGTTCCTCATATACTGTGGTTGGCTCTATACATCCCCGTCGAGCCCGGTGCCCGAGATGCAGATATCAGGAGTTCACTGGACTCAAACATAGCTACAGTCAGGGGTCGAGCGGGCACAGTTGCAGACCCAGGAAATCGGTAGGACGGCTATAGCTATTAGTTGACCTGGTGCAACTAGGGGTGGGCAAAAAAACTGAAAACCGAAAAATCGAACCGAACCGAATTAATTCGGTTTTTCGGTTTCGGTTTTTTCGGTTTTTCGGTTCGGTTTCGATTTTTTTTTTAATTTCGGTTTTCGGTTTTCATATTTCGGTTTAACCGAAATTTTACATATTTTTGTAAAAAAAAATTATAACTTAATTTCAAAAAAATAAAAATACTACACCCAACCCAAGTCTCAAAGCACATTTACATTTAGAGAATTATTTATATAATTGATACAATTGCTTAAGTTTTTTTTACAAATAACAAGTTTTATAATAGTTTTAGCATGTTAAGAAAATTCTTACTATTATTAATATGCTTTGAAAGAAAAATGAAATATATATATTCATTTAACAAGAAATTAGGGACCATAGATTATTAAAATCTTAAAAGACCCTTAACTTTTTATTGGTTTTGTTATAAGGATATTAAGCATATGAGAAAATTTATTATCAAAAATTCAATGTTATGTATGTACTACTAAATGTAAATCAATTGATCTCACTATTTTCTTTATTTAAAAAGTTAAAATTAAGCTTAGTTGAATTAAACTTTAGAATTCAAACTTAAAATAATTTATTTTGAATTTAAAAAGACAAAACAACTCATTTTAATTTAAAAAGTAGCTCATTTTGTAAGTTAAAAAATAGCCCATTAATTAGGCCCATAATCGAAAAAAATGAATTAGAAAAACCGAAAAAATTGAACCGAATTTGAAAAAAACCGAACCGAACCGAATTAGTTCGGTTCGGTGTTCGGTACACTACATGAAAAACCGAAAACCGAAAAAACCGAACCGAAATTTAAAAAAACTGAACCGAAAAACCGAATGCCCACCCCTAGGTGCAACCTTGATAGGGGTATATAGACTGAAGTGTACTCGTCAAGACTTATGGGGGGCCCAGGTGGGTTATTCTATGCTGGTTGTACCTTCCGGCTTATGGGGGCCAGGTAAGGTTTTTGTTTGCTTTAGTTACTAATAAATTAGATAGTAAGAAGTTCTATTACTCAGGTATGATCTCTACCCTTTCATTTCAGTTATTTTCAGTTCTATTTCTTTATTTTAGTCATTTGCAATTATCGCCTTACATATTCAGTACATATTGTACTGACGGCCTTTTTGGGGTGCTGCATTACTTGCTTGCAGGTACGGATAGACGAGGAGCAGGTCCCTCGTAGCTTTCAGCTAGCATCATCAGAGCAATTAGAACCTTTCTTCCGGAGCTTATAGATAAAAGGTTTACTTCTTTTTTATTATACAGTTTATGGGTAGGTCAGGGCCCTGTCTCGACCATCGTATTACTCCTAGAGGATTGCAGATTATTTCTATTTCCCTGTGGTTAGCTGTTATTGGCCGTGTGGGGCTTGTATGTGTTTTAGTTTACGTGTTGGCCGTGTGGGGCCTTGTTTAGCTGACAGGTTAGCGGCCTTTAGCACAGGTTTTATTTTATAGTCATAACTAGACATCGTGGTGGTCTTGTCGGCCCGCATAGGATTCCTTGTTATTACCTATTTCTGGTTAGCTGTTTTTCTTTACAGGTGGCTATAAGGCCTTTTCGGCCGGAGATTGTATTTACAGCTGAGATATAGCCCGTTGTTTTCTTGATTTGGGAAGTAAGCCTACACCGGGAATGCATAGGCCTAGTTAAATCAGTTCAAATCCCAGTAGGGCACCAGGTGCTATTCATGCCTCCCAAGGTGGGGCGTGACACATATCTTTCAGAGTCCAATTATATATAAAATATTGATAATTAATGACAACTTGATTTGAAGATAAGTACAAACATAAATATTAATTTTAGCTATTTTCAAAGTCTATATCAATATGGAATCTTTGTATTCTAAGAATACCGTAGTTCATGGTAACTGCCTTTTAAAAGAAATAAAATCCTTAAAATTTCTCAACAGAATAAATGTTGTATATATATTTGATAACTTTAAATAATAAAAATACAATGGATGACACATTAAATATTGCTATAAATTATAAATAATGATAGTGTTGATATATAAGCCTATTTTCAGTCAAACTATAGCCATTTATGTAAATTTCTCTACTAAAATTTGACATAAACTTAGCCAAACAGGTCATACAGCTGGTCCTGTTCAAATACTCTATTTAGCGGCCTAACTTGCATAAATCCATAAGGGGTTATTTGGTCAAGTTTTTGCACAGATTGTCTCTATTTTGGGGTGATATTTAATTCTTGCCCCTCAAATTGGTGATCTTTAATTTTTACCTCTACAACTCATTTAATGAAAATTTTATATTTAAAATATCCTTAATTATGACTTAATTTCGCTATGCAAATCTTTTTAGGGAACTGGAGACATAAAGTAAGTGTTATTTAATTCACAAGACATGCCTTTATACTTAATACTAAATAAAATTGTCAGGCAACATGTTAGTCGTAGAAGGCAGGGGTAATGTTGCTGAATTTCTGTCCAAGGCACAAATTCATGCTGCTGAACTTATGTCTTAAAACACAAATCATGTTGCTGAACTTATGTCATGCTAATAAACTTATGTCTCTGATGCATAAACTATGTGAACTTATGCCCTGAGGAATAACTTGTGTCAGAACTTATGTCTTACAATTTTTATTATTTTTTACAGTTAGGAACATTTATGATCACTTTTTGGTCACTTAAAATATCGAAGGGCAACAATTAAAGACTATCTCAAAATAAAAGTATTTTTGCTAATGACCCTCATTTTGTAGTGTGTATAAGAATAGAACTAAATATGGTATATCAGTAATTGAAATTAGTAATGTAGGGATTAGTTATGCTATGATTATTTCTTATCTTCTGTTGGTGTATCAAAAATAATATTCATTGCATAATTTATAAAAGAAAATATTTTTTTATAAGAATATTCTCCACATTCTTTAGCTTTATATACTTTAAAGGACTTCAAGGACGATTATGTTCTTATCATTCTTATTCATATATTAATAACCCTGATATTGCTAATTTCATAATTTTTTATATATAAAAATATTACTGAATAGGATGTATAACTAATATATGTATTAATGATACATAAGTTGAAAATATTACCATACAAGAGATTAAATAATATCAAAATTAATATCAACATTATTTTCTCTAATGCATTCTATTAATGACCCCTAAGTGAAAGGAACCCACACAGTAATCCACAGCCAATAAATTTCACAGAGATATGCACAAATGGAATGTTTTAATATAGGAAATTATATTTAATATGACCTTGAAAATGAATGATCTTGAACTTTTGACCCCTCACTTTCTCCGTGGCAGATCCTAAGATCAAAAGTCAAAAGCTCATGAGGCAAAATCTTGTTAAACTAATTAAATTTTTGTCCACAGGGAAAATGTGGTAGAAAAATTCAAAATCACTCATTTTCAAAGTCATTTTTGTAAATCATTCATTTTAATGAACCATTTAAGTTTGAATTATCTAAAAAAATAACTTTGAATGTGGGTGGTCTTGAACTTTTGGCCTTACTTGCCTCATCAAAAATCTTCAAGTTTAATAAATTTTGATTTTTGACCTTGAAGGTTTGCTCATAGTCCGAGATTATGATCAAATAATAAATTTAACATATGATTATATTGATAGTGATAGTATATATGGTGAAGGTTGTTTACCCTAAAAATAAGTATAATTGAACTTATAGTGAAGTTTAAAAAATATGTGGCTGATTTGGTCCATAAAATATGAAATAAAACAATTATCAGATAACGAAATGAAAATAAGTAAAGCAATATCATGGTGGCTTGAACGTCGAATGGTATCCTAAATGAATCAAAGATCCATTTGTTGGTCTGAATAGCTATGATTAAGTAATAAGAAGGTGTTAAATTTAATGTTAAGAACTCAAATAAGAAAGATTGCATATCTTCTCTTGTGTCTGTCCAAATGTCTTTTGTGGTATAAGGATCGTCCTATTTATAGAATTTATTGGGTTTAAAGTCTTAATGTCTGACAACTATTGTGCATTGATTTGCCATAAATGACAAATAAATTTTATTGAATATTGGTGGAGTAATGAATGGTTTCGACTCCGGAATGATCCTGTAACAACTATCTTGTCTTTACTTATTTTTCCTCCAAATGTTTTGTCCATATCTTTATCAGTTCCTCCGGTAAATTATATTATCATTTTCTCCAAAATACTGATTGTGCATTATTTGTCTGATCTTGTATTTTTATAGAGTGTCTCTAGTGTCTTCTTCCAGTTCAGTTCACATATTCATCATTCTGACCACGTCTTTGTTCTAGCCTATTCATGTGTCCGATAATTTTTACCTTATACAGATAATCTCCATATATTTAGGACTAAACTTTTTATTTTTGTCCGATGTTGACATCCAATTTCGACTCTTCATATTTTTTATTAATTATTTAAACTTCTAAAATTCTCAAACAAAGTAAAATAAAATTTTATAAAGATTGAAAATATTCTTAAATTATTTTGGATGATATTTACCATTTCATTTGGCGAAGTATCCTAAAATATATTGTTGTTATTTATATATAGATAATTTCGAGTACTAAAAATACTTATAAATATAAATATTGACTATATATTATTTAGCGAAAATCAATCTATATAAAAATAATAATTTTAAGTATGTATTTTAGATTACTAATTTTGGATCAAATATAATCTCATCACTATAATTAGTTCATTTTTTGTAAATAAATATTTTACTTTGTTTAAGGCTAGAAGCTTAACTAAATTTATTAATTATTAATCCATCTTAATTTTAGGAGTGGTATGATTTTAAAATTTAATTGATTACAAATTTTGTTAAGAAAAAGTAGCTATAATTAAAATAAAATTAACTTTATTTAAATTGCAAATCTGGCCATAATTAGAAGCAAAATCAGCCACTTAATCCTACTCATCAATCCATGTGATGGTTTATGAACCAATCACATGGTGACACATCATCCTCTTCAAACAAACACAATCCTTGTCAAAGATGCACATCAAATATGAGTCATTAATTCTTTTCATCCAATAGTCTCAATATTTTTGAATATATATACTAGATGAGGAAGGGCCGCTTTTGGGCGCAACATTATAATTTTTTTTTAAATAAAATTATTTAATTTTTGTTCTTTTATTTAAGGAAAAATTATATAATTAAGCAAATATTATTATCTATTTACTATATTTAATAATACTTTTAAAAAATTATAAAAATTAGTAAAATAATTACAAAAATAGAAAGTTACCATATGTATTAATTAAGGAGTAATTGCAAGATTTGAAATTTAGATACAATCATAATGATTACAGTAAATTGTATTAGAAAATAAAAAAATATGTTATTTTCTGTAATTTTAATAAATTATGCTATTTTATGTATTTATTTTATTTTACAGTGCTATTTATGAAAATTTCTCTTTATCTAACCACATAAAGAACTCTAATAAAATTCTTTATTTATACTTCTTAATAAATAATTTTTTTAATTTATCAAACTAAGTGATAATTTATAATATGTTAAATGCTATTAACTTAAAAGCATTACATGTTTCATTGCTTATTATTTTAATATCCACTCAGCATTAAATTCAAATATTGAATTGAACATTTGATTTAAGTAGTATCTTTTTACACTAAAATATCCACTCAACATTAAATTCAAATATTGAATTGAACATTTAATTTAGACAATATATTTTTTACATTTTGTATTTGAGCATTTTAGATAATAGATTTTAAAAAATGTAAGTATCGTGTGTATTAATAAAATTTTCAAAGAAAATTAATATGTGATCATAGAAGATGAAAAGAAAAAAATATGAATTCTTTAATTTATGTCTTGTGTACACTAAAATTAAGACAACAATATATTTTTATTAAGAAAAAGATATTTTGACTCAAAAGTGAGAATATGAGTATTTTTGGACTAAAAAATTAATGGCAAAGATATTTTTGGACCAAACGACAAAGATATTTTTAGACTAAACTGTTAGCAAATGATATTTTTTTTCATAATATATAATATATAGAAGATATATAAGAAAACTTTCTAATTATGATAGATATTAATTAACCACTTGCACATAAATTATTGGGCAAGTATAACAATATATAATATACAAAAATTAAATAATAATATATAGTAGGGCAATTATAATAATATATAATTTATAGAAATTAAATAAAATATAAAAGTAAAATGACAGTTATACCTTTGATATTCCTTGGGTTCATCTTTTTATATAATAGAAATATAAATTCACAAGTAATAAAAAAAATAAAAAATGCATCTCACTATTATATTAAGTTCAATAAATAGTTTATCTTGTTGACATTTCTAAATATAAAATATAATTACATATTAAATTTTTCTTGGCTCATATATATTTTTCAATTCATGTAAAAAATAAGATCAATGTAATATTTTTTGTTATGTATTCAAAATATTATTAGATTAATTTTTTTTCTATCAATATAAAGTTTGCAAAAATCCAATTTTTTGATATAACATTTTCAATGACTTTTATCATGTAATATTTTTTAAAAAGAAATGACTGGCTAAAAAGGAAACTATTTTCCTCTTCTTGAGAGTTGAGATAAAATTAGCAATATTAAGTATTACTCTATCTATTTCACAATAAGTGATATTTTTAACTTGGGCACATTCTTAAGAAACTTACTAATTTTTAGAAATTCTTAAGAAAACTACTCATTTCTATAAAGTAAGATGTATGTTTACTAACTTACTCTTAATAAGTACCTTGAAAAAGATTTATCTGTTTAGTAATTGTTTATGTAAAACTGCAATTATTTAAATAAAGGTTAATTTCGAAAAACATCATTAATTGTCTTCTTGATTATGTGAAACACTATTTATTTTGAAATAAAATAAAAAGGTAAAAATATCATTTATTTTGAAATAGAGTAAGTAATTGATAATTTAAAAAATAGAGTAAATAATATGCTATAATCAATTAAATTTTGATTTGATTAATTTAAAATTATAAAAATTTTCTATTATCAATATACGTAAATAAGGCTCAAAGAATACTTACCTTTTAAATATTATAAATTTAATATTTTAGAAAATATATTAAAAAATAACTATAAAGATAAATTAGAAACTATAAGTGATAATTGTATTTTAATTTTTTAAATTGATAAAAATTTATTTTTTATATATAAATAAATGAAATAACAAAATATAGCAATTATATTACATCCATGCTACTTTGAGAAAGAAAATGAAATTACAAAGACATTTTTCGATCAAACTTTTAACGACAAAGATATTTTTAGACCAAACTATTAGCAAATGATATTTTTGTTATAATATATAATATATAGAAGATATATGAGAAAAACTTTCTAGTTATGATAGATATTAATTAACCACTTGCACATAAATTATTGGGCAAGTATAATAATATATAATATATAAAAATTAAATAATAATACATAATAGGGCAAATATAATAATATATAATATATAGAAATTAAATAAAATATAAAAGTAAAATGACAGTTATACCTTTTGATATTTCTTGGCTTCATCTTTTTATATAATAGAAATAAAAATTCACAAGTAATTAAAAAAAATTAAAAATGCATCTCACTATTATATTAAGTTCAACAAATAGTTTATCTTGCATTTCTAAATATAAGATATAATTACATATTAAATTTTTCTTGGCTCATATATATTTTTCAATTCATATATAAAATACGATCAATGTAATATTTTTTGTTATGTATTTAAAATGTTATTATATTAATTTTTTCTATGAATATAAAGTTTGCAAAAATTCAATTTTTTGATATAACATTTTCAATGACTTTTATTATGTAATATTTTTTAAAAAGAAATGGCTTGCTAAGAAGGAAACTATTTTCCTCTTCTCGAGACAAAACAATTAGCAATATTAAGTATTACTCTTTCTATTTCAAAATAAGTGATGTTTTTAATTTGGGTACATTCTTAAGAAAATTATTAATTTTTAGAAATTCTTAAGAAAACTACTTATTTCTAGAAAGTAAGATGTATGTTTACTAACTTATTTCTTAATAAGTACCTTGAAAAAGATATAGCTATTTAGTAATTATTTATATAAAACTGCAATTATTTAAATAAAGGTTAATTTTGAAAAACATCATTAATTGTCTTTTTAATTATTTGAAACACTATTTATTTTGAAATATAAAATAAAAAGATAAAAACACCACTTATTTTGAAATGGAAGGAGGAATTGATAATTTAAAAAATAGAGTAAATAATATACTATAATCAATTAAATTTTGTTTTGATTAATTTAAAAATATAAAAATATTCTATTATCAATATATGTAAATAAGGCTCAAAAAATACTTACCTTTTAAATATTATAAATTTAATATTTTAAAAATATATTGAAAAATAATTATAAAGATAAATTAGAAACTATAAGTCATAATTATATTTTAATTTTTTGAATTAATAAAAATTTATTTTTAATATAATAAAAAAATAAAAAAATAAAAAAATAAAGGAAATAACAAAATATAGCAATTATATTACATCCATGCTACTTCGAGAAAGAAAATGAAATTGCATGGTCGTGAAAGTACTTTTAACAATTTATATGGGTCCACCTTTTTAGCTTTATAATAAATGTTTTACTACTCCCAATGTATTGGTACACGTGTGACAATTAGAATTCACAGCTATTCACTTAATGAGGGGACACATTGGAAATTACATAAATATTGCTTAATTTTTTTAAAAAATTTTTAATACTCTTCAAGCATGGTGTATAATTGCTCTTAGCTGGAAATTTTCTAAGATGTCAAAACTGCCCTTTGATCGCCCCGGGCTTCACATTTTTATATAATAAAAATAAAAAAATAGAATGTATGTATGTATTAAAATTTGAATTATTATAATATTCATTAAATATTAAACGATTATTTTATTCTTTTTTTTTGAATTTTATTTCTATAATATTCTGTAACAAAAAAAATAAATTTACCTTTCAATAAATGATAAATTTATATCATAATAAACTTGGTAAATAAAAAGACATAATTCATTTATTTACTTAAAATTAATGATTACACTCTTCTAGTAATTCAATTGGGAGTTAAACTTATTTATCTACTTTTAATAGCCTATAAAATCTCTAAATATAATTCACCAACATTTTCTCTTCCCCATAATTATTTCTTTAATAGATATAATAATGTCTATTTATATGTTCTTTCAAGATATTTAAAAGGTAAACTTTTCATTTTTCAAGTTTCTCATGCATATGTACATACACACATATATACATACATACATATCATATTTATTATATAAGTGGAAGTCAAAAAGTGAAAAGTTATATTACCATTTTGCCTCTTTTTAAATACATAATTAAATATAAATATTTTATCATATCATTTTATATTTATATATTTATCATACTTATTCTGAAAATGGAAAGTCCCAAAGTTAAAAGACCAATTTGCTCATCAAATATTGAACAACCATTTTGCCCTTCAATCTAAAACTATTTTAATAATATTTTATGTACTAAAAAGTATAATTTACATTGCAATAAATATTATCAAACTATTAAATTAAATAAAAAATCTATAATTATCATAATAGAGAATTAGTGTTTTTATTTAATTTAACTTGTCATAATCCTTTAAAAATATCTAATGAAAAAGAAGATCAAAAGCTTAAACAACTGTTATTTCCTAATGAGAACCCCCATTATTCTTTCATAAATAAGAGCGTTCTTTATCTTTCATATGCATTTAGTTATTATCGTGTAAGTGAAGTCAATATCTTAGAAGCAAATAAGTTTTTCATATTTGACTTAAATATTCATTCATATTTTCAAGCTATGAATTGAGATCAAATTAATATTTTAGTGTAGATTGTATTTTCAATATCTCATTCTTTACCCAAGTTTGATATGATGAAATTTTTTGAAATATATAGTTAATTTACCAAAATTTCAGTACGTGCCGGAGGATTAGCCCTATTTTTTCATTCATCGTCATTTTTTTTCTCTTCTTCATTAAAATTTATAGGTGTCGATTTTAGTATGTGGACAAATTATTATGCCAGCTTAATTTTGCAGGAACTATTTTAATTTTTTTTGTAGGTTATATGCAGCTGAAATAGTGATGTGATAGACAATTTTTTCTCTTTCAATTTGAATCGCTTGGTAATTGCTATTTTATTTTAGGATTATAAATCTTTTCTTTCTATTTTTTTTTTGGGTGAAAACACTTAAGTAGCATACTTATGAACTAGAATTTTTTTTCCTATTTGTGTTTTAGTTTTGTCACGCCCCACCTTGGGAGGCACAACTGTCACCTAATGCTATACTGGAATTTAGGCTGACCTGGCTGGGCACAGGCACCTCTGGTGCCTATCAATGACTTAAACTCGAGAAAACAAACCGATATATCTCGGCTGTAAACACAGCCTCGGACCGACAAGGCCACACAATACCTATAAAGGAAAATAGTTAACCCAGCCAACACACATCAATAGGGATCCTATGCGAGCCGACAAGACCACCATGCTGTCTAATTATAACAGAATGAAAAATAAGTAGCTATACTAGGCCCCACACGGTCGACACCTAAATAAGACATACATGGACTCCACACGACCAACAAATACTAACTAACTGGATGTTGTAGTCTGCAAGCCTCTAAGAATACAAATAGTGGTCGGGAAAAGGCTCCGGCCTACCCAAATGCTATATAGCTGAAAGACCGTAATCTCAACAACCTGAAAACTCTGAATGAGAGGAGCTGGCCAAACTGATGACACTGAACAACTGCTAATAGAGATCCTAAACTCTAGCTGTCTAAACCTGCAGGCAAGTATGTAGCGCCCCATAGTCGGGTGTCAGTATAATATGTACTGAATATGTGAGGCAATAATAAAAAGTTGAGTAGAAGCTATTAAAGACTAAAAGTAAGTAGAAAGAAGGGGCAGAAATTAACCTGAAAGTTTGCTTATTCATAACCTGCATCTAGTAAAACACTACATGTATATGCACTAAGACTGTACAATCATATACTCATAAGCTATAGCTAGCATAAAAGAATACAAAAAAAGAACCTACTTGGCCGCCATAAGCCTGGAAGGTATAATCAACACAGAATAACCCGCTCGGGGCCCCCATAAGCCCTGGCGAGCACACTTTAATCTATATACCCCTAACAAGGTTCCTATGACTCTACTTGTGCTATAGCCAACCTACCAGTCCCCTGAATCTGCAACTGAGCCCACTCGGCTCCTAATCTATAGTTGTATTTGAGTTTGGTGGACTCCTGACAACTGCACCCTGAGCACCAGGCTTGATGAGGGTCAGTGATACCAATACGACATAAAAATGATAGTCCAACCATAGAAAGGACTATAATATGACCCTTGGGCCTCTGCATCATCCTTTGGGACAACATATCACTCCTTGGAGCAACGTCATTGTCACCCCCTGAGCCTACACCCTAGACGTAACACGGTACTTGAAGCCACAAGTGACCCCAAGTCAACCCTTGGTCTATTAATTACTAGCATTCTGAGTAAACAAGCACAACAGAACTTTGAAATAAAATCATAAAATATTTATGAGGGATAAGTCTGAAAACATAAAGTTCAAACAATTGAATAATACTGATAAATTTGAAAATCATGTCTGTCTGAAAGCCATCAATAGAGGAGTTGCTGGACAAGCTCCCAGCTAACTCTAAGTCTAACTGAAACTAATACATGACTAAAAGAAGGGAAATAGTGCCCTCGGATGATAAGGACTCACACTTCAACTGTTGCGGTAAAGAATCTAATCTGCGGCAACTAACGGTGCTGAGTTTGAGAACCTGCAGCTGTATCATGAAATGATACAGCATAAAAGTATGCAACAATACTTTGAATGTACTGAGTAAGTGTGAGAAACATAACTAAATATAAAGTCTGCACTGAAATGACACACCATGACCAACAGGTAAGCTGAACTGAACTACTAATATAATCTGAAATGGTCAAGATGACCCTGTCTGATGGTCAACGACATGCCCTAAGTCTGAAACACTGAATTTGAGATACTATACTGAACTGAGCTGCTTATTCTAATACTGGACTGGACTGACTAGTGGGAGTCTATAACCGATATTTAACCACCTGAGACGTAGAGTCCGAT
Source organism: Datura wrightii (assembly GCA_035772735.1). NCBI lineage: Eukaryota > Viridiplantae > Streptophyta > Magnoliopsida > Solanales > Solanaceae > Datura > Datura wrightii. Next base: position 100,516,887 of record JASDFA010000008.1, read on the forward strand.
GTATACACCCCACTGGTAGGACCCAATATACCTTACCAGGGTATAAAGGCATGAACTGAGTGATCACAAAAATCTGGGGCCAATCAGGCCAAGTAATACTGAAACCTTCGCTGACAACGTAGTTCTAGGAAATCTGGGTGCGCTGGAATCTCGACCCGCTTGGTGCTGAGTTCTACTCCCACTGAAAAACCTAAACTGAAATACTAAGCCGATTGCTCGAAACTGGGGTCCAAGACTAGTCAAGGACATATATCTGCATGTACCCTGAGAGTCTTTTCGGACAAGATTCTGAAATTAGGTTCTAGACTAGTCAGAGCTGCTTATCTGGAAGCATCGTAACCGTCTAAGAACAAGTTGTAACTGAACTGGGGTCCTGGGGATGGTCAGATATATATACTAAAATGTCATGACCACCTAATGGACCAAAACTGTAATCTGAGTCTGATTTTGATAACTGAGAGGCACCACTGACACCTTGAAATAAGACTGAATTCAAACTGATCAGTTGACAATTTTCTGAATTTCAGTGAGAATTCTAACACTCTGATTGAGACTAGATTGATATGATTCCGAAGAGATTCTAAGTTCTAACTAGTCTGGACTACTAGCAGCTAATAGAGAACTCAACTTACTCCAACAATGTAGAAATTCATAATGTAGAGCCATTTCAAGAATTTAGGAATTTCATTCAACAGAGCTAAAGTCATTCTCATTAATGGGATATTTACTCAACATATACATATATAGGAAATTCTAGAAAGTTCATCTCAAAGAATTCTTCATTCACTAGAGAAAATTTAATAAGAAAAATCATAACTCGAAATTTAGGGCTTAGACTCACTTTGATATAAACACTGACATTTTGATAAGAAATTTATGGGGATCATATCAGCAATATACATGAACATCGTTCTAAGTGAAATCAACGAACATAAACATGAAACCTTTTCATACTCGAAAACTCAGGGCTTAAAACTGATAGAGGAAATCGAGGATGATTTTGGGGACACAAGGGAAGGACAATCCCTTGCTAAAACCCCACATACCTGAGTTAAGGCTTCTTAAAGGAGACTTGAACTGCTGCAATGGAGGAAAACCCTACGCTTGGTTAAGAGAGTCTTGAGAGAACCTAAGATGATTTTCTGAGAAATAACGTGAGAATGAGGGAAGGAACCGTCCCAACCCTCTAATAAGTCTGATTTTACGTTCAAAACGACATGGTTTAGAGCTTAGGAGAATAAGAAATTACTAAATAGCCCTTAGAAATTCGCTGGAAAAACTGCCAGGTGCCCCTAACGGGTGACCTAATGAGTCGTGGTGATTGACCACGACTTGTGGCCACTATCGTCAGGTACACTGCCTGGGATCCTCAGTAGGTCACCATGAGTGACCTAACGAGTCATTATCTATGACCACGACTCGTGGTCACCAGTCGTGGACCACACTGTCTCATTCTGGAGATTTAATGCTAAGTCCCATAACGAGACACATAACGAGTCATTGCCATAGCTGAAGACTCATTTCACCCACTCGTCGAGTACACTGGTCAACTAAAATCTTCCCAATTCAGGCTTGACCACGAGTGACTAACGGGTCATGGTCAGTGACCACGACTTGTGACGTCCTTTGTTAGGTACACTGCCTCCCTCCTTTATATTAACCAGACTTCTCCTCACCGCTCACCTAACGAGTTGTGAGGTTACTTGACGATTCTTCAGGTGGGCCTTCCTGCAATATTTCTGCAGTTTTCCAGATTTTCTGCTTATCCCCCGAATTTGAATTTTGAGTTTCTGAGGTGTTACAGTCATATAGCCCCATAGGCAATGACAAAGTTAAGTAACCCTAGGGTGGTCATGGAAGGCTCCCAGATGAGGGAAATCCCAACCGGCATGCCCTACTGAAGTCTCAATCTAGCCACTCAAAAGGCGTATCTAGCCTTCTGGGCCTAACACGATCGCTGCTCGCCCCTAGAATAATCTGTATAGCTGCTAGCAGGCACACCCCGTGTACCTGTATCTGATCATAGGATCCTGATAGTGATCGTAATCTCTAATGGTCTAAACTGAATGGGGCAAGATATGGAGTGGCCTAACAGTACTCTAAATGTCCTACTCGGACAACTATAACTCATAAGCAACTATAGGGTCGCAGATGATCAATTACTTAGTTTCTTTGCTTGGAACGACTGTAGTACTACTACTAACTGAACATGCCTTAGAGCGCTCGGCCCCTAATCCTCCACAAGCAACTTGCCGAGATTCATAGCTCGAGGATAATACTATACTAACATGGTTCTAGTCTTTTAGACCTTAACTTGATTTGTTCAGATTTTTCTATGTCTTTTCTGGACGATTCTTAACCTCGTGGGTAAGTCTAGCTGGACTTAGCCATTCGCGAAAATTTGTACCTGAGCGAACTATATGACGAATATTAAGTCAATTGGAACTGACAGTCACTGGTAGTAGCTAACTAGATGGTAGACTGTCACTTAGTTCATAGGCAACCCTAGTGTTGAACTCTAAAGTATGGCCAATCTATCTAAATTTCTAGCCTTGGGGGGCGTGAGGGTACGCCAATAGCCTCTGGGCATGCTTCAATGACAACATAAGCGCCAAACTGATAGTTATATCACCTAGCTGCACCTATGCTATTCAACTTACTAACTCAGGCCCAATAACTATCCACGAGCTTTTAAGGTCGAGGCTAGGCAATAAAACATCCAATTCTAATAACACAGTGAACTGAAGAACCGAGGAGTTTCTATGATGCTTCTAGCGTGTGTCACACTTAGCATGTTCTTTTCCAACAAGGGATACTGCGATATAATCTTTATACGCTCTCTAGCAGCTAACCACAACCTATGTAACCATAATCTACTGATAGCAGCTAATCACGACATACTTGATCCTTATATACTAGTAGCAGCTAATTACAACATATAAGATCATTATCTACTTTTAAAACATAGTTCGTATCACTATACGACGAGAATAACTTGTCGAAGGAATAAGCCTTAACATACCTCGAATGCCGACTTTCGTTCATCTAACGAGTTTCAACTTGCAATCGGCGGTTCTCTCTAGCTGTAACCTTTATACTGAGAGAATAGAACTAATTTCAATATTAAACTTGGAAAATATCGATAACTTTCGTTAATAGAATTAACTATAATCCAACTTTGAATAACTCGGTCAAAAATCTATAATTACCCGAGAGTTCAGAAGAGAAAAGTGCTTACCTAATGTCTGTGACCGTTTGGAATCCAATTTGGAACAATTTCGATAACCTTTACTAGGCGAAATTTTGATTTGCCGGGTGAATTTTTGAGAAATAAATCCGTAATAATACTTCCCATAGGCCTAAAAATAGTTACCCGAAGTTAATTTGAGATTGAACGGTATTTGGTAGCGTAATCGGCCAAAAAACTATCGAAAACTTGCATGCTTCTAATCTCCCGTCGTGGGTATCTTACCAAATGGTTTAAAATGAAATGAAGGGAGTGTGTGTGTGTGTGTATGTGTGTGTGTGTATAGGGCGGTGGCCGGGGTATGCCTCGCGCTATCCAATGCACCACAAGGTCCCCCGTGTCGCGCCTCCCATAGAGGCAGTGGCCTGACAGGCCGCGCTGACCAAGGCACTGCAGGCTGGCGCGTTGCGCTGGCCCCTCGCGGCTTAGCCTCGCCAGACCCTGCTTTCGGGGCTCTTCTCCCATGCGTTGAACTCTTCTTACTCTTCACAAATCCACACGTATGCCTACTAACCGTTTTACGGGGTGTAACAAGTTTTCTCATTTTCCAATTGTCGATTCTTTTAATTTCAGAAATCTCTAAATATAATTACTAAAAGATAGTATTTGAAATTATAAATATTATTTCTAAAATAATAAAATAATAAAATAATAATAATAAATTATTCATGATTCATAATATTTCATTAAATTTGTAATAAGTTGAATTGTATACATATAATTGTTATGAAATATAACACAATTATCTATGAGATATCTTAAGTACTTCATGAAAAATATAACACTATGTTATATTCGCGTAATTTAAACATGGAAAAAATATTTCTAAAAAAAATGTCAAAGAAAAATTATCAATATTTTCCTTTGTCTTAAACAGTAATTAACATCCTCTCTTATGCAACTCAATATAAATATGTATAAAATATGCATCAATAATCAACGTTTTATGAAGATTAACTGTAAAATAAAATTATCGATAAATATTATTATTTAGAATAATTTATTAATATTCTTGAATAACATTTAAATAGAAACGGGAACTAGACTATATATGTCAAAATTTTCTTTATAAAACTACTACTACTACTACTACTATCACTATTACTAGACTATATATGTTAAAATTTTCTAATTTTCTACTACTACTACTACTATTACTACTACTCTCATATTATCACATATTTTTATTGATTTATTGTTATTAGAGAGCCAATTTTTAAATTGAATATAGAGAGTCATTAATTTGACATATTTTTATGAAGAAAAGTCAAATAATTATGATCAAGCAGTCTGATTGTTGGTTGAATTGATTATAATATTAAAATATTTATTACATTTAGTATAGTCAAATAATTATGATCAAGCAGTCTGATTATTGGTTGAATTGATTATAAAGTTAAAATATTTATTACATTTAGTATACTACTACTACTAGTAATATCATATTATCACATATTTTTATTGATTTATTGTTATTAGAGAGCCATTTTTTAAATTAAATATAGAGAGTCATTAGTTTGGTATATTTTTATGAGAAAAGTCAAATAATTATGATCAAGCAGTCTGATTGTTGGTTGAATTGATTATATTATTAAAATATTATTATATTTAGTGTGAAGTCATTCACCCAATGATCAATTTTGCAGAACATTTCATATTAGCCTTTTATTTATTTTTGTATGCGCCATATTAAATTAACATGAAGTTATTATCAGATGGTCAATTTTATGGGAGCGTCTCATATCAGCCTTTTATTTTATTTTTATTTTTGTTCCTTACTTTTTTATATGATAACCCCTCATGTTCTTTTGATATTAATTTTAGGAGATAATTTTTTTCTAATGTAATTTATTTGTATAGGATTTATTTTCAATGTAATTTACTTGTAGGAAGATATGACCTTTCTAGAAAAAATAAATTACAATATTATTATTTGATTTTTTTTCTTCTAGAAGCAAATCAATTGTGTAGACTTTTAAAGGTATTATTTTTGCCACTATATGATTCCGGTTTACTAACAATTTGTTATTTATATTTTATTCTATTTTAAAGATATTATTTTTAATATCTATTCTGGTTGCTCGTGAAGATTATTTCGTAGCTTTTGAGATCGAACCTATATTTTCTTCAACTTTTTAGCCTAATTAAGTTGCTAAAAGTTCTCAACCTTGATGAACATAATTTTGCAAAAAAGTATAAAATTTATTTTTATCTCTTCTATTTTTTATTCTCTTAAGTTAAATCTAATAACAAACTTTTTGAGTGTAGTTGAAGCTGTAAAACTACGATGACTGTTTTTATTGAATTTCAAATTTGGTAAATAAAGAGGTCTATTGTATCTTATATAGCTTCAACAAGATTTAAAGAGAGTATTATTTTTCTCATTTCTATAATAAATTTATAGTAGTGACTATTTGATAAAATATTTTCAGATAAATGACAGTCATATAATAAACTAATATGATTTGCTTGGGTGCATGTCAGAAAGTAATACCTTAAATTTTTGGCAATTTTGCTTGATTATAAATTACATTTATCATCTGTCAACAATAATATATCGTTCTACATATATCATCTAATAATTTTGCACAAATTTACATGGGACACACGTGCAACGCACATGTCCAGGACTAGTATGTGTGTGTGTGTGTGTGTGTATATATATATATATATATATATATATTCTCATACAACAAGAGTGCAAAAAATCTGTATATTATGTGTGCTACTTGTAGGTTCCATCGGATCATTTATAATCTTATCCAATCTTGTAGTCAGGCATTCATTTTTACATCTTCATAATACTAGACTTGATTGTAGATGTATGTTACGATCCGAGTTGGGACATTGTATCGAGACATGGGACATAGAACCACGAGTTGGGACACCGAATCGAGATATGGCACATACATGGAATGAATAAGAGCATTACTAAGCTAAAATAAAGCATGAACATGGTATAAGCTGAAGTCTACATAACATATCAACATGAACGCAAACACGAGCCAACATCACTGAACTATCTATACATAATTGTCTGGAAAGCTTCTAAACATCTGATGAGCTGATGGAACAACGCCCCCAACTAGGTCGCTAAGTTTGAAACTAAACGACATGAACAAAAGTGGCTTAATCAAAACTGATGTCCTCTGATCACGAGGACTCACCTAAACTGGGATAGAGCTGGAATGAGCGGGAGCGGGCTAATGATAGGGTTGAGATGGTTCACCCGAACCTGTATCATGAGATGATATAGCATAAAATATGCAGTTAGTAGTTGAAATGTACCGAGTATGTAGAGAAAGTAAAAACATGCTAATAAAATGATAGTCTAAAATCATGATTATTAAACAAGATAGCACATGAGAGTAAGGACAACATTCTAAAAGCTATATTCCTAAAGAAATCATAATCATGAGATATTCATCATAAATTGAACATAATAACCCAAGGTTTAGAAATAGAAATCACGTAATGTACCATACTTGAAATCAAAAGTGAAAACTCATTAACTGATCAATGGATCAAATATGCTATAAAATATAATATCATAAGTCAAAACATGAGTAACTGAAAACATGAGGAGCAATGGGAGGCTTCATCATAATCGACACCATCATGATAGAGCTTACATGACGCCCCAACTATCTCGCTCAAGTGGGTAGAGCCGTCCCAAGCTTGCCAAGGCTAGGAACGATTAAGACGTGATATCACTTGTGAATTTCTATAGGGTTTGAACATGAATATATACCTATGGTGGCACATAATTTTGCAACTCAGGGTTTTCCTGAACACCTAGTATACTCGATGCTAGACACTACTCCCCAAAACATGCACATGACTCATAATCATTATCAAGTAAACATACTTGAACTTGCATGGGCTAGCCGAAATATGAATTCATGATCATATTTGACATGTGTAAAATATTCATGAAAAGATGTCATAAAGTACAAATAATACTTGAACTTGAATTTCATGAAAATAATACATGCTTGAATAAAGTTGTCGCACCCTATTTTTCCTCGCAGAAAGCGGGGTACAACATGTGACATCTCTTAAGGGTTTATTTAATTTGAAGAGTCGCCACCTAATGAATTAAGGTGTGTTAGGGCACCGTTCTAAGGCTAAATTTTATTACCTAAGTCACCAGAATCGGGCAAGGGCTTAAATTACCTCGAAAGGAAGGTGTTAGGCACCTTTTGAGGTCCACAAATGTGGTTCCCGACTGGATTCATTAATGGGGAATTAACTAAGTGATCAACTAAAGTTGATTTTAACTTATATGTGCTTAAACTAAAATGATAAAGGAATAGATAATGAAGTTTAGACAAGCGAGAAGAAAGAAATTTGGGCGAAATGAAAGTTAAAAGTAGTTTGTCTTATTTTATTTTTTAACAATAAATACAAAAGTTGTGGCAAATAAAGTGAAACATAAATAACAAAAACAGAACCATTTATTAAAATCAAACAAACAAATAAGCATTTATTTAATTATGGAGTCGAACCTCGGTGAGGCGCCTACGTATCCCTTAAGGGAATCAGGCCAAACGTAGTTCTACATTTAGGATTGTTTGACCTAATGGGATCACCCCGTGCAACTTAAATAATACTTTGCAATCCTTTGAATTGCTCGTATTATTCAGCGAGCACAGACTATCATTTCCCATCTACCCACCTAGTTGATTACTAACTTAAAACGTTCTATGTGATAAAACTAACGTCCTACTATTTGCCTACCCGCACAAATCTTAAAGTCCAAGAGGCATTGGACAACTATTTTAAATTTTTTGAGGACTAATCGGAGCAAATAGCATGTAAACAGTCTCAATTAGGCCTCTGCATGGCATGATAAACAAAACATATCCTATAGGCATGAATTCCAAAAAAAAATGCAAACAGTTGTACATGAAATCAAGTTTCTAAAAGCGGACTCACTGCAATCACAATAACTTAAAAAGTTGCAAAAAGAACTTACTGCAATTAGACAAATTTTAGAATTCCACACAGTTCTTTAAAATGCTGACAATTTCACATAATATAAGTGGATTAATGTCAAGCAGCCAGATAAAGTGCAAGAAACACGATTTTTTTTTGATACGTAGGGGATAGATCTGAAGACATAATTTCTGAACATACGGATAAACCCTACAAACATGTTCTATAATGCACATATATTATATTCACACATTTAATGCAGTAATATAATATATATCAACCAGAATGTATTCATATATGATTGTATATGACAATTATTCAGCATTTTGACAATAATTAATTAAGGCTTGCAACAATGAAATTCCTAAAAAAACTTTGATTAATCAATCACATTGACAAAATGCACTTCAGATTTAACCAGATTATTACATATGAAAGTGGCGTTAATTTGGTAGGCATAATTTAATTACAAACAGTGGCTAGAAAGACAGTTCATGTGAGAACAGTTTATTACTTAATGTCTTAGATAGTATTTAAGACCAAATAGTGACCTGTAATATTAGGTGTTAACTAGTTTAATAATTTCTTAACATGACCAATTATACTTAACTTAACGCTATAAATACGATATTTGCAAATATAAATTTATCGATTTTAATTAAGCCTACTCTTATGAAAACTAAAGTGAATTGTTCATGAATGATTATTAGCGGGCAAATCCACAACATACACACATATAAATTAAATTCCTATATGCGTAATTTCTAACTAAACGAACAAATACACGGTGTTCTTATAGAGATTACTAAAGTTTAATAGGTTTTAAACTAAATCATTCAAGATCTTATAGGCATGCTTTCTAATGCAACATATATCATTATAAACCTACGAACATGCTCTCTAGGTGAATTTGGCAATTAACGGGAGAACAGTAAAGAAATAAAAAACCTCTCCCCCCATAAAATCCGTTTCACTATTATAGCATTTATTAAAAAGTTACAGTTGATAAAATAAATGAAACAAAAATAATAAATAAATAAAGCACAATGATTTTAAACTAATCTAAACGGCCGATCCTGATAGTTTTTACTCCCATCTCAAGGCGACTCTTAGATACTTGCCTTTGTAAGAAGACCTGTTATGTAATAAAACAAAACGACAAACATATATCGACACCCTAGACCTAAAAGCAAATCATATTTAAGCTTGTATCACATAGGGAATAAAGTATCACAAATTCAGGACCAAAAACTACTATAACAATATACATGTAGCATATTTAAAGCATGTCATTGCGAGAGTATAATATAGAAAGTATACTAACCGGTTTGAAGGAAACTTAAAGAGAATTCTTGAAAATAGATCCTTATTTTAAAGTATTTCTAAAAGAGAAGTTTTTTTCTTTGCTCGGAGGAAGAGCTGTTCGAACTTATTATTACTAGTAAAATACCAATGTTCGAATAATATGACAAGGGAAAAGGCTATCCCTTTATATAATTAAACAGTCAAGAGTCATAAAGGAAAAGAGAATAATTCCCGAATCCATTTGAGAAGTTAATTCCCTCATAAAAATAAATCAATTATAAAATCATTTCCTTAATTAAATAAAATGAATCAATTAAGTAAAAACCAATCAGAAGTTTCCATAAGAATATACATGTTTCCTTTAATCAAATCAATTGATCCTAAAATTAAGAATAATTTATCAAAAATAGACATGCATTAAATTTAAAGAGATCAATTAAGAGGATTATTTCCTTAATTAACTAGAGCATAGCCGAATAACTACTTTCCATAAGCGGATAATTTGTACTAATTAACAAAGCCATATCAAAGAAAATATATTTAATTTAAAAGAAACAAATCAGACCTTACTATAATTAATCAAGTCCCAAACCATTAATCAACTAGGTTTTCCTTAATCAAGAAGACAAAATCAATTAATCATAAACCCCATATGTACCGACGATTTAAGAAAAGGAAAGAGAATCAGTCACCCAAATTACTCCTTTAATTCAGACAAACTGACTATCAATATTTTATCATAATATCCAAATAGAGTTGTTAGTCAAAAAAATAAGATTGAAGTTACCATAACAGTCAAAAAAACAAAGCTATCTCATATTCATCAAATTCATAAATTCAATAAAATACTATGTTAATCAAATAAAAAGTTCATCTATTATTAATGGAGATTAACAACTAGTCATAAGGAAGTAATGTCGTGTTCAAATGAATCAAAAGTGGCCAACGCGTACCGAATTACATAAATAATACATGAATCATGTTATCATGGGATCAATTATCACAATTCTTTAAAAAAAAATTAACTAAGTGTCCTTTTCTTTAAAGGTACCAGAACAACATTAATCTAAAGCAAAAATGTATTAATAAATATATTACAAGTAATGAAGCATCTAAAGTAACTAAACAAAATTTAAAGGCAGAATGCATACCAACTCAAATTTTCAATGCCTTAAAGAAGCGTAAAATATTACTTAATTAGCACAATTCGTGCTTAATAACATGAAGGAAGAGCTCAAGAGAACATTAATTGCATCCATCCATATAGCAATTCCGGAAGCATAAGGCGAAGCGATCTAATATATTCCTTTTTATTACTTATTTTCACATTCATACCATGCAGACACAAACAACTAAAACGTCAAAGTTAAACTGGATAGAATGGAGATTTATGAATTTTTACACATGTAGAGATGCAAATATAGAGGCGTAAATAGTAAATTGAACAAACCTAACAATACAAATTGAAGCTAATTTCAAAACCCATGCTCGACCAAGAGAAATCACGAATCTGGACAGAGAGGCAATTAAATAAACACACACACATACTAAAAGATCACACTGAAGACGGATCCATGAGAATCTGTCCGATATCGAGTAAATGGTTCAAATGGTATTTTTCTGATGGTGATTGTGGCTGAGAGAAGAAAGAGGAGAGGGCGATGCTGAGGTGTTGTGATTTTACGGCGATGGTTGGTGGTCTGGCAGATCTGGGCGGAAGTAGGAGGAGAGTATTGAGAGGAGATAGGGAGAAGGGGAGCGGCGACTTTTAGGGTTAGGGAGAGGGAAAGAAATGAAAATGTTTTTAGGGTTTTTGGGGGAAAGGAAAATATTAAAGGAAATATAGTGGGGTTTATTTGTAGCCGTAGGATTAAATTAGATGGACGGATCAGATTTAAAATATGAGTTGGGTCGGGTAGTAAACGGGTCGTCCGGATTAGGACCAATGGGTAGGTTTTAAAATGAAACTGAATTGGCTAGAATTGAATTTAAATATTAGCCAAAATTGATCAAAAGTGGCTAAAATTGACATAAATTGAAGCAGCAAGTGACTAAACTTTAAATAAATTAAATGAAATTGAATAAAAAATGGCTAGAATTTAAATAAATTGAATGAAATTAGATTTAGCTTCTACTAAATTAATAAATATTCTAAATTTATAGATAATTTAATAATAAATAATAAAGTAATTTAAATTATAGAAAATCATATAAATATTATTATTAATAAATAAAATCATAAATCTTAGTATACTTATGTAAATATCATATAATTAAATTATTATATTTATGAATAATTTAATGACTAGAAAATAAAATTAAGTTATCCAATATTATGAAAATCATATCATTAACATAAATAATTTATAAATTCGAGTAACATTATCAGTCATATAAATTTGTAATAAAATTTAGTAAAATTAGGTAAATAGTTTATTAAGTAAAGAGTATATTTCAAAATAAGGGGCGCATATTAATACGGAATATATTATATACGGCATAATTGTTTAATATCAAAAAACTTAAAATTAATATGAGTCATATATATGTAACTTGAACTAATTTTCACAATATTATGATAATAAATTATTTTATAAATATAAAAGTAAGTCGAATATTTGCGTAAAATATATATATATATATATATATATAAGCAACATATTAAGGCGTAGGGAGGTCAAAATTGGGTGTCAACAAAAGTTTCCTAACTTCAAAATCATGGTATCATAAGTTTAGGATTCAATTAATATTCATGCATACTTTATAGTTCATCACTTGAAATCATGGGCTCATAAGCATGAAATTCATAAATCATGCATAATAGGGAATGATCTTCATAAACTTGAAATCATGAATTAGTATGTAAATTAAGAGTTAAATCTTCCCTAATAGCCATAAATCATCAATTGAAATATAAGAGAATTGAACTCATACAAATAGCATAGGAGATTGCATTGAATTGGGTTAAACCCTAGAATTTTAACATGGCATGCTTGGAGACAATTAAATTTTTCCTAATAACCATAAATCATCAATTGAAATATAAAAGAATTGAACCCATAGAGATAGCAAGCAAGATAGCATTAAATTGGGCTAAACCCTAGAATTTTAATATGTCATGCTTGGAGACTTGAAATCATAGAATAGGGATGAAATTGGGCATGAGGGTGGAAGAATTTTCCATATTCATAACCCTACATAACTGGATTGGAAGAACCTTCAACTTGATTGGAGACCCAAAGGGAATTGAGATGAAAGAGATAATGAAACCATATCTTCTCTTAAGGGGATTTAATCTTCACTTAGGGGTGTTAGGAGTAGAATGAATGTTTATAATGATTAAAACCATTAAAAACACCTTTTACGAGGCTTAAAATAATTTATTTTAGGAGTTAGGAACTTAGAAATTATAAAAATATCTTAAATGACCCGACAGGAAATTACTCACTGCCAAACCCAACGAATGACTAGACGACCCTTTGGGAGACTTGATGGATCGATACTTAACCCGTTTCCACTGGTAAGTTTTTTCTCAAATTTTCTATTCTTTTCTTGACGTCTCATTTGACGATTCGTCGTTCACTTAAAGGGTCACTTAATCAGTTGTCGAGACTCTCTAAAACTCCACTTTTTCACCAACTTGTACACTAAACAGGTCATACCACGACCCATCGAGTCACTTGATGAGTCACACAACGACTCATTTTGTGGCATGATGCAAGTTTTTCTTCTTCTCTGTTTCAGTCCTCGGGTCTGATCTTGGGGATTTTTGGGGTATTACAATGTACTTGAAGAACTCTCTAATTTCTCCGTAATCCTTTTCAAGTAATTTTTTGTGTTTTTTGTTATTTCTGAATTCTCTTCTTTTTATTTCTAAAATTCTTTGGGTAATTTTAGTGCGTTTATTTTATTTTGTAGCTTAATTGTATTAACTAAATAGATGTTGCTTCCTTATTATATGCACAAGTAACTTTTAGTTCAAAGATATTTTTTGGACTTCCTATGTAATTTCGCGAAAATGAGATCTCTTGGACTTTTACAATTTGAATAGAAGAAATGACCTTTTCATATATCTTTATATATAAAAATAATGATCTCTTATGTGTAAAAATGAGTGTCTCTTGCAAAAAGGCCATAAAACTAATTTTTTTTTGGTAAAGAGCTAGAAAATTATTTCTCCCTATAATTTTTCATACTGGCTTAATTGTAAGAGTTTCTATTCTTAAATCTTTCTAATTATAATAAAAGGTGTTCCAACTCTTTTATAACTGTTTATTTTTTTGTGATATAAAACAATTACGCTGCCGATTGAGAGAATACAAATGAAGCATAATAAGTATATTGTAAATTCTGTAGCCTAGAATTTAAATATATTAATATATAATGTTACAATAAAAATATTAAGGATTTATAGTTGGTAAAAAATAACTATTTATGAATATATTCATCGGTATTCTTGAGGATATGCGAGAATATTTATCTTTAAAATACTTTTAATTTTAAAATAACTAAAACAAATGTTTCAAAATATATTATCATATCTATTACTTTAAATTTCATCTTAGAATTTTATGATTTTCAAAAAATTTTGTACTAATATATATGAACTACACGTGCAACATATATGGTCAAAAACTAGTATGTGTGTGTATATATATATATATTGTATACTTTTTCTAAAGGTCCAAATTAATTCTCACTGTCTGATCAAACGGTCTACATCGATCCATATCACTCAAAACCTTTTCAGACCCTTTCCCTCTTTCTTTTTCCACTTTTAACCAAATACACTCAGAAGACTTAGGCCCCTTTTATTTTTATTAAGATTAAAACATCTGAATTTGAATGTAGATTTGAATGATTAAGATGTTGTCTCTAGATCTAAACACTGAATGATTAGGTCTATTTTTTTTCAACATCTGAATGTGCATACTTTATCTATTTATGAATATATTAAATATAAAATTTAAATAAAAAAGTAATTAAATACTAAAAAAAATAATTTAATAAAATAAATTTATTATCTGATAAAAAATAAAATATTTATATTTGCTAGTGATGGTGGAGATGGTTTGTGTGATGGTCGTGATAATGATTAGTGTTAGGGATTAGAAATTGTGGTGGTGATAGTTACTAGTAATGGTGGTGGTGATAGTTAGGATATGGGGGTGGTTAGTATTTTAGTGACTGACATGATAGTGACAGTTAATAGTGGTGGTTGTGATGGTGAAGTTGGTTGATGTTAGTAGTTGACAGTGTTGATGGTGGTAGCTGAAGAACGTATGGTGGTTGATGATATATTGGTAATAGTTGACGGCGGTGCTAGTTGTGATGGTGAAGGTGATTGGTAGAAGGACTGGTCACAGTGGTGGTAGAGGTGGCGACAACGGTAACGATGATGATGATGATGGTGGTGGCGGCAGTGCATATAATTATAATATTGGAGGTGGTATGTACAGTAACGACTAAAAGTAGTGGTTAGATCAGTAGTGATTGCTAGTTATTGGTGTGATAACAGGGTGGCTGACAACGGTAATGGTGATTGATAATGGTGGCAGAGGTGGTTAGTTGTGATTGTGGCTAATGGTTGATGATGGTAATGGTGGTGGTAGTTGTGATGATAGAAGTGGTTAATGGTGGTTGTTGGTGGCTGTGGACATAGTGATGGTGAAAGTTATCCATACAAATATACCTCTTAAGATGTTAAGACTTTGATCTATATTTTAATGATCAAGACATATTCAAAACAAATAAGTGCTTAAATCTTAATGAAAACAAAAGCACTTAATTGCCTATCTACACCAGTTAGATTCAAACCTATGTTAAGAGAAAATAAATGAGGCCCTAATTGGTCTCTCCTTCTTCCCATTTCTGGAAACCTATACCGACACCCCCCATCCCCTTTTCTTTTGTAAAATCGCCGCCAAAGACATTGAGTCTTTCCATTTTCATCCTATTTTCTATCATGCCTTTAATAACGCACCAGACCTGATTAGATACTACCTCGAGTATCACTCTGCACACTTGAGTTTCTCATTAGTCGAAAGGATTCAATTGAATTTAAATCACAATGACTCATAGTCCTAAAGGCCACAAGTCACCTTCAAGCTTTCGAAAAGTAAGTTTTCACTTTTTTTGACTTCCCTCTATTTTTCTCTTCCAATCCTTTAAGTTCAGATTTCAAATCCGAGATCTTCAAGTTTCTTGCCTATAAATAGAGGCCTTTATTCATAGTTCTAGATATAGGTACACTATAGGAGTTAGACACATAGTCACTGGTTCATACATAGTTCTAGACAATTCACAAACTCATATAGACAGACACACAGACACTCATAGATTAACACACACACACAAAAATTGAAACACAAGATGTAAGTTCATTAGTGAAAGACTTCTACTTTCTTCCTCTGGTTCTGTTTTGGTTTCTAAGTTCAAGTCGAGGTGAGGAGTCGAATAATTAACAATGAACCTCGATTTGCTATTCCACATAAGGTGAAACATCTTTCCCTCGCTTCTTCCTTATATTTTATGCCCTTAATACACATCTATGAATATATGAACATGGTCGTTTGGATGTTGTTGTTTCTCTTTTAAATGTTTCATGAGATCAATTATATTGTCATCCTATTTTATACAAATTCATATGTGAAGTTGATTAACTTTGTAAAAATTGAATTTAGATGAATTGATCCATAGGTTTCATTTTTCACAGACTTGCCAGAATGCTTGAAGAAGAAGAATGATAATTTGTGGAACTAAAAGCTTTATTATGATTCCACAATCTCAAGTTGTTATATACCCGTATAAGCTAGAATAGAATCAAAATAAATTCTTTCTAACTAACTCCTAACTGCCTCATTAATGACTCTAACCTAAACTAATTTCTGTTACAAGTGTAAGGAAAAATAACCTGCTAACCACAATTAATTTCAACTAACTGAAATAATTCCAACACCCCCTTCAAGTTGGAGGTGAGTTATACACTGGCAACTTGCCTAGAATGTATGAATGCTTAACATCAGTCAAGGCCTTAGTGAACATATCAACCAATTGATCTCTTGTTTGGGATGTGATGCAGATTGATCAACCCTTCATGCAGCTTGTCCCTAACAAAATGGAAATCCACCTCTATGGGTTTGGTTCGTTAATGAAACACTAGGCTTTTGGCTATGTGAATGGCTTCTTGGCTATCACAAAACACAGGTATAGGTAATGCACATGGTGCTGTTAATTCTTCCAGCAACCTATTCAACCAAACCAGTTCTCCAACAACCTTTCTAATGGCTCTATATTCTACTTTAACTGAAGATAATGAGATGGTAGGTTGCTTCTTTGACTTCCAACTGATTGGACAGTCCCCTAAAAACACAAGATAGCCACTAACAGATGTCGTAGTATTTAGGAAGACTACCTAATCTGAATCACAATATGCTGAGATGTTAAAATCTGATTTATTTGACAAGAAAATCCCAACATTGATATCTGATTTAGGGTATCTCAAGACATGTAATGCAACCTTGAAATGAGATTCTCTGTGTGATTGCATAAACTGGTTGAGATGCTGCACATTATATGTAATGTCCATCCTTATGTGTGTGATAAAATTTAATTTTCCTATCAGCTTCCCATATTGTGTAGGATCAATGAGAAGAGGTCCATCTTTAGTGTGAAGCTTAGTGGTGCAATCAAGAGGTGAGGAGGCTGATGTGCAATCTAGACAGTCAAACTCTTTTAAAAGGCCTGTAGCAAAATTCCTTTGAGAGATCAAAACTCCATTGGTTTTATACAAGAATTCCAACCCCAAGAAATAGTGAAGTCTCTCCAGATCCTTAATTTTGAATTGATCATGTAAGAAAGAATTTAGGGACTAAATTTCATCTAAATCTATCCCTGTGAGAATTACACTATCAACATATATGGCTACAAAGACAATTGATTTTCCAGTATTTTTGTGGAAAAGTGAATATTCATTCACTGAGTGGGTATATCCCTTTGAGCAGAATGATGTAGACAACTTATCATACCACTGTCTACTGGCTTACTTCAACCTATACAAGGACTTCTTAAGCTTGCATACAAGTCCTTCACTATCAATTTATAGTCCTTTTGGGATTTCCATATACATTTCCTCATGGAGGTCACTATGGAGGAATGCGTTGTTGACATCTAGTTAATATAAGTTCCAACCTTTTTTAACAGCAAAGCTGGTCAAGTTCCTTACAGTGTTCATCTTAACAACTGGGGAAAAGGTTTCATTATAATCTACACTTGTTTATTGAGTGTCTCCCTTTACTACAACCCCTACCTTAAATCTTTCCACAGTCTCATCAGCTTTGTGTTTAATTTTAGACACTCATTTACATCCTATAGCCTTCTTGTACACTAGAAGTTATACTAGGTCCCATGTGGCATTATCATACAAAGCCTCAAATTCTTGTATCATAGCAGTTTGTCATGCAGGGTTCAAAGCTGCTTCCTCATAAGAGAAAGGTTCACAATCATGAGAAATATTTCTAACTAGCTGCTGACTGTCAGGAGACAATGTGGTGAAGGCTACATGTTTCTTAGGAGCAAAGGGTGTGGTGATATGAACTGAGTTTGTGTAAGTTTCTACAATGGTGTTAAGATTTTGAAGACTGGGCGATGTGTAGGCATAGTCCTTTAGGTATCCTGGTAGAACATAATGCTTAGAAGACCTTCTAGGAGGTAAAGCTGGTGGTGGTATTGTGGAGTATGGTGGTGGTTGACTGGGAGCTACACCATCAGGGGAAGTAGAAATATCAATATTTGTTCTTGATTGAGGTGAGGAGTGAGCATTTTCTGATGGAATGAATTGGGAAAAATACAAATACAGGTTCACCAGTGACATCACTTGATGTGTATTGCTTAGATAGAGGATCCTCACCAGAGCTATTTGTTCTAGGAGATCACATAGACATAATATTTGAACTTTGAGTGAACAATTTCAATATAAACTCAAAACTAGAACCAACAGAAGAAAGGGCAAAAGAAAAGATGTTTTCATGAAAAAGTACATCCCTAGAGATATGTATCCATTTGTTAGCTAAGTCTAGCACCTTGTATCCTTTTGTGTCATAAGGGTATCCAACAAATATATGAGGTGTTGATCTTGGTTCAAATTTGTCTTTATGTGTTTTGAGTGCGTTTGAGAAACACAGGCAACCAAAAGCTCTTAGGTGGGAATAGGTTGGCTTCTTATGATAGAGTAGTTCAAAAGGGGTCTTGTTCTTTAGTACTGTGTAAGGAAACCTCTTTATTATCACGACCCAACTAAATAGGCCGTGCGAGCACCTACTCGACTCTACTTGATAGGAGAATCCTTTTTTTTCTAGACAATAAACATATCAATAAAACATAGTCATTTCATGATTCATAAGTCAAAATCTTTCTTTATTTACGTTAGCTTTTACGTCTCAATCAAGATAAACATAAATGAACCTCCCAACTAACACAACTCTTCTCAAGATCTAGTCTAAACAAGTACAAAAGCTCTACAACTGAGTATCAATAAATAAAAGACACAATTCCATCCGCGGAAAATGCAGAAGTTGTCGTTGAATGACTGTCACTCCAAGATGAACTTCAACCTGCCACAACCTACACCTAAAAAGGCGTAGCAAGGGTAGTATCACTACACCACACGTACTGGTAGGCATCATCGGCCGACTACAGTTAGTTCACATAATAGCAAAATAATTAATAAGCATTGACACAAAATAAAACTAATTCCCACGTCTCTGTTACTCTAAACTCACCATTTTTATAAATTATCATAACCAATTAAGTTATGCAATGTTATAAATATAACTACTTATTTTACAGTCTTGGCACATTATTAGCCTATTATCCTATCCCTCCGTTTCCGCTGCAGCGCAGGTACTACCGTTGTCGCGGTCCCGCTACCACGGTGATTTACCCACTGCAGCAGCATCGCTGATCAGTAACCACACTCTAAATTTATCTAGACGCATTTCGTGCACATGCATTCTACCTATGAACCCGAGTACTACCTTTTATTTATTTAATAATCATAACCAATGGTATCTAACCTTTTATTATCTGGATAACCTCCTTACGAGGCTCCTAAAGTATTATACTATATTCAGTACATATATCATTCATGACAGTCATTCCCTCTCGAATAAAATATAACAATAAGTGTGACATACAATCAACCTGCATGCGCATATATCATGTAAATTATCTCAAGAATATCTTCAAACAAGTATCATATATCATGCAAATCATACATTGTATCCTAGTTTAGAAATCTACCACACACACATACCTGTCTTACATACCATAATTATACCTCACCTCATTCCGGTCTCACATCATAATGTACCTCCTTTGGATCACACAAGTATATCGTCACTTTCCTGGTATCATCACCACCAATAAACGTAGGTGTCATGCCTTACCAAAATCAATCTGAAATTGACCATACCAACGATAATATGCTGGGCACACGCCTCCGTTATATCACGGTACATATATGTCAGGGGTCTTATTTTTATTGTTCCATTCATGACTTGCAGGGGACTCTAGAAATCCATGTACTGTACACCCGGCTGTATGAGTCCTTTATCATACCCGTTAGTGTACTCATTTCGTACATCCAGCCGCATGGTGATTTAACCATGCCTGTCAATGCAGTATCTCACAACGCTCGCTCGAATACTCACCTTTGGCACGAGCCTCTCATATTTACAACCTCAATCAGGATCCAATCATACTGATCCAATACCGTATAGAGTACATCCTCCCGTCCCAAGGCCATACCTCTCTCATCAATATTACACAATTCTTCCTCTCTTTATTACATAACATCTCGGTCCACTGGTACCTTTTATCAAGAGCCACATTCACACCCTTGAAACACACTCGTCACACATCATATCAATAGGTTCATTCACATAAAAATGCAAATAATAACACTTACAGTTTTGCAGCCGAAATTCACACGTAGATCACAGTTGAGAAATTAACATAATGGTGAGAAATTAACATAATGGGTTATAGTACTGTTACCAATCTCCATATGCATAGAAAGACTTACATACTGCAAATTTCAAACCACACATGCACCTTCTACTTACCATCTTCTATTTTATATTTTAAGAAGTTAAATACTAATTATACCCTGTAGATCATGAGGAGTCACGACCTAACCTGCTCAGTAGATTGAGCTCCATTACAGCGTTATCGCTCTCGCTGCAGCGGTACTGTGTTAGCAGTAATCCGACCAATTCCCTACCAGCCTTTTCTTACGGATCTTTTCATCATGAATATTGTGATTCACATTGTTAGTACATCTCTCCATAAGATCTCATCGTATCAAACCTCGTGTCGCAATAACATAACACAACCATTCACACTCCTCGTTAACATCAAGTTAACACCAATTTACATGAATTCAATAATTTCAAGGATATAGCTTATGTTTAAAATAAGAAATTCATCATAAATTTTATTATTTATAATTAATCAACATATTATCATTTATTCTCCTACAATTTCGTAAATTGGATTTCTATCTCCTAACTCAGGATCTTCAGCATATGCTATGTGGTTCTTGTAAACCACCCAAATCACGTAGTAATCACGGTTATCTTGCTCGTTTTAGTCAATTAAATCAATTCTATTAAATACGGGACTTATAGGCATCACTCAAATTCACTCCCCTAATCTTCTGGCGTCGTTATATCTATACTAAATTCTCTCCTTCAATTCCTCACATGCGAGACACACAATTTCACATTCCCACCTCTTTATTTTTAGGGTTAATTTATAACTACATGTGAAGCGCATCAATCACATGCACGTATATGTTTAGCTAATCATAGTCTATCACAAAAGTGAGGTAGACATAGCCTACCTGGGCGCCAAGCTCTTGTCAAGTGATTTTCCAATCGCGTCTTCACCTTGATTCCTTGGGTTCTTGCAAAGTCTCCCAACTATGGAAGATAATACTCTCCCCTCTAGCTCCTTTTCTTATTCCAAAAGTCTATTCTCCATTTTTGGGCGTTTTTATTCAACCCTAATAAGGACTAGGTTTTTAAATCAAAATTAGGACAGAATTCCGCACTTTTTGCTTCGCGTTCATTCACTGCAGTGTGACCCTTACCGCTGCGGCGGTTCCGCTGTGGTGGGCCAAGAGCCATTGCAGCGGTCTAACTCCTGGCCCACCTGTTTTCATCTCGGTTTTTTAAACTTTAGCCCCTAATATCACCTTAATACAAAATTTTTAATTCTCCCCCGGACTCGGGTAGGGTGGTTACTATAACAAGCGAACCGATCATTACATTTATGATATGCATTCTTATTTTAATGAATTCTCCCCGATATCTTAGGGGAAGTTTGGACTAGTAAATCAAAGCTCTGTCTGTTTCTAGGAGACACTTGTGTTTCCTCTCGACCATACCATTTTGTTGAGGTGTGTAAGGACAAATTCGTTACTGTATAATGCCTTTACTTTGAAAGAAGGCCTGGGCCTCATTATTTGTGAATTCTGACCCATTTTCTGACCTAATTGTTTTAATGCTTGTGTTAAACTGATTCTCAATGAGGGATATGAAAGCTTTGAGGTTTAGATGGCACTGCTTTTGCAGTGTAACAACTACACCCATGTGGACTTACTATGGTCATCAACTATGGTGAGAAAATATCTGTAATTATCATATATAGGAGTATGATATGGTACCCACATATCCACATGAAGGATGTCAAAGATCTTGGTGGTCTTGGTGATGCTGTGAGGGAAAGACATTCTGGCTTGTCTTGCTATAAGACATACTAGACAAAAAAAAGGCTGTTTGATTGCAAATTTAACAGATATGGACGAAATATACCTCATCTTCAAAATGTACAAGATTCAATACAGAAATGGAATTATTGTTCACTGAACATGTATGCATTACAGGTAGAATATTTGGCTTCAATGTAGACTTACTAGCTAAATTTTCATAGGAAGAACGGGACTTACTGACAAACTGTAGACACTAATTATTTAGACTCTAGACAACAATTATTCAGGACATGAAAATGTGCACTGAAAAATGATGAACTGTGGTTACCAACAAGAGTTGAGCTGCTAGTGTGACACTTTGAACAAAGGAAATACAGACCATCTCTTGCTTTACCAATCTCCAGACGCCTCTTCAGTGAAGGGTCCTACATGAGACAGAAAACATCATTGAAGCTAACAATGCCTTTTAGGTGAGAAGCCAAATAGTAGACTGAAATTAAATTGAATTTGAAACGAGGAACAAAAAAAAACTCTATGTAAGGTCAAAGAAGGTCCAACAACGGCATCATTAACTTCAGTTACCTTCACCTTGTATTCATTTGGTAAAGTCACTAGGAAGGGATATGGTAGGATTCTAGTATGTGTTAGTAACTCCTTATTGAATGCTATATGGTGTGAAGCTCCAGAGTCTATTATCCAAGAATCAACAGATAAGTTGAAACATTTACATGAGAGATCACCAATTTCAGTTATAAAAGAATAACAAGCTAATATACCTACTCGGTTCACAACTCCTTCAGTGATATTGTTTGAGCTATCCTCCGTGTATCCACTCTTCAAGTAAGTCAAAAGACTCAGCAGCTGTTCATATTGATCCTTAGACAGACTGCAAGTGCTTTGGCTTGGTCCCTGGATGTCTTCGCAACAACTTTCATGAACATTTGATGCACTTCCTGTGTTCTTTCCCTTTGTGAACTTGAAGTTTGGTGGAAAACCATGTAACTTATAACATTTGTCCTTCGTGTGCCCAGGCTTCTTACAGTAGTCACATAAAAAGACTTGATTTGTTGGATGAATATTCAGATCCACTCGCATTGCGCCCTCCAGTATTCCTTGACCGACTGTAGTGTTTTTGTTGATTGTACTTTGTTTTGAAGTTTATGTTTCCTAGTCTACTAGCACTCAGAAGTGGATTACAGGGCGAGACGAATTTAAGGCCTTACTTCTCTTTGCTTTTCCTCTTGAGCCAGTATAGCAAAGGCTTGTGCTATGCTAGGTAAAGGGCTCATCATTAGAATACTATCTCTTATCATTGTATACACCTCATTTAATTCCATCAGAAATTGGATCAACCTTTTGTCATGTTCAGTTTTGTGCAAAGAGGCTTTTCCTCCACATGTGCACAAATAAGTGCATAAAATTTAGATCTAAAGCACTCAACTCTTCCCAAAGTTTCCTCATTTTCGTATAATAAGTGGTGATATCAAGGTTTCCCTGAGAAAATCTATTTATATCTCTATGTAATTAATAAAACTTAGCTCCATTAGTTTGGTCATACCTTTCCTCAAGTTCATCCCAAAAATCCTTAGCATTGCTAACATATTATAGGCTATCCATCAGTTCCGGCATCAAGGATTGAGCATCCATGAAGTTACCATATCATCACACCTCTCCAACACCGCATAGCCATATGAATCTGGATCTGGCCTCTTGCACTTGTTGTTGATGAACCCGAGTTTGTTTTTCATGGATAATTCTCAAAAGACGCCTCACCTCCATGATCTATAACCCGTTCTGTCGAATTTCATAGGAACTAGTGCAGAAGTAGCACTTTCTGAGGGATACATGTACAACGGATTGAGTATGTCAATGGATCCTTGATTTCCTGAAGTTGAATTTGAAATTCCTTGAGGTTCCCCCATTATCGAGATCAATTGATGATTTTTCTTCGGACTTGATTAATAAGTGGGGACTAAGAAATCGAAAGTAATGAGGTTGAACGAACGAGCACCAATAGCTTTGATACCATGTAAAAATTAAATTTAGATGAACTGATCCACAGGTTTCATTTTTAACAGACTTGCCAGAATTCCTAAAGAACAAGAAGAATGATAGTTTGTGGAACTGAAAACTTGATTATGATTCCACGGTCTCAAGTTGTTATATACACGTATAAGTTGGAAAAGAATCAAAAGAAATTCTTTCTGACTAACTCCTAAGTGCCTCATTAATGAGTCTAACCTAAACTAATTTATGTTACAAGTGTAAGAAAAAATAACCAGCTAACTATAATTAATTTCAACTAACTGAAATAATTCCAAAAAACTTTATCGCTCGTTCAATTTTTTTTTACATTCTAAAAAATGTGAAACAGAATGAGGTTGCTTATACAAGGTCATTGTTTATATAGAAATAAAACTATTGAATACAAGATTGTGTTATTAATCTGGTTACTTTGTTTCAGATTTTGTTCTCATCAATTATGAGGAATTGTTTTGCCTTAATATTATGAAAAATCTGAAGTCACTTTTGTTTCCAACAAAAGTCATTGAACTGAGTTTTTAAATCTTGAGATGTTTTATTTATTTGTCTCAATTTTGTTCGAGGAACTGCTATGAATCTGCTTAGCATTTTAGTTGGAAATCATAGTGTATCAACTCAAGAATAAGGTCATAAAATTAGGTGTAAAAGACTATTTATCTGCCTAGCATTAATGATTATAATGGAGTAACCGTATTCAAGATTGTTTATTTCTACTTGCAGTTCATAAATATATTTCTAAAGATCTCTCCTCTAAGTTAGATCTTATAGCAGTAGGAAAGTTTGTCTTTTAACTATTTAATAAGTCCTTGTTAAATATATTTGAAAAATATTTTTTTAAACCATCAGTATCCTTGCTTCTCATCTAGGCTTTATCGAAGTTGTCATTTAGGTTGGATAGAATGACTTTCTTTCCCCAGAGGGTCAAATTCACGATTTCTCCTCAAAAAAGCGAGAGGAGTAGAGAAGGATCAAGCGATCAAGAGAAAAGGATTGACTAACTTTGTTGGCTAGGTACCGGAGACAGGCTATTGCCCTCTAAATGGATGGACCAATTTGAGCCAAACACACCTGGTAGGTTTGGCAGAATTGGATAATAACCTTATTGATTATCAGATATCTGAAGCCAACCTTGAACAGGTCGGTATAAACACATGATTTTCCCTTTCTTGTTGATATTTACACTCTCAATAATGTCAGAAGAAGAAATATGAATTTTGTCCGTAGGCCATTTGCACTCTAATCGAACAGCGGAGAGGTGAGCTTAGGTGATCGAAGATACATACTCAATGGATATCTTTCTCCAATCACCAACTTGACTGGTCAAAATAGTTCGAGCTTTGGAATCATTCTGAAATTTCTATAACTTTGGAACTATCAGATCTACAGTTGGTTCTAATGGTGGGATCACCGCATCTCTGTTTTTTTTTGGTCCACCATCGAAGAGTGTAATTCAAAATAATTGTTTGATATTATGACATGAAGACAGATTGAAGGACTGAAAAATAAGAAGATCCGGGAAGTATAAGAAGATTTGAAATATGAAGGCTTGAAATTTTGAAGATATAAAGATTTAAAGTTTTGAAGGTAATACGAAAAGCTTAGGAAATAAAAAGAGTTGGAAAGATTAGGAAATTATGCAAAATACGGAATTTATAGGGCTTTAGAGGCAGATTCCATCATGACCTTGATTGACGCAGTATTTTCAGACCATTGCTTAGACGACATGTAGCAACAATATTAAATGAGATGGGAGACTCGTCTTTTCAGCGACAGAAAATGTTTCAATAACCTCCCCCCACCCTTACCCCCACCCCAAAGAATTTGAAAACCTTTTCTTTTCTCGATTATAATGTCTCAAAGTATTCGAAAATCGGAAAAACTATCTATATAGGAAAAAATTACCTTGTAACATATGGTCACACAAGACAAGGCCATGTGGAAGCAAAGTGGTACTGAAGAGAGAAGCTGAATGAAATATCCAAAGTTAAGATGAGGAATTTTAAGTAATAAGATCTGAAATCATTGCATATCTGGATTCCGATATTTCTATCATGACGTTGTATCAAACTTATTATTAATAAGTTTTGGAGTTCGTGGCCTGAGACCAGGTTCGTGACCTGAAGCCAGGTTCATGGCCCGAAGACATGTTAGATAGAGAAAGAGACAAATACACTTCAGCATGTTTGTACAAGATCTCGCGAATCGCGATGGATTTATAGCTGATATGAGTAAAAATATTGCATATCTAGAGCATTTTTATTGGGCGATATACTATTATCAGCTCCAAATAGAGCCATTTCATTAGCTGGTGTATTCTAATTATTGTCTATAAATAAGAGAACTGTTCACTTGTAAAAGAGTTGGTTTTTTAATAATACAAGGCCATACTTTTATGTTCTTATTCTCTAATCTTTCTCTCATTTTACTTCTTCATCAAAGGAAGATCTATCAAGAATGTTGGCACTGAACCTCTTGAAATCGGAGATAACAAAGATATATTTGGAATTATGACGGGGGCAACAACTCATCGATTTTCTATTTCATTTGTTTATTTAATCATACTTTTGTTCTCATGTGCTTAATAAATAACACATTTATCTATTTAATTTTTACTTTATAAGTTAAATTAAATCGCATGTATTTGACCGATAAATTTAATTATATCAATTTTCTGATAAACAAACACGTCATACATACTTTTGCTTCATACACTTTTTTATTTTCATACTTTCTCCCCGAAAAAAGATTTTTAAAAAGAAAAAGACAGATCAAGTAATAATTGTACTAATTTTCAGATATTTTTTGTTTTGTTTTTTGGAGTGAGCGACATCATCAAGGAGATGCATAATAGAGCATGAATTGAATGGAGACTGCATATGTTTGGCTTCATTGGTTAGTGGTTACTGCTTTTTCAGACTACAAAAGAGCTTTTGACAGGCCAAAAGGCATAGTTTGCTAGCTTCATACTTGTGCTCAGAATAAGAATAAAGATATAATCCAAGTATCCAACACATGACATAGATAACCTTTTTTATTTCTTTTGAGGCCACTAATTGGGTTACGTTGTTTTCCACAAGAAATTTGCGTAACAGCTAAACATGAAAATCTCTCTATTTCTGGGGTTTTATTTTAATAATTAATCTCCCAAATTTTTTCTGCGTCTACTTATTAACCAGATGCTATATATAATTGAAGATTAAGCAGATTAAGATAATTCTTGCATCCTTAAAAACTTTTAAATATATATGTGTATGTGTGAGAGAGAGTGTGTAATTTTTCAAATTTTCAATTATAAAATTTGAATCGAAGAAGGTGAATGCTAATTACTCCTTTTAAGTAGATATAAAACTTGAATATAAGACAGTAAATGTACTTGTACCTGACTATTTAAGACATAAATCCACACCTAATTTTGGATGCACGTTAAAAGTGTGCTGATAAATTAAATAAATAAATGTTTGAATTGGAAGCATATGTGAAGGTTGAAGTTAAATTTGGTTGTTCCCTTAAATGTGCTAGCTAGCTAGAACAAGTGTCAAATTTGTGAAATAGATCGATAACCTCTAGTCTTAGTCTTGCCAATTCCCTAATGTTGTTGGCAAACCAGCAAGACCTTATAGGTATGGCCAACGATGGAGAAAAAGAGATAACACCTTAATAATGAATGAATGAAAGAGTACCGAAAAGATGTGAAACTGTGATGTCTTGGTAGAGTTGCTATTCCTTTTAGCATTTGCTCACATGGCCAAGTTGGTCTAACAAAGTAAGAAAGAGATATATCAAAAAAAAGAAAGAAGCAGGTAGGGGATACTCTTCCAATTCCAATGTCTATATTGCCCACAACTTATTACAAACCATTATCCCTTCATTTCAATTTTCATGGACCCCTTCCTTGCTTCCTTCCTTTTATTTGCACATAGGGCTATGCAGTAGTCTGGTCCGGTTGGCCTACACGACAACTGATGCTCCAGATGACGAAACTATCGGTCATACTTTGTTTAAAAGATGAATTACAAATATTGTTAGTGTAATAGAATTTGTATTCTATCATATCATCTAAAAAATAAATACAAATAACCAATATTATTTGGTTAAGAGATATTATTTGGTCCGTGTGGATCACTTACCACACTCCTTAAGAAATTTTAGTTAGGGTTGCATTTTACTTAATTAATCTTATTAATTATGCCCTCGAAAATTTAAATGTAAATATTACTTCCTTCATCTCAAATTATCTGTTGTCTTTTTGCTTACACGCTAGCTCCTTAAGAAATATTCATTAAGAGAAGCTTTTGACTACTTTAACCTTTATTTATATATAAGTTATAATCTATCTCCATTAAATGTTTACTCAATAGTCAAGGACTTTATAGTCTTCAAGAAAAACTATATTACCGATAAAATGAGAAAAAATAATTAATTTTACCTTGAACTACTAAAGAGATGAATAATTTGAGATTAACTATTTTTTAAAAAACAACAAATAATTTGAGCGAGGGGAGTAGTAATTTATGTAGTTATTCAATGATAAAAATAGTATTGAAAGAAAATAATAAATTTCTCTTAATTTACTAAAATAAAAAAATAAAATAAAAAATATTTTTTTTTAATATAAGAATCAGATAAAATAAAATAAAAATATTTAAATTCTTAACTGCACTATTTGGGTACTTAAGTTAAACGGTAGAAAACGTATATACTACTATTATTTTTGGAGCCTTTCTGGAGTTCTCTTTTTCTTTCTTTTTTTTCCTTTCTATACAATTCCGTGCTATATACAGTTGGCTATGTCAATGAGTGCCAACATAAATGAGGGGTGGGGTTTGCTGGTTTGGGGTACGGCATATATAACACCAAATAACCCACTATTATTTTGTCCGTTAAAACTAATCGTACCAATTCTTCCATCTGTTATTCCATTTCCTTTGACATTATTATAAAAGTTAAATATTTCTCTTTATTTAACAATCTAAATTTTTTTTA
Organism: Datura wrightii; assembly: GCA_035772735.1. NCBI lineage: Eukaryota > Viridiplantae > Streptophyta > Magnoliopsida > Solanales > Solanaceae > Datura > Datura wrightii. Next base: position 100,546,175 of record JASDFA010000008.1, read on the forward strand.
AAAATTGTAATATATGTATGATAATGTCTTTGTAGTTTCGAAATATTTAAATTAAACAACAATTGACAAATCAAATTTTCAAATTATATAAAAAATTAGATGTTGTAGTGTAGTAGTGTGTCTGAGCATTTGTTTTGATGATAGACAAACCATGCAGGGACCTGGTTCAGATGTTTTATGAAGTGTGTGATAGATAGCAGACAAAATTTACAGCTGTTAAAGTATACTATTTTCTGTCTGCGAGTGGGACTGCTGTTGTGCGAAAAAAGAGCACCACTATGTGTCAAAGAGGCAAAGTACTAACCAATAGGATTTCACCTTCGGTTATGTGCTCTCATATTTATTCTCTTTGGATATATTTTCAAAAACCTAGTTTTTGAAATCTGAAAAAGAAGCTTCTCTTTTCTCATATTTTTGCTGTTGCCGTCATGGAGAAAAGTGAAGATTCGTTTCTCTGAATGCAAAAATAATGGGATGCTTTGAAGAAGTTGAATATTTTCTTACTCTTTGTTTTTGCAAGTGTCATTGATTTCGAATGTACACCTACTCTTCATTGTGAAGCTTGTGTAGGTATTTTTCTCTTATAATCTTTCTTACAACTTGTGTGTAGAGTTTTCAACTAGAGTTGGTTGCGTGATAGATAGAGTTAGCTGTGCTGGCTGGCTAGAGTTAGGTGGGTCTAAAGGTGCAATAGAGTTGTTGCATTAGTGCCTTGTAGTAGAGTTGCTTCAAGGGAGTCTGGGATTAAAAGTTTAATCTCGTGAAGTGCTTGTGTCTGTAATCACTCTTTTCTTAGAGTTTTAGTGAAGATGATTGGTGAATCCTACGAGGCAGGTCATGATTTTTTCTTCCCTTGAGCAAGAAAGTTTTCCACGTGAAAATCTGATCTCTTATTCTATCTTTACTTTATTTGTCTTATTTGTGCTGCACAACTCTAAGAACCTGGTCCCTAGATTGTTGGTGGACTCTTCTAAGTTAACATGTAGATTTTTTGTTATTACTTGTGTTACGAGGTTAATTTAGTTGGCATTAAATCTATTTTCTCAATTTACCTTTCTTTTTGTTTTTCAAGTTAACTGTTGCATCCGTACTGACAACTGACTAGATGAAATGCTTGTTTTTAGCACATTATTTGTAAAATAATCTTTCCTTTATATGTCCATATCAAAGCTTAGGTATACCAAATTAAAGGGCACTTATTATAATCGGGGATGGAGCTAAAAAACGCAAGAAATTTATTTTAATTTTTTTCATTGAAAATTTATACGATATATATAAGATTTTGAAAATTGGATGAAGATTAACACGGATGGAAGCAAGATTTCCAAAGAAAGAGCTGAAACCGTAGGAATTTGCAGAGATCAAATAGTTGATACCAATAATATGGCTGAAGCAATTTCTCCACTAACGTGTCTTGAATGGTGTTCTCATAAGGGGCATAATAATGTTATAATCTTGGAATGTGATTCAGAGATTGTTATTTAGATGATTAATAGACACTACTGATGCAGCATAAATCTAGAAGTATTATGCATAAATTTTGATGATTTTACAACTCTATCTAGGGACTAAATTCCTCACTTGCAAGTTCAACCTTCACAATTGTCAAAAGCAGCTTTATTGACTGCCACTGTTGCCACAACAACAGTGGCAGGACTACCGTGGTGCATGTCTTTATCTAATGGATAAAAACTCATTTGTCTCTCTCATCCTCTCATATACATGACACAAGACAATTGGGATATTCACTTTTGCACTCTCAAAAAGGACACTTTCTTTCTTGCAAAGTCAGATATGAAGACAAGCTTCTACAATAAAAGAGCAGACTTCTATTCATACATATCTGTCTTATTCTAGGTTGTTGAGTTCTTGTCTTTTGTACTTCACACTTGTGAACATACTCCTCATATGAGAAGCATTCGTAGATAGTTTTCACTGTTTGTAAACTCGCTGTTGAACTTCACCGCAGTTACCATGATCATAGGTTTTCCCACTGGAATCAAAATATTTAGTTAGATAGACTAGAGTTAGCCTTTGATTTTCTTTATAATAGGGTTATTGCAAAAGCTTACGATAGAGGTATTGTAAGGGGGAAGAGATTAATGGATTAATTCCTAAATTGCAATAGTTTGTAATCTAAAACCTTGCCCTGTTGTTTATTGAAGTTTGGAAATCCTACCAGTGTAGGTCGTGGTTTTACTCTCTTGGGCAAAGAGGTTTCCACATAAAATATTGCGTGTTGTTTAGTTATTGTTCTTGTCAAGGAACCTGGTTCTCTATATAGTTCGGTGCACTCATATAAATTAACAATTGGTATCAAATCTGGTTCTTTCTAAAAGGTTAAACCTAGAAAGCACCGACTCTATGGCTGCTCCACCTAACTTGGAAGAAGGAAAATATAATACCAGACCTCCCAGATTTAATGGATACTACTACAGATGTTTGGAAAACAAGGATGCATGACTTTATAATGGCTGAAGACTCAAAGCTTTGGGATGTCATCTTTGACGGACCTTTTGCGCCTATGAAAACGTTAAAAGATGATAAAATATTGCCTAAGACAAGAAAGGAGTATAATGGCACTGACAGAAAGGTAGTAAAGAAGAACTTCAAGGCTAAAAGATTCCTGGTATGTGGAATCAGTCCAAATGAGTATAATCGTATCTCTACTTGTGAGGCTGCCAAGGAGATCTGGGAGGCCTTGCAAACAGCTAATAAAAGGACAAGTCAAGTGAAATACTCTAAGATAGACATGCTCACCACTCAGTATGAGCTCTTCAAGATGAAGGAAGGAGAGTTCATTCAAGAAATGCACATAAGGTTCACTTTTATTATCAATGAAATCTACTGTCTCTGAGAAATCATCAAAACAAATAAGCTGGTCATAAAAATTTTCAGTCTACCAGGTTCTTGGGAGAGCAAGGTCAATGTCATAACTGAATCTAAGGACCTAGAAAATCTCAACATGGATGAATTCATCAGAAATCTCAAAATCTATTGATGTCGCCAATACTACACCTCTTAATTGAGATATAAAGCGGTCGATGTCAAATATAGAACCCATAAAAGGTTGAGGTCGATCCCACAGGGAATATGAAAAGAACTTAAGTTAATGAGAATAGTTGTTACTATCGAGTTACTTATTTCCTGAGAGGGAAAGAAATAGAATAATAAACAAAAGTAAAACTACTGAATGCTTAGATCGAATTCGGTTTGTATTCAATTAACGACTTGACTAGGATTGTGTTTCCCAAGACTTCATAGCCACAAGACTTATACACTAGTGATCTATTCCGGTGTTTAACATGCAATATTGGTAAGTTAGGTTCACCTAAATGGTTGGTCCCTATCTAGATGATTATCACCACATAACTTGGTCCATATACGAGTGTACTTTTAATTGACCCTAATCCTTAATATCGGATTAGCTATCCCCAGACAAGTTCAAGCTATTAAATGAGGGTTGATAGCCTCAAATCTCCGTTGTTAATTCCTTTTCCCATTCATTACCTCCTTGGTTCGGTAAGTAAGAATAAGACAAGTCCTAACGTTTGCAACCTTCAAGAATCAATCAAAACGAAGGGAAACATAATACATGCATTAAACCCCGTTCAAGAATCACTAAGTATTTAACCTATGTGTGTTAATTCATCTTGGTTCCCACAACTCTAGTTATGGTTTTAGCTACTTATGCTTGTATGATCACAATCACAAATTATTGAATAAATTATAATTGCAACTTATAAATTATCGTAGAAGAAAACCAAGTAAATTGATGAACAAAACTCCAAAGATTTATTACTTCTCTAAATTCAAGAACAAAAATATATCTTCGTTTCTTAAATCTTAATCGCAGTCAATAACACCCAAAAATACTGTCTTACAACTGTAAAAATTGGTCCCCATAAAATAAACCTAAAACAAGTATTTATAAACATGAAACAAATCCTCTCCTAAATCAACTAGGATTCTGGTGTCGGCAGGTACCACGGTCCGTTGTTAGTTTCAACGGCCCGTTAGAGTGGTCCGTTGTTCCAGTCATTGCTTCCTTCAGATTTTCTCCTTTCATCATACGGGCATAAACAACGGCTCGTTGTACAATCCTATGAGCCGTTGATCCTGATCATTGTTTCCTGGCCACTTGATCATTATTTCTGAACCTAATATACGAGCACATAAAACGACCCGTCCTTAGAAAGTACGGTCCGTCCTGTTTGTCCGTTGTACGCACCTAATCTTGGTCAATTTCTCTGATTCTTTCCATGACCACACATAACGATCCGTTGAAAGTTCATATGATCCATAGTAGCCATCCTTTGTATGAGATTTCATTTTGACAGCCTTTTCTGTATCTTCCCACGATCGATCAGAACGGTTCGTTGTAAGCTAGTACGATCTGTGGATTTCATCCATTGATTTACCATTATGCTTATCAACTTTTCTGAATCTCATTCAACGACTCAACAGAACGGCCTGTGGTAAGGACCAATAGTCCGTACTGAGGCTCGTCTGAGACACTTTTTCTGTTTTCAACTCTTTTTCTCAACTTTTATTCCTACGGTCCGTTTTACCTACAAAACTACCAAAACGCGTCATATCCACATAAATGTACCTAAAGTCATGCACTTTTGCAAAGTTTTAAGCGTCGCTGGTGCTGTAAATTCACGGCACATCAACACCCTCAACTTAATATGTTTGCATGTCCTCAGGCAAACAAAAATACAATCAACCCATGGCGTCGCTTAACTAGAGGAAACTTAGGAGATGCATAGCGGTCCAAGCTCATAAAACAGATAAAGTGTTCATTCAATCAACCTCCATCCTATTGGGTTAAAACAGAACTCAGTGCAACAACTTAGCACTTCTCAACATGACACAATAGGATCAAAGTATGGCATCATATTATCACTACACAACCAAACACACACGACTAGCATTACTCCTGGACAACTAGAAATCAACCCATGTAATCACGTGCTCTCACCATTAAGAAGTCCCCCACATACATATGTACACATGATTATGCTAATGTCTATTTTGGGACTGGGAAAGACTCACACTCACAAGGAAATTCAAACTGTACAAATACAATAGCATAAGCTTACCTTTACTTTTAATACTTCAATTTTCAGATGGTTGGACTAGGATTACTATAGGACTTTTTTAGGCTTGTAATGTAGGCTTGGGTTCGGGTATGGTACATACGAAATTAGTAGCTTAACCCTCCTTGGCGCTACTCACACCTTGACTTCTCTTTTAACCTTTTCCATATTTTCTCCCCTTTTTTTCTTGACTTTCTTATTCCTTTCATTTGCGACTACAAGTGCATTTCTTCTTCTTTCAAACATTCATCAATTTCACATTCATTTTTCTTTTCTTTTCTTCATTCTACATTATTATCTCTTTTTTTTCCTTGCATTATGCATACCGCACCTGCTCTTTCCTTTTTATTACTCAATTTTCATTCCACCCTACTCTTCTTAATCACTCCTATAGTATCCACTCTCAACTTAGGCGACTTTCCTGAATTGAGGTTCACAATGTCCAAGGAGGGACCAGGGCCAAAACAGATTCATTTTTAATCAAAGCAGGTAGGTGAGTTTGTGTAAACAAAAAGAAAGGTCAATTTAAGCTCAAACATTTGGATCAAGGGATATTTATTCTCTTTTGGTAGATCTTTTAAGGCTAAAGTAGACTCATGAATCAATAATGGCCTATGATTCTTTCCTAGTTTCCCATCCTCTATATCAGTACGACTGACCAGGAAAGTTCTAGATTGATATACATAGCAGAATTCAACTATTTAACCTCACTCACACAAGCACTTGATTACACAACTAAGTTCGAACTACCAGGTTCACACACAGTGTTGACATTAATTATCCTAGCGATATATATGATGCCATACAAAGATCCATACTGGTCACACCTCATAGCACAAGTATATTCACACAAAACAATTAAGAGGGGTGTCATTTTCACATACTTTGTTTGACTGCTCATATGCCTCCTATTTCCTTCCATTTAACCAATAAAACAAAATAAAACAAAAAAATACAACCTAAATATACCAGTTCTACTAGATAAAGAACACCCAAGGGAAAAGAAATCTGACAACAAAAATCCTCGAGTTATGTTCACAAAAATCAAAATCAAGTACTACCCTACCCCCATAAAAAAATCATGCGACATCCTCGACGCATTCAAAAAGTAAAACATGAGAATAAGGACGTACCTAGTCATCCTAGATGCCAGTGGTCTGGTCACCAGGGGCTGCAGATGCAACCCCAGGATCCTCAACAGCTGGAGTTTAAGTCTTGACTCCAGCCTGTGTAGTAGCATCAATTGTATCCTGTGCATGCTCTAAAGTTGTTCGCACAGGAGAATTAACTATGTGCCCACTCTCCTCGAGCACATCCCGTGCACTAGAACTGCAGGCACCTTTAACTCGCTCCATTATCTCTCGCTCACACCCAGCAGCAGTCTGTCGACTCTCCTTCAGGGCAGCTTTCAATGCTTGCCTCTCCTTCTTCCGTTTTCTTATTTCCTCATCATCCGCACCTTCAGTGGCCCGCTTCTTTTGGCCTTTTTCACGTCGAGCTGGCTCCAAGTCAAAGAACTGAGGAATCTCCATATCTAAATCCTCATCTACTACTGATAAAGCCTGTGGTGTTAAAAGTGGGGTAGGTATGGATGACAACTCGTGCACTAAAGCTCTCAATGTTGCTAGTTCTCTCTCTATAGTGTCCCAATCCTGAGTCTGAGCATAAGACCGAAATTGGTTGAGGCGTACCTCAAACCCATCCAGCCACATATGTAACCCACGTGCTGCATCTTTTATTTCCTTTTTTACCCATGGCTTAACTTGCTCAAGCAGCATGTCAATCTTATGCTCTGCAATTGTCAGTCTCTTGGCCATTTTTCTCATGTCATTCTCTAGGACCAACAAGTATCCAGTAGGAAGGATTAGGGTGAGCTACCTGATGGAATAGAAGTGGTTGCTTCAGCATCATTTGCTCAAGTGGAAGGAAGCTCCATGGTCTGTTCATCCTTCCACCCTCTCTCTCTATACTCTCAAGCAATCTGGATCCACCAAATGGAGCCCGGACTCTGGCCACCGGATTCAGTTCATCTTTAATCAATGCTATGTATGTCGTCCTGATGTCTTCAATCATATGATCAATATCTGGGAAGACCGGCACTCCAGATTCCATGCATAGCTGATATATCAAACTCGGGAACGGAAGTGTCGTGTTTTCTTTGACCACCCGCTCTCGAATTTCTGTGGCAATAATCCGAGGAATGTTCAGCAGATACTCAGACATAATACATGCCATCAATGCAGCCCTATCTGCACTCAACACATTATCATTCACTATAGGCGCGAGGCGATATCGAACAATGGACCATCATGACTTTGCCAAGAAATTCAGGGATGCCTTGTAAATCGGTTTTCGGCCTGTGACCCATTCTGCTCTCTCCTTGTCTTCAATAATAATGTTGGCCATCCATTGAAAGTACAACATCTTATCCTCAGTTCTCAACTTTCTGATCCCCTTCATTGCTCCCATCAAAATTTGATGTCTCCCAAATTACACCTCGCAATTGAGATCTAAAGTGGTCGATGTCAAATATAGAACCCAACAAAGGTTAAGGTCGATCCCATAGGGAATATGGAAAGAACTTAAGTTAATGCAAATAGCTATTACTATCGAGTTACTTATTTCCTAAGGGGGGAAATAAATAGAAAAATTAATAAAAGTAAAACTACTGAATGCTTAGATCGAATTCGGTTTGTGTTCAATTAACGACTTGACTAGGATTGTGTTCCCAAGACTTCATAACCACAAGGCTTATACACTAGTGATCTATTCCGGTGTTTAACATGAAATATTGGTAAGTTAGGTTCTCCTAAATGGTTGGTCCCCTATCTAGATGATTATCACCACGTAACTTGGTCCATATACGAGTGTACTTTTAATTGACCCTTACCCTTAATATCGGATTAGCTATCCCCCAGACAAGTTCAAGCTATTAGATGAGGGTTGATAGCCTCAAATCTCCGTTGTTAATCCCTTTTCCCATTCATTACCACCTTGGTTCTGTAAGTAAGAATAAGTAAGTCCTAATGTTTGCAACCATCAAGAATCAATCAAAACGAAGGGAAAAACAATACATGCATTAAAACCCGTTCAAGAATCACTAAGTATTTAACCTATGTCTGTAAATTTATCTTGGTCCCCACAACCCTAGTTATGGGTTTAGCTACTCATACTTATATGATCACGATCACAAATTATTGAATAAATCATAATTGTAACTTACAAATTATTGTAGAAGAAAACCATGTAAATTGAATAAAACTCCAAAATTGATGAACAAAACTCCAAAGATGTATTACTTCTCTAAATTCAAGAACTAAATAATATCTTCGTTTCTTGAATCTTAATCGCAGTCAATAACACCCAAAAATACTGTTCTACAACTGTAAAAATTGCGTCCCATGCGGTAATCATATTCAGCAGTTCTAGTTGGCACTGTAAAGTCACTACCCATCAATACTCTTGTGATGGTCCTCTCTGATATATCCACTAGAATCGTTCTTACCCTGATAGAGTCTAGCACGGGCTCTTTCTTAATTGTAGTCTTTGAGGAAGCCTTTTTCTCCAGAGTGCAGTAGTAATTTGCGTAGAACTCACGCACCATCTCGATACTGTACTTACCCGGAGTCTTTGTCATCCAATGCATGTTGTGGCCCTCGAAGATCCTTTTATGCTCTTGGACTTCATTTACGACATTAATATGAATTTTTGGCTCCTCCTGAATACTGCGACTGTGGTTTTGTTTTTTAGTGAGATTTAACCCTGCATAGTACACATCTCTAGAGCCCTGCAGAAACCATATCTTAGACCTTGCCTCGGGTGTGATGCCGGAATCTTCTTCCTGCTCATTAGACTCTTTCGCACCACTATCTTTATAACTGGACTCCTCCACATTAGTATCACCTTCCCCTGACTGTGCAGCATCATCATCGCCTTTCCCTGCATTATCCGCAGGAGGGTTGTCACCATCAGATTCGGCCTCGTCACCTCCCTCATCAGACTGGAGAGGTGAGGTGGTAGCTGCGATAGCTTCTTGGTATTTGGAATTTTCCATAGTGGTCCTCAATGGAGATTCATCAGAGCTGGTAATGTTTTAGTGCACCTCCGAACCACTAGAACTCTCCGATTCTGACTCGTAACGAAGCTGCCGCCTTTTTGCAATTTCTGTTCGTGCAGCAGCTTCCTGTTGCTTCTTACTTACTGCTGACGTCATTGTACCTGTGAGATACAGTTGTTAAATACAAAATCGTAAACTAGTTAGCACACTGTGGACTCATAATAGACGACCATCACTACAAGTCGTTGAAGATAACAACGGCCCGTTCTGAGTGGTCGTTGAATGACCTGTTGAAAGTTGACCTTCTATAACTTTCCACGAGCCAATACAACGGTCCATTGTCAGATATAATGGCCCATTTGATTGGTCCGTGGGAGGGGTTCTGGGTTTATGACTGGACCAATACAATGACTCGATCAACGACCCGTTGTGAAATACAACTGGTCGTTGATTTGAGTTGTGAAACATAACTTCACCATTTCACACCTCACACAACCCAACAGTTTTCACTTTAGGCGTTGCACGAAGCATGTGCAGATTAACAAACTCGCCACCCCCATCAAAATTTCTCAACTTCCCTATCTGTTAGGTGTCATTGTATACGGGTGCCATATTCCTTTTACCATTTCAAGTTCTTTGATTTTCAATAGTAGAAAGAAAATTTAAGAATTCCCAATGCTTAAATTCCCAGTGATCAAGTTGTCCAAAATACATCCATCATCCGGACGATTCCCATAATGCCAGACAACCGAGAGAAGAAGATTAATTAAAAAAAAACTAGCTTTTTACATCAAAGAGATACTTACTTTGGCAAGAAAACCACACGAATTTATTGAATCAACAGTTGGAGAATTATGTTGCAATGTTGGTGTCCTTTTTTAGGCCGAGGAAGAGTGAAGATTTTGGGTGGTTTCGTGGATTTTGAATGATAAGTGTGCAACGAAAATCAGGTGCGAGGGTTTAAATAAGTTGGATCTGGGCGAGTCGGGTCGGGTTTAAGAATTATTAATTCTGACCACGGCTCTTTCAACGGGTTGTATGAACCTAGAACGACCCATACCTATGTACCGTGGTTGTAGTTTGAGAACTTACCTGAGCAACCCATGGATAGATAGTACGAGGCGTTGTTACCAACAACGGCCCATTCTATTCATCCGTAGGTTCGTTCAATGATTGTCAGGCCTACAGATTTCATTAGAACGAGCAGCTACCACGATTCGTTAGTGATTAAGACGGCCCGTTCTGTGTGTCTGTTGTTTAGACTCAGAAACAAGGCACTCCGGATGAGTAACAACGGCCACAAACCACGGGTCGTGCCTTCTTGCAACGACCCGTTCTAAGATTCGTGGTTTTAGCTTTCGTCTGAATCATTCCAGTTTCCTTTGCTTTAGACCTGCATATTTCAACAACTGTGAACACTATATTTACATTAAAAGTTTACGAATTGAGTTGCCTCCCAAGAAGCACCTGATTTGACGTCGCGACACGACGCGGGTATTATGGCTACTCAGGCTTCACCAAACACCTCCATGGGTTGCCTCCCATGCAGCTCCTGACTTAACATCGCGGCACGATGCTAGTCCTCGGGTTACTCAGATTTCACCCAGAGCCCAGAGATCTACCAGCTTCAGTTCTTCACTTTTCCCAAGATATGCTTTTACCCGCTGACCGTTAACTTTACAATGCTTTCCTTCATGATTTTCTAGTTCAATTGCCCCGTGGGGAAATACTTGAATCACTCAAAAGGGTCCCAATCATTTGGACTTCAACTTTCCAGGAAATAAGCGTAGTCTAGAATTGAACAAGAGCACCATGTCACTTGCACTGAATTCTCTTTTCTCAATTTTTCGGTCATGCTGAATTTTCATTCTTAGTTTATAAATTTCAGAACTCTCATAAGCTTTCAAAAGAAATTCATCTAACTCATTCAACTGCCCAAGCCTCAAGTTCGTAGCTTCGTTCCAATCCAAATTCAACTTCTTGAGCGCCCACATAGCTTTATGCTCAAGTTCCACCGGAAGATGGCATGCTTTACCATAAACAAGTTGATATGGATACATATCTATAGGAGTCTTGAATGCAGTCTGATAAACCCATAGAGCATTATCTAGCTTCCTTGCCCAGTCTGTCCGGTTAGCATTCACAGTCTTTGACAGGATGGTCCGATTTGTGACTTCAACCTGCCCACTAGACTGCTGATGATAGGGTGTTTCCACCCTGTGTTTTACCCCATATTTCTCCAATAAAGAGCGAAACAACCGGTTACAGAAGTGTGAACCCCCATCACTAATAATGGCTCTGGGAGTCCCAAATCTGGCAAATATATTCCGCTTCAAGAATGTTGTGACACTCTTCCCTTCATTATTTGGAAGCGCAACTGCCTCCGCCCATTTTGAAACGTAGTCAACAGCCACAAGTATGTACTTCATCCCGTTTGAGCTTACAAATGGACCCATGAAATCAATTCCCCACACATTGAATAGCTCAATAATCAGGAAGGGAGTAAGAGGAAGCTCATGCCTCCTTGATATGCCTCCTTGCATTTGGTATGCATCACATGCCTTTGCGAAATCATGTGCATCCTAGTGAATGGTTGGCCAATAATACCCATATTACAGAATTTTGTGGGCTGTGCGAATCCCGCTATGGTGGCCTCCAACAGGGGAAGAGTGGCAGGCCTCCAATATACTCAGCATCTCTATCTTTGGCATGCACCTCCAAATAACCCCATCAGCACATATACGAAATAAGTAGGGTTCATCCCAGAAAAACTTTTGCACATCATGCATAAACTTCTTCCTCTAGTGAAAAGATAAGTGCTCTAGTACAACATCACTCACCAGATAATTAGCAAAGTCTGCCAGTCGCTAAAACCTGCTCATCTAGGAATGTATCATCAATGTCATGCTCATCCTGAAGTGCTGCATCAGGTTCCAATCTTGAGAGATGATCTGCCACTTGATTTTCAGTCCCTTTATGATCTTTTACTTCGAATTCAAAATCTTGTAGCAGTAGAACCTATCGAATCAACCGTGGCTTGGCGTCCTTCTTTTCCATCAGATATCTCAAAGATGCATGGTCTGTGTGGACTATCACCTTAGTTCCAAGCAAGTATGCCCGAAACTTCTCAAATTCAAAAACTACAGCCAACATCTATTGTTCCGTCACAGTGTAATTTTTCTGAGCTGCATTTAGAGCCTTTCTAGCATAGTAAATTGGATGAAAAATCTTTTCACGTTGTTGGCCCAGCACAGCTCCTAGGGCCACACCGCTAGCATCATACATGACCTCAAAAGGAAAAGACCAGTCTGGCACCACTATAATGGGGGCAGTTGTCAATCTCTCTTTAAGGCATTCAAAAGCCTTCAAACAAGCTTTATCAAAAACAAACTTCACCTCCTTCTCGAGCAGTTTACACAAAGGATGTGAAATTTTAGAGAAGTCTTTGATGAATCTTCTGTAAAACCCTGTATGTCCCAAAAAGCTTCGAACACCTTTCACAGAAATAGGAGGTGGTAGATTGGCAATCACTTCGATCTTAGTTTGATCCACCTTAATACCCTTACCTGAAATCTTGTGGCCTAACACTATCCCCTCTTTGACCAAAAAATGGCACTTTTCCCAATTAAGCACCAAGTTGGTCTCTTTACATCTTTGCAACACCTTGCTCAAATGATCCAAAAAGTCATCGAATGAATCACCCACCATTGAAAAGTCATCCATAAAGACTTCAATGATGTCTTCCACCATGTCAGAAAATATGGACATCATGCAACACTAAAAAGTGGTTGGTGCATTACACAATCCAAACGGCATCCTCTTGAAAGTAACATACTATAAGGACAAGTGAACGTGGTCTTTTCTTGATCTTCTGGGGATATATAAATCTAATTATACCTAGAATAACCATCAAGGAAGCAGTATCATCTCTACCTGCAAGTCTGTCTAACATCTGGTCCATGAATGGCATAGGAAAGTGATCTTTTTGCGTCCAACTGTTCAACTTTCTGTAGACCATGCATACTCTCCAACCGGTGACTGGTCTTAGAGGAATGAGCTCATTGTTAGCATTTAGGACCACTATGATTCCTCCCTTCTTCAGTACACACTGTACTGGGCTCACCCATTTGTTGTCTGTGATAGGATAAACCACACCTGCATCCAACCACTTGATGATTTCCTTATTGACCACCTCTTGCATAAGTGGATTCAACCTACGCTGATGCTCAATACTCGGAATGCAATCTGGCTCTAGCTGGTGTGAGTGCAAATATCGGATGGGATACCAATAATGTCTGTAATGGTCCACTCAATAGATTTCTTATATTTTTTTAAAAGGGAGACCAAAGCCTCCACTTGCCACTCCTCTAAGTCGGCTGTAATAATGACTGGTAAAGTGCTACTGGCTCCCAAGAATACATACTGCAAATGAGATGGGAGTTCTCTGAGCTCCAATACCGGAGGCTCCTCAATAGATGGCTTGGCTGGTGGGGCTATCCGATTCTTCAAGTCAAGATCGATCCTCTTTGGAGCATAAGTATATGACCCTATGCCAGCAAGTGCATTTACAATCTCCTCACCCCATGGATTTCCTCAGCACTAGTATCCATCAAAACTTTTGCTAAATCATCAAGAATCAACATCTCCTCCATAGGCAGAATTGGAAATTCAGGTTCCACAATATCAACTACTGAGACTACCCTCATGTCATTTGGCTGTTTCATGGATCTGCATACATTAAACGTAACTTCCTCATTATTCAACCGGAATTTGAGTTGTCCAGTCTCCATATCTACAAGAGCACGTCTGGTGGCGAGGAATGGTCGCGCCAAGATAATGGGGACATCAAAATCAACTTCACAGTCTAGGATGAAGAAATCGGCCGGACATATATAAAGGACTCCACCTTCACTAGAACATCATAGAGAATTCCCATCGGATTCTTCACCGTACGATCAGCCATCAAAAGTCGTATTGTAGTCGGTTTGGGGGCTCCCAAGCCCAATTGTCTGAAAACTGCTAATAGCATCAAATTAATACTAGCACTAAGATCACATAATGCCTTAGCAACATTAAAGGCTCCAATAGTGCATGGTATAGTGAATGCTCCAGGGTCTTCCTTCTTTTGAGCAAGAGAACGGGATGCTATTGCACTACAGTAGTGCAAATTATCTGCAGGTTCGAAGCTCACGGTCCTCTTCCTAGTGACAAGGTCCTTCATGAACTTAGCATAGCCGGGCATCTGCTCAAGTACCTCGACTAATGGGATGTTCAAAGACAATTACTTCAGCATGGAGATGAACTTGTGATACTTCCCATCCTCGACCTTCTTCTTCAAACACTGTGGAAACGGGGGAGGAGGTCTAGGAATCGGTGTGAACTTTTGTTGTACCTCCTTCTCCTTTTTATTGCCAGATCCACGCTCCTTTGCATTACTAGGAGCTGTCTTTACCACAGAGTCTTCACCATATTTGGATCTTCAGAATCTGCTAACCTGTCATCAATCGGTACGGGATCTTCTGTGTCATCAATCACAATCGGCCTCGGAGGATCAACTGTCGCCTTCCCACTCCTAGTAGTGACTACCATACAGTGACTGTCATTTTTAGGATTTTGCACTGTGTTGCTGGGAAGTGTGCCTTTCTGTCTCTGATTTATTGCAACAGACATTTGACTCAGCTGCTGCTCGATCTACTTAATGGCTACCGCATGTGATTTCACCTTTTGCTTCATACCTGAAATGTCAGCGCGGAGCTCCTTGAAGTGGTCATCTGTTGCCTCCATCTGCTTAAGCATCTTTGACAGCATGTCTTCAATCCTTGAACCATTGGACTCTAGCTCATGGTTTCGTGGAGGAACATACAGACCGCTCCTATCATTTTTGAACTCCTCGCGCTTCTTCCAGTCTCCATTATCTTGGTATTGGCCTCAGTTGTAATTATTATCCTTGTAAAAGTTCCGACCTTGGTTCCTTTGACCTTGACGCCAAGAGTCTTGGTTAGACCCTTGGGTGTTCCAAAAACCCGCCCTCTGATCATTTAAATAGTTAGCTTCTTCTTCAGACTCAGATTCACATCCATCATTTCTTATGGCCTTGCCCTGAGAACCTACGGCATTTACTTTCTCTGCTCCGATTCCCATCAAGTGCTTGGCCAGCAACCCCATAGTGGTCTTTATCTCTGCAATATCTTGATCACGCTCCTCATCTTTTCTCCTATGTTCTGCAGACATACCAACTTCATAAGAACCAGTCGGAATCTCTGACTCTCTAGTATGCCAAGCTCGGTTGGTTTTGGTGATCCTGTCTAGTAGCTCCGCAGCCTCTGCATAAGTGTGGCTCATAAAGGTTCCTCCGGAGACGGTATCAGCCACCACCTTGGTGTTGGCATTCAAAGACCTATAAAAGATCTCTAACAATGTATCATCTCGAATCCTGTGATTTGGCACCCTTTTGAGCTTTTTGTTGAAACGCAGCCAGGTCTCGTGAAGTGCCTCCGAATTTAGTTGTCTGAAGTTATATATTTTATCTTTCAACTGCAACGCTTTGGATGGTAGGAAGAATCTTTCAAGAAAATCTCTCTTAAGTTCCCCCCAAGTAGTGATTGAATCATTCGGCAGCTCAGCCAACCACATCGTTGCCTCACTCCAGTGAGAATGGAAATAACCTCAATCTAATTGCATACTGGCTCACCCCAGTTGTTTGTATGCTTTACATATACCCACGAAATTTTTCAAGTGAGCGTGAGCATCATCAGATGCATGACCCGCATATATTCCCTTCATATTGAGCAGTTGGATCATTGCATTGGTAATCTCAAACTTTTCCCCAACAGGCAAAGGAGGAGGGACTATAGCTCCAGTGGCACCGGCTTCGTCTATATCGGCATCATCCTCCTCATCAAAATTTTGATGTCTCTGGTGTTCTGGACCTCTGGGTCGTCTAGCTAGCTCTATTTCTGCAGCTAGACATTGCTCTTCAGCAATTCTAGCTAACTCACGATCTCTAGCCCAAGCTTTCTTTTCAGCCAACATTCTTGTTGTGGTTTGCTCCACGGTTTCCTGCTCTTGGATGTTGGCCATTCTTCTCAGGTTTCTTAACGTCTGCTCAACTTCATGATCAATGTGAACCAGAGGATTTCCTTGGCTCCTAGTATCAGGCATACATAAACCTAAGACCTGTTAAGCAACCAAAAAACAAAAGAAAAATAAAAAAGAACTAAGAACCAATAATAAAGCAAACATAATTAACAAAAGCCTTAGCCGTATTCTCCAGCAACGGCGCCAAAATTTGATGTTGCCCAAATTACACATCGCAATTGAGATATAAAGCGGTCGATGTAAATTATAGAACCCAACAAAGGTTGAGGTCGATCCCACAGGGAATATGGAAAGAACTTAAGTTAATGTGAATAGTTGTACTATAGAGTTACTTATTTCCTAAGGGGAAAAGAAATAGACTAATAAACAAAAGTAAAACTACTGAATGCTTAGATCGAATTTGGTTTATATTCAATTAATGACTTGACTAGGATTGTGTTCCCCAAGACTTCATAACCACAAGGCTTATACACTAGTGATCTATTCTGGTGTTTAACATGCAATATTGGTAAGTTAGGTTCACCTAAATGATTGATCCCCTATCTAGATGATTATCACCATGTAAATTGGTCCATATACGAGTGTATTTTTAATTGACCCTTACCCTTAATACCGGATTAGCTATCCCCGGACAAGTTCAAGTTATTAGATGAGGGTTGATAGTCTCAAATCTTCATTGTTAATCCCTTTTCTCATTCATTACCTCCTTGGTTCTGTAAGTAAGAATAAGGTAAGTCCAGCGTTTGCAACTGTCAAGAATCAATCAAAACGAAGGGAAACATAATACATGCATTAAACCCCATTCAAGAATCACTAAGTATTTAACTTGTGTCTGTTAATTCATCTTGGTTCCCACAACCCTAGTTATGGGTTTAGCTACTCATGCTTGTTTGATTGCAATCACAAATTATTGAATAAATCATAATTGCAACTTATAAATTATCATAGAAGAAAACCAAGTAAATTGAATAAAACTCCAAAATTGATGAACAAAACTCCAAAGATGTATTACTTCTCTAAATTCAAGAACAAAAATATATCTCCGTTTCTTGAATCTTAATCGCAATCAATAAAACCCAAAAATACTGTTCTACAACTGTAAAAATTGCTTCTCTATAAAATAAACCTAAACCAAGTATTTATAAACATGAAACAAATTCTTTCCTAAATTAACTAGGATTCTGGTGTCGGCAGGTACCACGGTACGTTGGTAGTTTCAACGGCCCATCAGAGTGGCCCATTGTTCCAGTCGTTGCTTCCTTCAGATTTTCTCCTTTCATCGTATGGGCACAAACAATGGCTCATTGTACAATCCTATGAGCCGTTGATCCTAATCTTTATTTCCTGGCCACTTGATCATTATTTCTGAACCTAATGTATGAGCACACAGAATGACCCGTCCTTCGAAAGTACGGTCCGTCCTATTTGTTCGTTGTACGCAGCCCAATCTTGGTCAATTTCTCTGATTCTTTCCACGACCACACAGAATGATCCATTGTAAGTTCATACCATCCGTAGGAGCTATTTTTTGTATGAGACTTCATTTTGACAGCCTTTTCTGTATCTTCCCGCGATCAATCAGAACGGTTCGTTGTAAGCTAGTACGATTTGTGGATTTCAGCCGTTAATTACCACTCTACTTATCAACTTTTTTGAATCTCATTTAATGGCTCAACAGAACGGCCCGTGGTAAGGACCAACTGTCCGTACTGAGGCTCGTCTGAGACACTTTTTCTGTTTTTAACTCTTTTTCTCAAATTTTATTTCTACGGTCCATTTTACCTGCAAAACTACCAAAACGCGTCATATCCACATATATGTACCTAAAGTCAAGCACTTTCACAAAGTTTTAAGCATCGCTAGTGTCGTAAATTCACGGCACATCATCTATGAACTGAAAAAATAGAAAGAGATCGAAAGATGAAACCAAAGAAGGAGAAAAGTCTTGCACTTAAGGCAGCTAAGAGTGTTCTAGTGAAGAGGAACCTGATATGGCTTATCTCACTTGGAGATTTCAAAGACTGGTGATAAAGAGTGATAACTTTGCCAAGAAGGATAACTCCAGAAAGTACCAAACAGAAAATGGTGGTTGTGATAAATGTGAAAAGCCTAGACATTTTATCAGAGATTGTCCTTTGCATAAGCAGGATCAACACCGAGGTAATGCTGAAAAGATACAATGAAGAAACCACTATAGGAGAAGAGATGCTACAGATATGGTAGTGAAGCAAGCAATGACAGACTGGGGAGATACCTCCAGTGAATCTGAGAAAGAAGGAGATGATCAAGCAGATATCTCAATGTTTGCTCAGGAAGATGGACCATCAAGTTTTGACTTAATATTTTTTCTCATTTCCAAGTCCGATGATAAGGATAATGAGGAGGTAAATTTTCTTGACATCCAAAAAAATCTGAAAACATATTCCTAAAAAGAACTAAGAGAGCTTGCTAATGTATGAATTGATGCATATCATGGGATTAAAAATGAAAAGGACATGTTAGCTGATAACCTAGATCAATCTGAAGAAGTAAGGAATTCTTTGGCTGTTGAGATCACAAGGCTAAAACAAGAACTTAATGAGTCACCTAAAGAAAAACTCATGCTGAATGATAAGCTTAAGAAATGCATGAAAAGTGAATTTAAGGGAAACAAATCTCTCACTAAACTACAAGTTGAACTGGAAGATGAACTTGAGAAGATTAAGCTAAATCTCTAAGCTCAACCCGAGAGAAATGATGAACTCGAGAAGGAACTGATGAAAGTTAAGATTGATCTTGACAAGTCCCTCAGGTGGACCTAGACCTCTCAAGTACATGTATCTGCGAATAAAAGGAACGGTAGTTCTAAAGAGGGCATTGGCTTTCGCAGAGTTAAGGTACCCTATGATCCCTACAATAAATATGTGTCAAACCTTGACAATTGGTTGTGTACCCAATGCAGTGAAAATGGCCAATATAAGGATACCTGTCACGCCAGAATCCTTGCTGTTAAAAGAAACTTGAAGTCTATTGGCGAAAGTGAAACTGTAAGGGAACCTGGTTCTCCAAGAAGAAAATTGACTCTGCCTGCATGGACTAGAAGAGATATCATTCACCCTTTCCGCGGTTTAAAGGGACCCAAATTAATTTGGGTTCCCAAAGCTAGTTAATGATTTTGTCTTGCTGGGTGAGAGAACCCAAATTAATTTGGGTTCATGGACAGTCGCTGCTCAAGGAATATGACCGGAAGAATTGAAGAATTTCTCTCTCTCTCAAAACCTTTCAAGGTGGGAGTGTATCTTTTGGAGATGGAAAGAAAGGGTACAATTTTGGTGTAGGAAAAGTTGAAAAAACCATTGTTCATGCAATTGATGATGTGTTCTACATCAATGGGTTGAAGTACAGTTTGTTGAGTGTCTCTCAAATATGTGACCGAGAGAATAAGGTGAGGTTCATCTTAGCTTGATGAACTGTTACCAACATTGAGTCTTAGGAGGTTATTCTGATTGCAAAAAGGTGGAGAAACATCTATGTCGTTAAGATAAACTCCATCAATGATAATGACCTAACATGCCTCAGCACTCTTGAAGATAATGTTGAGTTGCGGCATAGAAGGCTTGGTCATGTTAGTCCCACGATGCTAAACATGTTGATATCGAAGAACCTGGTCCATGGCCTACCCAAATTAAAGTTCACGAATCACAAGTTGTGTGATGCTTGCGTCAAAAGAAAACATGTTCCTCCGTTGTTTAAGCCAAAGAAAGATGTAAGCACCTCAAGGCCACTTAATCTACTTCACATGGACCTATGTGGACCTATGAGAACTTCCAGTAAAGGAGGGGAGAGATACATCTATATAATCATGGATGACAATTCCAAATTCACATAGACAATGTTCCTAAAGTCGAAAGAAGAAGTTTTTGATGTGTTTGTCCCCTTCGCCAGAAAAGTTCAGTTCAAGTATGGGAACAAGATTATGAGCATCAGGTCAGATCATGGAACCGTGCTTGGTTAGATGATTTTTGTGTCAAAAATGGAATAAATCACAACTTTTCTACCCCTAAAATACGATAGCAAAATGGTGTAATTGAGAGGAAGAACATAACACTTGAGGATGTAGCAAGAATGATGTTGATAACTAGTAAAATATCAAAGAGTTTTTGGGCTAAAGCAGTCAACACAACCTGTTATATGATAAACAGATTCACAATCAGGTCCTTGTTAAAGAAGACTCCCTATGAATAGCTAAATGGTAAAAAGCCAAATTTGTCCTACCTAAGAGACTTTGGGTGAAAATGTTTTATTTTGAATAATAAAAATGAGGCCCTGGGAAAATTTGATGCCAAAAGTGATGAAGAAATATTTGTTGGTTACTCGTCTCAAAGTAAAGCCCATTGAGTTTTCAACAAGAGGACTCAATATATAAAAGAAAGTGTGCATGAATCTTTGATGAATCAATGGGAAACGATGGTAAACCTGCACCGCATGATGAGGTACAAGCGGGAGAGATTATGCAGTTCTAATGGAAACCTGGTAAAGGATTAGGGGAACGTGCAAACTCCTCTAATCAAATAGGTGAAACTGGTGGTACTGATGCTCAATCAACTGGTCAGGAACCTGGTACCCCTTCGGTTTTCTCGAATGAGGAACATCAGTTGGACCGGCTGGTGAATAACTTTGAGAGCTTGGGAACGGAAGGATTTCATGATGAAGGACCCTCCAGAGTACCTGATCAAAGTAGTCAGCAGAGGCTAGACTCCTCAGCAGTTCAAGTTTTCAACTGGAAACACAAAGGATCCCACCTATTGGAAAATGTCATCACTCCATTGAATATAGGGATCCAAACCCGTTTCGAATCCCAAAACATGTTTTATCACTCAGCATATCTATCTCAAATAGAACCCAAGAACATCAAGGAAGCATTGAAGGATGTCAACTAGATCAATGTCATGCAAGAAGAGCTGCATCAATTTAAAAACCTGGTCCCTAAACCTACTGTTAGGGCCATCATAGGGACTGATCTTGGGCATAATTGCATGCCCAGGTGCTACTTTATAACACAATTTAGTCTTGTTTATCTAATTATTTATATACATTCTCATGTGATTTTATGTAAATGTGAATATATACTAACCAACATGATTAGTCCTTGTTTTTGAAGGTTAATAATGCATTTGAGGAACTAATTCATGATTTGGTGAAGTGGAGGAATGGAATCAATAGCAAAACGTGAAAGTCAACAAGAAAAAATGCAAAATTTGACCTGTGGTGGAACAGCAACGTGTCATGGAGGCAGTGCTCCGCGATACACACCGTGTCACGGAGGCAACGCTCCACGATACACACCATGTCACGGAGGCAGTGCTCTGCGATACACTCCGTGACACGTTGCTTGTTATTCCGGAAAAAATTTCCACTAGTATAAATTGAACACTTAGGTTTTATTTTTAAGAATTCTGACTTGGTGGAGCAAGAACGTGGGTTACAGGCAGTTGAGGGGACGAAAATCTCAGGGTTTTTCTCTATCTCCTTCTTCTTTATTTCAATTGCTTGTATGATTAACACTCATTTAACGATGTTTAATCCACAAATGAGTGGCTAAATTCCCCTCTTGCTGAGGTTAAGAACATTTGTATTGAAATGTAATTATTGATAAATTGGTTTTTCATCTTTTCTTCCATGGTTGTTCTATTGATTTTTGTTCTTACTGCATTAATGTGTGGCCAACGTTAATGTATATCTAAAAAGTCCGGTTTCACTCGAGAGAGTGAGAAATTGGAAAGTTGTGAATTGATAGGATATGATCTTTTCTTAGTTTGGGAAAATTGAGAATTGATTTACCTTCAGGATAGAGATATACCTGAAAGTCGTATTAGTCAATTAAGGAATCGGTTTTGTATGGCTAGAACATGAATTTCTTTTTATTACAGAGATGTAGGTGGAAGGTTCATGACTCTTAAGTTGGGTTAAATACGAGAGTTTTAATCCATAGGCAATAATTCTTGACTAGCAACCGGAGAAAAGATTAACCAAATTGTATCGATAATTTATTTCTCTACATGTTCATTTTAGCCTCAGCATGCTCATACTTATAGTTCAGACTCAAATTATATATTCGTTTTAGACTTAGTACAAAATTAGGAAATAAAATATCAAACTCATCTTCACACTGTTGTCTGCAATTTAGAGTTAAAGTTTATTGACACTTGAGTAGATTGTTACCTTAGTCCAGTCCCTGTGGGATCGATACTTAGCTTATTTGAGCCACTTTACTACTTGTTCGACCACGTGCACTTGCGTGTAGTTATTCCTAACAGCCGAACAAGTTTTTGGCGCCGTTGCCGGGGATTGGCAATTGGTAAAATTGTTTTCTTAGTGTTAGTTTACAAATTCTATATAAGTGCTGACAACTTGGTCTTAGTGTTTGTTTTAATTCTTTTTTATTTTATTTTATTTTATTTTCTTTTTCGGATACCCTTATTGACATGACATCATGGAATACAAATGGTTTAAATGGTGGATACTCATATTTTGGCGAATCTTGTCTGAATTGCGGAGGACACCACTCGTGGCAACACTATAACACGTGCAATATATGTGGTGGTCAAGATGGCCATTGGGATGGCTGTCCGAATGCATATTCCCCTCCCCCAAGCCCCTATTATGATCCTTCTGTTGTTTTTGCTGAAAATAGGCATGCTGAAAATGAGGACTTGGGACGCCAAGCTCAAATAGAAGACATGCTGAAACAACTCCTGGAGCAATCAGAAGCAATGAAGTAGGCAATGGCAGTATTGAGAATTCAGCAAGAAGAGAATGCAGAGGCTCTAGAAAGGATGAGCGTCAAAGTCATGGAGATGATTGCTGAGGCTGCAGCTTATGATAAATTGCAAGTAACAGTTTTAGCCGATATTCAAAAGGAACTACAAGAGGAAGACAAGGGTGAATTTTTGGATGAAGCCCAACAATTAGAATCTCTTGAGTGCCCCCGTGATGGGCTCACACTTATGGAAAATCCATTCATGGAAGAAGAGATAGAGTATTCCCCAGTTGACATTAATGGAGAGATAGATGTCGATGCTGAGAAGGTGTTTACAAGTAAGGAGGTCAAGCACAATGCAGTTTCAGAGTTGAGGTTTATTGGACCTCACTCGAAGCATTTTTAGACATTAAGTTTGGTTGACAACATAGAAATAGAGTATTCCAAGCTTATAGAGAAATTTCTAGAGGAGGACCAAGCCTCGTATATTTTGAAATATGCTGACTCGGAGAGACAAAATGACTTCGCTTACTTAAGGGCCAATAAGTTCAAAAGGCAACATCTACTGCTTGGTCCTTACAATTTTTCACCACCACTCCTGGAGCATAAGAGGAAATTAGAGAAGAAATTAGGAGTGAGATTCATATCCTCAAGGTGGAGGAAAAAGCGGTGAAACTTGATACGTCGTGCCGCGACGTAAAATTAGGCGCTGCTTGCGAGGCAACCCAAGGGTACCATGGGTACCATTTTAATTTCTTGCATTTAAGTTGATTTTATTTATTTTTCATCTTGTGTTGTTTTGGTGGAAAGTTAAGCACAGATGGAGGGGAAGTCTGAGTACCCGTGGAGGAGGAAGCTAACAAGCATGGAAGAGAAAAAGTGTGGGGTCGAACACCCACTTGTGCAAAGTTGAAGAAAGGCATGCTCTTAGCTAAGCCTAAAGGCCTCAGGGAGTATTTCTCACCCTCTTTAAATGTTAAGTTGATGCTATGGGGACATAGCATTATTCAAGTGTGGGGTGAGAAAAATTTTAAAATTTTTGTGCTTAACGATTTTTGGTGAATGTAATGTTTGCGAGAAATATTTGAAAAAAAAAAATTTTTTTTTGTGAGTCAAGCATGACTTCATCACCCGTTGGTTTTTCATTTCGGTTCTTTTCCGACGAGGGGTCTTTGAACCGAAGAATAAAAGTTTTTCTTTGTCTGTATATAATGTTTTTAGTCATAGTTAGAGACTGTTTCCGATGATGGATGGATGACGACCTTCTTGAGGAAAATTAGTCAGTAGGTTGGTTTGTAGCTAATTGATGGCTTGATGTTATTGTTATGTGCTATGCATGATTGTAAGATACAAGTGTGGTTAGTGTTGAAGCATGTAAGAAGTATATAACTTTGTGTGAGACACTTAGGCTCTTGAATTTGACTCAATGTGATTGAAGCTTAATTTTGAATTCTTGTGATTAGCTGAGTTAAGAGTCTGCGGAATGTGTCTTGAATTGAGCATGTGCTGTGAGTGTAAGTTTTTCGAATATTCCGTGCTATTGTGGAATGTCTAGAACTTGCCTGGTGTGTATATAAAACGAAATGAAGGATGTGAATTGTAGGAGATGATTTAGGCATTTCTTTGAATGAACCTAAATGTTAACCCTCACTTTATCTACCTTGAATATTTAATCCTGTTAGCCCCATTGAGCCTTGAGCCTATTTTTTGATAGCTACAACATAAGTTTAATCCTTTTTCTTTCATTAGCCTTGAATTTGATCCAAAACTCCTAAGCGCTTAAGTGAAAAAATTCCAAAGAGTGAAGGAGTGAGAAGCGTGAAAAAGAAGGAAAAGTAGAAGTTGTGAAAGTTGAGAAAAGGATAAAGGTGCACATGTGTAAAAATGGTTGATTATTAGTAGGGAGTAAGAAAATAAATGAATGAAATTTTTTTTTTTTTGGCTTAAGTACTCCTTACTACTAAGCTGAGTGTGCTTAAAAAAATGGGAACAAGAAGAGAAAATTCAAGATTGAAAAGAATTAGGAGGAAGTAAGAAAAGAGATGTCCTTAATGAATGTTGGATGTATTAAAAGCGTTTGGGGGAGATAGTCACTATTACTGGCCAAAACAGTACCCACCCATCCATTAGCTTACATTACAACCCATTAAGTCCTACTTGATCTTACATTCAAACATCCTTAAATTAGTGGAGTAAAACACTAAGGGCAAGCTTATGGGCCATTACATGATGCATGTGAATTCTTTATGAGAGTGAGCGTAATTCTATTCATTTACCCATACATGTTGTGATTTAAAAATTTGCGTGTGAAAATGAGTAACTCTCTTGTTGTGAGGGCACATATTTAATGAAGGATATAATTCATGTTGGATTTCTTGATCAGTTGATTTTCATGAGTTTGCTAAGATAGAGAGTCAATTCTTGAGGTTAGGAAGTCTTAACATAATTGTATTTTATTTCAATGATTAAATCGTGCATGCTCTATTTTTAGCTTGCTATCTTAAACAGTCATTGTAGCCGTAGCTTGAAGTGTCTTGCTAAAATTAGCTATGTGTAAGTCTTCATGTGCATGAGATGTAAAAGGTTTGTTCGAGGACGAAGAAGACTTTAAGTGTGGGGTTGTGATCTTGGGCATAATTGCATGCCTAGGTGCTACATTATAACGCAATTTAGTCTTGTTTATCTAATTATTTATATACATTCTTATGTGATTTTATGTAAATGTGAATATATACTAACCAACATGATTAGTCCTTGTTTTTGAAGGTTAATAATGCATTTGAGGAACTAATTCATGATTTGGTGAAGTGGAGGAATGGAATCAAGAGCAAAACGTGAAAGTCAACAAGAAAAAATGCAAAATTTGGCCTGTGGTGGAACAACAACGTGTCACGGAGGCAGTGCTCCGCGATACACACCGTGTCACGGAGGCAACGCTCCGCGATACACACCGTGTCACGGAGGCAGTGCTCCGCGATACACTCCGTGACACGTTGCTTGTTATTCCGGAAAAAATTCTCACTAGTATAAATAGAACACTTAGGTTTTATTTTTAAGAATTCTGACTTGGTGGAGCAAGAACATGGGTTACAAGCAGTTGAGGGGATGAAAATCTCAGGGTTTTTCTCTATCTCCTTCTTCCTTATTTCAATTGCTTGTATGATTAACACTCATTTAACGACGTTTAATCCACAAATGGGTGGCTAAATTCCCTTCTTGCTGAGGTTAAGAACATTTGTATTGAAATGTAATTATTGATAAATTGGTTTTTCATCTTTTCTTCCATGGTTGTTCTATTGATTCTTGTTCTTACTGCATTAATGTGTGGCCAACGTTAATGTATATCTAAAAAGTCCGGTTTCACTCGAGAGAGCGAGAAATTGAAAAGTTGTGAATTGATAGGATATGATCTTTTCTTAGTTTGGAAAAATTGAGAATTGATTTACATTCAGGATAGAGATATACCTGAAAGTCGTATTAGTCAATTAAGGAATCGGTTTTGTATGGCTAGAACATGAATTTCTTTTTATCACAGAGATGTAGGTGGAAGGTTCATGACTCTTAAGTTGGGTTAAATACGAGAGTTTTAATCAATAGGCAATAATTCTTGACTAGCAACCGGAGGAAAGATTAACCAAATTGTATCGATAATTTATTTCTCTACATGTTCATTTTAGCCTCAGCATGCTCATACTTATAGTTCAGACTCAAATTATATATTCGTTTTAGACTTAGTACAAAATTAGGAAACAAAATATCAAACTCATCTTCACACTGTTGTCTGCAATTTAGAGTTAAAGTTTATTGACACTTGAGTAGATTGTTACCTTAGTCCAGTCCCTGTGGGATCGATACTTGGCTTATTTGAGCCACTTTACTACTTGTTCGACCACGTGCACTTGCGTGTAGTTATTCCAAACAGCCGAACAGGGACCATGTGGGTGTTCAAAAACAAGCTAGATGAAAAAAGAAACACTACTAGAAATAAGGCGAGGTTGGTAATTCAAGGTTATAATTGAGAAGAACGAATAGATTACGATGAGTATTTGCTCCAGTTGCTGGATGGAGGCGATTAGAATTCACATTGCTTTTGCATCCTACATGGAGTTTAAGCTGTTTAAAATGGATATAGAAAGTGTCTTCTTAAATGGATACTTGAAAGAGGACGTGCATGTCAAGCAGCCACCAGGATTTGAAGATTATGAGCACCCTAGCTACGTTTACAAGTTGGATAAAGCCCTATATGGATTGAAACAGAATCCAAGAGCATGGTATGAGAGGTTGTCAAGATTTCTCCTTAGCAATGGTTTCAAAAGGGGGAAGATTGACAACACGTTATTTCTGAAAGAAAAAGGAAGGAACCTGCTGATCATTCAGGTAGATGTGGATGATATTATCTTAGGAGCTACATCAGACTCACTATGTGAAGAATTTAGGGAACTCATGGAAACTGAGTTTGAGAGCATGATGGGTGAGTTAAACTTCTTCTTGGGGTTTCAAGTCAAGCAAACGCCTAATGGGATTATGATTAGCCAACAGAAATACATCCACGAGCCACTTAAGAAATTTGATATGCAGAACTCGAAGCCTATTGATACACCCATCACAACAACTACACTTCTGACACAGATGAACCCAGTCCCTTTGTCAACAAAACAATGTATAGGGGTATCATCGGGTCTATACTTTACTTGACAGCTAGCAGACTTGATATTGTGTTTAGTATGGAGATGTGTGCAAGATTTAAGTCATTCCTAAAGGAGTCACGCTTGAAAGATGTCAAGAGAATTCTAAGGTATCTCAAGGAGACACCTGACCTGGTTCTGTTCTACCCCTCTGGTGACAACTAATCTAATTGGATATGTTGATGCCAACTATGACAGATACCTGGTTGATCGGAAGAGTACCTCTAGGATGGCCCACTTTCTTGGTTCTTCCTTGGTCTCATGGGGAACCAGGAAGCAAAACTCTATTTCCCTCTCTACTATTGAAGCTGAGTATGTTGTTGTTGCTTCATGCTGTGCACAGTTGCTATGGATCAAACACCTTCTTGAAGACTTTGGGATCTTTATAGATAATGTACAGTTGATATGTGACAACACTAGTGCACTCAATATGGTAAAGAACCCAATGCAGCACAAGAGAACTAAACACATTGATGTGGGCACCAGTTCCTTAAGGACAATGTTGAGAAAGGGTTCATATGCATGAAATTCTACAGAACAGATAGGTCATGGACATATTCGCAAAAGCTCTAAGCAGGGAGAACTTTGAGAGAAATCGTTTAAATTTGGGATTAATGAAGATGGAACATTAATCTCTCATTGAGACTTCCCCTCAATTTGGCTATGACTAGATGGCAGGCAAATGTTGAAGGAGGGCTAGTTAATATTGTCTAACTCAATCTTATACTATTACAAGTATGCACACATGGTGATCGGATCAAAAAGTAAGGCTATAAACAGATGTGACATTCTCAAAGGACAATGTCAGGGTAACCCTCCGAGGGACCAGGTCCCTCGAACAGGTTGGTATTTTTAATCTTACATTTGAGTTTTCAAATCACTAGGTTGTACCACATTATCCTTGTTTTTCTGCCTATTAAATTCTACATCGCCTCAAAACGTTACACTCGTCTATACCAAACGACTTGTTCCCCCTCTTTAATTCCCTCCTAAACTTTTATTTGCCTTATTTCTTCTTACTCATTCACTCTTTCTCTCTCTACTAAAATATTGCTCTTCTCTTTATTCCCCTATCTTCACCTATAGCCTATTCACTCAAATCTTTTTCCTCTCCAACCTCAAAGTTCTCTCAAAAAAAATTCCCAGTATGGCTCAAGAATCATCCTCTGTCTCTCCCTCTTGACCAACATCACCTTCTCCTAACAATCGGTCATCTTCTGAAGGAAACTAGGACCCTCTATTGTGCCCAGAGGATCTCATCTTGGACACCCCTGTTTCCTCAAATCCTTTTCCCTCTCTCCTACGACTGCTAGGTCGAGAAAAATCCCTAATCCTAGGAAACTGGTGCTTGTCAGTGAAGCCACTAGTTTTTAGGATCCTAACATTAAGGGAGATAATCCTGTGCAAACTATGAACCTGAATGATCCATATCTCTACTAATCAAGATGACGCTCCAATAGAGAAGGCAAAGGAGGTCGATGGTGTGACTGGGAATACTAAAATGACACTTGGTGCTAAATATGTTACACTCCCGTGGTGACAAGGGTGGCTGAGAAAGAAGGCTTCGATTTGTCTGTTGAACACCTATTTGAAGGAAACCTGTTAGAAGTCAAGGAGGGAAAGTCCAATATCTTGGAAAAAGAGGAAGAGATTATTGAAGGATTCATGACTGCCATGGCCACCAGGGCCAATGGGGGTGGGAAGTAGATTCCTATGTTCGTCGGAGAGAAGGAATCTACTGGTCAACTATCCTCTCCTAAGTGGGACGGGACTCCTACTCCATTGGTACTTGTTGGTACTGTGTCTCCAACTCTTGAAGATGATGAGGTCCCCCTTAACTTGGTGTTTACCACTAAACCTTGGTTTTCATCCAATCCATCCTCCAAGTCTAAGAAAGGAACCAATTACTTGTGGAAGTAGAAAGATTAATGTATAAGACATTGCAGGGCAGTCATCAGAACACTCTGAAGAAGCATCGATTGTTGAGAACAATGGTAGTTGAGGATGAAGTACCTTCATTTCAACTAGTTAAACTAAATGCTGAAGATACATCACAAACTATGGAGGAGACTCCAGTGGTGGAAACGGAGTCTCGTAGGAGCAACAAGGTTAAGTCCAAAGGACATAAGGTGGTTGTGGCAGAAGAACCATCAGAGGGACTTGGTGCAACTGATAAACGATCAAAAGGAAAGACTATTATGGATCAGTCCTCAAAGGGGTAAGAGGACCATTAGTAAAGGCCTTGGTGTGTCAGTGAGTCATTCCTTTGGATGATCACTTAGAGGAGAAGCTAGTGAACATAAGAAAGCAGAAGGTATTAGGAGGACGTGTGTTTGATCTAGAGATCGATGGCCTGCATGAAACGCAGGAGTTGATAGAGATGGTGTGATATCAAGGGTGGGAATATTTGTTTGATCTTTACATGTTTTTCGTGCATGAAACTGAGGTATGTGAGTTTTACTCAAGCTTGTTGTACACTGATGATGAGGAAACTATCTTTGCTACTATGGGAGGGATCAAATTTCGTTTGACTCAACTTCTCTTAGAATAATTCTTGAGGTGCCTACTGAGGGGGTGTTCACTGTAAAGGATAAGCAAGCCTCTCGAGATTTCTTAACGCTGATAGGAAAACTCGAGGGGAACCTAAAGAGTGATAGGATGTTTAAAAAGTAATTAAAGTCTGAGCACTAATTACTTTTCAAGTTCATGAACAATGGTGGTCCTCCCTCGTGTGGAGCGTCGATCTATCGCTGCTATAGTTGATCTGTTCATCATGGAAGCCTTAGCCACGTTTTAGTTGCTAAATCTTCCATCTCTCATGATTGAACACATGCTGAAGATTATTGGAACCAAGGATGGTAGACACGGACTTGGATATGACTACTTTTTCAAGAAGGTCTTTCGGCATTTTAAGATTACTATAGGCAAGGGCACTACGGCTACGTGAAAACAGATGTTCACGCTAAGCACAATGGAGAAGTGTGGGTGCGTGGCCAATAGAGGCGATATTAGGGTACAATCCATGATTTCTAGCTTGATTGAGGCATAACGAAGTGGGATTGAAGAAATTAATAAGTTAACTCTGTTGGTGGATCAAAAGGAGGCCAACCTGGGCCTACTAAAGGTAGAAGAGGCCACTCAAGGAACAAGTGGGAAATCCGATGCTATGCTGGATCTTCAAAATAAGAATGCTCAGTTGAAAGATAAGAACACTGCATTGAAGAAATAGTTGGAGGAATTGAATCAGCAGATGTTGCGTGATTATCGTGCGGAAAATGAATGGATCAACAAATTTCTTTCCAAACTTTGATACCTCCTACTTTGTTTCATTCTTGTGTCGCTTTCTTGTCCCCCTTCTTGCCCCCATTCATGTTGTTTCCCCTTCTCCCTCCTCGGCACAGTCTATGTGTTTTTTAAACTTATTTGTATGACTGTAAATGCTCTTGGTCCTTTTTGTACTTTGGGCACTGTTGATTAATGAATGAAACTCTGCTCTTATCATTACTTATTGCATTTTCACACTCATGTTAATGTTGCCTCAGTGGCCATGAGTTAACATTCTCTGATGGTTTGCTTTAATATGTTATTATTTTATCTTTTTAATGATACCAAAAGGGAAAAATTAAAATGAGAGAGTGGAAGTTAGGTACTGGGAGGAAGAGGATCTGATTCGCGGGGGGAAGGTGATAAATGGGAAGGAACTAGAAGGGGATCTGATTTGCAGGGGGGAAGGTGATTTGGAACTCCTGGAAGGAACTAGAAGATAAGCTGATTCATGAGTTTGTCATTATCAAAAAGGAAAAAATTGATGCAGCATAGATCTTGAAGTACTATGGATAAGTTTTGATAATTTGACAAATCTATCGAGGGACCAGAATCCTTACTTATAAGGTCAACCTTCATAGTTGTCAAAAGTAGCTTTACAGACTGTCACTATTACCGCAGCACAGTGGAAGGACTACTATAGTGCATGCCTTTATCCAATGGACAAAAACTCACTAGACAATTAGGATATTCACTTTTGCATTCTCAAGAAGGACGGATCTGAAGACAAGCTTCAACAGCAAAAGAGCCCACTTTCATTCATGCATATCTATCTTGTTCTACGTTTTTGAGTTCTTGTCTTTTGTACTTCACACTTGTAAACCTATTCCTTATATGAGAAGCATTCGTAGGTAGTTTTCTCTGTTAGTAAACTCGTTGTGATAGGCTAGGGTTAGCCTTTGATTTTCTTTGTAATAGGGTTATTACAAAGGTTTGTAATAGAGGTATTGTACGAGGGAAGGGATTAATAGATTAATTCCTAAGTTGCAATACTTTTGTAATCTAAACCTTGCCCGGTTGTTTAGTGAAAGTTAAAATATCCCATCAGTGTAGGTCGTGGTTTCACTCTCTTGGGCAAAGAGGTTTCCATTTAAAATATTGTGTTGTTTAGTTACTGTTCTTGACAAGAAACCAGATGAGGAACCTGGTTCTCTATATAGTTAGAGAAGCCAATGAAATAGTAAATGCTTTAGCTAAATGGAGTTTTACAAATGAGGAGCTGATTATTTTTGCGCATAGTAATCTTCCTTTTACGCTATTGAATCTTACGGACTTGATCTCATATAAATGGAGTCTCCAAGACAGAAGAGGAAGAATATTTTTGTAAAAAATGAGTCCAGTTGAGTTGCTATAGCTATTTTTTACCCAACAGATTGGACCTTTTGCGCGTCTTTGTATATTTATGCATAACTTGTATATAGTTGTGCGTGGACTTATTTTTTTTTTCCTGTAGTTGTTCTCTGCCTACTGTAACAAAGAGTTAAGTTTATATTCCCCTCAGCTTTTATTTCTGTTTTATTAATTTATATAAGTCATGTTATTATATGATAATAATTTTTTTAGTCAAAATACCTAATGACTTTTTTAAATTAGACGCGTTTTTTTTAAATTTTTTAAAATTATTAACAGTTTTAATTATTCCTCTTAATTTGTCTCTTTGATAATTTTTAACCCTATAAGTATTGATGTGGCAAAGTTAGTGACTACACTCTCCTTTAAACATGTGAGAATGAACAAAAAATTAAAAGAACAGCTCTCAATTATTTATTTTAATCGTGTATTTCCATTTTTTAGGCCGATTAAAAAAAGTTGACTCGAGCTCTATCTTTTTAGCAAAATAAAATTTATTTTAAAAAGAATAATGAAGTATCAATTTTTTGTGTGTGTTTGTGTGTGTAATTCTATTTATTTCAATTATGTATTTTCTTTTCTGGCCTAAATCAACTAAAAAAACTTTTGAGTCCCATCATTTATATTCACATAAATAATAATTTAACTTCAATAATGGAGTTGCAATTATGAAATGTTTTATTTCTTGTTAAGGTGCAATAAACTATTTATTTTCTGTTAGATCACATTTAAAATAAGAAAAAAAAACTCGGTTAGAGCTCCTTTATTTTGGTGAAGTAAAACTTTTTAGTAGAATAATGAAGATTTAACTATATAATTTTTATTATATTTTACTTAGATATAATGACTATCTATTTCAACAGTGCATTTTTTTCTTCAAAAAAATCTGTAAAAATGTTAACTCTAATTTTATTATTTTTTGCAAAATGATTTCCTTGTTTGCTAAAAAAAATAGAGTTCTAGAAAATTCTTTTTTAGAAATTGAAAAATTAAATCTAAAAAAATTAATAAATTTAAAAATTATCTTTTTTAAATGACACATGGATAAAAAGTCTACACGAAGAGTGGATGTTACTCTCTTAGGATGAGATGGTGCAAGGCTATTAAATAGACAAGTTGAGGGGGTAATTAAAACTATCGATAGTTTAGAGGGGATTTGAAGAAAATGTATCAAATTTAGAAGGGTATTTAGGTATACTGTCTTTTTAAAAAAATATAATTATAATTATAAAATTAATTAATTATATATATATATACTAAATATTGAATCTTATTAATTTTTTAAATTACTTTGTTTATATATTTTTAAAATTTTTTAGTAAAAATTTTAACTCTGTCATTAATCGCAACGGAATGAAATTTGGAGCAGTATTATTGTCTATATGCAACAGAGTGCATTATTGGATACGTGCATGCAAATATGGATTTGCTAAAATTTGAGCTAATAGACAACTTTAATCTAATTTTTCATCATTAATCGTTCTCAATTAAATTAATAAAATATTCAACTAATTCAGATGGAGGGAATAAAAAGGAGGATAGATTTCATATATCCCTTCCATATATATATTTTCGAGTTTTAGGAGGCTCTATTTAAGTTGCGAGAAATCATAGAAAGATGTGTTAGCAAATACAAAATGAATTCATAAAAGAAAAAAAAAGTTTAATTTTAAGGAAAAATATTACAATATATATTGATATTGAATAAAAATTTAAAACAGTAAAATAAAATAAATTATCAAAAATATTATATAATGGCAAGTCATTATCTTAAATATGATTTCAATCCTATAAAAATATAAATTATTATGATCAATCGCTTTTTAAGATTCTAAAATCACTTTCAAACACGTAAGTTCATGGTGAACTACTTCACCAAAAGACAGCTCCTTTTATAGACAGAACCAACTCCAACTTTAATTTTAAAAATTTCAAATAAAATAAATAATTTTTGTTTTTCATGACCAAACGTCCACTAAGAGTTAATTAGTTTCGACTTCCCTTTAAATGTTAGCATGCATAACAACATAAGTATATTTACTCTGCTGAAAGTCTTCTAACTCTTCTCACAATTTTCAATATGTTTTACCCGTTTTATTAAATGGAACTACATAGTAATTCCTCATTCTTAGACAAAAATATATAAGATTATTTCCTTGATAATTTTATTACTGGAAATGAACATTTTTCTTCTTTACTTCTCATCAATCATCATATATACTTGTTTTTCACTTCCCGTTTACTCAACCCCTAAATGGATTAATGAGATGTAGATTCTTTTCATTTTTCAGACGGCTATTTATTAATTGGGCTTCTGTTCATTCCTTTTATAATTTCATGATATTTCATCTAAGCACATAATGTAAACATCTCTTATCATGTATGATCCTTATAACTTGTACTGAGGTGGATAATATATCAATATTCACATCAAATAATACGGTGACACATTATCACCGTCTTCATTAGATAAAAGAAAAAAGAATTAAAAGTGTGAAAAGTTATATGAGTTCACCATCGTTCTAGGGATTTGGTCCTTAGGTTAGGTTGATCGAGTTAGAACACACAAACAAGAAATGTAGCAAGAAATAAGACATGCAATATTTACGTAGAAACCTCCTTGCTCGAGGGAGGAAAAAACCACGACCTACCATGTAGGATTTTTCAACAACTTCACTAAATCTGAGCTCAACCGATTACGGATTCTTGTAATCCTAAGAGATTAAACTCTTAATCCCACCACTTGTAACACCTCTATTACAAGGCTTCAATGCAATAACTCCATTGTTATCTCTACCAGCTAGCTCTAACTAGAAATACAAGGCTAACTCTAGCCTATTATCAACTAACTCTAGCCGACAACTTCTCTAAGACATTTAACGATTACAAGAAGAAAAATCTTACACAACCTTCAAGTCTTCTAGGTTTACAACTCGATAAAACAACTCTAACAATAGCCTAGGACCACAAAAGGACACCGAGTTTCAGAGCTTGTCACTTCTTTTCAAATCAATGGTTGTTCACTAGAGTGTGTGTGTTTTCTTCTTTTCAAAAAACTTATTTCTTTGGGTTGTAAATTTAAGGATAAGTATTTGACACACTAAAAACCTAGACCCAATTTTATTGGTCTAGTACATTTGACTTGTTGGCACAAGGCTGATGTTCTGCTGTTATGCAGCTGTAGACTCACCAACTTTTTGCAGCGGCAGTACGTTTGACAGTAGTACGTGTGTTCTTACCAATCAACCAACCCAGTCCCTTCTAGGGGACAAAACGAGGGAGCAGATCTCTGCATGGGTTTGTCAATCATCAAAACCAAGAATCTAACAATTTCCCTCTTTTTGATGATGACAACCATATCCACCAATCTTCTTCCCCCTGACAATAAGGTCCAACAACACAGTATCCAGAACTTCCCCCTGTCAAGAGTCTTCCCCCTACCACATATCCCACCAAGTTTTTCTTCCCCATTAACTCTCATATTAATATCTTCCCCCTTTGGCATCATAAAAAAGAAGCTATAGTAAATCTGGGCAAGAGAAGAAGCAAACATGATAACTCATGGCCACTGGGGCAACATTAACATGAGTAAGACATAAGAAAAGAACATGAGGAATTGACAATAGAAGCCATGACACAATGATCCTGCAGTCATTAGTTTAACACCATACATAATCACATAGAACAATATAACAAAAAAAATCTGATGACATGCCACAAGAGGGGGTGATAGAGATACATAACAAAACGGGACGGAGCAATGGGAGCACTAAGGACAGGGAAAAACACGGGTAAGGGATGGGGTTTCAAGGTCCGGATAGCTTTCGAAAGAGGGAGAAGATGTGGTCATTGAAGGTCTCATGAGCATGAAACAACTTCCGAGTTAGTTCCTTCACCTCTGCTTTCGGCTCCTCATTCTCCCGGTGAAGACCTGATTTTAGACCTGGTTCCTCTGTTGGGTTTTCTTTGAGCCTCGCTATTTCAACCTCCTTTTGTGCCAGTAGCCCTATCAGTCATTCAATCTCAGCATTTGAATTCTCTTGTGAGGCGATGAGGTCGGATACCAGTGATTGCACTTTCACTCCGGCACGGCGGGACACACACTCACACTCTTCAAGAGTGGTTAGTGTGAACATTTTCTTCTTTGTCCCTAGAACACCCTGTCCGCATGGCACTTTAAAAAATTCAAATACCTTGTTCAACAAGAACCCATAGGCTAGACCATGTTTTACCATCCTTCATTGTCATCACTTTGTGTATGTGCTCGATCATCAGAGTAGCAAGGTTGATAGGTTGAAAGGTACTCAATGCCTCCATTATGAAAAGATCAGCCACACCGGCAACAGACCGCTTCTCAATCCTTGGAAGAAAGACTTTGTTTACAAATTCGAATATCAATTTATATTCTCCCTTCATTTATTTCTTAAGCAGATGCTTGCCAGTTTAATTTTCCAGCTTACAAATCAGCGAAATATACCTCCTTTTCGCACACTCATTCTCAACCGATTAGATCCCTTCAATAGGCACACCTAGAATAGTCGCAAGAAGTTTTTCATTCAACGTGAAACTTTCACCATTGACCTTCGTAAAAATCTCCTTCCCGTCTGCAGTGAATACAAGCTCATGGTAAAATTCGCGAACTTCCTTTTCGTGCAACTCAGGGACTGGGGGAACTAACAGATGTCTCCAAGACTAAAAAACAATCATCTCAACCAGCTCAGATATTCCTTCCATATCAACAACATTGGGATCAAACACTCTTCCTCGTAACACCTTTTGAGATCTGAGAACTTGTTGTCTCTCTTCCCTAGATAGACATAAGGAAGACTCATGTTGTGGTCTAAACCTAGAGGCGATACCAGGTCCCTTAGACTTGAAAGTACAACGAACCTGAGATTTTGAGAGGTTTCTCCCTTGAGGGAGGGCTAAAGTATCTTCCTTTGCGTCTTCCTCCTCGTCAACTTCTGTATCAGCATCTAGCTGCTTTCTCTTTTTCTGTGGTGCAATCACCTTCCTTTTGAGAGCGTTTTGAACTATTTTGCTACCGGTTCTTAGGCCTTCTTCATTTCTAGATGCCTTTTCCCTGCGCACACTCTCTTTTACTGGCCCACCCTCATCTATGTCCTTTCCCTATATCTCATCTTCCTCATGATCCAAAGAAACATCAAGAAGAACTTCCTCCTCCTCCCACACCACCCTTCACTTTAGCTTTCTCCGATTTGATGTTTGGAGTTAATTTGCCTTCAAAGCTTCATCCATTATTTTCTTGGCGGATGCCCTGGTTTTGGGCGGGCGAACCTGGTCCTCGGACTGGTTTGTTCGAAGGCATGAGGTAACTTTTCAAACCTTCCAGGACAGAGGTTTCTCTTCTTACTATCCTTGGAGGCAATAGGGTTTCCAAGAATATTTAACTCCTGCAGAGTCCCATCCCGTTTAGGCAAAGAAGGAAGATCATGAAAGGTCGGAGAAGGGGAAAGTGTTTCTGGCAGAGGTTTAGATAAGATAGTAGTTGGTTGGTCTTTCTCCATTGACCCAACCGTGGAGACTAGAGGGAGTGGGCAACTGGGTTCCTCCATAGGTGCTTCACAGGTAGAACTTACAGTAAATCCTCCAGAGATGGGATCCTCCGATGGAGGTTCTTTTCTAGAAATGTTAAAGGAAGCAACATTTAGTGGAGGAGGAGAGGCAAGGGGGGTAATAGAGATAAGGTTTTCTAGAATCTTTTCGCTTAACGCGTTTGAGGGTCTGAAAGGCTCGAAAGCTAAAGCTAGAGCAATATTCAAATCTGAAAGAGTAGGCTGCGGGTTGAAACTGGGATTTTAGAAAAGGGTTTCTCGAAGGGGGTGGAGGAAGGAGTCGAGTCCATGCGGCTGAATTGACGGGTGAGGATGGGGTCAAGTTTTTCGAGAGCTTTAAAGGGGATGAGGGCTGATACATAGTTTTGGGTAATAAAAAAAGGCAAAGAAGTAGGAAGGGTTTGTGAAGAATAAGAAGAAGAAGAAGAATAAGAAGAATAACAAGAAGAGGTTTTTTTTTAATTACAAAAAGGAAATGATTTGAAATGAAGAGAGGAATTGACAGTTAAGAGGGTTTTAAAGAAGGCTGAAGGATGTGACGTATCAGAGGAAGAAACATTTGGGCTTAAAGGGAGAGAGAAGGCTGGTGGCTGGGTACCGATTGGAAAGAGCGAGAAACAAAGCTGAGGCAGTCACTGACAATTTTTATACATGTTCATTAGTAGAGAGTGTAGTGCTAACCTGTAAGGAGGACCTGGTCCCGCCTTTGAACTTGAATCATATCTGCCAAGATTCTATCTTGCCATCCTCTTGCTTTTCCACATCCACCATGCGTGTATACCTGTGAAGGTAAGGAGCTGAGTTAAGCACATCATTTGTAATCCTACTAGGATACCTGTAGCCTAATCATAACCAAAAGGAAAAGTAACTCAGAAGAAACAATGGAAAAAAATAATTAGTCAATTCATCTTGATCAGCCCCAACTTTAGACGATTTCTCTCAAACTTGTCCCTGTTCAAGGCCTTAGTGAAAATGTCTGCAATCTGATCTTCTATTTTACAGAACTCCATTGGTTATTTCCCTTCTCCATATTTCCCCTCAAGAAGTGATGCCGAATGTCAATATGTTTGGTCTGATTATGTTGCACCGAATTCTTAGCCATGTTGAGAGTACTTGTATTGTCACACATTAATCACACACATTCATGTGGAATTCCAAAATCTTTCGGATGCTACCTTATTCACAACAATTGAGCATAGCATGAGGCTGTAGCTACATACTCAGCCTCGGCTATAGAAAGTGCCACTGAGTTTTGTTTTCTTGACCCCCAAGAGATCAATGAGGACCCTAGGAAATGAGTCATCCCTGAGGTACTCTTTTTGTCGACCAGGTACACAGCATAGTTAGCATCAGTGTAGCCAACTAAGTCAAAAGAACTTCCAGAGGGAAAGAAGAGAACCAAGTCAACAGTTCCTTTGAGATATCTAAGAATCCTTTTAGCAGCTTTCAGATGAGGCTCCTTGGGACAAGCTTGAAAACATGCACACATTCCCACACTGAATACAATATCAGGTCTGTTGGCTGTCAAGTACAAAAGAGAGCCAATGATCCCTCTGTACATAGTTCCATGCACTAGAGGACCAGGTTCATCAGTATCCAGTTTTGAAGCAGTTACAATTGGTGTATCAATTGGCTGTCCATGTGAAATCTAGTGAGAAGCTCTTTAATGTATTTTTGCTGGCTGATCATGGTACCATTTTTGACTTGTCTGACCTACAAGCCTAAGAAGAAATTTAGTTATTCCATCATACTCATTTCAAACTCATTCCCCATATGCTTGGCAAAGTCTTCGCACAAGGAATTGAGAGTTTCTCTAAAGATGATGTCATCAACATAAACTTGAACAATGAGCAAGTTCCTTCCTCTAGCCTTGAGAAAGAGAGTGTTATCAATTCTTCCTCTCTTGAACCCATTATCCAGAAGAAATTTGGATTGTCTTTCATACCATGCTCGAGGATCTTGTTTTTTTCTGTATAGAGCCTTGTCCATCTTTTATACATGGTGAGATCGATCGATGTCCTCAAACCCAGGAGACTGCTTCACATAGACTTCTTCCTTCAGGTACCCATTCAAAAATACACTTTTAACATCCATTTGGAATAATTTGAATTCCATAAAGGATGCAAAAGCAATCAACATTCGAATGGCTTCCATTCTTGCCATGGGAGCTAGGGGTGGGCGTTCGATTTTTTAGTTCGGTGTTCGGTTTTAAAAAAATATGCACTGTATACCGTACCAAACTAATTCGGTTTGATTCGGTATTTTTAACTTCAGTTCGGTTTGGTTTGGTATTTTTAAAATAGTTTTTCGGTGTAAAAATTCTCACAATTATGCCATTGAACATTGAATAATTACTACATGATTCATTGTCAAAGTTGAAAAATAACCGCCAAGTGCCAACGGTCCAACAACATCTTTCCTTCAGTCACAAACCTTCACAAACACAAAGAAGAACTTCCTCTTTGAGTCTTCATGCTACAGCCTACAAATCACAACATCAACATTCAACATTTTCAACTCACCAAAAAGGCAACCTGTTCAACTTAAAACTTAAAAGTAATAATTTATAATTCAACCTGCCTAGCAACTAGGTAGCAAGGCAGAAAACTAATATTTCCACCTGTTCAACACTTAAAACTTAAAAGTTAAAACAACATAAATGTCTTAAAATTCAACTTCAAATAAAAAACATTAGCAGTCGGCCAATCACAAAACTATGTCTTAAATACATCAACACAAGTACACAACACTAGTCACCAAATTCAAAACATAAGCTTAAATGTGAATCTTTCTCTCTTGATTAATACGATTCTCACGACATCTCTTAAAATGCTTCCTTAAGACACTTGTTCCATCCCATATTCAAGACAATTAAATATCACACCACATGTCACGCACTTTGCTTTGCGCTCTTCTTCATTGTCTTGAACCACCACAAAATATTTTCAAATAAATGAGTGAGCTTTAGGAGGCATGGTTGAACTTGAAACTAATAAAAAATAAGATTAAAACAAAAGTTAGAAACTTAGAATTTAACTTTCTAGATAAAAGAACCAAACTACAAATAAAGTATTGAAAGTTTGAAACTCACCGATTAGGCAATCATCAATAGGGCACTAGTAGCAAAACAGCAAATTGCAATCATACATCAACAACGCAAGAATCCCTCCTACTATTTGACATATGTAAAGATAATTTAAACAAATATGTCAAATTGTCAATATGTCATACAACATAAATAAGTAGATTAGTTTTACCTTAAAACACAAAAAAAATTATGAAACTTTACCAGATTCGAGTTGCTCAAGATACTCCAAACTTTCTTCCACACAAATAGAATTAGTCTCTTTTTTAAGACAATCTTGAGTACAAATAAGAGATTGCACACATTTAGGAGTCAAAGAACTTCTAAATCAATCAAGAATACGACCATTGGTACTAAAACCTTATTCCGATGCCACACTCGAAATTGGAATAGCCAACACATCACGAGCTAACTCTGAAAGAACAGAAAATCTTGGAGCATTAACTTTCCACCAATTCAAGATATCAAAGTCGTCACAATTAGGCTCCTGTTCTTCATTAATGTATCTCTCCAATTCTAACTTAGCACCCCCACTTCCACAGTCTTCCTTTTGTTTCTTCAAGTGAAGCTTATTTCTCAAAGCTTTTGTATGAGTCCACCACCGTTCTAGGGACATAATCCTTAGGTTAGGTTGACCGAGTTAGAACATACAAACAGAAAATGCAACAAGAAATAAGACACGCAATATTTACGTGGAAACCTCCTTGCTCAAGGGAGGAAAAAACCACGACCTACCACGTAGGATTTCTCAACAACTTCACTAAATTTGAGATCAACCGATTACGGATTCTTGTAATCCTAAGAGATTAAACTCTTAATCCCACCACTTGTAACACCTCTAGTACAACGCTTCAATGCAATAACTCCATTGCTATCTCTACCAGCTAGCTCTAACTGGATATACAAGGCTAATTCTAGCCTATTATCAACTAACTCTAGCCGACAACTTCTCTAAGACATTTAACGATTACAAGAAGAAAAAGCTTACACAACCTTCATGTTTTCTAGGTTTACAACTCGATAAAACAATTCTAACAATAGCCTGGGATAAAGACAAAGGAACACCGAGCTTCAGATCTTGTCACTTCTTTTCGGATCAATGGCTATTCACCAGAGTGTGTGTGTTTTCTTCTTTTCAAAAAACTAATTTTTTGGGGTTGTCAAATCAAGAATAAGTATTGGACACACCAAAAACCTAGACCCAATTTCATTGTCTAGTACATTTGACTTGCTGGCACAAGGCTGTTGTTCTGCTGTTGTGCAGCTGCAGACTCACCAACTTTTTGCAGAGGCAGTACGTTTGATAGTTGTACGCGTGTTCCTGCCAATCAACCAACCCGGTCCCTTTCAGAGGACCAAAACGAGGGAGCAAATCCCTGCATAAGTTTGTCAATCATCAAAATCAAGAATCTAACCAAGTGTATAAATTTGATTGACACCTAATACAAGAAGGAGATGCCTTATGAAGGTCAAAGAACCTTCTCACCTTATACACTTTCTAAACTATAAATATAAAAGTAATATCATAAATATATAAAAACTTTTACGAAAATACTACCATAACTAAAATCTATCAGAATATACACAGCTGCCTTCTTTTGAGATAACATGATAACATACGTGTCTTTTTCAATTTTGAAACATGTCTCGTAAATAATCAAAGCATGCACCCACTCCTTCTGTCTTTATTATTTTGAGATATGTCAAAATATTATTATGAACTTTTTCAGTAACTGAGTTTAGCATTATGCAAAAAATTTTAGTTAGTAATTTTTATTCATTTATTTTTCATATAATTTA
The DNA here is from genome assembly GCA_035772735.1 of Datura wrightii. Classification (NCBI taxonomy): domain Eukaryota; kingdom Viridiplantae; phylum Streptophyta; class Magnoliopsida; order Solanales; family Solanaceae; genus Datura; species Datura wrightii. The sequence goes on from JASDFA010000008.1 coordinate 100,588,991, forward strand.
ATATTAAAGAATTATTTATCATAATATATTTTTTCTCAATTGAATTTGTAAAAAGTGATATTTGTTAAAGACTTCCACTTTTAATAATGGAGAATTAAATTTAAATACGAAACATTAAAATAAGAATTTTGATCACCTCTATATCAAATTATTCCGAAAAATTATTGATTTGACTATATTTTGATTTTGAAGAAGGTAAAGATATTGTGAAATTAAACTTCAACTTCTCTCAGTTGATCAAGCAGAAGAGCAGCAAATCATATCTCCTCACACCTTCCTAATATTTTATGTTTTTCACATAATGGATATAACAGTGTCACAGATTTTGATTTTCTTTTTTGGGAGTTTCTTACGGCAGGTAATGAAATTATGGAGAAAATCTTTTATTAAGAGTCACGTGAACTACACATATTTCTGTAGAATCTATTAGTTCTTTTTTTTAATTTTTGACTAAAAGACTAAACTTGTTATCTTTCAAATACGTACTCGAAAGATGCTTTGTGCTAAAAAAAAGATATTTTAAAAATATAGTCTAAATTTGAGGTATAATTTAAGAATGTCTTTGGTCAAAAACTCACACAACAGTATTTAGAAAACTCAACAAAATGGTTTCTGTTAAGGAGCATCAAAGGTTATCATAAACATGACATTAATCTTTTAGAATATGGAGAAGATTAAGGAGTGTGAAAAATCAATAAAATAATAATAAAAATATAAATATTATTATACATAATAAAAAAAATTACACCTAAAAATTATAGACATTCATAATTGCATAATAATATTTACAACAATCTCATAATTTCGAAGGAAGGGTTGCCTCCTTTATGGATACTCTTTTACAGGAGCGATTGACATAAATCATAATCAACCATTAAAGGCCTTTATTATGCGTGTTTAAATGTATTTAATAATAGGAAAATGTCCACAAGTAATAAAAGTAATTCAAGTTCCACCTTCCACGGTTCCTCCCCCCTCCCCCCCCCCCCCCCCCCCCACGTTGCTTCAAAACTTGGTCGACCAATTCCAAGTAGTTATCACTTATCACTTGCGAGCCCTGCCACTTTCCACATGTAGATATAATAATATGTTCAATTATCTTCATCTCCAAGTCTCCATGAAATCCTCATTAGCCTCCTCCTCACGCTTCTCTCATTATTCATCTTCACACCTTGTGCTTCAATACTACTTCTCTTCTGTACTATTTAACATTATGCCTCCTGAGCTTCTGTTCTCTAAGCTTTTGATGTCATATTTTTTGCTACAGTTGGGGTTTTTATTCTTGTCTTTATATATCCTGAAATTTTAAAATTATCAGTGAAGTCTTTATGACCCACGTACCTGTTCCATTCATTTTGTGAACTTAATTGCATTCAAAATTTTCGTCTCCAAAGTTTGTTTTTTTTTTTGAGCAATTATAATGGCAATTGAGCTGTGTTCATCTGATGAGTCTAGTTTGGGAATAATGAGTCCAGCTCGGATCTCCTTTTCTCATGATGTTTCAAAGACGGGCTCCGTTCCTGTTGAACAATATATTCGATCAACTTCCCCTTCCTCTAGCATTGATTTTGATTTTTGTGTGTTTCGTGAAAGCTTCGATCTTGAATCTTCTTCTGCTGATGAGCTTTTCTTTGATGGAAAGATTCTTCCCATTGAAATCAAGAGAAGGATTTCCCCTGCACCACCCAGAAAAACAGAGCAACCACTGCCACCCACCCATCCTCCGTCTCCATGCAAGAATAGTAACACTGGCAATACTCTTCATTGTGGCAAAACGTCCAACACCGAAGATGCAATCGAAAATAAAACAGGGGTCCTTGAATCATCAGATGAAAAGCAGAATTCCAAGTCGTTTTGGAGATTCAAGAGAAGTAGTAGCTTAAATTGCGGTAGCGGTTATGCAAGAACTTTATGTCCACTGCCACTTCTATCTAGAAGCAATTCAACTGGTTCAACTCCAAGTGTGAAGCGTAATTCAACATTATCAAAGGATAATTTAAGTCATAAGCATCATTCTCAGAGACCCTTTTCAAAATCAATGTCCTCTAATGGTCATAATTGTCAAAAGCCTCCATTGAAGAAGGCACCTGGTAATCCATACAGCAATGGAGTTAAATTCAGCCCAGTGCTAAATGTCCCTCCAGCAAATTTGTTTGGATTAAGCACTTTCTTTAATTCCAGTGGCAAGGAAAAGAACAAGAAGAAGTGATTAAAGAAAGAACATTGCTTTATTAGTTTCCAAAATAAGTAAAGTTTGAAAGGTGTGATTAAGTTGTTTATCTCACTTTTTCCTTTAAGATTAACATAATTGAGATTTTAGAGGGAAAAAAAAAGAAAAGTGGAGAAAGGATAACTGGGGCCAAAAGCATGGAGCATAATTCATTCCATGCCACATGCTTTTTCTTTTTTTTTTCATTGGGGTTGTGGGTGACAAGAAACAGGTAACATTTGCTATCAGAGGGCAGAGAGGCCCTGTCCCATTATGCTTTTTATTTGCTTTTCTGCTTTTCATTGCCTTACACATGCATGTAACTATATGTGATTCGAATCTGGTTCTTTTCTTTTGATTTACTGATTGATTGTATCAGAGATGAGACTTAAAGACAAAAGGTATAGTAGCAGTTGGACTGCTAATGCTCTGAAATGCATTTTTCTTTTTTTCATTTCTACTTAATTCGCCCACTAATTTTAAAATAATTTTCCAAAGAAAATTCATATTTAAAAACAATTATTAAATAAATAATTATTTTTAATTTGAACACCAAATACTTTTTCCTCAACTTCTACCAAATATTGTCCAACCGCCTACTGATAATGTCAGAAAACTCACGACTTGCAGTCTCTTTTAAAATTCTTTTGTCAGGGAAGTACTGACACTCAAGATTTTACACAGGCCTATTCTACGTGATGTCAGTGTCCTGTCCCGTTTATATTTTTATCAGGCATAATAGATAGGAAGCCCCTCAAACTTGCAAGCAAATTTCTTTGATCCAATTGTATATCTGACCATTCGATGATTAAGGATTTTTATTGCACACTTTCAATTTAAATTTTAAATTTATTTTTTTCAGTATTTTTTTAAATTTCATTACGTTGAAATATGTCTGAATTTTTTATGACCTACCGAGACAATTAAATAAAGTGACGGCACACTGTGTTCTGCTGGAACAAGTCGTTATGGTGCTATCGGTGTATTAAACCTTTTCATTATGAGTACTTTTTGGCATCTTGCAGGCTCTTCCCACCGCGAGTGTAACAAAATGTATGTTACTACTTTCTTTAAGTCAGAATCAAAATTATATTACATTATAAGTGGAAAGTTCTTTCGGATTATAATAATATTCTTTAAAAGTTAAATAATAGTAGCAAAGTTAAAAATTAAATTACTTAATTAACTCAAAATTGAGTAATTAATACCCTTTGAAATAGATATACTACATTTTTCATAAAATCGATACATTAATCTACATACTTTTAATTTGTTATTTTAGAAAATCTAAAGAATTTAATGAGTTACTTTGAGTAATAATGTTCTAAATTCAATTAACCAAAAAATTAATGCATGGACTATATTCATCTACTAAATGCATATCTATAATAATAATATTCTAAATCAAATAGAAGCCCCAAATCGAAATATTTATAAAAAAAAATAACTTGTAAAAATGAGCGATTGTAATACTTGTAAAATTATTTTAAAAAATTAATCCTTCATAAAGTAGTAAGTTAATCAATAATCCCTCCATTGCAATTAAAAAAATTGAAAATGCTTTTACTAATTTAATAAATTTATCATTCAAAGCAAAAGCAGTAAATAAACCATCACACTAATCAATAATCTTTTCGTGTAAAACTAAAGAGAATTTAAAAAATTTCATTAAATAATTTAATCAAGACTAAATTCATCTGACTAATTTAATACAAATCAAATTTTATGCTAAAGCACATTATTCTTACTGCTATAAAACGTTAAATAAAAAGAAACTTCCTCTTCATTACGACCCAAGAGGTGTTGTCTAGACTCTTGACTGTTACTTTTGGTTTGAATATTTTTCTACATTGAATTATGCATGTAATGCAGGTGGCTATATCAATATGAGGACCATAGAAGCATACATATGAGAGGGTGATATTAGAATGTTGGTAGAAAAAGAATCTTGAACAAGTATTTGATATGAGCAAGTTATATTGGTTCATTCTAGCTTAATTATTTTTAAAATTATTTAAAATAAATATTTGCTTCTATATAAATGATAAATGAAGCTGGATGGAGAACAGAAGAGGGCGGAGTGTCATCTCACAAAAATTTAACCTTGCCCATCACCTTGTTGTGAATAGCAATACAATTTCTGTGTTTCCATTTGCTCCTCCCGGCACCTCCTTAATATTGATGTATTTTTTTCTTTCACTTTGTTATTTAGCTAAAATAGATAGTTTTAACATGCATTACTCTTATAATATCAATATTTATGTTATAATACTGTATACCTTAACTTCTTATAGTTTTATTATATTTTTCAAAGTATTGATGAAGCTTGTAATGAAATATAATATATTAATTCGACATGCTAATTATTTTATAATAAATTATTCTAAAAAAATGTATACGGTAATTTTTTTAACAAATTTTTTAATATTAATTTGTGTTACACATATAATGCACCTATTCTAAAATTAGTATGTGTTTAAAAATGTTGGTAGTTTACGTTCATAACCTTACTATATAAATTACAAGTAAAATATTACTATTTTTCTAGCTAATTAATAAGCTTAGTATATGACTGCTCGACAGACCAAAGTGGAAATAACGGGTAAACGAGATCAGGCAGGCTTCTGAAATAACACTTCAAAGAAACAAACGACTTTGCTCATGATCTTCATTATATTTCTTATAAAGTTATATATAATTTGCTCTTGTTTGAACATCTACAAAGATGGAGACATTGTCGGTGGCATCAAAGTCCTAAAGTAAAACAATCCTAAATCCTTCTCAGTCCAGGTCAAATGTTTTCACACTCTTGATTTTGCAGGTGCAGAATCAAGTTCTTCATCGCCTTCTTTGTATATAAAAGCTGCTGGATTTATCACGCATTTCGAATTCTATGATTAAACCAAAACGTTGTAATATAATTGCGCCATTAGAGACTCTTTTAATTATTGAAAACAGAGAGAGAAAAGAGTTCCGCATGAACGAGTTAAATTGTCATTATGCTTTCGTTGTCAAACTGCTGGTAATCAATATATTTAATAAAGGATACTCAGAGGCATTGATGATACGGCATGCCTCTTTTAGCTTCATTCATATATATATATATATTTTTTTTAAAATTTTTTTTATTTTAAAATTATTTTTTCTTTTGAAAATTATTTATAAGTTATGTTTAAAAGCTCAAAATTAACTTATTTAATTACCTCTTAATTATATTAAATATAATACATTAAAAAGAACTAAAAGAAATTATTTCATTATCTTTCTTAATTACACCTTCTACTTTTACTCTTATTTATTCCCCACTTTTTTCTTAAAATTTAGGAAGCCCAAAGGTCTATCATTATTTGTTTAAATAATTTCACTTGAATGACTACTAACTATGTAGATTAAACCTCAATTGAAGAAGGTAAAAAGTCTTAATATTTTGTCAAACATCTTGATCCAGGTGAAAATTATTTTTATCATTCTCTACTAATTTTTTTGGTCTTATTATTCTTTAGAATTTATTTAGTTTGTCTTACATATTATTTATTAACTTGGTTTTAATTTTAACAAATGACTACTAACTATATAGATTAAACCTCAACAAAAGAAGACTAAAAATTCTAATATTTTACATATCCTTACAAGCATCTTCAGTTATGTACAGTGAGAAATCACCTTTTTCTCTAAAAAAAAAACTTAATCTAATTATTCTTTAATTGAGTTAATTTACTTACCAATTACTTATTAACTTTATTATAATTCTTATAATTTTATTTGATTGAATAATATATTATTGAAGCTTTTGTCTTTTTCTTTTGTGTATATGTGTGTTGATTTTGTTATTTGTGAGAGTAACATTGATGTAGTTAATATTAGAGTAGCAAAATGGATAAAGAAATATTACAATAGTATATATTTTTTATATACTAATTTTTTATCTTTTTATAGGTATTAATTTGTTTCGTACTATAAATTAGAGTCATAATATGAAGTGTTATTTTTTTCGTTTAGAATGATTACAAAGTTGTGACTGAAGTTAACAGTCAGAATCTAGAAAATTTAAGTTTTTAGTAAATGATTGCAAAGTCATGCTTAATATCAAACAGGGAAGACAAGATCAATATGGAAAGAATTGATCTGGATTGAAAAATAATTTTACATACTTTCTTTTATTATATATGCTTTTATAAATATATTTAGCGCTGAAATTACGTGACTTCTTGACAATGACTATAAATTCCTATAAGATTGACATTTATGAAAAATTTCGAGATGAATAAGAAAAAATAAAAAAAGATGGAAATGATTTGTGCTACTGAAAAATGAGTATTTTTCTTTTTCTACAACTTAAAATTTGAAGATAAGATGGAATGAGCTTACAGTTGAAAAAAAAAATTACTCTAGAAATTTATCATTGATTTATCCTCTCTTTTTTTTTTCAAAGTTAATTGCTTGATTCATTTTTTTAAATTTCTAACGATAAATCTGTGAAAATAATTCTTAAATCTCACTCCCAATTTTTTATATTAATTTATTTTAATTGAGAACGATAATTAAAAAATACACTAAAATAAAATTTAAAAGAAATAAGGTTTCAACTTACATCATTATTTAAGAAAATAATGAAAAGAAAAATATTTTCAAATTAATCAAGTTATATTAAAGAATGATGTAAATACTAAAAATATAAAAGGAACATACGTATAATTTCATTTTGTGAATTTTGAATTGATGTATTTAATTTGTGCATTTTTGCTATTTCATTCTTCTCTATTTTATATTCCTTTTTTAAATGTTAAATAAGTAAAAGATTATGAGAGAACTAACATTTATTTTTCTATAGACATGAAAAAATTGATATTTATGTACACATCTTAAATGTATAAAATTGAAAATTTTATGTTTAAATTTATATATTTAGAGATCAATTTTATCATTCTTTGCTTTCTTAATATTCTTTTAAGAAAACTAAAAAAAAAATTTACAATTTTTGTTTTATTAAAATTTAATAATTAAAAAATATTTAAATATTTTAATATTAAAAATTAATAATATTTAATTATTATTAAAAATTATTAATGTATATTATTTTCGCGCAAAGCGTGAATAAGTCACCTAGTAATAGGAATAAAACAAGATTGGACCTATATAATAGATGTGCCCATTGAGCATTTCCCCAGTACACTAAAAAAAGAATCTTACTCTGCAAAAAAACTGCTATGAAATGGTTAATACTAAATACTTCTATTTTTAATTAGAGATTTTATATTTGAATTTTGAATGTAGAAGTATTTTTTGATAGGTAGTATTTTATTTTAAAGTAAAAAATTTCTTAACGCAAATCCAAGCCAGATGATTAATCGAGCCTCAAAAGGAATACCAGACTTCGGATGAGAAATCAAAATACTCCCAAATGAACTTACATGAACTTTTCATGAATTATTGCTCGGACAAAAGTTTGATCTTTTAAAAATATGTCCTCTTAAAACCTCTTTTCATTTCAATTTGTTTCTAAAAAAGAAATACTCATTTATTTATACTAGTAATAAAAATTAAAAATTATCTGCAAAATACTCACTCGAGGAATTACCAGCCTATGTGAATCTCCATCGATTCAATTTTGACCTATATTTCCACTAATGTCTATTGAGTATATTTCGTTTAAGGATAATTGTTTGGGGTACTTGTGCATCACAAGCTCTGAAAATATACGAGTCTGGTCGATATAATCCAACTGACTATACTTTAACTCTAATTAAATTGGATTCGGCTATAGTAATCTACAAAAATAATGATACAACAAAATTTCTTGATCAATATTTCATTTTTTGTGAATACATTTCAGGAAAAAATAATTACATTTCAAGAAAATATGACTGAATTCAGTTTTATATGATTGAAGTTCAGATAAAATGGTTAAACTTTAATCATGTGCACGAAGTTTAAATATAAATGACCGAATTTCAATTGTACATGCTTAAATACAAACTATATGAAACTTCAAATATTTTTGGTGAAGTTAGGCTTTATTAAATTTAAGGAAAAGGCATAAAATTCCCTCCAAATTTGTCCGTATAACTCAGTTTAGCACTTTAACTTTACGAGTGTTTATTTACCCCCTTATTTTAATCAGAAGTGAATTAATAACTCCTTAATAAGTGACGTGGCAAATTTTTTTTAAAAAAATTTTGGAAAGTGAGTGAGAAGAGTAAAAAGTATTAAATATGATTTAAACTATCCATGTGTCATCTTTTAATTGGATGATGCAATTAGCTATATTTAGTTATGTTTTTCTTTATTTCATTTCAGATTTTCTTTTCCTTTTTTTCTTTCTCTTTCTTCTTCTTCTTTCCTATGGTTCTGTTCTCTTTCTTGCTTTCTTCTTCAATACCACATCAAATTTCTCAATATCTTTTCTCATCTTTCATATCATTCTCTTCTTCTTTTTTTTGTTTCTTTAAAGGTAAATTTGCTTGATGAGTTTAATATTGTAACATAATAAAATTTAAAAAAATTATTTTATAGGCAAATCATATGTGGGATTGGTTGACCAGAAAAAAAATTATTTTTCGATACCATTTTTGTCGATGAAGTTGACCCATATATGTTTTCTTTTTGAAGCACTGATAAAACATTTTTCTTCGATCTTTCCCCTTTCTTAATCGAAATTTAAAATCTAAAAGTTGAGATTGAAATTGTCTCACACCCTGGAAAAATCAAACCGGTGACTTTTCTTTCTTCAATGCAATTGTTTGTCTCATCTATAAACTATCTTGTTGAGAAGCTCTTTCAATTATAAGCGAGGTATGAATGTGTATGTCGTAGATCTGAATTTAAGAAAAGTTCTGCCATGATTGTGTTGCCATAGATATGGAAAGAAACAAAATAAGGAAAAATAAGAACAAAGGAAGAACTTTAAAAAGTATAAAATAAATGATGAAAAATTAAAATAATTTAAAAAATGAGGTTATACACATGTCAGGCACGTGTATAACATTCATATTCATTAATGCGGGATTGTTTTGAGAAGGGGGTATTAATTCACTTCTGATTAAAATAGAAGGGTAAATAAACGTTCGTAAAGTTAAAGTGCTAAACTGAGTTATGCGGATAAATTTAGAAGAGATTTTATGCCTTTTCCTTTAAATTTAACTTCAGATAATATATATATATATATGTGTATATATATATATATATATATACACGTATGTCTACAATTATTTTGAAACGAAAAAATTTATAAATTTCTGCACACTACGAATATAACTTAATGATGGTCCCAAAATCTGAGATTTTGTGCAATTCTACACTATGGCTGCTTCTCCAGATATTTTTATGGGATATCTGCTTCTTTCTTCTTCTCTTTTTATTATTATTTTTAAAATAAATTATTTTTTACCTTTGTAAGAAAATTTATAGAACTATAAAAATAGCATTCCGCATCATTTCTCCTCTTTCTTCTCCCTTCTCCATCTTCTCTGCATCCTTCCTTCTTTTTCGTTTTCTTTTCCTCTTTTGTTTTAATTCAAGATGGATCCAAATTATTAAAGAAGAAGAAAAGAGAGTAAAGACAACTCCAATAAGTGAAGGAAAATGTTTCTGTACATTGATAGTAAAAGAGAGACATACATGAGAATGAGTAAATTTTCTTTTAATTGATTTTCAAAGATTGTACCTTTTATATATACACTTTACAGTAGACTTATGTGACTAAGGGTCTGTTTGGAAAGCCACTGTATAATTAAAATTGGTGTAATTATTAGGGTATAATTACACAGCCTAATAATTACATAGTATAGTACTTACAATGACCTGTTTATTTGTCATGATGTAATTATAGTGTAATTACAAACGTACTGTTTCGTTGCACAAGTGTAAATATGCAGTTAGATTAATTTTAAAATAAAAGTTAATTATCAAAAATTAATATTTGACAAATATATGTCTTTATAAATAATATTAAGTTAGGTATTTAAGATGCATATTGTCTCTAAAAAATATATTAATTAATGAATATATATTTTTAACTAATATGATAAAATAATAATAGATACATATTTTTAAATTAAAATATTTTAATTTAATTAATTATGAAAACTAAAATTCATATTTTTTAAGATCATAGAATGCATGTTTGAAAAAAATATTAATATTATAAATATAATATCATAAAATTATTCAAATATTTGATAAAAAATAATCTATCAGTTCTAACTAAAAAAAATGAATGACATGCAATGTGAAGTAACAAGTTAATACTACTAAAACAAATAAATTAGAAACGAAAATATAATATAAATTTAATTTATTTTTAAAAAAGTAAACATGTACTCTTGTGCCATATTTCAACATAACTTAAAATAAGTTCCAATATAACTTAAGTAGATATAATTCAAAAGAAAAGAAAAACAAGTCCATAACATTATTAACTAATGAAATTCTACTTTAATTCAAAAATTAGAATAATAATATTATTTTTTTAAAATAAAAAAATAAAATAAAAATAAGAAATAAAAAATACGACCAATTACATAGAAGTACAAGAAGTAAAGATTGAGAAATGATAAGAAAAGAAATAAAAGATAAATATTATAAAACAAAAAATATTTTAAATAAAAATTTAAAATAATTAAAATAAACTAGAAATTAAATTGAAGAAATAAAGAAAATAAAGAAAATAAATAAAAATAAAAATAAAAATAAATAAATCAAAAAGTAACCTTGTAATTACACCATGTAATTACCTGCAATTCTCACCTCCTCCCTAGGAATTAGAGAGTGTAATTACACCCTCCTTAGAATTAGAGAGTGTAATTGCACCCTCCCAATTAAATTCAATTCCCTGCTGACTGATGTCGCCCAAATTATACCTCACAATTGAGATATAAGCGGTCGATTGTCAAATATAGAACCCAGCAAAGGTTGAGGTCGATCCCACAGGGAATATGGTAAGAACTTAAGTTAATGCGAATAACTATTACTATTGATTTACTTATTTTCAAAGGGGGAAAATATAGAATAATAAACAAAGTAAAATTGTTGAATGTTGAAATCAAATTTGGTTTGTATTCAATTAATAATTTGACTAGGATTGTGTTCCCCAAGATTTCATAACCACAAGGCTTATACACTAGTGATCTATTCCGGTGTTCAACATGCAATATTGGTAAGTTAAGTTCACCTAAATGGTTGGTCCCCAATCTAGATGATTTTATCACGCAACTTGGTCCGTGTATGGGTGTACTTTAGTTGACCCTTACCCTTAATATCGGATTAGCTATCCCTAGACAATTTCAAGCTATTAGATGAGGGTTGATAGCCTCAAATCTCCGTTGTTAATCCCTTTTCCCATTCTTTACCTCCTTGGTCCGGTAAGTAAGAATAAAGCAAGTCTTAATGTTTGCAACCGTCAAGAATCAATCAAAACCAAAGGAAAAATAATACATGCATAACACCCCATTAAAGAATCACTAAGTGTTTTTACCTATGTGTGTTAATTCATCTTGGTTCCCACAAACCTAGTTTATGGGTTTAGCTACTCATACTTGTATTATCGCAATCACAAAATATTGAAGAAATCATAATTGCAACTTACAAATTGTCGTAGAATAAAAACTACGTAGATTGAATAACAACTCCACAATAGATGAATAAAACTTCAATGTTGGCTTTTGTTTCTTGAATCAAGAACAATTGTATGAAAATCCTCTCAAAAATCGCCTGAAAATCCTTCCAGAAATTGTCTCTTAAAAATAAACCTAAATTGGGTATTTATAGTTCTAAGAAATCCTTTTCCTAAATAAAATTGAAAACCAAGTCGCCAGTAGCAACGGGCTAGGTGATGGGTTGTTTGTCCTTCTGACGAGTCGTTCCTTGCTTACATTAGTCGTCCTCAGCATCGCACCCAGTCGTGGTAACGGGTCACCTAATACTCACTGTGCCTGAGCACGAATCGTGAGGTCTCTCGTGGTCTAGTTCCTCAGAAAGTCCAGTGCACTTCACGGATGGTAGCCTGCCAACGAGTCGTTTCATTTCATGACGACTCATTATGTCTGTCGTCAACTTCACTGGCCACTTTGTTGAAATTTTCTCTTCAAATCCTAACGATTGACCTCACGACTCGTTACCAGGTGTAATGAGTCGTTCTTCCAACTCGTCAAGTACATTGCCTTGCTTCTTCAAAAATTCATCTTTTGCCCACGCCTTAAGCAACAGGTTATGCCTCCTGCCAACGACTCGTTAAGTGCCTAACAGTCATCTTTCAGTTATTTTTAGCATTAATTTGACCAAATTCACTTTCAAACCTATTTTCCTGCACATTAAGCATAAAACACATCATACCTATATAAACTTACCTGGAATGTGCATAGTTTCTTGATTTTAAGCGTCGAAAGTGTCGTAAAATCACGGCTCATCAACACCCTCAACTTAGAACTTTTGCATGTCCTCAGGCAAAAACAAAATAAAACAAATCAAACTAAACTACTTCGACGCTTCAATCGGAAGAACTCTAGGAAACTTACAGCAGTCACAATTTCATATCAAAATCAAATTTTCTAACACCCCCCCCCCCCATCGTATAAACTCAAAATACTATGTATATGCAAAATTTCCAACTATAACACAGAGGAATCAAAACATGGCAAAATACTGTCACCTGCAACCACACACATAAATCTATAACATTGCCCCAAACAATTTACAGACGATGTTTTTAACCAAATGCTCTCACCTCAAAGAAGTCCCACACTTACACATGTGTATATGGTTAACTCGCTATATTTTTCTTTTTGGACTAGGTAAAATCCACTCTCTATCAAAAAGAAATTGAAATTGTGTGCATACAATACCATAGGCTTGCCTTTACTTTCAATACCTAGATTTTCGGACAAGTAGCTAGGATCACTATATGACTTTCTAGGCTTGTAATGTAGGCTCAGGCTTGGGTATGGTACATATGGAATTAGTAGCTCAACCCTCCTTGGCACTACATACCTCTTGGCTCCACTTTTCACCTTTTTTTTTTTTTTCTATTTTCTCCCTTTTTTCCTTTTTTCCTTTTTTTGCTTTTTTCTTTTCTTTGCTTTAGCAACTACAGATGCGGTTTCTTTTTATTCAACACTCACTGATGTCACAATTATTTTTTTTCTTGCTTTTTGACAATTTTTATTTTTCTTTTCATCATGCATACCGCACCTGCTCTTTCCCTTTTTCATTATCCAATTTTCTCTCCACTTGACTCTTCTTAATTACCCCTATAATAGCCACCTTCAACTTACGCAATTTGCCTGAGTTGAGGTTCACAATGTCCAAGGAGGTACCAGGGCCAAAACAGGTTCATTCATAATAAATTCAGGCAGGTGAATTAGTGAAAACAAAAATAAAGGTCAATTTAAGCTCAAACATTTGGATCAAGAGATTTTTATTCACTTTTGGTAGGTCTTTAAGGATAAAGTGGACTCATAAATCTAAAAAGGCCTATGATCCTTTCCTAGTTTCCTATCCTCTATCTCGGTACGATTAACCAGGCAAGTTCTAGATTAACACACACAACCGAATTCAGCTACTTAACCTCACTTCACACATAGCACAGGTCAACATCATCACTTCTACCAATTGCTAGTTCAGGTACAGCCATACAATGATAAAAAAGTTCACAGTTTCAATGCCATGCAAAGATTCACAGAGGTCATACTTGTACACTTTCACATACACATATACAAATTTTCGGAGGGGTATCAAATTATCAACAATAGTTATTTTCAACAATTTCAGCTCTTGACTGCTTTTAGTTTTCCTACTTTCTTCCAACTGACAAAAGAATAAAAAAATAAAATCCAAAACATGTCGGTTGTATTAGATATGGAACACCCGAGGGAAAAGATATCCGGCAAGAAAAACCCTCGAGTTATGTTCAACAAACAGAATGCACAGGTATCCCTCCCCACCCCCATCAAGAAAGCATGCGTCATCCCCGACGCATATATATACCAAACAAAAACTAAGGAAATAGGAAACATACCTGTGCGACCTAGGTGTCAGCTACTTGGTCGGTGGAGGGTTTAGATACGCCTCGAATGTTATCTCCAATATTGCCGGCTTGAACCGGTGCATTATGAGATCCTACAGAGCTCGTTCCTTCTCCACGAACTCTCGCTGCCTCAGTCTTGGCTCTCTGTTGAGCCTTCACTCTCGATTCGTGCAGTGCTCTCTCCATCTCACTCCGCTCCCATTTTTGTTGGCAGAGCAGAGAAGCATCATTATCAACACTTGCCTCCTCACGAGGCCTTTTCCCCTTATCCTGTGCCACTGGCTCCTATGTGATAAAATCGAAAATAGGTGGCAATTCCTCTTCAAACTCATCATCTATCACGGGGAGTACCGATGGAGGTACTGCAGTTATCTGTCGTGCGGCCAAGTCCCGCACCTCGAATCGTATCGCTCCTAGATCTGAGTACCATCGGGATAACTCCAGCGCCTGTAACTATGCAAGACGCTCATCCATCCTCCTCTCAAAAGCATCCAGTCGCCCATGCACTAAACTGGACAGTGTCTCCAACTCCTTTGACACCCACGGCTTAACCTACTCCATCAAGACTTTGACCTGTGTGCCTGCTGCTTCTCGGCCTTAGCAAGCCACCTAGCCATATCAACCAAAAAATCCTATGAAACCATGACAAGGCCGGCTGTGGTGGCTCGTGGAGGCGCAATTGATAGTCTCGGGGCTGCTGTAGTAGATGAAGACTTAGGAACGTCGGCAGGTGTGGAGTTATCCGCTGCATCTGTAGCCTCAGCCTGGCTACCTGTCTCTCTGCCCTCCATAGGCTTAGCTGCCAACTCAACGAACTGTGCTGCATCCCACTGCCAAATGCCTCTACTGATATTGTCTCTCCAGCGGATGCAGCTACCCGAATCCCGCCCTCGATATCGGATTTATATCATCTCGAATCAACCCAATATTGGTAATCTTCTGGACCACCACTCTCTAGTACACTGATGGCAAAACTGGAACCTTTGACTCCTAACAGAGTCTATCAATCAAACATGGAAACGGGATAGTAGTGCCATCATTTATTGCCCGCTCTCGAATCTCCTCTACAATATATCGCGAGAAGTTGATGGCATACCCCTCCATTATGCTAGCTACCAAAGATGCTCTGTTAGGGGAAAGTATATTGTCATTGCTGGTTGGTACCAGCCTGTGCCGTACCAGTGACCACCAAAACTTTGCCTGAAAGTTCAATGTGGCCTTCTTTATCTGCGACTCTGTACCATGCAACCATTCTACCAGTGGACCTCTCGTTGCAATAATCCTGGACAACCAAGTGTACTACTGGATGTGCTCCTGGCTATACAACTTCTTTGTTTTGACCTTCTTCAGCTCAGATAGCCTGTGATCAAATTCTGCTGTGTTCAATGGACCCTAATAATCCAGCCCGTACAACATTCTGGAGATCGTCCACTCGGAAATGTCAATTAGGGTCTATCTCACTAGCACCTGAGTCAATGTGGGCCTCTTCTTCAAATCCTAGCCCTCTAATGCCAACTACTACAAGGTGGTTGCATATGTTGCATAGAATTCTCGAACTAGACATGGGCTATAGCTGCCTGAAGGCTCGGTCAACCACCCGAACTTGTATTTATCAAACACTGCTTGGACCTCTAGGAGATCTTTAAGCCCTTTGGTTACCAGCCTTGGCTCCTCGTATATGCTCCTCTTCGGATTGCCTTTTTCATTGGGAGTAATATCTTGATTGTATATAGCTCGCATGCCATGAACACACCATCTCCATACATTTCTCGGTTGCTCATTTGATGTGTCCAAGGTCTCCGTCAGTTCATTATCAGAGTCCCCTCGCTGGGCATGTGATTCATCAACTCTCTTTGTGTTGTGTCCAGTTGTGGGAGCCTCGGGAACCAGGGCAGCTGCAGCCCTAGCACTATCATCAGTGTGGCGGGGTGGATCTCTTGAAAGTGGAGTGGGAGTATCAACCAAGGTTGTCGGATTTGAACGTTGTTGAGCCCTATCCCTGGTAGATTTCCTCACTAGCTGCTCCTCTGTTACTTCATATTCCTCCTCAGAGCCACTCAACACTTCAGAGGATGATGGATCATCGCGCAGTCTACCGTATGAGGGTTGACTGCGCTCAGGTGCTTGCTTCCTTGTTGGACCCTTCTTTGGTGTACCTCTGGGAGCCATTGTCCTGTGGAAACAATGTTAGTGTACAAGACGAGATGAAACAAAAATTATTTTTGGGCTGAGGCCCAGTGGTCCTGATGGGTGACTAAATGAGTCATTGCCACTGGCAACGATTCGTGAAGTCACTCGTTACCCCAAGCTGAACATTTTTCAAGTAGGTCTAGTGTACTTGATGACTGGTCCCAATGAGTCATTACCAAAGGCAACGAGTCGTTAGGTCACTCGTTAAGTACACTGGCTCATCAGTTTAATTTTCTCACTCAGGATGAGCTACATAACGAGTCGTTTGGTGATCCAACAACTAGTGATGTGGCTCGTACTCAAGAGTTCCTGTTCATCTTTTTCCTCTTTCCAGTTTCAGTCCCACAAACACAAAACTCAGTCTAAAATCAACCCAAGTGAATATACGATCGAAAATCATTGTTTAACTCTTCCTAGGGTTTATTTACATCACGAGGCACATATAAACACCATATTAATCGAACTAAATTCAAGCTCATTCACACATGGGTCTTCGAAATTTCTTGATTAGTTGCAGTGATATTTCATATTTAAATGGGGAAAGAGTACTCACAATATTCCTGATTAGAGATGGAGTGTGTAATTAGTTGTGTGCTTGAGTGACTGGGCGTACAATGGTGAAAAACTTGTCGATGAGTTTGTAGTGAAGAAGAAGTCGAGAAGAGGGAAATTTGAAGTTTTGTTTCTGGGGAGTATATAAATGGAAACGGGTGCTGCTGATTTTAATTTAAAATTTTTCCAATTTCAGTCGTGGTTCGGGTTAGGTTAACTTACCTGGGACCTAACGAGTCAACTAACGACTCGTGGTGTCACCCAACGAGTTGTTGCCTGAGTCATGGTCCTTGGCCTGAAGTAGCTTCCTAACAGGTCACTTAACGACTCGTTTGGTCTCCCAACGATTTTTTGAGTGAGCCATTATCACCCTTATTCTTTTAATTCAGACTTTGATCCAGTATACGTGAAGGGGACCCAGCGATTCGTTCCTTGGAGAAATGACTCCTGAAGTCACCCGTTTCTCCCCTGTTTTCTGCAGTTCTCTTCACGAATTGACTGAACGAGTCGTCACGTCAGACGACGACTCATTTTGTGATTTTTATGCACCATAACTGAAGTTTCAGTTTTTGGTTCCAACTTCAGATTTTCCATCTTATTCACCTACACTCATCAATTAATTTTAACACTAACTTTTTCTTACATTTACAACTTGGGTTGCCTCCCAAGAAGTGCTTGATTTAATGTCGCGGCACGACGTGGGTGTTTTGGCTACTCAGACTTCACCAAAATACCTCCATGGGTTGCCTCCCATGCAGCGCCTGATTTAATGTCGCGGCATGACACAAGTGTCTTGACTACTCAAAATTAGTCAAGTGACTCTTCTCCATCCTCCAATGCTGAAATTATGCTGAGTTCCTTAGGCTGTTTCATGGTTCGGCTAATGTTGAAGGTGACCTCTTCTTTGTTCAACCTGAATTTCAACTGGCCTACCTCCATATCTACTAGGGCACTACCTGTTGCAAGGAATGGTCGCCCTAAAATAATGGGGACCTCAGAATCGACTTCGCAGTCTAGAATCACGATGTCTGTTGGGAATATAAATTTGTCCACCTTGACAAGTACATCAAACATAATCCTCACTGGCTTTATAACCGTTCTATCATCCATCAGTAGTCGCATCGAAGTCGGTGTGGGGGTTCCCAAGCCTAACTTTTTAAACACTGCTAGCGGCATCAGATTTATGCTAACTCCCAAGTCACAAAGCATCCTTGCAAACTCAACCTCCCCAATGGTGCAAGGTATAGTAAACGCACATGGGTCTTCCTTCTTCTATGCTAGTATCCGTGTAGTGATGGCACCACAGTGGTGCAAATTATCGACAGGTTTCAAATTCACCGTCCTTTCTCTGGTGACGAGGTCCTTCATGAATTTGGCATATCTGGGCATTTGCTCGAGTGCCTCAACCAATGGGATGTTCGCCGACAGTTGCTTGAGCATAGAGATAAACTTTTGATATTTCCCATCTTCAGCTTTCTTCTTCAAGCGTTGGGGATAAGGAGAAGGAGGTCTAGGGATTGCTTTCTGTTTTTGTTGTGCCTCCTTCTCCTTCCTAGGGGCATCTCCTTGCTCCTTTGCACTACTTGGAGCAGTTTGCACATCTGAGTCCCCAACCAAAGCAAGGATTTCAAAATCCACTTCCATCATCATCATTTATCAACATGGGCTTGTCTACCTCTTTAACTACAACTGGCCTCAGGGGATCAACTATGGCCTTCCCCCTCCTAGTAGTGACCGCCATGCAGTGACTGTCATTTTTCGAATTTTGCACAGTATTGCTGGGAAGTGTGACTGTTTGCCTATGATTCATTACAACAGACATCTGACTCATCTGTTGCTCAATCTGCCTGATCGCCACGGCATAAGACTACACTTTTTGATTTAACTTGAAAATATCAGCCCGAAGCTCCTTAAAGTGGCTGTCTGTTGTCTCCATCTACTTGAGCACTTTGGATAGCATATCTTCAACCCTTGAACCACTGGACTCTGGCTCACAGTTTCTCGGTGGAACATACAGACCGCCTCTGTCAGTTTTGAACTCTTTGCGCTTCTTCCAATCCCTACTGTCTCGATATTGGCCCCAATTGTAATTATTATCTTTGTATAAGTTCCGACCTTGATGCCAAGAGTCTTGGTTAGACCCTTGGGTGTTGGTCCAGAAACCCACCCTCTGATCATTCAAATAGTTGACCTCTTCTTCAGACTCAGACTCGCAACCATCATATCTCGGGGCCTTGCCTTGAGAACCTACAACATTCACCTTTTATGCTCTGACTACCATCAGGTGTTTGGCAAGAAACCCCATGGTAGTATTGTCTCTGCTATATCCTGATCACGCTTTTCATCTCTTCTCCTCTATTCAGTAGACATACCAATCGCATAAGAACCAGTCGGAACCTCCGACTCTCTAGTGTGCCAAGCTCGGTTGGTTTTGGTGATCCTGTCTAGCAGCTCCGCAGCTTCTGCATAGGTGTGACTCATAAAGGTTCCTCCAGAGATGGTATTAGCCACCGCCTTAGTGTTGGCATTCAGAGACCTATAAAAGATCTCCAACAGTGTATCATCCGGAATTCTGCGATTTGGCACCTTTTTGAGGTTTTTGTTGAAACACAGCTCGTCTCGTGGAGTGCCTCAAAATTTAGCTGTCTAAAGTTATAAATCTCATTCTTCAACTGCAGTGCTTTGGATGGTGGGAGAACCTTTCAATAAAAGCTCTCTTAAGCTCTCCCCAAGTCGTGATGGAATCATTCGGCTACTCAGCCAGCCACATCGTTGCCTCACTCCCTAGAGAGAATGGAAATAACCTTAGTCTGATAGCGTCCTGGCTCACCCACGGTTGCTTTTATGCCTTACATATTCCCACGAAATTTGTCAGGTGAGCGTGGGCATCATCAGATGCGTGACCGGCAAATATTCCCTTTATATTAAGCAGTTGGATCATTGCACTGGTAATGTCAAACTTTGCCCCAACAGGCAAAGGAGTAGGGACTATGGCTCCAGTGGCACTGGCTTCATCTATATCCGCATCATCTTCCTCTCAAAATATCGGTGTCTCTAGTGTTCTGGACCTCTGGGTCGTCTAGCTCGTTCAGCTTCTGCAGCTAGACACTGCTCTTCAGCAACTCTGGATAACTCACGATCTCTAGCCCGAGCTTGCTCTTCAGCCAACATTCTTGTTGTGGCTTGGTCCACGATTTCTTGCTCTTGTATGTTGGCCATTGTTCTTAGGTTTCTTAACGTTAGCTCAAGTTCGTGATCAATTGGAACCAGAGGATTTCCTTGGCTTCTAGTATCGGGCATGCACAAACCTAGACCTGTTAAGAAACCAAAACAAAAAGAAAAAATTTAAAAAAAAGATATAAGAACCAATAGCAAAGTTAACACAATTAACAAAAGTCTTAGCTATATTCCTCGGCAACGGCGTTAAAATTTGATGTCGCCTAAATTACACCTCACAATTGAGATATAAACGGTCAATTGTCAAATATAGAACCCAACAAAGGTTGAGGTCGATCCAACAGGGAATATGGTAAGAACTTAAGTTAATGCGAATAACTATTACTATCGATTTACTTATTTCCAAAGGGGAAAAAATATAGAATAATAAACAAAGTAAAATTGTTGAATGTTGAAGTCAAATTTGGTTTATATTCAATTAACGATTTGACTAGGATTGTGTTCCCCAAGATTTCATAACCAAAAGGCTTATATACTAGTGATCTATTTTGGTGTTCAACATGTAATATTGGTAAGTTAGGTTCACCTAAATGGTTGGTCCCCAATCTAGATGATTTTCACCACGCAACTTGGTCTGTATACAGGTGTACTTTAGTTGACCCTTACCCTTAATATCGAATTAGCTATTCCTAGACAAGTTCAAGATATTAGATGAGTGTTGATAGCCTCAAAACTCCATTGTTAATCCCTTTTTCTATTCTTTACCTCCTTGGTCCTGTAAGTAAGAATAAGGCAAGTCCTAACGTTTTCAACAGTCAAGAATCAATCAAAACCAAAGGAAAAACAATACAAGCATAAAATCCCGTTCAAAAATCACTAAGTATTTTTACCTATGTGTGTTAATTCATCTTGGTTCCCACAAACCTAGTTTATGGGTTTAGCTACTCATACTTGTATTATCGCAATCACAAAATATTGAAGAAATCATAATTGCAACTTACAAATTATCGTAGAATAAAAACTATGTAGCTTGAATAAACAACTCCACAATAGCTGAATAAAACTTCAATGTTGCTTTTGTTTCTTGAATCAAGAACAATTGTATGAAAATCCTCTAAAACATCGCCTGAAAATCCTTCCAGAAATCATCTCTTAAAAATAAACCTAAATTGGGTATTTATAGTTCTAAGAAATTCTTTTCCTATATAAAACTGAAAACCAGGTCGGCAGTGAAACGGGCTAGGTGACGGGTCGTTTGGCCTTCTGACAAGTCGTTCCTTGCTTACATTAGTCATCCTCAGCATCACACCTAATTTTGGCAATGGGTCACCTAAGGACTCATCGTGCCTGAGCATGAGTCGTTAGGTCTCTCGTGGTCTAGTTCCTCAGAAAGTCTAGTGCACTTCACGGATGGTTCCAGTAGCTTGCCAATGAGTCGTTCCATTTCATGACGACTCGTTATGTCTGTCGTCAACTTCACTGGCCACTTTGTTGAAATTTTCTCTTCGAATCCTAATGATTGACCTCACGACTCATTACCAGGTGTAACGAGTCGTTCCTCCAACTCGTCAAGTACACTGCCTTGCTTCTTCAAAAATCCATCTTTTGCCCACGCCTTAAGCAACGAGTCGTGCCTCCTGCCAATGATTCGTTAAGTTCCTGGCAGTCACTTTTCAGTTATTTTTAGCATTAATTTGACCAAATTCACTTCCAAACCTGTTTTCCTACTCATTAATCACAAAACACATCATACCCATATAAACATACCTGGAATATGCATAATTTCTTGGTTTTAAGCGTCGAAAGTGCCATAAAATCATGGCACATCACTGACCATGTAATTACCTGGCCAAACAAACATGTCAAACTGTGTAATTATACCATTTACACTCAAATTCAATTACCTGGTGGCTTTCCAAACAGGCTGTAAATGTAATTTAAGAGTAACTAACTGATCTCTAAGCTGAATACTTAATATTATTAATCTAACTAACTTATCTTAACAGTCTTCAAGTGCATAGACTCTTTTGCCCCTTCTTATTCTTCAACACTCCTCCTCAAGTTAGGTGGTATGAATATATTTAGAGCACCTATCTTGGAGTTCAAGTAGTGATGTTGCACTTTGTTGAGTCCTTTTGTCAGGATGTCGGCTGGTTTTTCAGAAGTGGTAATGTATTTTGTGTTGATAATGCCTTTCTGAATTTTTTCTCGGATAAAATGACAATCAATTTCAATGTGTTTGGTATGTTCATGATAGACAAGATTTGCAACTATCTAAATGGATGCTTTGCTGTCATAATAGATATCAATAGGTGTTTGAGGTTTTGCTCCAACCCTTTTCAGTAAACAAGGTAGCCAAATCAATTCAACAACTTTGCTGCAAGGCTTCTATACTCAGATTCTACATAACTTCTTGAGACTATGATCTGTTTTATTTTATTTCCAAGAGACTAATGAGATTTTCTAGTAAGTGGGTATGCAGCATGATCTGCATCACAGTATGAAGTGATGATATTTGAGTTCTTACCTGAAAGTATTAGCACTTATCCAGGAAGCCATTTGACCATTCTTAGTGTTGCCTCCATATGTGATCTTTTTGGCTGTTAAAGAAATTGACTTAGTGTTTGAACACTAAAAGCAATGTCAGGCCTGGTGACTATGAGATATAGAAGTTTTTCAATCACTCTTTGATAAAAGGCCTGATTAGTGGTTGGATTATCTTTCTGATTTACTCCAATATGGTCATCATACTGTCTAGATGTAAGTTTGACATTAATATCAATTGGAGTAGACATAGGTTTGGCTACTGAAAGACCAACTTCTGAAATAAGCTCCAGGGTATATTTTCCTTAATTCATAAGATTCCATATCTGATCTAGCAAACTCAATACCAAGGAAGTATTTAAGTTTACCTAAACCTTTTATTTTGAAAGCTTTTCTTAGGGAGTCTTTTGTTTCTTGAATCAACTTTAAACTATCAACAGGTGACCAACATGTCATCTATATAAATTAGGACAATGACAGCCCCTATAGTGGTCCTCTTAATGAATAAGGAATGATCATGTTAGTTTTGTTTAAACTGAAGTTTCACTAAGGCTGCAAACAGTTTCTCATTTCATTTCCTTTGGGGCTTGTTTGAGCCCATATAAGGATTTTACAATTCTACAAACTTTCACATTTTTTTCAATTTGTAATTTCTCCTCCTAACTTGTAAAGCACTGTGGGAGTTCTATATAGATTTCATCATAGAAATCCCCTTGGAGGGAGGCATTATATACATTCATTTGATGTATATGCCACTTTTTTGCAGCAGCAAGATAAAAAATAGTCCTTACTGTCACCATCTTTACCACTGGTAAGAAGGTGTCCTGAAAATCAATACCTTCTTGTTGATAATATCCTTTAGCTACAAATCTTGCTTTAAATCTTTCTATTTCTCCTAATGCTTTATACTTCACCTTATATACCAATTTGCACCCTATAGATTTCTTACCAGTAGGAAGAGGAATGATGTCTTAGATATGGTTATCTTCTAATTCTTTAATCTCCTCCTGTATAGTTGTCACCCATCTGGGATCTTTAATAGCCTGGAAGTATGTGGAAGGCTTAGTGATAGAAGATATACCTGAAATAAAGGCTTGATGTTTGGAAGATATATCTTGATAGCCATGATATTTATTTAGAGCATAGGGCGTGTCACTGTGAATGTTTAGAGATACAAAATCTTTCATCCATGTTGGAGGATGTGCATTTCTTCCTGACCTTCTATACCTGAAGATGAATTGATTTGTTGAGGTATAGGAATCTCATGAGTACTAGGTGAAACTATACCTGTAGTTGAATTTTTTGAAAGATTAGGATTACTTGATGATTCCAAACCAGAAGGATACACCAGCTCTTGACAAGAAACTTTTGGTTTAGTAGGAACTAGCTGGAATCCCACCAGTATAGGAGTAAAAATATTTTTCATCCAGTGAGTATCATCAGTATTACTAGGGAATAGAGAACTATTACCTTGTTTTTGAGTAGAGAATGGAAATATATCTTCTCTAAAGTTCACATCTCTGCAAACAAAATAATATTATTAATAATATTAAATAGAATATAACCTTTTTGTACCTCTGAACATCTTATGTGAACAGCCATTCTGGCTCTTGGCATGAGTTTATCATGTTCTTAATTGATTTAAGCAAAACAAAAGCAGCCAAGTATGCTAAGGTGACTAAGACCTAGTTTCTTATCATAGAGTCTTTCATAAGGATAAACATTTCTAATCACTTTACTAGGCATTCTATTTATTAAGTAGATAGCAGCTAGTACGTAGTGCCCCCAGAACTTAATAGAAATATTGCCTTGAAAACTAATGGCTCTAGTGACTTCTAAAATGTGCCTATATTTCCTATTAGCTACCTCACTTTGTTGAGGGGCATAAGCACATGCATTTTGGTGTATTATACCCAAAGACAAGAACAACTATTCATAGATAGAATTAATAAATTTTGTTTCATTATCTGTTATAATTATTTAAACCTTTTTACCAAACTGATTTGTGATAAAAGTAAGAAAATATTTTAAGGAAGCACACACATATGTTTTTCGATTAAGTAGAAATAATCAAGTCATTCTAGTGAAATCGTTAATAATTGATAAAAAATATTTATTTTCATCAAAAGTGGTTGTCCTATAAGAACCCCATAGATCTACATGAATCAAGTCGAATGAATTAGTGTTGTTTATACTACTTAAAGGGAAAAGCAGTTTTATTTGCTTTGTACTAGGACAAACAGTACATTTAGTCATACAGTCTAGATCATTATGTTTATTAACATAAAACAGTTTTCTAAGTACTGTAATTGGTACATGTCCACATCTTTTATGCCAAAATCCTAAGTCATAGTTGATTTTTTCATAAGAAGCTTCATTAGCTCTCGCATCCACCGAATTAACTAGAGAGTTATTAGCTTTAGATAGTAGTATATACAATCCATCTTCTTCCTTACCAATCCCCCTTACTTTCCTAGTGAAGAGATCCTGAAAGATACAAAATTTTTTAAAAAAAGTTGCTGAACAATTGAGTTCTTTAGTAATTTTAGAAACTGATAGTAAATTAAATTTAAACTGAGGAATGAAGAAAACATTGGACACAGTACTCATACCAGAAATAGAGTTGTTTCTAGTGTAGGTAACTTTAGTTATGTCTCCATTAGGTAGGAACATTTTCTTAGGATTATCAGCCTTTGTTAAAGTGGTCTTGTTTAATAAATTAAGATCAGGCACCATATGGTTAGTTGTCCTGTGTCTATGATCCATTCATGAACATCATTACAAATTAGGAAAGATTTAGGCATACCTGCTGTATTTGCAACTGATGCTAAGTTGAAATCAAAAGATGGAGCTTTGTTCAATATCTAAATAATTTTCTCATATTTCTCCTTTGTAAAGACATTTCCTCTCAACTGGTTGGCGGTTGAGTCAATTCTTAGTGGCTTAGTACCTGAACTCTGCCCATATTCCATATTTTCCCAACACCATTGCAAATACTAGTTTTGTGCATAATAGAATTGTTTCTAAGGTTGACAGTATTGATTACCATCTCCTTGAACACACTGTGAATTGCATTCTCCTCCTTGTATCATATTAGCATTATGAGCAACATTGTATCCCGATCCTTTCTTCTAGAATTTGAAGTCATTTGGAAACCTATTACCCTTTAATTATGTTCCTTGCTATGTCCCTTCTTTTTACACACTTCACAAATAAAATTATAGTTCTTTTGAATCTTGAAGTTTGACCATCGTGAGATGGTGCATTGTTATTCCTAGAGTACATAGTTATTTCAAAATTGTTCATCACATTAGGCTGGTTTCCATCTGAAGTGCCTGAGGCAACTGCTACACCTCTTTGACTCTCATCATTAATCACCATAAAGTATGCTTGATTGAAATTTGGCAAAGGGCTCCTTAACAGAATCCGACTTCTAGTTTGAGCATAGCTATTATTAAGTCCCATCAAGAATTGATATAGCTTTAATTTCTATAAGTAGGCTACAAACACCTTAGACCTTTCACATTCACAGCTAGGAGATGGGACTAGTGCCTCAAATTCTTTCCAAAGGTTCTTCAACCTTGAGAAATAGGCTTACACAGATGCAGTACTATGAATTAGGTTAGCAATTTCTTTATGTAAATTAAATGTTCTTGAATCATCTGTCTTCTTAAATCTATCAGCCAAATCTTCTCAAACCAGTTGTACACTAGTTGCACACATAACTCCCCCTAAAAGATTTTTAGAGACTGAATTCATGATCCAAGACAACACAATCGCATTCACTCTTTCCCAAAGATTGAACAAATTTTTGTAAAAATTTTCTTTCTTGCATGTTCCATTCACTATGCCTAATTTGTTCCTCCCTAGTAATGAAACTCTCATTGATCTAAACCAGACAAGATAGTTTTCAGTACCTGTCAATTGGAAGGAGATTATATTATGCGGTCTACTTGCATCTGAGGGCGAAAAGAATAATGGATGATGATAATCCACTTCGACAACTTGATTTCCAGGGTATTGAGTCATCTGAACCTCAGATTCTGCTCTAAAACACATGACCCACCATTACTCGCCATTTTTATGAACAACAACACTTCTCAATCAACAATTTGATAATGCAACGGAAAGATTCTTCAAGCCCTAATTGACAGCTCTGATACCATATTTTGATTCAAGATGGATCCAAATTATTGAAGAGAAGGAAAGAAAGTAAAGACAACTTCAATAGATGAAGGAGAATGTTTCGGTATAATGATAGCAAAAGAGAGAGAGATACATGAGAATGAGTAAATTTTCTTCTATTAATAGAGATTATATCCTATATATATACACTTTACAATAGGCCTATGTAACTAACTGTAATTTAAGAGTAACTTACCGATCTCTAAGCTGACAACTTAATACTGTTAATCTGACTAACCTCTCTTAACAATCTTCAAGTGAATAGACTATTTTGCCCCTTCTTATTCTTCAACATCTTTCAATGTGTTTTATAAAAATTCAAGGACTCATATCTTATTTATAATTAGAATTGAGTAGGTAATGTTTTATTGAGTTTATATTATCAATCGTAATGATTAGGATAAGTTTGGTTGGAGAAAATTAGAAAATTGAAGAGCACTATTACAAATTACATTGAGTTTGAAAAATAAATTGATGAAGACAGAGTGAGTCTATGATTTTTGAAATTTAGATTGAATCTAATCTCTAGAAAAATTGATATAGGTATTAAAAGGTTATATATAATTTAGAGTCATTTGTAATTGATTTAAAGCAACTTTAAAGCAAAAACATAATGGTGAAATTTTTACACAGAAAGTCATAGCTATCCGTTAGGATCTTGTGGCCAATTTTGGCTATTCATTATACATTAGCCACAAATCTTAATGATCCGTCAAGATTTTTGACAAGACATGCCACCCATTACTTGCATTCTATTGAGAGTTCTGGCCAAACTTTTAGTATGATAATTTTTATGACAAAATAAATTTTGCCTGTTTAATTGAAATTTTGATAATTTGTTAGGATTCTTCTATCTAAATATTCATGCATTTTTTTTTTTGCAAAATTTTTTTAATGAGATAAAAATTTAAATTAATGCATTGGTAGTGTGCTTATCTGTTTCTATAAATCTCCCTTACTTCTTCCCTTTCGTTTCTTCCATATATATCATCATCATAATCCTATGAATCTCAAGGAAAGCAAGGGACATATCTAAGTGTACAAAGACTCATTTTTAGGGTCATTATTAAATTTGTGTCTGTTTTTTAAATCTCTTTGCAAGTTTTATTATTTTGAGAACGATTCCAAACGTACGCAACTGAAATTAAAAATTCGCGTCTGATTTAAAAACTTGTTGTTTGAAGTATGGCTTTGAAAAGATCAAATATCATAAATTTTTGCTTGAAGTTTGGTATGACTTGCCAATGACAACTTATAATTATTTTTTTTTTACTGAATTTATGGTCTTGACAAGGTGAAAATTCAAAAAAAATTTATTGAAGTTTTATCTAACTTGTCAAGGCTAACTTCATTTTTTTACTAAAGTGCATATAAAAATTGTCTGAAATTTCATATATGTGTACCTGAATTTTTCATGCATGTCTGCATTAAAGTGCATGTAAAAATTGGCTAAAACTTCAATCAAGTGTGTCTGAAAAAATAAATTTATTCTTTGAAGTTCAATAATCCAACACACGATTAAACACTCAAGTTTAGTCCAGATAAGCTCAATTTGAACATAAGTTTCATCTATCATAAAGAACAAACCTCAATCATCAATTTGTCAAAAGAACAATAAATCTAGCACATTTATTTAGTACCTTTTAAAATTTTTCATTTATACTTACACGGAAGCGCATGTAAAATTGGCTAAAATTTCACTCACATGTCTAAATTTTTTTTTACCAAAAAAATATTTTTCAAATTTCAATAATTTAATACACGATTTAACATCAAAATCTACTCCAAATAAGCTCAAATTTGGAATATAAATTTCAAATATCATAAAAAAAACTTCAATCATCAATTTATCCAAAAAAAATAAATCTGCAACTACCGAAAGAATAACATGACTACTAATCATTTTCAACAATCTATCACTTATCGTATTTTTTTGGTCTCAAATGAAATTTGTGAAGAGGCAAAATTAAACCCTTTTACAAATTGGATATTACTAACTAGAGCTTTCAGGTCATTTTTTACAAAACCAAGAGTATAAAAACCAATTTTGATTAATAAAAGATCAAATAGAAACCTCCTGGGTATTTGGTCCACACCTTTCGAAGAGACTATGAATAAATCCACACGAGTCATTCGGATAAATATTCTTATTTTAGGAAGTCTTTAATTTTTATCCCTAAAATTAGTCTTATTTTTGTCCTTCAGTAATTTAAGTGAAAAAAATATGGTAAAGAAAATAACCTTAACAGCAAAAAAAAAATGGCAAGGCAAGAATAAAATTCGCAAGACATAAGTTTTTGCCCAATTTATGCCTTAAGGCATAAATTCACACAGGTTATGCCTCAAGGCATAAGCCCAAATTATGCCTTAAGATAAAAAAAATCGCAAGACGTAAGTTTTTACCCAATTTATGTCTTAAGGCCAAAATTAGAAAGGGCATAAGTTTTTTCCCAATTTATGCCTTAAAATATAAATTTATACAGGCTTTGCCTCAAAGCATAAGCCCAATTTATGCCTTAAAATATAAATTTATACAGGTTATGCCTCAAAGTATAGGCAGACAAAAATTCACACGGCATAAGCTTTTGCCCAATTTATATCTCAAGGAATAACTTTACACAGGTTATGCCTTATGGCATAAACCCAATTTATGCGTTAAGGCATAAATTCACACAAATTATGCCTCAAGGTATAAATTAAGAAGCATGAACTTGTGCCTAAAGGGCAGAAGTTTAGTAGTTTGAACTTTAATTTTGCCTTGGGATAGAAATTCAATTACATGAACTTTTGTTTTGGGGTAGAAATTCAATTGCATGAACTTTTGCTCCTAGGCACAAGTTCAATAACATGAATTTATGTCTTGGGGTACAAGTTCAACATAAAATTGTGCCTAGGAGCAAAAATCATGCAATTGAACTTCTACCTATTGAACTTGTGTCTTGGGCAGAAATTCAATAGCATGAACTTCTGCCTTCAGGGGCTAACCTATGCCTTGCGAATTTTTTGCATAGCGAATTTTGTTTATCTTTTTAAAATAAAATACTAGAGATATTTTTATTCATTTTTATTACTTAAAATACTGAAGGATAAAAATTAAAGACCAACCCAAAATAGAGACAATTGGCGCAAAAACTTTAATCCACACTACCAATCGAGTCATTCGCACAAATACCCCTATTTTAGGGTGGTCTTTAACTTTTTTCCCCTTAAATTTATGGTCTTTAAGATTTGCCCTTCGACATTTTAAGTGACAAAAAAGTGGTCAAAATACTGTTAATAGCCAAAACAAAAATTTTACAAGGCATAAGTTTTTACCCAAACTTAAGACTCGCACATGTTAGGCCTTAGGCCTGACAGACATAAGTTAAGTAACATGACTTATGCCTAGTAGACATAAATTTATGTGATTGAACTTCTGCCTACTTCTGTCCATAGAGCACAAATCAATAACATGAAATTATGCCTACCAGACATTAGTTAAGTAACATGAACTTGTTCCTAAGGGGCAGAAGTTCATTCAATTGAAATTGTGCCTAAGGAGTAGAAGTTCATGCAATTGAACTTCTGCCCATAGGCATAAGTTCAATAACATGAAATTATATCTTGGGGTCACAAGTTTAGTAGGGAACTTGTACTTATAGGCAAAAGTTCATGCAATTGAACTTCTACCTACTGAACTTATACCTTGGGGAAAAACTTCAATAGCATGAATTTATGCCTTCTAAGGCTAATCTATACCTTGCGAATTTTTTTTGACTTGTAAATATTTTTTGTTTTGAAATTTTTAAAAAATAATATTAGGGGTATTTTTGTCCCCTTTTTATTACTAAAATACTAAAGATAAAAAATTAATGACCATCAATTTAAAGGGTAAAAATTAAAATCACCCAAAAATCGAGGCAATCGGCGCAAAAACTTGCTAAAAATCTCCTTAGGCCCATAAATGAAGGTCTAAATCAAACATGTAAGCAAGAAAACAGGCCCAAATATGTAGACCAGGTTCTGGTCCAAATCATTCTTTGCTAAGAGCCTAAGACCAAGGTACATACTTTATGGATACACGTTATTTTGCCTTTCAGATACACTACGTTATATTACTAACTTCCTATAATACTTTATGCACCATATACATATATTACCTACATTATATACACGCCATTTATCATGCTTATACACCTTATTCATTACACTGTATACATGACCCTTATACTATTTATATATGTACACTATATGTATCTCATACTATAAGGATATTTTTCTTACATCATAGGTATCACTTACACACGACATATACTCATATTATATATACCATATACACCATAGACATTACTATACTTCTTTACATGCCATAGACAATACTTCATACATAAATTTACAAATACGTATCTTGGCATAGCATACACTACTCTCATATTCATATACTACTATCTCACATGCACCACATCCTTATACTATACATACATCTATGTACTATTTTAAATGTATCATACGCCTATTTTCTTACATCATATACATGTTTCTTTTTCAAACTATACATACACACTATTCTATATATCATACATACTATTTTCACGTACTTATGCCATATAGCACCTATATACCACTACATTACCCTGTATATTACACATATATCTCTCCCATATATTTTATATATATCACTTGTATATCTAATATATCTCATAAATTTTGGATGAATTATTTTAACCACTTCCATTCACTTTATCACTCTTTTATTAAAATTAAAATTATTTTAGTAGGTAATAATAAATAATTAATTTTTTCACATGTACTTAGACTAAAATCAAGAATTATCTTACTCTGAAAGGTACTTAATATTTTTCTCTGAGAGTAAATAAAATCTTTACCTAAACTATGATAGATTTCATACCCTTAAAATTATATGGCTGCTCTAAATACTTAGAAACCAGAGAAACACTTGTCATATTTCACTTGCCGACTATCCTACGGGCATCAACTCTTCTTCATAAAAAATATGAATGCTCTAACAATGGCTCCCACACGTGAAAAAAATATTAATTTAGGTTAGAAAGTTAGCCAACAAGGGATTCAGTGGATCCCAGGAACACACACTCACATTAACCTTTGGACTGAACCATGGATTAAGCCGGCTTGTTTATTCCGAAACTTCTTTGAAGGTATAATTTAACTTAAAATATCTAGTGGATATTCACTCTTATTACCCCTAATATCGTTAGGGATATTCACTCTTATTACTTCCCTAAATTTCATATTTTTTTCGACAGAATTGCATGGGCTCTTGACCTTATAACTGCTCCTTCACAGTTAAATCCATGACTCTCAATTTGCATGTATTTGGAAACTCCACACAATTTCCGAAAATTAAACACTTGTCTTTTTTGGAATAAGCATTCACAACAGATAACCCACTGCTTTTCGATCTATATTATATTGATATACCTATCGAGTCTACTGTAAATTTTGCCCCGGGCTCAGCATATTAAAACCATGAAGCACATTTTTCTAACACGCTCTAAACTTAGTTAGAGAGGTGTACATGTAAGTGCGCAAGCTACTGCTAGCTAAGCTGGGTGTATATATACTTCTACTGTCTTGTATGCTTGATACACAATGAATAAAAATTCCTAATTCAATTCTGCGTTTCTTCTTTCTCAGAGCTGTTGGGAATAATGTACGAACACAAACTTATATATATATATTTGAATCGTGTTGAACACGGTTCAAGTGTGAAATATTTTTCAGATTAAATAAAACTTCTCTAGTTAATTAGAGGATACAAGAATTAACAAAATTAATTATACCAACAAAATTAAAAAGAAAAGTTAAAAGCCAACTAAGATAATTAAATATAAAAAAAAAAAAGAATAGCAAAATAGAGAAGAAAGGGAACGTGAGGAGAGAGAGAGAGAGAGTGAGAATGAAAAAGTAACTTGTTTTCCTTGTTTGCAGGTTGCTGGACAGAAGTAGCTAATTATAAGCAAAAGAGAGCCTTAAATCATGACAAGTGTTTTGGACATTCATCCAAACAAAGGCCATCAAGGATTATATACTTGACATTTGGTCTCTTTTGCCAAGTGTTAGAAAATTTTAAAATACCACTACAATCTCTCGCTATTTTAAAGATGTTTTAAAAAATGAAAAATCAAAACTTTGCTGGATTTGCATGGTTAAAATGCAGTAGATTTGGTATCTTTAGAATTATGAACTAAACTTAGACCCATAAAATTTAACTTATAAAATTACTGGTGAAATATAATATTTCTATGAACCAATAATTTTTATTGTAAATCAAAGACTTTATCAATCACATTTCAACCTCCATAGTTTTGCTATTCAACGCGGTTTTGCGCCAATAGGCGCATACCTGGTTATTTATGAAAGCTCTAGAGACTAGGCCAAAATCTCATAGGAGCTGCCTCAGTACTCCACTTCTCATATAGGTGAATTTATCAAATGTATACTGCTTTTAATACACCATCCTTAAGGACTATAAATTCATTATTGACTTGTTATTACCCATATGAACCTACTTCATGAGATCTCCAATCACATAGGTTGGATTACCATCTCTGTTGACAATCATATTGGCCTTAACCCCATCTCTTTTAAGGTTTGAAGATTTAATTTTCTTCCCACATATTTAGTCAGAGGATCGGCCAAATTTATTTCTGACTTCACATAATCAATGAAAATTATTCCATCTCTCTTTTTAACAGTTGTTTTATGACGTCATGTCTCAATTTCATGTGTCTACTCTTACAATTATAAGATTTATTCTTTGCAATGACAATTGCTGCTTGACAATCACAATGCATAGACACAGAAGCAACTCATCTTTTATTAAAGGGATATTGATTAAGAAATTTCTTAGCCACTCAGCCTCAGAACCAGCTAGCTCTAGAGCTACAAACTCAGACTCCATAGTCAATCTAGCAATGATCGTCTCCTTAGCTGATTTTCACAATATTGTTCCACCACCTAAGGTGAACACATAGCCACTAGTAGATTTTGTCTCATCTGAATCAGAGGTATAGTTTGCATCACAATAACCTTCTAAAGTAGAAGGAAATCCACTATACAGTATACCGTAATTCATGGTTCCTCTGAGATATTTCATTAGTCTATTTGATACAGACCAATGCTCTTTATTGGGATTATGAGTATATTTACTTAGTTTACACACAATATAGGCTATATAAGGCCTTGTAAAATTCATTAAATGCATCAGAATTCCAATAATCTGTGCATATTTAGACTACGCAACTAGTGCGTGATAGCTACGAATATCCTTAGTTTCATCCTTTTTAAAGATACCAATGACCAAAATGGAATTGATTGTTGTATTACGGAAGTTGGGATCCACACGCTGGGTTAATCACTTTCACCATTATTCTTTTTAAATTGAGAGTTAGCATCATAAGGAGTGGTTACAGGTGTCATCTCAAAACATTCAAAATTCTTAAGAAGTCTCTCCACATAATGTTCTTGTTACAGCATTATACCATCTTCACTCCTTATAACCCTAACTCCCAATATTATATTTACTTCACCCAGATCTTTCATATCAAAATTAGTAGACAAAAATAATTTCGTACTTTACACAATATTTAAATTACTTGTACCAAATATAAATATGTAATCAACATATAAGCATATTATCACATAATCACCGTCTACCACTTTAGTATAAACACATTTATCCACTTCAACAAAAGAAAAAATGTCTCTCAATAAAACTTGATCAAATTTCTCATCCCACTGTTTAAGAGCTTGTTTAAGGCCACAAAAAGATTTAATTAATGAGAGAATACATCATTACCCACTCCAACTATAACACTTTTTTTAAGAGACACTGGACTTTGCGAGGGTCCTAGTACCCCTTTA